>OV702285.1:298525837-299819448 GCA_916181665.1 Avena sativa | reverse complement strand
AAACATTCCACTCAAACAACAAGTTTCAAGCACATTTTAGGCAACAAAATATTTTTGCTACACCACATAAGTTGGTGGGTTTGATCTAAACTACATACGGTGGTCCAACTATATGGTTCACTTGAGATCATTCCATGCTTCTTAGGTGTTTCTTCTTGAACGAGATCATTGTATCCTTGGGGAACTTTTTGTGTCTTGGTCACAACTTCAGAGGTGATGATGGTTCCTTCTAAGTTGTGTTCCCTTAGTCTTCAAGTCTTGAGTAATATTTCTTGTCTCACTTGTAGTCCTTAGTGAAGTCCTTGGTGATACTAAAGTTGAAGTCATTGGTGATGGTGAAGTTGAAGTCATTAGAGTTGGTGAAAATCCTTTGCTCATGGTAAGGTCTTGTCCATCAAGTTTGAAATGGAAGAGATGTAGAATCAAAACCAAAAAAGGTTGAGGAAAGAGTTTACAAGATTGTTTGTCAATAAGTTTTGGAACATATACAACTCCTATTTTTCTAAGGGGTTTTGTCCAATCCTAGGTTACAATCCTACAGGCAACACAATGCTCTGATACCATCTGTAGAGGTCCCAACCTTTAAAAAGGTAGAGATCCATGTGTTTACAATGCTAGTCCTCGATCAATAGCTAGCATCCACAGTTAAGATGTAATATCAAGAAACAAAGGTCATATTACAACTTTATAACCAGGAGTAAAATAATTCATTACATCTTACATAGCTCATTTGGTTATCATAATACAATGCAGCAGAATATACTATAGCATGGAGTCCTTCATCTTCAGAGTGCCGCAGGCAATCATGTTGGTTGTAGACTCATAATCCTAATCAACACACTTCACTAACATCAAACAAACCTGCAACATAATAAGTTACAGCCACAAGGGTCAATACATTTGAATTGTATTGGCAAGTGATACTATGGTAGTATAGTGGAGTCTATCATCTATATGCTTTTGGCTAAGTGGAGCTTAGGCTTGCTTTGCTCAAAATCGATTTTCCTTATCATTTGAAAACACTAAGTTTTTGTTTGTCAAAATCCACCCAAGGAACCACCAATAGAAATTGGTGTACCTTCACCCTTGTTCAACCACAAGTTTTTAACTTAGAAATTTGGATGAGGATATTCTGATAGATTCCATGTCTCGATGCTCAAATTGTCCTTTTGCCAGGGACATGGCTAAGTACTTAGATTTTACACTCTGCAGAGGTGGTGCACTTTCCCCACAAGACTTGGTTTCACCAGGACATGATCTTTCAGAAGCCTTCACTTAGAACAGAATGGACGTGTTCCAACCGATCATCCCCTACCACCAACTTTCCATTTGGTTAAGTTATTGCAACCTATATGATCCAGGAAGAGCCCATAATTCCATGTGGCTGCACTTGAAGCTTCTCAACATTTGACATCTCAAATCTCTTTCTTCCTGGGTGGCATTCCACAAGTGAGATACCAAGTTTTCCCCAGTATACTGGACTTGGTGATGCCCAAGTTTTCCCCAGCATACTGGACTTGCGTAACCACTCAACACAAACCATTCTTTCCATTCCACCCAGGTGATTCATTCACTTAGTTGTTTTATTAAACAAAACACAAGTCCTTGACTTAGAAATATTCCATAGCATGAATATAATCCACCCTTGTTTTCTACTAGCTAAGCTTATCATGATAGTAGTAGGAATCTTAACTTAGGAAAATTCCACTAAGGTTTCGTCTACTAGGATTTCCCATGGCATAGTTTAGACTTAGCGAAAATTCCACGCAAGTCCTACTTAGAAATATCACTAATGCATAGTGAAAATAATGGGACAAAAGTATGAAGAATCACTTGCCTTTTTGGTAGAGAGTTAAGTTCACTCCTTGATCTTGCAATAATCACACTCTTCAAATTCCACTACAATTCAATCAAGCAAGCAAATATTCAATCTACCATTCAAGCAATCATCACATAGAATAATAAAAACAAAGCAATTCATGCAAGCATGCCAAAGATTGTTTTATTTGGAAAAGTGGTTTCTAATAGGTTATAAACATTTTAAAACACTTATTGGTCATTTACAAAAGTGGTAAAACCATTTGATATTAAGTTAGTGAAAAATGGTCACTTTAAATCATTTTTGTTTTGTTAGAAATGTTTTAAATCAAAGCAAGACTTTCTAGTGTTTGACAAATATATTTTTAAACACAAATGTTAGTGTTTTATGGTCAAGTGTTTATTATTAAAACCATTTGCAAAAGGTTTTACTTATAAACCATTTTTATACCAAATTAATATTTTATGTTGTTGAAATGCTTTTTTAGCAAAGTAATAAATTATAGGGTTCATCAAATATATTTTTAAATCATAAAACTTTGTGTTTAGGGTCAGAGAGTTTAATTCAAATCATTTCCCAAAGGTTTTTTTCTCAAAAATCATTTAGAACCATAATCAATATTTTTTTATTTCGCTAGAAATGCTTTTATTCAAAGATTTATTCCTTAGCATCTCAAAATATTTTTTTAAAACCAAAAGTTGGTTTCTATGGTCAGTAGGTTAAAAACAATCCATTTGTCAAAGATTTTACCATAAAAATATTTCTTGAATAAATTTTATATCCAAATTATGCCTACACAAGTTTCTGTAACAATAACCAATTTAACAGAAGCAATTTACTACACAAAGTACATGGTTGGATAGAGGTTTGTTTTGCTGATTCCATTGATATAAAATTTTGCAAATTTTGGACATGTAGATTTAAAGTTGTGCAATTTTCAAAATCATACATCTAACAGATTCTATTCTGTTTTTAAACAAAACCTGAGCTACGTGTTCTGTTTTGATTGGTCAAAAACGGTTCACGAGGATTGAACTCCGTGGGAGCGTTGGATCTAACTGAAAACTTGCGGCATAGATCAGCGTACCTCTTCGCTTTAAGTGAATCTAACAGAGCCCTAAGATTTGCATCCAATGTCTCATAGCGCATGAACACTAACTGGCGGCGCTAGCGGCGGCGAGTGGCGGGCGGCGCGGTCAGACGGTGGCGTTCCCGGTGATTTAGGAAGCAAGAGAGGGAGAGAGGTAGATCACCAGGTCTCCGTGGCATGGGGGGTGCTCGAGGTGGTCTCTTTTGATGGAGGGGCGCACGGGTGCTTGGCTTGAAGCGCTCGCCGGAGTCGCCTTCGGGCTTGGGTGCGGTCTGACGTTGTCGGAGATGACGCTAAGGGGGCATGCGAAGATACGAGGTGAGTACGGTTATATGCGCAAGGTTGTGGAGAGTGCACGCGTGTGAAAGAGGGGAGAGGGGCGGTCAGGATTAGCGGGGGGGAGGTCGACGGAGCGGAGGCAAACGGCGGCGGGGTATTGTCGACATCGTAGTCGAGGCTACGGGTGCTCGCGCGGGCAAACCAAGGATGCTGAGAGGTGCAGGGGCGATGGGGAACACGATCGCGTGAAGCAGGGCTTGCGGGGGTGAGGGTGCTGGCCGTAATTGCTCGGAGAGCTCGTCGGAGCAGGGAGTGCTCAAGTGCAAAATCGAGGCAGCCCTATGGCCGAGAGGGAGGGGTGAGCGAGGGGAAAGGGAGAGGGGTCGTGGGAGTTTAAGGGAGCGTGGTCAGGGGACGGTTTAATGGCGTCATTACTACGAATTTAATCGGAGAAACGGTGACAGAAACGGCTGGGGGAGAGGGCGTGGTCACCACGGCGGGTGGGGAAGAAGGTCTGCCGGGTGGGGTTGGCTGGTCAGCGAGAGAGAGAGAGAGAGAGAGAGAGAGAGAGAGAGAGAGAGAGAGAGAGAGAGAGAGAGAGAGAGAGAGAGAGAGAGAGAGAGAGAGAGAGAGAGAGAGAGAGAGAGAGAGAGAGAGAGAGAGAGAGAGAGAGAGAGAGAGAGAGAGAGAGAGAGAGAGAGAGAGAGAGAGGGATGGGGGCCAGCATTCAGTGACTTAGCGGGTTCGATTGCGAGTAAAATAAAAATGGTTCGGGAGTGGGGGAAGATGGGCTGGACTGGGCCTGGGGTTAGTTGGGCTGGGTCCGAATCTTTTTTTTTTGTTCTAATTCTTTTCCCTTTTCCTTTTCTATTAATCTGTTTTGATTTCTATTCAAATATTTCAAACACTAATTGAATTCAAACCTTTGCCAAACTTGGTGTATATTCCAATACTATTTATTATCATATTCTAAAGTCAAATTTAGAATATCTCTTTTATTCTTTTTAGGGTATATTAATTATTTAAAATAGGCCCTTGTCCTAATTCAAATAAGATTTATTAATGTTTTCAAACTCTATTTGAAATCTAAATTTTACCAAATCTTTTCACTAGGTTTTATTTTAAAATAAATAACTTTGAATTATTATTTAAAATACTTTATTATGTTTTTAATGTTCATTCAAAATGGGAAAAGTCTTTACTTAAATGAAATTGGATAATAATAAATCCTCATGATTATATTTAAATAATCCTTTACTCTTTTTATTTAACAAAATTATTTTATTTTATTTGCTTGGCTAAGTTTTAATTTGGCTCTTTAAAATAGTCCTTATTTATTATTTCTTCCTTTGTCTTTTAAAATCCATATCTTTTTATTTAAACACCAAAACTTGGTGATTCCAATTTGTAAAATTTTATTTGATATTTGTTTATCCTTTTAAATCTCTATTGCTCCAAATTGAATGAAACCAATCTCTATGGTTTTATAATATTTCTATTTATCATTTTGATCATTTATAAATGTTAGTTGACAAAAAATTTATATGGACCAAATCCTTAGTCTTTGAGATAACTTGGAAATCTCCCAATATAGTTTTAGGGTTTTGGTTTATTTTCCAAGTGGTTATATTTCAAGATGCATTTATGAAGAATGCATTACACTTGATTTGAATTTAGTTGGATTCAAATTTTATTCAAAGTTTGTTCAAGATGGGTTTTAATGTTTCCATTTAGAAACAAAAAGTTTCTTTTCACCCTAAATTTTAACAATTGTTTATTTTGTTTATTTATTTTTCATATTTCAAAATTTGGAAAATTTTGGAATGTGACATAGGCATACTAATTAACTAAGAGTGAAGGACTTTGTAGATAGATTGAGGCTAAAATTAATGACCACAGCTTCCCGAAAGGTAGGCTGGTTCAGGACAATGGTGAAGGACTCTAAAGTCCTATTGGAACGGCCATAGTAATGCCTTGGCTGGCTGCATACACGACAGATTTCCATCACCGAGCTTGGTTATGCACACTTAAGAAAGAAAAGATCAAAGAAAATATTTAGAATGAACTGAAAACCCCTTTTTATAGAGTACATAGTGGGGAAAAAATACAGCAGGAAAATAAAATTTGTATAGATCTGGAGTAGCATTTGAACAATCTGCGCAACTCGAGATCTGTGTATGAACAAGCGCCTGCGTATTTTTAGACTAAATCTAGTGAAAGAAATTAATCAAATATAAATAAGAGTAGAGAGTAAGGAGAACCTGCAGCCGAAAGTTCCTATGTACTCTTCCTCTGGAACTGACTGTTGAGTACGTGCGTAAATTCACTTTGCCTGGAGTGTAGATCTAGGAGGCAGCGCAAAATCCTAACCACTTCCCTTGACCACTCTTAGAGGCAGTTCTTATTACCATACGTCTGGGGTGCACTCGTGTGGGCTGCTTGTGACCATGTGCCGTAATTGCACGTGGTATGCAACCAAATTGAGATGGCTTGTATTAATAGATGGCTCACCGCTCTAAGTATTAGAGATGATTGATTTTTTCGACAATCTAAGGTCATATACTAAGGTGTTTGTTTTTATTATTGGGCTCCTAGGGGTCAATTTTTTCCGTCCGCTACTGTAAACAACCGCTTCGAAGACCATTAGAGGCAGTCGTCTTGAAACAACCAATTGAGGGGTACAAATAGAGGAGGATTTTTTTGTACTTGGGGAAAACCGTATAAGATCACTATCTCCAAGTAACGAGTTTGTACTAGTGACACTGTACCTTTGTCCAACTCGTACCAACCTTTTGCCCCGATCCCCGGCTCGCCCGAGAAGAGGTTGCGATCTTTTTGGGAACCTAGTTCCGATGACTATTCTGGTACTGGTGGCTCTCCGAGTAAGCTAAAAATTTCTTGCATCCACCCTACCATCTAAAAAGCCCGGGATCATGCGCAGTCCTCCCGGAAAACTAAAATCCCGGGTGTGAGTGTAGATTCCCCCGGAAAATAAAATCCCAGGAGCGAGTGTGGTTCTCCCGACTAACTAAAAGTCCAGGTGTGAGTGGAGGTTCCCCCAGAAACTGAAAGCCTACGAACATGCATGGTCCTCCCGTCAAACCCAAAATCCCGGGAGTGAGTGTATTACTCCCGGAAAATTTGATGAATACAAGCATATCTGGCCTAGGCCGCCTATGTGTAAACCGCTTGTAACCATTGGCTGCCCCCGTCTTAGAATAAGAAATCCTATTGCTCTCATTTTTCCGCTAGTTTTCATTTGTTGAGCCTTTTTCGGGATTTTTCATTCCTTTAGATCTTTCTCGAGGACCGAACATGCGTATCGTGACTGTCAGGCTAAACGTCATACTCTCATGACCCGCTCTGAGGTACGAGCATTGTGCTCTAGTCATTGTTGACGAGCACTAGATCACGAAGAAACACCTCCGATGTTGGGCCCTCAAGTTGGCAATGCCCTGCACCCTGATCAAGCGCACGACACCCTGTTTTAAACCTAAGGCATTCGTAAGATGCTGTAAGGTGAGTTCTTCCTGTTTCTGGATAATCAATGGATGGACGAGCAAGTTAAGGCCAAGGCAAGGTCTCGGAGAGGGTACAAGGCTCGCGACCAGATGGGAGTGGCAGCAACCACGAGGCTTCCAGGGGTGACAGCTCGGAGCCTGAGATGTCACTCAACCATCAAGCCTGTGCACCTCCCTTGGCCATCTATTTGCCATAGGCACTGCTCACCTACCTGAAGATAATGTGGTACACCGCGATTGCGCCTTGGACTGCCCTTGGCGGTTCTCCACGCTGGCCTTTGTAGTGACCCCTTGGAGTATAAAAGGAGGCACTTGGCCTTTAGATAAGGGGGGTTCATAGAGGAGTTCTCTGGGAGTAGAGGAGGGTTATTTGGGGGAAGAAGAGTTATCGAGGCATGAGAGGAGCTTTTTAGGTAGTAGATGAGGTTTCAGCCAATGAAAGAGGGTTGAGAGGAGAGCTTCAATTGAGTAGCTAGTAAGAGCAAGAAAAAGAGTGAGAACCCTTCTTGAAAGGGAATTTATGTCTTTCATATTATTTTGATGTTTGTTGAGAACACTTGGATAGGTTTAATCAGCTACTAAAATGTTTCAGGATATATCTACGCTATCAGCTGTATATTACTGTTAGTTGTCACTTAGGGAAAAGCGGTTCCCAGTTTGATATCATTGCAGCTATTCAAGTTCTGCCAGACTGTCTGGCAGATTTGAGACGGAGTATCCGGCCCAGCCAGAATGTCTGGCTGGTATATGGCGGAGTCTCCGGCCCTGGGGGTTTGCAAAGTTTTTATCGAACCTTGCGGACAGTGTGTATCATATATCGGACACTACCCGTACTCTGCCCGGACTCTGGCTGGAAACTTTGCCAGACCTGAGTGTTCGGTGTAATCCGGCCAGAGTGTCTAGACTGTCCGTTCTGTCCAGGCCATTTTTGTCGGACTCTCCGGGTCAAGTAGCTTCCAACGGCTACATTTACAGGGGCCTATATAAAGGGCCCTTCTTCTACCTTTTGAAGCTTCTCAGTCCAAAAAAGAATACCCCCACCATTTGAGCCACCAAATCACAAAGATCTCTTCATCCAACCATCCAAAAGTCGTTGATGTTTGGAGAATAGAAAGAGGAGTCCTTGATCTATAGCTTCACAGAGAGAGATCTTCATTTCCCCCTCATTCACTTGAGTGCCCCTTTCTCTAGTGTTTCATTGGAAACCCAAGTTACTGATTTGGTTCTTACAAGGTTGTCTTTGATTGTGTGACAACTTTCTTGCATTCGGGATCCTCCAATTCGGTTGTGGATGTGTGTCTCGAACTTGTTGTAAAGGTGTCGGCTTCCACCTCAAAGTTTGCCGATATAGTGTAAGAGGTGAATCGAACCCTTTGGGGTGAGGTTCATCAGAGAACAAGGGAGGCCTCTCGTGGTGTTGGTGGTTTGTAACCACCCCCTCTCCAAACGTAGACGTACTTCCCCTCAAAAGGAAGGAACTGCAGGAAACAAATCCTTGTGTCTCTGCGTGCTCCACTTTGGTTACTTCTATCATTTACCGCACTTTACTTATCGTGTTCTTGCTTAATGGTTGTGCTAGGTTGACATATGAGTAAATTCACCATAGTTGCATAATCTAGATAATTTACCTTTTGTGCCAAACCCTAAGTTGAAAAGGAGTAAAATTTGAAGTAGAACCTATTCACCCCCCCCTCTAGGTGCCCATACGATCCTTTCAATTGGTATCAGAGCCTCGACTCTTTATTCGGGCTTTAACACCTAAGAGTATATGGGTAGCCAAGATGGAGGAGGGAGTGAGGCTAGTATCATAGTGTCCATGGAGGATCTCAAGAAATTGGAATCAAGCTTGATCTCCTCCCTGGGAAACAAAATAAACAGTCACGTGACTTAGTTGAGCAACTTGTTAAGGAGAAAGAGGCCTCACCTCCTCCTCCTCTTCTAGAGGAACCTCCACACTTCCAGAGGTGAATTCTTCGGTATCACCCACGACGGTGGTGGTGTGGTATGATCCTGATAACACTAATCCATCCACCAAAAGGGATGATGGGAAGGAAGAGCACCATTAGGTTCCCGGTTGGAACTCCCTCAACCCTCCAATCCCTCACCCACATCTAGGTCCACATACCTCCAATATAGGTGCACATACCTTCGCTCAATGGTAATCATTAATGAAATCTCATGTGTGCAGCTCTTGCATTGAATTGTCGAATATTATTGAAGGACTCAAAATTGTGGATCCAACCAACTTAAAAAGCAGAGAAGTTGTCAATAGTCAACTTAATGCCACTGTGTTGCACATGATTCAACAAGGGTTGGGGACAAAATATTTCCCTCACATTGAACACCTCAACACCACCAAAGAAGCTTGGGATGCTCTCATTGAGTTGTTTGTTGGAAATGTGAGCATGACAAGAAACCGATATGATGCATTGAGGAATGAAGCTGAAGGTTTCTATATGAAGGATGGTCAGGATCATTAAGACATGTATCAAAGACTAAAATCCACTAGCACTGCATTTATAAATGTTGGTACCTCACATGTGGATGATGCTTGGATAAAAAGGAAATATGTGAGTGCACTCATGCCCTTTGATCCCACCAACTTGAAGAGTCTCCAAGGAAGACACAACTACCATCTCATGACCTCCAATGAAGTTATGCAAGAGATGGCCGCTTTCAAGGTTGCTACCAAGAGTGCCAAAGATGCTCGTGCTCGAGCTCTTGGAATGAACAATGGTGTCAACCTTGTCCTAAAAGCTAAATCTATGGAGTATGTGGATGAAGAAGGAAGTGATGAAGGCTTATCTATGAACCACCACGAAGATGTCAAGGTTTTTCATGGAGAATACATGGCCTTCCATGCAAGAAATTTTTGGAAAGACCCCGCCAAGGCCAATATGGAAATGCAACGAAGAAGCAACCCAAATGGGAGAAAAGATAATAACTCAAAGCTGAGACTTGCTTCAACTATGATGACCGCTATCATTTTGTTGTCGGTTATCCCTATGAGAAAATAGAAGATGATGTGGGTAAACTTATGTTAAAGAAAAACTCCAAGGGTCCCTTCAAGAAGCCCTTCATCAAGAAGAATCCCGCCAACAAGAAGTCGGGTGATATTGGTTTGATAACACACGAAGAATACTCCTCTAATGATGAAGATTATGAAGGTGAAGAATAGGAAATATCAAATGGTGTGGCTTCTCTTGCTACTACTTCTACCGCCAGTTTCCCACTCTTTGACTCTCCAAATGAGAATATCTCCAACAAGAACATCACTTGCCTAATGGTAAGAGGATCAGAGGTATTATCATCTTTCCACCCCACCTCGATGATTGATGATGAACTTGATGAGGATATATCTCTTGACGTCAAAGACGAATTAGTTGCTTTGTGAACCTCTTAAGTCAACTTTCTCAAACACAAGAGCTTCTTGATGAGAGATGTAAACTAGGGAGAGAGCACATTATTGAAGTGGACGATCTAAATAATGCTCTACAAGAAGAACAAGAGACTAGGATGTCACTTGAAATAAATCTTGAATTCCTCGATGAGGCATATGATCAAATTATTAATAAACTCATCAAGGAACGTGAGAATGCCATTTCTAAGTATAAAAAGGATAAAAAGGACAAGGTTGATTTTGGTGTTGTCCATGACAAACTTGACGATGACTTTAGGAAGCTTGACAAGGCTCACAAGGCCTTGGAGAGTGAACTCTTGTTTCTCACAAAGTCTCATGAAAAACTTCAAACTCAATTGACTAACATTGCCTTACCAAGTATTTTCATTACCTCTAGTAGTACAAACACCTTTGAACAAAATGCTAGGTTGAAGGGGGAGCTTTATAATGCCACCTTTCCCAAAGGAAACAAGTCTATTGATGATCTTTTGAGTAAGCAAAGGTAAAATAATGAGAAAGGGGGCATTAGCTTTGCTCTAAAGCCAAGAAGAAGAACAAGAAGAAGAAGGCCATGCCCACACAAGCAAAAAACAAGGCCATTGTTGGTAGTAAGACCACGAGTGGCAAAACTATGTCACAAGATGACTTTGTGAGAAGTGATAACCCCCACTATGTCTTAATGCATGATTATTATGGTGATGTTTATGCATAATATGTTGGATCGTTTGATGGTTATATTGCTTGGTCCATTTGGGTTCCCAAGACCCTTGTTGCTAACAAAAGAGGACCCATTGAAAAATGGGTACCTAAAAACTAGTTTGATATCTTGTTGAACTATGCTTCCGGAGGGTTAAAGTGGGTGCTTGATAGTGGATGCACAAGGCATATGACCGGAAGCAAAACCATTGTCAAGGATATGAGACCAAATCATGATCAAATAACCGTGACATATGCTTACAAGTCAAAGTCTAAGGTAATGGGTTTTGGCAAGATTGTGGTTGCTCACGATATCACACTCGTGGATGTCATCCTTGTTGATACCCTTGGATATAATCTTATTTCATTCCATTCACTTGGAAAGATGGGCTTTGCCATCTTTATTGATAATGATATTGTGGTCCTCTTGTGGAGCAAGACTCTAAAGGTAGCTTTCGTTGGGTACGTCGAAAATGACTTGTATGTGGTGGAATTTTCGTGGAAAACCACTACAAGTGTGATGTGCCTATTCGGAAAGGCCGATATGGGTTGGCTATGGCATCGCTATCTAGCCCATGTCAACATGAGAACTTTGCAAAGTCTCCACAAGGATGGCCATATTGTTGGACTAAAAGAATTTTTTGTTTTGCCAAAGATCGTGTGTGTGCAAGGCTTGTGTTGAAGGAAAGATGCATGATTCTCCCCACAAGCCAAAGAACTTCATCAAGTACAAGACGATCTTGGAGCTCCGTCATGTGGATCTCTTTGGCCCTCCATATCATGCAAGTCTTCGTGGGAAGAAATATTGTTTGGTGATTTGATGACTATTCAAGATACACATGGGTATACTTCTTCAAGTTTAAAAGTTAGACCCAAGAAAACTTCATCGACTTTATCAACATGGTTCAACGTCAATACAATGTCCCAGTGTTGGTAATAAGGGAGTGACAATGGCACCGAGTTCAAGAACTACACCTTGAATAGATTTCTTAGTGATGAGGGGATAACACACCAATATTCCGCTGCATATACCCCTTAACAAAATGGTGTAGCTGAGAGAAAGAATCGAACTCTAATTGATATGGCTAGGTCCATGTTGGCGGAGTTTAAATCTCCTTAAAACTTTTGGGCTGAAGTAATATCCACCACATTACATGCATCAAACTGGCTCTACCTCTGCAAAGAATTGATCAATACTCCATATGAAATTCTTACCGGTAACAAGCCCAATGTTTCATACTTTCGGGTGTTCGGTTGTAATTGTTTTTATCGCATAAAGGGTGTTCGTATGTCCAAGTTTGATTCCAAAGAATTAGAGGGTATTTTTATTGGTTATGGTCTTGAATCCCACACTTATAGAATCTATGGTAAACTCTCTAGAGTTGTCATAGAATCTTGTAGTGTGGTTTTTGAAGAATATGATGGTCCCCAAGGGGGGCGTGTTGATGTCTGTGATGTAGATGATGACATGCCTCAAGATTCCATAAGAAGAATGGGTGTGGGATTCATCCGCTCTATTGAGGAACCCCTTGTGGCGGATCGAGAATAACAATGATCTACTTAGGTGGAGCCCTCATCTTCACAACATCAACAAGCACCTTCTATTGAGGAAAATGATGACCCAAGCCAAAGACAATATGAGAACATTTAGCATCCCAATTGTCTAAAAATTGTAATGCTACTTGACTATTCTATATATTTCTACTTCCTACTTGTCATTATTGCATCATCATTATATCATGCTCATGTTACCATGCCACATTGGATTTGAGCATCATATAAAACCCCATTTTATTTGCTTCTTCTCCTCATATTGCATTGTATTATTATTGTTGCTTCTTGATAACTTGTATTTTCCTCTTGATATATTGTATTTGCTTCTTGATTAATTGCTTCATGACCAAGTTGAGTTGTGGGCATATCTCTTTTGTAATTCCACCTACTTTCTTTGTCACCACCTCATAATCCCACCATCCGAACTATCTATGGGAACTTGCAATACTTTGGTTATTACCTCTAGCTCATATGTGTTTGGGAGGATCCACTTCTACTTCTATCATGCTCCTAGATATGATATGATATGATATGATATGATATGATATGATATGATATGATATGATATGATATGATATGATATGATATGATATGATATGATATGATATGATATGATATGATATGATATGATATGATATGATATGATATGATATGATATGATATGATATGATATGATATGATATGAAATTGTTTTCACAATATTTCTTATGGAAGTCTACTTGGCCATATTTGCATGCCAGGTAGTGTAGATTCTATTTAATTTCACTTCATGGGTTATTCTATTTGTGGTGGTATTAGAATTGAGGGGCAATATTAGAACATAGTGGTACATGCACACTATATTTGGTCTTCTCAATTCCAATATAACCATCAACTATCTTTAACCATGGTGGAGTTTGAATGAATTTCAAATAGGATGCCATTCTTCCTCTAGAGGTTTTGTAGTTGTTTTCACAACCTCATCATGCTTGCATGCATGGGCCATGCAAGCTTGCCATCTATCTCTTCACCTCCCTCTCTTATGCTTCTCCTTGGTAATTGTGAGAAGCTTGCATTGTTTTGAATTCAAGTAAGATGATCAATTCAAAGGTCATCGCATCATCCTGTCTATGTGTTATTCTTGGGTTTAACTATCTTGTTGATCTTTTGAAGCTTATTACAAAGATTGTTCCTTTTAAGAAATCATGTACATCAAAATAAAAGAAAACACAACACTAAACCTATGTATACACATCTACCTAATCTAGCTAAACCTACATCTCCCCTCTAATCTATACACCACCACCATCACTTATCCTATAGAACCATGACCCTCACCCCTCCTTGTCTTGCCCTGCAAGAAGACCAGAACCAGCTCCACCATGCCATACTCTTCTGGTCCCCCTTCCTCTCTCAGACACAGGTGCAGGACAAGGAAAAAGAGAGGAGCCCCCACCCACCGAATTCATCCTCTCTCCCCTTTTGCAAAAGCAATCCAACACCCCATGTGCCCTCTTCCTCTCTCCCTGATCACCCCAGCTGCCTAGGAAAACCCCAGATCAAGATTCCCCTAGCTCTTCCTCCACCCGTCTCTTCTTCCTCTAGATGGACATGGCCATCTCCATGCCCTACCAAAACCAAAGCTTGGCCACCCTCTAGCCTTGTTGGGCTGATGCTCCCATAGGAAATCTAGGAGCACAAGGGACTCCCTCTGCTTCCTCTTCGATTCCCAGAACTCGGGGTAGTACTAGGAGCTCACCGGAAACTGGCCGCAGCCGCCGTGTCCGCCATGGTCTCCACCGTCCGCCATTGCCTCTTTTGTTTGTCTCCGTCACCCTCTCCGCCTGCTTCCTCTTCACGGCTAGAAAACGCCATCCCAGACCCCAACCATGTGAGCTACCTCCCGCTCCACCCCTATCTAGCTTGCTTTGTTCTGGCTCCCGCCACATGCGGCCGGCGCGCGCACGTAGCCCACGGGCGACAAGACAGGCGCGCACAGGCCCCCCGTTCTTCCCTGTTTTCCGGCGCACCTCGTCGACCTCTGACTTCGTCCGTCACCTCCCTATGCAAAGAGCGAATCCCTCTTTCTAACATGGTAAACCACGCCCCTATCCATCCAGAATTGCGCTTGAAATCGTCAATCAAAGGTTGCTACATCGCGTTGGAATCTGATGTGTTTCGACATTGTGGACCATGAGTTTTCCTCTGTTCTTTGCAGCATAGCATCTGGTACAACCCTTCCCTGGAGAGACTTCCTGAACCAAACTAGTAGGCCGTAATCCCCTCTACGTTTTTAGTTTTGGTAGTGTGGCCTAGTTCTCGTCTGGTTCGCCTCCATCTTCCTCGAAATATCGAAGGAACTCACTGTAACCTTCCGACAGTTCTTTAGTATACGTATGTGAAAAACCGTCTCTGTTCCCGTACGTTTTCCAGAGCTCCTATTCCTCCTAGCCAAGAACTTACTTGACCAAGCTTGTAGATCTCACCTTTGCGTACAACTTTGATTTTTTACTCCAACGTGTATATCGCAATCGTTTGATCGCCATATTCATCGGAACATAGGCCTAGCTAACCTCTTTTGATGATCGAAATGCAACATCGATTTAGTTCTTCCCGATGTGTTGTTCTCGGATTTGTAAAAAGGCCCTCGCAGTTTTTGCAAACCAACCCGCAGTACCTAGGCTCGCCCACGTGTTGCCGCTCGGCTGGTCGCGCACGTGAAGTGGTCCCAGCGCCTTCGGTCCCACCGTTAAGTGACTGTGGGTAGGACAGGGCTGAGTAAGAAACACCCTGGGACCTTTTCTAATACAAATAAAATTTCTGAAATGATTTATATCATATTAATTCATATCTTTTAAACTATTTTGAATTTGAACCAACTTACAAAATAAAATATGAATGTTTTCCAAATATGAATTCAACCATGTTTTCAAATTTGACCAGGGTTGACTCTATCTAGTCAAACCTTTGACTTTTGACCCAATTTGAATTGTTGTGCATTTAATAATTATTTAAAATTCATATTTTCAAATAGTACATATAATATATGTTTTTGAATCATAAAACATGAGGAATACGTTTATGATGTTTATAATATCATTTGAGCAATATAAAATTTTCGAATTATTAAATATTAATAAATACCATTTTCTTGAAGATTGCATAACTTTAAATCCGTAACTCCGATTTCGATAAATGATATGTATAAATCAATCTGCTCGATGAGCCCGTTCTATGCATTCAAGGTATGAGTTGAATCATGCGTCATATAAATATTAAGTGTGTAGCAAATTTATGGGAGGAAAGGATGACTAAAAACTTAATCAAATGCTTTATTCTTGTACCTTACATCTCACCCATGCCAAGATATGCTATGCCATGTTAATTGTGCATCATTACATCATGGCATACTTGTTTGCTTGTTGCATATGATTTATATGATTGTGCAATGTATTTATTTCTGCCCCTTGTGTGTTTGGTTATTATTCAGATAGACGCTGAGCAAGGATATTAGGAGCCTCGGGAGTATTATCCGGACCCATCTTATTCTGCAACTGAACTGCCAGACAAGTATTTTCCCATGCTTGAAATACATATAGTACCTATTGTATTTGTCTTATTCTTGCATCATGAATCGCATCATGAATAAAATTGAAATACCAAGTATTCCATAGCCTTACTTTTAAACCCCACCGAATATTGTTCCCTCAATCCTATGAGCCATTACTACAGGAGTTGATTGAGCCATGCGAGTCCTAAAATTGCATGTGTAGGGTTTGTGAGTGTCTTTGAATAATGAGGTACCTAAACAACTGAATTGAGTAGTAATGGGATAACAAAAAAAAGAGGCACCGGTGGGCAATACTTGAGATCTGATTTTTATCCGCCCACTTGTGTCCCGTAGGACCCCGAGTACTTCATTCTTATTCCTTGACTATCGCACTATCCACATGTGGGACCATGAATCCCCTTAGTCCTAGCTTGAGTCATATTTAATTTCTTTGGGCCACAACTAGTTTGGGGCGTTATTACTATCTTGTACTTATGCCATGTTGTACTGCTTTATTTACTACTGCTGCTCGAGGAACGTTTACTACTGTTGCTCGAGGAGCGTTTACTAATGTTTTCGCATTATCGACAAGCCCAATAAAACTTTCGGGTTCCTAGTCGTTTATATCCATTGGCACAAACCCCTCGGTCCATAGCGGAGCCGGTCAACTTCGTAGCGGGTAGCTTAGCGGGGTGGCCCCCTGATATCAACTATGAATCTTGCGAATGATTTATCATGATGCCTCGTTGGGTTTTCATTTTGTTTTTCCGAGGTTGATTGTGCGTGTGTTGCTATTTATACACCCCTGCAGGGTAAATCTCTCTGAAAACCGTGTTCGCAGTTATGGACGACTTGGAGCACAGTTTCTCGATCATAGACAAACATAACTAAAATACTGTTTTTAAATTGACTAAAACTTGAATAGTAACAGTGCAATAATCATGGAATGATTAATAAAACTGCCAACCGATGGGGTGTTCTTCTGCCTTCTTGTTTTGGAATGGGGAGGTGGGAGAGCGATGTTTATTTATGTTGACTAGGAAACATGCCTGTTCGTTGCAATAGAGCAAAAACATATCTAGGTCTCCCTGTCCAGACACATAATAATCGTCATATTTTTAAGGGACGAAAACCCTCTTTCAGCTCCCGTACTATGGAATGTCACCCCACGCGGTGAACAACTCTGTCTCGCCAACAATATGTAATAATCTAGCCTAGATCTCCCTATCAAGCCACATAATAATCGCCAGAATTTTAAGGAAATGACTATTGTTTTGTCAGATGCTGTATAAAAACATTATGTAAATCTTACAATTAGACCGTCCGATACCTGTGAAAGAAGTCCAATACTCTGATCATCTTGATTATGTAAATTTAGGATGCTCATGCACATGAAACATATAGTAGTTCTGACTATTCCTCTGATCGATAGGCAAAACACGATTGAAAGAATTTTCACCAAATTTAACAATACCCAAAAACAGGAGGTGAGGAAGGCACGACATTCGTAAATATGTGTGAGAACAAAACCATACAATCAAGTCTCCATGGAGAGATATCTCATGCTCCTCCCAATAATTAAGTTTAATAGGTCCAATGGTTAAACATATATATGGACATCTATGAAAATATCTGTGAGCTTTCACAAAATACAGTTACTTTTATAGATAGTGTTTGTTGTTTTGTTTAATTTTCATAGATACACAAACAAATACGATTACGAAGATATATGGACACTGGTACTGAAGTGAAGTCATGTGCAAAACTATCTCTTGGCATCACATTTCAAACGGTTTATCCTATTATCTCAAACTTGGACGTCACACGCATATCACACGATTAACAAGAACATGTGAAAGTCTTATTAATGTATATACCCTCAAATAGACCAAAATAACTTATAGCAGAAGGGCATCATCTGCCATGTACATATGTAGTTACATAGAATGAATAAACTCCTATCTCTGTTGAAAGTTAATTCAATAGTACTAAGTGGACACACCCTAATTCAGTGATATAGGCAGTATTCACTCAACAAGTACCCACACTAAAAAAATCCGAGATCCACATTAACCCATAGAAATGGTTATGAAATCTCACTTTGTATCTTCATCTTCTCTTCTCTTCTTTCTACCTCCGTATTTCTCCCTTCCATGGACCAGATTTTCATCTATCCACTTTTCCTAATTTTACCTACCAATGGAAGCAAAATTTAATAATGAAAGCTAATTAGACTGATGTTCAACACTAAAACCATTCGAATGCCACGCCAATATATTAGTACCTCAGGGAGTTGAACGGAGTCTCAGGTGCAAAGAATGCTCCTTCAACTGAAGGTGGAGAAGGAAAATATTCTTCTTCTTCTTTATTATCCACAACATAAGAGTTTTAACAGCAAGGAGAGTTTACTATATGTAAAAATATCATTGTAAGTTAAAAGGCGATGATTGACTAAGAAACTGATGGATTCAAATTAAGCATTAGACGGACTCATCTCGTTTACCTGCAAGCGCCACATTAGTAGTACTGACCCAGTCATCAGACAAAACTTTCCAACCTCTAAAACACGAAAAGCAATCCAAGATGTCAACTATGCCTGAAACTGAAGTCTACCGAACCTTGAATTTCTGCTAGTAGTATAGCCAAAGCCTTCTTCATTCTTTATTTAGATTTTCTTATTTGTATTTGCTTGTGAGTTGACTACCTGGCATATGTACAAAGGTATTACACATTTGCACTCAATAGTAGTTGCTGCACTTAGAATTGGCGATTTTTTCGTGGGCGATGAAGCATCATCTTAATCCAAATTTAGCTCTAAAAAGGAGTAAGTGGCACTTGAAACACAGTCAGGGGAACTCGCATTGCTAACATCCCCATGTATGCAACATCATACATGTAAGTATTAATTATCTATCCAAAAACTCTACTTATATAACAAAAATAAATATCAGATTTCAGTAACCCGAATGGCTACCTGGAAGAGGATTTGCTGAAGCACTCATAGTAGGTCACCATGGTGGCTGGTGTCCATGTATATCATATACTGAGGTGGGTCTTACAACCGGTCAAAGAAAAAGAGTCCAAACTCTTCATCCCCAAGAGCTTTTGTAGGTAGAGCAAACATGACCCCTACAAACAATTTTACCAGCTTTGGGTTTCCTACCATATGGTATGAAGAGTGCTCGTGAAAGATCGTCCTTCCACAATTGCGCAAGTGATGCTGCGATAGCATAAAATTTGTCAGAAATCAGAGACAAGGGAGTTCCTGATGTTGCCAGCAGATCTACGAAGCAATTTACAACACTAAAATCGAGAAGTATCTACACAAATTCGAGAGGGGGTGGATGCGTATGCACGAGCGGAAGGTTGAGGAGGTGCAGCGACGGATGTCGTAGTAGGCCGACTCCTGGAACCGCAGCTACATCTACATTACCTCCTTCGACGGCACTGGAAGAGATGCTGACACCGATCCGATGATCTCTCAGCGTCATGACGCTTCACCTCGCCAATATTCCTTCGGGGCACTGGCGGTGAACCTGACACTGTATCAATCCCTCTGATGATCTATCGGCGTCACGACGCTTCACCTCGCCGATATAAGCTGAGGGATATTGGGGAGAGCCGGTGAGGTGGTGAATTCGACCGTCCGCTGCGCGATGCATCCATGCGGTGCGCTAGCATGTTGAAACGACGACCGCTATGGAGAGGGATGGTAGTGGAGGCATGGTGGATGGTGGAACTGGAATCGGAGAGGCGGGTGCCGTGACGAGGGCGGCATGGCGCTGTATGGGCGTGGATGTGTTGACTCTGGGGATTTGTTTTTGATGACGCATTATTTTCGGGGGGCTTGCGTTTTTCTAGGACAAAACGATGGGCGTAGGCACGATGATTTCGGCTAATGTGGCGTTTCTATTGTGAGTTAGGTGTGTTTATTAGGCGAGTGGATTTCACCAGAAGATTTTGTTGAGGCGGGGCTAGCGATGAAGCGCGATGATTTCGGGAGAAGTTGGACGAAATAGACGACGTAGTGGAAGAAAACGGAACCCCTTTGTACTTTTTAGATAGTAGAGATATATATCTGTTAGCTAATTCACCTTTGTTTATTTAATAAGCGTCCGTCTATCATTGGTTAGGCGGATGTTGTAATGTGTCTCTATAGGATTGCTAGGCTTTATTTTCGCTGTAATTGCGTCACCCTCAGGTTGTTCCCTTTAGATGCATAAATACTTGTTTAGTCCCTTAGGGTCTCACACGATTAAATATTGGTTTAGATGGATAGGTATACTCTGAGGAAGGATACTGGTTCTAAGAGACCGATGATGGTGGCAACGATCGTCTAGTGTAGAGATTCCGGGGATGGAGATCCGTGAGATCTATTGGCAGGATGTGCTTATTTTCAGGCAATCTTATGCCGTTTTTCCTATTATCCGTACTCAGATCTTGTCTTCCGCTCCCACTTGATACTCGGATGTGTGATGTATGAGGATGTATCCTCAACTATTAGCTATCTAATATTTTGGATCTTTCTGTATGGCGTTGAATATCTATATTTCGTTTAGATGGTTTGGATCTGATGTACTCTTGTATGTCGCTGACATACACACTTGTGTATGTTTTGTTTGCATGCATATCGACTACTCCGATCGCACTTGATACGATATTCTTGCAAAGTGGATAGGGTGGTGGCCGGTACCGTGCCCTTCTCCGTTTAGACAGGCCTGCACGTGGGTGGCCTTTGGGCCTTCGCGGTAGAACCACCTTATGCACTTTGGGTTCGTCGTGGCTTGTTGCTTCGAGCGTAGTGTCCGAGGTATTATATCTGGTATTAGAGCCATTCCACCCTTCAGGGTCTCATCCAAGATGGTCGTTGTCAGTCTAGCAAAATTTTTTTGGTAGTTATGTATATTAGGGAAAACTAATCGTGAGAGTAGGACTACTTATATTTTTCTTCTTACCCTCCCATCCACACTTTTCTAGTAAGGAAGTGCAACTTTTATCAATCCTCTTCTAAAAATTCAAACTAGGATTCACGTTTTTGGGTTTCCGTAGTACCATAGATGTTTGTGTTAATCCTTGTCTATCTGTCGCATCCAACCTTGTTGTCACAACCTGCCTTTGGTTATCAACTATTGGGACATTCCATACCGACAGGCTTTTGTAAACTGATGTTGTCTCTCCGACTCTTTGTTTACCGGCACATTCTTGTTAAGCGTGTTCGTCCTTCCTGCATGCTTTCACAAAATGTGGAGTTGCTAATCTCTATTTGTTAAGTTTTTCGCATCTATTGGTATTTTAAGGCCGAAAAATGCGGAAATTTTTTCTTTGATACCTCTGTGTTTCCACACTTTTTTCAGTCGTGTGTGATACATGTTTCACCTTCTTTTTGTTGGCATATCCATGCCAACTTGATATTTTTCTACCGGCACTTCAATCTGGAGTTTTACTTAATCTTCGAATTCTTTCGGGCTCAATACATAATGTGTGTTGATCCGATATTTGTGATGGTAATTTGGCCTTCGGTATAGCTATATGACGCTTATCATGAGTGGGATATGGTCAACGCTATCAACCTAATCCTCTAAATGAGGATGGTTACCTCTTGTGATTTTGAGTTATACCATGATCATATCTATATCATATTCAATTATCTTTGGTAATCCGAAGGTTTCTTAAGGCATTATGGTGGATTATCATCCTACCGTCGTGCTTCACATATTTTGAACTCCATATCCGAAAAGGTTCTCTTTGATACAAGAGAATCTCGCCTGTCATCTTTGATAGCCTCGCTTAAATGTATGAGTTTTCATCAATTTTTATCCAAAATATCTTCTTGTTTCAACTGGTGATCCGATCAATAAGGTGAATAAGTCGGTATCTCTTTTCTTATCCGAAGGGCCAGATAATCTATTCTTTCAATGCATCTTTCTAAACACCATCCTTGATCTTTATGTTGATCTTTCGTGTTGGTATATATCGCGATATTCTAGCCTACTCTATATCAATGGAAGAACATGAAGAACAACCTCTTTTCATCCTATCAAGCTTCGAGAACACCGCATCTATGTAAGTTCTCAAAGTGTAAATTCCGAATTTTTGAAGTCACATATCTCGACCACGTCCTCCTTCTAAAGACATCGCTGCAATTCTCGAATCATCAACTCAATTGTTAATTCTCACCAATCATCAGATTCCAACCAACTCCGGAGTTTTCCCTAGTTTGGCAAGTTATCATTGTCGTTCTGCTGAAGTTTTCCTCAACACGGCTAAATCTCGCTCTACTTTGGTCTTCTGCTCATCAAGAAACCTTATGAAATGTCCCTCTTTATCTTCTATCCTTAATCTGTCGGATGCCACGAAGATTTTTGAGATCTTTCATAATTCCTCTATTAAAGTTTGGGGTGCTATCTTTAATCCATATGTCGAACCTTTTATCTGTCTCCGTGTTCTTCATTCGTATCTTTATAATGGCTTGCGACTTCTCACACGATGACAACATCATCATCCTTATCTATCTTGGATCTAACGAAGTGTTCGCAGCAAATCCTTGTTTTCTTACGGAACTTCATGAGTTATTATTATCAAGATCTTTAGTTTTTTGGGAGTTAGGTTGCATGATTTTCTTATTCATGTACGGAGTAATGCTTTGGGTGTGGGATGGAGTAGCTACCATACCAGTACTCTTATCATTCGGTCTTGTACATTGAATTGGTGGATTAATGCAATTTTGCTAATTCCATGGAAGTTAAACAAAACAATCTTAGCAAGATATATGGATGGAATGATTAATAGTGGTAACTCAAACATTTAAGTGAAGCATTAGCAGGATAAACAATAGTGGTAACTTCTCCATTTTCACATGTTGCACCCGATCCATAGACACACTATAGATAGTGTTTATCCGGTTATCTTGTTTGAAATGCGATTTCGCTAATTCCATGGAAGTTAGAAGTGGACATTATATCTTGGCACTTTTACTTCCGTCCTTGTTTTTTCGGAGTGTTTGCTCAAGAACGTAATCAATAACCTCTTGTTGGTGGTCTCGTATATCTCAATATGGAGCAGAATCTTCAATGATCTGGTGGAATAAAATGCAAAATCTTCCCTGGTACTCTTCATTTCACCGGCACGAGACATCGTCAAACAAGATGGAGGGAAGATATATCTGACCTCAAGTTGTCTAATTCCTTGATCTTGGTAAATCCAATTATGGTTGATGCCATCAATCACAAAATCTAATGCAATAACCTCATGGTTAAGGAAAGAAATAAGCATCTCTGCTTAACTCTAGATCTTCAACTTCTTTTTAGGATTCCACCATAAACTCTTGGGTCTTCTTCTCTCAAAGACAAATCTACACACCTTCATTGTGCGATCCTTTGGTCCTCACTGGCGCAAGAAGAACCGGATCCGAGAATTCAAGAACCCAAATATTTTTGTTGATATCAGGGAACTCTATCGTTTGAAGGCAATATGGTTTCTCTGAACTTCTTTTTATCAAATCTAAATAAAGAAACGATGCTATTTTCATAGTGGTTGTTAATTATCCAAAGTTGTCTTTTCTTTTGTCGTGATAAAGAATCATCTTCACGAGCAGTCCCGATCTCTAATCTTATCATTGTGTATCATCCTTCAGCTTGAAGTAAGAAGCGTGCTTCATTCGAACCTCTTCAAGTCCTTTGTTTTCATAGAAGCAAACACAAGACTCGCAACAATTCTAGCAATTTTCAAGGTGTATTGGTCGCACCATTCCGTTGAGAAATCATTTTTGGAACATGAGGATCACCTTCGTTCCGAGCACCCGCCACTCGTTGTGTCTTCTTGTTTTCCTAGGAATCTCGGGGCGAGATTCTTATTTAGTGGGGGAGAGTTGTAGAATCCCAATTGTCTTAAAATTGTAATGATACTTGCCTATTCTATATATTGCTACTTCCTACTTGTCATTATTGAATCATCATTATATCATGGTCATGTCACCATGCCCCATTGCATTTGAGAATCATATTAAACCCCATTTTATTTGGTTCTTCTCCTCATATTACATTGACTTATTAGTGTTGCTTCTTGATAACTTGTATTTGCCTCTTGGTATATTGTATTTGATTCTTGATTAATTGCTTCATGCCCAAGTTGAGTTGTGGGCATATTTCTTTTGTAATTCCACCTCCTTTATTTGTCACCACCTCATAATCCCACCATCAAAACTATATATGGGCACTTGCAATACTTTGGTTATTACCTCTAGCTCATATGTGTTTGGGAGGATCCACTTCTACTTCTATCATGCTCCCAGATATGATATCGTATTGTTTTCACAATATTTCTTCTAGAAGTCTACTTGGCCATCTTTGCATGCGGTAGTGTAGATTCTATTTAATTTCACTTCATGGGTTATTCTATTTGGGTGGTATTAGAATTGAGGGGCCATATTAGAACATAGTTGTACACGCACAATATACTTGGTCTTCTCAATTCCAATATAACCATCAACTATCTTTAACCATGGTGGAGTTTGAATGAATTTCAAATGGGATGCCATTCTCCCTCTAGAGGGTTTGTAGTTGTTTTCACAACCTCATCATGCTTGCATGCATGGGCCATGCAAGCTTGCCATCTATCTCTTCACCTGCCTCTCTTATGCTTCTCATTGGTAATTGTGAGAAGCTTGCATTGTTTTGAATTCATGTAAGATGATCAATTCAAAGGAAACATAGAGAGGTCAAGGCATCATCCTGTCTATGTGTTATTCTTGGGTTTTACTATCTTGTTGATCTTTTGAAGCTTATTCGAAATCTTGTTCCTTTTAAGAAATCCCATACATCAAAATAAAAGAAAACATAACACTAAACCTATGTATACACATCTACCTAATCTAGATAAACCTACATCTCCCCTCTAATCTACACACCACCACCATCACTTATCCTACACAACAGTGACTGTCACCCCTCCTTATTGTCTTGCCTTGCAAGAAGACTAGAACCAACTCCACCACGCCATCCTCTTCTGGTCCCCCCTTCCTCTCTCTCAAAGGCAGGTGCAGGCCAAGGAAAAAGACAGGAGCATCCACCCACTGAAGTCATCCTCCCTCCCCTTTTGCAAAAGCAAGCCAACACCCCATGTGCCCTCTTCCTCTCTCCCTAATAACCCTATCTTCCCAGGAAAACCGCAGATCAAGATTCACCCAACTCTTCCTCCTCCTGTCTGTTCTTCCTCTAGATGGACAGGGCCATCTCCATGCCCTACCAAAACCTAAGCTTGGCCACCCTCTAGCCTCGTCGAGCCGACGCTCCCATAGGCGATTGAGCAGCACAAGGGGCTCCCTCTGCTTCCTCTTCGACGCCCAGGACTTGGGGTAGTACCAGGAGCTCGCCAGAAACAGACCGCCACCGCCGTGTCGGCCATGGTCACCGCCGCTCGCTGTTGCCTCTTTCGTTCGTCTCTGTCGCCCTCGCCGCTTGCTTCCTCTTCCTGAACGGCAAACTTCATCCCTGACCCCAACCAGGTGAGCAACCTACCGCTCCGCCCCTCTCTAGGTTGCTTTGTTCCAGTTGCCACCGCACGCGGTCGGCGTGTGCACGTAGCACACGCGCGACAAGCCAGGCGTGTGTAGGCCCCCTGTTCTTCCCCATTTTCTGGCGCAGCTCATCCATTGAGTTATGGAAAATCATCGAGAATGGTCTTAATGTTGGATACCCAAAGAACTTGACAAGAAGAGAAGTTGTGGATAGCCAACTCAATGCGATGGCTCTACACATGATTCAGCTTGGTGTGGGTCCCATAGACATGCCCCACATAGAACACGTTAGCATCGCTCAGGAAGCTTTGGATGCCCTCACCAAACTATTCATTGGGAATGAAAGCATGAGAAGGAATAGGTATGATGCACTAAGTAACCAAGCTGAAGACTTTTATATGATGGATGGCGAGGATCACGAGGATATGTATAGAAGGATCAAGTCGATTGCCACCACATTCATAAATCATGGGGCAATCCATGTTGATGATGCATGGATCAAGAGTAAGTATGTAAGCGCACTTATGACATTTGTTCCTACTCACTTGAAGAGCCTCCAAGGTAGGCACAATTATCACCAAATGACTTCCAATGATTACATGCAAGAAATGGCAACTTTCAAAGTCACTGCCAAGAAAACTGAAGACGCTCGTGCTGGAGCCATCGGAATGCAAAAAAGGTGTAAATGTGGCCTTGAAGGCAAATATTGTTGAACAAGATGATGATGACTTTGAAGCTATGGATTGTCCCTAGGATGTCAAGAGGGAACATGGAGAATACATGGACTTTTATGATAGGAACTTTTGGAAGGACCCCGCCAAATCCAAATCTAAACTTGAATGCAAGAATGGGTCAAATGGAAGGAGGGAAAACGGTCCGAAACTGAGAACATGTTTCAATTGTGGAGATCATTTTCACTTTGTAGCCGAGTGTCCTTATCAAAGTAGAGAATATGATGGAAGCAGGCTCATTTTCATGGAAAATTCAAAGGCACCACAGAAGAAGCAATTTGTAAAGAAAAATGCTCCAAACAAGAAGCAACCAAAGATTCTTTTGGTAGCTAAAGTGGAATACTCATCCGCAACTAAAGATGAAGAAGATGATGATAGCTCACGAGAGGTGGCTGCCATAGCCACCACATCGACACCGACTTCACTCTTCAACTCACCAAATGAGAATGTCATCAACAAGAACGTCACTTGCCTTATGGCAAGAGGTTCCAAGGTATCACCTTCAACCACTTCCTTTCCTAAGACTACAATGAATACTGATATGGATGATTCTACTGGTCTTAAGGTTAAGGAGGAAATTATTGATTTGGATTATTTTATCAAAAACTTGCAAGGTGAACACAAAATGCATTTTGAGGATATTATGGATCAACTTGCTCAAAACAAAGAGCTGCTCAAAGAAAAAGGCGGAATTGAAAGAGAGGATGCAATTGAGATTACATCCCTATAGAATGCTCTAGAAGAAGAAGAGGCTCGAGTCGCCCTAGAAGAGACACTTGAGTCAATCGATGAGTCACATCATGAAGTTGTGGCCAAGCTAGTAAAGGAACGTTATAATTCCGTTGCCAAGGCAAAGCAATTAAAGAAGGAAAAGGTTGAATTTGGGGCTGGTCATGCTAGACTCTCCGACAAATTGGAGAAACTTGACATTGCTCACAATGCTTTGTAGAGTGAATACTCTATTCTCATTGAGTTTAATGATTAGCTCCAAACTCGATTGACCAAGTATGATATTCATAGTACTTCTACATCAACATGTGCACATGAAGTTCTTGAACAAAATTCTAGGTTGAAATATAAACTTGCAAAGGCCTCTCTACCCAAAGGTAAGGAAGTTCTAGATGAGGTCCTTAGACAGAAAAGGTCGAATAATGGAAAATAGGGAGTTGGATATGTCCCCAAGCCCAAGAAGAAGAACAACAACAAGAAGAAGAAGAAGGCCAAGAATGCTCAAGCAAAGACAAGCATCATTGAAAAGAACATCACAAAGAACAAAAAGGATTATAGTGGTTTTGTAGAGTCTAACAATTCTAATTATATTTCTTGGTTTATTTGGGTTCCAAAGACCATTGTTACTAACATGAGATGACCCATTAAAAATGGGTACCTAAAGACAAGACGTAATTTTTTTACAGGTTATGCTTCCGGTGGATCTAAATGGGTGCTCGATAGTGCTTGCACAAGACATATGACCAAAAGCAAGGAGATCACCATGGAGATGAGGCCTAATCATCATCAAATAACCATCTCCCATGGTGATAAATCAAAGTCTGAGGTATTGGGTCTTGGCAAGGTTGTGGTTTCCCACGATATCTCTCTCGTTGACGTCATGCTTGTTGAGACTCTTGGTTACAATTTACTTTATGTTCATGCCCTTGGTAAGATGGGCTTTGCAGTTTTTATTGATGGTGATTTAGTGGTACTCTTGTGGTGCAACTCTCTATTGATAGCTTTCGTTGGGTAAATCGAAAATGACCTGTATGTGGTGGACTTTCTCAGGAAAACCACAGCGGATCCAATGTGCTTATTTGGAAAGGCTGACGCGGGCTAGTTATGGCATCGCCGTCTAGCTCACGTCAATATGAGAACTTTGCAAAGTCTTCACAAGGGTGGCCACATCCTTGGACTAACATAAAATGTTTCCTTTGCCAAAGATCGTGTTTGCAGGGCATGTGTCGAAGGAAACATTTATGACTCTCCCCACAAGTGGAAGACTATTATGTCATCAAATACGATTTTGGAGCTTCTTCATGTGGATCTCTTTGGTCTTCCATCTCATGCAAGCCTCGGTGGGAAGAAGTACTGTCTGGTCATAGTTGATGATTACTCAAGATACACATGAGTCTACTTATTCAAGCTAAAGAGTGAGACTCAACAAACAGTCGTCGACTTTTCCAACGAGGTTCAGCGTCAACACAATGTCTATGGGACCCCGGATTTACGGTCCGAGAATCCCCGTTATGCCTGCAATTCATATTACCATGATCAATGAGCCATGAGCATAACCGACCAGTATCATTTCATCATCTAGAAGGTTACAGTTACAAAGCTTACAGAGTTTCCATTATGGATATTACAACACAAATAGCGGAAGTCTTCAATCATAGAGCACATCTCGTGCTATAACCTACATGAAATTCACTGGGAGACGGCCTAGTTCGCATAGACGTTAGCTTCTTCATCGTTGGTCGATCTTCTGGAAATATGGACAAGTAAATAGCCAGGGACAAAGCCGGTGAGTACTTTGAATGTACTCGCAAACCACCTTAAGAAAATAATAATAACAAGAGGGTATGCAATATGGCTGTGGTAGTAGGATGGCTCCAAGACGGGTTCTTTTCTAAACTAGTTTCTATTGTAGATATAGCATCTACAAGGTTTTGTGAAGAACTATTCTAAAACATCTTGGAAACCTTTTTGAAAAGCTTTGGAAAAACCCTAGGATTGGGTCACCCTATATTATCTCCACGGTCCTCAACTGACCGGGTTATCCTATTCCTTCTTTGGTGTCCCTCGGAGCACTAGGTTCGAGAAAACACTTTGTTTTTATAAATCTATTTTGAGAACAAAACCAGCACCGCTCTACAACAACCTTTCCAACCATCCATGACCGAGGACTCGGCTATTCGAATAGATGTACACTCTATAGAGGTTGTACACTTTACCCACACCAAACGGGTACCCTGCCCTGATCTACACCGATCGTGGGTCAAGTAACCGATCAAGGCTCTCCGGATGCCACTCTAGCATGGGACCTATCCTATGATTTGTTCCTCTCAACATCGGGACTTCGGGATCCACATACCAACTGGAGTGCACCCAACTCCTCTAGAGTCGGCACTTTCAATGAGAGGCTCATAGTATTGCCCGGCCACTCCCATGGGTGGTACTGCCTCCTCCAGGTGATTGCCTAGCAGTTGACCCTTTTTGTAAAGGAAGCCCAGGGTTCGAGGGATCTAATCCATTGTAAGTAGTTGCGATAATTCCCACACCGGAGTATCAAACATCAAGCCTAGAACTGTTCCCATTCTAGAGTAATGTGGTTGCACGAGTTAATTGTTCTTGCAAAACTGCAAAGAACTAGATGCCTTTTTGTAAACCCTTTTTCCTCCATCCTTTGTCCCACCTTTTTGAAAATAAAAACCTTTTTTCATTTTTGAAACCTCTCCTGGTAGGCCGAACCTCACCAAGGTTTTCTCATAAAACAGTTTGTAAACATTTTCCCGGGGTCTTCCCATCCTATACTTCTGCTTAGGCTAAAGCGCGGTCTCCAAGGGGTTATGGTGTTAAACACCATCTACCATACTAGGAACCAATATGTGTCATCAAGGTGTTGTACTTAGTAGTACAAATGGGTAGTGGTTTGGAGGATCCAAACATTCCCACATATAAAACATAATATAATAAAGCCATGCGATTTTCATAAATCAGTAGATAAAACATGCACAAATATAAAAGTAGTACAAGGGCTTATGAGCAAGAAGGTGGATTTCCTATGATCAGCAATATGGCAATATATCCCTAAACTTCCTTTGAGAATACCATAAATAATATAATCACTGCTTCTTGTCATCCATTACAATAGCAACTATCGTCGCTGAGGAGCACACATGCAAGCACACAAGATAACACTCAGCACAAAGCATACAAACACCATTCATTATAGTAATCCAGTAAAAACACATGATATATTCAGTAGGTTTGGATACATTGAGTTGGTATAAATTGGAATTGCTTTGGTTGCATGTATTGAATTTCTTTTATGATTTATATACCCAAAACTACCTTGGAAAGGGGTTTTAAACCAATACTAAGTTTTGTATGATTTCAACATGAAAAGATGATATTATCATAAAGTAAATGAGAAAATGAAACCATCAAAAGTGGTTTCACTATTTTATCATTTTTCTTTGATTTACTACGAATTTCCTAGTGATCAAAACTCTAGTTTTAGGAATTAATTTATCGAAAAAGATCTATGAATTCAAAAATTATTTCCTCTTAGTAGTGAGTAGGACTTGATGGAATGGTTCACTAGGAGTTGTAATCTCTTTAAACTAATTAAGATAAACCCCTCAGGAAATTCCCAAAGGTAGTACTGGATGATATTTTTCTTTTCAACCAGAATTAATCTATAAGGGATTTTGATGTGACTAAAGTACACATGGTAGGCATTTAGAACACCTTTCTGTAGAAATTGGAATCACACTTTTTGGATATATATAACTACTATGGTGAATTTATTGGCGAATTAATCATGCATAGAAAGGATTAATTTCCAATATTTTAACAGGGGTATCACAAAATATGGGCTCCTGGAATTTGATACATATTGGTATGCATGTCTACTGGGAGTTGTAATTAGGTCAATACCCATTTTGGTTTGTCCTAGAGAGATTACTAAACTCACAATAGGAGTGTTTTAGTTATTTTTACCAGGGGCAATCTAGGAAGCAATTTAATGCGGGTGCAGGGTGATATGCAAATTATGACCAATACCTTGTAGTACCAAAAGGATTCAAGGCATTTGAGTTGGTAAAACTATCTATAGGAATATCTTTGTAGAAATGATACCTTTAGGTATTGAAATTATTATAAATGATTTGTACATTAAAATGCTCAAACTATGATACTGCATGTTGAGGAAAACACATGTGCAGATACTAAAATTTAGATCTGGGCAGATCCTGGTCATATTCATTTTTGTTTGTATTTAAACTAAGGGGCAAACTTCAGATCTGTGATTAAATAGAAAAAAACAAAAGGGCAGAGTGGGCCGGATCTAGGCGAGCGGGGCTGCAACGAGGGAGATACGGCCCACGGGGGAGATACTACATGCGGGAGGAGCGGTTCGAAATCCTGTGTTGTGGGGTCCACCCGTCAGCGATGCTGGGCCCCGAACCGGTAAGGTGTGATGGGGGTCGTTGGATTAGGAGGACATTGACGACCCTCACCTTGTCTTCTTCCTCCGATCTGGGAAAATAGAGGGAAACCCTACCGGGCGATGGGGTGGAACACGGAGCTCGCCAGGGGACTTCTCAGGTGACGACAATGCTTCATGGCAACATGGTGGACGATGGAAAGCTCGGGGGTGGACGGGAGCAACTGTTTCCGTGACAGACAATGTCTCGCACGTCGGCGCCCGTAGGGGTTGACTCGGAGCTCAACGGCGGCGGTTGGGCATCTGCATGTCAGTTAGGGGAGGTCATAGAGGGGGCTACGGTTTTGAGGGTCGCAGGAGAGGGGTGTTTACCGCAGGAGGAGCTCGGGAGGGTGAGCTACATAGGGAGGAGTCATTCTCGGGCATGCACGTCTGTGGTCACTTCTGGCGTTCTTGCAGTAGAGAGAGGAGCACGGGGGTGTAGATCAGAGGCAGTAGACTTCAAAAATATCATATGCATGTGGATGTAAGCAAGGAAGAGAGCACCCGAGCTAGATCTTGGGCGAGGTCGCAAATGGTGTTTCCTCCTTCTCCTTAGCAGTAGAGAGGGAGAGAGAAGTGTGGCTCTGGAGGGGCGAGAGGGAAGGGGTAAGTTGGTGGGAATGAGCTAGAGGGGAGGGTGGTACTGGACTCTGGCCTTATGAACAAAGGAAATGGGTCCATGGTGGGCATAGTGCATAAGAGGGCCATGGTTTCTATGGGCGTGAGGAGGGGTGTGAGATTTCCCTGGTTAGGCTGTGAGGCAGAGATGGAGAGGGGTGGTGCTTCCAGAGCATTAAAGAAGCTAGACAATGACAACCCACTTGTCTCCTTCTTAACCAAGTACTATGAGACAATGGAGAGGGTTTGGGTACTTTAGATCTACAGGGCCACGAGCAGAGAGGGTGTGGTCAACTGTGGTGGATTGCTGGACAATATTTGGGGAGGTTTGATGGAGGTTTGCTCATGGTTTTGGTAATATGATCAATATTTGCCCTATTGGGTGGCTATGAGGAGAGTCCTTATTTATGATTCGGGCAAGAAGATATAATAGTTCTATTAGAATGGTATGGTCAAGATATACCACCACTAATTGTTTTGGATTTTTCTAAAGAGTTTTGATCCCCGTAATATCATTTATTCAAAAAGTGTAGAAATAGATTATAGAATCTAATGTGTTATTTTTACATTAGACAAGATAGGTTTTTAGTGCAAAATGGTTCTACATACAATAAGACACATGGGGTAATTTTATTGGAATTTATTTAGAAGGGAAATTATTTTTAAGTTATTATATCATGTTTCTGCCATTTAAGAAAAAGGGCAAAAAGAAATAATAAAGCATCTAAAAAATATTTATTTTCGAGATGGGAAGATATGATATGATATGATATGATATGATATATAGGCATCAAATGTGCCTTGAGTTGGCAAAGTAGTTTGAGGAAAAACAAACTTGGCTTTGAATAGAAGCTTTTGATTATTTGGCAAATAAAGGAATTTAAATAGTTTTAGATTCCAAATAATTATGGGAATTAATTGGAAAGTGTTTATATCCAAGGTGGAGGATGTAAACTTGAATTATATATCATAATCAACCTTGGGTATGGAAAAAGGGAGTTGTATTTGGAAAAGAACAAGGATTAGAGGATCTAGGGTTTTGTTATTTTCATACCACCTAAACATGGTTGGAGTAGTGAGCTCAGAGCTCACCTTGGTACAAGAGATAGATGGGTAGGTAGACCAAGTTATATATATTATCATGGCTGAGGGAGTTTGACTTGTTTGTATTTGAGGTGGTCTATGGATGATGGAAAACTTTGTTGAAAATAAGGCTGCCATAGCAGATATATCTTGATGCCTCATAAACCATGAGGGTTTCAGAAGCACAATGCTCCAATGGGAAGAAGAGAAGAGGTTATTGATACACCATGGTTAGTAGATCATAAACATGCAAAGAGTTTGTCAAAGGGAGGTATCATATGGATGTGAGCTTCTGCCAAAGTAGGCAAGATGCTGAGATTTGCAAAAAAGATTATTATCTTCACTACAAAACCATCATGGATGAGTGGGTCCAAGAAGGGTTTATCCAAGAGAGAGAGTTGTATTTGGTAGTACTAATAATGTACTACAAGATTATTCAAGTACATTTTCAAGAATTCACACTGGTTGGAGTAGAGGAAGTTCCAAAGATTGAATCTAGTTAACGATTCGAGACTTGGCCAAATTTGGTAGACCTGTGGATTTGGACTAGTGTGAAAAGGGAAGCATTTGGAGAGAAGTGAATGGTTTATTCTTATCATCAAGTGGATGATGTTTAATAATAGCTTGGGTAGATAAGATTCATGCTTGTATTTGGTCTTTGATGAGTTTGATGCTAATACAAGATATTAGCTCATATTTGATCTTAGTAAGTAGAGTAGGGGGTCACTTGAGATAGATCCATCTTAGGAGGCTTGGCTTAATATTTGGGGTATCTTATACCTTGGTTGGATCGTAAAGGATGAGCTCCTAGATTTGCTCATGCTACTTCCTAAGCAAACAAGGCAATTAGCAGATCAAGGCAATTCATCTTATCAAGCTTATCAACTACTACTAAGGCTACCATCAAGTCTAGCTTGAGGTAAGAATATTTACCTTTTGTTTTTGCATAAATAGAGTAGGGATCTTTGTATTTCACTGCGTTTGCATGCACCTTTCTATCTTTATTTCAATAGGATCCTAAACCATTAATTCTTATGTGAACATGTCAATTAGAGATGTCATATTATGCTATAATATGATATTTTTAAGTGATAAAAGTAATTTTATGGATTTACCTTCGCTCCTGGGAGAATGCCAAACAAGGGGAAGCAACCAGTGCCTATAACGACCCGTGGTATAGGCGGATCCCGCTCGTACCATCCGCCCATACCATGTGTCATCGGGTTCGCCTTGTCAAATACTTTCTCCTAGCAAAGACGGAAGAGAGATCCGACATTCACAGCCACCAGAAACCATGAAAAACCATATCTAAAAGGGATCTGAAGGAGGAACTTGGCTGGGGTAAAATCCATATTGTTTCACGGATCATTGGAGTACAACGCATCATCCCCTTCATCATCAACCGCTGCATCTACATCATCACCATTACCCCCATCAATTGTGGTTTCCATTAGATCTATTTGAGTACTTTTATCTATCCATTTGATTATGATAATGTTGTTGATTGCTTCCATGTGTGAGTAGTTCCTTATTTCTTGGGGAGATGGAGAAACCCTAGCACTATTATGAATTTGCAATAAAGATGATCTATTCTTGTGTCCATATGACCTGCTGGTCTATGATAAATTTATGATTTTTGTTAGATCTGTCTCTTTAGATGGTATGTGCAGTCGACCATAGACCATTTACCCTTGGGACTAAATGGAGGGAGAAATCCTTTGGACATGCTTTGGGATCGTACCTGAAATGGCCCTGTGACAGATTAGTGTTGGCTCGTGACCTACACGGTCAAAGGAGTAATAAAGAGGGACTCTCTAATATAATTATGATATCCACGGGAAAACCCTTAATTGCGGTGGTTTGTATGGGTGATTGCTCTTAGACATAGCAGTAGTTATTTAGAGGTGACCTCACTCTTGGCTCAACAAAGTTTCCTCCTATGAGCCTCGTAGTGAACATCTTATTATGGAGCTCTCTCCACACATCTCATGACACAAGAATTATATTATATTAAATTATTAAAAATAACAATGCCATGCTAGAGGTGTATGCTACATCCCCGAGAACTCTTTAGCCCTATTGAGTTCAACCATGCTTTCACACAATATTGTTACTTGCTTTCTTTTAATCATTATAATTACTTTTCTGGACACAACCAAAAACCTTTCAAACACTATTTACTTGAGATCAAAGGCATCTTACAAGTATCCTTTGGTAGAAGTGACAAGGGGCATTAAGACCTTTACCAATAGCTCTCTGTGGGTTCGATATCTTTACTTCGATATTTTTCTAGCATCGTTTCCGGGGAGCTAAGCACTTTTTGTCTTTTTTCTTAGTTGCTTATTTTACTAATTGTTTTACTGAAGTTTCTTACTAGTTAGGTAAGCACCATGACTGCACTCGGACTGATGAATCATATTGATGCAACTAAATACCCCGGGAACTTCAATAGAGGACTCATCAAGGAATTCCCAAGTGGGAGTGAACTAGAATACAAGGTCAATCCTTGATTTATCGCTATCATTAAAGAAAAGACTTTTGCAGGCGATGATCTAGATGAGGATCCTTACACTCATTTAATGCATTTGACCAAGCTATGTTGGACTCTTAAACTGAGAGGTTATTCTGATAATGAATTGAAACTTAAACTGTTTATCAAACCTCTAACCAACACTACTTTGGCTTGGTATAGAATTTGCCCTCCAGAGAAAATTGATACTTGGCAGAAACTTATAGGAGAATTTGTGTTTTGATTCATTCCCAAGGTAAAGACTGCTAAAGTAAGAGGGGCAATTACAAACTTCAAGAACCGCCCAGGTGAAGGCTTGGTAAGGGCTTTCAAAAGGTATAAGACTCTACTTCATAAATGTCCCCATCATGATTTACCCGAATGGTATGTTTTACACATTTTCTATGGAGGAATTAATCAAGAAATTAAACATGAGCTTTACACCAATTCCGGAGACTCCTTTACAGAGTTAACTATAGTTAAAGCTTGGGAATTTTTAGAACAAATTCGTCGTAATAGAGAAACCTGGGGATTTGATTTAGGCGGCGAAGTAGGTATAGAAAGTGAATATGATTGTCTCAATTCTTATAAAGAGTCTAGTAAGTGAAAGAAACTGCTAATGAACTTCAACTTGATGATGATATTGTTTTGCAAATCCTTCAGTCTTTTACAGATCATATTGAGGCTCCCAAGAAGGACTAGCTTCATTACACTCTATCACCGAGCCTGCTGTAGAATATGATCCAATAATCACAACTCCTATTGAGCCATTGAGGGAGGTATTCCCATATACCAAAGACAATGAGGAAACATATGATGGCTCAGCATTTAGAGGGTCAATGTGAAGAAGAATATTTATTCCTCAAGAAGCTATAAGAAGAGGAACAAGTAAGGAAAATAAAGAGGTAAATGTACAGGAGACAGGGGAGTCAACAAAGGAAGATATTCTAACCATGTTTTCTCACTGCAACGCGATTGAGCTAGATATTGAAGCATCGCAATTCGTCGAAGGAAAGGTAAAATCTAAATAAGTTGGTAAGCCTATTATCCCTTGTATCTTCATAAGAACTTCCTATTATGGCTTTTGTGACATCAGGGAGCTATTAACGTGACCCCTTTTAACTTTTATTAAAAAAATCATAATGAACTAGCACCAACCGAACTAGAGGATACGGACATGACTATAATGCTTACGGATAAAAAACTCAGAGTCCCCATGGGAATAATTAGAGATGTTCTAATTTGTGTTGGACAAAACAAATACCCCATTGATTTTGTGTTTATTGATATGCCTACTGATGTTTATAGTCACATCATTTTTTGGAAGAACTTTTCCAAATATCGCAGGAGCAAACATAGATTGCAAAAGACAAACTGTGTCTCTCAATTTTGGTGAAGAGAAAATGGATTTTCATTTCTCCAAATTTGACCATAAGAAAGCTATCGAAGAACTAGGTGATGATGAGTACGAACCTGAGGAAGAAGGATAATCGTTAATTTAGCCTCAGTAGTCACTAAGACTCTTGATGATGATTTAGCAAGAAGCTTAGTCAATAATAATAATATCCTCCAGGACATAAAAAACTGAAATAGATGATTATCTTGACTCCACAACCAAGGTGGATGCTGAGACTAATCAAAAATATGAAGAACCCACAAGGAATGGAGATGAGGTTTCTTCCCCCTCCTACCCTCAAAACTTTACCAAAGGAATTAAAATATAGGTTTATTGATGAGACAAATATATTTCCTATTATTATAAGTTCCAACCGTGCAGAAAAAGAGGAGGAGAATTTAATGAAGGTTCTTTAGATGCATAGAAATTCTCTTGGTTATTCGATGAGTGACTTGAAGGAGATCAGTCCTTCGATAGCCACCCATAGAATATTTATGGAAGAGGGAGCTCAGCCGGTCGCAGACTTTAAGCGATGACTAAAACCTCACATGAAAGAGGATGTAAGAAAAGAAATAATATGTTTTTTAGATGAAGGAATCATCTTTCATGTGGAAGAAAGTGAATGGGTAAGTCATGTTCATTGTGTTCCTAAAAAAGGTCGATTTATTGTTGTTGAAAATTAACATAATGAGATGATACATACTAGGACTGTTGTTGGACACAGGATGTGCATTGACTATAGAAAACTTAATAAAGTAACCACGAAAGATCACTACCCTTTACCGTTTATAGACCAAACCTTAGAGAGGCTTGCTATGCATTCTCATTTTTGTTACTTAGATGGCTATTCTGGTTTTTATCAAATTGTTGTTCATCATGATGGTCAACTTAAGAATACTTTTATTTGTCCCTATGGTCTTTATGCTTATCTTTGTATTCCTTTCAGTCTCTGCAATGCTCCTGCTACTTTCTAGAGATGTATGACTGCTATATTTGCTGAAAGTTTTCATGGATGATTTCTCTGTTTATGGAACTTCCTTTAATCATTGTCTCCATAGTCTTCATAAATTTTTGCATAGATGTGAAGACACTAACCTAGTGTTGAACTAGGAGAAATGTCATTTTATGTTTCAAGAAGGTATAGTGCTTGGTCACAAAATCTTAGGTGGCATCGAAGTTGATAAAGCAAAGATTGAAGCTATAGAAAGACTTCCCCCACCTCGAGAAGTGAAAGGTATAAGAAGTTTCCTAGGCCATGATGTATTTTATAGAAGGTTCATTAAAATCTTTTCGAAAACTGCTACACCTTTAAATAATATTATTCAAAAAGGGATTTTCTTCAATTTTGATGAAAAATGTCTAATTGATTTCATGTATTAACACGAGCTCTCCTTGATGCTCCCACTATAAAAACCACCTAATTGGAGGAAACATTTTGAGCTATTTTTTTAGGATATTCATGAAGTTGTGATAGCAATTCATTGCTAGTATGATGGTGATGATATTAATATCATTCATCATGCTAGTCGCATCCTAAACGAGTCCCAAAATAATTACCCTATGGTAAAAATGAATTTTTCGTTGTGGTTTTATCCTGTGATAAATTTAGATCTTATATCAATAACTCAAAATTAAGGGTGCATACTGATCGTATTGGCCTAAGGGGAATCCTAGAAATGATTGACGTTAAGCCAAGTATGATTCGTTGTACTCTAATTTTGCAAGAATTTGATTTGCAGATTCTACAAAGAAGAGAGGAGATAGAAGAGACATCCATAGACATTCAAGAAATAGCTCCACCTAAAGAGGTTTCATCCATTTACATACCTATAGGAACCATACTACCGAAAAGAAAATTCTTCATTTCTCCTTGCAATGGTTTGGTGACTTCCTGCAACCAACTCTATTCGAAGGGAAAATGAAAAAGATGATCCAAAAGGGAGAAGGTACCCAAATGATCTCATTCTCTCTAGAATGATCCTAGTATGCGAATTCTGAATATACCTTTGTTCTGCATGACTTTCTGCTATTTATTTTTGCATTTTTGTTTTCCTTTGATTTTCTGAATTTACTGCCGGTCTTGCAAGGTCAGTACGGGCGAGCGGTACGACCGGATCTGCCCGTACCTCTGATCGTTAAGTAGGCGGTACCCTTGTTTTATTTTCGGTGTTTTGATACGATCATGTAGTACAAGCGCGTCCGCCCGTACGGTTTGTCATCACCGATACGGTATCACATAGACCTATTCTTTGTTCGATGTGCTTCAAAAAAACTGAAGTCAGTAAAGTTAGTATGGACGGACAGTATGGGCAGGACCCGCCTGTACATCTTATTCGGTTGACTAGTTACCGACTTCGGAATTCGAGTTTTCTTGGAAACGAACCGGTATGGGCGCGCCGTTCAAGCGTACGCCCGTACCAGGTGGTCGTTATGCTTGCAATTTCTTATTTTTTTCGCCTATTTCTTTCCATATTTGTTGGGTTTCTTTTCTTGGCCGACCCTCTTGCTTACAATATGAATTTCTTCCTACATATGACCCTTAATAAGCCTCCATAGAGGTCTTTCTCCCTCTCATATCAACAAATCCAATCTACCTGATGCGCTACCCTATTCAACGGAAAGGCAAGCCTCTAAACCTCATGGCTTCTACATGGGATAGCTTCTATAGTTCCTCCATTGAAGACGGTGACCGTGAAGCTCAAGGCTTGAGCCCTAAGAATAATTAGTATGCGTATCACTCTGACGATGAATCTGGTGATCAATACTATGAGACATTCATGGAGCAAATGAAGAGGGGGTGGCAGCATCCACCCTACTTGCCTACAGTGCCGACCAAGGATGAATAGGAAGCCAAAAATCTCCATGGGAAGGGCTGCATGGAGTCACTCAAACTCATCATCGTTGACTGCTCCTCGCCAAAGCGTAAAAAGTCTAACCATCCCAATGCAGGAACTTACAAGGAGACCATAGAGCACACTTCAACAACAAAGAATATCACCATGAACTCACGTATGAGCGTGAAGACTCAAGAGGACCAGGGGTTCATGCACACATCTCGGACACTGAACACCGCCTTCGTAAGTTGGAGATTATTCAAAAAGAACTCATCCATAAGGAGATTTTGCACAAGTGCCTCTTGGATCTTGAAGGAAAGAAAGAACTCAATGACGTGAGGAATAAAGTCGCTGACGAGATGTTCCTCTTGCGTTCGGATCTACAAAAGTGCCTGCGACACATATCTGCCCTACAGGAAACAAACAAGAGGCCTCGAGTAGCAATCTCCAGCAATACCTCTGCATTCTAAAGGTCGCGTCATGGTATCAAATAAACGCAAGGAATTATTTGATCCTCCTGGTTTGATTCCAAGATTGGTGGGGATCTGTGAGAGCCTTGTAATCTATCTTACAATTTTTAGCATGTTTACTTTCCTGTACGCATTTTAGACTTTAATTCCAGAATTTGCATTAGTTGCATCAACTTCGAATTCCCTTTTGTTCAAGAGAAGATTTATATCCATTGTATTATGATTCATGATTATTATATTAGATGATTGAATTAGGTTGAGTGTTATGATACTTGTACAACTATAATGATTTTAGGGACTTCCACACCAATAAAAGTATTGATTAGGCTATGAGAAGAAGAAGTCTAGTAGCATATCATAATTATGAGTTTTTTAAGCCATTAAAGTAGTGAGCATGATCAAATAGTTGTACTAAAAAAGAATAGAAAGAGTAAAAATATATACATATATATAGAGATAGAAAAGATGTGAAAGAAGAAATAAGAAAGAATGGCTATTAAAAGAGTCAAGTGTAGGAAAAAAAGAGTGATCATGAATCTTCATTACTAAACTATGTGTTTGATACCTCTAAAACTCAATGATTATATGATATGTTGAATCACTAGAAGCTTCTTATAATTTCACTAATACTATAAAAGGTGTGGAAGCCTCTAAGTCATGTAATATGTAAGGATATGGTAATACCCCTGAAGTTTCTCTACATCCGATGTTGTATTCCTGTTTCAATTTCTACCTCATTTATTGTAACGACTCGTGTTTCATGAACATGATGATCTTTTCCATAAGCCAACATCTTGATCGGGGACGAGCAAGATCCTACCTTGGTGAGTTAATGAGTCCAAAATTGAAGCATATTTACCTTTTGTTTTTGCATAAATAGAGTAGGTATATTTGTAATTCACTGTGTTTTTGCAGCACCTTTTTGTGTTTATTTCAACATGATCATGAATCATTAAGTCTTATATGAACATATAAATTATAGTTGTAATATTATGCTATAATATGATACTTTTAAGTGATAAAAGTCAATTTATGGATTTACCATCGCACCTGGGAGAATCCCAAACAAGGGGAAGCAACCAGTGCCAATAATGGTCGGTGGTACGGGCAGAGCCTGCCCGTACCATTCACCCGTACCATGTGTCATCGGGTTCGCCTCGTCAAATACTTTCTCCTAGCAAAGACAGAGTAGAGATCTGACATTCACAACCACCAGAAACCGCGAAAAACAACATCTAGAAGGGATCTGAAGGAGGAACTTGGCTGGGGTAAAATCCCTGTTGTTTCACAGATCATTGGAGGACAACGCATCATCCCCTTCATCATCAACCGATGCATCTACATCACCACCATTACCCCCATCTTTCATCTATTAGATCTTGTTGTAATTACAGATTCTGTTGTGGTTTGCATTATATCTATTTCAGTACTTTTATCCATCCATTTGATTATGATGATGTTGTTGATTGCTTCCATGTATGAGTAGTTTCTTTGTTCTTGGGGAGATGGAGATATCCTAGCACTATTTTGAATTTGCAATAAAGATGATCTATTCTTGTGTCCATATGACTTGCCTGTCTATGATAGATATTGGATTTGTGTTTGGTCTCTCTCTCTCTTTAGATGGTATGTGTAGTCGACCACATACCATTTGCCCTTTGGACTAAAGGGAGGGAGAAATACTTAGGACTTGCTTTGGGAACATACCCGGAATGGCCCCATGACAAATTAACGTTGGCTTGTAACCTACACGGTCAAAGGAGGAATAAAGAGGGACTCCCTAAGATAATTATGATATCCATGGGGAAACCCTTAATTGTGGTGGTTTGTATGGATGATTTCTCTCGGACATCATAGTGGTTATTTAGATGTGACCTCACTCTTGCCTCAACAAAGTTGCCTCCTACGAGGCTCGTAGTGAACATCTTATTATGTAGCTCTCTCCACACATCTCATGACACAATAAGTATATTATCCTAAATTATTAATAATAATAATGTCATGCTAGAGGTGTATCCTACATCCCCGATAATGCTTTAGCCCTATTGAGTTCAACCACGCTTTCACACAATATTGTTACTTGCTTTCTTTTAATCATTTTAATTAAGTTTCTTCACACTACCAAAAACCTTTCAAACACTCTTTACTTGAGATCAAAGGAAGCTTACAAGTATCCTTTGGTAGATAGTGACGAGGGGCATGAAGACATTTACCAATATCTCTTTGTGGGTTCAATATCTTTACTTTGAAACTAGCTACAATCGATCTGTCCACTTATAGTAATTAGGTATTGACAACCCCAATCACACTTTTGGGTTCCCGGTCGTTTAAATCCATTGACACAAACCATGGGTCCGTCTCGGAGCCGACCAACTTCGTTGTGGGTAGCTTAGTGGGGTGGCCCCCTGAAATCGTTTTTGAATCTTGTGAATGTTTTGTCGTGATGCCTCATTGCTTTTTATTTGGTTCTTTTGGGGGTAGATCATGCATGTGTTGCTATTTGTGGAACCCTGCAGGGTAACTCTTTCTGAAAGTCGTGTCCGCGGTTATGGACTACTAGGAGCACAGTTTCTCGATCATAGACAACTGTACCTAAAGTACCATTTTTAAGTTGACTAAACATGACTAGTAATTAGCACAATATTCATGGAATGATTAATAAAAATCTGCCAACGGATGGGATGTTCTTCTACCTTCTCGTTCGGTAAACAGGACGGAGGGCGAGCGATGTTTATTTATGTTGTTATATTGATTGGGTAACTAATTGATGTTTATTTAGCGAACGTCTGTCTATATCGGGTTAGGAGGTGGTTATAGTGTGTATCTATAGAACTATTTAGCTATTTAAATTTCACTTCAACTGCGTCACCCCAGGTTAATACCTTTAGATGCATAAAGACTTGCTAAGTCCCTTGGGGTCTCACATGATAAATATTGTTCAGATTGTTAGGGTTATCCACATGGAGGATACTACGTCAATGAGGCCGATGATGGAGGCAGCGACCCTCTTGCATATAGATTTCCGGGATGGAGATCTCTAAGATCTGTGGGCGGGAATGTGCTTATTTATGGGAATATTATGCCAATTTTCTTCTTAACCCATACTCGGATCTTTGTCTTCCGCTTCCACTTGATACTTTGATGATTGATGTATGAGGATGTATCCTAAACTATTATATCTATCTAGGTATTTGGATTTTACCGTATGGTGTTGCAATATTTCTATTTATTTTAGATGGTGTATCTCTGATGTGTACGAGATGCTAAACCAACTATCGGCCGAGCCTGGCCAGAGGAAGTGGTGCGACCGCCTGGTCGAGCTCCTCGACATCGCCACCCTCTCCCCGGCGGGACAGTGTGCTATAGCATCCCAATTGTCTAACAATTGTAATGCTACTTTCCTAGTATATATAATGCTACTTCCTACATGTCATGCATTGCATCATCTTTATATTATGCTCATGTGACCATGTAACCTATCATTTGAGCATCATATAAAAACTTTCTATTTGGCTCTTATCCCATATGCATTATATATTGTATCACATGTATTTTCCTATTGATATATTGTATTTTCTTCTTGATAAATTACTTGATGCCCAAGTTGAGTTGGGGCATATCTATTCTAACTCCACTATCTTTCTTGTCACCACCTTATAATTCCACCATCCAAGCTATATATGAGAAATTGCATTCATTTGGTTATTACCTCTACCTCATATCTGTTTGGATGGATCCACTTCTAATTCTAGATGCTCCCATATATGTTCTCTATTTTTTCACAATATTAAGTATGTGGAGCTTCATGGACACCTTTGCACGCCATGTGGATACAATTCTCTTTTATAAGCTCCCATATGGTTTTGTTCAATATGTGCTCATGCATGTTGCTGTTTTGGCTACAAGATGATCTAGTGGGGAATACACACTATTTGGCCATTTGGATCCATACATGTGCAAATGTTGGCTAATCTCATATGATAGCAAGCTACAATATTTGTTGGGTCATAATTCAATTCTTGAGTGCATGCATGGTTATGTGCCCATTTGGAACTATATTTGTTTTCATCAAACATAGAGGTGCCATTTATCCTACATGCATGTCCCATGCAATATTCTTCTACCTCCCTTCTGTTGGGATTCATTTGAAATGGTAGATAGCTTGATGATTTAAATTCATGCAATAAAATACCAATTCAACAAATTCCATAAGTCTTTTCATTATTTCCCTCCACTTGGTTTCTTTTGGTTTTGTTTGCCCTAGTTGGCCTTGAGAAGCTTTTGCTAAGCATGCCTTACACATGAACAAAATCTTATAAAAAGGAAATACAAAGAGTTACCTAAATAACTAGAATCCTAATCTACCTATCCTAGCTAACATCCCATATATTACACACATACCAAGTCGTGGGCATGTGTTTCTCTCCCTTCCTCTCTGGTTCTTTTTGACCAGCCAACCACCACAACTGCCCTCCCCTGGTCCCCCTCTCCTTCCCCTAGATCAAGGAAGCAAAGAGAGGGAGGAGAACCCCTCCCCCTGAGTCTACCTGTCCCCCTAACCTTTTTTAAAGCACCAAGCCCCACCATATGATCCATCACCCATCTTGATACGTCCAAAACATATCTACTTTCCCGAACACCTTTTCTATTGTTTCTCCTCTAATTTGTGTGATTTGTATATAACTAACACAGACTGACGTTGTTTTTAGTATAATTACTTTGGTGTCTCCTTTTTGTGCAGAAAATCAACTTTTAGGAAAAATCCCGGAAAATATCGCAAAACTCCTATTTTACCAGAAGACTCACGGAGCTAGAAGACGAGACGGAGGAGGGACACGAGGGTCCCACACCCCCTGGCCACGCGGGCCAGGCCAGGCCGCGCCTGGGGGTGGTGAGGCCACCTCGTGCACCCCCTCGGTCTCCCCCTTCGCCTACATAAGCCCTCTGACCTAAAAACAGAGTGGGGTTCGATGTTTTTCCAGATAGAGTTTCGTTGCGCTGCCACCACCAGAAACCGTGATTCGGAACCAGAAACTCCGTTCTAGCACCCTGCCGGGACAGCGAATTGGAGGAGATGATCGCCATCATCATCGCCGACGCCTCTCCATCAACCATCCATGTTTCCCCCATCCATGAGTGAGTAATCCCCTGTTGTAGGCTATGGGGATGGTAGGGATTGGATGAGATCTATCATGTAATCGAATAAGATTGTTAGGGCATGGTGCATAGTATCTTTATTAGTGTTATTTGACTTTGTTGCAACTTTTTTTGCTTAATGCTTGTCACTAGGGCCCGAGTGACATGATCTAAGATATGAACATGTTATTGATTCAGGATGATAGTATTATTTGTGATCTTATCTACAAGTTGTTTACACATATTATTGTCCGGAACCGAAGGCCCCGAAGTGACAGAAGTTGGGAAAACCGGAGGGGATGGCTGTGATATGAGGATCACTTTTGTTCATGGAGTGTTAATGCTTTGCTCCGGTACTCTATTAAAAGGAGTTCCTTAATTTCGAGTAGATTCCATTGAGGCCCCGCTGCAACGGGCTGGCAGGACAAAAGATGTTGTGCAAGTTCTCATTGCGAGCATGTATGACTATATATGGAACACATGCCTATGATTATTTAGTATTTGTATGCTTTATCTTATTTATCTGCAAATGCCCTAGATCTTGATATTACATGAATAGTGTTGTCCATGCAATGCCCGTCCATCCATCCCTATGCCTACCGCACTCAAATCATGTTGTTTGCTACTATTGTTAATACTGCCTTTATTTTACTGTTGCCGTTACTTTGCTATTGCTACTACAAAACTATTGCTACTGATAAACTACTGTGAGCAAGACTATTTGCAGGTGTAGATGAATGACAACTCAGTTGTTAAGGCTTATAAGTATTCTTTGGCCCCCCTTGTGTCGAATCAATAAATTGGTTTATACTACCCTCGAAGACTGTTGCGATCCCCTATACTTGTGGGTCATCAAGACTATTTTCTGACGTCGTTGCCGGGGAGCATAGCTTTATTTGTAAGTTCACTTGGATCTATTATTGTTTGCTGCTATCCTTTTCATCATGGGGAAAACTCGTGATGGAAAATTTCCTATATTACCATCCTCTACAAGAAGAGGTACAGTCCTAAACACCTCTGCTGCTCTTTATTCACCGTCTGTTATAAGTGAGCTTGTTACACCACCACCACATACAGACGCTACACACACTGCTACTATTGCTGAATCTGAAATTGCTCCTGATGCTCATGATGTTATTTCTACTGTGCTTTATGAGAGTGGTTCATTAGGTCCTTTCCTAGATGCTACAATTGCTAGAACTATATTGGGAAACACTAAAAATCCTAGTGAAGACACTATTACACATGTTAGCTCACCTAAGTCTAGAGAGAGTTATGATATTAGTGATGGTTATATTGAAATGACTAATGAATTTATTGAAGAATATCGAAACACATGTGGAACTATTAAGAGTCTTCTTGAGAAACGTACTATTATACCTAAATTGTTCCCTGATGCTAAGTTTGCCACATCTCCCATAAAGATAAAGATTATGATTTCTCTCTTGATTTATCCTATATAAACATTGTTGAGGAAGAACCTTTTTGTGGGACTAAGAATGAAAGGGATGTGGCACATATGATTGAGCTTTTTGCTATGAGTGCCCTATTTTCTGATGATATTAAGATGCGCACCTACTTTGTTGCTACAATTTTCCCTTTTTCACTAAAAGGAGAAGCTAAAGCTTGGTTTAATAATTTACCTCTTGGATCCATTGATAGCCCTGATTGCTTGATTGATACTTTATTTTAGAAATATTTCCTTCCTAGTGCTAGACATGCTGTTTTGCAGGAACTTTTTGATTTTAAATAGGGAGAAGAGGAGAAATTGCCTGAGTCATGGACAAGGTTCTATGCCTTGATTCATGCACATCCTAGATGTCCATTACCTAAAAATGAGTTTCTTGATATATATTATAATGCACTAACTGATGACTCTAGGACATACCTGGATAGTTTTGCTGATTGTGTTTTTAGGAAAAGAACTCCTGAAGAAGCTGAAGAATTAATGGCTAAAATAAGCAAGAATTATGATGATTGGACTACAACTGATCCAATTACACCTGAGTCAACTACACCTGAACCAATTGTGCCTGAACCAACCCCAATACCAACACCCAAGAAGAGTGGAGTGATTGAACTAAATGATGAAGTGATGAAAGAAGCTAAGAAATGTCTTAAGGAGAAGGGTATTAAATGTGAAGATGTGAAGAATTTACCTCCTATAGAATAATTATGTAAGCCAATTTCCCACTCATCCAATATTGAGGTACACTCTCTCCAACATTTTGATGAAGGTGATATTACTTATGGTAAACCTCCTGATCAATGCTTAGAGGAACTTGATACTTTTATTGTTAAGCAAGGTAATTTTAATAAACAAGTTCATAATCATTTATTGGAAAACTCTAGAGATATTAGTGAGTTGAAAGATATTGTGGAAAGAACTTCTAATGATGGTTAAATTCTTGTTAAACATTTCCAAATGGTTCAAACTCAAATTGATCAACTTGCTAAGGTACAAAAAGATATGCTAGTTAATGCTTCTGGAGATAAACATGCTTACGGAATTAGAACTAGGAGTGGCGCTGCCACTCAGGATCCTCTATATGTTGAGGGACATCCTAAAAGAATAGAGCGGGATTCTCAACAAGCTGAAAATAGTGGTACTCCTTCTAAGATAAAGAAAAAAGAAACATAAAACAGTTATAGAATCTCTTGAACCTGCTATTGATCCTAATAGTATATTTGTCTCTGATGCTGAAACAGAAAGTGCTAATGATAACAATGATGCTCCTGGTAAGGAAGAAGTTGAAGAAGAACCTGGAAAGCACACTAAAAACAATAAGTACACTAAGGAAGATTTTATTGCTAATAAACATTGTAGTGAAAGAGAACCTTGGGTGTAGAAACCAATGCCTTTTCCTAATAAGAAACACGAGTCAAAGGAGGATGAACACTATAACAAGATTTTTGAGTGGATGAAACCTTTATTTTTGCAAATTCCTTTGCTATTAAGTTGCCTCCTTATTCAAAGTATATGAAGGATATTGTCTCTAATAAAAAGAAAGATTCCTAATGAGAAAATTTCTACTTTGCTTGCTAATTATTCCTTCAATGGTAAGGTTCCTAAGAAACTTGGTGATCCAGGTATTCCAACTATTCCTTGCTCTATTAAAAATAATTATGTTAGAACTTCTTTGTGTGATTTGGGAGCTGGAGTTAGTGTTATGCCTTTTTCTCTCTACAAGAGACGTCAGCTCAAAAAATTGACACGAACTGATATATCTTTGCAAATGGCTGATAAGTCTACTACTATTCCTGTTGGTATATGTGAGGATGTTCTTGTTCAAGTGGCTCATAATTGCTTGGTATTAACTGATTTTGTTCGGCTTGAGATGCCTAAATATGATAACATGTCTATTTGAAGGGTTTCGCGGCATAGTAAATCAAAATTTTCTACGGATGCGAACAGAGGGAAGCCAAGATCTAATCTAGGAGATGCAAACAACGAGATAGATTGGATTAGATCTTCATACCCTTGAAGATTCGCACAGCGGAACGTTCGTCGGAACGTGGGTGATGTAGTTGTACTCACTTCTCCTCCTCGCGATCCGATCTGATCTAGCACCACAAGTGGCGATGCCTCCGTGAGATGCACACGTGCAGCACCTCGACATCTCCTCCTTCCTTGGTCTAGCAAGTATGGTGGAGAGATGGGTTGGATCTACAACGCGACGGCGCGGTGCAATTGGTGGAGAGTTTCTGCAGCAGGGCTTCGCCTACACGCAGTCGGGAGGGAGAGAGAGAGGAGGGCAGCAGGACGGCTAGGCTTGAGGGGAAGGTGTGTGTGGGTGGTGCGCCCCCAGCCCTCTTTATATAGAGGGGTGGGCGCCAACCCTTGCCCCTCCCCCAAGCCTAGGCCGGCGGCCAAGGAGGGAAGAGTGGGGGGCAAGTTCCCCCCCCCCCCTCCTTCTATAAGCTCCATTAGGGTTTCCCCTTGTTTGGCCGGCTGGGCCCTATGGGGCCTTGTTCCCCTGGCCCAATGCGGCCAGGGCACTCCCTCATAGGCTCATGCCCCCTCCCGGAAGGTGGGGCCACGTTGGTCCCCCTCCGGAAGGTTCTAGAATCTTCCGATACAATACCGATTAACCCGAAACAATTCCGAACTCCAAAAACTGCATTGCCTTATATGAATCTTATTCTCCGGACCATTCCGGAACGTCTCGTGATGTCTCGGATCACATCCTAGACTCCGAACAAAAACTCATAAACCAATTATCCAATCTATCCTAGCGTCGAGACACGTTAAGTGTGTGACCCTTCGGGTTCGAGAATGTGCAGACATGATCTTATATCAATAATCAACAGCGGGGTCTGGAAATCCATATTGACTCCCACACATTCATCGATGATCATATCGGATGAACCACGATGCCAGGATTCATTCAATCCCATATATATATTCCCTTCGTCTCGCGATATTTTACTTGCCCGAGATTTGATCATCGGTACCGTCATACCTAGTTCAATCTCGTTCACAGCAAGTACTTTACTCGTTCCGTAATCCGATATCACTTTGTGATTAACTCCTTAACCACATGCTTGCAAGCGGTGTTGATATCTATTACCGAGTGGGCCCGAAGTATATCTCTCCGACTTGGGAGGGACAAATCCCATCTCGATACATACAACCCAACAGGTACTTTCCGATCACCTGAGAGACACCTTTATGATCACCCTCTCATAGGATGACGTTTGATGACCTCAAAGCTTTCTTCCGATACCAGGGAGTTGTATTATCTCATGGTCTAAGGAATACAATATTTGACATAAGAAAAGCTTCGCAAAGATGAACACGATGACACGATCTAATTGCTCCGCTTAGTTTGGGTATGTCCATCATATCATTCTCCCAATGATATGATCTCATTATCAATTGACAACTCATGTCTATGGTTAGGAAACCTTAACCATCATTGATCAATGAGCTAGTCCATAGAGGCGTACTAGGGACACGGTGTTGTTCACAAACCACACAAGTATTAAAGTTTCCGCTTAATACAATTCTAGCATGGAATATAAACATTATCATGAACAAGAATGATAATAATAACAACTTTATTATTGCCTCTAGGGCATAATTCCAACAGTCTCCCACTTGCACTAGAGTCAATAATCTAGTTTACATTTGGCAACAATCTCACACCCATGCCACTAAGGTGCTGATCATGTTTTACACGTGGAAGAGGTTTAGTCAATGGATCTGCGACATTCAGATCTATATGTACTTTGCTAATCTTCAGATCTCCATCTGCTATATAATCTCGGATTATATGAAACTTGCGGTTGATATGCTTGGTCTTTGGATGATATCTTGGTTCCTTAGCGAGTGCTATGGCGCCAGTGTTGTCACACAATATATCCAGTGGGTCCAATGCACTTGGAACCACACCAAGCTCAGTGATGAAGTTCCTGATCCAAACTCCTTCACTTGACGCTTCTGCAGCAGCCATGTATTCCGCTTCTACTGTAGATCCTGCGATCACGCTTTTCTTGCAGCTTCTCCAGCTCACAGCTCCTCCATTCAAAATATAAACGTATCCTGTCTGAGATTTAGAATCATCCTTGTCGGTGTCGAAACTAGCGTCGACGTAACCTTTTACGACGAGCTGTTCATCACCCCCATAGACTAAGAACATTTCTTTAGTCCTATTTAGGTACTTTAGAATGTTCTTCACGGCTGTCCAGTGTTCCACTCCTGGATCACTTTGATATCTGCTCGTCAAACTAAGAGCATTGGACACATCCGGTCTAGTACACAGCATGGCATACATGATAGAACCTATGGCCGAGGCATAAGGCACTTTGCTCATAGATTCTCTATCATTTACCGTAGCTGGACACTGAGCCTTGCTCAATATCTTACCTGACAACATAGGCACTGGACCTTTCTTTTCCTTATCCATTCTGAACCTTTTTAGAACTTTGTCTAGGTATGTACTCTGGCTTAAAGCTATCAGGCGTATTTGTGTATCTCTATAGATTTTGATGCCCAATATATAAGCAGCTTCACCTAGTTCTTTCATTGAAAAACACTTGTTCAAATAACTCTTCACATCGTTAAGCATGTTAATGTCATTTCCAATAATCAATATGTCATCCACATATATTACCAGAAATGTCACCGAGCTCCCACTCACTTTCTTGTAGATACAAGCTTCGTAGAAATTTGGAACAAATCCAAAGCTCTTGATCACTTGATCAAAACAAAGGTTCCAACTCCGAGATGCTTGCTTCAGTCCATAAATGGAACGCTGAAGTTTGCATACTTTATCAGCATCCTTAGGATCGACAAAACCTTCGGGTTGCATCATATACAACTCTTCATCAATGTTGCCATTGAGGAACGCAGTCTTGACATCCATCTGCCATATTTGATAATCATGAAACGCAGCAATTGCTAATAAAATCCGAATGGACTTAAACATCGCTACGGGAGAGAAAGTCTCATTGTAGTCAACACCTTGAACTTGTCGAAAACCTTTCGCGACAAGCCGTGCTTGATAGACGGTAACATTACCATCCGCGTCCGTTTTCTTCTTGAAAATCCATTTGCACTCAACGGCCTTTCGGTCGCTAGGAGGGTCCACCAAAGTCCATACTTGGTTTTCGCTCATGGATCCCAATTCGGATTTCATGGCTTCTAGCCATTTCTCAGAGTCTGGGCTCATCATTGCTTCCTCATAGTTCGTAGGTTCACTGTCTTATACTAACAAGACAGTCAAGACAGGGTTGCCGTACCACTCAGGAGGGGCACGCGACCTTGTCGACCTGCGACGTTCAGTAGCAGCATCGTCCGAAGCTTCATGATCCTTGTCATTAGCTTCCTCTATTATTGGTGCAGGCGGCACTGGAAAAATTTCAGGTGCTGCGCTACTCTCCAACTCAAGAGAAGGTTCAATAACCTCGTCTAGCTCTACTTTCCTCCCACTCACTTCTTTCGAGAGAAACTCCTTCTCAAGAAAGGAACCGTTCTTTGCGACAAACACTTTGCCTTCGGTTCTGTGATAGAAGGTATACCCAATAGTTTCCTTAGGGTATCCTATGAAGACGCATTTCTCCGCTTTGGGTTCGAGCTTGTCCGACATCAACTTCTTGACGTAAGCTTCGCATCCCCAAACTTTAAGAAACGACAACTTAGGTTTAGCACCAAACCACAGTTCATACGGTGTCGTCTCAACGGATTTAGATGGAGCCCTATTTAAAGTGAATGCAGCGGTTTCTAATGCATAATCCCAAAATGATAATGGCAAATCAGTAAGAGACATCATCGATCGGACCATATCTAATAGGGTTCGGTTCCGGCGTTCAGACACACCATTGCGTTGTGGTGTTCCGGGTGGCGTGAGTTGCGAAATGATTCCGCTTGCTTTAAGATGCGTGAGAAAATCATAACTCAAATATTCACCTCCACGATCGGATCGTAGAAACTTAATCTTTCTGTTACGATGGTTCTCCACTTCATTCTGAAATTCTTTGAACTTTTCAAATGTTTCAGATTTATGTTTCATTAAATAGATATACCCATATCTTCTTAAGTCATCGGTAAAAGTGAGAAAATAGCGATATCCACCGCGCGTCGAAACACTCATCGGTCCGCATACATCGGTATGTATGATTTCCAACAAGTCCGTTGCTCGCTCCATCATACCGGAGAACGGGGTTTTGATCATCTTGCCCATGAGGCATGGTTCGCATGTGTCAAATGATTCAAAATCAAGAGACTCCAAAAGTCCATCAGAATGGAGTTTCTTCATGCGCTTTACACCAATATGACCTAGACGACAGTGCCACAAATAAGTAGTATTATCACTATCTACTTTGCATCTCTTAGCCTCAATGTTATGGATGTGTGTTTCATCCCTTTCGAGATTTAGAAGAAATAAACCATTCACAATAGGTGCATGACCATAAAAGATGTTACTCATATAAATAGAACAACCATTATTCTCCGATTTAAATGAATAACCGTCTTGCAATAAACAAGATCCAGAAATAATGTTCATGCTCAACGCAGGCACATAATAACATTTATTGAGGTTTAAAACTAACCCCGAAGGTAAAACTAAGGAGAGTGTGCCGACGGCCATCACATCAACTCTTGATCCGTTGTCAACGTGCATCGTCACCTCATCCCTCACAAGCTGCCGTCTATTCCGTAGTTCCTGTTTCGAGTTACAAATATTAGCAACTGAACCAGTATCAAATACCCAGGCACTACAACAAGGGCTAGTAAGGAAAACATCAATAACATGTATATCAAATATACCTTTGATGGTGCCAGCCTTCTTGTCCGCTAAATATTTCAGACAGTTGCGCTTCCAGTGACCCTTGTCCTTGCAATAGAAGCACTCAGTGTCCGGCTTAGGACCAGACCTGAGCTTCTTCTCAGCAGGGGCAACGCGCTTGCCGCCGCCTTTCTTGAAGGGCTTCTTTGCACCCTTACCTTTCTTGAAGGTGGGGGGCTTGTTGACCATCAACACATGATTATCCTTTTTGATGTCCACCTCCGCAGCCTTCAACTTTGCGAAGAGCTCGGTGATCGTATCAGTGGAACCAATCTGATTATGAGTCACTACAAAACTTTTGTAGCTGGGAGGGAGTGATTGCAGAACCCTATCAATCTTGAGCTCCTCTGGAATCTTGCAGTCCAGTTGCTCAAGGCGTTGAGTGTAGCCCGACATCTTAATGGCGTGCTCACTAACGGAACTCCCTTCCTCCATCTTGCAGTTAAAGAACTTCTCAGAGATCTCATATCTCTCAGAACGGGCCTGAGTCTGAAACATGGTTTTCAGCTCCTCGAGAATCTCAAAGGGCCTGGGATAGTCTTCAAAACGATTTTGAAGGTCCGATTCCATAGCAAACAACATGGTGCTCTTAATCACACCATAATCATCTTTGCGCGACTGATAGACAGCTTTTTCATCAGCCGGTGCAGTAGCAGCAGGGGTGTCACCTAACGCATTCTCAAGGACATAGTCCTTTTGACCGCCAGAGAGAATGATTCTCAGATTGCAGAACCAGTTGGTGAAGTTAGACCCATTGTTTTTAAGATTTTCCTTCTCAGCAAAAACGTTGAAGTTGAAGTTGGACTTAGCCATTTGATCTACAATATTTGCAAGTACGAATTATACTATGTTCATGATAACTAGTTCAACTTTTAATCAAATTACTAGATGAACTCCCACTAAATTCAACATCCCTCACGTTGTTTAGTGAACACGATCCAAATTCACCACACCTAATCCGATCTTCACGAGAAGAGATGTGGTTTCAATGGTGGACAACGAAGTGTCGATCATATCATTCATATGACTCATGCTTAACCTTTCTGTTTATGTGTTCCGAGGCCATGTCTGTACATGCTAGGCTCGTCAAGTTAGACCCAAGTATTTCCGCGTGTGCAAAACTGGCTTGCACCCGTTGTATGTGAACGTAGAGTCTATAGCACCCGATCATCACGTGATGCTTGGACACGACGAACTTTCGCAACGGTGCATACATGGGGAGAACACAGTTTTATCTTGATCTTTAAGTGAGGAATCATCTTATAATGCCACCGTCGCGATCTAAGCATAATAAGATACATAAAAGGATAAACATCACATGCATATAACTTTATGTGACATGGTATAGCCAATCTTCACGCAATGATCTCCATCTTGTGCGTGCCGGCATGATCTCCATCACTCCACCATGATTGCCTCCACCACGAATAGCAACTACAACTATTGCTAACTACTTAGCGATAAAGTGAAACTATTACATGGCGTATAAGAAGTTGACACACAGGTCATACACAATTATCAAGACAACCATATGGCTCCTGCCGGTTGTGTACTCATCGACATGCAAGTCGTGAAACATTAAAAAAACATGATCATCGCATACAATATACACATCACATCTTGGGCCATACCATATCACAGAAAACACTCCCTGCAAAACAAGTTAGACGCCCCTACTTTGTTGTTGCATGTTTTACGTGGCTTATGGGACTAGCAAGCTAAGAACGATTCTTACCTACGGAAAGCCACAACGGTGATATTATGGTTGCCAAACTCCGGTGTAAATCCCATGACAACTATAGTGAGAGAAACTGGCATCCACCAGCCGCATGTGTGGAACAAGCCACACATCAAGTGCGGAGCCGGTCTCGCGAACGACGTCGCGTAAGGTTGGCCTGGACCGCTTCAATCTCACTATCCCGCGTCATAAGAAGAACACAAACAAGAGGCTTGCAACAGAAAACATCAACGCCCGCAACAACCATGTTGCGTTCTACTCGTGAAACACATCTACGCATAGATCTAGCTCTGATACCACTGAAGGGTTTCGCGGCATAGTAAATCAAAATTTTCTACGGATGCGAACAGAGGGAAGAAAAGATCTAATCTAGGAGATGCAAACAACGAGAGAGATTGGATTAGATCTTCATACCCTTGAAGATTCGCACAGCGGAACGTTCGTCGGAACGTGGGTGATGTAGTCGTACTCGCTTCTCCTCCTCGCGATCCGATCCGATCTAGCACCACAAGTGGCGATGCCTCCGTGAGATGCACACGTGCAGCACCTCGACGTCTCCTCCTTCCTTGGTCCAGCAATTATGGTGGAGAGATGGGTTGGATCTACAACGCGACGGCACGGTGCAATTGGTGGAGAGTTTCTGCAGCAGGGCTTCGCCTACACGCACTCGGGAGGGAGAGAGAGAGGAGGGCAGCAGGGCGGCTAGGCTTGAGGGGAAGGTGTGTTTCGGTGGTGCGCCCCCAGCCCTCTTTATATAGAGGGGTGGGCGCCAACCCTAGCCCCTCCCCCAAGCCTAGGCCGGCGGCCAAGGAGGGAAGAGTGGGGGGCAAGTTCCCCCCCCCCTCCTTCTAGAAGCTCCATTAGGGTTTCCCCTTGTTTGGCCGGCTGGGCCCTATGGGGACTTGTGCCCCTGGCCCAATGCGGCCAGGGCACTCCTCATAGGCCCATGCCCCCTCCCGGAAGGTGGGGCCATGTTGGTCCCCCTCCAGAAGGTTCTAGAAGCTTCTGATACAATACCGATTAACCCGAAACAATTCCGAACTCCAAAAACTGCATTGCCTTATATGAATCTTATTCTCCGGACCATTCCGGAACCTCTCGTGATGTCCCGATCACATCCGAGACTCCGAACAAAAACTCATAAACCAATTATCCAATCTATCCTAGCATCAAGACACGTTAAGTGTGTGACCCTTCGGGTTCGAGAATGTGCAGACATGATCTTATATCAATAATCAACAGCGGGGTCTGGAAACCCATATTGACTCCCACACATTCATCGATGATCATATCGGATGAACCACGATGCCAGGATTCATTCAATCCCATATATATTCCCTTCGTCTCGCGATATTTTACTTGCCCGAGATTTGATCGTCGGTACCGTCATACCTAGTTCAGTCTCGTTCACAGCAAGTACTTTACTCGTTCCATAATCCGATATCACTTTGTGATTAACTCCTTAACCACATGCTTGCAAGCGGTGTTGATATCTATTATCGAGTGGGCCTGAAGTATATCTCTCCGACTTGGGAGGGACAAATCCCATCTCGATACATACAACCCAACAGGTACTTTCCGATCACCTGAGAGACACCTTTATGATCACCCTCTCATAGGATGACGTTTGATGACCTCAAAGCTTTCTTCCGATACCAGGGAGTTGTATTATCTCATGGTCTAAGGAATACAATATTTGACATAAGAAAAGCTTCGCAAAGATGAACACGATGACACGATCTAATTGCTCCGCTTAGTTTGGGTCTGTCCATCATATCATTCTCCCAATGATATGATCTCATTATCAATTGAAAACTCATGTCTATGGTTAGTAAACCTTAACCATCATTGATCAATGAGCTAGTCCATAGAGGCGTACTAGGGACACGGTGTTGTTCACAAACCACACAAGTATTAAAGTTTCCGCTTAATACAATTCTAGCATGGAATATAAACATTATCATGAACAAGAATTATAATAATAACAACTTTATTATTGCCTCTAGGGCATAATTCCAACACTATTATTCTTGGGAGACCTTTTCTTAATACTGCAGGTGTTGTCATTAATTGTAATCAAGTAAAAGTAAATTTTAATATTAATGACAGAGATCATACTGTCTATTTCCCCAAGAAGATTGAGAAGAGTTATGGCCTAAATTCAATTGAAAATATTGAAGTCATCAAAGTTGGAGAAATATATTGTCCCATTCCACAAGAAAGTTTTCAAACTGTTATGATTGAGACTATTGCTATCAAGATTGAGGTAACATAATCATATAGTGGAATGCAAAGTTTTTTTTCATATAAAATTGTTTTGGTAACAATAATTGATCAACCTTGTTAACAAAGGGATTTTAATGGAAAACACAATGCTTTCACAATAATTATCCTTGCTCACTTTTATCTTTCTCCATTCCAATCTTTGCTTTTCGTCTTGTTCGTCTTAGTTTTGCTAGTTGCTTGCTTTTTAGAGTGTCTTAGAACTTCTGTTGTTTTAGTTTTGGTTTGCTTTTGTGTCTTTCAAAAATCTTTTTCTGCGAGAAAATAAATTTTCATAACCTGGAAATTGGTCAAAAATAAAGTTTCCCGAAAAATTCCAGAAAATTCATATTGAATTTTTCCTTGAAAAAAGGGGCAGAGAGGCACCTGGAGTGACCCAGGGGGACCCCACCAGGCCATCACACCCCCTGGTGGCGCGACCAGTCCCAGGATGCGCCTGGCCTAGGTTTCTCTCTCCTGAAAAATACCGGGTAACTTCTCAAAGCTCGAGTTCCTGCTTTTCTTGCTCCCTATTTTCAATCTCCTTTCTTAACCCATCTTTGCTACTGATCTTTGGAGGGATTGCTCTCCGGTATGTGCCTCCTCTGCTTGTCCAATTATATTTTTGATTGGTGGATTGTATCTTGAGTATTTTGCTACTGTAGGTGACATGTTGTCTGAGCTTGCATGCTTTCTCTATGCTTAGAGATTTCATTTTGATGCATGTTTAGCCCTCTAGAAAGTTCCTATATTAGTTCCCTATCACTTATTAGCTTGGAAATCACTTGGTTTGATGTTTCTCTAAAAATTTCAGAAAAAAGATGAGTGATTACCAGCTGATTCAACATGAATTAAGGGTATCGGAGGTTATGAAAGTCCAACACGAGGAGGAAGTCCTCTCCTCCATTTATCCATGCCCAAAATTCATGAGAGCTGCAGGGATATTTCAGGATTTCCAAACTCTAATTTCTAATGCAGGGTTGGAGCATTTTGTTGGAGAAAAACCTTACCAATATGTCTGTGGTGCAGGATTTTCGATTTAGTTGCACCTTGCCTAACCCCATGGTTGACTACAAAATTTACAATATAGCTGTCAACCTCCCGTTTGATGATTTTTGTGTAGCTATTAGAGTATCGTAGTGGGGTTCATGTGAGAAGATTAGTGAGAGGCCTACGCCACTCATGGACTTATATGCGGAGATTTGCCAAGGATGCTCCTTCTCAAAGGAGAGTGGTAAAATTCAGAATATTCATCCCCCATCTATTCGTTACTTTGCCTATTTCATTGCCAAGTGTGTTCTTGCTAGGAAGACTGGTAGTAAGTTATCTTCATTTGATCTAGTTTTTATCTCAGCTTCTTTGAATAAGGATGGAACTTATAACTTGGGTGCTTTTATAGCCTTCCGTCTTGCTGCTAACCGCAAAAAAAGTGGAATTTGTGGAGGCCTCATTGCCTCTAGCTTATTAGCTTTGCATGGTTTAGCGCCTCATCATTCAGACTTGCAATTTCCCATAGAGAGAGTTGATCTCAATTCCATGATACAGCATAAGTTTGTTTCTTCTTGGTCTAGTTTGAGCGAGTTAACTTATGAAATAACCTTTCTCAATATTGGTTGGAGAGGGGGGTAAGTCTGAGAAAGTAGTCCCTTTGCCTGCACCTGCTTTGTTTAACTTTGATACCAGGCAAGGATGGTCACTCACGGAGGAAGAACTTGAAACATACATGGTGGAGCTCTCCCAGCAAGAGGATAATGTTGGAGAGGGTGCCAAAGATAATTCGGTTCAGCCCTCCAACCTGGGAGAGTCTTCATACCAGCAACCCTCTTATGATTGGGGCACTTCTTCTTCTTCATCGCGAGGGCCTGATTATGATTATTCCTATGATGATCCACCAGCTTGGGGCTACTACCCGTGGGTTTGATTGATCTCGACTTAGGCCAAAATCCTAATCTTGGAGGGAGGTATACCGACATCACACTCATCTACATATCATGTTCGTTGTATATCCATGTTTTTCTTTATTTTTAGTTTTTTTCTGCTTTCCAAAACACAAAAGACCAAAACTATTTTCGTTGTTTCACTTTGTTTATTTCTTTTGTCTTTTAGCTTTGGTTTGCTACAAGAAAAATCCAAAAAGATTTTGCTTTTTTGCTTTTTCTTTAAGTGCTTGCTTTAAAAAAATCGAAAACCCAAAAAAATGTTTGTTATTCTTCTTTGGTGTTGTTAAGTTTGTTGCAGGGTTCAGCGGTCCTCAGTGACTCCTTTGGAGTTTGGTTTCATGATATTATTCAAGTCACACAAGTGAAAGGCAACAATGATGATTAATGACAACTCGAGGTGTGGTTAGAGGCTGGTAATGAACTCTATTTGTTTCATTTTTGTACATATACTCATCATAATGGGAAGCTTAGTCTGTTCATGTAAGGTGTATGTATTTATTGGATGCTTAGTAGTTCTTGCTCTCTTATGATTATCTCCAACTTGCTAATAGTTTGTAGCATTTCATATCAATGTTTGCTTGCATTGTTTTATTCATAACTTGGTATGACATTGTGGTATACTCCTCTGAATGTTTCATTTCAATCGAGTTGGCACATGCTCACGCATGCATATGAATGAACAAAAGTTAGTTAAGCCTCGATGATTTATTTTGCCTCACAGTTCTTGTATCACTTTTATTTCATAATTAATTTTGTTTTGTTGCAAGCATGATTATGACAGCTATTGCTCTCTCGTTTGTCGCTCCCTATCTATTGCTAGCCTTCACTTGCACTGAGTATGAGCTCTACTCGTGCTTCCAACTCCCCAAAACCAAAATTGTCAAAAGTGTCCACCATATCTACCTATTAGCATCATTGCTATTCTGTGCATATTTATTATGCCTTGTTTTCTTCCAAATAAATGTTTGCTTGTTTTGAGAAAGTTAGTTAGTAAAGCTCTCACGAACTTGAAGGCACACTTTAATTTCTTGCACTTAATAAACTTGAACCATTGTGACTGTCCATGAAAGTTATATTCTTGCAAATTATAGGCTGGGAGTTAGCAGAACCGTGTTGTCATGGGGAATGCTATCAACACCTGTAAATATTATCGCATTGATATCATGCTCTTTTGTTTATGGATGTCGGCGGTGTGAAATAAAAGGGGAGCTTGTAAGTCCAAGGAGTTATGTATATGTGTTAGAGAAACGCCTGGGCCGCTAGCCTAAGCCATGCCTAATCATGGTGAAAACTAGCAGCATCACCATAGTGAGAAATCTATGAAGCATTCTTCTTATAAAAAAGAGAAGAGAAAAAGGAAAAAAGAATGAGGAAAGAAGAGAAAAAGCACCATATTCCCATGGTAAATAAGAAGAATGCTGAGATGCTCACTATCTGTTGCCTTATCATTTTGATATGGGATAGCTCCTGTGTCATGGGGAAAGGGGTACCCGGTTGGCGGTTCTCTATGATACACATGTAGTTACAATGACAAGAACATACCAGTAACTAAAGTTGAGTAGCATGAGGAACGACCCTCGTACTCAAGGGACATGAGATTTTCAGTTTATGATTTGTCAAGCATATAACTCATATTGTACCTCACTTTAAACTTAACCATCTAAAGATGCCTATGATAGGGGCAATCAGAGCTCAAAGCTAATTAGTACCATACTTTCAGCATTTGGAAGCCTTTCAAACTATTCAAAACCTTTTCACTTCCTTGTTTAGTAACCACCATTCTATGAGCACTTTCTTGAGAGCATAGTTGTCATTCTTAGTGTAATGTGCTTGTCTCAAAACTTGGTTGATTATGACATAACTTTGATGCTTGTATGTTTGATATCTTTACTTCTAGTATTCACTTGAACTCCAGAGGTGCCTTGGCATTTATGTTTTGCTCCCCAATCAAAGGAAAGTGAGATACCACTTTATCATACCTTCTTATGAGCATTACAATGTTGCTTATGTTTATGTTTCATGCTCCTTATTATTATTGTGTTGGAACCTCTTCATATCTTGCATGACTATTGAGTAGACTTGGTTGCATATTCCTTATTATGAATTCTCTAAGTATCTACTCATGTGCTGAGAATATTTACATTACATGAAGCAAATGTGTTCGTGAAATTTTCTTTTATCATACTCAGTTTTCAATTGAATTCCTTGAGGACAAGCAATAAGCTAAGCTTGGGGGAATTGATACGTCCGAAACGTATCTACTTTCCCAAACACTTTTGCTATTGTTTCTCCTCTAATTTGTGTGATTAGGATACAACTAACATAAACTGACGTTGTTTTCAGAAGAATTGCTTTGGTTTCTCGTTTTTGTGTAGAAAATCAACTTTCAGGAAAAATCCCAGAAAATACCGCAAAACTCCTATTTTACCAGAAGAATCACGGAGCCAGAAGACGAGACGGAGGAGGGCTACAAGGGGCCCACACCCCCTGGCCACGCGGGCCAAGACAGGCTACGCCTGGGGTGGTGAGGCCACCTCGTGTAACCCCTCGGTCTCCCCCTTCGCCTACATAAGCCCTCTGACCTAAAATAGAGTGGGGTTCGACGTTTTTCCAGATAGAGTTCCGGTGCGCCGCCACCACCAAAAACCGCGATTCAAAACCCGAAACTTCATTCAGGCACCCTGTCGGGACGGGGAATTGGAGGAGATCATCGCCATCATCACCGACGCCTCTCCATCAACCATCCATGTTTCCCCCATCCATGAGTGAGTAATCCCCCGCTGTAGGCTATGGGGATTGTAGGGATTGGATGAGATCTATCATGTAATCGAATAAGATTTTTAGGGCATGGTGCCTAGTATCTTTATTAGTTCTATTTGACTTTGTTGCAACTTATTGTGCTTAATGCTTGTCACTAGGGCCCAAGTGACATGATCTTAGATCTGAACATGTTATTTATTCATGATGATAGTATTGTTTGTGATCTTATCTTCAAGTTGTTTACACATATTATTGTCCGGAACCGAAGGCCCCGAAGTGACAGAAATTGGGATAGCCGGAGGGGATGGCAGTGATATGAGGATCATGTGTGTTCAAGGAGTGTTAATGCTTTGCTCCATACTCTATTAAAAGGAGTACTTTAATTGCCAGTAGATTCCCTTGAGGCCCCACTGCAATGGGCTGGCAGGACAAAAGATGTTGTGCAAATTCTCATTGTGAACACGTATGACTATATATGATACACATGCCTATGATTATTTAGTACTTGGATGCTTTATCTTATTTATCTGCAAATGCCCTAGATCTTGATATTACATGAATAGTATTGTGCATACAACGCCCGTCCATCCATCCTTATGCCTACCGCACTCAAATCCTGCTGTTTTCTACTATTGTTACTACTGCCTTTATTTTACTGATGTTGTTACTTTGCTATTTCTACTACAAAACTGTTGCTACTAATAAACTACTGTGATCAAGACTATTTCCAGGTGCAGCTGAATTGACAACTCAGTTGTTAAGGCTTATAAATATTCTTTGGATTCCCTTGTGTCGAATCAATAAATTGGGTTATACTACCCTCGAAGACTGTTGCGATCCCCTATACTTGTGGGTCATCACCTCTCTCCCTGCCTTTTCCTAGCAAGGAACCAACCCATCATGCCTCCAGCATTTCATGCCCCGAGATCGGGATCTGAAGCTCCAACAACCCTCCTTCTTCCTCCCAAGCCATAGCCTTCTCCACCAAACCCTAGTCGGCCACCTCCTTCTAACTTATGAACTAGAGCGGACCAGGAACTTCCAAGAGCACCAGCGGACACGTAGGCCTCCTATTCTTCATCTTGATCAGAGGGTCGCGCAAAGAGGCCATCGGAGATGCCGCCGCGCCGCCATAAATGCCATGAACCAGAGCTCTTGGCCATGAGCCCCACCAGAGATCGTGTCCACCCCGAGTCGTTCGCCTGCACCGTCCCCCTCCCGATGAGTGCCTTGTCATCCCAGACATGGTCTCCACTCCCCTCTCATGCCAAGCCGTCGTATCCCGCCGACGAGTAGTCTCCGAGCATGCCTCTGCCATAGACATCGCCAGCCGCGAGCACTCTGACGCTGCCGTCACTCCTGCACCCTCTCCTACCACTTGTTTTCTGTCGAGCTTTCTCGCCGCTATAGTGCGCCTTCGATGTTAGCATCTGAACAATAAACGTAGACCTAGTTTCCCTCTACAAGAGTCATTTTGGTGCCTTCCTGATTAGCGTCGCCGTTTAGTCGCCTTCCTTGTTGGAAATCCATCAGAACCGCCTCCGCAAATCCCTGCTCGATCTTTAGAATCGTCAGAACCTTCACCGTCCAGCAGGTTTTTGCAAGTAGGCCCCTATGATTTCCTGGAAGCAACTAGGAGTCCTCCTGAGACCCCACCCATCAGTGTCACAACCGAGATATACCACACATTTTGTAAAAAGGGACTGTAAGCTTTTAGAGCCCAAACCCGCGGTCCAGGTTGGCCATGTGTCGCCTCCTCGCCAGTGTGCGCACTTGTGGATCCTCCACTGGCCTTGACCCACCTGACAGGGAGACGGGGTAAGATTGAGCCATGTGAGAAAACCCAGAAACTTTTCAGAATTCAAAAATTTAATTTGATTTATATTCAGTTTAAATACAAACGAGTTCATAACTTTAAAATATAAATGAATTTTAATAAAATGTTAATATGAAATGTGTTTAGTTTTTCAATATGAATTCATTTGTAACTTATAAACTATCCAAAAATAATTCCAACTATTCAAACTAATAACATTTGACCAGTTTTAATATAAATGATTTAAATATTTTTTAAAATTGATAATTCCAAATATTAAGTATAATATAGGTTTTTGAATTAAAAAACATGAGAAATCTGATTATGCTATTTAAAATATCTTTTGGGTAATTTAAAATTTTGGAATTATTAAATGTCAATAAATGCCTTTTGTTATGAAATGCATAACTCTTAATTTTGTAACTCCGAATTGGACAAATGATATGTCTAAATCAATTAGCTCGACGAGCCTTTTCTAACTATGCATTCCATGTTATGAATTGAAGCATGCATCATATAAATATTAAGTATACAACAATGTTTATGGTAGGAAAACATGACTAAAAACTTAATAAAATGATTTAATTTTGTACCCCACACCTCACCCATGCCATGCTATGTTATGCCATCTAAATTGAGTATCATGGCATACCTTGTTTGCTTATTGCATATGATTTATATGATTTTGCAATGTATTTATTTCATCCACTTGTTTGTTTGGTATTTATCCGGATAGACGCTGAGCAAGGAGAATATCAAGAGCCTCAGGAGCTTTACCCAGATCCTTCACATTGTGCAACTAAGCTTCCAGTCAAGAAATTCCCCATGCTTGCACTACATATAGTACCTATTGCATCTATCTTACTCTTGCATCATATGTCGCGATCCGAATTAAATTTAATCCCAAGTATTACATAGACTTTACTTTTAAACCCCACCGAAGTTTGTTCCCTTAATCCTATGAGCCATTACTACAGGAGTTGTTTGAGCCATGGGAGTCGTAGAATTGGATGTGTAGGGTTTGTGAAGAGTATTTGAATAATGAGGTACCTAAAGAACTGAATTGAGTAGTAATGGGATAACCAAAGAAAGAGGCACCAGTTGGCAATATTTGAGATCTAATTTTTATCGGCTCACTTGTGTCCCTTAGGACTCGAGTACTTGATTCATGTTCCTCGACTATCACACTATCCGCATTTGGGACCGTGAATCCCCTTAGTCTTAGCTTGAGTCACATTTAATTTCTTGGGGCCACAAACTAGTTTGGGGATTTATTACTATCATGTACGTATGCCATGCTTTACTGATTTATTTACTATTGTTGCTCAAGGAGAGTTTACTATTGTACTGTTTAGGAACCCCGTACCATGTTTTTGTTGTATCGACAAGCCATGTCACACTTTCAGGTTCCCAATCGTTTATAGCCGCCGCCACACACCCTGGGCCCGTCCTGGAGCCGGCCGACTTCGTAACGGGTAGCTTAGAGGGGTGGCCCACTGAAATCATCTATGAATCTTGCAAATAATTTATCGTGATGCCTATTTGGTTTTTCATTTGGTTTTTTCGAGGTTGATCATGCATGTGTTGATATTTGTGCACCCCTGCAGGGTAAATCTTTCTGAAAGTCGTGTCATCGGTTATGGATGACTTGGAGCACAGTTTCTCAATCATAGACAATCATAACTAAAGTACTGCCCTTTTATTTTACTAAAACTTGTCCTGTAATAGTGCAACCCTCATGGAATGATTAATAAAATTATCTATTGATGAGATATTCTTCTGCCTTCTCATTTGGGAAACGGGGAGGTGGGAGAGCGATGGTTATTTATGTTAATAAATCTATTAGGTAATTAAATTTTGTTTAATTAACAAGCGTCTGTCAATCTTTGGTGAGGCGGATGTTTTAGCGTGTATCTATAGAACTACTAGGCTTTATTTTCTCTGCAATTGCGTCACCCTCAGGTCGTTCCCTTTAGATTCATAAAGACTTGCTGAGTCCCTTAAGGTCAATGCTCCCATTCTTATACCACACCATAATAGAGGGGTTAGTCCCACTGTTCTCCCCCTTCTTCATGGCAGTGCTGGAGCACTACCAGATCTACGCCCTCCACCTGGGGCCCAATTCCGTCACCATCCTCGCCATCTTTGTGTGCTGGTGCAAGACGTTCATGGGAGTGAAGCCTTTGGTGGTGATGTTGCAGCACATGTATGCACTTCGCCTGACCTCCACCTCTCAGATGGTCGGATGCACCTACTTCGTGAGGAGGGGTCATTCGTCCTCCTAATAGGATGGTCGAAACATGTGGAGGACTTCGGGAAGAGCTGGCTCCTGATGGATGTGCAGGACGTGAGCCCCCATCTCCTGCCCCCAATAGCCCTGGCCGAAAAGGCTAGTAGCCACTAGTCCACGGCGACCCTGGAGGGAGACAAGGTTGATGCTCTGATCTCGCGCATCGAGGATATCAACACTTCCGGCATGATGGGCCCTCTGTTAGCCATGGATTACTCGCGCCTCAGGATTGCTCCGCGGCAGAAGCACAACAAAGACTTGTGGGACTTCACCACGCCGGATCACCTGACCCTAGGGGACGGTATCACCGACAATACGGTGGTTGCAGACTTCCTCCTAGAGATACTGCACACCTCCGCCGCCTCCGAGCTCCCCGAGAGGGTTCAGCGCCTCCACCTTGATCCTCGTAATGCAAAGAACCTCGCCTCGCTCCCCTAGTTCGACGAGTGGGGAATCCTTCCCCCGGGGCACTCGGGGTCGTGCTCGAATCCCCTAGGTGCAGAGCCTCAGTTCCTAGCCCTAGCCGCTGACCCCGTGGGGTCCAGGGCGATGGGGGATGCACGGTCCCGCATCTCCTCTGGCAAGAAAAACTCTCCCGAAGCCTCACGAGGGAAGCGCGCTCAGGAGGAGGGTTCTCCTCCGGAGGGCGCGGTCGCGTCGCACAGAGGGTCTCATGGAATTAAGACCTTTGTCACCCGTGGGGCACACCAGAGCGACTAGGCTGTGAAGGTGGGGTCAGGAGGAGCTAACAGGTAAGCTATTACCCCACACTCCTTGCTCCTCCATGCCTTTGTTCCTAGCTCACTGGTCGCTACTTGGCAGCGAGGAGCGCACAAATAAGCCATGGCTGGTGAATCGGACGTCGGTTCGAAAGGCCCAGAAGGTGATACGCCCCTTGGACCCTCCTAAAGGGACCTTGGCTCCCGTTGTCGTACCTGAGGTGAGGGCCGGAGGCTTGCCGTCGCCTATAGTTGTTGTTTCCCCTCCTCTGGGGATACCGGGCAACGGAGAGACTACGGCGAGTGTCACCACGCCTCGAGGAGGTCCTCAAGAGGCTAATCCTCCCATCGGGGGTGAGGTCGAGGTGGCCATGGTGGAGAGTCTGCCCATTGCCCCGTGGCCTTTGGAGAGCGCGACGGCCGTGGCTGCGGGGGGTGACACCAGTCCTCGCATGGACGGTCCGGGGATGACTGAGGCCTCCAACCCTACGGGCCATGGATATTCTGAGCCGGCCCCCTCGACCTTCCCAAGCCAGACAGAACGCCTCGAGGGGGGCTGTCAAGGCTAGAGAGCTGGTAGCGGTGGAGCTGGGATGCGCCTCCTGGATCCTGCTCATGGGCCAGCCTGCCTCAGATGTCCATGCTGGGTTGGACCGCTTCTTGGCGGCTACCATTGAGGAGGACCGTCGACTGGCCGATAAAGCTCGACTTCACGCGGAGAGCAAGCTCCATGATGCCTCTGCATGTGCGGCGAAGATTATTGCCGAGGTGGAGGCCCAATACTTAACACTTCAGGAGGCGCTAACCGCTCGAGAGGATAAAGTATCTGCTCAAGAGGCGGACTCAGCCCGACTCCATGCGGTGCTCGAGGCCCGGGCCCGAGAGACCTGTGCCAACCTGTCGTAGGCCCAATAGTCCCTTGCCAAAGAATAGGAGGAGAGCCAGAGGCTTCAAGGGGCCCTGCAGTCCCTGGAGCAGACTCGAGAGGACTCTATCAGTGAGGCCAAGGACCTCCACGATGAGGTCAAAGCTCTCCGGGCAAATGCCTAGCTAGCAGCTTGAGCTCGCGAGGTGGAGGGGTGCCTGGCTCGCGAGGCATTGGAGGCCCACTATAAGTCTTTCTCCATGCTGGCCGAACAAGCTGCGTCCAAGCTATTGTTGCTGGGGGTGAAGGACTTTGTCACACCGAGGCTCCGTGCTGGCTGTGAGGTCGAGTCGTTCCTGCAGCTCGTGCACCGAGTTCTGGCTCCGGTGAGCGTGGCCACTTAGGGCCTGGACAAGTTCATCTCCTTAGAGTGCAAGGACATGCTGACTGCTGTCGGGCAGTGTCTCTTCACCAACTTCTTACATCTTTCTCCGGAGCTCGACTACTCCCTGGCGATACGGCGGTCAGGCCGTGACAGCCCTCGAAGCACGCGTCATCCTGCTTGTCAACCTTCTGAAGGAAATATGCCCTAGAGGAAATCATAGAGATGATTAAATTTCTTATGTATCCATGAGTTATTGTAATGTTCCTTGAATATCCATATCAGGCAACTTGTATTGATTGGTAATTATGTGAATTGTTTGTGAAACTCTATACTTGTATGGTTATCTAATAGTTGACCCTAGTCGGAGTTCATGTGAGGACACACTTGAATATTAGGCTAGCACATCGATTGGTTGATGACTATGTTTCGCAAGTCATAGACATGGATATGTCAAACCAATGATGTGGACACATGTTATGAACATGGGGTTGGACTGACCCAACTTGAGACTGGCAATTAGACTTGCAGCTCTCTCTACACATCATGTACGTTTTGTCCTTAGACCTGAGATTGTCGCATGCACTTGAGATGTGGATCGACCTACTTAGGGGCTATCAAACGCTGCTCCGTAAGTAGGTAGTTATAAAGGTAGCTTTCGGGTTTGTCCTGAAGCATGCTGCAAGGTATGGTCAATCAAGATGGTATTTGCCCCTCTCTACTTGAGAGCGATATCTCTGGGCCCCTCGAGTGATCGGATCCAGAAATGCATGGTTGTGCTACACAAGGTTAAGAGTTAACCTAGTAAAGGGATTCCGAATCACATTATCGAGAAAGGGAGGTCATCTTGGAGCTTGACCAAATATCATGAGGCAAAGGGAAGACATGTACTAGACCTTGTGATGGTTCGTTCGAATGATCTTTGTATGTGTTTAGGAGTTGGCACATCTTGCTAGAGGCCGCTACCAACTATTGAAATAATAAGTGTATTCATGTCATTTCTATACATATATGAACCTATAGGGTCACACACTTAAGGGGCTGGAAGCCTAATGAGGATTAGATCTGAATTAGACCAGGCTTAGGCTACTAATGGGCTTCTAATGTAGAAGCCCACTAGGGATGCCTATATAAGAGAGGATGGGGCGAGCTGACCAGGAAGAGACCTTCTACCCAGCTGCCCCTCCTCACTCTTGTGTTGCACGCGCGGACCTAGCAGTCTGGCGTCTGACGTTTCCACCCTGTACATTTGGATACCTCGGAGGGGCTGCAGCTATAGCACTTGGGCGAGTCGTGAAAGGGGAGCTGCTTGTGGGAAGAAGACGAGGAGGAGACATAGAACGTCTACACTGCCTCGACGCGCTTCATCAAGTTCCGCAATTGCGCGTCTAGTGGTAATCCTGTGATCTATGACAACAGTAATGTTGGTTTACGTGGTAGAAATTTTTTGATTTGCCCTAGTGTAGCCTCCCATATCCCTATAGTGGTATCAGAGCCGATGCTATTCAGTTATAGGTTCGGGATGTTTGCGTATGGTGATATGCAAATTGGTATGAATGATGTGATTGTTTATATTACGGTGGTTTAGGATTGATCTATGATCTTGCTTTCCGTGATCGTAATTCTGAGGTCGTCGAACGACTTACCCCTACCGGTCTGTTTCTGCCATCGGGGTAGACAATGACATATAAATCATGTTGAATCGCACGAAGATCAATATGATTGATCGAGTCGGAACCTAGATCTAAAATCGATGTACTGTGATCAAAGGAGTATGATTGAATCGAAACAATAGTCAGTTTATGGTAAATTTGATTCGCCGATCAAAATCCTTAAAGAAAATTGTATACCGCGAGGGGCGCTGCCCCTTCGAACCCCACAGGGGGATACCCCCTAGACCCCCTTAATCGTAGCCTCTTTTGTATCTCGTTAAGGTAACTAGTTGCTGCGATTTTACATGATCCGGTAGAATGCGATTCTATGCATAACTTCTTTTTGCAGGATATATGTGATCAGTATGGCCCATATATGTATGTGATGCATGTATAAAATTTATCATGACCTGCATATCGTGAGTAGGGCAACACGGCTAGAGCCATATGTGTTGTCAATTACTGTAATGGCCTGCGTGCCAACTTGTGATGATACCATACTATGTAATTTTGATTACTAGATGCTAGGAGTAATATCTTGTATTAGTTCTTGGAGGACTCATCACTTTGAGGATGGCTCACATGGAACATGAAGATGGAGATCATCATGGTGGACAGGTTCTATGGCGATGGAGATCACCATGATAAAATGGGCCATACTATGTCACATCATATGTGAATGCTATTCGTATGCGTTTTACTACTATGCATGCTTAGATGTTAGAAGTAGAACGATCCTTCACAAAGTTTAAGTTAAACCATGCCCTCCCAACCAAACCTTGCACCATCCTATGTCATGTACAATCATTGGTGGGCGTATGAAATTAGGGTGTCGCGGTTTTCCTTGGCTGGATGGGTTTGTATCGGATACCTACACGCATAAGGGTTGGTGAGCTTGACAAGGTCATCTTAACAGTTAAGGATCTTGGGGCATAAAGGTTGGGCGCCTAGTTTAGACATAGAGATGTCACCCAACAACAAGAGTCATATGTGATATGATTAGCAAAGAGTTGCTTACCGATTTACCTTGTCTTCTAGCAATGATGCTGAAGCTCACTAGTCGACTTGTTAATTGTGGATCTTGAATCACTTAGTATCAATAGAGGGATGTTGATTTAAGTGGGAGTATATGCTATCAAATTGTTTAATATGTTTTACTCTTTCATGGTTACATGGCTTAGTATTTTGCATGTTTTCTATTGTAGATCAATGGCACCAAACATTGCATCACCTTTTTCTTTGCAATCGATTCTTGACAAAGATAAACTAAATGCTAAAAACAACAGAAAGTGACATGAAGAAGTGTGCAGGGCATAGCCATGTGATGGTTGTGCAGAACAAGCCTAGCTTCAACAAAAGGGGTACTTCTTGGAAGAAGAAGAAGGGCAAGGCTAAGGATACGATCCCTAAGCCTGCACCCAAGCAAAAGGCTGGACCTGCAGATGACACTGAGTGCGTCTTTTTTCATGAACATGGTCACTGGAAGAGAAACTACAACAAGTACTAGGCTTCTTTGAAGAAGAGTGGAAGTAAGAGTACTTCCCACTCAGGTATGCTTGTTGTAAATGTTGTGGACATTCTTCTCGCCAATTCCTATGTTAACTCTTGGGTATTTGGTACCGGATCGGTTGCTCATATTTGCAATTCGATGCAGGGGCTAATAAGGACTAGAGAACTTCAGAAAGGCGGAGTGGATTTTCGCGTCGGAAATAAAGCAAGGGTTGCTGTATTGTTCGTCAGTGTCATGCAACTTCACCTTCTGTCAGGATTTATTATGGAGTTGAATAATTGCTATTACATTCCAAGTATGGGTCGAAACATATTATCACCTTCATGTTTGATGAGGGATGGATATACATTTGCGAGTATGAACAATGGTTGTGTAATCTCTAAGAATGATATTTTTATGGATGATGCTCCCATTGTGAAAGGGTTACTTATTTTAAATCTTGATGATGCATCTGTTTACAATGTTAGTGCTAAAAAGGCTTCGGCCTAATGATTTGGGTCCTACCTATTTATGGCATTGTCATTTGGGGCATATAAGTGAAAAGCGCATGAAGAAGCTCCATGGTGATGGTCTTATGAGACATGTCAAGCTTATTTACTTGGAAAAATGACCAAACCGCCCTTTTCGGGTTTACCCGAGAGAGCGATAGACTTGTTGTAACTCATACATACTGATGTATGTGGACCAAGGAGCACGACAGCCAGAGGAGGATATCACTACTTCATTACTTTTACTAATGATCTCAGTAGATATGGTTATGTTACTTGATGAAGCATAAGTCTGAAACTTTTGAAATGTTCAAGGAGTTTCAGAGTGAGGTAGAGAATCAACGTGGCAAGAAAATAAAGGCCTTGCGATCTGATCATGGAGGTGAATATTTGAGTCACAAATTTAGCGATCATCTTAAGAGTTGCGGAATTGTTCCATAACTCACGCTGCCCAGAACGCCTCAAAGAAACGGGGTCTCCGAACGGTGCAGTCGAACTTTGTTGGACATGGTTCGATCAATGATGAGCCAGTCAGATTTAACATTATCATTTTGGGGTTACGCTCTAGAAACGGCATCTTTCACACTTAACAGGGTACCATCTAAATCCGTAGTTAAGACACCATATGAGATGTGGACTGGAAAGAATCCCAGTTTGTCTTTTCTAAAGATTTGGGTTTGTGATGCATTTGTCAAGCGACTTTAGTCAGACAAGCTGACACCCAAATCGGATAAGTGCATTTTCGTGGGATATCTAAGGGAAACCTTAGGGTATTACTTCTACAATCGAGAAGAGGAAAAGTGTTTGTCGCTCGTAGCGGTGTTTTCCTAGAGAAAGAGATTCTCATAAAGGGAACGAGTGGAAGGTTGGTGCGACTTGAAGAAGTTCAAGATGAGCCAGTTGGGGATGCTTCTGCGAGTGATGCTATTGTAGCAGAACAAATTGAGTAACCCGTGGCAATATAAGCACCACAACCACGAAGGTCGGTGAGGCTCCGTGCAACGCGGGAATTATTATTGTTAGACAATGATGAGCCTGCGACCTATGCAGGAGCAATGGTGGACCCAGACTCTGAGAAATGGCTGATCGCCATGAGATCCGAGATAGAGTACATGGGAGACAATCAAGTTTGGAACTTGGTTGACCTGTCTGATGGTTTTAAAGCCATCGAGTGGAAATGGATCTATAAGAAGAAGATTGATATGGATGGAAATGATCACATCCATAAAGCTCAAATTGTTGCAAAAGGTTTTGGACAAGTTCAAGGAGTTGACTACGATGAGACCTTCTCGCCCGTAGCGATGCTTAAATCTATACGGATCATTCTAGCCATTGCTACACATTTTGACTATGAAATATGGCAGATGGATGTCAAGACGGATTTCCTAAATGGAATCCTTACTAAGGACGTGTATATGATGCAGCCCGAAGGTTTTGTCGACTAAACAATGCTAGAAAGGTATGCAAACTTCTAAAGTCCATTTATGGACTGAAGCAAGCATCTCGGAGTTGGAACATTCGATTTGATGAAGTTGTAAAGGAGTTTGGCTTCATCAAAAATGAACAAGAACCTTGTGTTTACAAGAAGGATAGTGGGAGAGCGCTTGTATTTGTAATCTTATATGTAGATGACATATTGCTGATTGGAAATGACATTACTATGCTCGAGTCTGTTAAGACCTTGTAGAAAAATAGTTTTTTGATGAAGGACTTAGGAGAAGCGGCATATATTCTGGGCATTAAGATCTATAGATATAGATCAAGGAGGCTAATTCGATTAAGCTAGAGTACATACATTGACAAAGTGTTGAAACGGTTCAGCATGGAAGAGGCTAAGAAAGGGTTCTTTCCCATGTCTCATGGCTTAAAACTCAGCAAGACTCAGTGTCCTTCGACTACTGATGAGCATGAGCACATGAGCAGGATTTCATATGCTTCGGCTATTAGATCCATCATGTATGCAATGATATGTACTCACCCAGATGTTTCCTATGCTCTAAGTGTTACGAGCAGATACCAGGCTGATCCAAGTGAAGGTCACTAGACAGCGGTAAAGAACATTCTTAAGTACTTGAAAAAGACTAAGGATGTGTTCCTAGTTTATGGAGGTGAGGATGAACTCAGTGTAAGGGGTTACATAGATGCGAGTTACCTTAATTACTCAGATGTATCCAGATTGCAATCTGGTTATGTGTTTTTCATGAATGGTGGTACTGTAAGTTGGAAAAGTTCCAAGCAAGATACGGTGGCCTCCTCTTCAACAGAAGCTGAATATATTGCTGCCTCCGAGGCTACAAAGGAAGCTGTTTGAATTAGAAATTTCCTGATCGCTCTTGGTGTGGTTCAGGGCGCGTCCAATCGCATGGACGTTTATTGTGACAACAATGGTGTTATTGCACAAGCCAAGGAGCCTAGACAATACCAGAAGAACAAACATATTCGTATGCGTTACCATCAGATTCGTGAGTTCGTTGAGGATGGTAGTGTCATGATATGCAAAATACATACGGACTCAAATGTTGTTGATCCCTTTACAAAGCCACTCCCGCAGCCTGTGCATGAGGCGCACACAAGAGAAATAGGTATTAGATACAATCTAGATTGACTCTAGTGCAACTGGGATACTGAAGGAAATATGCCCTAGAGGCAATCATAGAGATCATTATATTTCTTATGTATCCATGAGTTATTGTAATGTTCCTTGAATATCTATATCAGGCAACTTGTATTGATTGGTAATTATGTGAATTGTTTGTGAAACTCTATACTTATATGGTTATATAATAGTTGTCCCTAGTCAGAGTCCATGTAAGGACACACGTGAATATTAGGCGAGCACATTGATTGGTTGATGACTATTTTTCGCAACTTATAGACATGGAGATGTCAAACCAATGATGTGGACACATGTTATGAACATGGGGTTGGACTGACCCAACTTGAGACTGGCAATTAGATTTGCATCGTTGTCTACATATCGTGTACGTTTTGTCCTTAGACCTAAGATTGTCGCATGCACTTGAGATGCGGATCAACCTACTTAGGGTCTATCAAACACTGCTTCGTAACTAGGTAGTTATAAAGGTAGCTTTCGGGTTTGTCCTGAAACATGCTGCAAGGTATGGTCAATCAAGATGGGATTTGTCCCTCTCAATTTGAGAGAGATATCTCTGTGCCCCTCGAGTGATCGAATACAGAAATCACTACAAGGATTTCGGTCTATGGCAACAAAATCATTCGTCGCAATAAAACTGAATTGTCACAATAGGTACCTATTACCACGACAAGCCATTCGTTGCCAGCCGTTGCAATGCATGGTAATATGTTATTGCAACAAAAAACTGACTGTGGCAATAAAAGGTGCTATCGCAGCAGTCATGTGGAAAGTTTCCACAATTTTTCCCATGGCAGCATGTCCCTGCTGCCACAATTTTGTTTGTGTCGATAGCTTAATGCAACAGATAGTAAAACCGTGGCAATTACTAGGTCATGGCGATAGAGATTTGTGGCAATAACCTATGGTAACAAATTTTGTTTCGTGACGCATAATTTTCTGTGGCAATAACTTATGACAACAACTCTTGTTTTTGTGACATTAGCTTATGGCAACAACATTTTAGTCGTGTCAACAAATTCAAATCATGGTGATAGACTTATTACAATCAAGTTACAAAATGTAAAGAACAAAGAACCAACAATTCTCACGAGACCTCATTTATCTTGAAACTAGAGCATTGTATATTAAATAAGCTTGACAATCAAATATTTGAAATTGCATATGTCAAAGTATACAATATCCAGGGAGCACCAAAAAAAGTTACATTCAGCTATGCGTTTTTCGTTGCAAGCCTACGTCTATTAGAATTGTTGACAGCCATTTGTTCCTTTAGTCTTCAATAAGTCAACTCGTTCCATCCTGCAATTCAGAAACAAGAATGTCCATAAACTTTGTGGTCTATTGGAATAAAAGTCAACTAGTTGGAAGGCATAATTAGATCACTAAGTTAAGAAATAAGGTGTTTCCAGCAGCACAGAACACATCATTTTGGATGCTAGTACAAATCACTAATGAAACATGGATTGAAAGGCGCACGACAAGGTCATTTCTAATCAAGATAACTTCTAATCAGGATAACACAAAGATAATCTTGTACATAACTCTCTGGACTAGATTACTCATACTAACAACAAATGACCCAAGAATGTACTACATGCCCGAACAACAATTCAGAGTACACTCAATAGTATTATGTAGTTCAGGTTCCAACATTTACCGCTAAATTACACAAGACAGAATGTGGTATCTAATGAGTTATATGATTCTTTAGTGTTAAAGTAATATTAGGATCGTTACAACAAAGTGATTGGTTTACTTCTAAGAGATAAAAGACTGGATTTTTGTAAATGATTTGCAATGGCTGCCCATTTAAAGAGAAACCAAGATGATAAATTCAACTGAATATTTATAATGCTTAGGTAGAATATTTAGGGGACGGCTATGTTTAACTGAGCTTTCTAGAACCTTCCATGTGTATATCATAGGTACCAGTAGATGAGAAAACTGGAATATCCTCAACTTCGTCACTGTGAGCCTTCCTTGCTTTGATCGGTGCACTGGTTACGCCAGTACAGATCTAAGAAAATGACTAGTTCACAGAAATTGTAGGGTTACCAAAATTATCCAAGGCTTATAAAGAATGCAGGATCAAGGATTGACGAATACGGTTAGACTACTCATTCCAGAACAAAAACATTAAATTCTGAAATAAATTTGTGTGTGTATTTACAACATTGTTTCTTCTAACAACAATGCAATGGTCCTACTAGTTCTTGAGAAAGAAATAGGCATTTTCGCTGAAACTAAAGCATAATTTACCCTAGTAAACAAATGACAGAGAAATTCAGTAAACAATAGAAAGTTTTGATAGCTGATGCATCGGTACGACAATAACTTTCTAGAATTTGCATAGTCCATTGTAAAATGATCCACCTTACAGTTGTCGAGAGATTCAATGAACTTTTTATAGAATCCATATATTTTAGCTAAGAGGAAGCGATTAGAGTATACCGGGATCTTCAAACAAACTAGTAAGTCATTTGGGATATAAGTGATATTTAATTAAAGTTATACCAGCAATCACTCAACTTTTCAATCTACAAAACAACTCACTTTTTTGCTGCATTGTGATGGAAAATATTGCGACTTCAGAAGTGTGAAGATGCCCAAATTAGCTATGTCAAGAAACATTGTGAATTTTCCAAGTGCAGGATGCCAACAAGAGATTGTAGCATCGTGACTTGTTCTTCTTCAGATTTTCGGGTTGTACCTAAAAAGAATAACAAGTATACAATTATCTAGATGCAATGGACCTGAAGCGTGCTTCATACAAAAATTCTAAATACAAGAGAGGGAGGGCAACCCTTGGAAAAAGGCAGAAATTACAGAACCGTTTAATATAATCAAATTCAGTGGGCTACCCACGATAAGAGCAAGCAAATGTAAATAGAATATGCATGCCTTCCGGTTCCCTACTTTCATCATCCATACAATGCAAATAAAAAAATACGTACTTGAGAATTTGAGATGGTCCACTATATAAGATGAAAGCTAACCTGACAAACGATTTCTTACTCATAAGATCTTTAATTCCACGATTTCCTGCAACAAAACATGATAGATCTGTTAAACCAATATTCACAGAAAACAAGCTTTGGCGAGATGGTTTAGGATAAACGATCTGGGTAGGAGTCGCAGGGAGAAGAGACCGATTTAGGATGGGATTACCATCACCATAGAACTCGATGAAATTGTGACCACGATCCCGTCCAGGTACCCGCTAGCCCACGCCTTTGAACTGCGCCTCGACTCTGTCCTTCAGCGCCGCCACCCTGGATGTCCAGATCTTGCCGGCGCCACAATCTTCCCAGCCACCCTCGATGCTCGGCGCACGCATAGGGCACGCACATGCCATTAGGCATCTCGGCTGACCTTGATGCCTGGTCCGAGAGGGAACCAATAGGCCTCCCTGTCGCCCTCGATGCAAGGGCTTGCCGGAGCAACCAGGCCTCCCCACCGACCTCGATGCCTGGACCTCGCCGGAGCATCCTTGCCGGCCTCCTCGCCGACTTCGATCCCTAGAGCTCGCTGGCCCCAACAGGCCTAGGGCACCTAGCAGGTCGTTATACCAGAGGAAGAATAGATAAGAAGTCAAAAAGAGTATCTGAAATTCTGATTAGATTTGTATTGGTGTGGGTGTGGGTATATCGTGGGTTAGTGAGAATCAGAATATTTGACCGGATCAAAAGACGCGTTCTGGTGGTAAATCGCCAACATGCGAAAATTAATTGGCCGAAAATTTTAAAGGTTATCTAGAATTCTTGGAGGGAACTAGGCGCACGTTTTTGGTGGGTATTTAAAATATGCCTAATTGGTAGGTGAACAAAGCTATCAATCAGTCTTTTTTCAATATCAATTTGATAGCCTCAGAATGAACAATGAATGAATGTGGGCGGTTAACCAGGTCTTTGAGTGCCCATGAAAGAAAGGACTAGGGAGGGATTGAGTATCGTTGCAACATAAAATAGTTACCACCATGATTATATTATCGTTGCGATATGATCATCTCCTTGCAACAAAAGCGGCAGAAACATGCCACAAAAAGGCCCGTGGCAATATCGTTCAATGTATGATCACGACAATGTTTTTGGTTGCAATATATGTATTTTATTACAACGAACCTCAAATTTAATGCAACAAAGAGAAATCGTGGAGATAATTATCATCTATTACCACGGAAAGTCAATTCGTGGTAACATCCTAAGTTATTGCAACAAACCACGTATTGTTGCCAAAAAAATTGTTGTAATAGATGGTAATCCTTGTAGTGAATGCATGGCCGTGCTATACAAGGTTAAGAGTTAACCTAGTAAAGGGATTCCGAATCACAGTACCGAGAAAGGGAGGTTAGCTTGGAGCTAGACCAAATATCGCGAGGCAAAGGGAAAGACATGTACTAAACCTTGTAATGGTTCGTCTGAATGATCTTTGTATGCGTTTAGGAGTTGGCACGTCTTGCTAGAGGCTGCTACCAAATATTGACAGAATAAGTGTATTCGTGGCATGTCCATACGTATATGAACCTATAGGGTCACACACTTAAAGGGCTGAAAGCCTGCTGAGGATTAGATCCGAATTAGACCAGGTTTAGGCTACTAATGGGCTGCTAACGTAGAAGCCCACTAGTGATGCCTATATAAGAGAGGGTGGGGCGAGCTGACCAGGGAGAGACCATTCCACCCAGTCGCCACCCGTCATGCCTGTGTTGCACGCGGGGACCTAGCAGCCCGGCGTCTGACGCTTCCACCCTATACGTGTGGATACCTCGGATGTGCTACAGCTGTTAGCACTTGGACGAGTCACGCAAGGGGAGCTGCTCATGGGACGAGGACGAGGAGGAGACGTAGAACATCTACACTGCCTCGACGCGCTTCATCAACTTCCGCAACTGCGCGTGTAGTGGTAATCCCGTGATCTATAACAACAATAATCCTGGTTTACGTGGTAAATTTTTTTTGATTTGCGCTAGTGTAGCCTACCCGTATCCCTAAACCTTCTAGTCGAGAAATTTTCGTGTGTGGTATCCGGCAAGGAGGAGTCGCCGCCTGCCAGCTCTGACAGTGGCACCACCGAGGAGGAAGACCTCGAGGAGGTGAACTCGGGAGACACCGAAGGGAAGACTTGAGCCCCTTCCCATGTAACGCCCGTGAGGAGCTATAGGACTTGCTGCTTTTATTCCTAACGATACTTGTCAAGCTATCTTCCCTACTAGGGCCTCAAATGTCTATTTTCAGCGCTGTTTAATGTCCTCTTGAGGAGTGGTCTGCCTCACCTGCGTCTGAATCCGCCAGATAAGTCCCCTGAAGAGGTGACCGTAGAGCGCGTATTTCCCCTATGCTCCTCCTCGAAAGGGGACATGCACAAGTTCCACACGCCGCTTGAGGGATAGTCTCAAGGGTCGCCGAGCTAGCTTCTCGAGGAGAAGGTCGCTTAGGATTGTACTTGTCCAGTAAGCCCCTCGAGGAGGTGACTGTAGGCTTTGTATGTTCATGTAACATCCCAAAAATATTAAACTTAAATCATCAAACTCTAATCATCAAAATTAGGGTTAACAAAAACTTTTCTAATTAAAATTATGAAGGCATGCATATGTGTATGCATTTAATTTGAAATATTTTTGAACCACCTTGTTTGTATGTTTCCTTGCTTGTAAAATGTTTCTTAGGTGAAATAAACATCATCTACACATTTCCCAAACTTTTCCTAAAGACAAATAAATCAAAACCAATAAAATAAAGGAATGGTCATTTTGACCAATTTAACTCCCATGCCTACTTTGGCTGTCTCAAACTTTCAGAACCTAATGGAAACTTTTCTGGATCTTTGCACCCCTTGAATGTACTCATAACAAGGTATCAAGGCCCACTTTGTGATCATCCAGAAACTTTCAAATGCATCGTTTAAATGACAATTCAAAATTGAATCTTTATCATATGGGAAGATCCCACTTTTTCAAAAACCACTCAAACAAGCTCAACTTTCAAAACCCAAGCATCTGCAGACTCACTAGCACCAATCTAGCAAACCCACCAAAAATCTTTTCAAAATTCAAAACTTGATTTCATGTGACCATTTCATCAAATAGGTTGCAGACACAAATCATACAAAATCTAAACACTATAGTGAGCAGTGATTAAAGCCTAACTTGTTCCCTCTCTGGACACCACTAGCCTTAGTAGATCATCTAACAACCTAAACTAACCTTTAGCATCACTGTAAGCTTGGCATTGCCATCAATGGTGAACAGCCGAGCACACTCATGTCACCCCCATGTCGACAGCAAGCTAGGAAGAAAAGCAAGCCTAGCCAGCATGTCTGGGAGGCAGCCCACCGTCCACCGCCACTCACTGTCCCAGCCGCGAGCGTTGCCAAGCCCTGGACCATACGCACGGACCATGCCAACCTCGCCAGCAACCATGCCGAGCGTGCGCAGAGCGCCACCCTCGACCAGCGCCCACAGACCGCGCGCCGCCCTCACCACGTGCATACACAATCCCCACCGACCCAGGAGACCACCAGACATCCTCGTTCGCCGCCCCGTGACGCACAGCCACCGCTCGCCGTCAAAGACGCCGCCTCTGCCGTGCAGAGCGTCGCATGTTCCAGACCAAGCCGCACCGCCCCATGCCTCAAAACCATGTCGTTGAGCATCGCCAGGAGACACCACACCGTCCCCTACCCTTTCCCATGCCAATAGCCGCCTGTAACATCGCCCCCGACGAGCTCACCATGCGCCCCGTCGGTCCCCTCGCTCGACTATAAATAGAGGCCACCCCCGCTCGATTTCTTCACACCATCTCACTCCCCTCTCCTCACTGATCGTGCCACACCGTTCCCAGAGCAAGGCGAGCACCACCTCGCCGGAATTTCACCGGAGCCCGCTGCCTCTAGAGAAGAATGGCGCCATCGATTTCGTCCACCCCAGGAGCTGCCGCGACCATCCCTGAGTTCGCCGTCGTCGACTTCGTCGTTCGCCCGCCTCTCCGACCCTCGCCTGCACTCCGGTGAGCCCCCAGCACCCCTCACTGGCCGCGCTAGGTTTCTTTCTCGCCGGCGTTGCTCAACGTCGACGATGACTCTCAGCCGTTGGATTAGAACTAGATCGAACGATCCACATCGCCCCGTACCGCTTTGCCCCTCCCTGTCTCACTGACGAGTGGGGACACCCACTTAAGCAGCCCGCGGGAGCACTGCGCTTAGCAGGCCGGCCAGTTAACTTTTCCCGCGCAGCCCAGTTATTTGAATTAAACCTTTTTCATTTTGTTTCAAACTCACTTCTGTACCCAACTTCAAAAATCAACCCAGATCGATTCAGTGCACCAAATTGAATGAAACCAATTTTGTTAGAAAGGACTGAGAATGCTGAATCCAAGCCCGTTGGATTCAAGTCATTTGGATCTATAGATCACCCATGGTAAAAATAACAAGGCAGAAGCTTTTCTGCATTCAAACATTTTTCAAATTTAAACCATAATAGCTTTTGAGTTGATTCCAACTCTCAAAAATCACATTTAACCATACCTTTCAGAATATATAAAAATATATAGGTTTACCTTCAGAAATAATGTTCAAGTAATAAAAGAATGCTACATAGGCATTTCTAGCCACTTTAAATAATTAAAATAAAAGGGTAAAACCTTATTAAATTGTGACATCACTTTAAATCATATTCCCATGGACTAAAATATGTGGTGATGACATGTGTCAACATGATCCCATGTTTGGTTTGGAGAATATTAAATCTTAAGTAGTTTTTCAATGAGTAGAAATTACTTTTCTAAAAATAAAAAGAATTAAACCAAGCTTCAATCTTGTAATGTTAGTGATGATGTTAGATCATCTATAGGACCCTTGTGTGTGATGATTGCAAGTAGTTAAGTATTGTTTGGTGATTGTGTACCTCGTATTTATTTATACGCTAGTATCGACCAAGGATACGAGGAGGAAGGAGGATACTACGAAGAAGAAGCCGAGGAGAACTTCAACCACTGCTCTGCACAAGGCAAGCTAACACTTGCAATTTAGCAAGCTTATACTGATATTGTCCAAGCTTTATTAACTAAGTGGACCAATGCAAGATAACTGTAACACCCCGGTTCTGAAAAGACCGTGGCTTCTATGTGACATGCCAATCTCTGGATCGGTTCATTGGCCCACATAGAATAAGATGAATAACATAGCAAAATATCCGTGTATCAAGAATAACAAAGATCCAGAGTACCATTATTACAATGAAAGCTTAGCACAAAGCTAGCTCAAATTATTCAGGTAGCAACATAAATAAAGTAAATCCTCCATTCTTCAAATTGCCCACAAGTGAACAAGTGCCGAGTGGAGTACCGTGGCCTATATCGATTACTCAGAATCGGAATAACCTGCAACATGAAACGTAGCAGCCCCGAAGGGTCAATACATGGAATGTATGGCAAGTAGAGCTAGTAATAGAGACAATAGTACTAACATCTACATGCATATTTGGCAAGTGGAGCTGTGTCTGGCTTGCATTTGCAAATACATTTGTCCTACTTTCATAAACAGTTTTTGATTTTCTTGAAAAGATCCCAATTAAGTTAACCCAACAATATTAAAACAATTATGAAATTAGAATGATCGAGAAACATGTCATGGAATCAATATCAAGCAACTCAGTTGTCCATAACCGGGGACACGGCTAATCGATTAGATTATACACCCTGCAGGGGTTAGTACACTCTACCCATGTGACTTGGCCAGCCCAGCTCGTACCATCACTCTCATTTTGGGTGATGATAGGGAGAAGTCCAAGAAGAGACTGTTCGGGAAGTGGCACCCCAATCCCGACGCGCACCGGTCCAACCTACCAAAATTCTACATCTCTGGATACGTGGGTTCGGGTTACCACAACCTACTAAGTCCAACCAACCGCCCATTCCATTATTGGCACATGGTTGTACACGTAAGCTACACAATAAAGAAGCCAATCATTCTCTCTTGATACCTGGGTGCCTTTCCGCAATGAAACCACCAAAAATTATCAATACCATCACACCCAGATGATTCATTGATTAAATTGTTTTAGTTTTCACAAACCAATACTTTTAGAAACAAGTCTCGATGATGTAACCCAGCCCTCGTTCAACATAGCATGGCTAAGCACATCTACCAACTGTGGGTCATCTACAAGGAAAGCCCTACCACATAATAGAACATAGCATAGCGATAGTATCATCCTACACATGCATCTACAAAATACACGACAATGCATTGAAAATAGTAGGACGATATCATGAACAAAGTAGCATATACTTGCCTTGGTTGTAGCGGTCGAAAGAACAATCCACACACGAGCAAGCGTTGCACTCGTCACAATCTACACGATACAATTGCAATCATAAACAAACAACCCACAAGCATATGCAACAAATATGATGCATGAATGCAAGAACGACAAGTGAATTGGTGCTACAGCTGCACCACAACATCCTATACCATAATACTACCGATTGCATGCATGGAAAATAGTTTTAGCGCTAGGAAAACTATTAAGTAAAAGTAATGCTCACAACTAGAGCTAGAACACAAATAATTCACTACCGGTAGTATACTGTTTGTAAAATCTTGGGAAAATTCTACCGCATAGGCATCGCTGATTAGAAACAGTACCAACTGGAATTACTCAAAAAATAATTATAAAACTCCCCGAGTAATTAAAACACTGCAGAAAGCCACTAGACAGTTTCTGTAGAAGTTTTTACCGTAAGCCTATCTTTTTAATTCACGATGAGATTCCCCTCGTTCCACTGAATCCAGGGACATATCATACGCGATTTTTGGAGCTACGGATCTTTTTCTACGAATTTATTACTCCGAAAAGGCCACTAACTAGTTTGATTAAACTGTACTAAACCTTGCTGCAAAAGCCTGAACCAAAGGTACAGCGAGATTCTACACGACTTACTGAATCTACACATATTTTATTTGCAATTTTTTGCCAAGCGGTTTAATTACTATGCAATTTACAAGAGTCTACCGAAATCTGTCAACTAAAAGGATTAACGAAATTAACCAGTCAACTGTGTCTGTTGACTGGTCAAAGCGTCTGCTGACTAGGCGCTGACTGGTCGTCTGACTAGTCAACACCTGAGTCTGACTGGTCAACGAACGATCTAAGCCGCCGATCTGAGATCTGACGGTGGCTGCAGTCTTACCGGAAACAAACGGCGAAACGGACGGCGGCGAGTTCCGGACGGCGGCGGCGATCGGTTCCGGCGTCGGGGTTTTTCCTGCACGGAGGGAGACGGTCAACGAGCGGTATAAGGATTGTCAACGCGGCGCGCAAGACGGCGCGCGTGCGACGCGGTACGGAGGAAACGACGCGACGCAAAACGGCGCGCGAGCGTGTACGTGCGTGCGTGCGCGTGCGCGCGCGAAGCGAGGCAGCGGCAGCGGCACAGCAAGCATCGCATGTGGCGTCGGCGTGCGCAGCGAGGCGGCGCGCTGCGGGCGAGGCGCGGCGCAGCGAGCGGGTGGCGCGCAGCGGCCGAGGCGGTGAGGCGCGCTGGCGGCGGGCGCAAGGCGGGCGGCGGCGCGCGGGTGCCTGCTGGCGCCGGCGTGCTCGCGGGACGAGGCAGGGGCGGCGCAGGCGGCCGGCGGCGGGGCAGCGGCTCGGTGGCGGCGACGCGGGAAGAGAAGGCGGCGGGGCTCGCTTACCGAGGTGGCGGGGTGCGGCGGACGACGGCGAGGTGGCGGCGCCAGGGGGTGGGAGCGACGGCGGATGGCGCGGGCGGCGACGCCAGGAGGCGATGGCGGCGGCGGCCTCGGGAGTCGCGCGGGTGGGCGATCGCGCGGGGGCAGGCGGGGTCGGGTGCGGTTCCCGAGGTGGCCGGCTCGGCCCTTTAAGTGGGGCCTGCGCGGGTCCTACTCCAATTCGGCGCAGAATTAGACGCGGATTCGGAAATCGGTCCGGAAATTCGGACCGTTTTCCGGCGATTCACTAAAACGGCCGCAACTTCTCCGTACGAGCTCCGATTCGAGCGATTCTTGCGCCTATGGTTTCGTACAGTCGAGGGGAAAAATCTAGCGTCAAGGTTTGAGCGAAACCACTAATCTACAAGGGTGGTCCACGCTAGTCCTACTAAAGCTTCCCGCAGGAACCTCGTAGCAAAATAGAATAGGGTTTTGCAAATAGCGTTTCGCCGATTCTTTTCAATCGACGGTTTGCATGGAAAAGTATGATGCAATGATATGAAAGATATGCAGAACCAAATCTAAAATTTGGTTTGTTACGTTTCATGTTGCAGGTTATTCCGATTCTGAGTAATCGATATAGGCCACGGTACTCCACTCGGCACTTGTTCACTTGTGGGCAATTTGAAGAATGGAGGATTTACTTTATTTATGTTGCTACCTGAATAATTTGAGCTAGCTTTGTGCTAAGCTTTCATTGTAATAATGGTACTCTGGATCTTTGTTATTCTTGATACACGGATATTTTGCTATGTTATTCATCTTATTCTATGTGGGCCAATGAACCGATCCAGGGATTGGCATGTCGCATAGAAGCCACGGTCTTTTCAGAACCGGGGTGTTACAGGATGGTATCAGAGCCCGTGTGTCGACTGTAGGATCGTGGCCTAGGATTGGATTAGGAAGACATAGATTATTAAAGCCTATATTAACTCTGTCTTTCATCTTATGCCTTTCACCCTCGTAAAATTCTTACCATATGCTATTCTCACACTTTCCTCTTTTACTTGATAGATGGGAGACGTCAGGACTGAGTATGTCACCATGGAGTCACCAAGGCCCTTTGCAAGGCAGTTAGCTCAGCTCTCGCAGTCATTGGGGTTGCCACTGCCCATGTTCAAGGGAAGAAGGCTGTACACCTATGGATATGGAGAGGATGCATGGGAGATCACTACCTTCATATTCAGAGATGCCGCCTTGCCAAACCCCGTGCACTTGGTCTACACCAAGACATACTGCAACTGGGGACTTGGAATCAACTTGGCCATACATGAAGCCCTGTCTCGCTAGTGCCATTATGTCTGACACCTACTATCAGCAGATTCACCCTACCGTGACTATGGAAGGCGTGATGAAGATGGGAACATTGTGGTTACCCCGGGCGACAGGAACAACATGCCGCCCCGTCGGAGGCACATAGAGGACATGGAGAGGGAGAATGGAGCTCTACCAGAGAAGGTGAGGATGATAAAGGAGATTGCAGATTTTACTAGCAATGGTATGGTGGTCCAAGGACAGGAGATTGACACCCTGCATGAAGCTGTGGGAGTTCTGGAGAATGCCCTGATAGCCAGAGATGCAACCATAGCTCATCTTCATGGTACGGTGCAAGAGAACACCCAGAACATACAACAGTTGCAAGGGACCGTCCAGGAAAGGGATCAAACTATTGAAACTATGACAACCCAGATTGCCGCCCTCCAAGCACAGCTGAATCCACCCTCTGATGATGACAATGGAGATGATGGCAACAATGGGGTGATGATGACAGTGGAGATGATGATGATGATGGAGACGATGATGGTGGAGGAGATGAAGCTGTTGCAGTTGCAGCTGAGAATGAAGAAGAAGAGGAGGATCCAGAAGAGGTGGAGTTTGAGATTTCAAGTGATGACTCAGAAGAGGTGTACACTCTGCCGCCATGGTTGTACCGCGAGCCGAAGCGCCAACGCATGACCGCAAGGACCTACCTCAACCTCTTCAAGAAGTAGTTAGAAGTCCACCAATTAGTCCTCGTTAGGTAAATTCGTTAGGATTAGTCTCGATCATTGTGAAGCTTAGTTCGTGCTAGTTTAAGAGTGTTTAGTTGCTTATTTGTGTACTTCAATATCCCAGGAATTATTTGTGCGGATTTTATGAAAGAGTTATGGCAATTTGGTTACTATCTGTGTTATTTTCGCTGCAGTTTTTCTGCTGATACAGCAGTACTGCACGATTTTTCATATTTTTCTGGTAACTCGGAAAAATCTGAAAAAATTGGGCTGATGCGAAACTCTCTGCACTGTATGTGCAAAAATCAGCTAATTTTTCTGACGAGTTTAAGTCAGGCGAAAAAATTCACGAACGCTGCTGGACTGTTCTGGCAGATTGCTGTTTTTGTTGTTCAGTTGATCAACTGTTTAGTTAACCATTGCCAACTCTTGCAAAACTATTTCAGTAGTTATATACTGCTAGGATAACACCTGGGATGTTGCTGGATCGATTGTTTGTTGATGGGTTGCTTGCTTGTGATTGTCTGCTATTGTTTGTTGATGATTGATCATGTGCATGGGTAGAATCCTATTATCGTAGTTGATTCTTTCTAAACTTACCTGTGCTGAACCGCAGATGCCTCCCCGCCGCCACCCCACTGAGTTGGAGCTGGCAGCTCAGGCACAGCTGACCCAAGTGATGACTCAGTTCATGTCAAACCAGAACAACAACAATGGAAACAATCAGCCTCAGGGAGATGCTCTCACTAGATTTCTGAGGTTAAGGCCAGCTAAGTTCTCTACTGCAACGGAACCAATGGTTGCTCTCGACTGGTTGCGTTCAGTCAACAAGGATCTGGTAACCGTCGGATGCACTGATGCTGAGAAGGTGAGGTTTGCCGCTCACCTACTGGAGGGACCAGCCGCTTCTTGGTGGGACACATTTCAGATCACCCACCCGCTGGATACCGTGACTTGGGCAATGTTTGAGGAAGGTTTCAGGACCAACCACGTGTCTTCAGGAGTTCTGAGCCTGAAGAGGAAGGAGTTCTGCAAATTGCGCCGAACCAATCGCACCGTGGCCGAGTACATCGAGGAGTTCAACAACCTGTCCCGTTATGCACCTGAGGATGTTGACACTGATGCAAAAAGGAGGGAGAGATTCCTGGATGGCCTCAGTGATGAGCTTTCAGTGCAGCTACTGGTGGTCTATTTCCCCACTTTCCAGGAGCTTATGGACAAGGCCAGGATCTTGGAAGGGAAGCACAAGCAAGTAGAAAGCCGCAAGAGGAAGAGCAACAATCATCACTCTGGTTCTCACCACAAGTCTCGCACTTCATATGAGGGATACTCCAAGCATGGAGGGAGTGACCATGGGAGCCATGACCGCCACCACCATGGAGGCGATGGGCATCGTCATGACAACCATAGGAGCAGCCACCACAGCCATAAGGGAGGACACTCTCACCACTCTGGAGGACACGATGGACATGACCGCAACCGTGATCGCAGCTTCGTGAAGAAGGATCTGAGTGAGGTGACGTGCTTCAAGTGTAAACAGAAGGGACACTATGCTGACAACTGTCCGGAGAGGAAAGGACTGAAGCCAACCAACAGCGAGAAGGCCACAGTGAACCACATGAATGTGGAGGAGATTCCGGATGAGCCTGACCTTGTGATTGGTAAGTTCCCAATCAACACTTACCCTGCACTTATACTTTTCGATACTGGTGCATCGCATTCATTCATATCAAGGGCGTTTGTGGATAAGTATAAGTTACCTACTGAGTCTATGAAAAGGTCTATTAGAGTGAGTTCACCTGGAGGAGATATGATAGCTAGCGCGGGATGCCGCGATTTAACTGTGAGGATTGGAACACACAACTTCATTGCACATTTGGTAGTGTTGGATTCACAGGGATTAGATGTCATTCTGGATATGGATTGGATGTCTATGCATGGGGGGCACATAGATTGTGCACAGCGAGCTGTTTCACTCAAAACCCCGGATGGTAAGAGGATTAGATTCAAGTCGGCTGTACGACCAGGAAGGTGTAAGTTGAATTCTCTTAAGGGGGTTAGCATGGATACTGTGCCAGTGATTAGGGATTACCCCGACGTGTTTCCGGAAGAGCTGCCATGGATGCCACCTGACAGGGAAGTAGAGTTTCTTATCGACCTGATGCCGGGAACAGGACCAATAGCAAAGAAACCATATAAGATGGATGTGGATGAGCTGAAGGAATTGAAGAAGCAGTTGAAAGAGCAGCTGGAAAAGGGATTCATTCAGCCTAGTGCGTCGTCATGGGGTGCACCTGTTCTGTTTGTGGAAAATAAAGACAGCACCAATAGATTAGTGGTGGACTATCGCTCGCTGAATGAAGTGACTATCAAGAACAAGTACCCTCTGCCGAACATAAATGATTTGTTTGATCAACTGGAAGGAGCAAAGGTGTTCAGCAAGATTGATCTGCGATCAGGCTACTTCCAATTGAAGATCCGAGAGGAGGACGTACCAGAAACCGCCTTCACCACTAGGTATGGGTTATATGAGTATACAGTTATGTATTTTGGACTAACGAATGCCCCGGCGTATTTTATGACCATGATGAACAAGGTATTTATGGAGTACTTGGACAAGTTCGTGTTGGTGTTTATTGATGACATACTGATATATTCCAAGGATGATGCTGAGCATGAGAAGCATCTGCGACTGATTATGGAGAAGCTGAGGGAACACAAGCTGTATGCCAAATTCAGCAAGTGTGAATTCTGGCTTAACACCGTTGGGTTTCTTGGACATGTAGTGTCAGGAGAAGGAGTCGCTGTTGATCCAACCAAAGTGACTGCAGTGACTGAGTGGGAAGCACCCAAGAATGCTGGAGAGATACGAAGCTTTTTGGGACTTGCTGGATATTACCGGAGGTTCATTGAAAACTTCTCCAAGATTGCTAAGCCGATGACTGAACTTCTGAAAAAGGAGAGGAAGTTTGAATGGTTAGACGTATGTGAAGCCAGCTTTCAGGAACTGAAGCGTCGACTAGTGACCGCGCCTGTTCTGTGTTTACCAGATCTTCAGAAGGATTTCCAAGTGTACTGTGATGCTTCTCGACAGGGACTTGGGAGTGTGCTGATGCAAGATGGGAGAGTGGTATCATATGCCTCGCGACAACTCAAGCACCATGAGCGGAATTACCCCACACACGACTTGGAGTTAGCGTCAGTGGTTCATGTGCTTAAGGTATGGATGCATTACTTAATGGGAAAACACTGTGATGTGTACACCGACCACAAGAGCCTGAAGTACATATTTACACAGAAGGAACTGAACATGAGGCAAAGGAGATGGTTGGAACTTATCAAGGATTACAATATGAATCTACAATACCACCCAGGAAAGGCCAATGTAGTAGCAGATGCTCTGAGCCGGAAGGTTTATGCCAATGGATTGACAATTGGTGAATTGCCTGAGGATTTGTGCAAGCAATTCAAGGACCTTAGACTGGAAGTAGTGTCTGAAGGATACCTGGCTACAATGGAAGTCCAACCAACGCTATAGGACAGAATCGTGAAGGCTCATGTGGGAGACAAGGAAATAGAAGAGATAAAGGAAAAGATGAAGGAGAATCGTGAAAAGGATATTCGCGAGGATGAGCATGGTACCTTGTGGTATGGAGATCGTTTGTGTGTGCCCAGCGACCCGGAGATAAGGGAGTTGATTCTGCAGGAGGCTCATAACTCGCCATACTCCATACATCCGGGCAACACAAAGATGTATATGGATTTGAAGAGCAGATTTTGGTGGAATAACATGAAGGGAGATATCGCCAAGCATATTGCCCTGTGCGATGTATGTAGCCGAGTGAAGGCAGAACACCAGAAGTGTGGCGCCCCGCAAAACCACTACTAGAAAATCGCGTTGTTTTTGTGCATTGCATCATCATAACCGCATGCTCATGTCATCATGCCAGCTTGCATTTGAGCATCGTCATGTCATCTTGCATTTGTTTGCATAAAACTAATTTCGCAAAGCCTGTTTTTGTTTTCTAAACGCCCCGTCTTGATTTCAAATTAAAACCCGGGTCTCCGGATATTTTATTTTGTCTACAACATAGTTGCAACTGTTTTAATTTGAACAAAACAAAACAAATATATTATAATATAAAACCCTATTTTATAAACCCCGGAGGAGACCGCCGCCCTCCAGGCCCAACGGCCCAGCTAGCAGCAGTCTACAACTCCGATAGGCCCAAAATCCAAACCCTTTTCCTACCCAGCCCCTTCCACCTCACCCTGGCCAATCTCCTCCCTCCACCTCACCACTCTCTTCCCCCTAACCTATCCTAGCCCGCCACCTGCCCAACCCCTCGCCACCTCACCTCCTGGCCCCACTCCCTCTCAGCCAAACACACACACACCACTCACACGCTACCCACCCGGTCAACCCACGCGCCTACCCCAATCCCCACCTCCACCTGCCGCCCGACCCACTCCCTCTGGCCCCACCCCGCCTCTGGCCCCACCCACGCGACCCCGCTCTCCCCTAGCTCTCCTCTCCCCTGAACCCACCTCCCCCGCTCGAGCCTCCCCTCTGCCCGACCCCGCGTCCCCGAGCTCTTCACCCCGCCGCCATCCTCCTCTCCCCGGCAACCACCGCCGCGCCTCGCCCCATCCCGCGTGCCCCGCTCGCCCCGCCCTCTCCTCTTCGCTTCCCCCCGCCTCCACCTTCCTCTCTGGCGCCGCGGCCGCCGCTGGGCCTTCCCCGAGCCTCGCCGTCGGCGTCCCCGCCGCCACTGAGCTCCGCTTCCGCTCGCCCCGGCCCTCCGTCCTCGACCGCGTCCGGCCGCCCGCCCGACGTCGCCCTGCGGACGCCGCCGCTCGCCGTCGAGCCCGCTCCGCCGGCCACCTCCACCAAGCTCCGGCCGCCTCTGCCCCCCAGCAACCGCTGTCCGTCCTCCGCCCCATCGCCGGCCGAACCGCGTCGCCGTCTAGCCGCCACCAGCGCCCTCCTCTGCTTCCCTGTGAGCCCCGCTCCGGTGGCCACCCGCTCCGCTGCAAGGCCCCGCCGCCTCTGCATCGTCCGCCGGCCCTGGCCCTCTCGCGTCTTCCAGTCGCCGCGGCCTTCGCTGCCACCGCCTCGGTAGTGCGACGGCCCCAGGCCACCATTCTCTGGCCGCCCATGTTGCCGAGGTGCGCACATGTCCCGTGGCCGCAGCGCCCTGCCACTACCCTAGGTGAAGTTGCTGTCTCAGTGGACATGCCTTGCTACTACGGCAGCCCGGAGGCAGTCCCCAAGCTCTTCCGTAGAGGAACCGACACCAAGTTTGGGGGCGACCAGATCATCTCGTCGACAAGACCGACACGAGTCGAGAACCGGAAAATATGCAAGACCACGGCGCCGGACCCGAAAACCCAACCTCGACACGCCAAGTTCGCCGAGACCCCGTACCCGAAGGCCGTCAACGCGGAACCCCAAGATCTCCTCCTGGAGCGACGAGGTCTTCCTCACGGAACGCCAAGACCAGCTACCCGAAGACCACGGACCCAGAGAATCCCCGGACGACGAGCTCTTCTACCTGAACCCGAAGACGACATGTGCGACAATTACTCCTTCCCGGATGCGATGCTCGAGAACCCGGACGGTAAGGACACCGACGCAGAACGCCAAATTCTTCATCCCGGACGCCAAGACCGACCTGATACGCGGGCCCGACAAGATCGACACCGACCAGGGCGAGTCCGATGTGCCCCCGACGCCACACCAAGTCCTTCTTCCTAGAACGCCAAGCTCTTCATCTTGTATCCGACCTTCGAAGACCGATCCCGTCGAACCCTGAACCCTGAGACCGAACCCCGAACCCCGGCACCCAAGATCTTCCGAACCCCGATGTGTGAACCTTTTCCCGAGCCCCTATTTTATAAATGCTAGATATAAAACTGTCGCATATTAATTTGTTCATGCATGCATGCCTGTCTGTGGGTTGGGGGCATTATGCCGATTCACCGCATAATTAAATATGGAGTCTATATGCGGGATATCTTTGTCTTATTCCGGACTCCATTTAAATTGGCGTAGCGAACCGATGCCATGTTTCGCCCTGTTAAAACAACATTTAAATTGCGGGGTATCTAAACAACTTGAACCACTTAAATATTTGCCGGGACCTCGGTTCCGCTTAATATGGCCTAATTGCATCGCATGCTTGCCATGTCATACATCATACATGCATCATGCCCGGTCTTTTGCCGTAGTATTAAATAGTGCATCCGGTGTTTCTTCTAGTGTTTTGCTTCTTCGCGGATTGGGCCGTTGAGTTGATGTGAGCTTCGCCCCGATCTTCGGTTGAACCTTCGGCAATGTTTTTCAGGTGAGCATCTTCCCCCTTTCTACCTATCTTACTTTTATAGTATTTGTTTCCCCCTGTTGTTATATTGCTATTTGTGTTACGATGCTCTAGTTTTCGTACCCGTGATATCCCTTGCAGCCTTATTTTGCCTTGGACACATCCTATTACCTGTTGTTTGGTAGATAGTTGGTCTTGCGCATCGTAGTCGCTTGCTCAAGTGCTGTTGCGTGTCGTCCAGTACCACAGTTGTTGGAGTATTGCCGCATGTTTAATGTTGGAGTTGATCAAGACTTTAAATATTGTTTAACAACTAAAATTGAAGTAGGTAAATGTAGAGGCACAGGTGGGCAATAGATGTTATTTGGTTGTTAACCGTCCACTTGTGTCCCGTAGGACCCCGAGTACTTGATACCTGTTCCTTGAATATTCGCGCTATCCACATCCGGGAGGATTATGGGACCCCCCTGAGCCAGAGCTTGATTCATTCTTATTTATTGGGGCCACAAACTAGTTTGAGGTTTTATTTACTATCATGTACTTATGCCATGCTTTACTGCTTTATTTACGATTGTGCGAGGAGCACCTGTACTGTTTAGGATCGGGACACGTTTTCGCGGTATCGACAAGCCCAGTCACACTTTCGGGTTCCCAGTCGTTTACAGCCGTCCACCCAAACCTTGAGTCCGTCTTGGAGTCAGCTAACTTCGTTGCGGGTATACTTAATGGGGTGGCCCCCTGAAATATTTCTGAAATCTGGTGATTGCTTTGTCGTGAAGGCCTCGTTGGGTTTTGATTTGGTTTTTCCGAGGTTGATCGAGTGTGTGTTGCTATTTGTGCACCCCTGCAGGGTAAAACTTTCTGAAAGCTGTGTCCGCGGTTATGGACGACTTGGAGCACAGTATCTCGATCATAGACAACTATAACTAAAGTAGTGCTATAAATTTGACTTTAAAATGACTAGTAATCAGCTTCACTATAATGGAATGGCTAAATAAAACTGCCAACAATTGCTTGATTGGGTTGTCGCTTGCTACCATTGTATCTGACTAGTAATCATGACAACTATAACGGAATGGCTAAATAAAAGTACCAACGACTGCTGGGTTTTGGGATATCTCATGCTAATTGTATTTGACTAGTAAGTGTCGCAACTACAACGGAATGGTTAACTAAAATTGCCCACTGCTTATTATATCAGGATGATTATCTATACTTGACTAGTAATCGCTGCAACGATAACTGAATAAATAAAACTGCCAACTGTGTGAGTTCCTCGGTTGACTTCCTCGTTTGGTCTCGAGGGGGAAATACCAGGATGGGTATGTTTGGTGGTAGTATCAGGTTGGTTCCGAATAGGTCTTTCTTACCCCTCTCTGATAGCCGCCAGTTGTATCGAGTCTCTATAGGTTGTTTAGTGCATGCTGCGCTGCCGCTTCAGTCCACCATACCTATGTAGGCGAGGACCGCCGAATTCTAGCCTCGCCGTGTACTGGCCTCAGTACTGACCGCTCTCTCTTTTTCCTTTGCCCTTTGTCGTCACCCCTTTTGTTTAAGAAGGTTTGAGATCGACGTCATTAGCAGGGTTACCCTTCCGGCTTGGCCTGGGCAGGGTTATGGACGCCATTGGTTATTCTTCAGGGCTCTTAGCTCAATTTGCATCTTGTCCGTAGCTGGGCGCTCTATCGTTTTCAAGGTGATTTGGATCTTTGTCCTGTATATCTGTATTCTTGACTCATGGAGTCGTGTTGTATATATATCTGTTCTGTGGGTCCCATCGAGGACTGTTCTGTAATGTTATTACTTCGTTTTCCACCCGCACGAAAGTGTCAGGTGGGCACCTTTGAATCGTTTCTATGCGGGTTTGGCGGGAAGCGCTGAAACTTGCATAGGGTCGATTCTGAGGGTGTTACAGAGTGGTATCAGAGGCCAGCAGTTGCGATACCCCACAAGTCCAGCCTGTAGGATAACCTAGCTAACGGCCGAAGTAGAGTGTCAAAACTATTTTTGAAAAAAAATCGGTTGGATAGATCTGGTTAGGTCTGCTTTTACTCCTTACCCCTCTACTATTCTCCTCTTACCTCTACGTGTTTTGAATCCGCTCTCGTCTCTTTCTTCGAGTCCAGGAATTCTCGTGGTTGGGTTTTCGTCGTACCTTTAGGTTTTCGCTTCCTCCTTTGGTAACGGTGTTGCTACGTCTGGTCTTCATGCTATCCGAGGAATCCTTCGTCTGGTGGACTTCTCTTTGTTCCTTCTCGTGCCTTCCGGTGTTTTCCGACGCAACGACATCATCTACACCAGATCCGATGCAGAGTCTGCATCACTCCTTTGTTCCTGAACCTCGCTTGTCGAGATCTTCAGTCTGATTCCGAGAATGGTTGCATGCTTTTCTAATGATTGTGCGGAGTAACAGTTTGGGTGCGTGATGGATTGGCCCCCATGCCGACTACCCCTTCTATTCGCTTTTGTACATTGTAGTGGATAAGAATGCATCGGTTCTCTCTTTCCATCGAAGCTAGAGGTGGCTTTATTTGTTGATACCTCTACCTTCGCCCTTAGTTCCCGGAGTGTTCTCTTGACGATTACGGACAACGACCTCTTGTTAGTGGTGTCGCGAGGATCTACACGATGCGAGAAGATTCAGATCGCCGCCCTCTTCCCGGTACCATGAGGCGGATCTCGAGGGCGAGATCCATTGTTAGTGGTGTCGAATTGTGGCGCCCCGCAAAACCACTACTAGAAAATCGCGTTGTTTTTGTGCATTGCATCATCATAACCGCATGCTCATGTCATCATGCCACCTTGCATTTGAGCATCGTCATGTCATCTTGCATTTGTTTGCATACAACTAATTTCGCAAAGCCTATTTTTGTTTTCTAAATGCCCCGTCTTGATTTCAAATTAAAACCCGGGTCTCCGGATATTTTATTTTGTCTACAACATAGTTGCAACTGTTTTAATTTGAACAAAGCAAAACAAATATATTATAATATAAAACCCTATTTTATAAACCCCGGAGGAGACCGCCGCCCGCCAGGCCCAACGGCCCAGCTAGCAGCAGTCTACAACTCCGATAGGCCCAAAATCCAAACCCTTTTCCTACCCAGCCCCTTCCACCTCACCCTAGCCAATCTCCTCCCTCCACCTCACCACTCTCTTCCCCCTAACCTATCCTAGCCCGCCACCTGCCCAACCCCTCGCCACCTCACCTCCTGGCCCCACTCCCTCTCAGCCAAACACACACACACCACTCACACGCTACCCACCCGGTCAACCCACGCGCCTGCCCCAATCCCCACCTCCACCTGCCGCCCGACCCACTCCCTCTGGCCCCACCCCGCCTCTGGCCCCACCCACGCGACCCCGCTCTCCCCTGGCTCTCCTCTCCCCTGAACCCACCTCCCCCGCTCGAGCCTCCCCTCTGCCCGACCCCGCGTCCCCGAGCTCTTCACCCCGCCGCCATCCTCCTCTCCCCGACAACCACCGCCGCGCCTCGCCCCATCCCGCGTGCCCCGCTCGCCCCGCCCTCTCCTCTTCGCTTCCCCCCGCCTCTACCTTCCTCTCTGGCGCCGCGGCCGCCGCTGGGCCTTCCCCGAGCCTCGCCGCGGGCGTCCCCGCCGCCACCGAGCTCCGCTTCCGCTCGCCCCGGCCCTCCATCCTCGACCGCGTCCGGCCGCCCGCCCGACGTCGCCCTGCGGACCCCGTCGCTCGCCGTCGAGCCCGCTCCGCCGGCCACCTCCACCAAGCTCCGGCCGCCTCTGCCCCCAGCAACCGCTGTCCGTCCTCCGCCCCATCGCCGGCCGAACCGCGTCGCCGTCTAGCCGCCGCCAGCGCCCTCCTCTGCTTCCCTGTGAGCCCCGCTCCGGTGGCCACCCGCTCCGCTGCAAGGCCCCGCCGCCTCTGCGTCGTCCGCCGGCCTTGGCCCTCTCGCGTCTTCTAGTCGCCGCGGCCTTCGCTGCCACCGCCTCAGTAGTGCGACGGCCCCAGGCCACCTTTCTCTGGCCGCCCATGTTGCCGAGGTGCGCACATGTCCCGTGGCCGCAGCGCCCTGCCACTACCCCAGGTGAAGTTGCTGTCTCAGTGGACATGCCTTGCTACTACGGCAGCCCGGAGGCAGTCCCCAAGCTCTTCCGTAGAGGAACCGACACCAAGTTTGGGGGCGACCAGATCATCTCGTTGACAAGACCGACACGAGTCGAGAACCGGAAAATATGCAAGACCACGGCGCCGGACCCGAAAACCCAACCTCGACACGCCAAGTTCGCCGAGACCCCGTACCCGAAGGCCGTCGACGCGGAACCCCAAGATCTCCTCCTGGAGCGACGAGGTCTTCCTCACGGAACGCCAAGACCAGCTACCCGAAGACCACGGACCCAGAGAATCCCCGGACGACGAGCTCTTCTACCTGAACCCGAAGACCACATGTGCGGTAAGTACTCCTTCCCGGATGCGATGCTCGAGAACCCGGACGGTAAGGACACCGACGTAGAACGCCAAATTCTTCATCCCGGACGCCAAGACCGACCTGATACGCGGGCCCGACAAGATCGACACCGACCAGGGCGAGTCTGATGCGCCCCCGACGCCACACCAAGTCCTTCTTCCCGGAACGCCAAGCTCTTCATCTTGTATCCGACCTTCGAAGACCGATCCCGTCGAACCCTGAACCCTGAGACCGAACCCCGAACCCCGGCACCCAAGATCTTCCGAACCCCGATGTGTGAACCTTTTCCCGAGCCCCTATTTTATAAATGCTAGATATAAAACTGTCGCATATTAATTTGTTCATGCATGCATACCTGTCTGTGGGTTGGGGGCATTATGCCGATTCACTGCATAATTAAATATGGAGTCTATATGCGGGATATCTTTGTCTTATTCCGGACTCCATTTAAATTGGCGTAGCGAACCGATGCCATGTTTCGCCCTGTTAAAACAACATTTAAATTGCGGGGTATCTAAACAACTTGAACCACTTAAATATTTGCCGGGACCTCGGTTCCGCTTAATATGGCCTAAGTGCATCGCATGCTTGCCATGTCATACATCATACATGCATCATGCCCGGTCTTTTGCCGTATTATTAAATAGTGCATCCGGTGTTTCTTCTAGTGTTTTGCTTCTTCGTGGATTGGGCCGTTGAGTTGATGTGAGCTTCGCCCCGATCTTCGGTTGAATCTTCGGCAATGTTTTTTAGGCGAGCATCTTCCCCCTTTCTACCTATCTTACTTTTATAGTATTTGTTTCCCCCTGTTGTTCTATTGCTATCTGTGTTACGATGCTCTAGTTTTCGTACCCGTGATATCCCTTGCAGCCTTATTTTGCCTTGGACACATCCTATTACCTGTTGTTTGGTAGATAGTTGGTCTTGCGCGTCGTAGCCGCTTGCTCAAGTGCTGTTGCGTGTCGTCCAGTACCACAGTTGTTGGAGTATTGCCGCATGTTTAATGTTGGAGTTGATCAAGACTTTAAATACTGTTTAACAACTAAAATTGAAGTAGGTAAATGCAGAGGCACAGGTGGGCAATAGATGTTATTTGGTTGTTAACCGTCCACTTGTGTCCCGTAGGACCCCGAGTACTTGATACATGTTCCTTGAATATTCGCGCTATCCACATCCGGGAGGATTATGGGACCCCCCTGAGCCAGAGCTTGATTCATTCTTATTTCTTGGGGCCACAAACTAGTTTGAGGTTTTATTTACTATCCTGTACTTATGCCATGCTTTACTGCTTTATTTACGATTGTGCGAGGAGCACCTGTACTGTTTAGGATCGGGACACGTTTTCGCGGTATCGACAAGCCCAGTCACACTTTCGGGTTCCCAGTCGTTTACAGCCGTCCACCCAAACCTTGAGTCCGTCTCGGAGTCAGCTAACTTTGTTGCGGGTATACTTAATGGGGTGGCCCCCTGAAATATTTCTGAATCTGGTGATTGCTTTGTCGTGAAGGCCTCGTTGGGTTTTGATTTGGTTTTTCCGAGGTTGATCGAGTGTGTGTTGCTATTTGTGCACCCCTGCAGGGTAAAACTTTCTGAAAGCCGTGTCCGCGGTTATGGACGACTTGGGGCACAGTATCTTGATCATAGACAACTATAACTAAAGTAGTGCTATAAATTTGACTTTAAAATGACTAGTAATCAGCTTCACTATAATGGAATGGCTAAATAAAACTGCCAACAATTGCTTGATTGGGTTGTCGCTTGCTACCATTGTATCTGACTAGTAATCATGGCAACTATAACGGAATGGCTAAATAAAAGTACCAACGACTGCTGGGTTTTGGGATATCTCATGCTAATTGTATTTGACTAGTAAGTGTCGCAACTACAACGGAATGGTTAACTAAAATTGCCCACTGCTTATTATATCAGGATGATTATCTATACTTGACTAGTAATCGCTGCAACGATAACTGAATAAATAAAACTGCCAACTGTGTGAGTTCCTCGGTTGACTTCCTCGTTTGGTCTCGAGGGGGAAATACCAGGATGGGTATGTTTGGTGGTAGTATTAGGTTGGTTCCGAATAGGTCTTTCTTACCCCTCTCTGATAGCCGCCAGTTGTATCGAGTCTCTATAGGTTGTTTAGTGCATGCTGCGCTACCGCTTCAGTCCACCATACCTATGTAGGCGAGGACCGCCGAATTCTAGCCTCGCCGTGTACTGGCCTCAGTACTGACCGCTCTCTCTTTTTCCTTTGCCCTTTGTCGGCACCCCTTTTGTTTAAGCAGGTTTGAGATCGACGTCGTTAGCAGGGTTACCCCTCCGGCTTGGCCTGGGCAGGGTTATGGACGCCATTGGTTATTCTTCAGGGCTCTTAGCTCAATTTGCATCTTGTCCGTAGCTAGGCGCTCTATCGTTTTCAAGGTGATTTGGATCTTTGTCCTGTATATCTGTATTCTTGACTCATGGAGTCGTGTTGTATATATATCTGTTCTGTGGGTCCCATCGAGGACTGTTGTGTAATGTTATTACTTCGTTTTCCACCCGCACGAAAGTGTCAGGTGGGCACCTTTGAATCGTTTCTATGCGGGTTTGGCGGGAAGCGCTGAAACTTGCATAGGGTCGATTCTGAGGGTGTTACAAGAAGCCAGCAGGATTGTTACAGCCATTGCCCGTGCCGGATTGGAAGTGGGATAGAGTGGGAATGGACTTTATCACAGGATTGCCCAGGACCAGGTCAGGATATGACTCTATTTGGGTAGTGGTCGACCATTTGACCAAGGTAGCCCACTTTATACTGGTAAAGACGACCTATACGAGTGCAAAGTTGGCCAAGATTTACATGGACAGGATTGTGTGCCTGCATGGAGTTCCCAAGAGTATTGTATCTGATAGAGGCACCCAATTTACCTCACACTTCTGGCGCCAGCTGCACGAGTCACTTGGTACTAGATTGGAGTTTAGCACAGCGTTTCACCCTCAGACCGATGGGCAGACCGAGAGGGTGAATCAGATTTTGGAGGACATGCTGAGAGCTTGCGCCTTGGCTCATGGTTCTAGTTGGGATGAGAATTTGCCGTATGCGGAGTTTTCCTACAACAACAGCTATCAAACCAGCATCAAGACGTCACTGTTCGATGTGCTGTATGGGAAACGGTGCCGGACACCATTGCTATGGGATGGAGTAGGAGAACGTCAGTTGTTTGGACCTGATTTGATCAAGGATGCCGAGGAGAAGGTCGCCTTGATTAGGGACAGACTGAAGGTAGCGCAATCAAGGCAGAAGAGCTACGCTGACGCCAAGCGCAAGGAAGTGGTGTATGAGATAGGTGATAGAGCATACCTCAGAGTATCGCCACTTCGTGGAATCAAGAGATTTGGAATTAAGGGTAAGATGGCACCTCGATTTATTGGACCGTATCGAGTCCTAGCACGCAAAGGAGAAGTTGCGTATCAGTTGGAGTTGCCAGAGGCTCTATCCGCTGTTCACAATGTGTTCCACGTATCCCAGCTGAAGAAGTGCCATCCGGAGATGGTGGATACACCATTGAGAGACACTGTACCGCTAGAGGAGGTTCGACTTGAGAACGACTTGACCTATGAGGAGAAACCGGTCAAGATTCTGGAGACAGCGGAGAGGACTACCCGTACCAAGACGATCAAGTTTTGCAAGGTACAGTGGAGCCACCACACAGAAGAGGAAGCCACTTGGGAGCGTGAGGATGACATCCGAGAGGACTACCCACACCTATTTGCTAGCCGCGCCGAATCTCGAGGACGAGATTCATCTTAAGGGGGTTAGTCTTGTCACATCCCAAATTTTAGATTTGGTTCTGCATATCTTTCATATCATTGCATCATACTTTTCCATGCAAACCGTCGATTGAAAAGAATCGGCGAAACGCTATTTGCAAAACCCTATTCTATTTTGCTACGAGGTTCCAGCGGGAAGCTTTAGTAGGACTAGCGTGGACCACCCTTGTAGATTAGTGGTTTCGCTCGAACCTTGACGCTAGATTGTTCCCCTCGACTGTACGAAACCATAGGCGCAAGAATCGCTCAAATCGGAGCTCGTACGGAGAAGTTGCGGCCGTTTTAGTGAATCGCCGGAAACCGGTTCGAATTTCCGGACCGATTTCCGAATCCGCGTCTAATTCTGCGCCGAATTGGAGTAGGACCCGCGCAGGCCCCACTTAAAGGGCCGAGCCGGCCACCTCGGGAACCGCACCCGACCCCGCCTGCCCCCGCGCGATCGCCCACCCGCGCGACTCCTGAGGCCGCCGTCGCCATCGCCTCCTGGCGCCGCCGCCCGCGCCATCCGCCGTCGCCGCCGCCCCCTGGCGCCGCCACCTCGCCGCCGTCCGCCGCACCCCGCCACCTCGGTAAGCGAGCCCCGCCGCCTTCTCTTCCCGCGTCGACGCCACCGAGCCGCTGCCCCGCCGCCGGCCGCCTGCGCCGCCCCCGCCTCGGCCCGCGAGCACGCCGCCGCCAGCAGGCACCCGCGCGCCGCCGCCTGCCTTGCGCCCGCCGCCAGCGCGCCTCGCCGCCTCGGCCGCTGCGCGCCGCCCGCTCGCTGCGCTGCGCCTCGCCCGCAGCGCGCCGCCTCGCTGCGCACGCCACCGCCGCATGCGCTGCTTGCTGCCGCTGCCTCGCTTCGCGCGCGCACGCGCACGCACGCACGTACACGCTCGTGCGCCGTTTTGCGTCGCGCCGTTTTGCGTCGCGCCTTTTCGTCCGTACCGTGTCGCACGCGCGCCGTCTTGCACGCCGCGTTGACAATCCTTGTACCGCTCGTTGACCATCTCCCTCCGTGCAGGAAAAACCCCGACGCCGAAACCGATCGCCGCCGCCGTCCGGAACTCGCCGCCGTCCGTTTCGCCGTTTGTTTCCGGTAAGACTGCAGCCACCGTCAGATCTCAGATCGGCGGCTTAGATCGTTCGTTGACCAGTCAGACTCAGGCGTTGACTAGTCAGACGACCAGTCAGCGCCCAGTCAGCAGACGCTTTGACCGGTCAACAGACACAGTTGACTGGTTAATTTCGTTAATCCTTTTAGTTGACAGATTTCGGTAGAATCTTGTAAATTGCGTAGTAATTAAACCGCTTGGCCAAAAATTGCAAATAAAATATGTGTAGATTTAGTGAGTCGTGTAGAATCTCGCTGTACCTTTGGTTCAGGCTTTTGCAGCAAGGTTTAGTACAGTTTAATCAAACTAGTTAGTGGACTTTTCGGAGTAATAAATTCGTAGAAAAAGATCCGTAGCTCCAAAAATCGCGTATGATATGTCCCTGGATTCAGTGGAACGAGGGGAATCTCATCGTGAATTAAAAAGATAGGCTTACAGTAAAAACTTCTGCAGAAACTGTCTAGTAGATTTCTGCAGTGTTTTAATTACTCGGGGAGTTTTATAATTACTTTTTGAGTAATTCCAGTTGGTACTGTTTCTAATCAGCGATGCCTATGCGGTAGAATTTTCCCAGGATTTTACAAACAGTATACTACCGGTAGTGAATTATTTGAGTTCTACCTCTAGTTGTGAGCATTACTTTTACTTAATAGTTTTCCTAGCGCTAAAACTATTTTCCATGCATGCAATCGGTAGTATTATGGTATAGGATGTTGTGGTGCAGCTGTAGCACCAATTCACTTGTCGTTCTTGCATTCATGCATCATATTTGTTGCATATGCTTGTGGGTTGTTTGTTTATGATTGCAATTGTATCGTGTAGATTGTGACGAGTGCAACGCTTGCTCGTGTGTGGATTGTTCTTCCGACCGCTACAACCAAGGCAAGTAGATGCTACTTTGTTCATGATATCGTCCTACTATTTTCAATGCATTGTCGTGTATTTTGTAGATGCATGTGTAGGATGATACTATCGCTATGCTATGTCCTATTATGTGGTAGGGCTTTGCTTGTAGATGAACCACTGTTGGTAGATGTGCTTAGCCATGCTATGTTGAACGAGGGCTGGGTTACATCATCGAGACTTGTTTCTAAAAGTATTGGTTTGTGAAAACTAAAACAATTTAATCAATGAATCATCTGGGTGTGATGGTATTGATAATTTTTGGTGGTTTCATTGCAGAAAGGCACCCAGGTATGAAGAGAGAATGATTGGCTTCTTTATTGTGTAGCTTACGTGTACAACCATGTGCCAATAATGGAATGGGCGGTTGGTTGGACTTAGTAGGTTGTGGTAACCCGAACCGCGTATCCAGAGATGTAGAATTTTGGTAGGTTGGACCGGTGCGCGTCGGGATTGGGGTGCCACTTCCCGAATAGTCTCTTCTTGGACTTCTCCCTATCATCACCCAAAATGAGAGTGATGGTACGAGCTGGGCTGGCCAAGTCACATGGGTAGAGTGTACTAACCCCTGCAGGGTGTATAATCTAATCGATTAGCCGTGTCCCCGGTTATGGACAACTGAGTTGCTTGATATTGATTCCATGACATGTTTCTCGATCATTCTAATTTCATAATTGTTTTAATATTGTTGGGTTAACTTAATTGGGATCTTTTCAAGAAAATCAAAAACTGTTTATGAAAGTAGGACAAATGTATTTGCAAATGCAAGCCAGACACAGCTCCACTTGCCAAATATGCATGTAGATGTTAGTACTATTATCTCTATTACTAGCTCTACTTGCCATACATTCCATGTATTGACCCTTCGGGGCTGCTACGTTTCATGTTGCAGGTTATTCCGATTCTGAGTAATCGATATAGGCCACGGTACTCCACTCGGCACTTGTTCACTTGTGGGCAATTTGAAGAATGGAGGATTTACTTTATTTATGTTGCTACCTGAATAATTTGAGCTAGCTTTGTGCTAAGCTTTCATTGTAATAATGGTACTCTGGATCTTTGTTATTCTTGATACACGGATATTTTGCTATGTTATTCATCTTATTCTATGTGGGCCAATGAACCGATCCAGGGATTGGCATGTCACATAGAAGCCACGATCTTTTCAGAACCGGGGTGTTACAATAACCCTTGCAAGATACCCTACTGATGCCACAAACCACTACTTGTTACTCTGCCCACTATATGCCTTAAGCATATATGATCCAACCCACCTGACCAACCAATCCTAGTTTTTACTTACAAGCTTTATACTGTATTTCTTTATCAAAGCTATTCCTTAGAGTTTACTTAAGTGAATTATAGATACTAGAAAGATATCTGAAGGTTGCATAAAGAGCATAAAATTTGGCCTAAGCTAGATAATCTTGATGTCATCTTAAGGCATGAGATTGAACTTAGTTAGAACTCCACTAGTTTACCACCCCTCATTATTGCTTACCCCCACCTGTAGATGCTAGTGCTAAGCATAAAACTTGATCAACTTTAGATGGGAATACTTGGTGGAAAAATGGTTATGAAAACCTTGGAATGAGGGATCATTCTATTGAAATGTTTTGGACATGTGTTTCCAAACACCTGATGATTTTGGTGATGAAAACGATGAGGCATGAGCCTTAGCCCTTTCTAAAACTGATGGTTGTCTGGATGCGATACCATTCCAATTTTATCGTACAACCATAATACCCGAAGATTGGGTAGGGCTTGACTGGAAACTTATATACCTTAGTATTAGTTCCCTCACGGCCAAGGTCTAAGCTGAGGCTACCTTGTGAAGTGTCAACACCCGGATTTTTCAATCCTAGATGCCTGTTATGCCATACATCGCAATCCCAGGATTACCATTTTTGCGAGACATAACAAAATTGGATACCATAGTACATCATCCATTACAAACGATACATAAGTTCTTACAAAAATAGGGATCTCACGATCCAGTTCTTAATACAACTTCAAGCAGCGGAATACGTAATAATAACGGTAGCGTAGGCGAAGCTCCATCTTCGGGTCACAGGCAATGCTGACGATGGGAGATGATCCTAGTTGTCGTAACCTCCCTGGGGTCCATCCTCCAGGTACTCCTCTTCATAGTCTGGCCATGGGAATAGCCAGTGACAAAGCCATGAGTACTCTTCAAGTACTCGCAAGCTAATACTAACAGGTAAAGGGGTTTTCGGATAATAGGACACTAGGCTCTAGGGTTGTTTTGCAAAAGCCAGATTTATCTCTACTAAGTTCCAAAGCTAGTCACAATTTTATAACTTCTAGGTGGGATCTTGTAACTCAGGTCACAACTCTGTTGTGGTCAAGTCAAAGTCTCAATTCATTTCACAAGTCATTTTGAAAAGTCTGACGGGGGAAAAGTATGGCCACTCCAACTGTCCATAACCGCGGACGCGGCTATTCGAATAGTTTGACACTCTGCAGAGATTGTACACTTTCACCACAACATTCGATACATCCGTTAGGAACAAATCCTGTATTCACCATACTCAGTATGCGGATAATCAATCCTAACCTTTCAATTACACGCCCTAGTATAAGCACCTCTCATGTGAGTTTGGCCTCCCAACCATGACCAACTGTCATCTTGGGTACTGCATAGGTGGACAATCTTCACAAGGTAGCCTCAGCTCAGACCTTGGCCGTGAGGGAACTAATACTACGGTATATAAGTTTCTAGTCAAGCCCTACCCAATATTCGGGTATTGTGGTTGTACGATAAAATTGGAATGGTATCGCATCCAGACAACCATCAGTTTTATAAAGGGCTAAGGCTCATGCCTCAACATTTTCATCACCAAAATCATCAAGTGTTCGGAAACACATGTCCAAAACATTTCAATAGAATGATCCATCATTCCAAGGTTTTCATAACCATTTTTCCACCAAGTAAACCCATCTAAAGTTGATCAAGTTTTATGCTTAGAACTAGCATCTACAGGTGGGGGTAGTACTAATGAGGGGTGGTGAACTAGTGGAGTTTCAACTAAGTACAACCTTATATCTTAGGATGATATCAAGGTTTCTAACTTAGGCCAAATTTTATGCTCTTTATGCAACCTTCAGAATCTTTCTCGTATCTATAAGTCACTTAAGTCAACTCTAAGTTAAAGCTTTGATAAATAAATAAAGTAAGAAGCTTGCAAATAAAACTAGGATTGGTTTATCAAGTGGGTATGATCACATATGCTTAAGGCATATAGTAGGCATAGTAACAAGCAAGTATTTGCTTGCACAAAATCAGTATAAGCTTGCTAAATTGCAAGTGTTAGCTTGCATAGGTCAACTTGATTAGTAAGGCTTGCACATTCACTAGTAGTATTAGGCTTGCCTTGTGCAGAGCAGTGGTTGAAGTTCTCCTCGGCTTCTTCTTTGTAATATCCTTCTTCCTCCTCGTATCCTTGGTCGGTACTAGCGTCTATGAATAAATACGAGGTACACAATCACCAAACAATACTTAACTACTTGCAATCATCACACACAAGGGTCCTATAGATGATCTAGCATCATCACTAACATTACAAGGTTAAGGCTTGGTTTAATTCCTTTTATTTTTAGAAAAGTAATTTCTACTCATTGAAAAACTACTTAAGATTTAATATTCTCCAAACCAAACATGGGATCATGTTGACACATGTCATCACCACATATTGTAGTCCATGGGAATGTGATTTAAAGTGGTGTCACAATTTAATAAGGTTTTACCCTTTTATTCTAATTAATTAAAGTGGCTAGAAATGCCTATGTAGCATTCTTTTATTACTTGAACATTATTTCTGCAAGTAAACCTATATATTTTTATATATTCTGAAAGGTATGGTTAAATGTGATTTTTGAGAGTTGGAATCAACTCAAAAGCTATTATGGTTTAAATTTGAAAAATGTTTGAATGCAGAAAATCTTCTGCCTTGTTATTTTTACTAAGGATGATCTACAGATCCAAATGACTTGAATCCAACGGGCTTGGATTCAGCATTCACAGACCTTTCCAACAAAATTGGTTTCATTCAAATTGGTGCACTGAATCGATCTGGGTTGATTTTTGAAGTTGGGTACAGAAGTGTGTTTGACTTAAAAAAGAAAAATATTTAATTCAAATCACTGGGCTGCGCGGGAAAAGTTAACGGGCCGGCCTGCTAAGCGCAGTGCTTCCGCGAGCTGCTTAAGTGGGTGTCCCCACTCGTCAGTGACACGGGGCTGGGCGAAGCGGTATGGGGCAACATGGGTCGTTCGATCTGATTCTAATCCAACGGCTGGGAGTCATCGTCGACGCGAGACAACGCCGGCGAGAACGAAACCTAGCGCGGCCAGTGGGGGGTGCTGGGGGCTCACCGGGGTACTGGCGAGGGTAGGCGAGGCAGGCGAACGACGAATTTGACGACGGCGAACTCAGGGTGGTCGCGGCAGCTCCTGGGGTGGATGAAATCGATGGCTCCCTTCTTCTCCAGAGGCGGCGGGCTCCGGTGAAATTCCGGCGGGGTGGTGCTCGCCTTGCTCTGAGAACGGTGTGGCACGATCAGTGAGGAGAGGGGAGTGAGATGGTGTGAAGAAATTGAGCGGGGGTGGCCTCTATTTATAGTCGAGCGAGGGGACCGTCGGGGCGCACGGTGAGCTCGTCGGGGGCGATGTTACAGGCGGATATTGGCATGGGCAAGGGTAGGGGACGGTGTGGTGTCTCCTGGCGATGCTCAACGACATGGTTTTGAGGCATGGGGCGGTGCGGCTTGGTCTGGAACGGGCGATGCTCTGCGCGGCAGAGGCGGCGTCTTCGATGGCGAGTGGTGGCTATGCGTCACGGGGCGGCGAACGGGGATGTCTGGCGGTCTCCGAGGTCGGTGGGGATTGTGTATGCACGCGGCGAGGGCGGCACGCGGTCTGTGGGCTTCGGTCAAGGGTGGTGCTCTGGCGCACGCTCGGCATGGTCTCTGGCGGTCTGGGCGCGGTTCGTGCGCGTGGTCCAGGGCTTGGCAAGGCTCGAGCAGTGGACTTGGAGTGGCGGTGGATGGTGGGATGCCTCCCAGACATGCTGGCTAGGCTTGCTGCTGCTCCTAGCTTTCTGTCGACTATGGGGAAGCAAGGGTTTTCTCGGCTGTTCACCATTGATGGCAATGGAAAGCTCATAGTGGTGCTAGTGCTTGGTTAATCTTGCTAGATGATCTACTGAGATGGTTGTGAGCTAAATGGGGAACCAGTTAGGCAAGAATCACTGCTCACAATAGTGTTTGATGTTTGTTTGATTTGTGTCTGCAACCTGTTTGATGAAATGGCCGCATGAATTCAAGTTTTGAATTTTGAAAAGATTTTTGGTGGGTTTGCTAGATTGGTGCTGGTGAGTCTGCAGATGCTTGGGTTTTGAAAGTTGAGCTTGTTTGAGTGGTTTTTGAAAAAGTGGGATCTTCCCATATGATAAAGATTCAATTTTGAATTATCATTTAAAGTATGCATTTGAAAGTTTCTGGATGATCACAAAGTGGGCCTTGATACCTTGTTATGAGTACATTCAAGGGGTGCAAAGATCCAGAAAAGTTTCCATTAGGTTCTGAAAGTTTGAGACAGCCAAAGTAGGCATGAGAGTTAAATTGGTCAAAGTGACCATTCATGTAATATATGTGTTTTGATTTACTTGTCTTTAGGAAAAGTGTGGGAAATGTTTTAGATGATGTTTATTTCACCTAAGAAACATTTTACAAGCAATGAAACAATCAAACAAGGTGGTTCCAAAGAATTTCAAAATCCATACATACACATATGCATGCATTCATAATTTTATTTAGAAAAGTTTTTGTTAACCCTAAATGTTGATGACTAGTGCTTGATGATTTAAGTTTAGTATTTTTGGGATGTTACAAACCTTCCCCCCTTAAACAAAATCTCGTCCCGAGATTTGAAAAAGGACGAAAAGATTACCTAGGATTTGAAGAGATCGGGAAACTCCTTCCTGATGTGATCTTCGCGCTCCCAGGTAGCTTCCTCTTCTGTATGGTTGCTCCACTGAATCTTGAGAAACTTGATGCTTCGGATTCGGGTAGTTCAAAAAGCTTCTTCCAAAATGCGGATGGGTACTTCGGGATAGGTCAGGTCATCGTTGATTTCTATGGTCCGATGGTCGATATTCTTGAATACTTCGGTCTACTCGGGGACTTCGAGACACTTGCGAAGTAACGAGATATGGAACACATTGTGCACGGCTGACATCAGTTCGGGTAGCTCCGATTGGTACGATACTTCTACTCGACGGTTCAGAATCTGGAAAGGTCCGATATATCTGGGGGCTAACTTTCCTTTGAGTTGGAAACGCTGCATTCCCTTCAATGGCGACACTTTCAGATAAACAAAATCTCCTATGTTGAAGGCGAGGTCTCTACGTCTCTTGTCAGCGTAACTCTTCTGTCGGGATTGGGCGGTCTTGAGGTGCTCACAAATCTTGTGAACCTTCTCTTCTACTTCTCGTAGGATGTCGGGTCCAAAAATCTGACTCTCTCCTACTTCCGACCAGTTCAAAGGGGTGCGACACTTTCTTCCGTACATGAATTCAAAGGGGGCCATTTGCAAACTGGCTTGATAACTATTGTTGTATGAAAATTCTGCAAACGGCAGACAGTCTTCCCACTTGGATCCATATTCTAACACACATGCTCTCAGCATATCTTCGAGTATTTGGTTTACTCGCTCCGTTTGTCCATCGGTCTGAGGGTGATACGCGGTGCTGAAATCTAGACGGGTTCCTAAACCTTCTTGGACTTTCTTCCAGAATCTCGAGGTAAACTGTGTTCCTCGATCCGATACTATGTTCCTAGGGACTCCGTGCAAACTGACGATTCTAGCGATGTACAACTCCGCTAGTTTCGAACTCTGATATGTGGTTTTGATGGGCAAAAAATGGGCGACTTTGGACAATCTGTCCACTATGACCCAGATAGAGTCATTTCCCCTACTAGAAGTAGGTAGTCCAGTGATAAAGTCCATTCCTACAGAATCCCATTTCCATTCCGGAATCTGCAATGGTTGCAACAATCCAGCGGGTCTTTGATGTCCTGCCTTGACTCGCTGACATATATCACACTTGGCGATATAGCTTCCGATTACTCTCTTCATCTTATGCCACCAAAATTGCTCTTTTAAATCTTGATACATCTTAGTTCCTCCGGGATGGATAGAATAAAGAGTATCATGAGTCTCCTTCAAAATAACGTCTTTCAATTCAGAATCTGCTGGTACACAAAGGCGTCCTTTGTACCACAACACTCCTTCTTTCGTCCTCGGTGAATTCGGGTACTTTGCCTGTACCGATATGACGCTTGATTCCGTCGATACTAGCATTTTTCTTCTGCGCCTCCTTAATCTGACTGATCAGAGTGGGCTGGAGTTCTATGCTAGACAAAAATCCTTCACTTACTAATTCCATTCGAAAATCTTCCATCTCCTTGTGCAAACTTGGTTGCTCCTTCAAAATCATGGAGTTCAAGCGGCACGGCAATCTGCTAAGGGCATCGGCTACCACGTTGGCTTTACCAGGGTGATAGTGAATGTCCAGGTCATATGCCTTGATTAGCTCAATCCATCTTCTCTGCCTCATATTCAGCTCCTTTTGAGTGAATATATACTTTAGGCTCTTGTGATCTGAATAAATCTCACAACGATTTCCCATCAGGTAATGTCTCCATGTCTTCAGGGCTAGAACTACGGCTGCGAGTTTGAGGTCATGGGTTGGGTAGTTTTGCTCATGTTGCTTCAATTGTCGGGATAGATAAGATATAACTTTGCCTTCTTGCATTAGCACACATCCGAGACCAATCTTGGATGCGTCACAATATACATCGAAGGGCTTCGTGATATCCAGAATGATCAAGATTGGGGCTGAAATCAATCTCCTTTTGAGTTCTTGAAAACTCGCTTCACATTTGTCGGTCCATTCAAACTTCTTGTCCTTCTTCAGAAATTGGGTCATGGGTCTGGCGATACTAGAGAATCCTTCTACGAATTTGCGGTAATATCCCGCCAATCCGAGAAATGCGCGAACTTGGGTTTGAGTGGTTGGGGCTTGCCAATCTTCTACATCTTTCACTTTGGCAGGGTCAACGGCAATTCCTCCGGCTGATACAATGTGACCGAGGAATCCTACTTCCTGTAACCAGAATTCACATTTGTTAAACTTTGCATACAGCTGATGCTCTCTAAGGGTTCCAAGAATGGTCCTTAGGTGTAGCTCATGTTCTTCTTCTGATTTGGAATAAATCAGAATGTCATCGATGAAAACAATGACAAACTTATCCAGGAAGTCCATAAAAATCTTATTCATGAGGTTCATGAAATAAGCGGGGGCATTGGTTAATCCGAAAGACATGAATGTATACTCAGACAATCCATATCTGGTGGTAAAGGCAGTCTTTGGAATATCCTCTGCACGAATCTTGAGTTGATGATAGCCAGTTCTAAGATCAATCTTAGAAAACACCTTGGCACCGGTCAACTGATCAAACAATTCTTCTATCTTGGGCAAGGGGTACTTGTTCTTGATGGTGACATCATTCAACTTCCGATAATTCGTACACAAACGGTTACCTCCATCCTTCTTGTCCGCAAACAAGACAGGTGATCTCCATGGTGATGCACTTGGTTGAATCAATCCAATTTCTAGCATGGAATCCAGTTGCTTCTTCAGTTCTGCGAGCTCTGACGGGTTCATACTATAGGGTCTCTGGGCTATGGGTCCGGTTCCGGGGATTAGTTCAATGATAAACTCGATATCCCGATCTGGGGGCATACCGGGCAAAACATCTGTAAATACATCGGGGTATTCACAGACTATCCGGACTTGGTCAATGGTAGGTTAGGATATACTCTTGTTGCATTTGAATTGGCGAGGTAAGGTTTCAGATATATGTTCGACTGATATTCTGGCTGTACTGGTCATGGTGATGGCTTTCTTGGCACAGTCAATCAATCCTTTATGTTTTGACATCCAATCCATTCCTAGTACTACTTCCAAACCTTTAGTTTCGAGTACTATCAGATTAGCATAAAAGTCTATGCCATGGATTCGGATAGGGACGGCTTTGCAAATTTGCCTAGCCTTGGTGGTTGATCCGGGAATTTGAACAATCATAACATGCTTCAGTTTGGTTGGTTGAATTTTACTAGTGCATGCAAATTCTTCGGTGACAAATGAATGCGATGCACCAGAATCAAACAACACTCTTGCAAGTACTGAATTAACAGAAAACATACCCAGCACGACGTCTGGCGCTTCCTGAGCTTCTTCAGCATGCATGAGAAAAAGACGGCCATTGTGGTTGAGTGAATTCCCTGGGGCAAATCTTCTCCCTGGCTGAACACGACGCTGCTACTGAGCTGGGACATTGGCATTGGGGGCAATAGCATTCTTCTTGTTGGGGCACTCGTTGGAATAGTGGCCTTTATTTCCACAGTCATAACAAGTCACTTGCGACTTGTCCTTGGCTGCGACAGGCACAACATTGCTTCCAAACCTAGGGGCAGTGTTGGTGTTGGCGGTAGCATTGTTGTTGTTGAATTTGGGTGGGGCACGGGTGAAATTGCTGGAGTTGTCGGGGTTGTTGTGATTTCCTCCGGGTCTAGGGTTTCCACGGTTGGGGTAGGTCGGACGGTTCATCGGGGGTCTGTTGGTTCTTGGGGCAAATCCTGGAGATGGGTTGGGGCGATACTTTGGGGTATGATGGGTTCCTGGCTGATGCATCATACGACGCTTGTGGTTCTCATTGGCTTGGTTGATCTTTCCTTCGATCTGGATGGCAGAGTCGACAAGGGCTTCAATATCCGCAAAGGGAATATTGACTAACACCGTCTGCATCTCGTCATGCAGACCATTCATGAACCTCTCCTTCTTCTTGGCTTCCGTATCTATCTCGTCCGGGGCATACCTAGCTAATGACAAAATTTTGTCACGGTATTCCACTACAGTCATCCTTCCTTGCTTCAGCTCTCTGAACTCGTCTCTCATTCTCTTGATCAAACCCGGTGGCACATGGGTTCTGCTGAACTTGACCTTGAATTCCTCCCAGGTCATCATCTGGCCTCCGGTCATTGCGCGAACGCTGTTCCACCATGCCCTGGCATCTCCGGCTAGATAATGGGTGGCAAAAGTACTTTCTCGTTGGCTTACACTCCGGCGACTTCTAGGTTATTTTCCATGGTTTGCAGCCAATCATCGACGTCTAGGGGTTCTTCTGACTTGGTGAAAACAGGTGGGTTGGTATTCTGGAAATTCTTGAGCTTAGATCCATGGTTGTCCTGATTTCCGTGGCCTTGGTTGTTGTGGGCTAGCTAGGCTATCTATTGCAGAGTGGCTAGGTTGGCTTGACGTTCCGCTCTTTCAGCTTCGCGGTCAGAAGTCAACATTTGCAGGATCTGCAACATCGGGTCCGGGGCTGAACCACTTCCTCCACGTGGCATCTGAAGATTTAGATAGATCATGAGAAAAGAGGGAAATTTTTAAGGTTTCGGGGACTTTGAAAAGTTTTAAAGGTTTGACTCAGATTTTTCTAGCAACTTGCTTTTTCATTCATTCATTCATAGCACACAGTACAACACACACCACAACAAAGAAAAACAGATGGTTTTAAGTGAAGGGTTTCACGGCATAGTAAATCAAAATTTTCTACGGATGCGAACAGAGGGAAAGCCAAGATCTAATCTAGGAGATGCAATCAACGAGAGAGATTGGATTAGATCTTCATACCCTTGAAGATTCGCACAGCGGAACGTTCGTCGGAATGTGGGTGATGTAGTCGTACTCGCTTCTCCTCCTCGCGATCCGATCCGATCTAGCACCACAAGTGGCGGTGCCTCCGTGAGATGCACACGTGCAGCACCTCGACGTCTCCTCCTTCCTCGGACCAGCAAGTATGGTGGAGAGATAGATTGGATCTACAACACGACGGCGTGGTGTATATGGTGGAGAATTTCTGCTGCAGGGCTTCGCCTACAAACAGTCGGGAGGGAGAGAGGAAAGCTAGCAAGGCGGCTAGGGTTTGGAGGAGAGGTGTAGGGGGTTGGTGCCACCCCACCCCTCTTTATATAGAGGGGGGGCGCAGCCATAGCCCCTCCCCCAAGCCCAAAGGATAAGGAGTGGGGGGGCATGGACTCTCCCCTCTTCTAGAAACCCTATCTCTAGTTTAAACGATTTAAACTCTATAGGATCGGCTGGGCCCTATGGGGCCTTGTGCCCCTGGCCCAATGCGGCCAGGACACTCCCTCATAGGCCCATGCCCCCTCCCGGAAGGTGGGGCCACGTTGGTCCCCTTCCGGAAGGTTCTAGAAGCTTCCGGTACAATACCGATTAACCCGGAACAATTCCGAACTCCAAAAACTGCACTGCCTTATATGAATCTTATTCTCCGGGCCACTCCGGAACCTCTCGTGATATCCCGGATCCCATTCGAGACTCTGAACAAAAATTCATAAACCAATTATCCAATCTATCCTAGCGTCGAGACACGTTAAGTGTGTGACCCTGCGGGTTCGAGAATATGCAGACATGATCTTCTATCAATAATCAACAGCGGGGTCTGGGCACCCATATTGACTCCCACACATTCATCGATGATCATATCGGATGAACCACGATGTCAGGATTCAAACAATCCCATATATATATTCCCTTCGTCTCGCGATATTTTACTTGCCCGAGATTCGATCGTCGGTACCGTCATACCTAGTTCAATCTCGTTCACAGCAAGTACTTTACTCGTTCCGTAATCCGATATCACTTTGTGATTAACTCCTTAACCACATGCTTGCAAGCGGTGTTGATATCGATTACCGAGTGGGACCGAAGTATATCTCTCCGACTTGGGACGGACAAATTCCATCTCGATACATACAACCCAACAAATACTTTCCGATCACCTGAGAGACACCTTTATGATCACCCTCTCATAGGATGACGTTTGATGACCTCAAAGCTTTCTTCCGATACCAGGGAGTTGTATTATCTCATGGTCTAAGGAATACAATATTCGACAAAGGAAAAGCTTCGCAAAGATGAACACGATGATACGATCTAATTGCTTCGCTTAGTTTGGGTCTGTCCATCATATCATTCTCCAATGATATGATCTCATTATCAATTGACAACTCATGTCTATGGTTAGGAAACCTTAACCATCATTTATCAATGAGCTAGTCCATAGAGGCGTACTAGGGACACGGTGTTGTTCACAAACCACACAAGTATTAAAGTTTCCGCTTAATACAATTCTAGCATGGAATATAAACATTATCATGAACAAGAATTATAATAATAACATCTTTATTATTGCCTCTAGGGCATAATTCCAACAGTCTCCCACTTGCACTAGAGTCAATAATCTAGTTTACATCTGGCAACAATCTCACACCCATGGCACTGAGGTGTTGATCATGTTTTACACGTGGAAGAGGTTTAGTCAATGGATCTGCGACATTCAGATCCGTATGTACATTGCTAATCTCCAGATCTCCATCTGCTATATAATCTCGGATTATATGAAACTTGCGGTTGATATGCTTGGTCTTTGGATGATATCTTGGTTCCTTAGCGAGTGCTATGGCGCCAGTGTTGTCACACAATATCTCCAGTGGGTCCAATGCACTTGGAACCACACCAAGCTCAGTGATGAAGTTTCTGATCCAAACTCCTTCACTTGACGCTTCTGCAGCAGCCATGTATTCCGCTTCTACTGTAGATCCCGCGATCAAGCTTTGCTTGCAGCTTCTCCAGCTCACAGCTCCTCCATTCAAAATATAAACGTATCCTGTCTGAGATTTAGAATCATCCTTGTCGGTGTCAAAACAAGCGTCGACGTAACCTTTTACGACAAGTTGTTCATCACCCCCATAGACTAAGAACATTTCTTTAGTCCTATTTAGGTACTTTAGGATGTTCTTCACGGCTGTCCAGTGTTCCACTCCTGGATCACTTTGATATCTGCTCGTCAAACTAAGAGCATTGGACACATCCGGTCTAGTACACAGCATGGCATACATGATGGAACCTATGGCCGAGGCATAAGGCACTTTGCTCATAGCTTCCCTATCATTTACCGTAGCTGGACACTGAGCTTTGCTCAATATCTTACCTGACAACATAGGTACTGAACCTTTCTTTGCCTTATCCATTTTGAACCTTTTCAGAACTTTGTCTAGGTATGTACTCTGGCTTAATGCTATCAGGCGTCTTTGTCTATCTCTATAGATTTTGATGCCCAATATATATGCAGCTTCACCTAGGTCTTTCATTGAAAAACACTTGTTCAAATAACTCTTCACATCGTTAAGCATGTTGATGTCATTTCCAATAATCAATATGTCATCCACATATAGTACCAGAAACGTCACCGAGCTCCCACTCACTTTCTTGTAGATGCAAGATTCATAGCAATTTGGAACAAATCCAAAGCTCTTGATCACTTGATCAAAACGAAGGTTCCAACTCCGAGATGCTTGCTTCAGTCCATAAATGGAACGCTGAAGTTTGCATACTTTATCAGCATCCTTAGGATCGACAAAACCTTCGGGTTGCATCATATACAACTCTTCATCAATGTTCCCATTGAGGAAAGCAGTCTTGACATCCATCTGCCATATTTCATAATCATGAAACGCAGCAATTGCTAATAAAATCCGAATGGACTTAAACATCGCTACGGGAGAGAAAGTCTCATTATAGTCAACACCTTGAACTTGTCGAAAACCTTTTGCGACAAGCCGTGCTTTATAGACGGTAACATTACCATCCGCGTCCGTTTTATTCTTGAAGATCCATTTGCACTCAACGGCCTTTCGGTCGCTAGGAGGGTCCACCAAAGTCCATACTTGGTTTTCGCTCATGGATCCCAATTCGGATTTCATGGCTTCTAGCCATTTCTCAGAGTCTGGGCTCATCATCGCTTCCTCATAGTTCGTAGGTTCACTGTCTTCTACCAACAAGACAGTCAAGACAGGGTTGCCGTACCACTCAGGAGGGGCACGCGACCTTGTCGACCTGCGACATTCAGTAGCAGCATCGTCTGAAGCTTCATGATCCTTGTCATTAGCTTCCTCTATTGTTGGTGCAGGCGGCACTGGAACAATTTCAGGTGCTGCGCTACTCTCCAATTCAAGAGAAGGTTCAATAACCTCGTCTAGCTCTACTTTCCTCCCACTCACTTCTTTCGAGAGAAACTCCTTCTCAAGAAAGGAACCATTCTTTGCGACAAACACTTTGCCTTCGGCTCTGTGATAGAAGGTATACCCAATAGTTTCCTTAGGGTATCCTATGAAGACGCATTTCTCCGCTTTGGGTTCGAGCTTGTCCGGCATCAACTTCTTGACGTAAGCTTCGCATCCCCAAACTTTAAGAAACGACAACTTAGGTTTAGCACCAAACCACAGTTCATACGGTGTCGTCTCAACGGATTTAGATGGAGCCCTATTTAAAGTGAATGCAGCGGTTTCTAATGCATAACCCCAAAATGATAACGGCAAATCAGTAAGAGACATCATTGATCGGACCATATCTAATAGGGTTCGATTCCGGCGTTCAGACACACCATTGCGCTGTGGTGTTCCGGGTGGCGTGAGTTGTGAAACGATTCCACTTGCTTTAAGATGCGTGAGAAAATCATAACTCAAATATTCACCTCCACGATCGGATCGTAGAAACTTAATCTTTCTGTTACGATGATTCTCCACTTCATTCTGAAATTCCTTGAACTTTTCAAATGTTTCAGATTTATGTTTCATTAAATAGATATACCCATATCTACTTAAGTCATCGGTAAAAGTGAGGAAATAGCGATATCCACCGCGCGTCGAAACACTCGTCGGTCCGCATACATCGGTATGTATGATTTCCAACAAGTCCGTTGCTCGCTCCATCATACCGGAGAACGGGGTTTTGATCATCTTGCCCATGAGGCATGGTTCGCATGTGTCAAATGATTCAAAATCAAGAGACTCCAAAAGTCCATCAGAATGGAGTTTCTTCATGCGCTTTACACCAATATGACCTAGACGACAGTGCCACAAATAAGTAGTATTATCACTATCTACTTTGCATCTCTTAGCCTCAATGTTATGGATGTGTGTTTCATCCCTTTCGAGATTTAGAAGAAATAAACCATTCACAATAGGTGCATGACCATAAAAGATGTTACTCATATAAATAGAACAACCATTATTCTCCGATTTAAATGAATAACCGTCTTGCAATAAACACAATCCAGAAATAATGTTCATTCTCAATGCAGGCACATAATAACATTTATTAAGGTTTAAAACTAATCCCGAAGGTAAAACTAAGGAGAGCGTGCCGACGGCCATCACATCAACTCTTGATCCGTTGCCAACGCGCATCGTCACCTCATCCCTCGCAAGCCGCCGTCTATTCCGTAGCTCCTGTTTCGAGTTACAAATATTAGCAACTGAACCGGTATCAAATACCCAGGCACTACAACGAGGGCTAGTAAGGAAAACATCAATAACATGTATATCAAATATACCTTTGATGGTGCCAGCCTTCTTGTCCGCTAAGTACTTCGGACAGTTGCGCTTCCAGTGACCCTTGTCCTTGCAATAGAAGCACTAAGTGTCCGGCTTAGGACCAGACTTGAGCTTCTTCTCAGCAGGAGCATTGCGCTTGCCGCCGCCCTTCTTGAAGGGCTTCTTTGCTCCCTTACCTTTCTTAAAGGAGGGCTTGTTGACCATCAACACATGATTATCCTTCTTGATGTCCACTTCCGCAGCCTTCAGCTTTGCGAAGAGCTCGGTGATCGTATCAGTGGAACCAATTTGATTATGAGTCACTACAAAACTTTTGTAGCTGGGAGGGAGTGATTGCAGAACCCTGTCAATCTTGAGCTCCTCTGGAATCGTGCATTCCAGTTGCTCAAGGCGTTGAGTGTAGCCCGACATCTTTATGGCGTGCTCACTAACGGAACTCCCTTCCTCCATCTTGCAGTTAAAGAACTTCTCAGAGATCTCATATCTCTCAGAACGGGCTTGAGTCTGAAACATGGTTTTCAGCTCCTCGAGAATCTCAAAGGGCCCGGGATACTCTTCAAAACGATTTTGAAGCTCCGGTTCCATAGCAAACAACATGGTGCTCTTAATCACACCATAATCATCTTTGCGCGACTGATAGACAGCCTTCTCATCAGCCGGCGCAGTTGCAGCAGGGGGGTCACCTAACGCTTTCCCAAGGACATAGTCCTTTTGTCCGCCAAACAGAATGATTCTTAGATTGTGGAACCAATTGGTGAAGTTAGACCCATTGTTTCTAAGCTTTTCCTTCTCAGCAAAAACGTTGAAGTTGAAGTTGGATTTGGCCATGTGATCTACAGTATTTGCAAGTACAATTTAGACAATGTTCATGATAAATAGTTCAATTTAATCAAATTACTAGATGAACTCCCACTAAATTCAACATCCCTCAAGTTGTTTAGTGAACACGATCCAAATTCACCACACCTAATCCGATCATCACGAGAAGAGATGTGGTTTCAATGGTGGACAACAAAGTGTCGATCATATCACTCATATGACTCATGCTTAACCTTTCGGTTCTTGTGTTCCGAGGCCATGTCTGTACATGATAGGCTCGTCAAGCTAGACCCAAGTATTTCCGCGTGTGCAAAACTGGCTTGCACCCGTTGTATGTGAGCGTAGAGTCTATAGCACCCGATCATCACGTGATGCTTGGACACGACGAACTTTCGCAACGGTGCATACTTGGGGAGAACACAATTTTATCTTGATCTTTAAGTGAGGAATCATCTTATAATGCTACCGTCGCGATCTAAGCATAATAAGATACACAAAAGGATAAACCTCACATGCATATAACTTTATGTGACATGGTATAGCCAATCTTCACGCAATGATCTCCATCTTGTGCGTTCTGGCATGATCTCCATCACTCCACCATGATTGCCTCCACCACGAATAGCAACTACAACTATTGCTAACTACTTAGCGATAAAGTAAAGCTATTACATGGCGTATAAGAAGTTGACTCGCAGGTCATACACAATTATAAAGACAACCATATGGCTCCTACCGGTTGTGTACTCATCGACATGCAAGTCGTGAAACATTACAAAACATGATCATCACATACAATATACACATCACATCTTGGGCCATACCATATCACAGAAAACACTCCCTGCAAAAACAAGTTAGACGCCTCAACTTTATTGTTGCATGTTTTACGTGGCTTATGGGAGTAGATGCTAAGAACGATTCTTACCTACGGAAAGCCACAACGGTGATATTATGGTTGCCAAACTCCGGTGTTAATCCCATGACAACTATAGTGAGAGAAACAGACATCCACCAGCCGCATGTGTGGAACAAGCCACACGTCAAGTGCGGAGCCGGTCTCGCGAACGACGTCGCGTAAGGTTGGCCTGGACCGCTTCAATCTCACTTTCCCGCGTCATAAGAAGAACACAAACAAGAGGCTTGCAACAGAAAACATCAACGCCCGCAACAACCATGTTGCGTTCTACTCGTGAAACACATCTACGCATAGATCTAGCTCTGATACCACTGAAGGGTTTCGCGACATAGTAAATCAAAATTTTCTACGGATGCGAACAGAGGGAAAGCCAAGATCTAATCTAGGAGATGCAATCAACGAGAGAGATTGGATTAGATCTTCATACCCTTGAAGATTCGCACAGCGGAACGTTCGTCGGAACGTGGGTGATGTAGTCGTACTCGCTTCTCCTTCTCGCGATCCAATCCGATCTAGCACCACAAGTGGCGGTGCCTCCTTGAGATGCACACGTGCAGCACCTCGACGTCTCCTCCTTCCTCGGACCAGCAAGTATGGTGGAGAGATAGATTGGATCTACAACACGACGGCGTGGTGTATATGGTGGAGAATTTCTGCTGCAGGGCTTCGCCTACAAACAGTCGGGAGGGAGAGAGGAAAGCTAGCAAGGCGGCTAGGGTTTGGAGGAGAGGTGTAGGGGGTTGGTGCGCCCCCACCCCTCTTTATATAGAGGGGGGGGGGGGGGCGCAGCCCTAGCCCCTCCCCCAAGCCCAAAGGATAAGGAGTGGGGGGGCATGGACTCTTCCCTCCTCTAGAAACCCTATCTCTAGTTTAAACGATTTAAACTCTCTAGGATCGTCTGGGCCCTATGGGCCTTGTGCCCCTGGCCCAATGCGGCCAGGACACTCCCTCATAGGCCCATGCCCCCTCCCGGAAGGTGGGGCCACGTTGGTCCCCTTCCGGAAGGTTCTAGAAGCTTCCGGTACAATACCGATTAACCCGGAACAATTCCGAACTCCAAAAACTGCACTGCCTTATATGAATCTTATTCTCCGGACCACTCCGGAACTTCGTGATATCCCGGATCCCATCCGAGACTCCGAACAAAAATTCATAAACCAATTATCTAATCTATCCTAGCGTCGAGACACGTTAAGTGTGTGACCCTGCGGGTTCGAGAATATGCAGACATGATCTTCTATCAATAATCAACAGCGGGGTCTGGGCACCCATATTGACTCCCACACATTCATCGATGATCATATCGGATGAACCACGATGTCAGGATTCAAACAATCCCATATATATATTCCCTTCGTCTCGCGATATTTTACTTGCCCGAGATTCGATCGTCGGTACCGTCATACCTAGTTCAATCTCGTTCACAGCAAGTACTTTACTCGTTCCGTAATCCGATATCACTTTGTGATTAACTCCTTAACCACATGCTTGCAAGCGGTGTTGATATCGATTACCGAGTGGGCCCGAAGTATATCTCTCCGACTTGGGAGGGACAAATTCCATCTCGATACATACAACCCAACAGATACTTTCCGATCACCTAAGAGACACCTTTATGATCACCCTCTCATAGGATGACGTTTGATGACCTCAAAGATTTCTTCTGATACCAGGGAGTTGTATTATCTCATGGTCTAAGGAATACAATATTTGACATAGGAAAAGCTTCGCAAAGATGAACACGATGATACGATCTAATTGCTTCGCTTAGTTTGGGTCTGTCCATCATATCATTCTCCAATGATATGATCTCATTATCAATTGACAACTCATGTCTATGGTTAGGAAACCTTAACCATCATTGATCAATGAGCTAGTCCATAGAGGCGTACTAGGGACACGGTGTTTTTCACAAACCACACAAGTATTAAAGTTTCCGCTTAATACAATTCTAGCATGGAATATAAACATTATCATGAACAAGAATTATAATAATAACATCTTTATTATTGCCTCTAGGGCATAATTCCAACATTAAGAACCATTCTGAGAACTACGATAAAGTGGGACCGAATACTACTCACTACGCTAGTGCTCAAGTGCTACTACTCCTCGGAGTCTGTGGCTTCATCATCTTCATCATCATCGATGAAGGCGAAATCATCCTCATCGGTGAAGAAGTCCATGGCCTGATCCTCCAGAAAATCATCGTCATCGCTGAGATAGGAGTAAGGGTCTCCACGAAAATCCTCTCCGGCATTCTCCCTTTCCTCTAACTGTATGTCTCTCTCGTGGATGGTCTCCTCCAAAGATGAGATGCGGTGGCGAAGACGGGCAATAATGCGTTCCTTATTGTCGAGCTGACGGCGGCGAGACTTGCGATCCTTTGCTAGCATGGCAATAGTCTGATCCTTTGTCTTGATGATGGCAGACTTGTGGTTGCAGTAGTCACGACAGTTGTCCAACTCCTGCTGACGATCGTACATCATGAAGCTAAGGTGGTCCAATTGAGTCTTCAGCTCGGGGTGGTATGGGGCTTCCAGTGGTTGTCCATTTGCATCACGCCTTGGGCAAAACTCAAAGCGAGTACCCTTGATCTGATTGATGCTCTGCCCACACAGACGGGAAAGAGCTTCCTGCATTGCTCTGGCAAGTCCATCGAGCCAGTTGTTTTCCCTCAAGGTAAACTGAATTCCCTCCGCAGTGGGAGGTTCAATCTTTCCTCGAAGACTTGCAACAATTAGCCACTACAGATCTTCTCCTCCTTGATCATTGAGCTGAGCTCCGAAGAACTCGGGGTGCGGACGCTCCAGAAGTTCCGAAAGCTGGTCCAAATCCCTCTCAAAGATAAGGTCTCCTCCATTCCCCAGTTGGTAAAACTTGCTGTACTTCACGTCCATCTATATGAATAGAGGATGAGTAGATTAGCAGGGTGATCAAGTGTGTCAAAATTTTATGTATTTTGCAAGAGTTTTTGAGGAACATGAATTTTTATGAAAGAATAAAAGGGATAAGAATTAGAATAAGTTTTTGTAAATATTTGTTTTCTTTGATTTTGAAACTAAGTTTTTGGTTCAAACGTCCAGTATAACTAGGGTCTCCTATGGTCAGGATGGCTCTGATACCAACTTGTCAACACTCGGATTTTTCAATCCTAGATGCCTGTTATGCCATACATCGCAATCCCAGGATTACCATTTTTGCGAGACATAACAGAATTGGATACCATAGTACATCATCCATTACAAACGATACATAAGTTCTTACACAAATAGGGATCTCACGATCCAGTTCTTAATACAACTTCAAGCAGCGGAATGCGTAATAATAACGGTAGCGTAGGCGAAGCTCCATCTTCGGGTCACAGGCAATGCTGACGATGGGAGATGATCCTAGTTGTCGTAACCCCCCCGGGGTCCATCCTCCAGGTACTCCTCTTCATAGTGTGGCCATGGGAATAGCCAGGGACAAAGCCATGAGTACTCTTTAAGTACTCGCAAGCTAATACTAACAGGTAAAGGGGTTTTCGGATAATAGGACACTAGGCTCTAGGATTGTTTTGCAAAATCCAGATTTATCTCTACTAAGTTCCAAAGCTAGTCACAATTTTATAACTTCTAGGTGGGATCTTGTAACTCAGGTCACAACTCTGTTGTGGTCAAGTCAAAGTTTCAATTCATTTCACAAGTCATTTTGAAAAGTCTGACGGGGGAAAAGTATGGCCACTCCAACTGTCCATAACCGCGGACGCGGCTATTCGAATAGTTTGACACTCTGCAGAGATTGTACACTTTCACCACAACATTCGATACATCCGTTAGGAACAAATCCTGTATTCACCATACTCAGTATGCGGATAATCAATCCTAACCTTTCAATTACACGCCCTAGTATAAGCACCTCTCATGTGAGTTTGGCCTCCCAACCATGACCAACTGTCATCTTGGGTACTGCATAGGTGGACAATCTTCACAAGGTAGCCTCAGCTCAGACCTTGGCCGTGAGGGAACTAATACTAAGGTATATAAGTTTCTAGTCAAGCCCTACCCAATATTCGGGTATTGTGGTTGTACGATAAAATTGGAATGGTATCGCATCCAGACAACCATCAGTTTTATAAAGGGCTAAGGCTCATGCCTCAACATTTTCATCACCAAAATCATCAAGTGTTCGGAAACACATGTCCAAAACATTTCAATAGAATGATCCATCATTCCAAGGTTTTCATAACCATTTTTCCACCAAGTAAACCCATCTAAAGTTGATCAAGTTTTATGCTTAGAACTAGCATCTACAGGTGGGGGTAGTACTAATGAGGGGTGGTGAACTAGTGGAGTTTCAACTAAGTACAACCTTATATCTTAGGATGATATCAAGGTTTCTAACTTAGGCCAAATTTTATGCTCTTTATGCAACCTTCAGAATCTTTCTCGTATCTATAAGTCACTTAAGTCAACTCTAAGTTAAAGCTTTGATAAATAAATAAAGTAAGAAGCTTGCAAATAAAACTAGGATTGGTTTATCAAGTGGGTATGATCACATATGCTTAAGGCATATAGTAGGCATAGTAACAAGCAAGTATTTGCTTGCATAAAATCAGTATAAGCTTGCTACATTCCAAGTGTTAGCTTGCATAGGTCAACTTGATTAGTAAGGCTTGCACATTCACTAGTAGTATTAGGCTTGCCTTGTGCAGAGCAGTGGTTGAAGTTCTCCTCGGCTTCTTCTTTGTAATATCCTTCTTCCTCCTCGTATCCTTGGTCGGTACTAGCGTCTATGAATAAATACGAGGTACACAATCACCAAACAATACTTAACTACTTGCAATCATCACACACAAGGGTCCTATAGATGATCTAGCATCATCACTAACATTACAAGGTTAAGGCTTGGTTTAATTCCTTTTATTTTTAGAAAAGTAATTTCTACTCATTGAAAAACTACTTAAGATTTAATATTCTCCAAACCAAACATGGGATCATGTTGACACATGTCATCACCACATATTGTAGTCCATGGGAATGTGATTTAAAGTGGTGTCACAATTTAATAAGGTTTTACCCTTTTATTCTAATTAATTAAAGTGGCTAGAAATGCCTATGTAGCATTCTTTTATTACTTGAACATTATTTCTGCAAGTAAACCTATATATTTTTATATATTCTGAAAGGTATGGTTAAATGTGATTTTTGAGAGTTGGAATCAACTCAAAAACTATTATGGTTTAAATTTGAAAAATGTTTGAATGCAGAAAATCTTCTGCCTTGTTATTTTTACTAAGGATGATCTACATATCCAAATGACTTGAATCCAACGGGCTTGGATTCAGCATTCACAGTCCTTTCCAACAAAATTGGTTTCATTCAAATTGGTGCACTGAATCGATCTGGGTTGATTTTTGAAGTTGGGTACAGAAGTGTGTTTGACTTAAAATAGAAAAAGATTTAATTCAAATCACTGGGCTGCGCGGGAAAAGTTAACGGGCCGGCCTGCTAAGCGCAGTGCTTCCGCGGGCTGCTTAAGTGGGTGTTCCCACTCGTCAGTGACACGGGGCTGGGCGAAGCGGTATGGGGCAACATGGGTCGTTCGATCTGATTCTAATCCAACGGCTGGGAGTCATAGTCGACGCGAGACAACGCCGGCGAGAACGAAACCTAGCGCGGCCAGTGGGGGGTGCTGGGGGCTCACCGGGGTACTGGCGAGGGTAGGCGAGGCAGGCGAACGACGAATTTGACGACGGCGAACTCAGGGTGGTCGCGGCAGCTCCTGGGGTGGACGAAATCGATGGCTCCCTTCTTCTCCAGAGGCGGCGGGCTCCGGTGAAATTCCGGCGGGGTGGTGCTCGCCTTCTCTGAGAACGGTGTGGCACGATCAGTGAGGAGAGGGGAGTGAGATGGTGTGAAGAAATTGAGCGGGGGTGGCCTCTATTTATAGTCGAGCGAGGGGACCGTCGGGGTGCACGGTGAGCTCGTCGGGGGCGATGTTACAGGCGGCTATTGGCATGAGAAAGGGTAGGGGACGGTGTGGTGTCTCCTGGCGATGCTCAACGACATGGTTTTGAGGCATGGGGCGGTGCGGCTTGGTCTGGAACGGGCGATGCTCTGCGCGGCAGAGGCGGCGTCTTCGACGTCGAGTGGTGGCTATGCATCACGGGGCGGCGAACGAGGATGTCTGGAGGTCTCCTGGGTCGGTGGGGATTGTGTATGCACGTGGCGAGGGAGGCGCGCGGTCTGTGGGCTTCGATCAAGGGTGGTGCTCTGGCGCACGCTCGGCATGGTCTCTGGCGGTCTGGGCGCGGTTCGTGCGCGTGGTCCAGGGCTTGGCAAGGCTCGAGCAGTGGACAGGGAGTGGCGGTGGACGTTGGGCTGCCTCCCAGACATGCTGGCTAGGCTTGCTGCTGCTCCTAGCTTGCTGTCGACTATGGGGTAGCAAGGGTGTGCTCGGCTGTTCACCATTGATGGCAATGGCAAGCTCATAGTGGTACTAGTGCTTGGTTAATCTTGCTAGATGATCTACTGAGCTGGTTGTGAGCTAAATGGGGAACCAGTTAGGAAAGAATCACTTCTCACAATAGTGTTTGATGTTTGTTTGATTTGTGTCTGCAACCTGTTTGATGAAATGGCCGCATGAAATCAAGTTTTGAATTTTGAAAAGATTTTTGGTGGGTTTGCTAGATTGGTGCTGGTGAGTCTGCAGATGCTTGGGTTTTGAAAGTTGAGCTTGTTTGAGTGGTTTTTGAAAAAGTGGGATCTTCCCATATGATAAAGATTCAATTTTGAATTGTCATTTAAACTATGCATTTGAAAGTTTCTGGATGATCACAAAGTGGGTCTTGATACCTTGTTATGAGTACATTCAAGGGGTGCAAAGATCCAGAAAAGTTTCCATTAGGTTCTAAAAGTTTGAGACAGCCAAAGTAGGCATGAGAGTTAAATTGGTCAAAGTGACCATTCATTTAATATATGTGTTTTGATTTACTTGTCTTTAGGAAAAGTGTGGGAAATGTTTTAGATGATGTTTATTTCACCTAAGAAACATTTTACAAGCAATGAAACAATCAAACAAGGTGGTTCCAAAGAATTTCAAAATCCATACATACACATATGCATGCATTCATAATTTTATTTAGAAAAGTTTTTGTTAACCCTAAATGTTGATGACTAGTGCTTGATGATTTAAGTTTAGTATTTTTGGGATGTTACATGAAGATTTTCCACCTGTGCAGTACCCAAGATGACAGTTGGTCATGGTTGGGAGGCCAAACTCACAGGAGAGGTGCTTATACTAGGGCGTGTAATCGAAAGGTTAGGATTGATTATCCGCATACTGAGTATGGTGAATTCAGGATTTGTTCCTGACGGATGTATCGAATGTTGTGGTGAAAGTGTACAATCTCTGCAGAGTGTCAAACTATTCGAATAGCCACGTCCGCAGTTATGGACAGTTGGAGTGGCCATACTGTTCCCCCGTCAGACTTTTCAAAATGACTTGTGAAATGATTTGAAACTTTGACTTGACCACAACAGAGTTGTGATATGAAATACAAGTTCCCACTTAGGAGTTATAAAATTGTGACGAGCATTCGTTGCCTCTAAACTTAGTAGGGATAAATCTGGCTTTTGCAAAACAACCCTAGAGCCTAGTGTCCTATTATCCAAAAACCCCTTTACCTGTTAGTATTAGTTTGTGAGTACTTAAAGAGTACTCATGGCTTTGTCCCTGGCTATTCCCATGGCCAGACTATGAAGAGGAGTACCTGGAGGATGGACCCCAGGAAGGTTACGACAACTAGGATCATCTCCCATCGTCAGCATTGCCTGTGACCCCGAAGATGGAGCTTCGCCTACGCTACCGTTATTATTACGTATTCCGCTGCTTGATGTTGTATTAAGAACTGGATCATGAGAACCCTATTTGTGTAAGAACTTATGTATCGTTTGTAATGGATGATGTACCACGGTATCCAATTCTGTTATGTCTCGCAAAAATGGTAATCCTGGGATTGCGATGCATGGCATAACAGGCATCCGGGATTAAAAATCCGGGTGTTGACAAGTTGGTATCAGAGCCATCCTGACCATAGGAGACCCTAGTTAGATTGGACGTTTGAATCAAAAACTTAGTTTCCAAAACCAAAGAAAGCAAATATTTACAAAAACTTATTCTCATTCTTATCCCTTTGATTCTTTCATGAAAATTCAGGTTCCTCGAAAAGCTCTTGCAAAATACATAAAATTTTGACACACTTAATCATTCTACTAACTTACTCATCCTATATTCTTATAGATGGACGTGAAGTACAACAAGTTTTACCAACTGGGGAATGGAGGAGACCTGATCTTTGAGAGGGATTTTGACCAGCTTTCGGAACTTCTGGAGAGTCCGCACCCCGAGTTCTTCGAAGCTTAGCTCAATGATCAAGGAGGAGAAGATCTGCAGTGGATAATTGTTGCAAGTCTCCGAGGAAAGATTGAACCTCCCACTGTGGAGGGAATTCAGATTACCTTGAGGGAAAACAACTGGCTCGATGGACTTGCCAGAGCCATGCGGGAAGCTCTTTCTCGTCTGTGTGGGCAGAGCATCAATCAGATCAAGGGTACTCGCTTTGAGTTTTGCCCAAGGCGTGATGCTAATGGACAACCACTGGAAGCCCCATACCACCCCGAGATGAAGACCCAATTGGACCACCTTAGCTTCATGATGTACGATCGTCAGCAGGAGTTGGACAACTGCCGTGACTACTGCAACCACAAGTCTGCCATCATCAAGACGAAGGACCAGACCATCGCCATGCTAGCGAAGGATCGCAAGTCTCGCCGCCGTCAGCTCAACAAGAAGGAGCGCATTATTGCCCGTCTTCGCCACCGCATCTCATCTCTGGAGGAGACCATCCACGAGAGAGACATGCAGTTGGAGGAAAGGGAGAATGCCGAAGAGGATCTTCGTGGAGACCCCTACTCCTATCTCAGCGATGATGATGATTTTCTGGAAGATCAGGCTATGGATTTCTTCACCGATGAGGACGATTTCGCCTTCATCAATGATGATGAAGATGACGAAGCCACAGATTCCGAGGAGTAGTAGCACTTGAGCACAAGCGTAGTGAATAGTATTTGGTCCCACTGTATCGTAGTTCTCAGAATGGTTCTTAAAACCATCTGCTTTTCTTTGTTGTGGTGTGTGTTGTATCGGGTGCTATGAATGAATGAATGAAAAAGCAAGTTGCTAGAAAATCTGAGTCAAACTTTAATTTTTTTTAAAAGACCCAAAACTTTAGAAATGTCCCTCTTTTCTCATGATCTATCTAAATCTTCAGATGCCACGTGGAGGAAGTGGTTCAACCCCGGACCCGATGTTGCAGATACTGCAAATGTTGACTTCTGACCGTGAAGCTGAAAGAGCGGAACGTCAAGCCAACCTAGCCACCCTTCAGCAGATAGCCCAGCTAGCCCACAACAACCAAGGCCACGGAAATCAGGACAACCACGGATCTAAGCTCAAGAACTTCCAGAATACCAACCCACCTGTTTTCACTAAGTCCGAAGAGCCCCTAGATGCCGATGATTGGCTGCAAACCATGGAAAATAACTTAGAAGTAGCCGGAGTGGAAGCCAACGAGAAAGTCCTGTTTGCCACCCACTATCTAGCCGGAGATGCCAGAGCATGGTGGAACAGTGTTCGCGCAATGAACAGAGGCCAGATGATGACCTGGGAGGAATTCAAGGTCAAGTTTAGCAGAACCCATGTGCCACCGGGTTTGATCAAGAGAATGAGAGACGAGTTCAGAGAGCTGAAGCAAGGAACGATGACTGTAGTGGAATACCTGACAAAATTTTGTCATTATCTAGGTATGCCCCGGATGAAATAGACACTGAAGCCAAGAAGAAAGAAAGATTCCTGAATGGTCTGCATGATGAGATGCAGACGGTGTTAGTCAATATCCCCTTTGCGGATATTGAAGCCCTTGTCGACTCTGCTATCCAGATGGAAGGAAAGATCAACCAAGCCAATGAGAACCGCAAGCGTCGTATGATGCATCAGCCATGAACCCATCAGATCCCAAAGTATCGCCCTAACCCATCTCCAAGATTTGCCCCAAGGACCAACAGACCCCCGATGAACCGTCCGACCTATCCCAACCGTGGAAACCCTAGACCCGGAGGAAATCACAACAACCCCGGAAACTCTAGCAATTTCAATCGTGCCCCACCCAAGTTCAACAACAACAATGTTACCACCAACACCAACACTGCCCCGAGGACTGGAAGCAATGCTGTGCCTGTAGCAGCCAAGGACAAGTCGCAAGTGACCTGTTATGACTGTGGAAATAAAGGCCAATATTCCAATGAGTTCCCCAACAAGAAGAATGCTACAGCCCCCAATACCAATGTCCCAGCTCAGCAGCAGCGTCGTGTTCAGCCAGGAAGAAGATTTGCCCCAGGGAATTCGCTCAATCGCACCGGCCGTCTTTTTCTCATGCATGCTGAAGAAGCTCAGGAAGCGCCAGACGTCGTGCTGGGTATGTTTTCTGTTAATTCAGTACTTGCACGAGTGTTGTTCGATTCTGGTGCATCACACTCATTTGTCACCGAAGAATTTTCCTCCACTAGTAAAAACCAACCAACCAAACTCAACCACCAAGGCTAGGAAAATTTTCAAAGCCGTCCCTATCCGAATCCATGGCATTGATTTTTATGCAAATCTGATAGTACTCGGAACCAAAGGTTTGGAAGTAGTACTAGGAATGGATTGGATGTCCAAACATAAAGGATTGATTGACTCTGCCAAGAAAGCCATACCCATGACCAGTACCGCCGGAATATCAGTCGAGCATATATCTGAAACCTTACCTCGCCAATTCAAATGCAACAAGAGTATAGCCCAACCTACCATTGACCAAGTCCGGATAGTCTGTGAATACCCCGATGTATTTCCAGATGTTTTGCCCGGTATGCCCCCAGATCGGGATATCGAGTTTATCATTGAACTAATTCCTGGAACCGGACCCATAGCCCAGAGACCATATAGTATGAACCCGTCAGAACTCGCAGAACTGAAGAAGCAACTGGATTCCATGCTGGAAATTGGATTGATTCAACCAGGTGCGTCACCTTGGAGATCACCTATCTTGTTTGTGGACAAGAAGGATGGAGGTAACCGTTTGTGTACGGATTATCGAAAATTGAATGATGTCACCATCAAGAACAAGTACCCCTTGCCCAAGATAGAAGATTTGTTTGATCAGTTGACCGGTGCCAAAGTGTTTTCTAAGATTGATCTTAGGACTGGCTATCATTAACTCAAAATTCGTGCAGAGGATATTCCAAAGACTGCCTTTACCACCAGATATGGATTGTATGAGTATACGGTCATGTCTTTCGGATTAACCAATGCCCACGCTTATTTCATGAATCTCATGAATAAGATTTTTATGGACTTCCTGGATAAGTTTGTCGTTGTTTTCATCGATGACATTCTGATTTATTCCAAATCAGAAGAAGAACATGAGCTACACCTAAGGAACATTCTTGGAACCCTTAGAGAGCATCAGCTGTATGCAAAGTTTAGCAAATGTGAATTCTGGTTACAGGAGGTAGGATTCCTCGGTCACATTGTATCAGCCGGAGGAATTGCCGTTGACCCTGCCAAAGTGAAAGACGTAGAAGATTGGCAAGCCCCAACCACTCAAACCCAAGTTCGTGAATTTCTCGGATTGGCGGGATATTACCGCAAATTCGTAGAAGGATTCTCGAGTATCGCCAGACCCATGACCCAATTGCTGAAGAAGGACAAGAAGTTTGAATAGACCAACAAGTGTGAAGCGAGTTTTCAAGAACTCAAGAGGAGATTGATTTCAGCCCCAATTTTGATCATGCCGGATATCACGAAGCCCTTCGATGTGTATTGTGATGCATCCAAGATTGGTCTCGGATGTGTGCTAATGCAAGAAGGCAAAGTTATATCTTATCTATCTCGACAATTGAAGCAACATGAGAAAAACTACCCAACCCATGACCTCGAACTAGCAGCCGTAGTTCTAGCCCTGAAGACATGGAGACATTACCTGATGGGAAACCGTTGTGAGATTTATTCGGATCACAAGAGCCTAAAGTATATATTCACTCAGAAGGAGCTGAATATGAGGCAGAGAAGATGGATTGAGATAATCAAGGATTACGATCTGGACATTCACTATCACCCTGGTAAAGCCAACGTAGTAGCCGATGCCCTTAGCAGATTGCCGTGCCGCTTGAACTCCATGATTTTGAAGGAGCAACCAAGTCTGCACAAAGAGATGGAAGATTTTTGGATGGAATTAGTAAGTGAAGGATTTCTGGCTAGCATAGAACTCCAGCCTACTTTGATCAGTCAGATTAAAGAGGCGCAGAAGGGAAATGCCAGTATTGACGGAATCAAGCATCGTATCGGTACAGGCAAAGTACCCGGATTCACCAAGGACGAAGAAGGATTTTTGTGGTACAAAGGACGCCTTTGTGTACCAGCAGATTCCGAGTTGAAAGGAGTTATTTTGAAGGAGGCTCATGATACGCTTTATTATATCCATCCCGGAGGAACTAAGATGTATCAAGATTTAAAAGAGCAATTTTGGTGGCATAAGATGAAGAGAGAAATCGAAGCTATATCGCCAAGTGTGATATATGTCAGCGAGTCAAGGCAGGACATCAAAGACCCGCTGGATTGTTGCAACCATTGCAGATTCCGGAATGGAAATGGGATTCTGTAGGAATGGACTTTATCACTGGACTACCTACTTCTAGTAGGGGAAATGACTCTATCTGGGTCATAGTGGACAGATTGTCCAAAGTCGCCCATTTCTTGCCCGTCAAGACCACATATCAGAGTTCGAAACTAGCGGAGTTATACATCACTAGAATCGTCAGTTTGCACGGAGTCCCCAAGAACATAGTATCGGATCGAGGAACTCAGTTTACCTCGAGATTCTGGAAGAAAGTCCAAGAAGGTTTAGGAACCCGTCTAGATTTCAGCACCGCGTATCACCCTCAGACCGATGGACAAACAGAGCGAGTAAACCAAATACTCGAAGATATGCTGAGAGCATGCGTGTTAGAATATGGATCCAAGTGGGAAGACTGTCTGTCGTTTGCAGAATTTTCATACAACAACAGTTATCAAGCTAGTTTGCAAATGGCCCCATTTGAATTCATGTACGGAAGGAAGTGTCGCACCCCTTTGAACTGGTCGGAAGTAGGAGAGAGTCAGATCTTCGGACCCGACATCCTACGAGAAGCAGAAGAGAAGGTTCACAAGATTCGTGAGCACCTCAAGACCGCCCAATCCCGACAGAAGAGTTACGCCGACAAGAGACTTCGAGACCTCGCCTTCAACATAGGAGATTTTGTTTATCTGAAAGTGTCTCCATTGAAGGGAATGCAGCATTTCCAACTCAAAGGAAAGTTAGCCCCCAGATATATCGGACCTTTCAAAATTCTGAACCGTCGAGGAGAAGTGTCGTATCAATTGGAACTACCCGAAGAGATGTCAGCCGTGCACAATGTGTTCCATATCTCGTTACTTCGCAAGTGTCTCGAAGTCCCCGAAAAGACCTAAGTGTTCAAGAATATCAATCATCGGACCATAGAGATCAACGATGACCTAACCTATCCCGAAGTGCCCATCCGTATTTTGGAAAAAGATTTTCGAACTACCCGAACCCGAAGCATCAATTTCTCAAGATTCAGTGGAGCAACCACACAGAAGAGGAAGCTACCTGGGAACGCGAAGATCACATCAGGACGGAGTTTCCCGATCTCTTCAAATCCTAGGTAATCTTTTCGTCCTTTTTCAAATCTCGGGACGAGATTTTGTTTAAGGGGAGAAGGTTTTTAACATCCCAAAAATATTAAACTAATCATCAAACTCTAATCATCAAAATTAGGGTTAACAAAAACTTTTCTAATTAAAATTATGAAGGCATGCATATGTGTATGAATTTAATTTGAAATATTTTTGAACCACCTTGTTTGTATGTTTCCTTGCTTGTAAAATGTTTCTTAGGTGAAATAAACATCATCTAAACATTTCCCAAACTTTTCCTAAAGACAAATAAATCAAAACAAATAAAATAAAGGAATGGTCATTTTGACCAATTTAACTCCCATGCCTACTTTGGCTGTCTCAAACTTTTAGAACCTAATGGAAACTTTTCTAGATCTTTGCATCCCTTGAATGTACTCATAACAAGGTATCAAGTCCCACTTTGTGATCATCTAGAAACTTTCAAATGCATAGTTTAAATGACAATTCAAAATTGAATCTTTATCATATGGGAAGATCCCACTTTTTCAAAAACCACTCAAACAAGCTCAACTTTCAAAACCCAAGCATCTGCAGACTCACTAGCACCAATCTAGCAAACCCACCAAAAATCTTTTCAAAATTTGAAACTTGATTTCATGCGGCCATTTCATCAAACAGGTTGCAGACACAAATCATACAAAATCTAAACACTATAGTGAGCAGTGATTGAAGCCTAACTTGTTCCCTCTCTGGACACCACTAGCCTTAGTAGATTATCTAACAACCTAAACTAACCCTTAGCATCACTGTAAGCTTGGCATTGCCATCAATGGTCAACAGCCGAGCACACCCATGTCACTCCCATGTCGACAGCAAGCTAGGAAGAAAAGCAAGCATAGCCAGCATGTCTGGGAGGCAGCCCACCGTCCACCGCCACTCACTGTCCCAGTCGCGAGGGTTGCAAAGCCCTGGACCACATGCAAGAACCATGCCAACCTCGCCTGCAAACATGCCGAGCATGCGCCAGAGCGCCACCCTCGACCAGCGCCCACAGACCGCGCGCCGCCCTCACCGCATGCATACACAATCCCCACCGACCCAGGAGACCACCAGAAATCCTCGTTCGCCGCCCCGTGACGCGCAGCCACCGCTCGCCGTCGAAGACGCCGCCTCTGCCGCGCAGAGCGTCGCATGTTCTAGCCCAAGCCGCACCGCCCCACGCCTAAAACCATGTCGTTGAGCATCGCCAGGGAACACCACACCGCCCCTACCTTCGCCCATGCCAATAGCCGCCTGTAACATCGCCCCCGACGAGCTCACCGTGCGCCCCGTCGGTCCCCTCGGTCGACTATAAATAGAGGCCACCCCCGCTCGATTTCTTCACACCATCTCACTCCCCTCTCCTCACTGATCGTGCCATACCGTTCCCAGAGCAAGGCGAGCACCACCTCGCCGGAATTTCACCGGAGCCCGCCGCCTCTAGAGAAGAAGGGCGCCATCGATTTCGTCCACCCCAGGAGCTGCCGCGACAACCCCTGAGTTCGCCGTCATCGACTTCGTCGTTCGCCCGCCTCGCCGACCCTCGCCTGCACCCCGGTGAGCCCCCAACACCCCTCACTGGCCGCGCTAGGTTTCTTTCTCACCGGCATTGCTCAACATCGACGATGACTCTCAGCCGTTGGATTAGAACTAGATCGAACGATCCACATCGCCCCGTACCGCTTCGCCCCTCCCTGTCTCACTGATGAGTGGGGACACCCACTTAAGCAGCCCGCGGGAGCACTGCGCTTAGCAGGCCGGCCCGTTAACTTTTCCCGCACAGCCCAGTTATTTGAATTAAACATTTTTCATTTTGTTTCAAACTCACTTCTGTACCCAACTTCAAAAATCAACCCAGATCGATTCAGTGCACCAAATTGAATGAAACCAATTTTGGTAGAAAGGTCTGAGAATGCTGAATCCAAGCCCGTTGGATTCAAGTCATTTGGATCTATAGATCACCCATGGTAAAAATAACAAGGCAGAAGCTTTTCTGCATTCAAACATTTTTCAAATTTAAACCATAATAGCTTTTGAGTTGATTCCAACTCTCAAAAATCACATTTAACCATACCTTCCAGAACATATGAAAATATTTGGTTTACCTTTAGAAATAATGTTCAAGTAATAAAAGAATGCTACATAGGCATTTCTAGCCACTTTAAATAATTAAAATAAAAGGGTAAAACCTTATTAAATTGTGACACCACTTTAAATCATATTCCCATGGACTAAAATATGTGGTGATGACATGTGTCAACTTGATCCCATGTTTGGTTTGGAGAATATTAAATCTTAATTTGTTTTTTAATGAGTAGAAATTACTTTTCTAAAAATAAAAAGAATTAAACCAAGCTTTAATCTTGTAATGTTAGTGATGATGTTAGATCATCTATAGGACCCTTGTGTGTGATGATTGCAAGTAGTTAAGTATTGTTTGGTGATTGTGTACCTCGTATTTATTTATAGACGCTAGTACCAACCAAGGATACGAGGAGGAAGGAGGATACTATGAAGAAGAAGCCGAGGAGAACTTTAACCACTGCTCCGCACAAGGCAAGCTAACACTTGCAATTTAGCAAGCTTATACTGATATTGTGTAAGCTTTATTAACTAAGTGGACCAATGCAATCTAACCCTTGCAAGATACCCTACTGATGCCACAAACCACTACTTGTTACTCTGCCCACTATATGCCTTAAGCATATATGATCCAACCCACTTGACCAACCAATCATAGTTTTTACTTACAAGCTTTATACTTTATTTCTTTATCAAAGCTATTCCTTAGAGTTTAGTTAAGTGAATTATAGATACTAGAAAGATATCTGAAGGTTGCATAAAGAGCATAAAATTTGGCCTAAGCTAGATAATCTTGATGTCGTCTTAAGGCATGAGATTGAACTTAGTTAGAACTCCACTAGTTTACCACCCCTCATTATTGCTTACCCCCACCTGTAGATGCTAGTGCTAATCATAAAATTTGGTCGACTTTAGATGGTAATACTTGGTGGAAAAATGGTTATGAAAACCTTGGAATGATGGATCATTCTATTGAAATGTTTTGGACATGTGTTTCCAAACACCTGATGATTTTGGTGATGAAAACGATGAGGCATGAGCCTTAGCCCTTTCTAAAACTGATGGTTGTCTGCATGCGATACCATTCCAATTTTATCGTACAACCACAATACCAGAAGATTGGGTAGGACTTGACTGGAAACTTATATACCTTAGTATTAGTTCCCTCACGGCCAAGGTCTGAGCTGAGGCTACCTTGTGAAGATTGTCCACCTGTGCAGTACCCAAGATGACAGTTGGTCATGGTTAGGAGGCCAAACTCACAGGAGAGGTGCTTATACTAGGGCGTGTAATCGAAAGGTTAGGATTGATTATCCGCATACTGAGTATGGTGAATTCAGGATTTGTTCCTGACAGATGTATCGAATGTTGTGGTGAACGTGTACAATCTCTGCAGAGTGTCAAACTATTCGAATAGCCGCGTCCGTGGTTATGGACAGTTGGAGTGGCCATACTGTTCCCCCATCAGACTTTTCAAAATGACTTGTGAAATGATTTGAAACTTTGACTTGACCACAACAGAGTTGTGATATGAAATACAAGTTCCCACTTAGGAGTTATAAAACTGTGACAAGCATTCGTTGCCTCTAAACTTAGTAGGGATAAATCTGGCTTTTGCAAAACAACCCTAGAGCCTAGTGTCCTACTATCCAAAACCCCCTTTACCTGTTAGTATTAGTTTGCGAGTACTTAAAGAGTACTCATGGCTTTGTCCCTGGCTATTCCCATGGCCAGACTATGAAGAGGAGTACCTGGAGGATGGACCCTAGGAGGGTTACGACAACTAGGATCATCTCCCATCGTCAGCATTGCCTGTGACCCCGAAGATGGAGCTTCGCCTACGCTACCATTATTATTACGTATTCCGCTGCTTGATGTTGTATTAAGAACTGGATCATGAGATCCCTATTTGTGTAAGAACTTATGTATCATTTGTAATGGATGATGTACTATGGTATCTAATTCTGTTATGTCTCGCAAAAATGGTAATCCTGGGATTGCGATGTATGGCATAACAGGCATCCGGGATTAAAAATCCGGGTGTTGACAGTTCATTTCCGTCCTAGAAGGCCCTCGTAGAGGTGACCGCAGGACACATACGTCCCCTTTTTAGTCCCTCGGAGAGGTAACCGTAGGTTCCGCACGCCGCTTGAGGGGTAGTCTCAAGGGTCGCATTACTAACTTCTCGAGGATAAGGTCTCTTAGGCTTGTACTTGTCACGTAAGCCCCTCGAGGAGGTGGACATAGGTGTTGGGTTCGCATCATAGAAAACAAAAAATTTCCTATGATGGGAACATCTAAGTACCAAGATCTATCTACTAGATACAAGCAACGGGTGGATATACATCCATAGAATACATACCCTCGAAGACCGAATAGCGTTAACGAGGTTGTACTTGTGGATGATGTAGATGAACGCTTGCCGATCTCAAGATGATGATGAAGTCCATCTGGTCCAGCCGGTCCAGCACCATCAAGTCCAGCACCGCAAAGCAGTGGTGCATCCGTGATCGCATACACGTAAGGGTACCCCGACAACCTCCGCGCCCTCGCTCCAGTGAAGCAGCGGAAGCAACAAATCCTTCTATAAAAAGCCACCGGGAACATGTATCTCGCTGATCCAAGACCATGGGGAAATTCTAAAGGGGGAGAGAGATCCTTCGTGAGGAGGTGTGCTTTGAGAGGATGAGAGGGGGGCCTTTTATAGGGGAGAGGGGGCACCCAAGGGGCATGTCGCCCAGCCATGGGGGCTGCCCCCACCTCTCCCACATTCATGTGGGTGGAGCTCCCACTCCAAATGAAAAGCCTCCACTCCCATAAAAGAGCCTCCACTCAAAAATCCACTCACATGCATAAATTTCCACCAAATTTAATGCAAGATCTCATTTAAATAAAACTCTTTTGTTTGTTTATTCAGAATTTTGTTAATTACTTTAATTAATAAACATTAACATAAAACCCCTTGCTAATATTCCATTTCACATGCAGAACCAGTTTCAACAATTTCAACCGAAATAGTTCCGGTGTCTAGTGAAATAAATTCCTACGCTTTCCTTTTCTTTTTCTGAAATATCATTTGCTCGTATATTACATGTCCGAGATCGTGTAAACCTATTATGCTAGTATCTTAATCCCTTTGTTTCACAATATATTACATGTCCGAGATTCGATCATCGGTATCTCCATACCTAGTTTGATCTCGTTACCGACATGCACTCTTTTCTCGTTCCCGTGATATAACATTCTAGTGATCAAATAACTCGCTTGCAAGCTAATCAATGTGATATCACCGAGAGGGCCCAAAGCATATCTATCCGTTATCGGGATGAACAAATTCCACTCTCGATCCATGAACCTCAACATAACACTTTAGTAGTTCTGAAGCCATCTTTATAATCACCCAGTTACGGTGTGACGTTTGATGTCATCGAGAAACTCTTCCGGTGTTAGTGATTGACATGATCTCATGGTCTAAGGATTAGGATCACTTCGTAAGTTGTTATAGCAATATAAACTCAATGACTTTGATTGTAATGCTATAAACTCAAGGACATGATCTCATCGATAACTTCCTTTTTGTTTATTAAACACACATGTATTAACGTTTCCATATTAATACAATTATAGCATGCAAAATAAATATTTATCATAAATAAGGAATACGATAATAACCACTTTATTATTGCCTCTCGGGCATATTCCCTTCAGTCTCCCACTTGCAATAGAGACAATAATCTAGTTTGAAAACTTTGCATATTTGAACACCTATGGCTTTCTGGTGTTCCATATACGCAACTTCAAGTGGTTAACATAATCTATGGATCTGACGCTTTCAGGTCCGTGTATATTTGCATGTCTTTGCGTCTCCACGCATCACTCATTCTCCAATGAGATGTCATTGTATAAATTTGGTCTTTTGGTGAGACCTTTTAGTTCCTTGGGGTTAAATCACGTCGATACTATTGTCGTACAATATATCTTTAGTGTTAGCCCGTTGCGAACCACACCTTAGTTTGATAACAAACTACTTGACACAAATTCCCTCCTTTGCTACTACTAGAGCAGTCATATACTTAGCCTTTTGTTGTAGTATCCATCACAATGTCTTAACTTTGGAATTCATCCAAATCCATCATGGAAACTTTCTTTCCATTTCATTGTTCCACCCATAGTTTAAATTGAGATAAACTTAATTTGTATCTTGTGACAAAAACTAGTATCAATATAACGCTTTACAATGAACTATTTGTAATTGTTTATCACCTCTACACAAATATATTCTTAGTTCTTCCTAAAGATCATAAGAATATCATTACTATCGTCCAATGATCATTTTATGATTCATTCTGGTATATGCTCATAACACTTAGAGCATAGGACATATCTGGATCTGTACATATCATGGTATGATTGATCAAAACATCCTTGTGATTTCACTCATCAAGTGTCAAATAACTTGAATCTTCTTTCACTTATCAAGTGTCGATACACTTGAATCTTGATTCAATTCCTTTCCATGCGCCAAGAACCGTTTCTTGTCGTTTCTATATTGAGCTCCTTCAATATCTCATATATGTACGTTTGGCACAACCATATTAGCGTCACAGTCTATCCACTATAGACATTCATGCTAAATATTCGGATTTTGCCGAAGTCTTTCATAAAAATGAAATTCTTAACCTTTTTCAATAAAAGATACATCATTTCCAATCAACAAGATGTCCTCCACATAATGTATTAGAAATATGTCTCAGCGCTCCCACTTAATTTCTTGCAAATGCAAGCATCTTCATCGTCTCCTGATGAAAACTCCTTTTCATCACGGTGAAGATTCCAACTCCGCGATGCTTACTTCAACCATTGAAGTTTGCATGCCCTTTTTAGCATCATTTGAATTAATAAAACCCTTTGGATCGTGTCATGTACACGTCCTAGGTAACCATTCTATTAGAAGAACTTTTTTTTTGTTTATTCATCTACCATATACCAAATTATATGTAGTAGTTGCTACTTTAATCCGTCCAGACTAAATATCGCTATGAAAGATCAAATCTTGTCATAGTCAACTCCTTGAACATTGTTGTAAAATACTTTATGACATGTCGACTATTTCATAGATGTGAAACATCCATGTATGTTTCTTTATAGATCCAAATACGACCGACAGGTTTTTACACCTTTCCGGAGGGTCTTCCAAGTTCAAAACTTGATTTCTCGTGTATGGAACTATCTCGGATTTTATGGCTTCAAGCCATTTGTCAGGGCCCATCATCACTTCTTTGTATGTGGTCGGTTCATCATTGTCAAACAATAATGATTTACTCTCAAATATCAGCATTTGATTTTTTAACCGACCTACTTGGTTCAATAGGAACTTAGATCTCCGTGACCACAACCTTTGAGGCACATAAGCCATGAGCATTATGGCTGCCTCCGGAACAATTTCCGGCGCTGCGCAACTCAGCACATTTTGCTAAGGTTCGTTAACCTTATCAAATTTCTATTGTCCTCCCACTTAACCTTTCGTGAAAAACTTCTCTTTCAAGAAATTTCACATTTCAAGCGACAAACCCTTTTGTCCTTGGTGCTATGGAGGAATAACCAATTGTTATTCAAAATAACCTACAAAGACATGCTCATCCGACTTTGGTTGTAAACATCTTACTTATGCTTAGCATACCAAAATTTAAGAAAGGACAACTTGGGTTTTACCCCAAACCATAACTCATATGGTGTCATTTCAACGGATCAAGATGGAGCTCTTTTTAGTGTAAAAGCGGTAGTCTCTAAAGCTTTAATATTTTAAAACGTAATGGTAGTTTTGTAAATAACACCTTTGATCCAACCATGTCAAACAAGGTTTCATTACAAATCTCAAACACTCCATATTCCTATGGTGTTTCGGGAGATGTAAATCTAGGTATTTTGCTAAACTTGCAATTTAAATAAATCCCTTTATGATAAATCATAATTCATTTATTTTTCTTGTTACACTTGTAACTCAAATAAATCCCTGATGATAAAATCATAAACCATTTATTTTCTTGTTACAATGATTTTCCACTTCATCTTGAAAGTCTTTGAATGTTTTCAAATATTTCATACTTCTTTCTCATTAAGTGAACATTCACTCAAATTTCTGAAGAAAGCATATGAAGTTGAAATCCATCGCTTATGACTATACATAATGGACTACATATATCGATATGTATAAATTACAATATTTTAGTCGTTCGTTCTTCTTTGGCCTTTGAACAAAGTTTTAATTATCCCGAGGAAAGTCTCACAAACATCACTTGATCAAATCAGAGACTCCAAAAATCTATGAATATGGAGATTCTTCATGTTTTCTTTCCAATATAATTTAAACGGCGATGTCACTTCGTAAGTGATCTTTCAATCATTTGTCTTGCGACATTTTAGTATTAGGTTTTATGGATGTGATTTCTCCAACTTGATTTGTAAATCATCCATCTTATATGGAATACGGTAATTTGAACAACCTTTTTTCTCATAATACCTGATTTAAATAACAATTATTAAAACAAATCTTGAAGTCAAGCTTTGATATCAACGAGAAATACAAACAACGGTTTGTTTGTTTTCGATGAACATCATCACATATTCTCTTGCTAGTTACTTAGGCCATTGTGGTTTATGAATTGCGTCGTTCCGTATGAAATTTCATACCAACCAATTCGGTATCCAATACCCAAGAACCACATTGTTTAACAAGCAAAGAATACAACCATAACATGTATATCATCCATATACCTAAATTGGATATTTCTAATCTTTTCTTTTCTGCCAAATATATTTTATAGATTCTATTTCAGCATTTCCTTTTACTTTTTAAAAGAATCCATCAACATCAACAGTGGCGCCATATACATGACACATAGTCCAAAGCATGTATATTCAAATAATAATACCTTTGAACCTGCACTTTGAAGTAGATCACCATCATCAAAATGATCGGCATTCTTTCAAAATCCATTCTTTAGTAATCTTTTAGTGTAGTAAACACTTTACATACATCTTCTATTCATCCTTATCATGACGACTTTCATGATCAAGCTAATGTAGCTTATAAAGACGAATCGTGAGTATAACGTTACTTTCCAAAATCCTTTTGGATGATTAGGATGTCTAGCATCTCCAACCTTTGTAAATTCTCATCCAATATGAGAACATGCATTATACTCTATCATATTTCAACCAAAACATTGTTTCATATATCATTATATCTGTCACATATGATGGTTTCTGAAACAATTCTTTCAGCTCTTAGATAAACTTGATATTAAAACAATCAAGAATCATGGAGGCAAACATGATACTTAAGATACTAACACTGAAATTGTTACTCTTGATTTAATACCAATTATTAAATTTCATGGAGTAAACAGAGTTTGCTGAAAGTTTGCAATAGGACTTTAAACTTTAGATTGACACTCAACACAATATACCAGTTCATAAATTATATATCCAGAATTCTATAGTTCTATTATCTCAATTACAACTATGCATAAGGTGGTGAACGAATGCCAATGACTACAACAAATTATGCAAATTCACTTTGATATAATTTATGATAAATTGAGTTCTACTAATCCAAATTAGAAATGAACTCCCACTCAAAAACGACATCCCTCGTGTCTTTTTGGTGATTACATGAACCAAATCTACTACACCAAGTCCGATCATCACGTGAGTCGGTGTAGCTTCAAAGGCGAGCATCAAATGGTCATCATATCAAAACATATGACTCATGCTTAACCTTTAGGTCCGTGTTCCGAGGCCATGTCTGTACATGCTAGGCTCGCCAAGTAAGAACCTTAGTATTCGCGTGTGTAACTGTCTTACACCCGAGATATGCTCGTGGATTCAAGTACACCCGATCATCACGTGATGTCTTGAAGCGACGAAACATTGTCGGTGCATACTTAAGGAAGAACACATTCTTATCTTGATATCTAAATGAGGGATCATCTTATTATGCTAATAAAACGCCAAACAAGCAATATAAGATGCAATCTAACATCACATGTTTATAAGTGAAATGATATGGTTCCCGCATATGATCTCCATCATGTGCACCGTGGTATGATCTCTATCATACCTCTATGTGTAAGGCCAAGGTCTATGGAACCTACACGTTATGTGTGTTGTAAGAGTATCATCTCATACTTTTACTTACAACATCACCATATCATAACACTAGCCCAACAACAATCTAAACTAGACGCCTCTAATTTATCCATTGCAAGTTTTACGTGGCTTAGGGCTATCGAAGATAGAACCGTTCTTACCTACGAACATGAACCACAACAAGGATAACCAAATTGTTGACAACTCGTTGCAAATTAGATATTGACTATAGTAGGAGAGACAGACACCCTCTAGCCACTTATGCAAAACTAGTTGCATGTCAAGCGTGGAACAGGTCTCATGTGCGAGGACATGTAAAGTTTGTCCGGGCCGCTTCATCCCACTATGCCACCAATATCCAAAGTACAACTAAGAATCAATAAAATGATCATCATCACCCATATACTCATATGTGTACTACCCGTGCAAAGCATCTACGCATAGATCCGGCTCTGATACCACTGTTGGGTTCGCAGCATAGAAAACAAAAATTTGCCTATGATGGGAACATCTAAGTACCAAGATATATCTACTAGATACAAGAAACGGGTGGATATACATCCATAGAATACATACCCTCAAAGACCGAATAGCGTTAACGAGGTTATACTCGTGGATGATGTAGACGAACGCTTGCCGATCTCAAGATCGTGATGAAGTCCATCTGGTCCAGCACCATCAAGTCCAGCACCGCAAGACCCCTTGCTAGTATTCCATTTCACATGCAGAACCAGTTTCATCAATTTCAACCGAAACAGTTCCGGTGTCTAGTGAAATAAATTCCTACGCTTTCCTTTTCTTTTTCTGACATATCATTTTCTCCGAATGGTGTCGGTATCCCTTAAGTGTGTCACCCTACAGTTCGCGAATAACGCTGACATGATCGAGACCCCTCTCCGATCAATAATCAGCAGCGGGACATGGAGATCCGTACTGACTCCCACACATTCAACGATGACTTCTGTGATCGTGTGAACCTATTACGCTAGTATCTTAATCCCTTTGTTTCACCATATATTACATGTCCGAGATTCGATCATCGGTATCTCCATACCTAGTTTGATCTCATTACCGACATGCACTCTTTTCTCGTTCCCGTGATATAACATTCTAGTGATCAAATCACTTGCTTGCAAGCTAATCAATGCGATGTCACCGAGAGGGCCTAGAGCATACCTATCCCTCATTGGGATGAACAAATTCCACTCTCGATCCATGAACCTCAACATAACACTTTAGTAGTTCTGAAGCCATCTTTATAATCACCCAGTTACGGTGTGACGTTTGATGTCATCGAGAAACTCTTTCGGTGTTAGTGATTGACATGATCTCATGGTCTAAGGATTAGGATCACTTCGTAAGTTGTTATAGCAATATAAACTCAATGACTTTGATCGTAATGCTATACTTTGGATGAATGTTCATCACATCATTACACTAATGTTGTGACCTCGTTATTAACAACATCCAATGTCCATGATCAGGAAACTTTGATCATCTTGTTAATCAACGAGCTAGTTTATAAGAGAGGCATAACTAGGAACTTCTTTTTTGTTTATTAAACACACATGTATTAACGTTTCCATATTAATACAATTATAGCATGCAAAATAAACATTTATCATAATAAGGAATACGATAATAACCACTTTATTATTGCCTCTCGGGCATATTCCCTTCAATAGGCTTTGTACGTTCAATTCTATCCCAGAAGCCCCTCGTAGAGGTGACTGCAGGATGCATACTTTCCCTGTTTAGTCCCTCGGAGAGGTAACCGTAGGTTCCGCACGGTGGCTGTAATTCCCTCGTGTGCCATGTGGGGATCATCAAGCACCGGGAACCGTGGGTGAGGTGACTTATCGCTAGAGCTAGTCCGCAAGTTCAGAGCTCGACTCCTTTAGATACCGATGTTGACCGGGGGTAACACCACTGATAGACACCGTGCCTAGCCCTCGCTCACGTGGTTCATGAGGGAAAGAGAATCACAGAAAAAACCGAAGATGCAAACAAGGAAATCATCGACAAGCAAGAGGAAACGAGGAAATCGTTCTTGAGTCTCCATAATTTCCAGAGGGAGGATTTGTTTGTTACCGCTACTATCGTGAGTAGAGCTCACGGGTAGAACTTGCAAAGGTGCTGGATGTTCTAGGCATTGGGAATAGGGACTGCCTCTTCCATCTCAAGTCAGAATGCCCCTGGCCTTGCAACATGCACCACTTGGAAAGGGTCGTCCCACATTTGGGATAGCTTGTGGAGACCTTCGCGAGAGAGAACGCGGCGAAGGAAGAGGTCTCTGACCTCCAGGGTGCATGCCCGGACGTTGCGATAGTGGTACTGGCGCAACTCCTGTTGGTACCTGGCTGCCCAATGCTGGTGGTCTTAGGGACCATGACTGGGTTGGCCAATCACTCGGTGTGTAAGACATGCTTGATGAGCTCCACCTTGACCAGCTTCTCCATCTCAGCAACAATGAACTGCTGCTTTTCTACAGACATGTTCCTGGCCTTCTGCTTCACCAGGCGTGTCGTGGGGCATACCACTAGGTGGTGTTCTATCACCTCCTGAGGCACTCCCATCATATCCGATGGGGTCCAGGTGAATATGTCCGCGTTGACCCTAAGGAAGGTGACAAGTGCCTCCTCTCTCTTAGGGGAGAGGTAGGCGCCAATGGTCATAGTAGCCCCTGGGTCCACCTAATAGAGAGGGATCTTGGTTTCCACCCGCTTCTAGGAGAAATAGGGTTTTTTCTCTCTCCCCGACGCCGGGGGTACACGCGACATCCCCGGGAAGAAACACAGCCGGAAGTTGGCCGACAGCCCCTGGGGCCTTGCCAGCATGCGGTTGGCAGCCGCAGGCGGATGCTTCCTTGGCCCATTGGGCCGCGGTTGCCTCCTCCTTGAAGGCATGATCGACGGAGCGCGTGGCTTCGACCTCACTGTCGTGTACTATGATAGGAGTTCCATCACTCCCCAGCATCTTGACTAGGTTGTAGGCGTTATGGGTGACCGCCATAAACTTGGCCAACGCTGGGTAGCCTAGGATGGCATTGTAGGGTAGACCAATTGAGGAGACATCGAAGTCGATAATCTCCATGCGGTAGTTGTCAGTCGTCCATAAAGTGACAAGGAGTTGTACCCACCCGAGGGGAACGGTAGCGCCCGGCATTGCCCCGACGAACTACAGCACAGGGAGGAGGCATGCCGCGGGCACCACCAGCTGCCTGCACGCCTTTTACGAAAGCACGTTTAGGCCGACCCCGCCATCGACGAGCGTCTTGGGTAGGGAGACTCCTCCTATGGTGGGGGTGCATATCATCGGCACGACTCCCACCAGGGAAGTGGACCTCAGATGGTCCGCAGATCCGAAGGTGAGCGGCTGCTGCGACCACCCAAGTGGGATGGCAGTGGCGCTAGGCCTCGCCGCGGCCAACCCGTAGGAGAACTTCTTGATGTGGCGCCCAGAGGAGGGAGCCTGGGAGCCGCCCAGGATGCAGGCGACCATCCCAGACCGACCTCGGTGTGAAATGCCGGCCCATCCAGCCTCTGAGGGTGTGCTTGTTGCCATGGCGTCAACCATGCGAGGGGTCTTTGAAAGCGCGCCTCAGCCCCCTACCTGGAGCGTCAAATGTCAGAGTTTTTCCCGTGAAGGAAATTTGGTCCAATGATCCCTTTGTTTGAGTGGGGTATGAACACGCGTTCTCAAGGAACCTCGACAACGGTGGCGACAACGAAGCTATAATCACGGTAGAGAGGAGACACAGAGTTTTTTACCCAGGTTCGGGACCCTCGTGAGGAGGTAAATCCCCTATTCCTGCTTGGTTGTATTTCTTAGTTGGCTTTGCGTGGCTACAATGGACGATGAATGTCTAGGGTTTAAACCGCTAAGGATCGATCCTTTCTAAGGTAGGAGGTGGAGCCCTTATATAGGGAGGCGGCTGGCCTCTTCCGTAGCCCTTTGGCAAGAAGGGCGTCCACAATGCCGCCCCTTGAGGACCCAGTCTAGGAGGCTACTTTACATGGACTGAGTCTACACCATCTTGAGGACACCTTTACATCTTCCGCTCCTATCATCCCTGGCATCTCGGAGTACCTCCTTTTGTCTCGGTGTGCTAAAGTGGGGAGAGGGGCTGTCCTCTTGGTGGGGTCCCACCTGCTGCGCCTTTGACCCAGTCATGCCTTCGGGACGTCCATGGTGAGGTATCTGATGCCACCGTTGGCCTTGTCGTACTCTCTTGTAGGACTGCTCGTAGTCCTCCAGAGGTGCCTTCACTCTGGGCCCTCCGACGGAATGCTGTTGGGTGGCGACCCTAGTGAGGGTGGCCTCCTGCCTCCCCTCATGAGGTCTTCCCGACCACTGGTTGCGGGCCAGTCGTGGACGGATCGGGGTATGCCCTGTACCAGGTATCCGACAGGAACAGAGTATAGGACCAGTACCACAGCACCCAGAGAAAAATAGGTACAATGATGGTTATTCAGTAATAGAAAACGCCAAGTTCCCTAGGACGGATCATCACATGATGGGAACAAGGATGGGAAACATAAACTTGTAGCTGGATGATGCAATGTTGAAATTGGATAGAATATATAGATCCGAACTGTTGTAAGAAGAAGGTCCTCCGTGTCCAGCATGCTTTCAACCTCGGATCATGAGGGAATTCCCTATGCCGAACTTTCAGTTAGCCAGAGGAAGAAAAAATATGATAGTAGCACAAAGCCACAAGATTGGTTGATAGATTATGCCACATCTATGAACATCGCAGGAGGTAACCTTAGATAGGTTGTGAGATATGTACCTCAAATGCTAGAAGGACCAGCAAGGGTATGGCTAAATAATTTACCAGCAGGAAGTATCAACTGCTCGCTGGATTTTGAGGAGATGTTTGTAAGAAACTTCACAAGGACGTAAAAGAGGCCAAACATACCTCAACAACTAGCAATGTGCAAGCAGAAGCCGAATGAAACTGATCGAGAATTCTTGACTCAATGGTGCAACCTAAGAAACTAGTGTGAGGGAGTAATCGAGTCACAAGTAATCGAGTCACAAGAAATGATTTCTGAGGTAAGAGAAGATAAGATAGGACAGATTATCGGTATAACTCAAGCCATGTTGCTGCTATAACCTAAGATCAGCCATGAGCTAGGGGTAATCAGCGATAGAAAAATAGTGCGAAAGAGTGGACACCAAATAATGATGGCAAGAAGCAATGGAGTACAACAGAAAAAGCAATGGCAGAAAATGCCTAAGTACATGTATGAGTCTATGTTTTTTAATATTTACTATAGGGGAGCCCCCCACGGTCCTTTATTTAAAATAAAACCAACAGTCTTATGTACAAGCTAACAATCTAAAATAGAAAGTATGTACAGAAAGGGAAAAAAATATACAAAGTTACAATAAGGCATCTATACAGGAGGTCAGTTATGTGATGGTTTTCTTTTTGACTCTATATTTTAGAAGTGAAACATCACAGATAAACCCTGATTTCCAAGAGGCGAAGGAGGGTCTTATTCCTTTGAAAATTTTGTAATTTCTTTGCTTCCAAATATTCCACCAGGCTAGTATAGCAATCTCTATGAAGCATGGACCCTTGAATTTCTGTTTTGCATGTTTCAAATTTTTTGGACCAGAGCTTGAACCCCAGACAACCTGTAGTATGCCTAGATTCTTATACTGAAATTGCATTCAAAAAATAGATGTGACCAGTCTTCAAGGTTGTGACAAGGGCAGAGAACACAGTTGTGATTGTCAGAAACATTTCAATGTCTTCTGATTAGCATATCTTTAGTATTAATGTGGTCATGAATTATAAGCCAGGCAAAGAACTTGTGTTTGGAAGTACATTTACTTTTCCAGATCCATTGGGAGGGAAAATGGTTAGGGATGTGCTTGAAATATCCCTTGTACATGTCACTGACAGAATAATCTCCTTTTCTTGAGTGCAAATTTTTTCATTCATCATGTTTATTTTGTTGAAGGATGACATTAGCCAGTTGCAGCTGTAAATGTTGTAATTCAGAACTAGCTTCAGCAGATATTGGTAGATGAAAAGCTTCAGACATATGTGTAATTGAGATTGCTTGCTTAACAGAGGAGTCTTTATCAAGCACATGTGAAAATAAATGTGGATATGTTAAGTTGAGGGGATTTTTGTTCCAGCTATCCATCCAAAACAAAGCTGTGTCTCCTGATCCCACTGAACATTTTGAAATTGAGAGATATTCCTCATGCAAGCTCAATATATTACGCCACAAGAAAGATCCACAGACAGTAACAGTGTGAGGTACCATTTCATGATAATATGTGTTCCAAACTAATTTCACCCAAGGCAGATCAACTTTATTGTAGAAGTTATGTAGGTGCTTCATAAGCAGGCATTTATTTTTAATTTGGAGGTTTATGATACCTAAACCACCCTTATCTTTTGGTTTACTAATCATTTCCCAAGATGCCATAGAGTGTGCTTTATCATCATCCTTTCTCTTTCTCCATAAACAATGTCTCCTTGCTCTGTTTAGGACTTCAATTATTCCTTTTGGGAAACTTGGAGAACTGATGTAGTGCAATGATAATGAGGATAACATAGAATTCACCAATACAAGTCTGTCTCCATCAGACAAAAAAGAGGCTCAGGCTGTCAGTCTTCTTTCAACTCTGTCAGTCAGAGGTGAGAGATCTTTGATTGTTGGTTTTGTAATCCCCATGGGCAACCCAAGGTAAGTAAAAGGCATCTTTGCTGTGACACATCCAATTTCCAAAGCAAGGGAGGTAGCCTCATCTTGAGTTATATTTATGGGTACCAAAGATGATTTATGATAATTAACCTTTATTCCAGTGAATGTTGTGTATTCTTCAAGAATCCGCTGAGAGTGTGAAATTGTTGTGGATTAGCTTGCATGATAATAATAGTGTCATCAGCATATTATACAATAGGAAAATCATTGGTGCCCCAATTGGGGATTGGTGTAATTAACCTTCCTTCACTGAAAGCCCTGTTAATGAAGCTTTGTAGCAAATCTCCCCCAAGAACATATAACAGTGGAGATAGAGGATCACCTTGTCTAACACCACGCTTATAGATGAAATTTCTTCTAGGTACTCCATTCAGTAAAACAGCGGAAGATCTAGATGCTAGTATTTCTTTAACCCAACCAATGTAGATATCATCAAAACCCTTGTACTTCAAAATTTTGATTATTGCTTCATGTTCAATTGTGTCAAATTCCTTTTCAAAGTCCAATTTTATTACCACGGTCTGTTTTATTGAAGCATAACTTTGATGCAAGTATTCAAAGGTCCATCCCAAACAATCTTCTATTGTTCTGCATTTTATGAAGCCATATTGGTTCTCATGAATGAACCTTTTTATTTTCTTCTGTAACCTGTTTTTAGCCAATTTTGTTAGTAACTTAAGACATGTGTTTGTAAGAGAGATAGGCCTGAAATCATTGATAGACTCATGAGAGTTCTTCTTGGGGACCAATGTAATGAAAGAACCATTAATGCTTGCGAGAGGAGTTAAACCCTTGTGAAAGTCATGACATAATTTAATAAAGTCATCCTTAATAATATGCCAGCATTTCTTCACAAACATCCCATTGAAACCATCAGGCCGTGGAGCTTTATCAGTCTTCATATACTTAACAACATCTTCAATTTCATCTGTGCTGAACTCCTCAGATAGACAATCAAGATCATCAACTTTTGAGACAAAGTCAGATATATCTGACCTGCATTCAGTAGGGAAAGAAACCCCCATTCTGTTTTTATAGCATTTCCATAAAGCCTCTGCCTTATCTTTATGTTTGACCAAAATATTTCCATCTTCATCCTAAATTTGATTGATAACATTGTTCATGTATTTTTCTGTAGCTTTAGCATGAAAGTAGTATTTTTCCCCTCCAAATTTGACCCATCTAATTGTGCATATGTTTTTCCAGTAAGTAGACTAAGTGTTGAGTAGCTTCTTGAGGTGCAATTTAACAATGTTTCTGAAATTAAACTCAGCTATGATTAAGGGCCTCTTATCCTCAATAGCATCTAGCTCAAGTATGCATTTGTTACACTTGTCAACTAGAAGCTTAATGTGTGACAGTCTTTTCCCCAATCTCTTCAAAGCATATATTACATTTTTAAACTTTGCAGTAATGATATTAGCAATTGACTCCTGCCTAACTGGTTGCTTTCAGGCATGTTCCACTACTTGGAAAAACCCAGGCTGCTCAATCCAAATATTCTCAAATCTGAATTTTTTTGATCTTGGGATTGTGGTTGAAATACTGACCACACAAGGTACATGGCCAAAAGTTGATTTTGATAAAGGATTGACCAAAGTGTTGGGATATTTCAAGGTCCAGTCAGGAGTTGTAAAAAACCAATACAATTGTTCTAACAGAGGATTTTCTTGCATATTTGACCAAGTAAAATTTCTTCCCTTTAAAGGCAGTTCTAACAGACCAAGGTGGCTAATGATGCTGTTAAAAAGGAAGATGTCATTGAGATTATCCCCATCCTTATTTCTATTATCCAGTGATCTAATGAAGTTAAAATCCCCCCAAAGTAGGCAGTCTTCATGGATGGGATATTTAAATCACATAACCATTATACAAACAAATCCCTCTTCAGTCCTCTACATGGCCCATAAACATTTACAAGTGTCCAGGTATCTGAGTTATGGGTTGAGGAAAACTTGATTTTTATTATTGAGTCTGTCGTTTCCATTAATGAGCCCAAAAAATAGAGCTATTCCATAATACTATTAATCCACCAGAAGCACCAACGGAGGGAAAATAAACAAACTGATCAAACCGCTTTGGGCATAAAGTTTTGATAAAAGAATGATAAAAAACTTCACATTTTTTCTCTTGAAGACAAACTACTGAGAAATGACTTCCATTGATTTTATTATAAATAGCGAATCTTTTATCTTTATCATTAAGCCTCTGACATTCCAACAAAGTACCATCCAGTCATGGTTTAATGTAGAGAAATTATCCATTGAAAACTATTTTCTAAAAACATCCATCTGGCATGCACAACAGACTAGAAACAAACACAAGGCACCAACTTTAATTAATAATTATAGACTAACATGGACAGTGACTCATCATCCAATCTAGATAACTAATAGTTCCAAAGTATACCACAAGACCACATAACCAACAATAGTTCAGTACAATAAGACATAAAAGTATGGATAACTAGAGACTCAAACACTGGACCACACTGGTAAAAGTAAACATCACTCTTCATTGGGAACCTTCTTGGTCTTGTTGGAGGAAGGATCAGCCATAAGCTTGTCCTGAGATAGCTCTTCTGGTGGGATCTCTAACTCTTTACCTGTCCATTGAAGGACAGGAATTGGGATAAAAAATTCTGCTAGCTCTTGTATAGGCTTGGTAGATCTTGCCTTCTTTTTTGGCCTTGAGGTTTTAGCTTCCAAGCAAACTTTGAATCCAGCATCCCTATTAGCAGTTCTTGCACTCCTCCTGACTAGATAAGACTGACTCTGAGCATCATCCCTTCCCACAAAAAGAGGCTTGGTTTGCACAGGCTTTTTAGAGTTTGTAGCACTTCTTGTTACTATAATTGAAAGCCTTGTGTAAGCATTTTTTTACTCTTGGGAACACTGAGTTGAAGGGCTATAAAAGCCACTGGAGTTACTTGTTGATCATTGGGGCTTGCAGAAGTAATACTTCTAGTAGCTGGTCTGATCTTTATACTCATCATGTTAGTGTCTTTCTCATGATCCCAGATGACAGAGAAACCACATGGGCTATTGAAAGCAGTAGGCCAATTTCTTTTTACCAATAGTGATTTGAAAGTCTGCTCAACTGGCAAGCTAGAAGGAGCAAACTGCTTACAAAATTGTGGGATCATGTTCTGTAGCAACTTATCAATCTGCATGCTTGGTGGGATCACATGACCATATGAGGATGGCAGAAGCATGCTCTCCACAGGAGCAATTCTAACATGATTAATTATATACTGATTGTATGCCATCATATTATCATTGTTGAAAGACCCCCCCTGAACCATCAGATCCATCAATAATAATGGAGTCATCAACTTGCTCCACTTTTTGTTCCTGTTGTGCTGCATTACCATGGTATTGATGTTGCACCTCCTCCTGCATGTTACCTGGAATATCTTGATTATCATGTTGGAAGTTCCCTCCTTGGTCATGTGGCCCTTGCTCATGATTCTGATCCAAACCAATTTTAGGATATTGTGGGACAACAAAATTGTTAAAATTCATATGCATCTGACCAGGCATAGGGTGGGGATTACCATCAAAAGGCATTAGGTCCTCATCATTTGGCAGAGAATCAGCAAATTGTGTTGTCAAAATATAGAAAACTACAATCCAACCTTCCCTCACTCCACCAACTGAAGCATAGTTGCCAAAAACATCTCTGGGAACTTATGTAATAGCTGGGTAAGAAGCATACACCAGTGTTCTTTCAAGAATATTGGGATCCTGGTGCCACTGCAATTTTTTTCCAAAAGTACCAATTGCATTAGCAATGTCATAATTGTTCATGTAGTCCAGGGGTAAACCAAGAAACATGTACCACCTAGTGCTGAACCCCACCTCAGCCCTATGATTCTGCCTATCTTCATGTGCTAAAAACGAACAAAAGTGCCATTCTGAAGCTGAAATGGAGGGTGATCAATCAGGGCCGATCTGGCCGCCTGACTACGAAGAACAAAGAGACCAACTCCAAACAGACAGGGTTGGACATCATCAACAACCCGATGCAACTGATGAACAATAAAATCTCTGACCTGCTTCCTCCAGAAAGCTTCATGTTGCTCGGTGGTGGTGGCATGAGCTCAGAAATGCAAATATGATCATGACAGCGCGGCGGCACCACCGAGGGAGTGTATTCTAACCATGGTAGTTTTGTAGGACCACCATCGATGATCTGACGCCCTTCAGGAATCCACCTTGTCGGATCAAGTGGGATGTTCGCCATTGTCGCCGGTAAGATCTTCGACAAAAGAGTTGGGGAAGGGTTTGTTTGCAAGGGCAATGTGTCTGAGGCGATGCACGAGGAGGGCAAAGAGGATAGTGAAGCTAAAGAGTCCAGGTACTGTTCAACCTTGTCTGTCTTAGATTGCTTGTCTAAACCGATAGGTAAATTTTTTTCTTTGGAATCCAGCGCTAACCAAATTGACTCTTGGAATGCAGATAGTCCTTCTTTATGTGTCCATATAGAAAACAGGCCCAACATCGAATATCATTGACATATTGAGAAGTGTTATGGCCCATAATAAGAGATCTACCACAATTTAAAACTTTATATACCATGTCAACAATCATTTTTTTCAAAAGCTACATCCTCATCTAGAATATCATTATTGTTAACAGAGGAAAGATCAAAGCTGCTTTTTGATGATTCCCCCAGCTCCACAGAAGAAATGGTTCCAAAATTTATGTTGGACATGGATCCCTGCAAAGCAGTTCGCAGAATAACACCATATTTTTTTCGAATTTGCGGACAGTCATATCCAACTTCCGTATAACAGAGTGCCTCTTCTTTACTAGAAGGGAATTCATAACCTTCACAAGCATCATAGCGTTCGACTGTAGCAAAGGAGAGTCTTTTTTTCACCTGATGATTATGATGTCCAAAATTTGACCTTCGGATACTTGACACATCGGGAGTTTTATTTAGTGCATTTAAAGCCCGATTAGTTCTTTTCTTATTAGGACTAATCAAAGTCCACTTTTACTTGCATTCAATTTGCCAATCATTGAAATACCTATGCCACAAAAGGCCTCCAATGCTCCCTAAATGAAACAAGCATTTAAATTGTTGGCAGGAAAAAGAAAGTAGCGCATAAACCATGAAACCAACAAACCTAGAAGCCATACAAAACTTGAAAACCCTATCAGATAGTTGAGAGACTACAAGATCCTGGCTCAGTCCACCAATACAAGATTCGAAAGCCTAACTGACAGAAAAAACATCTAGTTTAAACTTTGAATGGCCAAAAGACACCACCATTAGGAAATGGTTAGAATTCCCTAAAGGGTGAAATGTTGATCCAAACTTGAATTTCACATCATTTCTGAAACCATATCCCAAAGAGAAATCCAGATCCATAGAGATATGTTCCTTAGGAAACTTCAGAGAGGGCTCAATGCCCTAGTAGTGGTCTAGAAAGGAAAGAAAGGATGGAAATAATGTGATCTAAGATTTTTATAGTAGATCCAATTCGCAGCATTTCTCCATCTACCAAGAATTTTCCCCTAGGGGAGAGCCCTTGGCATTCATGAGGACAAGCCATTCACGAGGTTTCCAGATATGTAACTCACTGTTATACGCCTTCAGACGTCCATGATCAAGATACTTCATCGTGGTGTAGGAGGCCTTCCATCACCAAGTTGGGGGGGAGGGGTCATCGGGGAGTAGGGAGCCAAAAAAACCTATGGGAATGTAGAGGGAGGTGGGCTGGAGCTAGTGATTAGAGTGAAGATATGAGATCACCAGAGATCAGGGAGATCACCGATGAGAGAGGTTTTACGGTTTAGGCCGTGGGGTGGTTGCCATTCAGAATAGACGAGTCTATGTTTTTTAGCCTTGCAAGTTCCACACGCCGAATATGGCTAAGCCGTTGAATCACACAACTCTGTAGTGTGCATGGATGAATAAAGCAATGGGTGGAGTAGGACCAACCTAGCCAAATCACCAACCACATCACGGGAGGAAATGCTCAGCAGCAGCTGTCCCTACCTCCACCATCGCTGAGGTATGAGAACCATGATAGAAGAGAAGCTGTGCACGAAGTGGAAAATTAGAACCAAGAGAACCATGGAGACCCTGGCCATGGTGGCAGAAATTACTACGGGGAACATCATCAAACATACTATGTGGTCACCACATAAGAAACAGACATGCGAAGTATGTAGAGGCGACATATGGAAGTCAATGTAGTTATGTCGGCCATGGCAACGTATATGCACTGGTCAGATCAGGGAATTACTTGGAGTATTAAGGATCACCCCAAGATCATGCCAAATCCTGGGTCATATGCATTGGTACTAGATCCGACATTCATTGGGGTGAATATCAGTGTGAAATTTTCCATGGTGCTCATAAATAACGGCAGTAGTATAAACATATTGTAAAAGGACATAATTCACAAGTTGGGTATCTCAGAAAGCATGTTGCAGCCGACTAAAACAACCTTTCATGGCATTGTGACGGGCTTGTCTTGTGAGACAATTGGCAAGGTTCGGATAGATGTATTATTCTGCGCAAGGGAGAACTGCAGGACTGAAAATTTGGAGTTTGAGGATGTAGACCTGGAAAGTTGCTACCATGCACTGCTGGGCAGGCCAGCCATATCAAAGTTCATGTCTTGTACTCACATCAATTACCTAAATATGAAAATGCCCGGACCCCATGAGATTAACACCATTGTTGGAGATTATAGGAGATAAATGGAGTGTGCCTTAGCTGGATCAAACCTGGCCGAGTCATTGGTGATTGCAAGTGAAAAAGGATAATTCAAGAAGTAGTGGCTCTGGCTCAGTCGGCTCAGTTGAATATGGCGGCACTCAGCAACCCGCATGGAAGTGTGTCATTCCATCCGACTAAAGGTACCAAGAAGATTCAAATTGACGACCAGTTCCCAGAGTGCACCGTCACTATTGGTGCCAACCTGAATGATAAATAGGAAAGCGAGCTCGTCAGCTTCCTCCGTGAGAATTGGGACATTTTTGGTTGGTCTATTCAAGATCTGCAAGGTGTGCCGAGGGAGCTGGCTGAGCACTCTTTGCATGTTAGGCCAGATGCAAGGCCGGTGATGCAACCTCTCTGCTCCTTCGCCGAAGATAGGAGAAAAATCATTGGGGATGATATATATTGGCTCCTTGTAGCCAGATTTATCGCGGAAGTGCTTCATCCGGATTGTCTATGCAATCCAGTGCTAGTGGAAAAGAATTAAGATGACCTGAATGTGGAAGTAATGTGGTGCATGTGCATTGACTACACCAATTTGAACAAGCATGTCCAAATGATCCATTTCCTTTGACTAAAATCGATCAAGTCATTGAGTCGATGGCTGGTTGTGAACTATTACCATTTGTACACGTGTACTTTGGTTTTCACCAGATATTGTTAAACCCGGCTAATCAAATAAAAACTGCCTTTATGACCCCGTACTGGGCTTATTGCTATTGCACTATGCCATTCGGCTTACATAATGCAGGGGCAACGTATCAAATATGCATGAAAAAATGTTTATATGATCAAATAGGCAAAAATGTCCAAGTGTATGTTAATGATGTGGTGATAAAAAATAAAGAGAGACATACTCTCCTAGATGATATCCGGCAGACATCCACGAATCTAAAGAGATTCCGAATGAAGCTTAACACAGAAAAATGCACCTTTGGTGTCCTGGCCGGAAAATTACTCGGTTTCCTCGTGTTAAGCCGAGGTATCGAAGAAAATCTGACTAAGATTCGAGCTATTGAGTGCATGGAGCTGCCGAAGTGTCTCAACGATGTCCTGAAGTTTATAGGTTGCCTAGCATCATTGAGTCGGTTCGTAAGTGGGCTTGGAGAAAAGGCATTGCCCTTATATCAATTAATGAAAATGTCGGATAAATTCATCTCGACACCACAAGCTAATAATGCTTTTCATGAGTTAAAAAAGATGTTGGCTTCAGCAACAGTGTTAGCCTCACCAATGTCCAAAGAGCCAATGTTGCTAAGAGGAAGAGGGTACGTGCCATGATAGTGTTGGAGCGTGACGAAGAGGGTAAGTTGGTGCAGAGGCTAGCATATTATCTAAGCGAAGTACTTTCCGCTTCAAAGCAAAACTATCCACATTATCACAAAAAGGCATACGGTGTCTATATGTCGGCCAAGAAGCTAAAGCATTACTTTGAGGAATGCCCTATAAAGGTGATATGTGAAGCACCAATAGCTGAGATAACGGGCAATAAAGATGCAATTTGCTAAATAACCAAATGGGAAATTGAGCTAGCCCCTTATGCTCCACAATTAGATAGACGAGATGCAATCAAATCTAAGGAAGTGGCCAACTTTTTTGTTGATTGGGCTGAAATGCAATATTAGCCGCCTTTTCCTAATTCAAACTACTAGAGAATGCATTTTGACGAATCAAAGTTAAGAACCAGGCTAGGTGCCGGGATAGTTCTTACTTCTCCTAAGAAAGATCAACTAAAATATGTATTATAAATACATTTTGTTGCATCAAACAATGTAGCCGAGTATGAGGCACTTGTTCATGGTTTAAAGGTGGCAAAGGACATTGCCATACGTCAGATATAGTGTTTTGGTGATTCATACGTTGTGGTGCAGCAATTTTTAGGTCATTGGTATGCAATTGATGCAAATATGGCATTATATAGATTTCATGTGTAGAAGATCAGTGGGTACTTTGAAGGATGTGAATTCCATCATGTACCTTAGGCAGAGAATGATGCAGCCGACACATTGTCAAAACTCGGCTTGTCCAGGCAATCTATATGTAACATCCCAGGATTAGCACATCAAAATAGACAGGATTAGCACATCCCAGAATTCCATCATGTGTGCATTGCATTCATGCATAAGAAAATCCGGGGGATTTTAGTGGAAAACAAAAAGGCCTATAGAGGGATCGAGATCTCTCTTGTTCTAATGGAAACAATAGGGCAAGTGTGACGGATTTTGACATGATCTGTACTGAATGTTCATGTTTGAGGGAAAACAATTCGAATTAAATATTCAAATACATTATTTGAATTCAAAAGTAAATAGAAAATAATTAATAATATAAATGGAATGGTAAATTTTTGAATAAATAAATAGATATCACAATAATCACAACACATCTGATTTACATAAGAACTTGGAATTATTATTTCAAAAACAATAAATATTACATTTATTAATACAAGTATATAAAATTTACAACAATTATTAAATGGTACAAACTAATATATCAATCAAAGAAGATTACAACATGGATTATATTTAATAATATAAGTAATTGTATTTTCAAGGAATACCTTGTATGAAACATTAAATATTACAGTTACAAATGGATCTCACCAAAGGAAAAGAATCCAATAAATATTAGGAAATATCTTTATTAGATAATATACAAGGTTATATTGTTCCTTACAATAAAATGCTAAATAAAAATACAAGAAAAATAAAATTTAACTTTATTAATAATATATAATATTACATTGTCAAATTACATTATCCAAAGTAAAAAGGTATTACAAGAAGAATAGGAAAGGTCCTAATCTAAATCTTCATGTCCTGAAGATTTTATTCCTGATCTTGTATACCTGCAAAACAACTCAAAGAAAACAAGGAATAAATAATATAAGAAAGGAAGGAAGTATTTTGGGGTTGGTTTGCTCTCAGGTATATAATAGTGAGATGCAGTATTTATTTTCATCATAGAGCAGCAATTAGGGTCCTAAGTAGAATCTGTTCTTATCAGAATATTAGCCTCAGACTAGGTGCATCATAGTCTAGTACAGGGGTAAGTTTCACCAAGGTCAGGTAAGAGGCATAGAGATAATCCCCAAAATAGTTGAGCACATCCACAATGGACCAGCTTCCGGGCTAGGAAAATATCTTTCAATGAGACAAAAACACCTGGAACATGCAGGCAGCTTACACACACAGCTGCATGTGATGTGCTGTCGATTAATCAAGGAAAGTGACCAACATAGAAAAAGGCAACTTCAGCCACTACTGGGAGAGGTGCCGCTCACACATCCATTTTCCCCCAGGACAACACAAGCTAAATCAACCCAAAAAACAAGACCACATCTCATATAACTCCAGCTTTGGTTCTCAGCTAAAAAATTCAATCAACCACTTCAATTACCATAGTTACCTGAATTCAAGACAAGTCCAAGCCAGCAGAACAAGTCTAGCAGATCAAGATCAAGCTACTACCAGTTCCAGGAGGAGAAGGCTAACCAGCTCAAGATCAGAGCACTAGGTTGAGCTGACCAAGATACAACACACCAAGCATCCACATACATCAAGGTAGAAACTCACTAGAGCACTAGCTAGATCTAGTAACATACCTGTTCTTATTAAAATGCACCATTAGACTCAAGTAGAATAATTGCTGTGGTACAAACTCACCCAAATCCAACTTCCCTTCAACTAGATTTTCATCTAGGAGGATTGGATGGGGTGGTGCTCTCAGCATGGCAAAGATTTGATTTGCCAAACTCATCATGGAGTAGTAAAAAGCCAAATCATAGAATCTATTTTTCTTTGTATCAGGGCCTCAACATGTATGCATCATTGGCTAGGTCAAGAACTTCCTCCACAAAAATCAACCATAGCAACTAAACTTAATCAGGTAAATAGCATCCATGCATTATTCAGCTTTAGACCAGCATCATTAGCTTATTATCTAGTTTTTACTAGATAAACATATACCACAGCTGCTAGGCTACAGGGCACATTCCCAGAGGGTAGCAACTCTGTACCTAGCAGATTCACAATGTCTTGAGCACAAACTCAAGTCCATTTTCTTAAATCCACAAATCATTTTCCTAAAAATATTTAGGAATCATTTAAAATTGTTGTTGTCATATATGCAGTGTACTCATATTGGCCACTTAGTTACACTTACTAACCAAACAATCTTATCAACTTCCTAGTAGGATCTCTAGGAATCAATGTTGTATATTATCTCACTGTCAGATTTGACAGAGAATAAATCATTCTCATAGAAGAGATTTCTAGGAAAGAATTCAAACCATCACTAAACCATATGTTCAGATCACCAAATGTACCTCATATATGATCATAGCACAGCCAGATAACAGGAGTAACCAGTCCTGGATAGAGGAATGCACACATCCAGAAAGATTCCACCTTAGTTGATATCAAAGGCAACCAAAGCTACTAGCTAAAACCTCCAGCAATCTCAATAATACAAGCAACCATTTTCCTAAGTCAAAATAATAGAAATCATCTATTATCTAGCAGTAAACCATTGTTCATGAAGGAACTATACTGTGAATTAATTCAAACCAACAGTTTGAATTCAACCAAATATCTGCAACTATTGATACGACCAGTACTTGACAGTCTAAGTGTTTCTAAACTAAAGATCAGGTAATTTTAGATGCAAACCAAATTAGCATCTAACAGCCAGGGGTGTTAACAATACCAAACATATATTCGAGGACCATATCAAATTAAACAACCTATGGACCAAGACCAAGTACTGCAAGCTACTGATACATAACATCCAACTAGGATAAATCATCGAATCGAGGGTCGGTCACACAAGAATTACCTGAATCAAAGTAGAAGAAGATGCAGGAAGGGCATAATAACCGAATTAGATAGGAAATTCACGATCGGGGTTGCATTCACTGCCGTCCCTCTGAAATCAGAGAATAGAGTAGGACGCAATGGTTGCTGCAATGCCACAACACCATAGAGAAAGCAGTCGTAGCCGCAAGTCAAGTTAGACAGAGAACATGCTAGGGTTAGCAGTCTCACGCATGGAGGCACTGGTACTGGTCGGTGCAACGGTAAAACCAAAGAGAGGTAGCATTGGAGCAACTCTAGCGGGCGGTGCGAGATGCGGCCGACCATGGCCAATACGGATAGGGAGGCGACCGACGGTAATATCTCTCCCGAGCCATGACGGTGTCGCGGACGAGCAGAAGGGGCGGAGACCAAATCGAACCAGAGAAGTTAAGGTACTAGAGCACGGCGAAGCTCCGACGACCAACGCCGGCAACCGCAACGACCTACCTCACTTGAATCGAGCAGGCAACGACGGCGGCGTCACCACCAGAAGGGGAAAACGAGAGCGTGAGGGTAAGAGAGAGTGAATGGGGAAGACTAGGCCGGGCTAGGGTTTGACCCGATCCCAATTGGGCTCAGTTGAGCTAGGTTGGGCCAGTTGGGCTAGACGGCAAGCCCGTCCCAGTTCCAAAGGAAATTACCAAATAAATTGTTTACCCAATTGTTGAATGACCAAATTACCCCTGAACATAACTTAAACCCTAGGAAAATATAGAAAAATCCTAAAATTGTAAGTAATATATCAAAATGATCACAAAAATGATAATTATCCAAGAAAAATATAAAACCACTTGATTAAACTAAATCAATGCCACTAATTTATTAAAGGCACTAGAGTTATCAATAAATTATAACAATATAAGAAAATAACCTATAAATAAATAAAAATCATTTTTGTGTATAAAAATTAACCTACTATTTTATAAAAAATATTAGTTTATAAAGCATCATGACGCATCTACTATGGCAGCCTTATTTTCAACAAAGTTTGCCATCACTCCTAAACCTCCTAAAACACAAACAAGTCAAACTCTTGCTGATATTAGCATCGATATAACTTGGTCAAAATATCCCTCTATCCCTTCTACCAAGGTGAGCTCTGAGCTCACTAATCCAACCTTGTTTAGGTGGTATAAAAATATCAAACCCCTAGTTCATCCAAATCTAGTTTTCTTCCATTTTCAAGGTAGAAATTCAAAACCCAAGGTTTTCATTGATGGATACTTCAAGTTGACATCAGCCACCTTGGATATAATCATCTACCAAATAATTCCCTAATTATTTGGAATGTAAAAATACTAAAATTCCATTCTTTGCCAAATCTTCAAAACCTTGCCTATAAAGGCAAGTTTGTTTTTCTCCAACACTACCTTGCCAAATCAAGGCACCTTTGATGTCTATATATCATATTCTACCTTTCCAACTCACAAATAAACATTTTTCAGATCCTATATTATTTCTTTTTGCCCTTTTTTAAATGGTAGAAACAAGAAATAGTAACTTAAAAATACTTTTCTATCCAAATATATCCCAATAAAATTCTCCAATGTGTGATATGGTATTTAGTACCATCTCACATCACAAACCAACCTTGTCAAATATAAAAATATAAAATAAGCTTCCAAAAACCATTTTTGCACTTTCTGAATAATTGTGATTAATTGGACTAATAATCCTTGGAAAATCCCAAACAATTCCCAAGGTTGTGTTATGACCTTATCTATTCCCCATTACCATTTCCTCAACTTATTAGGAGCCCATTTGTGTACTTCCTTCATAACCTTTGCTTTGATCAAATTTGCAAAACAATCAAGTCCACTAATCAAAGACCCACCAAACCTCCTCCAACCTGTCCAAGCAAGCTTACACAACACACTACCACTGCTAGGTCGAACTACACTATAGCAAATACTATAGCGCCCTTTACCCTTGTCCCTTAGTGCTTGGGGGAAAGAGGAGACACCAAATCAATACCAAATCTTGCCCCTCTTCAATGCCTTGTTTACCACATTCCCTCTCTACCCTGCACCAAACCAGAAACTACTCCCCACATGCCCATGGCAAGGCCAACTATGGTTTCTCCCCCTCTCCTTTGCACCTCATGGACACATTCCACCATGAGCCCTCCATCTAGGGTTTATAAGGAAATAAGCCACCCCTACTCTCCCCCTTCACCTAATTTGTCCCCTCTCCTCTCCCTTACCTCCCCTGTACTCCTACTCACTCTCTCCTTCTCTGCCCTTCCCGAGAGAGAGAAAAGAAGGAGCTTTGGCCATGGAAAATATCCGAGCATAGCTCACTCTCCCCTGCACTTCTCAGTTTGTATGTGGCCTACCCGTGCTACCCTACCCCTGATCTACCATCCCCGAGCTCCAGAGCTCCTCTCAAGACTTGCCTCGGCCTGGAGAGAGGAGGCTCTTCCTCTTGGTTTTCTTCAAGGAACTCGATTTGGTGGTCGTTTTACTGCCTTCCTTCTCTCTCTTGGAATACATGACCTCCTAGGGACCGACACTAACCTCACCGGCCCTTCCCTCTTATATGAAGGCACCCTTGGAAGCATCCTGATGAGCTCCGGTGCCTCTCGCGCGAGATAGGTCCCGATGCGAAAACCGCCCTTGTCGCCCAACGCCGGAACCCCTGCGTCACGACGCGTCTTCTCTGCCGCTTCCCAACAGCCGTCACGCCTCCTAGTAAGCTCCCTAGCCGCCTCCCTCTCCCCATCTAGGGTTCCTTCCTGCATCCACCATCAGGAGGAGGACGACGGTCGTAGACCGTCGATCCCCTTCTAATCATGCGGCCCAGGGGAGCTGATACTTTTTAGGTCGCCCACTACGGCTGACAGGCGGGCGCCACCCCGCGGCTGTCCTAACCTACCTCCCGCGCAGCCTCCCGCTTGCGGTGCCGCACCAGTGGGCCGATTTCGCCTCTGCGTCCCATCTTCCCCAGGAAACCAGCCCGCCACCATTGTCCTTTCTTATTTATTCTAGATCTAGAAAAAAGGCTGATAGGAATAAATCCAAATGAAAATGAAAATTTACTCCAAATGGCCAGATCCAATTTTTCCCAGATGCATACACAAATTATCCAACATTCAGTACCCTTATTTGGTCCAATTAGTTTTCTAGAGAATTTTTAATAAATCCAATACTCAGGAGTATCCTTTACATCATTAAATTCTTTTTGTTAGTTTCCTAACTCCAAATAGCATAAACCTTTTTGTTACTGAAAATTATCTTAGATACCTTGAATGCCACCCTATCCCCATATTAAATTACTTTCTAATTTATCCTTGGTAAAAATAACAAAAACAACACCTTTATGACTTTAGAAAAAATCTCTAGGTCAGTTCAAAGTAGGTACTGACCTAATTCCAAATCCGGTTAGACAATCATACCAATATGCCTCAAACCCCAGGAGCGCAATATTTATTGAGCTCTCTTGGATTTTTGGTGAATTAAACATTTCTGTGCATAGTTAATTCACTAGAAAATCACAGTAGTTATGTAAATCTAAAAAGGGTGATTCCAATTTATACTGAAAGGTATTTTAAATACCTACCATGTATCCTTGGAATAATATTAAAATCTCCAATAGTTTTATTCTGGTTAAAAAACAAAATCCCTCTATTATTGCCTTTGGGATTTTCTTGAGGGCATTCTGATAAATATTTTTAGATGATTCGAACTCCTCTTGAATTAGTGAAATAAATCCTACCTAATCATCCAAGGAAATAATTTTTGGAATTCTAGAACTTTTCTGGTGAATTATTTCCTAAAACTAGAGTTTTACTACTATAAAATTCATTATAAATCAATGCAAATTGATAAAATAGTGGAACAACTTTTGTTGGTTTCAATTTATCAATACCTTTTTGATGATATCAATTTTTCATATTGATATCTTACATAACTTGACCTTGGATTAAAAGCCCCCTTTAATAAATAGTTTTGACCTCCAAATCATTAAAGAAATCCACAAATGCTTTCAAGCATTTCCACTTGCTCAATATCTAACTACTCAAAACCTACTAAATTTTAAACTTGTATTGTCCATTTCTTGCTATATTTATTGATGCTTGTATGCCTTGTATTGAATGTGGTATTTTTTGATTGCATGTATGCTCTATAACGGCGATAGTTGTGATTGTGTGATGATGAGAAGAAGGAAGCATCAGTTTAATATGATTATCATTGGTATTATGGTATTATCAAGAAGTCCAGAGACATCTTGCTGGTCACAGGAAAGCCACCTTCTTGCTCATAAGCCCTTGTCCTACTTCTATACTTATGCTTGTTTTAACAACTTGTTTATGTAAATTGCATGGTTTTAATATGCTATGTTTTATATGTGGGAATGTTTGGCTCCTCCAAACCATTACACATTTGTACTACTAAGTACAACACCCTTGATGACACCTATGTATCCCTAGTATGATAGATGGTGTTGAACACCATATACCCCTTGGAGAACTCGTTTTAGCTGGAGCAAAAGTATAGGATGGGAAGACCCCGGTAAAAGTTTTATAAAATTATTTACGAGAAAACCTAGGCGAGGTTTGGCCTGCCAAGAGATTTGAGAAAGAAAAAGGATTTTGTTTTGCAAATGATGCTAAAAAGTAGAAGGAGAAAATGTTTACGAAAACTCACCAGGTTCTTTGCAGTTTTGGTAGAACAATTACCCCGTGCAACCACACTACCCTGGAGTGGGATGGGTCCTAACTCGAAGTTAGTTTACTCCAATAGTGGACCCTCATACTACTTATAAGGGATCATCTCCCTTGAATGTCGGGTTTCCTTTATGAAAAGGGTCAACTATGAAGAAGTCACCTGGAGGAAATGCGAACTGCCCCTAGGAGCAACCGAATGATACTATGAGCCTCTCATTGAAAGTGCCGGCTCTCGAGGAGTTGCGATGCACTCAAATTGGTATGTGGATCTAGACGTCCTGGTGTTGAGGGGAACAACTCATAGGGTAGGGACCATGATGGAGTGGACTTTCTGAAAGTTTTGTTTGGTTATCCAAGACCCGCATACCTTCGTATGACGATTCGAGGGTGATCCCGGTGGATGTATCAAATCATGTGGGTAAACTATACAAACTCTGCAGAGTGTAAATCTATTCGAATAGCCGAGTCCTCAGTCATGAACAGTTGGGAAGGTTGCTGTAGAGCGGTGCTGGTTTTGTTTTCAAAAAGGATTTTAGAAAAAGAAAGGTTTTCTAAACCTGGTGGTCTAAAGGACACCAGAGAAGGCGATGGGATGTTGAGGAGCAAGGAAGAATATAACCCGGTCATTTGAGGACCGTGGAGTTGAAATAGGGTGACCCAATCCTAGTGTTTTCTAAATTTTTTCAAAAAAAAGGTTTCCAAAATGTTTTACAAAAGTTTCCAACAATACCTTGTAGATGTTATATCTACAAGAGAAACTATTTTGGAAAAGAACCTTTTATGGAGCCCACCTACTACCACAACCATATTGCACATCCTCTTGTTATTACTATTCTCTTAAGGTGGTTTGCGAGTACATTCAAAGTACTCAACGGTATTGTCCCTGGCTATTTACTTGGCTAGATTTTTAGAAGACCTAAGAATGATGGAGATGCTGACGTCTATGCGAGCTAGGCCGTCTTCCCAGTTAGTCTCCTGTAGGTTAAGGCATGACATGGGCTCTATGTTCGGTAATGATCCGTTGTTGTTGTTTATACACCATAAAGGCAATTATGTAAGTCTTCTACATTGTTAAATTATGGATGTTGAAATGGTACTTCTTGGTTATGCTCATGGCTCACTAATCATGGGAACTTTAATTGCAGGCATAACGGGGATTCTCGGACTGTATATCCAGGGTACCACATGATGTATGACGATGTATCCTAAACTATTATCTCTATCTAGGATATTTGAATCTTGTTGTATGGCGTTGCGATATTTTTGTTTCTTTTAGATGGTTTGGCTCTGATGTACTCTTGTATGTCGTTGGCATAGATAAGCATTTGTGTATGCTTGACACGCAGTCCAGCTGGCTACGTCTCTCGCACAAGAAGCTATAACCACAAGAAGTGGGTAGGGTGGTTGGCCAGTACCATTCCCTATTCTGCTCAGACAGGACCTACACGTGGAAGGACCTTGGGCCTCCTCAGTAGGACACCTGATGAAATTTTGGGTTATAATTTCTTGTGATTTAGAGCATAGGGTCTAGGGGATTATAGGGGGTCAGGACGAGGACAAGGCGAGGCGGCTCAGGGCTCACTGTCGACCTAGCACCCAGATGGCGCTCCCAAGCTCGGCGACATCACTCCACCACAGGGCTATAGCTTCCAAATCATCTCGCCTCCCGGTGTCGTCTCTCCCTCTCACGGGCGGGAAGACCGCATCATCGAGTAGATCGCCATGGTGGGTCAGCAGAACCGCCCGGCCCTCGCCAACGGCAAGAGATGCAGAGCAACGACTGCCTCACCTTCACCAGGGAGCTTCGTAGCATGGTATGGCCACACAAGTTCCTCTAAGAGATGTCGTCATGCTACGACGGAACCGCCAACCCATGCAAGTTCTTGTAGCTCTACACCACAGGCATTGAGGCCGTAGGTGGCGATGACCGCATCATTGCGAACTAGTTCCCCTTGAGCCTGAAAGAAACGACCCGTAGATAGACGATGAACCTTCTCAAGGAATCCACCGTCTCATGGTCAGCCCTCTGTTCCCTTGTCATCGCCAACTTCAAGGGGACCTACGAGCCCCCACTCGCCTACTACAACCTCTGCCAGGTATGCCAGGAGCTTGGGGAGACACTCATCAAGTTCCTATAGAGGTTCAGCCAGGTCCGTAATAAGATTCGCAAGATCTCGAAATCCAACATCATCACCGTCTTCTCCGAGGGAGTCATAGACGTTCAAATGAGGGGAAAGATCGACATCTGAGGCGAAATCCTCATCACGTCCGCCAAGATTTTCATCAATTTGGAGAAGTGCACCAAGGCTGAAGCGGGTCGCATGTTTGGCCTAGCCGAGGTGGAGACCCCTCCCAAGTCCTCTAGTTCCTCCAAGAGAAAGAGGAAGGATTCCAAGCGAAAGCCCGTCGACATCCTTACTGCAGATCCCAAGCCGAATACCCCTCGCAAGGGTGACGCAGAGGGGGATCGCGAAGACCGCTCGTAATGCTTCTTCCACAAGAAGCATGTGCATCCCACCGATGACTGCAATGAGCTCAAGAGGCTCCGTGACCAGCACAGCAGACAGAGGAAGGGAAGACAGGGAGGCGAGGGGAGGAATGGGCGCGGAGGGAACCAAGGATGGGGCGCTGGAACAACAACCACGGTGGCCAAGGCACCCACCAGATGGGCCAGCAATCCAATGTCGTGCAGCGACATCACCACGACCCGGAGAAAGGCCATGCCGAGGAAAATGTTGGGGGCTACTATAGCACCCCAAGTAAACTCTAATTATACAAATGCCTGTTTTTTTTCTTTTGTGCAGCATCATGTCATCGTCATGCATATGTTTGCCTAAAAGTAGATTGCTAAAAGCCTACTTTTGTTTTCTATATATACCCCTTCTTTATTTCAAATCAAACCCTCGGTCTTTCCAGACCTTCTATTTTTGAACTATTTTCAATAGCGTTGAAAAAGAAAATAAAAATTAAATAAATAGTTTTAGTGGGGGAGTCAGCCATCCACCAGGCCCATAAGCCCAGTAGCCAGCGAACTACCACCCCACCGAAACCCTAGCCTATCCAGCGACACACCTACTCCGGCTGTCGCCTACACCACTCTAGTACGTAGCACAACACACACATACACTCTCCCACGCGTATCCCCATCCGCTACGATCAACCACACGCCAGCGCCTGCCTGCACCCTGGCCCCACCACCCGACCGGGGCGCAACCACCTCCCCCGCGGTGCAGCGCAACCCCACGCTCACCCCACACGTTGCGATCGACACGACCACTCCCATACCTAACCAACCCTCCTCACCTTGTACTTCTCGCCACCAACCACGAGCCCTAGCCGCACCCACGAAATTGCAATACGCGCCTGACCTCTCACGCATCTTCGCACTCCTCTTAGTCGAGCCCCACCTCCCCTGCTACCTAACAACATCGCAGCCACCTCGTCACCCTTAACCTCCATCGCCCCTTAGCCGCCCTTCCTCGTTAACCGACGGTGCCCCTTCCCCGCCCAGCGAGATCCTCGCTTGACCGCTGCGCGCCTGTGCCCTCCCTTATCACCTCTCTAAGCCCCACCTTCCCCGCTCTATCCCGCCACCTGGAGGCCCCATCACCATCATAGTCGCGATGCCTACACTGATCCCCTTCCTCGTCGGTCGAGGTGTCTGACCTCATGCGCCTCGACCGCCGCAGTTAAGGTGCCTCGCACGACCCAACCAATTTGGACTTCTCCAACCTCCTATTTTCTCATTGCCACCGCCGTGGGACCCCTTCATGTCGCCGCCCTGCGGCCTCCCCATGCTCGCCCTTCTGTACCGCCCGACGAGCCCTCCTCGACATGGCGTCCTTCCGTCGTTTCCCAAGCTCATTCCCGTCACCTCTCGTCTCATGGCCGTGTGTGACGCCATGCTCGCCTTCCTCTCTCGGACGCGTCGAGTGCCTGAGGTCCACCTCCATCCTCTGGTACATCCGTCCCAATCCCCTCTAACCCGCTCGCTGCCGCGAGCCTGCTCTGACCCCCATGCGCAGACGTCGGCCTGGCATCGCCCATGTTGCTGCTATTCAAGAGCACCAGCACGCATTACTACAACATGATATATCTAGTATTTGGTGGTGTGATTCTGATGATGCACTACGGTGGTGACATGGAGGTGTTAGTGTGGACGAAACATGGTCAAAATCGTGTGAAGGTATGTACTTCGAGTACCTTTGACCCGAACACTCAAAGTCATGACCCAAAGAGCATCTACATGGAAAAGCAAGACCTTCATACATGGATGCTCATCGACAAGACCGGCTCGATGCCAATGGTTTAGAAGAATGTACATGGTGCCACTCAAGACCCCGGAGTCCGAGACTGGAGCCTGAACCCCATCAAACCCTGAACCAAGATCTCCTTCATCAAACCAAAGACCACGGAACCTCAAGTTCTTCTTCCTGGATCCGAATACCGCACCCCGAGACCCCCAAATCCGAGCCCCAATGTGTGACCCCTATCCGAGACCCTATTTTTATAATATGGCATTTATCACTTGTTGCATATTAAATTATTGATGCTCCCATCTCATCATGTGGATTCGGGGGCATTATGCCAATTCATCATATAATTAAAATATGGATACCATAGGCGGGCTGTTCTAGTCTTATATTGGCTCCATTTAAATTTGTCTAGAGAAACGATGACATGTTTTTCCTTATTAAGACAACATTTAAAATTGCGGGGTATCTATACAAAATAAACCCTCTAATTAATTGCCAGGTCCCCGTTCCTCTTAGTATTGCCTAGTCGCATCGCATCTTTGCCATGTCATTGATAGCTGTGAGATTCGGCATATTTTTTGATGGTTTCTATTGATGGTTTTCCTTTGGATTTGATGGTTCTCTTGTTTTACCTAATGCTAATACTTTGCTAGCAAAGAAAACTTGGTTATTAATGTGTTTTCGAGGTTCTGAACATCAACAAAGGGTTTTAACAGCAAAAACACAATATTCATACAAAACAAGCAAGTTTATTTTTGGAAACAATCGAGGGAGGCATACAATAGCTTTAACGAGCAACTATACGGCAGGAATATTTTCTTCAGCCGTATAGTTACCGCCATATATTTTCCACCGCCTTAGTCCTGTCAAAAGGTACAACATTCATGAAGAGGTCAAGGACAAAAACATAACACAACAGCCGCCGTTCCATCCATGAGGGAGAAAGAAGAGATCCGGAGAAGAAGGACTTGAGAGAGATATATCCACCTTGCAAGATTAGGGTTTGATATTGTTTCTTCCTATCTTGAATTGTGTTGGATTTATCTTCTATTCTTATTGTGGATCTCCATGGTAATATCAAGAAGAACTCCCTTTATCTAATTATATCGATGATGCTTTCTTCTCTCATGCGTGAGTAAGTTCCCTTGGGCGTGGGAGATGTAAGGGATTGGTGAGATGTGATGTGCCTACATAATTTCCATTAGTTTCTGATTGATTTTAGTTACTATATTATGTGTGCTTGACTATGTATGGGATGCTTAATGTCTATTGTCCAATTAAGGGCCCAAGACAACATGATACCTTGTTCTACGTAGATAAGATCTTGTTTGCTAGCAGACCGATGACCCCTGAGTGACATAGGGATATCAATGGAAAACTAGTTGAACTCGAGGAGCACGAGGATCCACTGTGCCTATTGCATTAGTCCGATCCAAGGAGCTAAATTGCTAAGCAACCTGAAGGATCTTGTCTAGTGACTGACCATGGTTTTGGTAACAGACTAGTAGGATTATTGAATTTGGGATGAACTCTACCAAGAGGAGTTGCGGCTAATTATGGGTTGCTCGCCTACACACATACTTATAAGATTATAATTGTTACACTTAGAACTCATCCACCTGGCACATTCACTATCACCATAAACTGAATCTCCTCGCGCCTATTTTTTCATCTACAAAAAAAAAACAAATCATTCTTTACTTTTATGATTTTTATTTCTAAAGTTTACATTTTAGCTTTATTTAAATACAATCATTTTAATCCAAATCTCATTCTCATTATCAACACTTGCAGTTAATTCACTCGAAGACCTTGACAACTTCGAGTGTGACAGAGACTTTACCCATAAACACTTACCTTTGGGCTCCCTGTGGGATCAATATCTTAACTTCGAAACTAGCTCTAAAAGATCTATGCACTTCCAGTCATCAAGCTATTTTCTAGCACCGTTTCCGGGGAGCTAAGCGCTAAGTGTTTGTCTATTGAAATTTCAAGTGTTACTACTACAAAATGGTCTCCCTAGGACAAAGGGTCTACAAGCTTTGGAAGGGCCTATCTACCAGATTATTTTGATTGCTTACTTGTTCAAAGGCGCAAAGAAATTATTGAAAAACTTTTGAGATCAAATAGAGTTGAAGTTGAAAACCTGAGTGACATCATGTAAATCATGTCCATTCATAGGACAACTCCCAAGAAACCTGAGAAAACTCTCAGAGCATACAATGCTCCAAATTCTGCTTTTCTTAAACAAACAATAGAATTTCCTAATCCTGGAGTTAGAGAATATCGATTTGATGGTGAGATTATTAAAATTTTGCAGGAAAAAGCTTTCATCATAAGGGAAGATGAGGACCCAGGAAGACATCTTAGAGAGTTCGACAATGTGATAGCATCACTTGGACCAAAAGGTTTGCCAAGACACTTCTCTTGTCTAAAATTATTTCGTTGGTCTCTTAAAGGTAAGGCTCTAGACTGGTTATATTCTTTCCCTCGTCATTACATTAAATGTTGGGAAAACTGTATTGTTAAATTCATAAACATGATTAATCCTATTAAAAGGTAACAGAAATTAGAAATAATATAGGCAACTTCAGTCAGAACTTGGGAGAAAATTACCCACAAGCTTGGGATAGATTTTTTGGAATGATAAATAGTATTACTAATCATGGATATTCTGAATCAACTATTTTCCACTTATTTTACCATGGTCTTAATACACAATGCAAAGAATTACTTGATTTATAAGTAGGAGGATCGATAAATACTTTAACTACTAAAGCTTGTTTGGAATTGATGTCCACTAGGGCTAATAATGATTCTCTTTATAATCCTGATTTTGGTACTAAGCTGGAAAAAGGGATACTTCGTATAACTCCTGATCTTATCCCTGAAGTACGCAAAACAATGAATTAAAGGTATACCTTCTGAACTTGTTAAGCAAAACAAAGTAGATCTGTTACAAGTTTTTGATGAAGAAGATGAAACTAGAAAAGTTTTTCCAGAATTAAAACATTGACAGGCCAAATCCCATAATAACCTGCATAAGCAATTTCATAGACATAAGAAGATTTTGGCAGAACTCACCGAAAATTATGACGAGATTGGCCAAGAAATAAAATTATTTCACAAGTAGTATGATTGAAACCCAATGTAAACAAATAGCATCGGGTTATCAAATTTTTCTTCAAGATGATATAAATATTCCTGTTTCTATAAATGTTGTTATAAGGACAGGTGCAGTTGTTACAGGACCATTAGGACCACCAGAATATGAAGCTGAAAAAGATCAAAGGGAAAAAGCCTTGCTCAAAGCAAGCCAAGAAGATGACACGCTGGTGGATCCTCAAGATGAAACTGGTCAAGAAACACAAGACCAAACCTTGGAGGAGCAAAATGATGCACATGATGACCGCTATGACTCTGATGTAGAGACTGTTGATCCAAGAGAAGAAAAAGAGATAAGCAATGAAGATGAAGTTGTTGCAGTAGAAAATAAGAAAGGTGATAAGCAGCAATAAAAGAAAACAACTGAAGAGCCTGATCCCCCACAAAAGGTAAAAGACAAGAATAAGAAAGGTGAGCAAAAACTTCCATATCTAGATCGCAAAAAAGAAAGCACCAGATCCGGTAATCTATGATTCTTTCAAAAAAAAGGCACTTGGTGATCTTAGTCTAGAAATTCCATTTACGGATGCAATTAAAGTACCTACCTATTCTAAATTTCTCCGTGATATTCTTAATAGAAAGAAAGAAATAACTGAAACCGTTGCCATGGTGACTAGTTAACTTGCTAATCGTAAGTTATTGTCTAAGTCGGGAGATCCAGGAATACCAACTATTTCATGCTCAATTGGAAAATCGGATATTCATAACGCTCTGTGTGATTTAGGTGCAGGAGTTAGTGTAATGCCGTATTCCCTCTATAAAAGGTTAGGATTAGGGGAGTATTCCCCCACTTATATCACTTTATAGATGGCTAACAAATACACTTAACAACACATTGGTATCATTAAGGATGTTCTACTTAGAATAGATGAGCATGTTATTCCCACTAATTTTTTTATTATTGAAATGCCAAAGAATGAAAAACTATCTATAATACTTGGAATACCTTTCCTTAGCACTGCAGGAGCGTCAGTTGATTGTGCTAAAGGAAAAATAATCTTCAATGTTTATGATGCTAAAATCATCCGGTATTTTCCAAAGAAACTAGAAGCAGGAGAAAGGTATATTCCACCGCCAAAACGAGTTCATGTGGTAAGTACCTTTGATAAAGGTCAACCCAAGGTAAGAATTCGAGAACAGAGAAGGGGTTAAAATATTTGACCATTCTTAAATAAAATTATTAATGGGAGTCAACCCATCATATTGATAAAAAAGTTAAAGAATAAAATGTTTATTGCATTTCTACAACTTTTTCACAGACATTCTTGCGGAAGCGCTCCCGTGAAGATGCAGCTATCAAAAAGTAGTAGAAATATCGACTGATTAATCCTAGATTTAGTGTAGAAAATAAAGTTTGAGTTTTTTATGCAAAAACTAGGTTAATCATATTGTCCAGTTTAAAAAGTGAATCTCTAAAAATTTGGGCGAAAAAGCATGTTCCAGGAGTTATAACGACCAACTATACGGCGGGAATATATATTCCATCCGTATAGTTACAACCGTATAGTTAGACAACTATCTCACAAAAATGTATCTCGGATATAGAAGGTTTAACGACCAACTATATGGCAGGACCATTTTGGTCCGGCCGTATAGTTATGCCCGTATAGCTGTGATCTGGCGTGGACAAACCCTAATTCTCTACGCCGCCGCAACTATACAGCGGGAGATACCTATCCTGCCCGTATAGCACGTGTCGTATAGTTCGGTGTGTCGACTTAAACGCGTCGGGATGGCTAGGGCTCCTCCTCCTCATTATTTCTCTCATATTCTCTCTCCAGACCTCTCAAAACCCACCTAGAACTCTTGATTCTTCGTGGATTTTGTTTGTTTGAGTGGGGGAATCAACATATCGATATGTTTATCTCCCTATCGATGTTATTTTCCGAATTCCATTGTTGAAATCCTCGCATTGATTTAGTGGATGAAATCAAGCTTGTTTGATTTTCCCTTTTGATTTCTCACGTTAGGAATAAATTTCTCCAAGTAGAATCGTTCGTATATCATGTAGAATCTATATGCCTAAGGTTTTATGATGAAATTTTTGAGCGCATCAATATGAACAAGCTTGGTAGCATTTTGCACAAGATCAAGCCCCAACATGGCGAGGGCTCAGGGCTCCGGGCTGAGCTCGATAGAAAGTATGACATGGTTTCATCAAGGAAGGTGATGCCCACATGTTGGGCCGATGATGTGTTGGGCCACGTAGAGATAAAACAAAACTTTTTTCCCTTCGCGGTGATCCCAAGATCTAGCTGAGGTAGAAGGCCATGAGGATTACCACTAGACGCGTGGTTGCAGATTACTGATGAAGTGCGTCTGTTGATGCAGTGCAGTCCTTGCGGTCTCGATCCAATCAACAACCGACGTGGTGTTGATCGTATAGTACCTCTGCTAGTATCCACACGTACAAGGAGAAGCACCAACGGCGAACTGCTAGGCTCAATATGACGGCTGGACTGCTGTGGAGCTAGGGTTTCCAATTCATGGAATGACCTAACCGATCAACCCTCCTGGGTTTCTGTGTCCCACTATATATAGGGATTGAACATGGGCTCCACTCACTTGTGGTCCATTAACTAAAGCCCATATAATATTAGTCACTGTGAGTCTAACTCACTGACTCAGTCCAAATCAGGCTCAGGTCCAATCCAACCAGATTTCCGGTTTAGATCCAGTCCGAACTTGCTCCCGCTCTTAAGTGTGATACCCTGTAGGCTCATGGCTACTTGGACACGATTGGAGTCCGACTCTCAATCGATTAGTCGGTAGCGACTCCTAGCAGAACGTGTCGACTCCGAAGTACCAAAGAGTCATGACGACTTGCCTTTCCAATGCGACTTACGTTCAAGTCCCTTTTGCCTCACGGTATACCTTGTGATACTATAGGAGAATAATTTCCATCCCTTAAAGAGTCCGACTCTCTTCTCGATCCGAGATACGTGATTCATCCGACTAACTCTTAGACGATCGCCTAGGTTAACACATAACTGAGTCGTGCATGGCCATGCTTTCCAAATCATATAATCCGAGAGGGCCTAGAGAATACCTCTCCAACTAGAGGGGAAAAATCCCATCTTGGTTATTCACATCACACATCTTGATTATTAGTCGACCCAAACTCTGCTTTATAACTGTTGAGTTACGAATCAGCGTTTGACAGAACCTAAGTCGGTGATCCTCAACTCGTACTGTACAACAACCTCGGGTCTAAGGATTACATTGATTGAGATATACCAATGACAACTTGTTCGTTGTACCTCAATATGGGTCAATCTGACTCGCCAAACTCTTTAGTCGAATCTGTGTAAGTCGGAATAGCATCTCCATCCCCATGACAAGTGGAACCGAGTCATCCACCGACTTTCACATTGGTCTGAGTTGTGTGTCCATCACAACCTCGATGACCACTACTAGGAAAACGGCTATAGGTAATCAGCACATCCGTGGCTCACATGGTTGAAGTGCCCCACGGCTAAAACAGGCATGGCTCACCTGTGGGCAGTGCCCTACTAATAACTAGAACAACCGTGGCGCACATGACTATAGTGCGCCACAGATGTGTGTGGGCCAGGGCCCTGTTGGCCACACGCCAAACATCTGTAGCGCACTACAGTCATGTGCGCCACGGATGTTAGGGTCATCTGTGGCGCACGTGGGCCTGGTGCGCTACGCCTAAGTGCATGCTCTGAAACGGCCACAAACTTCTGTGGCGCACTCGGCCTAGTGCGCCACAGGGACTAGGAGCATCTGTGGTGCACTCGGCCTAGTGCGCCACAGAAGTTTGTACTCCCTGTGGCGCACTAGGGCCGTGTGCGCCACGGATGTGTCGATTCTTTTAGGACAGCACTTTATGTGCACATGTGTGCCCACACATCCACCACCCCACACTTCACTTTCCCCTTCTTCTTCCTCCTTAGATCTAGTCGGGATCTTCTCCTTCCCACCTCAATTTCTCCACAAGACTATTTCACTATGAGAGCCGCGTTGGTCACTACGGTGCAAGACTATCCAGGTTGCGGGTATATCTCGGGGCAGCTTATCCAAGGATTCTGCGCATGCGTTAGGTGCATGGATAACAGGTATATCTCGGGGAAGGTTATCCAAGGATTCTGTGCATGCGTTAGGTGCATGGATAACACAAGCTATCTCCAACTAGAGAAAGATCCAGGGTCATCGAAAACCGTGTTCATGGTGCATCGAAAACAAGTGTGATTATCAGAACTCAGGCGTAACGTCGGAATTCTACACCGATGACAACGTGAAGGAAAGATTCTACAGAAGAATCGAGGAGATCTGGGAGCTCGACTACTGTGGAGAAAAGGTGCCGATGTTCCGTGTCAGATGGGCAAAGAGCGTCGAAAGAGAAGACCGGTATTTCACAACCATGGTTATACCCGAAGCAGCCAAATCCAAGGCCGCCGGTGCAAACATGGCCGCGAAAAATGAACCGTGGGTACTGGCTACCAAAGTGGACCAATGTTTTTTCATTACCGACCCGACAAAGCCTAGCCGTGTTGTCGTGAGGAGAGGAAAAAGAAACATCATCGGAATGGATGGAGTCGCCAACGAGCAAGACTTCGACCAGTACGGCGATCCAAAGATTGAAGATGACGACGACTACGATGCAGCAACATACATCACAAGAAGAAAAAGGACAACCCTACCCAAAAAAGGTAGCCCGTTCGAAAGAAGAAACATTAAAGTGCCGGGGCTAAATTATTCAACCGCGACAAAGAAGGGAAAAAAGATTGTAAAACGCTAGCTCAAAAAATATTGTAAAACGCGTGGTCAAAAAAGATTGTAATATTCATGGACAAATTATTATGAAATTTAGTTATACTTTAAATCATATTTGTACCACTTTTATGGCATATATTATCACTTTTGGGCATTTTTGGAATATTTAAAAGTATTTTAAAATCAAAATAAAACTTCTATGGCATATATCACCACTTTTGGGCATTTTTTGGAATATTTAAAAGTATTTTTAAAATAAAAACAAAAAATTGGGGCACCAGGATTCGAACCTGGGTGCTCTCAGGTTTAGAATAGAGTAGTGGGTAGAACCAGTGGGATAGGCTAGTATAGTTGTTAGCTAGTGGGGCTGTAGTTCTCTTATGCAGTAGTTAGAAGCCGATAGGCGTAGCGCACTAGCCCATAATGCGCTACAGATATCCGTAGCGCACTATGGCTCAGTGCGCTACGCCTAAGTGGCTTTATCCACACGTGGCGCCCGAGCCCCTCTCTCATCCCCTTCTCTCCAATCTCTCAGCCCGAGCACTCGATCCGCCACCGCTCTCGATCCGCCGCCGCTGCGTCTGAGGAGGATGAGGAGGCCTGCCCACACCCGAGGAGGAGGAGGTCCGCCCGTGTCCGAGGAGGAGGTCCGCCCGCGTCTCAGGAGGAGGCCCGTGTCCGAGGAGGAGCAGCCGCCGCGTCTCAGGAGGTGGAGGCCGCCGTCGTCCGCCCGTCGTCGTCCGCCCGTCGTCCGCCCGTCAGAGGTGAGCGTCGCCTCTCCCCTCTCTCCCTCTCTCCCTCTCTCCCTCTCTCCCTCTCTCTCCCTCTCACCCCTCTCTCTGCAGGCCATGGTTAGGGTTCTGCAGGCCATGGTTAGGGTTCAGTAGCCTCTCCTCTCTCTCCCTCTCTCCCTGTCGTCGGCCATCACCCTGGTCACCGTCCCTGGCATCCCGTACGCGCACCACTTCATCGAATGGGAGTGCGCAACCGCCATGAACGCCCTCGCAGGCGCGATCGAGCGGACGCAGGCTGCGCTCGGTGACTTCGCCAGCGCCCTGCCGCTCCTTGCTCCTCCGCCTTAGGTGTTGATTGCTGGCCCGTCGTCGCCACGCCTTTGCCGCACGTAAGTGTTTGTTGATCGATCTCTCCTAGGCCAGTTAGCGTTGGTGGACCGAATTCGTGGAGTCGCGATCAGCATCAGTTCAGATGCGTACTGAATACATACTGTTGGTGGCTGTTGCGGTTATCTGGAACTGGAATCACGATCGATGCAGTGATTCCTCAATTGTGGCTAATTAGCAGCAGTTTATTTCCTGTTGACAGAATGCTTTCGATGGATACAGCAGCGATTTGTTTTGTGACAGGCAGGTTTGTGACTTGCTATCAGATGAAACTATGATCCTTGCAGTACTGTCAGTAGTTGTTTTGCGGTTATCTGGAACTGCAATCACGATCTATGCAGTGATTCCACAATATGGATGTGTGTTGATTGTGGTTAATTATTTAGCAGCAGTTTATTTCCTGTTGACAGAATGCTTTGGATGGATGATATATAAGTATGCAGCAGCGATTTGTTTCTGCAGCTTGTTTTTTGAAAGGAAGTTTTGTGACTTGTTGGTTGATCTGACATCCCATTGTTAAGTGCTATGATCCTTTTACTGTTATTTGTTACGGTTACCTGGAACTGGAATCTATGCAGTAATTCCCTGATTATGTTGTGTGCCGATGATTACTGATTAGCAAGTTTATTTCCTATTAACACCATTCATAGATGATGCGCAGCAGCGCTTTCGTCACTGGTAACTTGTGTCTTTGACAGGAAGTTTTGTGACTTGCTGTTGGCTCATCTGACATCCCATAGTTAAGTGCTAGTATAATCCTTGTGCTGGAACTGCAATCGGTGTAGCAATTCCTTGATTTGGCTGTGTGCCGATGATTAAAGACTAGGTAGATAGATAGATAGATACTAAATGTCTTAGTGGTTACACATCAGATCAGCATAGCAAATGTAAACATCTTAAAATCATCAAGAACAGTATATCTTCAGGACAGGGCATGTCCAAGAGACCAGATGACCAACTTCCAAAAAGGAGTACCTCAAAATTGTTTGCTGTCAACACTTAGAAATTAAAATTGTTTGCTGTCAACACTTAGAAAATCGTTTGCTGTCAACACTTAGAAATTGGTTTTAGTTGCTGTCAATTGCTTGATAGAACAAGATTTAAAATTAGTGCTGTCAACACTTAGAAAATTAGTTGCTGTCAACACTTAGAAAATCCCAGACTTCAATACAACTTGAAACAGTAGGGATCTGAACTTGATTCTGTAGAATCAACAGGCAAAGTTATCATATATTCAGAATTTAACCAAACTTAATGACCAGATAACAGATTATGTGCTGGGCATGTTGATGCATTCTTAACCAATGTGTTTTCTACCTAGATGTTTATGTGCTGGCTTTGTTGGCCAGATTATCCTATGTGACCAGATTATGTGCTGGCTGTGTTGGCCATTTATTCTTTTCTGGTTGTGCTGGCTATGATGGCCATTTATTGTGTGCTAGCTATGTTGGCCATATATATGCAGGTTCTTGTATGAAACGAGTACCGATTTTTGCCGGAATGTTGATTAACTTCCGTTTCGGCAGAAATCGGGCACTCCTAGTTTAAGAAAATTAGCAAAGGTCATGCCGGATTTTTCCGTGCATTTAACCAATTATTTGTTTTTTATTAGTGCAAAGATGTGTGACAACGACGAGGCTGGATGTTCTAAGCGCATCAGCGCTGAAGGAGAACTCAGACCTCCGAATAAACAATTGACATTCTAGGAGGCGGCCCAGCGTCTAGAAGACGATGAAGAATACCATCCTTCGGAGAGCGAGGATGATGAGATGGAAGACTTGGAGGAAGAAGCCGAAGGAACGGCGGACGATGAAACCACTGATGGCGGCGAGGGCACAGGGAGTGGTAGCAACCCTCCTAAGAAGAAGAAGAAGAAGCCGAAGGACCGGCGCCCGAACACGGTCGGCACGGTCAGGGAGGAAATTACCGAAGTGAGCCCATCAGGGGTTCCTTTGGAGCCCGCCCTTGTCGTCAAAGGGTACGGTGGGCAAGTGGCGGCGATCACCCGGACAACCATCTCGATCAACACCGAGAATCTCCGGCATAAAGATAATGGCCACTTGCGCACACTCCTCTTCGAGAAGCTGCATGCAAGATACAAGTTCCCCGCTAAGTATCAGAACACAAATTATCATGGGAACGAAGTAAACAAATCCGCCCTCACAAAGATGAGCACCGCCCTGGCCAGCTGGAGAACCCGGATAAAGAAGAAGATCTATAAAGAAGGCAAAAGTCTCGAGGAGATCCAGAAGATTGACCCGCAGATCACCGAAGATCAGTTCCGGGAGTTCAAGGAGAGGTGTGAATCCGAAAGAGCCCTGGCCAGTAGTAATCGGGGAAAGGTGCTACAGGCGATGAATATAGGTCATCACCATCTCGGATCTGGTGGATACAGAACCGCGGAGGCCAAATGGAATAAGGAGGACGAAGAGTATATATCCAAGGGGATAGAAAACCCCTTTGCTAAATTCGAACCCGGGCAGGTTCGAAACTTCATCAGGGCCCGTTACCATGTGGACCCAAAAACCAAACAACTCACCGCGGATCCTGCGGTGAAGGAATTCGAGGAACTTGTGGTAAGTATAATCTAATTACCGCGGATCAACTCAATTGCAATCTAATCGATGATCTAAATGATTCACTGTTACTTCTTCTGCAGGAGGAGGAAATTGTTGCTAGTCATGGATCCCAGGGTTCCTCATCCCAGGGGTCGATGGCGGCCACCCGGTGGGATAACCCTTTTAACAGGGCGATGAACCGGGCCAAGAAAATAGAGCCGGTTACGAAGAAGCCATCGTCGGCTGGCCGTTTGGCCGGCCTCGGGGGTAAGAATTGGGTGGATCATTTTGGTCCACCGCCGAGGACGCATGTGGCACCGTCGGGAAGGAGCGAGGAGGAAAACAGAGAGGTTCAAGAACTTAAGGCACAAGTGGCGCGGATCCCGCAGATCGTCCAAGACAACCTGGCAATCACCCTTACGTCCTTCCTGCCTACCTTGGTGGAGTCAATAGCGAACTGGTGTGCGGGTGGTCGAGTAGGGCCGTGCCCGATTCCAAGCATGGTCAGCAGCCACTCGAACAACGCGGCGCCGACGAATCAGGCGAACTACGTGTTCGTGACTCCGCCCGCTAGCACCGCGGCGCCGCAAGTGTTGGTGACTCCCCCTGCCATCACCGCGGCGCCGGAGTACATGTTGGTGCCCCCCTGCCATCGTCGCGGCGGCACCGGAGCTCCAAGCACCCGTCGGTAGGGAGAATACACCGCGCCATCAAGCAGCCCTTCCATCTCTTGCACGCCCGTCGCCGTATGCGGTGCGTCGACATTAGCCGATCTCGACGCCATCACGGTAAACAAATTGCTTTAATTACCGCCTTTCATGCCATCTATATATTACTCTTGTGGCATCTCGCTCTGACGACGCCGTACATGTTTTCTGCAGACGGATGTTCCTTGCACTCTCTTATGCTACGTGAACAACGAGCTGAGGGATGTTGCCAAGGGTACCATCGTTCAACCCTTGCAGCGCACGTTCCACTCAAAGCCGATGCCAGATAGCGTGCACAGGGTTAAAATTAGTCGGGTGCTAAGGGGCTGCGACGACCTGGAACCTCCCATTCAACCCCTAGGAGCGGATGAAGAAGAGTCGTCTGTCCTCAGAAGTTGCTTCGGCTTGTTCTTGCTATGGCCAAAGAGCATGATCCGTTTGGGGACGGCGGGGGCCATCACGCCACAGACAACAGCACCGCCTGTCGTGCCAGCGACAAGCAGTGGCAAGGCCCCCTTACCGCCCTCGCCGTCACCTCCACGCGGTGGGTCGGATGATCATGTTGATGATATGCACATGGCGCAGGATCTGGCCGAGGACGACGAAGACTGGAATGATCACTTCTTCAGCACTCAGTTTGGCAACGAAGAAGACCTAGCTGGTGGCCCCACAGAGAAAGCCACTATCACCAAGCGTCTGTTTGGTTCTCAGGAGATGCCTCCAGCTTGCGCCTTTACAGAGCCAGCTGATACAACCAACCAGCCCTTTATTCTAAGCCCTGACACACTACATAGGGAGACCGGTGCTCAGATTGCGGTGCCTTCCCGCTCTCCAAAAGGAAAAAAGGGCAGGAAAAGAAAATCTAGCAGCTCGAGCCAGCCGGTGGCGTCAACAACTGCGAATCCGATCAGGTTTCGGGACGGGCCACCAAGACCCGAGGGTATTATGTGGAGGATTCATGTGGCGGGTGAGCCCATGCTACCTAAGAATTTGCGGAAGCTCGCCAGTTCGGAACTGCAGAGTGTGCATGACGGCGTGCTGACGATAGAGAGACGCCTTCTATCGGAGAAAGATCCCTCGCACCCGGTATTCGTGGTTAAGGTGCCACCAGGCTTGGGCTTCGTCGACACTGCCCCCGCGGATCTGTTCTTCCTACGGTTCGAGGACATCTTCAATATGTTCCACCTATACCCGCTGCACTATACCATGGTCCGTCTCTTTTCTCTCAGCCTGGCCACGCAGATCATTAGAGAGAACACACCGGGCATCGCTATAGTGGACCCCTACTACATGCGTGACGGCTGCTTGGGTTCCCCCGCCGAACGACGTATCGTGGCCTCGTACCTAAAAAGAATCCTCGTGGCGAACAAGACAAAGGAATACATTCTCGTGCCTTACTTTCCCGAGTAAGTCGTTATTCAGTCGCCACCGTCGATTGGCTTTATTAGATCATCATCATTCTTTTTTCAACACATTCCATTTGAATTTTTTGCGCAGAGATGAACACTGCACGCTCATCTCCTTATCGCCGAAGCATTCCCACGCCACGTATTTCGACTCGGGGAGTCTAGAAAAGAAGAAAAACTACGACAAGATCAAGGAAGTTCTGGATGATGCTCTCACTGGCTTTGCCTCGACGGAAGGCACCAGCTTCGTGCGTAAGAAGGTCAAGTTCGGCAGGCACGTCTTCAACCACGTAACAGAGTTCCCCTGCGTGAAGCAGCCGGAAAATAGTAAGAAGGAAGCCTACTACGCACTCCATCACATGAGGGCGTTCCTACTTGACCAGCAGAATTCTACGCTGCCAGATCATCTCAAACAGTGGGCCGAAGCAAAGGCCAAGATCAATGATTCGGATATTAGACAAGAGATGTATCGCATCCAGCAGCAGTTTGGGGCAATCATATTTCGTGATGTCATGACTTCGGGGGGGATCTTCTACGGAGGAAATATCCCGAATAACCGTGACATAGAAGATCGCCTAGAGATGCAGGGTGACTATAGGAAGTTCATGACGAGACAGGGCGTCCTCCCGTTCCCTAAGCCGAGCCAGAAGGCTTGATGTTGGCCTAGTTGTAGTTGCAAACTATAGATGACCTTTGTGTGTGTGTGTGGACGACAAGTGTACTTATCTTATTAGGTTTATGAATCACCTCTTACTTATTTTGCTTATTATTATTATATATCAATCAATGCTTGGTTTTTTTGCTTAATCTTTGGTCCTTTGCTCAAGTTGGTCCTTCTTTTTTTCCTTACTCTTTTTTCGAGAATAATGCCGATGATTGAAATGTCGTGGCACACTATATATGTGAATGTGCTACGACGGGATAGTTAGCCTTGTGATATGCACAAGTCCAGGAATTGTGCATCCTACTTGGCTGACTGTTCCGTCGTAGCATATTCCTGTGTCCAACGACCTAGCTAGTTATATATGAGGCATTCTTTTCGAGTTATTTTTGTCTTTTTCGAGAATATGCCGATGATTGAAATGTCGTGGCACAATATATATGTGAATGTGCTATGACGGGATTGTTAGCCTTGTGATATGCACAAGTCCAGGAATTGTGCATCCTACTTGGCTAACAGTCCCGTCATAGCATATTCCTGTGTCCAACGACCTAGCTAGTTATATATGAGGCATTCTTTTCGAGTTATTTTTGTCTTTTTCGAGAATATGCCGATGATTGAAATGTCGTGGCACAATATATATGTGAATGTGCTATGACGGGATTGTTAGCCTTGTGATATGCACAAGTCCAGGAATTGTGCATCCTACTTGGCTAACAGTCCCGTCATAGCATATTCCTGTGTCCAACGACCTAGCTAGTTATATATGAGGCATTCTTTTCGAGCTACTTTGGTCTTTTTCGAGAATAATGCCGATGATTGAAATGTTGTGGCACACTATATATGTGAATGTGCTACGATGGGATTGTACGCCTTGTGCTATGCACAAGTCCAGATGTTGTGCATCCTACTTGGCGTACGGTTCCATCGTAGCATATTCCTGTGTCCAACAACCTAGTTATATATGAGGCATGCTTTTTGAGTTTGCTCTTTTTGATTTAAGAGTACTTTCTATAAGTGTATCTTCATATGCGACTTTAATTATACATGTTTTTTCAATCACCGGTTAGTTATTATTGTCAACTTGTAGATGACGTGGTACGTCGTGTACAAGGGACGGGTTCCCGGAGTCTACGATGATTGGGAAGACTGCCGGAGACAGGTGCACCGTTTCAGCGGCAATAGCTACAAAGGGTACAACACTATGGCGGAGGCGGAAGCTAGATACACGCGCTATCTAGCGGTAGTTAGGACAAGGAACCGGATGAAGACCTACACCTTCGTCGCGGCGGTGATCATGCTTATCTTCTTTGGTTATTTATCCCGCGTTTGTGTCTAGCTAGCTAGTTTAGATGTCTAGGCGAGCTTCCGAGCTCTAACTTGTTCGATCGACACATGTATTCGCATGTCACCAACTACTACTTTGTAACATGATCAAAACAATGTAACTTAGACTATGTATTCATGTATGAGACTTATCTATATGTATTTGTTTCAATCTTGTTTTTCATATTGAGTATTTATATATATAATTGTATATCTTGTATCTGTGTGTGTATATCTGCTGTAATATTGTATATAATCTGGCTTGGAAATTAAAAAAAAAAAACAAAAAATACATCTGTGGCGCACATGGTCTACCTTCTGTGGCGCACTACACCTAAAGCGCACCATGGAAGTTTAGTGGCGCACTAGGTAGTGCGCCACAGAAGATCCAAGGGGTAGCGCACCATGCAAAACTTCTGTGGCGCACTAGGAGGTGCGCTACGCCTATCTCTATACAACCGTGGCGCACTAGGCAGTGCGCCACGGCTGAGAGATAGCCGTAGCGCAAGGCCCGTGGCGCACTGCAGGTGCGCCGCAGATGATGGTTTCAGGTGCGCCACTAAAGGCCGTTTTCCTAGTAGTGGACCAAGGATATTTAGTACAAACAACATGAATGTATTGTTCCACAACTGAATCACATATTCAATGATACACATCAGATGTTTATACAAGGAAACTTAATATGTTTATGAATACAATGGGAAATATCATCATACATGATTGCCTCTAGGGAATATTCCCAACAGTCTCCCGCTTGCACTAGAGTCAATCTTCCGACATCACATGTCTAGGCATATAATGCCCATAGCTCTTAGGTGCGCCTCATGCTTTGGCTGTGGTAGCGGCTTTGTCAAAGGATCCGAAATATTTGGATCCGTGTGTACCTTGCATACACCCTGATCAACGAACTGGCGAATCAAGTGGTACCGCATGAGTATGTGCTTGTTCTTCTATTGTTGTCTAGGTTCCTTGGCTTGTGCAATAGCACCATTGTTGTCACAATACACGTCTAACAGATTGGACGAGTCCTGAACCACACCAAGATCCACGAGGAAATTCCTCAACCAAACAACTTCCTTTGCTGCCCCCGAGGCGGCAATATACTCAGCCTCTGTTGTAGATATAGGCACAGTCTCTTGCTTGGAACTCTTCCAGCTCACATTCCCTCTGTTTATCACAAACGCATACCCAGATTGCGAACGAGAATCATCAGAGTCGGTAAGATAACTCGCATCCCTGTAACCCTTTACACTGAGCTCATCTTCACCTCCATAAACCAAAAACATATCCTTAGTCCTCCTCAAGTACTTTGGGATATTTTTAGCCGCTGTCTAGTGGATTTCTCCAGGATCAGCCTGGTATCTACTCACAACACTTAGAGCATAGGAAACATCCGGCCCAGTACAAATCATGGCATACATGGTGGATCTGACTGCAGAAGCATACAGAATCACACTCATCCTACTTCGCTCATCAGTTGTCGAAGGACACCGAATCTTGCTAAGTTTTACACCATGGGACATCGGTAAGAACCCCTTCTTATACGATTCCATGTTGAAATTCTTCAACACTTTGTCCAAATAAGTACTCTGACTCAATCCAATGAGCCATCTTGATCTATCTCTATAGATCCGGATTCCGAGAATGTATGTTGCCTCACCCAAGTCTTTCATTGAGAAACTCTTTTCTAATGATTCTTTGGTTTCTTGCAACATCTGGACATTATTTCCAATCAGTAATATGTCATCCACATATAAGATCAGAAAGTTTACTTTGATCCCACTAAAATTCTTGTATAAACAAGAATCATGATCACTCTTGTTGAAGCCAAACGATTTGACTACCTCATCAAACCGAATATTCCAACTCCGACATGCTTGCTTCAACCCATAAATGGATTTTTGAAGTTTGCACACTTTGTCAGCATTAGCCGGATCGACAAAACCCATCGGGTTGTATCATGTACACGTCCTCGGTTAAACTTCCGTTAAGGGAAGCCGTTTTGACATCCATATGCCATATCTCATAGTCAAAATAGTCTGCTATAGCTAACATGATTCAAAATGATTTAAGCATCTCTACGGGTGAGAAAGTCTCATTGTAGTAAACTCCTTGAACCTGTTGGAACCCTTTTGCGACAAGCCGTGCTTTATAGACGGAAACGTTTCCATCCATATCAGTTTTCTTATTAAAGACCCATTTGCACTCGACGGGTCTTGCACCGTCTAGCAGATCAACCAAGTTCCAAACTTGATTTTCATCCATGGACTTTAACTCGGATCTCACGACTCCAAGCCATGACTCGGAATCAGATCCCACCATCGCTTCTGAATAATTTGTTGGCTCATCACTGTCTAACAGTAATACATCACAAACACTTCGTAATATTGCCGATCTTTGTTGTACAGGTGTTGCTGCAGGCTCAACTACCACGACTGACTCAACCTCCAAGGTTTTTGTTGACTCTCTACTAGCCGGTTCCTCTAAAATTTCTTCAAGCTTCACCGTGCTCCCACTTACTCCCCGACCGAGAAACTCTTTCTCAAGGAAGACACCGTTCCGAGCGACAAACACTTTGCCCTCTACTCGGTTATAGAAATAGTAACCCAAGGTTTCCCTCGGATATCCCACGAATATACACTTATCTGACTTGGCCGTAAGCTTGTCTGACAGAAGTCGCTTGACAAATGCTTCACAACCCCAAATCTTAAGAAAAGATAAACTTGGCTTTTTGCATGTCCACATCTCATGTGGTGTCTTATCTACCGATTTTAATGGTACTCTGTTTAGTGTGAACGCTGTTGTTTCTAGACAATAACACAAAAATGATAAAGGCAGATCTGTCTGACTCATCATCGATCATACCATGTCCAACGAGGTCTGATTCCGCCTTTCCAAGACATCGTTCCTCTTCGGTGTTCCCGGCGGAGTAAGCTGGGGAACTATTCCACAACTTTTCAGATGGTCATTAAACTCATGGTTCATGTACTCGCCTCCTCGGTCCGACCGAAGAAACTTTATCTTCTTGCCATGTTGATTCTATACTTCATTCTTGAATTCTTTGAACTTCTCAGAGGCTTCCGACTTATGTTTCATCAAGTAGATATATCCATACTGAATCAAATCATCAGTGAAGGTAATGAAGTACTCATAACCACCCCTGGATGTCGTGCTCATTCGTCCACATACATCACTATGTACTAGTCCCAATAAGTCGGACACCCTTTCACAACTCTTTGTAAAAGGTGTCTTGGTCATTTTGCCGAGTAGGCAAGATTCGCATGTCTCGAACGACTCCAAGTCGAACGAAGTTAGGAGTCCATCATCATGGAGCTTCTTCATGTGTTTCCAACTTATATGACCAAGCCGACAGTGCCAAAAGTAAGCCATATTCATATTATTTGGTTTCAACCTTTTAACATTTATTTTATAAACTGACTCACCATTAAGATTCAAAATAAATAACCCATCGTGGATGGGTGCAAAGCCATGAAACATATCATTAAAATATAAAGAACAACCATTATTCTTGATATTCGACTCATAGCCTTGCCTCATCAAACATGAAGAAGAAATAATGTTTCGACTGAGCACTTGAACATAATAACAATTATTCAGTTCCATAATGAATCCATGAGGTAAATGAAGTTGTATTGTGCCAACTTCCAATGCAGTGACTCTCGCTTTGTTTCCGACTCGAATATCAACCTCGCCTCTTGCTACGCTCATAGTTCTTACCAGTCCCTGCAACGAGTTGCAGATGTGAATAACTGATCCTCTATCATATACTCAACTATTAGGTGCATCAGCAAGATAAATGTCATAACATTGCAAACAAGTGTAGTTGAGTCGGAAGTCATACCTCCACTCTTGGCTTTGTCGGCCAAGTACTTGTTGCAATTCCTCTTCCATTGGTCATCCGCCTTGCAGTAGAAGAAAGTGGATCAAACTGAAGGAGATGGCTTAGTCCCTGAGGAAGCGCTTGGGACCGGGTCCTGAGCCTGCTTTCCTACCAAATTAGCCTTATTCTTAGTCCAAGAACTCTTCTTGAACTTAGCCTTATTCTGCACCATCAACACTTGACTGGCACCCTTCTTGAGATCCGCCTCTGCCTGCTTGAGCATCCCATGTAATTCAGTGAGCTTCTTATCCATACCATGCATGTGGTAGTTCAAAATTAACTAACCATACGCACTAGGAAGAAATTACAGAATTATATACGTAGCGAACTCTTCGCTAATGGGGTAGCCAACCCTCTCCAGATACTACACGTAACCAACCATTCACATGCGGACTTAGTGGACCACCATCCTTAAGCTTGCAACTCAGTAAAGCCTGAGAGACTTGATACCTCTCAGTATTTGCCTGAGCCTGGAACATACTTTTGAGGCTTTCAATCATATCGTAGACCTCAACATTCTCGAACTACTTTTGCAAGTCCGGTTCCATGTGAGCAACCATAAGACAAATAATATCCGTGGACTCATCCTTAGCCCGACGGTAGGCATTGGTGGCAGCGATAGTCGCATTCTCATTTGGTGCATCTGGAAGTGGGTTGTCTAGGACATGCCTTCTTTTCTTATTTGAGAACAATTCTTAGATTTTGATACCAGTTGGTAAAATTAGTATCAACAGTTTATCTTTCTCAAGAATGGTTCTCAAAGCAAAACCGGATATCTGAGAGTGGCTGTTACTTGGTGCCATGATCTACAACAGAAATATGCAAAACACTTAAGACATGTATTCATAAAAGAGCAAGCATATTAAACACTTTAATATTTATGCTCCCACTAGAACCAACACCCCTCTGATGGTTACTTAGTGATTCAGGATCCTAAATAAGCAAGTCGTCTAGTGAGCTTTAGCATCATCGCTAGCTGCCAAGTGATCTAGTTAGACAACTCCTTGTCAATCGTATCTCATACGACTCCTGTTGGTCGGGTGGCATCACATGCCCTGGCTCCCATCCGAATTTTACCCGAGTCCCACAATTGTTGTGATAGACCTGTCTAGCTTACCAAGTGTTTCCGTTGTAAGAGTCCGACTCGAACCCACCTAGTCGGAAAGAATTGGCAGCACCTCAGTTTTATGAGCCCACTACCAAAATGTCCGACTTGTGATGGTGCAAACACTGGAGGGTAAACCGACTGGATCTTCTTTGAGGGATTAAATTTTACCGACTATCTAATAGAGGTAAAACAGAGACATATCAACAACACAAAAATAAAGCAATTATAATGTGAAATGGTATGGCGATCTCCATATCCACAAAGCCTGTAATCCGAATCGTGCCAAATCTTGTCACTTGTCGTCTTACTCCATGTCGCCGACTTGTACATCGACTTGCACGTCATCCGAATCCTCCAAAGAGCTTGGTCCAATGATCCCTTGGTTCGAGTGGGATATGAACACGCATTCTCAAGGAACCTCGGCAACGGGAAAAACTCTGCGAGGGGTATTTGAAAGCGCGCCTCAGCCCCCTACCTGGAGCGTCAAATGTCAGAGTTTTTCCCGTGAAGGAAATTTGGTCCAATGATCCCTTGGTTCGAGTGGGGTATGAACACGTGTTCTCAAGGAACCTCGGCAACGGTGGCGATGACGAAGCTATAATCACGGTAGAGAGGAGACACAGAGTTTTTTACCCAGGTTCGGGACCCTCGTGAGGAGGTAAATCCCCTATTCCTGCTTGGTTGTATTTCTTAGTTGGCTTTGAGAGGCTACAATGGACGATGAATGTCTAGGGTTTAGACCGCTAAGGATCGATCCTTTCTAAGGTAGGAGGTGGAGCCCTTATATAGGGAGGCGGCTGGCCTCTTCCGTAGCCCTTTGGCAAGAAGGGCGTCCACAATGCCGCCCCTTGAGGACCCAGTCTAGGAGGCTACTTTACATGGACTGAGTCTACACCATCTTGAGGACACCTTTACAGCTTCCGCTCCTATCATCCCTGGCATCTCGGAGTACCTCATTTTGTCTCGGTGTGCTAAAGTGGGGAGAGGGGCTGTCCTCTTGGTGGGGTCCCACCTGCTGCGCCTTTGACCCAGTCATGCCTTCGGGACGTCCATGGGGAGGTATATGATGCCACCGTTGGCCTTGTCGTACTCTCTTGTAGGACTGCTCGTAGTCCTCCAGAGGTGCCTTCACTCTGGGCCCTCCGACGGAATGCTGTTGGGTGGCGACCCTAGTGAGGGTGGCCTCCTGCCTCCCCTCATGAGGTCTTCCCGACCACTGGTTGCGGGCCAGTCGTGGACGGATCGGGGTATGCCCTGTACCAGGTATCCGACAGGAACAGAGTATAGGACCAGTACCACAGCACCCAGAGAAAAATAGGTACAATGATGGTTATTCAGTAATAGAAAACGCCAAGTTCCCTAGGACGGATCATCACATGATGGGAACAAGGATGGGAAACATAAACTTGTAGCTGGATGATGCAAGGTTGAAATTGGATAGAATATATAGATCCGAACTGTTGTAAGAACAAGGTCCTCCGTGTCCAGCATGCTTTCAACCTCGGATCATGAGGGAATTCCCTATGCCGAACTTTCAGTTAGCCAGAGGAAGAAAAAATATGATAGTAGCACAAAGCCACAAGATTGGTTGATAGATTATGCCACATCTATGAACATCGCAGGAGGTAACCTTAGATAGGTTGTGAGATATGTACCTCAAATGCTAGAAGGACCAGCAAGGGTATGGCTAAATAATTTACCAGCAGGAAGTATCAACTGCTCGCTGGATTTTGAGGAGATGTTTGTAAGAAACTTCACAAGGACGTAAAAGAGGCCAAACATACCTCAACAACTAGCAATGTGCAAGCAGAAGACGAATGAAACTGATCGAGAATTCTTGACTCAATGGTGCAACCTAAGAAACTAGTGTGAGGGAGTAATCGAGTCACAAGTAATCGAGTCACAAGAAATGATTTCTGAGGTAAGAGAAGATAAGATAGGACAGATTATCGGTATAACTCAAGCCATGTTGCTGCTATAACCTAAGATCAGCCATGAGCTAGGGGTAATCAGCGATAGAAAAATAGTGCGAAAGAGTGGACACCAAATAATGATGGCAAGAAGCAATGGAGTACAACAGAAAAAGCAATGGCAGAAAATGCCTAAGTACACGTATGAGTCTATGTTTTTTAATATTTACTATAGGGGAGCCCCCCACGGTCCTTTATTTAAAATAAAACCAATAGTCTTATGTACAAGCTAACAATCTAAAACAGAAAGTATGTACAGAAAGGGAAAAAACTATACAAAGTTACAATAAGGCATCTATCCAGGAGGTCAGTTATGTGATGGTCTTCTTTTTGACTCTATATTTTAGAAGTGAAACATCACAGATAAACCCTGATTTCCAAGAGGTGAAGGAGGGTCTTATTCCTTTGAAAATTTTGTAATTTCTTTGCTTCAAAATATTCCACCAGGCTAGTATAGCAATCTCTATGAAGCATGGACCCTTGAATTTCTGTTTTGCATGTTTCAAATTTTTTGGACCAGAGCTTGAACCCCAGACAACCTGTAGTATGCCTAGATTCTTATACTGAAATTGCATTCAAAAAATAGATGTGACCAGTCTTCAAGGTTGTGACAAGGGCAGAGAACACAGTTGTGATTGGCAGAAACATTTAAATGTCTTCTGATTAGCATATCTTTAGTATTAATGTGGTCATGAATTATAAGCCAGGCAAAGAACTTGTGTTTGGAAGTACATTTACTTTTCCAGATCCATTGGGAGGGAAAATGGTTAGGGATGTTCTTGAAATATCCCTTGTACATGTCACTGACAGAATAATCTCCTTTTCTTGAGTGCAAATTTTTTCATTCATCATGTTTATTTTGTTGAAGGATGACATTAGCCAGTTGCAGCTGTAAATGTTGTAATTCATAACTAGCTTCAGCAGATATTGGTAGATGAAAAGCTTCAGACATATGTGTAATTGAGATTGCTTGCTTAACAGAGGAGTCTTTATCAAGCACATGTGAAAATAAATGTGGATATGTTAAGTTGAGGGGATTTTTTGTTCCAGCTATCCATCCAAAACAAAGTTGTGTCTCCTGATCCCACTGAACATTTTGAAATTGAGAGATATTCCTCATGCAAGATCATAATATTACGCCACAAGAAAGATCCACAGACAGTAACAGTGTGAGGTACCATTTCATGATAATATGTGTTCCAAACTAATTTCACCCAAGGCAGATCAACTTTATTGTAGAAGTTATGTAGGTGCTTCATAAGAAGGCATTTATTTTTAATTTGGAGGTTTATGATACCTAAACCACTCTTATCTTTTGGTTTACTAATAATTTCCCAAGATGCCATAGAGTGTGCTTTATCATCATCCTTTCTCTTTCTCCATAAACAATGTCTCCTTGCTCTGTTTAGGACTTCAATTATTCCTTTTGGGATACTTGGAGAACTGATGTAGTGCAATGATAATGAGGATAACATAGAATTCACCAATACAAGTCTGTCTCCATCAGACAAAAAAGAGGCTCAGGCTGTCAGTCTTCTTTCAACTCTGTCAGTCAGAGGTGAGAGATCTTTGATTGTTGGTTTTGTAATCCCCATGGGCAGCCCAAGGTAAATAAAAGGCATCTTTGCTGTGACACATCCAATTTCCAAAGCAAGGGAGGTAGCCTCATCTTGAGTTATATTTATGGGTACCAAAGATGATTTATGATAATTAACCTTTATTCCAGTGAATGTTGTGTATTCTTCAAGAATCTGCTGAGAGTGTGTAATTGTTGTGGATCAGCTTGCATGATAATAATAGTGTCATCAGCATATTATACAACAGGAAAATCATTGGTGCCCCAATTGGGGATTGGTGTAATTAACCTCCCTTCACTGAAAGCCTTGTTAATGAAGCTTTGTAGAAAATCTCCCCCAAGAACATATAACAGTGGAGATAGAGGATCACCTTGTCTAACACCACACTTATAGATGAAATTTCTTCTAGGTACTCCATTCAGTAAAATAGCGGAAGATCCAGATGCTAGTATTTCTTTAACCCAACCAATGTAGATATCATCAAAACCCTTGTACTTCAAAATTTTGATTATTGCTTCATGTTCAATTGTGTCAAATTCCTTTTCAAAGTCCAATTTTATTACCACGGTCTATTTTATTGAAGCATAACTTTGATGCAAGTATTCAAAGGTCCATCCCAAACAATCTTCTATTGTTCTGCATTTGATGAATCCATATTGGTTCTCATGAATGCACCTTTTTATTTTCTTCTGTAACCTGTTTTTAGCCAATTTTGTTAGGAACTTAAGACATGTGTTTGTAAGAGAGATAGGCCTGAAATCATTGATAGACTCAGGAGAGTTCTTCTTGGGGACCAATGTAATGAAAGAACCATTAATGCTTGCGAGAGGAGTTAAACCCTTGTGAAAGTCATGACATAATTTAATAAAGTCATCCTTAATAATATGCCAACATTTCTTCACAAACATCCCATTGAAACCATCAGGCCGTGGAGCTTTATCAGTCTTCATATACTTAACAACATCTTCAATTTCATCTGTGCTGAACTCCTCAGATAGGCAATCAAGATCATCAACTTTTGAGACAAAGTCAGATATATCTGACCTGCATTCAGTAGGGAAAGAAACCCCCATTCTATTTTTATAGCATTTCCATAAAGCCTCTGCCTTATCTTTATGTTTGACCAAAATATTTCCATCTTCATCCTAAATTTGATTGATAACATTGTTCATGTATTTTTCTGTAGCTTTAGCATGAAAGTAGTATTTTTCCCCTCCAAATTTGACCCATCTAATTGTGCATATGTTTTTCCAGTAAGTAGACTAAGTGTTGAGTAGCTTCTTGAGGTGCAATTTAACAATGTTTCTGAAATTAAACTCAACTATGATTAAGGGCCTCTTATCCTCAATAGCATCTAGCTCAAGTATGCATTTGTTACACTTGTCAACCAGAAGCTTAATGTGTGACAGTCTTTTCCCCAATCTCTTCAAAGCATATCTTACATTTTTAAACTTTGCAGTAATGATATTAGCAATTGACTCCTGCCTAACTGGTTGCTTTCAGGCATGTTCCACTACTTGGAAAAACCCAGGCTGCTCAATCCAAATATTCTCAAATCTGAATTTTTTTGATCTTGGGATTGTGGTTGAAATACTGACCACACAAGGTACATGGCCAAAAGTTGATTTTGATAAAGGATTGACCAAAGTGTTGGGATATTTCAAGGTCCAGTCAGGAGTTGTAAAAAACCAATAAAATTGTTCTAACAGAGGATTTTCTTGCATATTTGACCAAGTAAAATTTCTTCCCTTTAAAGGCAGTTCTAACAGACCAAGGTGGCTAATGATGCTGTTAAAAAGGAAGATGTCATTGAGATTATCCCCATCCTTATTTCTATTATCCAGTGATCTAATGAAGTTAAAATCCCCCAAAAGTAGGCAGTCTTCATGGATGGGATATTTAAATCACATAACCATTATACAAAGAAATCCCTCTTCAGTCCTCTACATGGCCCATAAAAATTTACAAGTGTCCAGGTATCTGAGTTATGGGTTGAGGAAAACTTGATTTTTATTATTGAGTCTATCATTTCCATTAATGAGCCCACAAAAATAGAGCTATTACATAATACTATTAATCCACCAGAAGCACCAACAGAGGGAAAATAAACAAACTGATCAAACCGCTTTGGGCATAAAGTTTTGATAAAAGAATGATCAAAATCTTCACATTTTTTTCTCTTGAAGACAAACTACTGAGAAATGACTTTCATTGATTTTATTATAAACAGCGAATCTTTTATCTTTATCATTAAGCCTCTGATATTCCAACAAAGTACCATCCAGTCATGGTTTAATGTAGAGAAATTATCCATTGAAAACTATTTTCTAAAAACATCCATCTGGCATGCACAATAGACTAGAAACACACACAAGGCACCAACTTTAATTAATAATTATAGACTAACATGGACAGTGACTCATCATCCAATCTAGATAACTAATAGTTCCAAAGTATACCACAAGACCACATAACCAACAATAGTTCAGTACAATAAGACACAAAAGTATGGATAACTAGAGACTCAAACACTGGACCACACTGGTAAAAGTAAACATCACTCTTCATTGGGAACCTTCTTGGTCTTGTTGGAGGAAGGATCAGCCATAAGCTTGTCCTGAGATAGCTCTTCTGGTGGGATCTCTAACTATTTACCTGTCCATTGAAGGACAGGAATTGGGATAAAAAATTCTGCTAGCTCTTGTATAGGCTTGGCAGATCTTACCTTCTTTTTTGGCCTTGAGGTTTTAGCTGCCAAGAAAACTTTGAATCCAGCATCCCTATTAGCAGTTCTTGCACTCCTCCTGACTAGATAAGACTGACTCTAAGCATCATCCCTTCCCACAAAAAGAGGCTTGGTTTGCACAGGCTTTTTAGAGTTTGTAGCACTTCTTGTTACTATAATTGAAAGCCTTGTGTAAGCATTTTTTTACTCTTGGGAACACTGAGTGGAGGGGCTGTAAAAGCCACTGGAGTTACTTGTTGATCATTGGGGCTTGCAGAAGTAATACTTCTAGTAGCTGGTCTGATCTTTATACTCATCATGTTAGTGTCTTTCTCATGATCCCAGATGACAGAGAAACCACATGGGCTATTGAAAGCAGTAGGCCAATTTCTTTTTACCAATAGTGATTTGAAAGTCTGCTCAACTGGCAAGCTAGAAGGAGCAAAATGCTTACAAAATTGTGGGATCATGTTCTGTAGCAACTTATCAATCTGCATGCTTGGTGGGATCACATGACCATATGAGGATGGCAGAAGCATGCTCTCCACAGGAGCAATTCTAACATGATTAATTATAAACTGATTGTATGCCATCATATTATCATTGTTGAAAGACCCCCCTGAACCATCAGATCCATCAATAATAATGGAGTCATCAACTTGCTCCACTTTTTGTTCCTGTTGTGCTGCATTACCCTGGTATTGATGTTGCACCTCCTCTTGCATGTTACCTGGAATATCTTGATTATCATGTTGGAAGTTCCCTCCTTGGTCATGTGGCCCTTGCTCATGATTCTGATCCCAACCAATTTTAGGATATTGTGGGACAACAAAATTGTTAAAATTCATATGCATCTGACCAGGCATAGGGTGGGGATTACCATCAAAAGGCATTAGGTCCTCATCATTTGGCAGAGAATCAGCAAATTGTGTTGCCAAAATATAGAAAACTATAATCCAACCTTCCCTCACTCCACCAACTGAAGCATAGTTGCCAAAAACATCTCTGGGAACTTATGTAATAGCTGGGTAAGAAGCATACACCAGTGTTCTTTCAAGAATATTGGGATCCTGGTGCCACTGCAATTTTTTCCAAAAGTGCCAATTGCATTAGCAATGTCATAATTGTTCATGTAGTCCAGGGGTAAACCAAGAAACATTTACCACCCAGTGCTGAACCCCACCTCAGCCCTATGATTCTGCCTATCATCATGTGCTAAAAACGAACAAAAGTGCCATTCTGAAGCTGAAATGGAGGGTGATCAATCAGGGCCGATCTGGCCACCTGACTATGAAGAACAAAGAGACCAACTCCAAACAGACAGGGTTGGACATCATCAACAACCCGATGCAACTGATGAACAATAAAATCTCTGACCTGCTTCTTCCAGAAAGCTTCATGTTGCTCGGTGGTGGTGGCATGACCTCAGAAATGCAAATATGATCATGACAGCGCGGAGGCACCACCGAGGGAGTGTATTCTGTCCATGGTAGTTTTGTAGGACCACCATCGATGATCTGATGCCCTTCAGGAATCCACTTTGTCGGATCAAGTGGGATGTTCGCCATTGTCGCCGGTAAGATCTTCGACAAAAGAGTTGGGGAAGGGTTTGTTTGCAAGGGCAATGTGTCTGAGGCGATGCACGAGGAGGGCAAAGAGGATAGTGTAGCTGAAAAGTCCAGGTATTGTTCAACCTTGTCTGTCTTAGATTGCTTGTCTAAACCGATAGGTAAATTTTTTTCTTTGGAAGCCAGCGCTAACCAAATTGACTCTTGGAATGCAGATAGTCCTTCTTTATGTGTCCATATAGAAAACAGGCCCAACATCGAATATCATTGACATATTGAGAAGTGTTATGGCCCATAGTAAGACATCTACCACAATTTAAAACTTTATATACCATGTCATCAATCATTTTTTCAAAAGCTACATCCTCATCTAGAATATCATTATTGTTAACAGAGGAAAGATCAAAGCTGCTTTTTGATGATTCCCCCAGCTCCACAGAAGAAATGGTTCCAAAATTTATGTTGGACATGGATCCCTGCAAAGCAGTTCGCAGAATAACACCATATTTTTTTAGAATTTGCGGACAGTCATATCCAACTTCCGTATAACAGAGTGCCTCTTCTTTACTAGAAGGGAATTCATAACCTTCACAAGCATCATAGCGTTCGACTGTAGCAAAGGAGAGTCTTTTTTTCACCTGATGATTATGATGTCCAAAATTTGACCTTCGGATACTTGACACATCGGGCGTTTTATTTAGTGCATTTAAAGCCCGATTAGATCTTTTCTTATTAGGACTAATCAAAGTCCACTCTTACTTGCATTCAATTTTCCAATCATTGAATTCCCTATGCCACAAAGGGCCTCCAATGCTCCCTAAATGAAACAAGCATTTAAACTGTTGGCAAGAAAAAGAAAGTAGCGCATAAACCATGAAACCAACAAACCTAGAAGCCATACAAAACCTGAAAACACTATCAGATAGTTGAGAGACTACAAGATCCTGGCTCGGTCCACCAATACAAGATTCGAAAGCCTAACTGACAGAAAAAGCATCCAGTTTAAACTTTGAATGGCCAAATAACACCACCATTAGGAAATGGTTAGAATTCCCTAAAGGGTGAAATGTTGATCCAAACTTGAATTTCACATCATTTCTGAAACCATATCCCAAAGAGAAATCCAGATCCATAGAGATATGTTCCTTAGGAAACTGCAGAGAGGGCTCAATGCCCCTAGTAGTGGTCTAGAAAGGCAAGAAAGGATCGAAATAATGTGATCTAAGATTTTTATAGTAGATCCAATTTGCAGCATTTCTCCATCTACCAAGAATTTCCCCTAGGGGAGAGCCCTTGGCATTCATGAGGACAAGCCATTCACGAGGTTTCCAGATATGTAACTCACTGTTATACGCCTTCAGACGTCCATGATCAAGATCCTTCATCGTGGTGTAGGAGGCCTTCCATCGCCAAGTTGGGGGGGGGGGTCATCGGGGAGTAGGGAGCCAAAAAAAAACCTATGGGAATGTAGAGGGAGGTGGGCTGGAGCTAGTGATTAGAGTGAAGATATGAGATCACCAGAGATCAGGGAGATCACCGATGAGAGAGGTTTTACGGTTTAGGCCGTGGGGTGGTTGCCATTCAGAATAGACGAGTCTATGTTTTTTAGCCTTGCAAGTTCCACATGCCGAATATGGCTAAGCCGTTGAATCACACAACTCTGTAGTGTGCATGGATGAATAAAGCAATGGGTGGAGTAGGACCAACCTAGCCAAATCACCAACCACATCACGGGAGGAAATGCTCAGCAGCAGCTGGCCCTACCTCCACCATCGCCGAGGTATGAGAACCATGATAGAAGAGAAGCTGTGCACGAAGTGGAAAATTAGAACCAAGAGAACCATGGAGACCCTGGCCATGGTGGCAAAAATTACTATGGGGAACATCATCAAACATACTATGTGGTCACCACATAAGAAACAGACATGTGAAGTATGTAGAGGAGACATATGGAAGTCAATGCAGTTATGTCGGCCATGGCAAAGTATATGCACTGGTCAGATCAGGGAATTACTTGGAGTATTAAGGATCACCCCAAGATCATGCCAAATCCTGGGTCATATGCATTGGTACTAGATCCGACATTCATTGGGGTGAATATCAGTGTGAAATTTTCCATGGTGCTCATAAATAACGACAGTAGTATAAACATATTGTAAAAGGACAGAATGCACAAGTTGGGTATCTCAGAAAGCATGTTGCAGCCGACTAAAACAACCTTTCATGGCATTGTGACGGGCTTGTCTTGTGAGACAATTGGCAAGGTTCGGATAGATGTATTATTCTGCGCAAGGGAGAACTGCAGGACTGAAAATTTGGAGTTTGAGGATGTAGACCTGGAAAGTTGCTACCATGCACTGCTGGGCAGGCCAACCATATCAAAGTTCATGTCTTGTACTCACATCAATTACCTAAATATGAAAATGCCCGGACCCCATGAGATTAACACCATTGTTGGAGATTACAGGAGATAAATGGAGTGTGCCTTAGCTGGATCAAACCTGGCCGAGTCATTGGTGATTGCAAGTGAAAAAGGATAATTCAAGAAGTAGTGGCTTTGGCTTAGTCGGCTTAGTTGAATATGGCGGCACTCAGCAACCCACATGGAAGTGTGTCATTCCATCCGACTAAAGGTACCAAGAAGATTCAAATTGATGACCAGTTCCCAGAGCGCACCGTCACTATTGGTGCCAACCTGAATGATAAATAGGAAAGCGATCTCGTCAGCTTCCTCCGTGAGAATTGGGACATTTTTGGTTGGTCTATTCAAGATCTGCAAGGTGTGCCGAGGGAGCTGGCTGAGCACTCTTTGCATGTTAGGCCAGATGCAAGGCCGGTGATGCAACCTCTCTGCTCCTTCGCCGAAGATAGGAGAAAAATCATTGAGGATGAGATATATTGGCTCCTTGTAGCCAGATTTATCGCGGAAGTGCTTCATCCGGATTGTCTATGCAATCCAGTGCTAGTGGAAAAGAATTAAGATGACCTGAATGTGGAAGTAATGTGGCGCATGTGCATTGACTACACCAATTTGAACAAGCATGTCCAAATGATCCATTTCCTTTGACTAAAATCGATCAAGTCATTGAGTCGATGGCTGGTTGTGAACTATTACCATTTGTACACGTGTACTCTGGTTTTCACCAAATATTGTTAAACCCGGCTGATCAAATAAAAACTGCCTTTATGACCCCGTACTGGGCTTATTGCTATTGCACTGTGCCATTCGGCTTACATAATGCAGGGGCAACGTATCAAGTATGCATGAAAAAATGTTTATATGATCAAATAGGCAAAAATGTCCAAGTGTATGTTAATGATGTGGTGATAAAAAACAAAGAGAGTCATACTCTCCTAGATGATATCCGGCAGACATCCACGAATCTAAAGAGATTCCGAATGAAGCTTAACACAGAAAAATGCACCTTTGGTGTCCTGGCCAGAAAATTACTTGGTTTCCTCGTGTTAAGCCGAGGTATCGAAGAAAATCCGACTAAGATTCGAGCTGTTGAGTGCATGGAGCTGCCGAAGTGTCTCAACGATGTCCTGAAGTTTATAGGTTGCCTAGCATCATTGAGTCAGTTCGTAAGTGGGCTTGGAGAAAAGGCATTGCCCTTATATCAATTAATGAAAATGTCGGATAAATTCATCTCGACACCACAAGCTAATAATGCTTTTCATGAGTTAAAAAAGATGTTGGCTTCAGCAACAGTGTTAGCCTCACCAATGTCCAAAGAGCCAATGTTGCTAAGAGGAAGAGGGTAAGTGCCATGATAGTGTTGGAGCGTGACGAAGAGGGTAAGTTGGTGCAGAAGCTAGCATATTATCTAAGCGAAGTACTTTCCGCTTCAAAGCAAAACTATCCACATTATCACAAAAAGGCATACGGTGTCTATATGTCGGCCAAGAAGCTAAAGCATTACTTTGAGGAATGCCCTATAAAGGTGATATGTGAAGCACCAATAGCTGAGATAACGGGCAATAAAGCTGCAATTTGCTAAATAACCAAATGGGAAATTGAGCTAGCCCCTTATGCTCCACAATTAGATAGACGAGATGCAATCAAATCTAAGGAAGTGGCCAACTTCTTTGTTGATTGGGCTGAAATGCAATATCAGCCGCCTTTTCCTGATTCAAACTACTAGAGAATGCATTTTGACGAATCAAAGTTAAGAACCAGGCTAGGTGCCGGGATAGTTCTTACTTCTCCTAAGAAAGATCAACTAAAATATGTATTACAAATACATTTTGTTGCATCAAACAATGTAGCCGAGTATGAGACACTTGTTCATGGTTTAAAGGTGGCAAAGGACATTGCCATACGTAAGATATAGTGTTTTGGTGATTCATACGTTGTGGTGCAGCAATTTTTAGGTCATTGGTATGCAATTGATGCAAATATGGCATTATATAGATTTCATGTGTAGAAGATCAGTGGGTACTTTTGTAGAGGGAGTGTCCCAACCTTTAAACAATATAAGGTGGTATCCCCTGTGTTTACAATGCTAGTCCCTGGATCAATAGCTAGCATCCACATTTAAGATGTAATATCAAGAAACAAAGGTCATAATATAACTTTATAACCAGGAATAACATAATTTTATTACTTCATACATAGCTCATTTGGCTATTACATTACATTGCAGCGGAATAACTATAGTCATGGGTCCTTCATCTTCAAAGTGCCACAGGCAGATGTTGGTTGTATACTTTGTAATCCTAATCATTCAATCTTCACTAAAATCAATCAAACCTGCAACATTACAAGTTACAGCCACAAGGGTCAATACATTTGAATTGTATTGGCAAGTGATACTATGGTAGTATAGTGGAGTCTATCATCTATATGCATTTGGCTAAGTGGAGTTGAGGCTTGCAGTGCTCAAAATAGATTTTCCTTATCATTTTGAAAACACTAAGTTTTTGCTTGACAAAAACATTTTTCTCAATCAAAGTTTGAAGATCCTTTAACCCTTGTTCAAACCACAAGATTTTAACTTAGAAATTTGAATGATGAGATTCTTGATTGCTTCCATGTCTTGATGCTCAAATTGTCCTTTACCAGGGACATGGCTAAGTACTTAGATTTTACACTCTGCAGAGGTGGTGCACTTTCCCCACAAGACTTGGTTTCCCAAGACAAGATCTTTCAGAAGCCTTCCCTTAGACCAAAATGGACGCGTTCCAAAAAACTACCACCCACTGTCCATATGGCTAAGTTCTTGCAACCTATATGATCTAGGCAGAGCCCATAATGCCAAGTGGTTGCACTTGAAGCTTCTCAACATTTGACATCTCAAATCTCTTTGTTCCTGGGTGGCCATCCACAAGTGAGATACACAAGGTCAACCATAAACATGGGCCTTGTGAACCACTCAACCAAAAACCACCAATAAAGTCCCATTCCACCCAGGTGATTCATTAACTTAGTTGTTTTATTAAACAAAAACACCAGTCCTCAGACTTAGAAATATTTCCATAGTATGAATGTATATTCCACCCCTGTTTTCTATTAGCTAAGCTAAGCTTGATAGTAGTAGGCATCTTGACTTAGGAATTTCTACTAAGGTTTCATCTACTAAGATTTCCTATAGCAAGGTTTATACTTAGCAAAATTCCATGCAAGTTTTACTTAGAGAAAATCACTAATGCATAGTGAAAGTAATGGGAAAAAGTATGAAGCATCACTTGCCTTTTTGGTAGAGGGTATAGGTTCACTCCTTGTCCTTGCAACAATCACACTCTTCAAGTCACTACAATTCAATCAAGCAAGGCACAAACTCAATCTACCAATCAAGCAAAACAACACATAAAATAATAAAACAAACAACACATGCAAGCATGCAAAAAGGGTTGTTTTATTTGTAAAAGTGGTTCCTATTGGGTCTTAAACATTTGAAAGCACCTATTGGTCATTTTGTAAAGTGGCAAAGTCATTTGCAAAAGGTTTCACTACAAAACCCATTTTCAAAACAAAGTATCATTTTATGTGGTGTAGAAATATTTTTTTACTAAGGCATTAACCTATAGGGTTCACCAAATATGTTTTCAAACCACAAAACTTGGTGTTTGGGGTAAGAGAGTTTAAAACAAAACATTTGCCCAAAAGTTTTCTTCCAAAACCATTTTTAATAAATAAACCACATTTCTATTTGACTAGAAATGGTTTTAAATCAAGGAATCATTATTTTCTTTCACCAAATACATTTTTGAAACCACAAAGTGTTTCCTAGGGTCAGTAGGTTCAAACCACACCATTTTCCAAAGATTTTATCCCCAAAAACATTTTTGAACAAATTTCACATCCTTAACAAGCATACAAATGTTTCTGCAAAAACAACCATTTTTCCAGAAGCTTTTTACTAAACAAAAGGCATGGTTGGCTAGGGCTTGTCTTAATGATTCCAATGATATAAAGTTTGCAAAATTTGGACGCGTGGTTTAAAAGTTGTGCAATTTACAAAATTGGAAAACTAATAGATCAAATCTGTCTTTTAAATACTGCAGGCCACGTGTCTGTATCTGATTGGTCAATAACGGTTCGCTCGGATCGGCTACGGGGTGCGTTGGATCTAACTAAAAACGTGCGGCACAAATGGACGCGTACCTTTTCGATTGGATCTAATCCTAGCCGGATGTTTCGCATCCTACGGCTCCTGACTCACTAACCAAAATCCGGCGGCGCTCAACGGTGGCTGGAGATGGCGACGCGCTGCTGGCGGTGCTACGGTGGCTACAGGAAGTGAGGGAGGGGACGGACATGCTCACCGGGTCCGCTGTGGTATTCTGGTGCTCAACGTGGTCGTAGGAGAGCAGGGGGTGCACGGGGGCGACGGTGATTGCTCGTCGGAGGAGCTTCCGGCGTCGGGTGGTTCTGGAGGTCGTCGAGGGCGAGGATGGAGGGCACCCTAGGACAAACGGGAGGCACCGTTAGGTTCGCAAAGGCATGGCGATGATCATCATGTCCACGGGGAAGAGAGGGGAGGTCTGGTTTACCTGGGAGACGTCGCCGCAGTTGGAGCAGACGGCGGTGCTGGCTCGGGAAAGACGTTGCCGATGCTCAGGGACGCGCGCGAGCGAACTGCGGCTGCAGAAAGGTCCGCCAGGGCTTGGGGAGTATGCGAGTGTGGTCAAGGAGGAGAGGGGTGGCAAGTACTGGCCGGAATCGGCAAGGAGGGTCGTCGGAACAGTGGTGCTCGGGGAGGAATTGGGGCGGCCTGGGGGCGCACTTGGGGGAGGAGACAGAGGGGAAACGGAGGAGAGTCGTTGGCGTTTAAAGGGGCATGGTCACCGCGAGTAATGGTGGCCGCGTTAAGACGAATTCAAGCCACGAAATCAAAGCCAGAAACGGGGATGAACTGGTCGCTGCGGGTGAGGACGATGAACAGGAGGGGTGGGTCCTAGCTGTCTACGAGAGAGAGAGCGCGAGTGTGGGGTCCAGTCGTCAGCGACTTAGCGATTAAGTTCCTGAGTGAGAAGAATGCTTCGGGGGAGAGAGGGGCTAGTACTGGGCCTTGTTGGGCTTGGCCGGCTGGGCTGGTCCAGATCCTATTTTTTTCTGTCTGAAACCTTTTTCTTTTTCCAATACCATTTTCTGTTTTGAAATTCCAAACAACATTCAAACATTCAAACAGTTCAAACAATCACCACACTTGTAATGAGTTTTTGGTTCTGTTTATCAACATAAACCAAATCCCAAAATAAAATAATATTTTTATTCTTTTTAGGATCTATTTAATAATTAAATAAAATAGACCATAGTTATTTAATCAAATAGGGTTTGATTTATTTAATAAAATCTCCATTTTAAATCCAAATATTTTCAAAACCAAATCAGTAGGTTTTTTTTTGAAAATATAAGACACTTGAAATACTTGTTTAAAATAAAATAAAATTTTATTATAGGGTCCATTAATAATTAAATAAAATGGACCTTAGTTATTAAATCAAATAGGATTTGTTTTATTAGAATCTTTATTTTGAAATCTAAAATAAAACCAAAACACTTCAGTAGGTTTTATTTGAGAATATAAAATATTTGGAAAACTTATTTAAAATAAATAAATAAGTTTTAGTGTTTATTTAAAATGGGAAAAGCCTTTACTTTAATAAAATTTGGATATTAAATCCTTATTATTTTATTTAAATAAACCTTTGCTATTTTTATTCAAAAAAAATGTTTTAATTCAAAAGCTTGGCCAAGGTTCAATTTGGCTTTATAAAATAATCTTTATTTATAAATCCACCTTTTCTTTTGAAAACCAAATCTTTTATTAAAAGATCCAAAATAGTAATTTTAAATATTTTGAAGTTTATTGTTTATATAACTTTTTAAATCCCTTTAGGATTTTATGTGATCCAAAAAGGTTTGAAAGTTTCCAATTGGATTCAAAAAGTTTCTTCTCACCCTGAAAATCAACAAAGTTTTATTTTATTCATTTATTTTTCACATTACAAGATTTGGAAAATCTTGGGATGTGACAACTTTGAAGGATGTGAATTCCATCATGTACCTTAGGTAGAGAATGAAGCAGCCGACACATTGTCAAAACTCGGCTTGTCCAGGAAATCTATATGTAACATCCCAGGATTAGCACATCAAAATAGACATGATTAGCACATCCCAGAATTCCATCATGTGTGCATTGCATTCATGCATAAGAAAATCCGGGGGATTTTCGTGGAAAACAAAAAGGCCTATAGAGGGATCGAGATCTCTCTTGTTCTAATGGAAACAATAGGGCAAGTGTGACGGATTTTGACATGATCTGTACTGAATGTTCATGTTTGAGGGAAAACAATTCGAATTGAATATTCAAATACTTTATTTGAATTCAAAAGTAAATAGAAAATAATTAATAATATAAATGGAATGGTAAATTTTTGAATAAATAAATAGATATCACAATAATCACAACACATCTGATTTGCATAAGAACTTGGAATTATTATTTCAAAAACAATAAATATTACATTTAGTAATACAAGTATATAAGATTTACAACAATTATTAAATGGTACAAACTAATATATCAATCAAAGAAGATTACAACATGGATTATATTTAATAATATAAGTAATTGTATTTTCAAGGAATACCTTGTATGAAACATTAAATATTACAGTTACAAATGGATCTCACCAAAGGAAAAGAATCCAATAAATATTAGGAAATATCTTTATTAGATAATATACAAGGTTATATTGTTCCTTACAATAAAATGCTAAATAAAAATACAAGAAAAATAAAATTTAACTTTATTAATAATATATAATATTACATTGTCAAATTACATTATCCAAAGTAAAAAGGTATTACAAGAAGAATAGGAAAGGTCCTAATCTAAATCTTCATGTCCTCAAGATTTTATTCCTGATCTTGTATACCTGCAAAACAACTCAAAGAAAACAAGGAATAAATAATAAAAGAAAGGAAGGAAGTATTTTGGGGTTGGTTTGCTCTCAGGTATATAATAGTGAGATGCAGTATTTATTTTCATGATAGAGCAGCAATTAGGGTCCTAAGTAGAATCTGTTCTTATCATAATATTAGCCTCAGACTAGGTGCATCATAGTCTAGTACAGGGGTAAGTTTCACCAAGGTCAGGTAAGAGGCATAGAGATAATCCCCAAAATAGTTGAGCACATCCACAATGGATCAGCTTCCGGGCTAGGAAAATATCTTTCAATGAGACAAAACACCTGGAACATGCAGGCAGCTTACACACACAGCTGCATGTGATGTGCTGTCGATTAATCAAGGAAAGTGACCAACATAGAAAAAGGCAACTTCAGCCACTACTGGGAAAGGTGCCGCTCACACATCCATTTTCCCCCAGGACAGCACAAGCTAAATCAACCCAAAAAACAAGACCACATCTCATATAACTCCAGCTTTGGTTCTCAGCTAAACAATTCAATCAACCACTTCAATTACCATAGTTACCTGAATTCAAGACAAGTCCAAGCCAGCAGAACAAGTCTAGCAGATCAAGATCAAGCTACTACCAGTTCCGGGAGGAGAAGGCTAACCAGCTCAAGATCAGAGCACTAGGTTGAGCTGACCAAGATACAACACACCAAGCATCCACATACATCAAGGTAGAAACTCACTAGATCACTAGCTAGATCTAGTAACATACATGTTCTTATTAAAATGCACCATTAGACTCAAGTAGAATAATTGTTGTGGTACAAACTCACCCAAATCCAACTTCCCTTCAAATAGATTTCCATCTAGGAGGATTGGATGGGGTGGTGCTCTCAGCATGGCAAAGATTTGATTTGCCAAACTCATCATGGAGTAGTAAAAAGCCAAATCATGAATCTATTTTTCTTTGTATCAGGGCCTCAACCTGTATGCATCATTGGCTGGGTCAAGAACTTCCTCCACAAAAATCAACCATAGCAACTAAACTTAATCAGGTAAATAACATCCATGCATTATTCAGCTTTAGACCAGCATCATTAGCTTATTATCTAGTTTTTACTAGATAAACATATACCACAGCTGCTAGGCTACAGGGCACATTCCCAGAGGGTAGCAACTCTGTACCTAGAAGATTCACAATGTCTTGAGCACAAACTCAAGTCCATTTTCTTAAATCCACAAATCATTTTCCTAAAAATATTTAGGAATCATTTAAAATGGTTGTTGTCATATATGCAGTGTACTAATATTGGCCACTTAGTTACACTTACTAACCAAACAATCTTATCAACTTCCTAGTAGGATCTCTAGGAATCAATGTTGTATATTATCTCACTGTCAGATTTGACAGAGAATAAATCATTCTCATAGAAGAGATTTCTAGGAAAGAATTCAAACCATCACTAAACCATATGTTCAGATCACCAAATGTACCTCATATATGATCATAGCACAGCCAGATAACAGGAGTAACCAGTCCTGGATAGAGGAATGCACACATCCAGAAAGATTCCACCTTAGTTGATATCAAAGGCAACCAAAGCTACTAGCTAAAACCTCCAGCAATCTCAATAATACAAGCAACCATTTTCCTAAGTCAAAATAATAGAAATCATCTATTATCTAGCAGTAAACCATTTGTTCATGAAGGAACTATACTATGAATTAATTCAAACCAACAGTTTGAATTCAACCAAATATCTGCAACTATTGATACGACCAGTACTTGACAGTCTAAGTGTTTCTAAACTAAAGATCAGGTAATTTTAGATGCAAACCAAATTAGCATCTAACAGCCAGGGGTGTTAACAATACCAAACATATATTCAAGGACCATATCAAATTAAACAACCTATGGACCAAGACCAAGTACTGCAAGCTACTGATACATAACATCCAACTAGGATAAATCATCGAATCGAGGGTCGGTCACACAAGAATTACCTGAATCAAAGTAGAAGAAGATGCAGGAAGGGCATAATAACCGAATTAGATAGGAAATTCACCATCGGGGTTGCATTCACTGCCGTCCCTCTGACATCAGAGAATAGAGTAGGACGCAATGGTTGCTGCAATGCCACAACACCATAGAGAAAGCAGTCGTAGCCGCAAGTCAAGTTAGATAGAGAACATGCTAGGGTTAGCAGTCTCACGCGTGGAGGCGCTGGTACTGGTCGGTGCAACGGTAAAACCGAAGAGAGGTAGCATTGGAGCAACTCTAGCGGGCGGTGCGAGATGCGGCCGACCATGGACAATACGGCTAGGGAGGCGACCGACGGTAATATCTCTCCCGAGCCATGACGGTGTCGCGGACGAGCAGAAGGGGCGGAGACCAAATCGAACCAGAGAAGTTAAGGTACTAGAGCACGACGAAGCTCCGACGACCAACGCCGACAACCGCAACGACCTACCTCACTTGAATCGAGCAGGCAACGACGGCGGCGTCACCACCAGAAGGGGAAAACGAGAGCGTGAGGGTAAGAGAGAGTGAATGGGGAAGACTAGGCCGGGCTAGGGTTTGACCCGATCCCAATTGGGCTCAGTTGAGCTAGGTTGGGCCAGTTGGGCTAGACGGCAAGCCCGTCCCAGTTCCAAAGGAAATTACCAAATAAATCGTTTACCCAATTGTTGAATGACCAAATTACCCCTGAACATAACTTAAACCCTAGAAAATATAGAAAAATCCTAAAATTATAAGTAATATATCAAAATGATCACAAAAATGATAATTATCCAAGAAAAATATAAAACCACTTGATTAAACTAAATCAATGCCACTAATTTATTAAAGGCACTAGAGTTATCAATAAATTATAACAATATAAGAAAATAACCTATAAATAAATAAAAATCATTTTTGTGTATAAAAATTAACCTACTATTTTATAAAAATATTAGTTTATAAAGCATCATGACGCATCTACTATGGCAGCCTTATTTTCAACAAAGTTTGCCATCACTCCTAAACCTCCTAAAACACAAACAAGTCAAACTCTTGCTGACATTAGCATCTATATAACTTGGTCAAAATATCCCTCTATCCCTTGTACCAAGGTGAGCTCTGAGCTCACTAATCCAACCTTGTTTAGGTGGTATAAAAATATCAAACCCCTAGTTCATCCAAATCAAGTTTTCTTCCATTTTCAAGGTAGAAATTCAAAACCCAAGGTTTTCATTGATGGATACTTCAAGTTGACATCAGCCACCTTGGATATAATCATCTACCAAATAATTCCCTAATTATTTGGAATCTAAAAATACTAAAATTCCATTCTTTGCCAAATCTTCAAAACCTTGCCTATAAAGGCAAGTTTGTTTTTCTCCAAAACTACCTTGCCAACTCAAGGCACCTTTGATGTCTATATATCATATTCTACCTTTCCAACTCACAAATAAACATTTTTCAGATCCTATATTATTTCTTTTTGCCCTTTTTTAAATGGTAGAAACAAGAAATAGTAACTTAAAAATACTTTTCTATCCAAATATATCCCAATAAAATTCTCCAATGTGTGATATGGTATTTAGTACCATCTCACATCACAAACCAACCTTGTCAAATATAAAAATATAAAATAAGCTTCCAAAAACCATTTTTGCACTTTCTGAATAATTGTGATTAAGTGGACTAATAATCCTTGGAAAATCCCAAACAATTCCCAAGGTTGTGTTATGAACTTATCTATTCCCAGTACCATTTCCTCAACTTATTAGGAGCCCATTTGTGTACTTCCTTCATAACCTTTGCTTTGATCAAATTTGCAAAACAATCAAGTCCACTAATCAAAGACCCACCAAACCTCCTCCAACCTGTCCAAGCAAGCTTACACAACACACTACCACTGCTAGGTAGAACTACACTATAGCAAATACTATAGCGCCCTTTACCCTTGTCCATTAGTGCTTGGGGGAAAGAGGAGACACCAAATCAATACCAAATCTTGCCCCTCTTCAATGCCTTGTTTACCACATTCCCTCTCTACCGTGCACCAAACCAGAAACTACTCCCCACATGCCCATGGCAAGGCCAACTCTGGTTTCTCCCCCTCTCCTTTGCACCTCATGGACACATTCCACCATGAGCCCTCCATCTAGGGTTTATAAGGAAATAAGCCACCCCTACTCTCCCCCTTCACCTAATTTGTCCCCTCTCCTCTCCCTTACCTCCCCTGTACTCCTACTCACTCTCTCCTTCTCTGCCCTTCCCGAGAGAGAAAAAAGAAGGAGCTTCGGCCATGGCAAATATCCGAGCATAGCTCACTCTCCCCTGCACTTCTCAGTCTGTATGTGGCCTACCCGTGCTACCCTACCCCTGATCTACCATCCCCGAGCTCCAGAGCTCCTCTCAAGACTTGCCTCGGCTTGGAGAGAGGAGGCTCTTCCTCTTGGTTTTCTTCAACGAACTCGATTTGGTGGTCGTTTTACTGCCTTCCTTCTCTCTCTTGGAATACATGACCTCCTAGGGACCGACATTAACCTCACCGGCCCTTCCCTCTTATATGAAGGCACCCTTGGAAGCATCCTGATGAGCTCCGGTGCCTCTCGCGCGAGATAGGTCCCAATGCGAAAACCGCCCTTGTCGCCTAACGCCGGAACCCCTGCGTCGCGACGCGTCTTCTCTGCCGCTTCCCAACAGCCGTCACGCCTCCTAGTAAGCTCCCTAGACGCCTCCCTCTCCCCAGCTAAGGTTCCTTCCTGCATCCACCATCAGGAGGAGGACGACGGTCGTAGACCGTCGATACCCTTCTAATCATGCGGCCCAGGGAAGCTGATACTTTTTAGGTCGCCCACTACGGCTGACAGGCGGGCGCCACCCCGCGGCTGTCCTAACCTACCTCCCGCGCAGCCTCCCGCTTGCGGTGCCGCACCAGTGGGCCGATTTCGTCTCTGAGTCCCATCTTCCCCAGGAAACCAGCCCGTCACCATTGTCCTTTTTCTTATTTATTCTAGATCTAGAAAAAAGGCTGATAGGAATAAATCCAAATGAAAATGAAAATTTACTCCAAATGGCCAGATCCAATTTTTCCCAGATGCATACACAAATTATCCAACATGCAATACCCTTATTTGGTCCAATTAGTTTTCTAGAGAATTTTTAATAAATCCAATACTCAGGAGTATCCTTTACATCATTAAATTCTTTTTGTTAGTTTCCTAACTCCAAATAGCATAAACCTTTTTGTTACTGAAAATTATCTTAGATACCTTGAATGCCACCCTATCCCCATATTAAATTACTTCCTAATTTATCCTTGGTAAAAATAACAAAAACAACACCTTTATGACTTTAGAAAAAATCTCTAGGGCAGTTCAAAGTAGGTACTGACCTAATTCCAAATCCGGTTAGACAATCATACCAATATGCCTAAAACCCCAGGAGCCCAATATTTATTGAGCTCTCTTGGATTTTTGGTGAATTAAACATTTCTGTGCATAGTTAATTCACTAGAAATCACAGTAGTTATGTAAATCTAAAAAGGGTGATTCCAATTTATACTGAAAGGTATTTTAAATACCTACCATGTATCCTTGGAATAATATTAAAATCTCCAATAGTTTTATTCTGGTTAAAAAACAAAATCCCTCTATTATTGCCTTTGGGATTTTCCTGAGGGCATTCTGATAAATATTTTTAGATGATTTGAACTCCTCTTGAATTAGTGCAATAAATCCTACCTAATCATCCAAGGAAATAATTTTTGGAACTCTAGAACTTTTCTGGTGAATTATTTCCTAAAACTAGAGTTTTACTACTATAAAATTCATTATAAATCAATGCAAATTGATAAAATAGTGGAACAACTTTTGTTGGTTTCAATTTATCAATACCTTTTTGATGATATCAATTTTTCATATTGATATCATACATAACTTGACCTTGGATTAAAAGCCCCTTTAATAAATAGTTTTGGCCTCCAAATAATTAAAGAAATCCACAAATGCTTTCAAGCATTTCCACTTGCTCAATATCTAACTTATCAAAACCTACTAAATTTTAAACTTGTATTGTCCATTTCTTGCTATATTTATTGATGCTTGTATGCCTTGTATTGAATGTGGTATTGTTTGATTGCATGTATGCCTTGTATTGAATGTGGTATTGTTTGATTGCATGTATGCTCTATAACGGTGATAGTTGTGATTGTGTGATGATGAGAAGAAGGAAGCATCAGTTTAATATGATTATCATTGGTATTATGGTATTATCAAGAAGTCCAGGGACATCTCGCTGGTCACAGCCAAGCCACCTTATTGCTCATAAGCCCTTGTCCTACTTTTATACTTATGCTTGTTTTAACAACTTGTTTATGTAAATTGCATGGTTTTAATATGCTATGTTTTATATGTGGGAATGTTTGGCTCCTCCAAACCATTACACATTTGTACTACTAAGTACAACACCCTTGATGACACCTATGTATCCCTAGTATGATAGATGGTGTTGAACACCATATACCCCTTGGAGAACTCGTTTTAGCTGGAGCAAAAGTATAGGATGGGAAGACCCCGGTAAAAGTTTTATAAAATTATTTACGAGAAAACCTGGGCGAGGTTTGGCCTGCCAAGATATTTGAGAAAGAAAAAGGATTTTGTTTTGAAAATGATGCTAAAAAGTAGAAGGAGAAAATGTTTACGAAAACTCACCCGGTTCTTTGCAGTTTTGGCAGAACAATTAACCCGTGCAACCACACTACCCTGGAGTGGGACGGGTCCTAACTCGAAGTTAGTTTACTCCAATAGTGGACCCTCATACTACTTATAAGGGATCATCTCCCTTGAATGTCGGGTTTCCTTTATGAAAAGGGTCAACTATGAAGAAGTCACCTGGAGGAAATGTGAACTGCCCCTAGGAGCAACCGAATGATACTATGAGCCTCTCATTGAAAGTGCCGGCTCTCGAGGAGTTGCGATGCACTCAAATTGGTCTGTGGATCTAGACATCCTGGTGTTGAGGGGAACAACTCATAGGGTAGGGACCATGATGGAGTGGACTTTCCAAAAGTTTTGTTTGGTTATCCAAGACCCGCATACCTTCGTATGACGACTCGAGGGTGATCCCGGTGGATGTATCAAATCGTGTGGGTAAACTATACAACCTCTGCAGAGTGTAAATCTATTCGAATAGCCGAGTCCTCAGTCATGAACAGTTGGGAAGGTTGCTGTAGAGCGGTGCTGGTTTTGTTTTCAAAAAGGATTTCAGAAAAAGAAAGGTTTTCTAAACCTGGTGGTCTAAAGGACACCAGAGAAGGCGATGGGATGTTGAGGAGCAAGGAAGAATATAACCCGGTCATTTGAGGACCGTGAGTTAAAATAGGGTGACCCAATCCTAGTATTTTCTAAAACTTTTCAAAAAAAGGTTTCCAAAATGTTTTACAAAAGTTTCCAACAATACCTTGTAGATGTTATATCTACAAGAGAAACTATTTTGGAAAAGAACCTTTTATGGAGCCCACCTACTACCACGACCATATTGCACATCCTCTTGTTATTACTATTCTCTTAAGGTGGTTTGCGAGTACATTCAAAGTACTCAACGGTATTGTCCCTGGCTATTTACTTGGCTAGATTTTTAGAAGACCTAAGAATGATGGAGATGCTGACGTCTATGCGAGCTAGGCCGTCTTCCCAGTTAGTCTCCTGTAGGTTAAGGCATGACATGGGATCTATGTTCGGTAATGATCCGTTGTTGTTTATACACCATAAAGGCAATTATGTAAGTATTCTACATTGTTAAATTATGGATGTTGAAATGGTACTTCTTGGTTATGCTCATGGCTCACTAATCATGGGAACTTTAATTGCAGGCATAACGGGGATTCTCGGACTGTATATCCAGGGTACCACATGATGTATGACGATGTATCCTAAACTATTATCTCTATCTAGGATATTTGAATCTTGTTGTATGGCGTTGCGATATTTTTGTTTCTTTTAGATGGTTTGGCTCTGATGTACTCTTGTATGTCATTGGCATAGATAAGCATTTGTGTATGCTTGACACGCAGTCCAGCTGGCTACGTCTCTCGCACACGAAGCTATAACCACGAGAAGTGGGTAGGGTGGTTGGCCAGTACCATTCCCTATTCTGCTCAGACAGGACCTACACGTGGAAGGACCTTGGGCCTCCTCAGTAGGACACCTGATGAAATTTTGGGTTATAATTTCTTGTGATTTAGAGCATAGGGTCTAGGGGATTATAGGGGTTCAGGACGAGGACAAGGCGAGGCGGCTCAAGGCTCACTGTCGACCTAGCACCCAGATGGCGCTCCCAAGCTCGGCGACATCACTCCACCACAGGGCTATAGCTGCCAAATCATCTCGCCTCGCGGTGTCGTCTCTCCCTCTCACGGGCGGGAAGACCGCATCATCGAGTAGATCGCCATGCTGGGTCAGCAGAACCGCCCGGCCCTCGCCAACGGCAAGAGATGCAGAGCAACGACTGCCTCACCTTCACCAGGGAGCTTCGTAGCATGGTATGGCCACACAAGTTCCTCTAAGAGATGTCGTCATGCTACGACGGAACCGCCAACCCATGCAAGTTCTTGTAGCTCTACACCACAGGCATTGAGACCGCAGGTGGCGATGACCGCATCATTGCGGACTAGTTCCCCTTGAGCCTGAAAGAAACGACCCGTAGATAGACGATGAACCTTCTCGAGGAATCCACCATCTCATGGTCAGCCCTCTGTTCCCTTGTCATCGCCAACTTCAAGGGGACCTACGAGCCCCCACTCGCCTACTACAACCTCTACCAGGTATGCCAGGAGCTTGGGGAGACACTCATCAAGTTCCTACAGAGGTTCAACCAGGTCCGTAATAAGATTCGCAAGATCTCGAAATCCAACATCATCACCGCCTTCTCCGAGGGAGTCATAGACGTTCGGATGAGGGGAAAGATCGACATCTGAGGCGAAATCCTCATCACGTCCGCCAAGATTTTCATCAATTTGGAGAAGTGCACCAAGGCTGAAGCGGGTCGCATGTTTGGCCTAGCCGAGGTGGAGACCCCTCCCAAGTCCTCCAGTTCCTCCAAGAGAAAGAGGAAGGATTCCAAGCGAAAGCCCGTCGACATCCTTACTGCAGATCCCAAGCCGAATACCCCTCGCAAGGGTGACGCAGAGGGGGATCGCGAAGACCGCTCGTAATGCTTCTTCCACAAGAAGCATGGGCATCCCACCGATGACTGCAATGAGCTCAAGAGGCTCCATGACCAGCGCAGCAGACAGAGGAAGGGAAGACAGGGAGGCGAGGGGAGGAATGGGCGCGGAGGGAACCAAGGATGGGGCGCTGGAACAACAACCACGGTGGCCAAGGCACCCACCAGATGGGCCATCAATCCAATGTCGTGCAGCGACATCACCACGACCCGGAGAAAGGCCATGCCGAGGAAAATGTTGGGGGCTACTATAGCACCCCAAGTAAACTCTAATTATACAAATGCTTGTTTTTTTTCTTTTGTGCAGCATCATGTCATCGTCATGCATATGTTTTCCTAAAAGTAGATTGCTAAAAGCCTACTTTTGTTTTCTATATATACCCCTTCTTTATTTCAAATCAAACCCTCGGTCTTTCCAGACCTTTTATTTTTGAACTATTTTCAATAGCGTTGAAAAAGAAAATAAAAATTAAATAACTAGTTTTAGTGGGGGAGTCAGCCATCCACCAGGCCCATAAGCCCAGCAGCCAGCGAACTACCACCCCACCGAAACCTAGCCTATCCAGCGACACACCTACTCCGGCCGTCGCCTACACCACTCTAGTACGTAGCACAACACACACATACACTCTCCCACGCGTATCCCCACCCGCTACGATCAACCACACGCCAGCGCCTGCCTGCACCCTGGCCCCACCACCCGACCGGGGCGCAACCACCTCCCCCGCTGTGCAGCGCAACCCCACGCTCACCCCACACGTTGCGATCGACACGACCACTCCCATACCTAACCAACCCTCCTCACCTTGTACTTCTCGCCACCAACCACGAGCCCTAGCCGCACCCACGACACTGCAATGCGCGCCTGACCTCTCACACATATCCGCACTCCTCTTAGTCGAGCCCACCTACCCTGCTACCTAACAACATCGCAGCCACCTCGTCACCCTTAACCTCCATCGCCCCTTAGCCGCCCTTCCTCGTTAACCGACGGTGCCCCTTCCCCGCCCAGCGAGATACTCACTTGACCGCTGCGCGCCTGTGCCCTCCCTTATCACCTCTCTAAGCCCCACCTTCCTCGCTCTATCCCGCCACCTGGAGGCCCCGCCACCATCACAGTCGTGATGCCTACGCTGATCCCCTTCCTCGTCGGTCGAGGTGTCCGACCTCATGCGCCTCGACCGCCGCAGTTAAGGTGCCTCGCACGACCCAACCAATTTGGACTTCTCCAACCTCCTATTTTCTCATTGCCACCGCCGTGGGACCCCTTCATGTCGCCGCCCTGCGGCCTCCCCATGCTCGCCCTTCTGCACCGCCCGACGAGCCCTCCTCGACATGGCGTCCTTCCGTCCTTTCCCAAGCTCATTCCCGTCACATCTCGTCTCATGGTTGGGTGTGACGTCATGCTCGCCTTCCTCTCCCGGACGTGTCGAGCGCCTGAGGTCCACCTCCATCCTCTGCTACGTCTGTCCCAATCCCCTCTAACCCGCTCGCTGCCGCGAGCCTGCTCTGACCCCCATGCGTAGACGTCGGCCTGGCATCGCCCATGTTGCTGCTATTCAAGAGCACCAGCACGCATTACTACAGCATGATATATCTAGTGTTTGATGGTGTGATTCTGATTATGCACTACGGTGGTGACATGGAGGTGTTGGTGTGGACGAAACATGGTCAAAATCGTTTGAAGGTATGTACTTCGAGTACCTTCGACCCGAACACTCAAAGTCATGACCCAAAGAGCATCTACATGGAAAACCAAGACCTTCATACATGGATGCTCATCGACAAGACCGTCTCGATGCTAATGGTTTAGAAGAATGTACATGGTGCCACTCAAGACCCCGGAGTCTGAGACTCGAGCCTAAACCCCATCAAACCCTGAACCAAGATCGCCTTCATCAAACCAAAGACCATGGAACCTCAAGTTCTTCTTCCTGGATCCGAATACCGCACCCCGAGACCCCCAAATCCGAGCCCCAGTGTGTGAGCCCTATCCGAGACCCTATTTTTATAATACGGCATTTATCACTTGTTGCATATTAAATTATTGATGCTCCCATCTCATCATGTGGATTCGGGGGCATTATGCCAATTCATCATATAATTAAAATATGGATACCATAGGCGGGCTGTTCTAGTCTTATATTGGCTCCATTTAAATTTGTCTAGAGAAACGATGACATCTTTTTCCTTATTAAGACAACATTTAAAATTGTGGGGTATCTATACAAAATAAACCCTCTAATTAATTGCCGGGTCCCCGTTCCTCTTAGTATTTCCTAGTCGCATCGCATCTTTGCCATGTCATTGATAGCTGTGAGATTCGACATATTTTTTGATGGTTTCTATTGATGGTTTTCCTTTGGATTTGATGGTTCTCTTGTTTTACCTAATGCTAATACTTTGGTAGCAAAGAAAACTTGGTTCTTAATGTGTTTTTGAGGTTCTGAACATCAACAAAGGGTTTTAACAGCAAAAACACAATATTCATACAAAACAAGCAAGTTTATTTTTGGAAACAATCGAGGGAGGCATACAATAGCTTTAACGAGCAACTATACGGCAGGAATATTTTCTTCGGCCGTATAGTTACCGCCGTATATTTTCCACCGCCTTAGTCTTGTCAAAAGGTACAACATTCATGAAGAGGTCAAGGACAAAAACATAACACAGCAGCCGCCATTCCATCCATGAGGGAGAAAGAAGAGATCCGGAGAAGAAGGACTTGAGAGAGAGATATCCACCTTGCAAGATTAGGGTTTGATATTGTTTCTTCCTATCTTGAATTGTGTTGGATTTATCTTCTATTCTTATTGTGGATCTCCATGGTAATATCAAGAAGAACTCCCTTTATCTAATTATATCAATGATGCTTTCTTCTCTCATGCGTGAGTAAGTTCCCTTGGGCGTGGGAGATGTAAGGGATTGGTGAGATGTGATGTGCCTATATAATTTCCATTAGTTTGTGATTAATTTTAGTTACTATATTATGTGTGCTTCACTATGTATGGGATGCTTAATGTCTATTGTCCAATTAAGGGCCCAAGACAACATGATACCTTGTTCTACATAGATAAGATCTTGTTTGCTAGCAGACCGACGACCCCTGAGTGACACAGGGATATCAATGGAAAACTAGTTGAACTCGAGGAGCACGAGGAGCCACTGTGCCTATTGCATTAGTCCGATCCAAGGAGCTTAATTGCTAAGCAACCTGAAGGATCTTGTCTAGTGACTGACCATGGTTTTGGTAACAGACTAGTAGGATTATTGAATTTGGGATGAACTCTACCAAGAGGAGTTGCGGCTAATAATGGGTTGCTCGCCTACACACATACTTATAAGATTATAATTGTTACACTTAGAACTCATCCACCTGGCACATTCACTATCACCATAAACTGAATCTCCCCGCGCCTATTTTTTCATCTACAAAAAACAACAAACAAATCATTCTTTACTTTTATGATTTTTATTTCTAAAGTTTACATTTTATCTTTATTTAAATACAATCATTTTAATCCAAATCTCATTCTCATTATCAACACTTGCAGTTAATTCACTCGAAGACCTGTGACAACTTTGAGTGTGACAGAGACTTTACCCATAAACACTTACCTTTGTGCTCCCTGTGGGATCAATATCTTAACTTCGAAACTAGCTCTAAAAGATCTATGCACTTCCAGTCATCAAGCTATTTTATAGCACCGTTTCCGGGGAGCTAAGCGCTAAGTGTTTGTCTATTGAAATTTCAAGTGTTACTACTACAAAATGGTCTCCCTAGGAGACAAAGGGTCTACAAGCTTTGGTAGGGCCTATCTACCAGATTATTTTGATTGCTTACTTGTTCAAAGGCGCAAAGAAATTATTGAAAAACTTTTGAGATCAAATAGAGTTGAAGTTGAAAACCTGAGTGACATCATGTAAATCATGTCCATTCATAGGACAACTCCCAAGAAACCTGAGAAAACTCTCAGAGCATACAGTGCTCCAAATTCTACTTTTCTTAAACAAACAATAGAATTTCCTAATCCTGGAGTTAGAGAATATCGATTTGATGGTGAGATTATTAAAATTTTGCAGGAAAAAGCTTTCAGCATAAGGGAAGATGAGGACCCAGGAAAGACATCTTAGAGAGTTCGACAATGTGATAGCATCACTTGGACCAAAAGGTTTGCCAAGACACTTCTCTTGTCTAAAATTATTTCGTTGGTCGCTTAAAGGTAAGGCTCTAGACTGGTTATATTCTTTCCCTCGTCATTACATTAAATGTTGGGAAAACTGTATTGTTAAATTCATAAACATGATTAATCCTATTAAAAGGTAACAGAAATTAGAAATAATATAGGCAACTTCAGTCAGAACTTGGGAGAAAATTACCCACAATCTTGGGATAGATTTTTTGGAATGATAAATAGTATTACTAATCATGGATATTCTGAATCAACTATTTTCCACTTATTTTACCATGGTCTTAATACACAATGCAAAGAATTATTTGATTTATAAGTAGGAGGATCGATAAATACTTTAACTACTAAAGCTTGTTTGGAATTAATGTCCACTAGGGCTAATAATGATTCTCTTTATAATCCTGATTTTGGTACTAAGCTGGAAAAAGGGATACTTCGTATAACTCCTGACCTTATCCCTGAAGTACGCAAAACAATGAATTAAAGGTATACCTTCTGAACTTGTTAAGCAAAACAAAGTAGATCTGTTACAAGTTTTTGATGAAGAAGATGAAACTAGAAAAGTTTTTCCAGAATTAAAACATTGACAGGCCAAATCCCATAATAACCTGCATAAGCAATTTCATAGACATAAGAAGATTTTGGTAGAACTCACCGAAAATTATGACGAGATTGGCCAAGAAATAAAATTATTTCACAAGTACCTAAGTATGATTGAAACCCAATGTAAACAAATAGCATCGGGTTATCAAAATTTTCTTCAAGATGATATAAATATTCCTGTTTCTACAAATGTTGTTATAAGGACAGGTGCAGTTGTTATAGGACCATTAGGACCACCAGAATATGAAGCTGAAAAAGATCAAAGGGAAAAAGCCTTGCTCAAAGCAAGCCAAGAAGATGACACGCTGGTGGATCCTCAATATGAAACTGGTCAAGAAACACAAGACCAAACCATGGAGGAGCAAAATGATGCACATGATGACCGCTATGACTCTGATGTAGAGACTGTTGATCCAAGAGAAGAAAAAGATATAAGCAATGAAGATGAAGTTGTTGCAGTAGAAAATAAGAAAGGTGATAAGCAGCAATAAAAGAAAACAACTGAAGAGCCTGATCCCCACAAAAGGTAAAAGACAAGAATAAGAAAGGTGAGCAAAAACTTCCATATCTAGATCGCAAAAAAGAAAGCACCAGATCCGGTAATCTATGATTCTATCAAAAAGGCACTTGGTGATCTTAGTCTAGAAATTCCATTTACGGATGTAATTAAAGTACCTACCTATTCTAAATTTCTCCGTGATATTCTTAATAGAAAGAAAGAAATAACTGAAACCGTTGCCATGGTGACTAGTTAACTTGCTAATGGTAAGTTATTGTCTAAGTCGGGAGATCCAGGAATACCAACTATTTCATGCTCAATTGGCAAATCGGATATTCATAACGCTCTGTGTGATTTAGGTGCAGGAGTTAGTGTAATGCCGTATTCCCTCTATAAAAGGTTAGGATTAGGGGAGTATTCCCCCACTTATATCACTTTATAGATGGCTAACAAATACACTAAACAACACATTGGTATCATTAAGGATGTTCTACTTAGAATAGATGAGCATGTTATTCCCACTAATTTTTTTATTATTGAAATGCCAAAGAATGAAAAACTATCTGTAATACTTGGAATACCTTTCCTTAGCACTCCAGGAGCGTCAGTTGATTGTGCTAAAGGAAAAATAATCTTCAATGTTTATGATGCTAAAATCATCCGGTATTTTCCAAAGAAACTAGAAGCAGGAGAAAGGTATATTCCACCGCCAAAACGAGTTCATGTGGTAAGTGACTTTGATAAAGGTCAACCCAAGGTAAGAATTCAATAACAGAGAAGGGGTTAAAATATTTGACCATTCTTAAATAAAATTATTAATGGGAGTCAACCCATCATATTGATAAAAAAGTTAAAGAATAAAATGTTCATTGCATTTCTACAAGTTTTTCACAGACATTCTTGCGGAAGCGCTCCCGTGAAGATGCAGCTATCAAAAAGTAGTAGAAATATCGACTGAATAATCCTAGATTTAGTGTAGAAAATAAAGTATGAGTTTTTTATGCAAAAACTAGGTTAATCATATTGTCCAGTTTAAAAAGTGAATCTCTAAAAATTTGGGCGAAAAAGAATGTTCCAGGAGTTATAACGACCAACTATACGGCGGGAATATATATTCCATCCGTATAGTTACAACCGTATAGTTAGACAACTATCTCACAAAAATGTATCTCGGATATAGAAGTTTTAACGACCAACTATATGGCAGGACCATTTTGGTCCGGCCGTATAGTTATGCCCGTATAGCTGTGATCTGGCGTGGACAAACCCTAATTCTCTACGCCGCCGCAACTATATAGCGGGAGATACCTATCCTGCCCGTATAGCACGTGTCGTATAGTTCGGCGTGTCCACTTAAACGCGTCAGGATGGCTAGGGCTCCTCCTCCTCATTATTTCTCTCATATTCTCTCTCCAGACCTCTCAAAACCCACCTAGAACTCTTGATTCTTCATGGATTTTGTTTGTTTGAGTGGGGGAATCAACATATCGATATGTTTCTCTCCCTATCGATGTTATTTTCCGAATTCCATTATTGAAATCCTCGCATTGATTTAGTGGATGAAATCAAGCTTGTTTGATTTTCCCTTTTGATTTCTCACGTTAGGAATAAATTTCTCCAAGTAGAATCCTTCGTATATCATGTAGAATCTATATGCCTAAGGTTTTATGATGAAATTTTTCAGCGCATCAATATGAACAAGCTTGGTAGCATTTTTCACAAGATCAAGCGCCAACATGGCGAGGGCTCAGGGCTCCGGGCTGAGCTCGATAGAAAGTATGACATGGTTTCATCAAGGAAGGTGATGCCCACATGTTGGGCCGATGATGTGTTGGGCCACGTAGAGATAAAACAAAACTTTTTGCCCTTTGCGGTGATCCCAAGATCTAGCTGAGGTAAAAGGCATTGAGGATTACCACTAGACGCGTGGTTGCAGATTACTGATGAAGTGCGTCTGTTGATGCAGTGCAGTCCTTGCAGTCTCGATCCAATCAACAATCGTCGTGGTGTTGATCGTACAGTACCTCTGCTATTATCCACACGTACAAGGAGAAGCACCAACGGCGAACTGCTAGGCTCAATATGACGGCTGGACTGCTGTGGAGCTAGGGTTTCCAATGCATGGAATGACCTAACCGATCAACCCTCCTGGGTTTCTGTGTCCCACTATATATAGGGATTGAACATGGGCTCCACTCACTTGTGGCCCATTAACTAAAGCCTATATAATATTAGTCACTGTGAGTCTAACTCACTGAATCAGTCCAAATCTGGCTCAGGTCCAATCCAACCAGATTTCCGGTTTAGATCCAATCCGAACTTGCTCCCGCTCTTAAGTGTGATACCCCGTAGGCTCATGGCTACTTGGACACGATTGGAGTCCGACTCTCAATCGATTAGTCGGTAGCGACTCCTAGCAGAACGTGTCGACTCCCAAGTACCAAAGAGTCATGACGACTTGCCTTTCCAATGCGACTTACGTTCAAGTCCCTTTTGCCTCACGGTATACCTTGTGATACTATAGGCGAATAATTTCCATCCCTTAAAGAGTCCGACTCTCTTCTTGATCCGAGATACGTGATTCATCCGACTAACTCTTAGACGATCGCCTCGGTTAACACATAACTGAGTCGTGCATGGCCATGCTTTCCAAATCATATAATCCGAGAGGGCCCAGAGAATAACTCTCCAACTAGAGGGAAAAAATCCCATCTTGGTTATTCACATCACACATCTTGATTATTAGTCGACCCGAACTCTGCTTTATAACTGTTGAGTTACGAATCAGCGTTCGACAGAACCTAAGTCGGTGATCCTCAACTCGGACTGTACAACAACCTCGGGTCTAAGGATTACATTGATTGAGATATACCAATGACAACTTGTTCGTTGTACCTCAATATGGGTCAATCTGACTCGCCAAACTCTTTAGTCGAATCTGTGTAAGTCGGCATAGCATCTCCATGCCCATGACAAGTGGAACCGAGTCATCCACCGACTTTCACATTGGTCTGAGTTGTGTGTCCATCACAACCTCGATGACCAAGGATATTTAGTACAAACAACATGAATGTATTGTTCCACAACTGAATCACATATTCAATGATACACATCAGATGTTTATACAAGGAAACTAAATATCTTTATGAATACAATGGGAAATATCATCATACATGATTGCCTCTAGGGCATATTCCCAACAGTCTCCCGCTTGCACTAGAGTCAATCTTCCGACATCACATGTCTAGGCATATAATGCCCATAGCTCTTAGGTGCGCCTCATGCTTTGGCTGTGGTAGCGGCTTTGTCAACGGATCCGAAATATTTGGATCCGTGTGTACCTTGCATACACCCTGATCAACGAACTGGCGAATCAAGTGGTACTGCATGAGTATGTGCTTGTTCTTCTGGTGTTGTCTAGGTTCCTTGGCTTGTGCAATAGCACCATTGTTGTCACAATACACGTCTAACAAATTGGACGAGCCCTGAACCACACCAAGATCCACGAGGAAATTCCTCAACCAAACAACTTCCTTTGCTGCCCCCGAGGCGGCAATATACTCAGCCTCTGTTGTAGATATAGGCACAGTCTCTTGCTTGGAACTCTTCCAGCTCATAGCCCCTCTGTTTATCACAAACGCATACCCAGATTGCGAACGAGAATCGTCAGAGTCGGTAAGATAACTCGCATCCCTGTAACCCTTTACACTGAGCTCATCTTCACCTCCATAAACCAAAAACATATCCTTAGTCCTCCTCAAGTACTTTGGGATATTTTTAGCCGCTGTCTAGTGGATTTCTCCAGGATCAGCCTGGTATCTACTCACAACACTTAGAGCATAGGAAACATCCGGCCTAGTACAAATCATGGCATACATGGTGGATCTGACTGCAGAAGCATACAGAATCGCACTCATCCTACTTCGCTCATCAGTTGTTGAAGGACACCAAATCTTGCTAAGTTTTACACCATGGGACATCAGTAAGAACCCCTTCTTATACGATTCCATGTTGAAATTCTTCAACACTTTGTCCATATAAGTACTCTGACTCAATCCAATGAGCCATCTTGATCTATCTCTATAGATCCGGATTCCGAGAATGTATGTTGCCTCACCCAAGTCTTTCATTGAGAAACTCTTTTCTAATGATTCTTTGGTTTCTTGCAACATCTGGACATTATTTCCAATCAGTAATATGTCATCCACATATAAGATCAGAAAGTTTACTTTGATCCCACTAAAATTCTTGTATAAACAAGAATCATGATCACTCTTGTTGAAGCCAAACGATTTGACTACCTCATCAAACCGAATATTCAACTCCGACATGCTTGCTTCAACCCATAAATGGATTTTTGAAGTTTGCACACTTTGTCAGCATTAACCGGATCGACAAAACCATCGGGTTGTATCATGTACACGTCCTCGGTTAAACTTCCGTTAAGGGAAGCCGTTTTGACATCCATCTGCCATATCTCATAGTCGAAATAGTATTAAGCATCGCTACGGGTGAGAAAGTCTCATCGTAGTAAACTCCTTGAACCTTTCGGAACCCTTTTGCGACAAGCCATGCTTTATAGACGAAAACGTTTCCATCCATATAAGTTTTCTTATTAAAGACCCATTTGCACTCGACGGGTCTTGCACCGTCTAGCAGATCAACCAAGTTCCAAACTTGATTTTCATCCATGGACTTTAACTCGGATCTCACGACTCCAAGCCATGAGTCGGAATCAGATCCCACCATCGCTTCCGAATAATTTGTTGGCTCATCACTGTCTAACAGTAATACATCACGAACACTTCGTAATATTGCCGATCTTTGTTGTACAGGTGTTGTTGCAAGCTCAACTACCACGACCGGCTCAACCTCCAAGGTTTTTGTTGACTCTCTACTAGCCGGTTCCTCTCTAATTTCTTCAAGCTTCACCGTGCTCCCACTTACTCCCCGACCGAGAAACTCTTTCTCAAGGAAGACACCGTTCCGAGCGACAAACACTTTGCCCTCTACTCGGTTGTAGAAATAGTAACCCAAGGTTTCCCTCGGATATCCCACGAATATACACTTATCTAACTTGGCCGTAAGCTTGTCTGACAGAAGTCGCTTGACAAATGCTTCACAACCCCAAATCTTAAGAAAAGATAAACTTGGCTTTTTGCATGTCCACATCTCATGTGGTGTCTTATCTACCGATTTTGATGGTACTCTGTTTAGTGTGGACGCTGTTATTTCTAGACAATAACACAAAAATGATAAAGACAGATCTGTCTGACTCATCATCGATCATACCATGTCCAACGAGGTCCGATTCCGCCTTTCCAAGACATCGTTCCTCTTCGGTGTTCCCGGCGGAGTAAGTTGGGGAACTATTCCGCAACTTTTCAGATGGTCATTAAACTCATGGTTCATGTACTCGCCTCCTCGGTCCGACCGAAGAAACTTTATCTTCTTGCCATGTTGATTCTATACTTCATTCTTGAATTCTTTGAACTTCTCAGAGGCTTCCGACTTATGTTTCATCAAGTAGATATATCCATACTGACTCAAATCATCAGTGAAGGTAATGAAGTACTCATAACCACCCTTGGCTTTCGTGCTCATTGGTCCACATACATCACTATGTACTAGTCCCAATAAGTCGGACACCCTTTCACAACTCTTTGCAAAAGATGTCTTGGTCATTTTGACGAGTAGGCAAGATTCGCATGTCTCGAACGACTCCAAGTCGAACAAAGTTAGGAGTCCATCATCATGGAGCTTCTTCATGTGTTTCCAACTTATATGACCAAGCCGACAGTGCCAAAAGTAAGCCATATTCAGATTATTTGGTTTCAACCTTTTAACATTTATTTTATAAACCGACTCACCATTAAGATTCAAAATAAATAACCCATCATGGATGGGTGAAAAGCCATGAAACATATCATTCAAATATAAAGAACAACCATTATTCTTGATATTCAACTCATAGCCTTGCCTCATCAAACATGAAGAAGAAATAATGTTTTGACTGAGCACTTGAACATAATAACAATTATTCAGTTCCATAATGAATCCGGGAGGTAAATGAAGTTGTATTGTGCCAACTTCCAATGCAGTGACTCTCGCTTTGTTTCCGACTCGAATATCAACCTCGCCTCTTGCTACGCTCATAGTTCTTACCAGTCCCTGCAACGAGTTGCAGATGTGAATAACTGATCCTGTATCATATACTCAACTATTAGGTGCATCAGCAAGATAAATGTCATAACATTGCAAACAAGTGTAGTTGAGTCGGAAGTCATACCTCCACTCTTGGCTTTGTCGGCCAAGTACTTGTTGCAATTCCTCTTCCATTGGCCATCCGCCTTGCAGTAGAAGCAAGTGGATCAAACTGAAGGAGATGGCTTAGTCCCTGAGGAAGCGCTTGGGACCGGGTCCTGAGCCTGCTTTCCTACCGAATTAGCCTTATTCTTAGTCCAAGAACTCTTCTTGAACTTAGCCTTATTCTGCACCATTAACACTTGACTGGCACCCTTCTTGAGATCCGCCTCTGCCTGCTTGAGCATCCCATGTAATTCAGTGAGCTTCTTATCCATACCATGCATGTCGTAGTTCAAAATTAACTAACCATACGCACTAGGAAGAAATTACAGAATTATATACGTAGCGAACTCTTCGCTAATGGGGTAGCCAACCCTCTCCAGATACTACACGTAACCAACCATTCACATGCGGACTTAGTGGATCACCATCGTTAAGCTTGCAACTCAGCAAAGCCTGAGAGACTTGATACCTCTCAGTCTTAGCCTGAGTCTGGAACATAGTTTCGAGGCTTTCAATCATATCGTAGACCTCAACATTCTCAAACTGCTTTTGCAAGTCCGGTTCCATGTGAGCAAGAATAAGACAAATAATATCCGTGGACTCATCCTTAGCCCGACGGTAGGCATTGGTGGCAGCGATAGTCGCATTCTCATTTGGTGCATCTGGAAGTGGGTTGTCTAGGACATGCCTTCTTTTCTTATTTGAGAACAATTCTTAGATTTCGATACCAGTTGGTAAAATTAGTATCAACAGTTTATCTTTCTCAAGAATGGTTCTCAAAGCAAAAACCAGATATCTAAGAGTGGTTGTTACTTGGTGCCATGATCTACAACAGAAATATGCAAAACACTTAAGACATGTATTCATAAAAGAGCAAGCATATTAAACACTTTAATATTTATGCTCCCACTAGAACCAACACCCCTCTGATGGTTACTTAGTGATTCAGGATCCTAAATAAGAAAGTCGTCTAGTGAGCTTTAGCATCATCGCTAGCCGCCAAGTGATCTAGTTAGACAAATCCTTGTCAATCGTATCTCATACGACTCCTGTTGGTCGGGTGGCATCACATGCCCCGGCTCCCATCCGACTTTTACCCGAGTCCCACAATTGTTGTGATAGACCTGTCTAGCTTACCAAGTGTTTCCGTTGTAAGAGTCCGACTCGAACCCACCTAGTCGGAAAGAATTGGCAGCACCTCAATTTTATGAGCCCACTACCAAAATGTCCGACTTGTGATGGTGCAAACACTGGCGGGTAAACCGACTGGATCTTCTTTGAGGGATTAAATTCTACTGACTGTCTAATAGAGGTAAAACAGAGACATATCAAAACACAAAAATAAAGCAATTACAATGTGAAATTGTATGGCGATCTCCATCTCCACAAAGCCTGTAATCCGAATCGTGCCAAATCTTGTCACTTGTCGTCTTATTCCATGTCGCCGACTTGTACATCGACTTGCATGTCATCTGAATCCTCCAAAGAGCTACACTATCTTAGTAAAGTAAATTACATAGAGAATCCGACACGCAGGTCATTATATAATAAAATGATAGCACCGAAGCTCTAGCCGGCTAACAAAACCGTGATTCGCAGATCACGTATGGATTACACACATACATCACATGCACATGAACCATATCATTCACAACTTCCAGCAAAAGCAAATTATGCATAGATACGCTATCTACCTGTGTTGTGAAACTCGCAATGACATCTAAGGCGCTACGATACGGCAAAGCCGACAGTCCCGAAAACATAGATCTCATCTACATTCTGAACATGGATTCCGACCATCGTTCTGACTCGATCAAACTCTTTTGATCTTCGATCACCACCTCTGGATTTACGTTTCACAGTCTACCCCAATGGCAGAAACCAACCGGTAGGGGTATGTCGTTCCACGACCTCGGTAGTATGATCATGGAAATCATATCTACCATTCCTCGAGTACAATTGATCCAATCAACATTGTACAAAACCGATCTATCTCATAGATTGACCACCAAAATAGCACATAGATCCAATCTACAGCCAACTGCATATCACATATACGAGATCTCGAGCCTAAAACCAGAAGCTATCGCTCTAATACCACTGTTGGGCCACGTAGAGATAAAACAAAACTTTTTGCCCTACGCGGTGATCCCAAGATCTAGCTGAGATAGAAGGCCACGAGGATTACCACTAGACGCGCGGTTGCGGATTACTTATGAAGCATGTTTGTTAATGCAGTGTAGTCATTGCAATCTCTATCCAATCAACGATCTTCATGGTGCTGATCGTATAACACCTCTGCTGGTATCCACACGTACAAGGAGGAGCACCAGCGGCGAACTGCTAGGTTTGATACGACGGCTGGACTGCTGTGGAGCTAGGGTTTCCAACTTATGGAATAACCTAACCGATTAACCCTCCTCGGTTTCTGCGGCCCACTATATATAGGGAGTGAACATGGGATCCAATCACTTGTGGCCCATTCAGTAAAGCCCATATAATATTAGTCACCGTGAGTCCGACTCACTGACTCAGTCCAAATCCGGCTCAGGTCCAACCCAACCAGATTTCCGGTTCAGATCCAATTCGAACTTGCTCCCGCTCTTAAGTGTGTGACCCCGCAGGCTAATGGCTACTTGGACACGATTGTAGTCCGACTATCAATCGATCAGTCGGTAGCGGCTCCTAGCAGAACGTGCCGACTCCCAAGTACCAAAGAGTCATGAAGACTTGCCTTTCCAATGCGAATTACGTCTGAGTCCCTTTTGCCTCACGATATACCTTGTCAGACTATAGGCAAATAATTGTCATCCCATAAATAGTCCGACTCTCTTCTCAATCCGAGATAAGTGATTCATCCGACTAAATCTTAGTCGATCACCTCGGTTAACACTTAACCGAGTCGTGCATGGCCATGCTTTCCAAATCATATCATCCGAGAGGGCCCAGATAATATCTCTTCAACTGGAGGGGCAAAATCCCATCTTGGTTATTCACATCACATAGCTTGATTCTCAGTCGACCCAAACTTTGCCTTTATAACTGCCTAGTTATGGATCAGCATTTGACAGAACCTAAGTCGGTGATCCTCAACTTGGACTTTGCAACAACCTTAGGTCTAAGGATTACATTGATTGAGATATACAAATGACATATTCTTTGTTTTACCTCTATATGGGTCAATCCGACTCGCTAAACTCTTTAGCCGAATCTATGTAAGTCGGAATAGCATCTCCATGCCCATGTCAAGTGGAACCGAGTTATCAGCCGACTTTCACATTGGTCTAAGTTGTGTGTCCATCACAACCTCGATGACCAAGGATATTTAGTACAAACAACATGAATGTATAGTTCCACAACTGAATTACATATTCAATGATACACATCAGATGTTTATACAAGGACAACTTAATATCTTTATGAATACAATGGGAAATATCATCATACATGATTCCCTCTAGGGCATATTCCCAACATGATGGATTTCTCACCGTGATAGGGATGAGGGCGGACTTTGACCTCATGTGTGCAAATGCAGGGCTATCGCTCCTCACCTACACGAGCAACTACATGTATATTGAGCTCACCTTTCAGTTCCTCGCCTCCTTCTACAATGACTACAAGGAGAAAGGTAATGCGTGCACGGTGAGCTTCACTATAAACCATCAGCTATATCAAATATCTTTCCAATTATTTTGTGAAGCTTTTGGATTCCCTCGTGAAGGGGAATCAACTGTTACAAATTTGTATAGCGTCTCAAGTGGAGAAACTTTGGAGGTTATTTCTGTTAATGGTGGCAGGGACTTCTACCAGAAGAAGATTTCCACCATCCAGAACCCAACAGTTCGCTACTTTGCCTTGTTCCTCGCCAATACACTATTGGGAAAAGGAGATACCGGTTCCATGGCTAACACAGACATATCCATGACCACCAAGGCCCTTTTCCCGGATGCACCGCAAGGCCCCAATCCTGCGGCTCTACTCCTCTAGCAGCTTCGCCACCAGAGCAACAAAAATAAAGGTGACATTCGCATTGGTGGTTTGGTAACCCATCTTGTCCAAGCATTGAACATTCCGATACCTGTTATGCAACCTGTAGATGGCTCCATACTTATGGATGTCAAGTATACAACTGCTTGTGGCATCCTCAGTGTCTGCCGAGCTAACAAGAGGCTCCGGGCATATTAGTTTGGTTATATTTATACTTCTCAGGATGAGTAGATGACATTTCCTTGTCCACAAGCCTTCTCGATTGTGGATAAGAACAACTAGATCCTCACCAAGGATCAAGTTGTGGCGCTCATGGATGAACTCCAACCTAACCAAGAAGAAGATGAAGAAGGAGAGAACCAGGATGAGCAGGAGCAGGAGTACAACCCTGTTTGGGAAGGATAGCAGCAGCAACATGAGGGACCCTGGGACCCATGGCCCAACCAGCAACAATAGTAGCAGGGGTTCAACAACGTCCCCTATAAAGAGTTTCTGTAGCTCAACCAGCGCGTTGGGGAGATTGACCAAACTTCGCAGGGAGTGAATGAGGATGTGAGTTTCTAAACTCAAAACTTTAGTCACTTCATGACCCACTTCCCCAACTACTACCAGCAGTATCCATACCAGCCGCCAAATGACGGCAACAACTAAGCATGGCAATAGCCTAAGCTTGGGGGAGGTTTGAAAACTATCAAACTTTGCATTCATATTTTTATTTTTTATTTATTTATTTTATTTTCCAAAAATTGCATTTTACTTTGAGTTTTGCATCCCTAAATCAAAAACAGACAAAAATTAGTTTTAACTTCTATTGCAAATTTGTTTCTTTGTTTCTCTCGGATATTGCTCAATTTCAGGTGACTTTGCAATAGGAAGTATAGTGGGGTTCAACTCAAGTACGAGAACAAAGCAAGCAAGAGGAGGTATCACATTCCTTTCATCACCTTTTCTGCAATTTTAAATTGACCCTACAACTATTTACTCGCTTGCACTTGATTCACTCCCCACTTAGCTTGTTATCCTATAAATTCTATTCCTTTGCTAGTCTCTCCTTTTTAGCTTTGAAATAATGATCAATGAACTTGGTTAAAATATTGCCGACATTTTTACAAAAAGAAAAGGGCATCCAAAAGATGACTTGAGTCCATGTTCATCCCAAAGGATTTGATTTTAGAAACTACTCAACCCCATTGAGCTTAATGTAAATAGACTTGATAGCACTCTTGAATGAAATTGTTTGATAAAATGGATGGTTCGAAGTAGTAGAGATTATGCCACTAATTTTTTAATAATTAAATTAAGCTATTGCTTTACATGTGTCATTACAACATTGTTGTTCTCCATGGGCAACTATTAACTTCATTGGCCAACGAATGATCTAAAATGTGGAAAATGACTTGATTTCGGCTATTGAGTTATGTAAGAGTCTATAGCTACAATGCTATGACGGGTAAAATTTTAGTCTCCTTGTGATTTCACGTTCCGAGTGAAGTTATCTACTAGCATAGTCACAAGTGTGCAACACATTCCCAATAAACATGTTAAAAACAGTGGCATGATTTCTCTATGAAAGAGCTGAAGTTTTTTAAAGACAAGGAAAGGAAAAAGGTTCTTTTTGTAGGGTTCGCAGCATAGAAAACAAAAAATTTCCTACGATGGGAACATCTATGTACCAAGATCTATCTACTAGATACAAGCAACGGGTGGATATACATCCATAGAATACATACCCTCGAAGACCGAATAGCGTTAATGAGGTTGTACTCATGGATGATGTAGATGAACGCTTACCGATCTCAAGATTGTGATGAAGTCCATCTGGTCCAGTCGGTCCAGCACGATCAAGTCCAGCACCTCAAAGCAGTGGTGCATCCATGATCACACACACATACGGGTACCCCGACAACCTCCGCGCCCTCGCTCTAGCGAAGCAGCGGAAGCAACAAATCCTTCCAGAAAAAGCCACCGGGAACATGTATCTCGCTGATCCGAGACCATGGGGAAATTCTAAAGGGGGGAGAGAGATCCTTTGCGAGGAGGTGTGAGAGACAAGTGAGAGGAGGGGGGAGCCCAAGGGGGAATGGCCGCCGGCCATGGAGGGTGCCCCCACCTCTCCCTCATTCATGTGGTGGAAGCTCCACTCACATAAAAACCTCTCTACTCACAATTCCACTCACATGCATTAATTTTCCACCAAAATTAATGCAAGCTCTCATTTAAATAAAACAATTTTATTTATTTATTCAGAATTTTGTTAATTACTTTAATTAACAAACATTCACATAAAACCCCTTGCTAGTATTCCATTTCACATGCAGAACCAGTTTCAGCAATTTCAACCGAAACAGTTCCGGTGTCTAGTGAAATAAATTCCTGCGCTTTCCTTTTCTTTTTCTGGCATATCATTTGCTCCGAATGGTGTCGGTATCCCTTAAGTGTGTCACCCTACGGTTCGCGAATAATGCGGACATGATCGAGACCCTTCTTCGATCAATAATCAGTAGCGGGACCTGGAGATCCATACTGACTCCCACACATTCAACGATGACTTCTTTGATCGTGTGAACCTTTTACGCTAGTATCTTAATCCCTTTGTTTCACGATATATTACATGTCCGAGATTCGATCATCAGTATCTCCATACCTAGTTTGATCTCTTTACCGACATGCACTCTTTTCTCGTTCCCGTGATATAACATTCTAGTGATCAAATCACTTGCTTGCAAGCTAATCAATGTGATATCACCGAGAGGGCCCAGAGCATATCTATCTGTCATCGGGATGAAAAAATTCCACTCTCGATCCATGGGTCTCAACATAACACTTTAGTAGTTCTGATCCATCTTTATAATCACCCAGTTACGGTGTGACGTTTGATGTCATCGAGAAACTCTTCCGGTGTTAGTGATTGACATGATCTCATGGTCTAAGGATTATGATCACTTCGTAAGTTGTTATAGCAATATAAACTCAATGACTTTGATCGTAATGCTATACTTCGGATGAAGGTTTATCGCATCATTACACAAATGTTGTGACCTCGTTATTAACAACATCCAATGTCCATGATCAGGAAAATTTGATCATCATGTTAATGAACGAGCTAGTTTATAAGAGAGGCATAACTAGGAACTTCCTTTTTGTTTATTAAACACACATGTATTAACGTTTCCGTATTAATACAATTATAGCATGTAAAATAAACATTTATCATAAATAAGGAATACGATAATAACCACTTTATTATTGCCTCTCGGGCATATTCCCTTCAGTCTCCCACTTGCACTAGAGACAATAATCTAGTTTGAAAACTTTGCGTATTGAACACCTATGGCTTTCTGGTGTTCCATATACGCAACTGCAAGTGGTTAACATAATCTATGGATCTGATGCTTTCAGGTCTGTGTGTATTTGCATGTCTTTGCGTCTCCACGCATCACTCATTCTCCAATGAGATGGCATTGTATAAATTTGGTCTTTTGGTGAGACCTTTAGTTCCTTGGGGTTAAACCATGTCGATACTATTGCCGTACAATATATCTTTAGTGTTAGCCCGTTGCGAATAACACCTTAGTTTGATAACAAACTACTTGACACACATTCCCTCCTTTGCTGCTACTATAGCAGTCATATACTTAGCCTTTTGTTGTAGTATTCGTCACAATGTCTTAACTTTGGAATACATCCAAATCCATCATGAAAACTCCTTTCCATTTCATTGTTCCACTCATAGTTTAAATTGAGATAAACTTAATTTGTATCTTGCGACAAAACTAGTATCAATGTAACGCTTTACAATGAACTATTTGTAATTGTTTGTCACCTCTACACAAATATATTCTTAGTTCTTCCAAAAGATCATAAGAATATCCTCACTATCGTCCAATGATCATTTTATGATTCATTCTGGTATATGCTCATAACACTTAGAGCATAGGACATATCTGGATGTGTACATATCATGGTATGATTGATCAAAACATTCTCGTGATTTCACTCATCAAGTGTCAAAGCACTTGAATCTTGTTTCACTTATCAAGTGTCGATACACTTGAATCTTGATTCAATTACTTTCCATGCGACAAGAACCATTTCTTGTCGTTTCTATATTGAACTCCTTCAATATCTCATATATGTACGTTTGGCACAACCATATTAGCGTCACAGTCTATCCACTATAGACATTCATGCTAAATATTCGGGTTTTGCCTAAGTATTTCATTGAAATGAAATTCTTAACCTTTGTCAATAAAAGATACATTATTTCTAATCAACAAGATGTCCTCCACAAAAAGTATTAGAAATATGTCTTAGCGCTCCCACTTAATTTCTTGCAAATGCAAGCATCTTCATCTCTCCTGATGAAAACTCTTTTTCATCACGGTGAAGATTCCAACTCCGCGATGCTTACTTCAACCATTGAAGTTTGCATGCCCTTTTAGCATCCTTTGAATTAACAAAACCCTTTGGATCGTGTCATGTACACGTCCTAGGTAACCATTCTATTAGAAGAACTTTGTTTTGTTTATTCATCTACCATATAACAAATTATATGTAGTGGTTGCTACTTTAATCCGTCCAGAGTAAATATTGCTATGAAAGATCAAATCTTGTCATAGTCAACTCCTTGAACATTGTCGTAAAATACTTTACCGATATGTCGACTATTTCATAGATGTAAAACATCCATGTCTGTTTCTTTATAGATCCAAATACGACCGATAGGTTTTTACACCTTTCCGGAGGGTCTTCCAAGTTCAAAACTTGATTTCTCGTGTATGGAACTATCACGGATTTTATGGCTTCAAGCCATTTGACGGAGTCAGGGCCCATCATCGCTTTTTTGTAGTCGGTTCATCATTGTCAAACAATAATGATTTACTCTCAAATCTCAATCATTTGATTGTTTATCCGACCTTCTTAGTTCAATAGGAACTTTAGACCTCCGTGACCGCAACCTTTGAGGCACATAAGCTATGAGCATTATGGCAGCCTCCAGAACCATTTCCGGCGCTACGCAACTCAGCACATTTAGCTAAGGTTCGTTAACCTTATCAAAGTTCTATTGTCCTCCCACTTAACATTTATGAAAAATTTCTTCTTCAAGAAACTTCACATTTCAAGCGACAAACCCTTTTGTCCTCGGTGTTATGGAGGAATAACCAATTGTTATTCGAAATAACCTACATAGACATGCTCATCCGACTTTGGTTGTAAACATCTTACTTATGTTTAGCATACCAAAATTTAAGAAATGACAACTTGGGTTTTACCCCAAACCATAACTCATATGGTGTCATTTCAACGGATCAAGATGGAGATCTTTTCAGTGTAAAAAGCGGAAGTCTCTAAAGCTTTAATCTTTTTAAAACATAATGGCAGTTTTATCAATAACACCTTTGATCCAACCATGTCAAACAAGGTTTCATTACAAATCTCAAAAACTCCATATTCCTATGGTGTTTCGGGATATGTAAATCTAGGTGTTTTGCTAAACTTGTAACTCAAATAAATCCTTTTATGATAAAACCATAATTCATTTATTTTCTTGTTACACTTGTAACTCAAACAAATCCCTTATGATAAAATCATAAACCATTTATTTTCTTGTTACAATGATTTTCCACTTCATCTTGAAAGTCTTTGAAACATTTTCAAATATTTCATACTTCATTCTCATTAAGTGAACATTCACTCAAATTTCCGGAGAAAGTATATGAAGTTGAAACCCATCGCTTACGACTATAAATAATGGACTACATACATCTATATGTATAAATTCCAATATTTTAGTCGTTCGTTTTTCTTTGGCCTTTGAACGAAGTTTTTAATTATCCCGAGGAAAGTCTCACAAGCGTCACTTGATCAAATCAAAGACTCCAAAAATCCATGAACATGGAGATTCTTCATGTTTTCTTTCCAATATAATTTAAACGACGATGTCATTTCGTAAGTGATCTTTCAATCATTTGTCTTGCGACATTTTAGAATTAGGTTTTATGGATGTGATCTCTCCAACTAGATTTGTAAATTATCCATCTAATATGGAATATGGTAATTATTTGAACAACCTTTGTTCTCATAATACCTGATTTAAATAACAATTATTAAAACAAATCTTGAAGTCAAGCTTTGATGTCAACGAGAAATACAAACAACGGTTTGTTTGTTTTCGATGAACATCATCACATATTCTCTTGCTAGTTACTTAGGCCATTGTGGTTCATGAATTGCGTCGTTCCGTATGAAATTTCATACCAACCAATTCGGTATCCAATACCCACGAACCACATTGTTTAACAAGCAAAGAATACAACCATAACCTGTATATCATCTATATACCTAAATTGGATATTTCCAATCTTTTCTTTTCTGCCAAATATATTTTATAGATTCTCTTTTAGCATTTCCTTTTCCTTTTTAAAAGAATCTATCAACATAAAAAGTGGCTCCATATACATGACACATAGTCCAAAGCGTGTATATTCAAATAAAAATACCTTTGGACTTGCACTTTGAAGTAGATCACCATCATCAAAATGATCGGTATTCTTTTAAAATCCATTCTTTAGTAATCTTTTAGTGTAGTAAACACTTTACATACATCTTCTATTCATCCTTATCATGACGACTTTCATGATCAAGATAATGTAGCTTATAAGGAGAATCGTGAGTATAATGTTGCTTTCCAAAACCCTTTTGGATGATTAGGATGTCTAGCATCTCCAACCTTTGTAAATTCTCATCCTATATGAGAACACATATTATACTCTATCATATTGCAACCAAAACATTGTTTCAGATATCGTTATATCTGTCACACATGATGGTTTCTGAAACAATTCTTTCAGCTCCTAGATAAACTTGATATTAAAACAATCAAGAATCATGGAGGCAAACATGATACTTAAGATACTAACGCTGGAATTGTTACTCTCGATTTAATACCAATTATAAAATTTCACGCAGTAAATAGAATTTTGCTGAAAGTTTGCAATAGGACTTTAAACTTTAGATTGACACTCAACACAATACGATACCAGTTCGTAAAGTATATATCCAGAATTCTATAGTTCTATTGTCTCAATTACAACTATGCATAAGGTGGTGAACGAATGCCAATGACTATGACAAATTATGCAAATTCACTTTGATTTAATTTATGATAAATTGAGTTCTACTAATCCAAATTAGAAATGAACTCCCACTCAAAAACGGCATCCCTCGTGTCTTTTTGGTGATTACATGAACCAAATCCACTACACCAAGTCCGATCATCACGTGAGTCGGTGTAGCTTCAAAGGAGAGCATCAAATGAGCATCATATCTACTATATGACTCATGCTTAACCTTTCGGTCTGTGTTCCGAGGCCATGTCTGTACATGCTAGGCTCGCCAAGTAAGAACCTTGGTATTCGCGTGTGTATCTGTCTTACACCCGAGATATTCTCATGGATTCAAGTACACCCGATCATCACGTGATGCCTTGAAGCAACGAAACATTGTCGGTGCATACTTAAGGAAGAACACATTCTTATCTTGATATTTTAATGAGGGATCATCTTATTATGCTAATAAAACGCTAAAATAGCAATATAAGATGCAATCAAACATCTCATGTTAATAAGTGAAATGATATGGTTCCCGCATATGATCTCCATCATGTGCACCGTGGTATGATCTCTATCATACCTTTATGTGTAAGGCCAAGGTCTATGGAACTTACACGCTATGTGTGTTGTAAGAGTATCATCTCATACTTCTACTTACAACATCACCATATCATAACACTAGCCCAGCAACAATCTAAACTAGACGCCTCTAATTTGTCCATTGCAAGTTTTACGTGGCTTAGGGCTTTCGAAGATAGAACCGTTCTTACCTACGAACATGAACCACAACGAGGATAACCAAATTGTTGACAACTCGTTGCAAATTAGATATTGACTATAGTAGGATAGACAGACACCCGCTAGCCACTTATGCAAACTAGTTGCATGTCAAGCGTGGAACAGGTCTCATGTGCGAGGACATGTAAAGTTTGTCCGGGCCGCTTCATCCCACTATGCCACCAATATCCAAAGTACAACTAAGAAGCAATAAAATGATCATCATCGCCCACATACTCATATGTGTACTACCCGTGCAAAGCATCTACGCATAGATCCGGCTCTGATACCACTGTAGGGTTCGCAGCATAGAAAACAAAAAATTTCCTACGATGGGAACAACTATGTACCAAGATCTATCTACTAGATACAAGCAACGGGTGGATATACATCCATAGAATACATACCCTCGAAGATCGAATATCGTTAACGAGGTTGTACTCGTGGATGATGTAGACGAACGCTTGCCGATCTCAAGATTGTGATGAAGTCCATCTGGTCTAGCCGGTCCAGCACGATCAAGTCCAGCACCTCAAAGCAGTGGTGCATCCATGATCGCACACACGTACGGGTACCCCGACAACCTCCGCGCCCTCGCTCCAGCGAAGCAGCGGAAGCAACAAATCCTTCCAGAAAAAGCCACCGGGAACATGTATCTCGCTGATCCGAGACCATGGGGAAATTCTAAAGGGGGAGAGAGATCCTTCGCGAGGAGGTGTGAGAGACAAGTGAGAGGAGGGGGTCCTTTTATAGGGGAGGGGGGCAGCCCAAGGGGGAATGGCCGCCGGCCATGGAGGGTGCCCCCACCTCTCCCTCATTCATGTGGTGGAAGCTCCACTCACATAAAAACCTCTCCACTCACAATTCCACTCACATGCATTAATTTTCCACCAAAATTAATGCAAGCTCTCATTTAAATAAAACTCTTTTATTTATTTATTCAGAATTTTGTTAATTACTTTAATTAACAAACATTCACATAAAACCCCTTGCTAGTATTCCATTTCACATGCAGAACCAGTTTCAGCAATTTCAACCGAAACAGTTCCGGTGTCTAGTGAAATAAATTCCTGCGCTTTCCTTTTCTTTTTCTGGCATATCATTTGCTCCGAATGGTGTCGGTATCCCTTAAGTGTGTCACCCTAAGGTTCGCGAATAATGCGGACATGATCGAGACCCTTCTCCGATCAATAATCAGTAGCGGGACCTGGAGATCCATACTGACTCCCACACATTCAACGATGACTTCTGTGATCGTGGAAACCTTTTATGCTAGTATCTTAATCCCTTTGTTTCACGATATATTACATGTCCGAGATTCGATCATCGGTATCTCCATACCTAGTTTGATCTCGTTACCGACATGCACTCTTTTCTCGTTCCCGTGATATAACATTCTAGTGATCAAATCACTTGCTTGCAAGCTAATCAATGTGATATCACCGAGAGGGCCCAGAGCATATCTATCCGTCATCGGGATGAACAAATTTCACTCTCGATCCATGGGTCTCAACATAACACTTTAGTAGTTCTGAATCCATCTTTATAATCACCCAGTTACGGTGTGATGTTTGATGTCATCGAGAAACTCTTCCGGTGTTAGTGATTGACATGAACTCATGGTCTAAGGATTAGGATCACTTCGTAAGTTGTTATAGCAATATAAACTCAATGACTTTGATCGTAATGCTATACTTCGGATGAATGTTCATCACATCATGACACTAATGTTGTGACCTCGTTATTAACAACATCCAATGTCCATGATCAGGAAACTTTGATCATCATGTTAATCAACGAGCTGGTTTATAAGAGAGGCATAACTAGGAACTTCCTTTTTGTTTATTAAACACACATGTATTAACATTTCCGTATTAATACAATTATAGCATGTAAAATAAACATTTATCATAAATAAGGAATACGATAATAACCACTTTATTATTGCCTCTCGGGCATACTCCCTTCACTTTTAGAGTCTTGAAATTTTGACGGGAGAATATGAGTTTTTCTTAAATTTAATGTTTTTTGTGCCAACTTGAGTACTATTAATTGACTAAAGAAACAAGAGAAAAATGTCTTCATCTCTCAACAATGAGAGAAACCGAAAGAATTTGTTTCACTTTCCTAGCTAAACTTTTGACACTTTCTCGGGCATATGATTTATTTCCTAGAAAAATATACAAGTTTAGGAAGTGGACTCAGTGCAATCTTGTGAATACTTGTATGATCATGTATAAGATTGCAGGAATTATGAAGAAAAGAATTTGACGTCAATTCGAGCTTGTGAGTTCTTTTATTTCAGTTTCGAATCTCCGCTATTCTTCCTTATTTTCTTGTCACTCAAGGGCGAGCAACATCTAAGCTTGGGGGAGTTGCTAGCTGTGACATTCAACACATTTTTTGATGGTTTCTATTGATGGTTTTCGTTTCGATTTGATGGTTTTCTAGCTTTACCTAACGCTAATACATCGGTAGAAAAGAAAACTTTGTTTTTAATGTGTGTTTCAGGTTCTGAACATCAACAGAGGCTTTTAACAGCAAAAACACAATATTCAGGTGAAAACAACTAAGTCCCTTTTTGGAGGCAATCGAGGGAGGCATATAGTAGCTTTAACGAGCAACTATACAGCGGGAATATTTTCTCCAGCCGTATAGTTTCTGCCGTATAGTTGCCACCTCCTTCGTCTTGTCAAAAGGGACAACTTTCATGAAGAGGCCGAGGACAAAAACATAACACAACAGCCATCGTTCCATCCAAGAGGAAAAAATAAGAGATCTGGATAAGAAGGAGAAGACGTTCTTCATCTCTCTCCATGATCTTCGACCTCCTAGCCACCACACCCTCATAGCCATTACTTGTACTTGACATAGAGAGATATCCACCTTGCAAGATTAGGGTTTGATATTGTTTCTTCCTATCTTGAATTGTGTTGGATATATCTTGTATTCTTATTGTGGATCTCCACGGTAATATCAAGAAGAACTCCCTTTATTTAATTATATCGATGATGCTTTCTTCTCTCATGCGTGAGTAAGTTCCCTAGGGTGTGGGAGATGTAAGGGATTAGTGAGATGTGATGTGCCTATATAATTTCCATTAGTTTGTGATTGATTTTAATTACTATATTATGTGTTCTATACTATCTGTGGGATGCTTAATGCCTATTGTCCAATTAAGGGCCCAAACAACATGATACCTTGTTCTACATAGATAAGATCTTGTTTTCTAGAAGACATGTGACCCTCGAGTGACACAGGGGTTATCAATGGAAACTAGTTGAACTCGAGGAGCACGGGGAGCCACTTTGCCTATTGTATTAGTCCCATCCAAGGAGATTAATTGCTAAGCAACCTGAATGATCTTAATCGTCTAGTGAATGACCATGGTTTTGGTAACAGACTAGTAGGATTATTGAATTTGGGATGAAATCTACTAAGAGGAGTTCCGGATAATTATGGGTTGCTCGCCTACACACATACTTATAAGATTATAATTGTTACACTTATCACCCATCCACCTGGCACATTCACTATCACCATGAACTGAATCTCCCCGCGCTTATTTTGTCATCTACAAAAAACAACAAATAAATCGTTTTTTACTTTTATGCTTTTTATTTATATAGTTTACATTTTAGTTTTATTTAAAGACAATCATTTTAATCCAAATCTCATTCTTATTTTCAACACTTGCATTCAATTCACTCGAAGACCTGTGACAACTTAGAGTGTGACAGAGACTTCACCCATAAACACTTACCTTTGGGCTCCATGTGGGATCAATATCTTAACTTCGAAACTAGCTACAAATGATCTATGCAGTTGCAGTCATACATCATACATGATTCATGCTTGATCTTCTGTTGTTGTATTAAATAGTGCATCCGCTGTTTTTCTAGTGCTTTGCTTCTTCATGGATTAGGCCGATGCGTAGTTGAGAGTGTCGACCCGATCTTCGGATGAACCTTTGGCAATGCTTATCAGGCGAGCATTCTCCCTCTTTCTACCTATTTTACATTTATAGTCTTTATTTCCTCCTATTGATTGATTGCTACATGTGTTGCAATGCTTTAGTATTTTCATACCCGTTATATCCCTTGCAGTCTATATTGCCCTAGACACATCCTAATACCTGTTTTTTGATATATAGTCGGACTTGCGAGGCATAGATGCTTGCTCAGGTGTCGCTTCACGTCATCTATGTTCCATCGTTGCTCAGGTGTCGCTTCACGTCATCGATGTTCCGCCGTTGTTGGGAGATGATCATGGCTTTAAATACAACTTGTTAATTCAATTTTGGGAGTAGATATAATTAATGCAGAGGCATAGAGGGGTAATATTTGAGATCTGGTTATTATCCTACCCCCATGTGTCCACCTAGGACCCGAGTTCTTGACACCTGTTCTAAGACTGAGTGCGCTAACCACATGTGGGATGTATGGGCACCCCTATTAGCTTAGTACCTGATTTCAAAGTACTGTATTGGGGGCCAAAAACTAGTTTGAAGTTTTCATCCCATGTATGCCATGTTATTCCATGTTTACTATCTCTTGCTCGATGAGCATTTACTACTGTACTATTTAGGATGTGGGTCATTATGTTGAGGATTATACCTATGGCCTCTGATCTCTTGGTCGATCTAGCAACCTCTGGGTTCGCATTTGGAGCCGGCCAAATTCTTTACGAGTAGCTTAGTAGGGTGGCCCCCATATACTTGATTTGGGTCTGGGAAAGCATCGTGTCTGAGGCCCCACCGACATACCGATTGGTCTATGTTAATTGATTTGGCAACAAGGGTCGAAGTGCATGTGGAAACATTGGTGCACCACTGCAGGGTTAAATCTTTTTGAAAAGTCATGTTCGTGGTTATGGACGACTTGGAGCACAGTTTCTCGATCATAGACAACTATAACTAAAGTTTATTGCTATAGTTTGACTGGTATCTAATATGACTAATAACTTGGTTAACCACTATGGGAAGTAAGAATAAAATTGCCAACCGTGTGAGTTTCCTCGGCAGACTTTCTCGTTTGGTCTCGAGGGAGAAATATTAGGATGGGTATGTTTGGTGGTAGTGTCAGGTTAGTTCTGAATAGGTCCATGTTATCTCTCTCTAATAGCCAACAATTGTATCGAGTCTCTATAGGTTGTTTAGTGCATGCTTCAATGTCGCTTTATTCCACTATACATATGTAGGCGAGAGCCACGGAATTATAAGTCTCGCCGTGTACTGGCCTCCGTACTGAGCACTCTCTTTTTCCTTTGCCCTTTGTCGGTACCCCTTTTGTTTTAGCAGGTTTGAGATCAATGTTGTTAGCAGGGTTACCCTTCCGATTTCGTCTGGGCAGGGTTATGGACGCCATTGGTTATTCTTCAGGGCTCTTTGCCCAATTTTCATATTATCTATACTCGGATGCTGTATCATTTTCAATGTGATTTGGATCTTTGTACTGTATATATGTATTGTTGACTCATTGAGTCGTTGTATATTTTTTCTGTGGGTTCCATCATGGACTATTTTGTAATGATATTACTTTGTTTTCCACCCACACACAAGTGCCTGGTGGGCATCTTTGAATCGTTTCTATGAGGGTTTGGCGAGAATTGCTAAAACTTGCATAGGTCCTATTCGAGGGTGTTATAGCTACCAAGAGCAGCATGGTGCCATAGCTTGCATCCTTGGCGGCTCCCGGGACCCAGAATCCAACAGGCACTTCAAGAAGCTCAGGTGGTCACAGTGCACCATAACCTTCAACGCCAATGACCACCGCACTTCCACCAAGGCTGTGGGATACCATACCCATGATCTGCACTCCACCATCAACAACATCATGTTCGCAAAGACGCTCATCGATGGAGGTTTCGGACTGACATGATATCCACAAAAACGTTCACCAAGATGCAGGTGTCGTACGACCGGCTGATGCCAACCATGTCGTTCTCTAGAGTGACCAACAGAACCACCATACCCATTGGGTAGGTGCACCTCTCTGTCACGGTCAGGTCTCACGACAACTACCGAACCGAGCTCATCGGCTTTGACATAGCGCACATCGGTCGCCCCAACAAAGTCATCCACGTCTACCTCACTCTGGCCAAGTTCATGGAGGCCACCCACCACACTTAAAACATTGTCAAGATGCCAGGGGAAACGACAAGGTCATCAACATCCGCTGCGATGAAAGAGAGGCTCTGCACTCCATCGAGCATGCCTACAAGACCGCGGCACTGCCTACCCTGCGAACGTGGATGTCCTTGATTACATTGGGGGTACCCCAAGAAGGAAGCAAATAATGGCCCAATAGAATGCCATGGCAAAGAGGGCAGCCACCACCCTGTTTCCATATGAAGAGGTCCATGTCGCGCCCGACACCTGCGACCACAGGAAGGCCACAGGACCACCCTAGCTTTCCATCACGAGTGTTGGAGAATCCCACAAGTACAACATAGACTCGAGGTCTCCCGACTTCCCTGTGGACTGCACCCAACACATGTACAATGTCAATCACTTCCTTGGTCACGCATAAAAGCCATCATCCTAGCAGCGGAACCAGGCATTCGGAAAGTGGACAAACCTCTCTGAGTGACGCGTTTTACTGGCCAACTTCTTGAAGGTGGCCCTAAAACTCTCATCCTCTGCAGACTTATATCTTGTAAGACCCCCATGTATATCACGGCAGCATTGTAATATGCTCAAACTTCTCTGCCGGGTTTTTGGATCTTGCGCCTTGCTCCTATTCTGCTATTTTCCATTCCTTTTGCGAAATGTTTTAAGCCATGCATGGCGGAAATTCCTCACATATGCCACGCGAGTGGGGAGCTAGGCATGGTGTCCATCGTCGGGTCACTTCCCGTCAACATTAGGGCCTAAAGTGTCGAGCTCGGAACTTACGGACTAGCTCCGACAATAAGTCACCTACCCACGGTTCCTGGTGCTTGAGGCCCTCGCATGTCATATATACGGAATCTAAGTGGTGCATGTTTTGCCCTACGTCCTTCTCCTTGAGAGGCTTACGGGGTGGCTCATGAGGGAAACCCCCTCCAACGGCCCACTTTTATTGCTAGACCTAAAGTCTCCTCCTCAAGTGACCAACATGAGAACCATTTTCCCCACGTCCTTCTCCTCGAGAGGGTTATGGGGTAGCTCGTGAGGGACCCTCTCCAGCAGCCCACTTTTCTTGCTAGACCTATGTTCTCCTCCTCGAGGGACCAACAGGAGAAGCATTTGCCATACGGCCTTCTCCTCGAGTGGCTTACGGGGCGGCTCGTAAGGGAAACCCCCTCCATCGTCCCACTTTTCTTGATAGACCTATGGTCTCCTACTCGAGGTACCAACTGGAGAATCATTTTCCCTATGGCCTTCTCCTCGAGAGTCTTACGGGGCGTCTCGCGAGGGAAACCCCCTCTAGCTGCCCACTTTTCTTGCTAGAGCTACAATCTCCTCATCAGGGGACTAACATGAGAACAATTTTTCCCTATGGCCTTCTCCTTGATAGGCTTACGGGGTGGCTCATTAGGGAAACCCCCTCTAACATCCAACTTTTCTTTCTACACCTAAAGTCTCCTCCTTGATGGACCAACAATAGAAGCATTTTACCTACAGCCTTCTTCTCTAGAGGCTTACGGGGTGTCTCATGAGGGAAACCCCTCCAGTGGCCCACTTTTCTTTCTAGACCTATGGTCTCCTCCTCGAGGGACCAATAGGAGAAGCATTTTCCCTACGGACTTCTCCTCGAGAGGCTTATGGGGCGTCTCATGAGGGAAACCCCCTCTAGCGGCCCACTTTTCTTGCTAGACCTATGGTCTCCTCCTCGAGGGACCAACCGGAGAAGCATTTGCCCTACGGTCTTCTCCTCGAGAGTCTTGCGGGGAGGCTCGTGAGGGAAAATCCCTCCAACGGCCCACTTTTTCTTGCTAGACCTACATTCTCCTCCTCGAGGGACCAACAGGAGAAGCATTTGCCCTACGACCTTCTCCTCAAGGTGCTTACATGGCATATCGTATGTAAGGCCCCTCCAGCGGCCTAAACCCTAGCTATGTTCGCATCTCACCCTTCGTATGGAGCTTATGCAGAAAATGTCTGCCTCATGTTCCTTTCCTCGAAAGGTGACCCACGCAGTCGCTTCCTGCCATCAAGCATGGAATCACGTAAGGATTGCAATCCTATCCTGTAGATCGCCCGCTAGATGGTTATACTCCCCACAAGAACAAGGGGAAAGGGATCACAAGGGTAGTGCCTCCCAAATGGCGAGAACCCGATCACATGCACGAATTCCCCCTCTAAGCTCTGGAGCGAGTGAGACGGGTCAACCTACCAGGATTCCACGCAACGGGGGCTGGAAGCGCATCCCTTTGAAGGGACACGAGCCACATGGGCGCCATCACGGGAACCCACACCACAGCCATCAAGAGTCATCATGACCTAGGAAATCTCATCCGCATTACACCCACAGGTCTCCTCCCAGGAGCCAAATGGGTCGAGCGCAAGGCTTGCAGGCATCTCTCCGGAGGCCTACAGGAAACATGCAAGCCCCGAGGAATCTGCCCGTAGGTGGTTCGTGCGAGTCTTGACGATCCTCCGACTTCCAGGGAACTAGTGCCCAATTCGGTTTCGCCGATGAAGAGGTGGATGTCCCCGATTGGGACGATCGAGCAACGGGTGAGGTTCGTCTTTGCTAGGATCTAGAACTCGTCGGGAGAGATGATCGGAACGTTGCTGGAGAAGAGAACACGGCCGATGGCTACGGTTTCGCCGATTCCCGTGAAGAGCTTGGACCTCGCCTGTTGTAGAGCCTGAAGCGCCTCTTGCCCCACAGTGGGCGCCAACTGTCGTCGTATTGCCGACGAGTACGCCATGGAGGGGTTCTCACAGAGCGTGTTTAGAGATGTGTGGTAAGGTGGAAGGTTGGCGGGTAAGAGGTAACACAGCTTACCCAGGTTCAGATCCCACGACGGTGTGAGGGATGAGCGTGTTTATAAATCACTATAATGGCAATACGCCGAGTTATAGGGATTGGTTCGCTATGCGAGGTATGAGTTGTATCGTTCCCTAAAGGCTCCTATAGGTCCGACTTATATAGTCGATAGATCCTAGGGTTACAGGAAAAGTCCTAGCCGGACAGGTTACAGAGTCCTACATGGTACACAACTTGTCTAACATGTCTTGCACTCCATGGCTCTGGGTACGCTATTGACTCCTCCATAGCCTTCCTCTATCCGGCATGGGCCTCCCTTATGGATCCATCTAACTGGGCCGCCCAGCAGGCCATAGGCCTTGCTACCGACTATGGGCCACCCGGGTTATCCGGATTAGAGACATGCAATGGTGATACCCATTTAGCATATCCCCAACAACTTTCTTGTAACTTATTCAGATGAATAATCGTCTCGCTAAAAGCAAGACACACAAACAAGGATTACAAAATGTTATTAAATAAAAAACTAATCCAAATGATAAACTTTGAGGGAAGGAGTGATATCACTCATCAACTAGTTTGCTTGTCTCATGAAGCAACATTACATCAATTCCAGCAATTCTCAAGCGTATCATCCTATTTTCACAAAATGGGACAAGTATCCAATACTTTGTAAACTACAACAAGTTTTTGCAAGAATTTCATTTATAACTTTGTATATATAACATATACCCTTTTAATCCATGACCTCCATTTCACTCATGCACTTCTGATACTTCTCAACTCTAATGCAAGACTGCTAAGTGATTCTCCAAATATTCTATTTTCTTCCATCATGGAGGGAAACTCATCCAACGGCTCATACTTTATGTGCCTGATTTTTGAGAATAAAAAATTGTAATCCAACTCTCCATCGAATATAGAATGGATTATTGGATGATTATGGAGAAAACACAAACGTTGCAGAGTCATCGGACTATCTCCTAATGGCTATTGTATCAAGAACATAAGATCATCTTATTACAAGGATATCCCTCAGTCATGGGTATTATCCTATGAAGTTCGACCCTTATAATAAGTTCCACATCAAGCATGAAATTTCTCATGGTCGCAAAGGACCTCAATGGGATAGGCCATGATCTACTAAGATATTGGCAAATATATATCTAGACTAAGTTCATCACATGAGTTCAATTCAAAATTGATCTCCCACTATAATTGTCATCCCCTGGACGATTTTAGCGATCACATGATTCCAATTCACTATGCCACCCCTGATCGTCACAGTCGGCAATATAGCTTCAAAGGTAGACATTCTCCAATGTCAATCACATCATCCATGTGACTCATGCTCGAACTTTCGATCTCTTGTGTTCCAAGGTCATGTCTACACATGCTAGGCTTGCCAATTCTAACTTGTGTGTGTTGTAGTGGAACATGGCTTACACCCACCGTACGTGAATGCGGATATGTCTGACACCCGATCGTCACGGTGTGCGTCATAACGGAGAACTTTCTTAGTGGTGCACACACAAGGGTAACACTATCATTGGAATTAGTATTACGGATCATCTTATCTTTTATGCTACCGTTGTGTATATAATACAAGCACACAATAAAATGTAAAACAGTTATCAACATCACATGTATATTGTGATATAATATGGTCCTTTTTATTGTGTCTTCATCTCCATCTAGCGCTCCGGCATGATCTCCATCTTGCCACCGGTTTGATGCCAAGTCCATGACGCCACCAGTAGGTCATCCATTGGAACGATGATTATTATTATATTACTTAGTAATAGAAAAGTAAACTACTTTACCTTTGTAACGACCAATACCATATTGTAACACAAGCCCTCCTGCAAAATAAGGTTAGACACCTCTACTTTATATTTTGTAAGTTTTACATGGTTGTTAGGGCTTTTATAATAGAACCGTTGCTAATCTATGAACTTCGAACAACAACATGGATCCAAAATTTGTCTCTACTACACGGCCCTCCATTGTAAATGCTATATTAACTATTGAATGAGAGAGAGAGACTCGCTAGCCACTTATATGGAGCAAGCCGTATGTCGAGCGTAGAACCAATCTCGCGTATAGATACGCGTAAGGTCGGTCCGGGCCGCTTCATCAAACAATACCGTGATATAAAAAAATACATGTTAGAGAGTAACAACTAGAGGATCAATGCCCACACAATCCATGTGTGTACTAGCCGTACATCATCACTATGCATAGATCGGCTCTGATACCACTGTTGGGGTTTCGTGGCAGAAAACAAATAAAATTCCTGCATTGGAACGCCCTAATGCCCAAGATCTTTCTAGGAGTAATACAATAATGGCCGAGGTTTTGTATACATACCCTTGTAGTCCGAAAGTGGTTAATGTTCGAAGAGGAACATGGCTGATGTAGGCATGCTCGTAGTCGACCTCAAGGTCGCGAAGCTCCTCGCAAGTCACCTCCTACTCCATCATTCAGCAGTCTGGCTCACGAAATCCATGGTACTCCAAGTGCGTCCCCTCATAGTTTCATACAAATGCGTTGTATGATGAAGACCTCCAGATCCCCGATCCCTACCGGGAGTGCGGAAGTAGATCTCTGGCTTGGAATCTCCATAGCGCATCAGCGTGCTATAGGTGCATCGTCTCTTGCACTAACATTCCTGTCATGGGACCATACTAGCGCAAGGAGACAACTAGAGAGAGATAGAAAAGGGAGGGAGGAGGCGCATAGAGGAGGGAGGAGAGCTCCCAACTCGTGGCCTTGGTATGTCTCTCCTCCTCCAAGGGGGCCTCTTTATATAGGGGATGGGGGCAGGCTTGCCCCCTCCCCCAAGCACCTAGTCGGTAGCCAAGGGAGGGACAAAGCAGCCCTAGGGATCCCCAAACCCTAACCCTAGGATTTCCCCAGGAGCAAGGGCCCTTAGGGCCCATCTGGGAGGCCTTCCCTCTTGCGGTTTCCCTCATGGGCCCTTTTTCATAGGAAATTTGGCCCATTAGTAGAATACCCTTTCAAATTAGATTTTAATATTATATTTAATATTAATTATATTATTTAATATGTATATACATATTAAAAAATCCGATTTGACCCGAAACACATTTCGGTTCCCTTTCAATTTCCACAAAAAGACTTCGGAACTTCCTGTAAATATTTCGGTTCTCTCATGGAACTTTTCCGGTTTCCTTTTCTCTTTCATCTGGTGATTCTGACTTACAGAGGATCTATAGCTCAACGTACCCTTAAGGGTATTTCCCCACAGCTCGGCAATAGCACAAACATGATATCCACCAATGATCAATAGCAGGACCGGGATGCCCATATTGATCCATATGCATTCCACGATGACAATGTCGTTTGAATCGTAAACGTTGAGTCCAATTCCCTTTGTTTCTTTGATATGAATTTTCCAATCACTTGGTATCACATTAGTTGTTCAGTCTCGTTACCGACAAGTACTATTACACTTGTTATCGCCATATTACATCTCCGTGACCAAGATACATGTTGCAACATTTATGGATGTAATCTCACCAAGTTGTCCATAAGTATCTGACCCATCACTCGGGTGAACAAATATTGGTATTGATTCATAGGCTTCTACTTGTTCCTATGGAATACCCAACATACACATTCATAATCACTTGGTCAAAGGAGATGACGTTTGATGGAGTTTAGGCAGCCTTGGGAGATAGTAAGTAATATGATCTCATGGTCTAAGGAGAAGGAGACTATGTTTCTTAATTATTGCAACGATGATCTTCATGACTTGCTCGTGTTGCAATCTTTTTGGGTAATATCCATCACATCATTCACCAATGATATGACCTCGTTGTCAACTAGCACTATCACCCATGATCAGGAAACCTTGATCATCGATTTCCCAACAAACTAGTATGAATAGAGGCTACTAGGTACTTCTATTTAATATCACACCTGTAGAAATGTTTCCACTTGATACAGTTATAGCACAATACAAAATTATTATGAACTTATTGAAATATGACAATAATAACCATTTATTATTTTCCTCTAGGGCATATTCCCTTCATGAGGAACCCGTCCCGAGCTGCCGCCCGACCTAGCGCGGCACTCACGACAACCATAGTCAGAGTGAACCCGACCACGCTTCACCGGAGTTTCCCCTTGCCCGCCACAGCAGTGCGAGGAGAAGGGGTGGTGCCTAGGGAAGCACACGGCATTCGCGCCCCTACTATCGCTCCCACGCGGTCGCCCATGGCCACGCTCCACCAGCGGGGTCTCCTCCACCTCCACCAGCATGGACTTGCCCTTCTCGTCGGTAGAGAAGCGGTTAGGTGCCATCGAGGAGGACGGGGACCCTACTCTGCAAAAGAAGAAGGAAAGGAGGGAGGAGTGGAGGAAGTGGCATAAAATAGAGGGCAGCACGCCCATTCCCCAACTTGACAAGACAAGGCGAAGCGATGCGTCACTGCGCCGGGCACGGGCATTAACCGCTCGCGCCCCACACGCCGTCACATCAGGGGAGAGACCTACGAGACAATGCAGGCGTTACGGCATTTGAGGCTGGAGGGTGTGTTGCCATTTCAAATCCACGGCCGGGATAAGTGTGCAGCAGCCCTGTGTTGACAAGGTGAAATCGGAACCCATCAACCAATCTAGGGCCCTTGCCCCTCCGTGTCTACCAAGGGACACGTGCACGGCAAGTGCCCTAGGGATACTATTAGGGTCTTGGAAACCGGGGTGCCACGTCCCGATAGTATACATCTCCCTCATTTGTGTAGCAGCACCCTCAGGAGGCTAGGGAGACTACGGAGGCAACGCCAGGGGATAAACCCTCATGAGGATCTAGCCCCGGTAGGGCACGGCTTCAAGAGGGCATACTCTAAGGAGTAGCCCCCACATAACACTTCGGCGTATCCCGTGGCATTGGATTCCCTCGGACATACCCAGGGGCACACTTGTAATATCACCATGAAAGCAGCAAGGACAGCGCAACCTGACAAGGGGCGCTTCTACTCTGAGGACCACCTAGTCCCCCTCTGTAAAGAGAAGCCGGTCAGACTCCTTCGATGCTAAAGTAGGAAAGATGATGTCAGCACTAGAAGATCTCCCCTTTGCTGTTTTGGTGCAAGAGAGGGAGTCGGTGGCACCATATAGCGACAAGAGACACCGACGAAGTTAGCTTTATGAAAGGATGGCGAAGCCCCTGGCGAGCAGGGCCTAGTCCACCAAACGTATTCTTGTAGACCAGGACCTCGAGGAGCGGAAATATGGTGACCCTTCATTCCCAAGAATTGGGGGAACATGCCCAACACCGCTATATAAGGAGGCCATATTCTACCTTAGAGGGGGTCAATCTCAAAGATCTAAAACCCTAAAAATTCTTCCACCATTTGTCCCCATTATGGTAAAACAATTTATAAACTCATGTCTCATCCACCATTGTCCCAAAGAATCTAGAAGAACCCAGGTCTAGAATGGTTGCCTTTGGGATACTAGAGTAGTTAGGTTTGATTATAAATGGGTAGTGGGAGATGGCTCTCGAATAAATTTTTTGGAGGATATCTGGTTTGGAACCTCTCCCCTATATGACCAATTCTTGGATTTATACTACATAAATAGTGAGCAACTTGCCATTATTTTAAAGTGTGGGATGGGGAACTGTTAAACTTTCCTTTAGGAGGAATTTTAGTCCTTTGCTAATGGAACAATGGTATGAGCTTGAATATATTTTCTTGAATATCTCTTTTTCTCATGATTGTGATTCACTAATCTGGGAACACATAGCTAATCGGGTCTACTATGTCAGCTCTCTTTACAACATTATTAGCTTCAGAGGGGTAGTGCCCATCTATATCCCATATATTTGGGATTTGGTGGTTCCAACTAGAGTTTATATTTTTCTGTGGTTATTTTTTGACAACTAACTTATGAAAAGAGATAACCTACATAAAAGATGCTTAGTTAAACCTTTAGATTGTGTGTGTTTTCAATGAAAGTGAATCAGTTAATCATATGTTCTTTGATTGTGTTGTGGCTAGGGAGGTCTGGGGTTTCACCTCTAGTTTCTTTGGATGTTCTTCAAGATCCTATTTTGAATCCATAGAAATTTTTTGGGTTGCTAATAAAAATCATTCTATGGTGGACACTGTTTGTTCTCTGATTACCTCGAGTATCTGGAATATCAAGGAACACACTTACATTTGACAACCAAACATGGCTATGCATCAAACAGGCCTGGTGGCTCATCTTGAAAACAATTAGGAAATGGAGACTATTGTACAAGGATCCCATATTGGAAAAGCTGGACTAGTTCTCACACCAAATCATTCTCCTTCTCCAAGCTCCAAGGCCCTTCGCGTGGAATTAACATCTGATGCCATCTCAATGGCCTCCCTGGTGGAATCCTTGTGTGCTGAATTCGACCCTGGCCTTCTCACACCTTCAAGCATTGATAAGGAATCTTCTTCCTCGCCTATCATGCCATTCTGGTATGGTACATGGTCAAAGCCTCCAAGTCTGCTGCTTGCAGAGGAGACGAAGGAGAAGCTCCGAGAGATCTGCGAAAAATATAGAGCATGTTGATGTTCACCTACCGTTTCTTTTTCTCGAGTAGTGTGTTTCAGAGTGTTTCAGCCGTTCGGCCTATACTTTAAAAGAACTCTAGTTTCCTTTCGGGTTTTTTAAACTCAAATGGCGCACTTTATTTAACACTCAATAAGGATACATAGTTTAGAGAATCAGCTAAAATAGATGGTGGGGTATCACCATCCCAAATGAAACTAGAGTTTGAATCAAAAGCTAATCTAGCTAAATTATGCGCCACCTTGTTTGCCTCCTTTGGACAGTGGTGAAGGAAATATTTCCCACACGATGTGCAATCTGAACATAGTCTGCCAAGATAGCTGTGTAAGGGCTCCATTGCTCAACCTCTCCATTAGATACGTTAATAAGCTCCAAGTTGTCTGATTCAACAATTGTTTGTGAGAAACCTATATTCCCCAATATATGCAATCCTCCCTGAAGCTCCATTGCTTCAGTTTTCGCCGCATTCATAAGGTTTCCCTATGGCCATGCACCCCCAACAATCACCATACCTCGATCATCTCGAATGATAGCACTGGTTGCACCAATTCCACTTTGAAAGAAAGAAGCATACACATCATGTTTGAAACTTCGGCAAGGAGTATTAGTCGAAGCGATCTCCTTTGGAATAGCTCAAGCAGATACTGAACCAAACTTTAAAGTTAATTTCTAAATTGAAAAGGTAGAGGTAGAGACTGGAGCTATAGATTCTCCATGAACTACCTCCCAGCGCTGCCACCATATATCCAGGCCCTAACAGCAATGGTTTCCTGCAAACCCAAATTGCTTGACATAGGAGACTATTTTATTGGATTCACCAAAATTTCATCCAAGATTACCGAACCTGCTTTATCAACATAGGCAATTTTCCTAATAAACTCGCCCATCCCCAAAGCTTTCCAAATTTCCTTTGCATGTTTACATGTGAATATAAGATGACAAATATCCTCCGCACCTTGTTTGCATACGTGGCGTTGGGCAGATACTTTCATGTGGCTATTAGCAAGTATTCCCATAGAAACAATAAATCCATGTAAAGCGCGCCATCCGAAGATTTTCACCTTGGCTGGTACCTTCAGAATTCGTAGCTTCTCCCAAACATCGTTTGTTCTCGCTAGACCTTGTCCATCTATTCTAATCATCCTTTCATTATATTGATTCTCCCATTCACAATAATAGGGTGACCGTACTGAAAAGGTGAAGCTTTATGTCTTGCGCCATGCTAAAAATCCTACTCAAGATGTTGGCTTATTGTGATCTGCATGATTCTTCGCACCACTAGTGGATTGAAGATTGCCTCGAGCGTTTCCTCATCCCACTCTCCTATAATAGGTTTATGATTAGTTTTGTAAATAACATTACCTCGAACGGTATCAACTTTCCATGATAAGCTACCTAACACCCAATGGTCATTCCAGATATTAATGCTCTTACCACTGCCCACCCACCAAATATGAACCATTTTTTAAGTTTGAATGCCACTTACAATACTTTGCCATGTAAATGAGGAGCCCTTCTTTGGTCATGCATTAATCAACTTATCGTCTGGATAATTTTCCCTAAGAATAGAGGCACATAGAGAATTCGGGTTATTGAGAAGTCTCCAAGTTTGTTTCACGAGCATTGATAGATTGAAAGCACGCAAATCTCTGAAACCCATTCCACCTTGTGCTTTAGGTATGCACATTCTACACCACCCACACCAATGCATCCTTTTATGCTCCTTGGTATATCCCCACCAAAATGCTGCCATAGTACCATCAGTTAACTCCTTGCGGATATTTTTTGGTATTTTAATAACAGCCATTTAAAAAACAGGAGTAGACTGAATGGTTGCTTTCAATAGGTTATCTTTTGCGCCCATAGAATTTTTTTTATCCTTCCAACCTTTAAGGAGATCAATGACCCTCTCAATTAGATAAATGAAGATATCACTCCTGTCCACTCCCACCATGGCCAGCAGTCTAAGATACCTATCAGAAACTGCCTCTGTCATTATGTCCAGTTGAGTACAGATATCAACCCATAGATGAACATCAACATTAGAACTGAAAAATATGCTGCACTTGCCTAGCTAATCAGCTGACCTAAATTTACACAATATTGGTCAAGAACTTCACTCAACGAGGTTGCGTTAATTAAATTTGCCTTCATCAAAATTAGAGATTGATTAACAAAAGGCAAGTGTAAAAATGATAGTAGCACGAACCTCCTCCTTATGAGCAATCAGACTTTACAAGCCTTCTGCACAAATTAAGAAAAGATAAGTAGATAATGGGTCTCATTGTCTTAATCCTCTCGTTAGTATAAACCCTTATGTCTCCTGGTCATTATACATGACTTTATATGTAACAGATTTTACACAAGTCTTCAGCAACTCAACAAAATCAGCATGCAAACCGAGTTGCAAAAGCATTTTATCCAAAAAAACCACTCCACCTGATCATAAGCCTTGTTCATATCAAGCTTTACCACACAATACCCAGATTTTCCTCTCTTATTCATAATGGTTTCAATGCACTCATATAGCACTAGAATATTATCAATAATCATTCTACCTAGCACAAAATAGCTATGCACCGGATCAAAAGTTTCATCAAGAATAAGTTTGAGATGGAATGTAATCATTTTAGAGATTACCTTATACAGAACACTACAAAGGCTGATCGTTATGTACTCCGTCTTTGGAATAAAAACGATAACTGTGTCATTCCATCCTTCCAACATTATTTTATTGTTGATAACTTCTAAAATCTCCTGTGTTAGTGACTCCCCTATAATGTTCCAACATTTTTTGAAGAAGATGAAATGAAGCCCATCTGTACCTAGTGCTTTCATATCACGAATTGAGAACGAAGCTCTTCTAACATCCTCCGCACTATATGAATTTTACAATGGATCATTAATAGAAGTAGTAACTTTTGGAGCCACTTTATTTAAAATGAAAGGATCTATATCATATACCTGTGTGGTAATCAGCCCCAAGAAATAGTCCGAGATCATTTGGTTTAAATACGTCATACCTTCCACCCAATTATCTTGATTATTCTTCAACTTCTTTATTTTATTTTGTTGCTTCCATGTGTTTGCAAAGTTATGGACATAAGAAGTGTTCTCGTATCCAAATTGAAGCCAATTCACCCGAATCCTTTGTGCCCAGAAAATTTCTTCGTGTTCAAGCAGTTTCTCAATCTAGCAGCTAGTTCTTTCTGACGAGAAACATTGGCTTCGGTAGTTCTACTCTCTCCACCCGTTCTAGCTCCTTTTGTGCATTACGGATCGTTCTATTTGTTCTTTGAAGAAAATTTCGATCCCATCGACGTAGCTCTACATGAACAGTAGCTAGCTTTCTCTCTAGGTTGCCTCCATTTGAATTTCGAGCCCACGCTTCTTCAACTATTTCTCGGAACCTTGCTCCTTTAGACATCGGGCATAAAATCGAAGAACTCCAGCCCATAGGTGTCCTAGGCCAGCTTCTCATCAAAGCTAAGCAACATAGGCCGGTGATCATACCTACTATATAGTAAATTCTTGAGAATTGCATCCGGGAATTTTTCTTTCCAACTTGCATTACATAACGCTCGATCTAATGTTTCTCTTAGCATTCCCCTGTGCCAAGTACACTTGTCTCATGTATATCCCAAGTCTTCAAGGTTACAATCAACCAGTAAACTTGTCTCATGAATTTTTCTTTCCAACTTGTCTCATGTATATCCCAAGTAAACTTGTCTCATGAATTTTTCTTTCCAACTTGCATTACATAACGCTCGTCTAATTTTTCTGAAAGCCTGAATAAAATTTTGTGGCCTTGGGTTTCCACCCTCCTTCCCAAATGGATATATTATTTCATTTAAAACACCAGCCACTAGCTAGGTCATGTCACACTATGCACGCAGATCTCTTAGTCGCTGCCAAGTTTTATGCTTGTATTCCCACTTGGACACACCATACATATCGTTAAAGCGCCAAATATTATCCCTCCCTCTTCCAATCGTGACATCTATGCAGTTCTTGCATTTAAATCTTAGCCACACTCCAATTTCCTTCTTCCAAAACAAGCACAAGCCACCATTCCTACCTTCACTGCATATGACATATTTGTGATCCATGCTCAACCTCCTACGTAGACATTCCACATGCCAATCTTCCATATGAGTTTCTAATAATAAAATTACATCAGCTCCCCTCCGCTTCTGAACATTCGGAAGTGCTTTTACTATCAGTTCCCCTTCGAGGCCCCGATAGTTTTGACATAGGATTTCCATTGCTCCCGGCGGTCCTCCTTGAAGGACACGGCCAATCCATCATTGTCAAAGGTATCACAGACATCACCATCGTTCTTCCTCGACTTCTTTTAATTTGAATTCTTCTGGGGAGTGTCTACTGCCAATTTGCCACTCATGTTTTCAAACTGACCCACAATATCAGACAAGTTCACTGGTACCATTGCACCAGGGTTTATCTCAACACTATTGGGTTCCTCCACGGGATGTCGATTTGAGTCCCCAACCACCCTCTTCCGACCAAACGAGTTATTCAGAGCTTGATGATCTAGCACCATGCCCGCCAACAGGCATCAGCCTAAAGGATCTCCAACCTCGTTGGCAATATCAACATTCATGCCTCTCCCCATATCGTGACCCCACGGTTCTCCACCTCTACCACCACTTCCTCCAAAACTTGAGCCATGATCAGTACCATGACTGCGACCACGCCTTCTACCACCATTAGCCAAGATGAAATCGCCCCACTCCATCTTGGATTCATCGTGCTATCATGTCCCACACTCATCATGCCAATTCCCAATGAAACCACACACCCCACAGAAAACAGGTAGCTTTTCATACTTCACTTGATACCACTCTTTCTTTTTCTCTCTCGTGAGGGAAACGAAATGATGGAGCTTCCTATTCACATCAATATGGACTCTAATTCGCAAGAAATCTCCAATGTATCCTATCGGCAGCTTTATCTGTACCTCATATATCTTCCCCATTGGCCTACACATGCCTTTTATCACAACCTCCATCAGGTAATTGTCTCGAAGTTTCATTGCCCTTGCCCACACCGCCAATTTGTCTAGTACAATAGAACTAGGGTTCTTAAACCCATCAAACTCCTCCATCAATAGACCATAATTGTTTCTAAATAGCCAAGGTGCCATGAGCATGGCCTTATTCCAATCACCGAGGCACCTAAATTGTATAGTGAATGGATTATCATCGATCTTCCGCCACACCACCTCTTTTTCCGGATTCCAAGCTGATCTCATATCAGCATACAAGGCGGTAGGGATAAACCCCCTCGTCGTATTGACCTTTTCGATTGCCAACCACTTTGCCTTTGTAGGCGGATTGGTTAGCGCCTCTTCCTAGACGAACTCATCTCCTCCCTCTTCATATAGATTCAATCTACCCAACAAATCTTCCACGCCTTCCTCCTCCATCTTCCCTGGCCCGCTTGTAGCCCCACGATCACCCACACCCTAGCGAGCAGGGAAATGGAGGGTACGTGGGAGAATCATGCAAGAAGAGGATTACTCTCAGCGAGCACAACCGCCAGAGGACATAAACCATAGTTTTTCCTCTATGAGCCTAGATTGGGATTACTAATGTCGTTCCATTTAAGGTAAGACAATTAATAGTATAGATAAGGTATGTTGAAAAACAACTATTTCCTTTCGAGTTAGTCGTACTGAAAACTGGCTTTGTAAACTCTAGTTTTGTTTTCTATGAAAATTGGATCGGGGCTCCCCTTTGGGCCCTTTTCACTACATGAACATGTCACTACAGCAATGGTCAGTTGTCATTGGCAAAGGGTCATTATGCCGTCGGCGTAAACCCTGTTTGGCACAGGAACAATTGTCATGGGCGTAGGAAAGCCGTGGACATAGGATAGACGACAAACAACCGTTTGAATACGGATAGTTTTTTTAATTCCTTTTTCAATTCTTTTTCAATTGTTTGACTCATTAATCTCACAAGAGACATTTAACTCAAAGTACGCTTAATCTCCGGTGAAATTGCACTCATGGTCAAACTTCCTGATCGCTCACCCATCCTAAAACTATTCTAGCCCCAGCAAGCTTAACTTTTCAATTCCTTTCGGATGAGTTTCCAAGAAAAAATTAGAGATAATACTACCATATCAATCATATTAATCCTTGAACCATGATGTCACACACATTTATTATATGAATTTGAAACAATTATTTAACTAAATAAAAATAACTAAGTAATAATAATCTTGAATTCAAATAACAATGAAATGATTTTTTTGCCTTTTTCTATTTAACATGGAATAATTCATATCTTCAAATATGTAAATTGGAATTCAACTAATAATATGTTTAAATCAATAAAAAATGAGAGAAATACAAACATGATTTCCCTATCATCTTTTTAGTCATGCATCAAGTATTTTTAATAGTGTACAAGATTTTCGAAATAAAATTCATTTAATAGTGTCCAAATCTTCAAAAATTTATATAAAAATCCCTTTTGAATTTGAGGATTCTAAAAATCTCTTGAAGTGAACCTTTGATGAAATAGCATTGTGAACTTAAAAATGATTTTTCCAAAAAAATCATGAGCATCAGATCATGTACGTTTAATTCAAACCTGACCCACCTCCTACTGATTCGGCAAGAATTTGTCTTTTTCACGAGGGGTGTACGAAAATGTTTAAGATACCCTGGTTGAGAAATTGTCTATAGAAGGTGGTATAGTATTTTTTAAAAAATTGGGTGGTAACAAGAGGAGAGCATGTCATTTTTATTCCCTTCTGGTATCTCTCCTCGCTAAAGTACTCCTCCAATTGAGAGTATCCTTTAGAGAGCCGGCCTGAGCTAAGGTCATTCTTGACGGCGATGCCGCTTAGGGATGGCCGACGCAAGGTGTCAGGCTTAGTAGAGTAGGTTCTAGGGCTAGGGTCTTAGCCTGTTTGCCTTTAGTTTGGATATGGGCAGAAGATCTGTGCGACCGGATCTACTACTATGTAGGGTTCTTCCTCGATGTGCTTCTCTGCTCTCTGTCCGGCCATGGAGGTGAGGGGAGAGGGGAGCTCAGGACAGCAGGGAGAACCACGGGCTCAGGAAATAAAGGCGTCTCTTTGCTTTGCCGTCGTTGGTGGTTTGATGGTTCACTGAACAAAGCTCTAGCCGGCCGTGGAGGCGAGGGGGGATCTTTTGTCAGCACTCCATCGGTCCGTCTTCAGCGGTGTTTGGAGTTTGAGCTGCTGCTTCGAGCGTATCACGTGGTGGATAAGAGTGTTGCCGTGATCCTTGGCCGAAAGGGCGGCCCGATTTGGCGTCGGCAAGGCGTTTCTTCAACCTCCGATGTGGAGGGCTTCCCTCGAACCTTGCGGAGGGCTCATGCGCCTATTCATGCCCAATTGTTTCATCCTCGGGGGCGTTGAGGTGTCTGGCGGAAAAGATTCTCCGGTGGTGGAGAGGTCAAAGGACACGATTGCTTTTTCAGCAATAGTTCTAGGGTCCTCCTTGCATATGTTCAGGACTACTTTGTATTTTTATTTTATCTTTGGGATCCTGATTGTATTATGTACCCACCGATGATATTTTAATGCTGCTTCTGGGGGTCTTCTAGGCCCCTATCCTGTTCTAAAAAATAAATGTGGTGGTACCATTTTGAAACTTTTATTTGGTGGTTGCTTCACAAAACACCCCATTTTTTACACTCGGGAAATGGAAAGTGGCCTTTTGGTGCGGCTAAAAGGAAAACTTCCTCCTACAACATTGTTGTCCATCCTAAGATGTACATGTGTGCCTTATATTATCACAAACTATGCCACAATTCTAGCCATAACATTGGTTGTTTGACCTAAAACCATGAAACCACGAACATGATAACTCATTTCTAAGAAGGTTTTTTTGAGATATTTTGAATATTCAAAGTTTGATATTTTATTTGCAACTATGTCACATAAATGACACCATGCGAAGGTTTTACATTATTTGGGTCGTTTTTGAATTTCTTATGCCTATTTTAAACTATGGTCAAAACGGCGGGCAAGAAGATTCTTAGCTCGAGGTTGAGTCTCGTTAAACTTGCACTAGATCTTTGATGAAATATCATATTGTGAACCTAAAAATGATTTTCCTAAAAACTCATGAGCATTAGATCATGTACCTTGTAGCTTCCCATTTGTATAACATCTGTAATGCAACTTAGTTTATTTTATATATTGCCTACATATCATAATTGCATTGCATAATACCATGCTCATGTCACCATGCCACCTTGCATTTGAGCATCATATTAAAACCCATTTCATTTGGTTATTCTCCTTATAATGCACTTGTCTTCTTACCATTTTGCGTGTTGATATAATGTATTTGCTTCTTGATATAATGCTTGATTCCCAAGTTGAGTTTGAAGGCATGCCTCTTACTCTCCTTCTACCTACTAACTCTTTAACATCATCCTTGCTTCAGTTATATTCCAATCTACATATGGGCCCCTATTTTGTTTGGTTCTTAATCCAAGACCATGTGTAATCTTCTCTCTCGACCTTTCAATCCCTCCTAGGGGTTGCATTAATTGGTATGCATGGCCCATCCAAGCTAAACCATTCATTTTAGCCATCCTCCCTTCTTTTGGATTCTTTGGTACATGTAATGCCTTTTTATTTTCAAGATATATGGGTGATCCCTCTTTTATGTCCCTCTTTTCTAACATGAGTCTTTCCCTACCCTTCTAACACCTTCCTAGATAAAACACCAACTTCATCTTTATGCATACATGTGTGTATGCATAGCCATACATGTATAGAACCCCATCTTACCTTTTATTAAAGGCCTCGCCTAAACCCTATCATGCATGTTTCCCCACATATATGGGTGTGTGATGTGTCCTAAAACCTAGTGCTAATTTATCCCTAAGCTACACCACATCAGCACTTGAAACCTTTTCCCCAACCTGTGACAACCACCTCCTCCCTATTTTTGCTCCTGTGGTCAAAACTGTGATTTTAATCATCTGAAACTTCAAAAGGGTTTTGTTTTCATAATTTTCTTTGGGTTGGAAGAAACTAAAACAAACAAATAAAAGAAACCATATCAAGAAATAAAAATAAGCACAGAAAAACTCACCTAGGCTCCCCCGGTCGCAGCCCAACCGGAGTCGTCCCTTTCTTCCTCTTGGGCCATCCCATCGTGCAGCCCAGTCCTTGCCTAAAGGTGAAGTAATATGGAGTTGACGTTCGCATAAAACCATCATAGAACAATATAAAAGATAAAAATTGGACCACATACTCATTGCATATTATATGGAAATCATAGCGAATTCATCCTATGCCCTCAGGAACATGGGGATATACGCACAAGTGCCAAACATGATATGGATCAGTAGCATATGGGATACTCACAATCTAAAAATATAATCTCTCCACCAAATAAAGACAAGATGCCAATCACAAACATGTAAATAGTCCTTAAAACAATATCTGGGGTTCAATCAATCACAAACTATGAGGGGAACAAGATGGATCTTGGAGATGGTGATTATGATGGTGCTGATGGAGATGTTGATGGAGAGGCCTCCCCCTATGCCTAGGAGGAGTGTTGATGACAATGGCGTCGATTTCCCCCTCACTATATGCTCCGGTGTGACAGGATCTGCCCCCTCCCGGAGTGCACTACTAGAAAACAGCTAATTCGTGGCGCACCTGTTTTGGCCATCCGTGGCGCACTAGGGGTGTGCCACAAAGCGCGCACTACGGCTAGCTTTTAGCCGTGGCGCACTAGGTGGTGCACCACGCGTATGAAAAGATAACCGTGGTGCACTAGGTGTTGTGCGCCACATATACAAATTTCAAAATTCAAAACAAACACGAGATCTGGATCTTGTCGGTGCCCGCTGTCAGTGCCATCGCTCGTTAGTGTCGTTGTCGTCTACTTGTCGGAGTGGTTCCACCGCTGTCGGTGGTCACCGTTGTCGCTGTTGCCTCACCTCGTCGGAGAGGTGATAGCTCGTCGTCATCAGAACTGCAAGGAGGATGAGGAGGAGAGAGCCCATCGTCGCCTTCAAAACTGCAAGAAGGAGGAGGAGGAGGAGGAGGAGGAGAGAGCTCGCCGTTGTCGTCGCCATCTTCACTGCAAGGAGGAGGAGGAGAAGGATCCTGACGTCGCAGTCGCCGTTGCAAGGAAGAGGCCGCCGTCACCATCTTCACTGCAAGGAGGAGAAGGAGAAGGAGAAATAGAAGGAGGAGGAGGAGGATAAGGAGAAGGAGAAGAAGAAGGAATGGAGAAGGAGGAGGAGGAGGAGGAGAAGGGAGGAAAAGGAAAAGTAGAAGGAAGGAAAAGGAAAAGGAGAGAAGTGGGAGGGAAGAGAAGAGGAGTAGGTGGGTGGGGTGGGGATTCAAATTTTGAATCCCGCCCAACTTACTCGTAGCGCACTAGGTGGTGGTGCACTACGGGTAAGTTGCCCTCTATTTTTTTCAGTAGGAGAAAACGGTCTTTTGACCGTAACTTTTTACTATTTTCGAATTTTGAAAATCTAAATAATCGCTAAACGACCAGAGGTGGTTGCGAGCGGATGCGAAATCTCGTTCTCGTCATTTTGGTATATTATACGATTTTTTCGACATCGTATGCAAAAGTTACGGCCATTTTACTGTGGCATGACTTTTTTTTGCAGAAAAAGTCGAAACTCATGTTTGTTAATTTTCCTAGAAACTAGACCATATTATCTACCTAAATATGAAAGGATTTTATTTATTGAAGTGTTTTTCATTTTATTTTGTTTTTTGCAAAGCCTAAAAAGGCGATCCAAGGGGGGGTGGAGTTGGTGCAGGCCACTTAGCCGTAGGGCACTAGGGCAGAGTGCCCTACGGCTAAGTTGACCCAGCTGCTCCAGCACACATGCCCGTAGCGCACTAGGTCAGGGTGCCCTATGGCTAAGTTTCACATCTGTAGCGCACATTTACCTATTGCGCTATGGGTATGTGTGCTACGACCACATGTTCCCTGGACCACACATAGCCGTGGCGCACCACCCCCATGTGTGCCACGCTTATGGCAGTTAGCCATAGGGCATCTGTGGACAGTGCGCCACGCCTATTTTACCCGTGGGGCACCACTAGCACGTGCGCCACGGGTGTGTGGATTACCTATAGCCGTTTTCCTAGTAGTGGTGGGAGAGGACTTTCGCCTCCGCCGCCACCTCTATAAATCATGGGAAAATATGGCATAGGTTCTCTGGCGATACGGAGGCGTCTGTAAAAAGGAGGATCCAGGATGACGCTCGACGTCCGAAAGAGCCTGTGGCACGCCTAGGGAGTGGGCACGCCACCTAGCCTCTTTCAGGCCTCATGGCTCCCCTCTCTCAATTCTTTGGCCCAAGTTGGTTCTTATGGTGAAAACTTGTCAGGTATTTGTCCTTTGATTTATTGCGGTCCAGAAGATCCTCAAACAAAAAACATGAAAAGGGAGGTTTTCTACCTCCCAAAAATTAAATACCAAAGAGAGGGACTTTATAGGAAAGTCCCATAAATCATCTAAATATGCATAAATAATGATGGATCAAAGTAAATATGATTTTAAACAGTGCATGGAGGTCCTAAAAATGATGACACAAAATGCAGGTATGAACTCCCTCAAGCTTAAACCTTTGCTTGTCCTCGAGCAAATAAGAGAATAGGTCATGATAATGCATCAATGAGCTTATGGTTGACAAGAAAATACGAGCATGGCATCATCAACTTATGCATATTCACTTTTTAAAAAGAAATATGAACTAACTACATAGATAGACATTATCATTTACCCCTTACTTTTGAACAAAAACTAACCATCACATGTTGGACAATTGAACAAGTCTCAAATTTATCATACACTTTGCTATTTTCGATAACTTGCATGGCTTTTTACCAGCTTTTAATTTAACCTTTGGATATGATTTTGCAATAAAGACAAGTGTCTCATAAAGCAAATAGTGGAAAAGAGAATTATTTAAACAACAAGATAGACATAACTATTTTAGCTTTTGTCAAGAACTTTCACCACTTTTGCATGGCATCAGTTAACGGTCTTTTCCTCTTAGTAACTAGTATAAACCTTATTCATGGGTCTTTCAATCATGTCATATGCTCTGAACAACCTTTGTCTTTCACTTTCCATGGCTAGCCGAATTCTCGGGTGCCTACCTTTCAAACTATTACCCATAGAGCATATGTATTGAAATACCCATGACAACCATTCAGTTTACTCATTGATTACTAAGTGGAACAATAGTATATCATGTCCCCTTCATCCTCCTCTTTCCAACTATTTATTTTATAATACTCCCTATCTCACCACAAATTCACAATGTTCCCTTTTTTTAATAAGTGTTGCTTCCCTTGCATGGATCTTCCCTTATTTGCAAGTTTATCGTGTTGATTAATTCTATACTTGTCCAACATGCTCAAGTTAATTCAGTTCAAGGCAAGATGTAAGTGAAATTCCTACATATGGTGCGCACATCTTCATGAGTGTTACCCATAAATCTCCAGAAAAGAGAATTATGGATGACACCATACTTTATATTTTATTCAAAACCACTCAACCAAGGATACATGATAATGCTCTAAGAGCTCTTCAAACTTCAGGAATAATAAATACCTAATGGATGCAAGCAAAACCTCCTAATGATTACGAACTAGATGCAAATATGATAAGTAAAAACCATAAAGTATGGTGGAACTCCCCTAAAATTAGAGTTTTGTCATCGGTCCACTAGAGAATGGCCTTCAGGACCTCATCGTTGGTGGTGCTTCTAACCTTCAACAAGGCTATGTGAAACCTTTTTTTGACTGCCACTCGATCTTCCCACTTGGACTTGTAATCCTCGTGACATGGATATATGGATATACCCTACGGGTGACTCACCCGTGACATGGCTATGTGCAACCTTTTTTTGATTGCCACTTGATCTTCCCACTTGGAATTGTAATCCTCGTGACATGGATATATGGATATACCCTACGGGTGACTCACATTGGTATACCCGGTCTAGCCCAGGACAAGAAGATTTCGGGTGGCCCAATCCCATTACAAGTTCGACTCCTTGAAGAACATGACTAGTTGTAGATAGAATTTCGAAGGGTTCAACCCTAATCTATAACCGACTCGACCTACCCTCGAGACCTGGCCTATCTATATAAGGGCCAAGGGGGCACACCGAGGAGGATCATCCAACTCATACACACACCTCACGCCAGATCACATCTGCGCACCCCCTGTAACCTTCGGTTCCACCGTAATCAAGAACAGACAAGAAGGAGTAGGGTTTCCCTTCGGGGGCCTGAACCTGGGTAAACCTCGTGTCCCCGTGTTCCTTGCCTGTTAACCGTCTCGCGACTTCCAACATCCCCATATTCTCCAAAACCCAAGTGCCAGAACCATGGGCGTTGACAAGTCGAACCCACGTCAATTGGCGCCGTCTGTGGGAACTGGGGAAGCTGATCGTGCGGTCGTGACGGTTCCATCCGGAGTGATCTACGATTCCTCGGTGACAGAGAATCACCTCCTCTTCGGCGCTTTCAACTTCACCGCCCACTCACCGGCCACCCGCAAAGATTTCGAGTCCGTAGGCGACGGAATCGAGATGCTGTTCGGGAGCATCTGCTTCCAAGTGGGGCAGACCGGCACCCTCCGCCTCCCAGAGCGGGTGCCACTTCCATCAATCAGCCCCGCTTCATGGGTCCCACCCATCGACACCTCGCGCACGACGTCGCTGACAGGAGATTCGAATGATAGCAGCAGCTGCAACTCCGATCTGTGCGACCCCGTTCAGATGAACCTAATATTTCGTATCTGAAAGCTGCAGAAGGAGTGACCCTCTCCATGAGCATTACCTGTGCACCGTCATCCATGGCGGCGATGTCAACAACGGAGCCGATCCACCACTGGATCAAACACCCAATCCCCCTCCCAACCCTCAGGTCGAGAACGAAGGAAACAGGGTGAACCCACCTAATAGGGGAGCTCGAGGCACTGAGTTTGTCAATCGTGCCCACAAAAAATCCACCTCAACGAAGAGGGCTGGGAGATCGGCGCGAGGCCGTACGGGGAAATTACATCTTACCTATTGACACCTCCCACGACATGCTGATGGCCTATCACTAGATCCTCATCGAGGAACACAATCGATAGGTCAAGCTACAAGGCTACCTCAAAAAACCCAAGCGGGCAGATGACGAATCAAGCATGCGGCAAGCTGCGCTCTCTACGCTGGCGGCTCCTCTTCACATGGCAACGACGCCCGCAAGTATCGCTCTTGCCTGGAGCGCATGGACCCCACTGAATGGCCTAAGGTCACCAAAGCACTCGACACGTCCTTCATGATGATGGACTCGCAAGGCAATATCATGCCTAAAACACCGCAGGTCGCGATCATGGCGGCTACCACCTACCTCGTGTCCAACCCGCCACCGGCGGGAAACCCAAAGAACGCGATCCATAAGTCTGCACTCGCAGGCCTCGGACTCGTCGAAGCTGCGCTCCACGACGAAACTCCCACAAAACCGAAGAAAAAGGCCGTGGTGATGTTCACTCGAAGCCGCACACCCTCATCCGAGGAAGAAGAGCATGACCTACCTCGATGCCACAACAGCAACTACGATGCTCGTAGAGAGCTCACGTAGTGCAAGATCAACAAATCACATGCTAAGTGTGCGCTCAACCGAGTCTGAAGAGGATGACGGAGAGTTGTGTGGAGCTAGATGCTTCAGCAGGTCTGTTCGTAAATCATGGGTGCCGAAGAACTTCAAGCTCCCTTCGGACAACCCGAAGTTTGATGTCACACTGGAGCCAAAAACCTAGCTCGACGATCGTATATCGTCAGTCAAGCTCCACGGCGGGAACAAAAACACCGCCCTGCAATGCCTCCAGCTGCAGCTGATAGGCGCAGCCATGGTCTGGCTCAGCAGCCTCCCCTCTGTCTCCATCCGAAGTTGGGAAGAGCTGGCTTACAGCTTCATACGCAACTTCGAGGGCACCAACAAGAGACCAGCCTCAATCGAAGAGCTACAGGCTTGCACCCAATGGACCAACGAGTCCATCCACTCATACATACTATGCTGGTCTGTTATCAAAAACTCCACAACAAACATCTCTGGGGAGAGGGAAACAGATGCCTTCTAGGACGGCGTCAAGCGCCGTGAATTCCAGGAGGAGCTCAGGCGCGTCAAACCCAAAACCCTCGATCACCTGATGGACATCGCCAATCCTTGGGCAGATGGCGAAGATTCCATCAACTGAACACATTCGGATGACGAATATGACTTCGGCCGTAGGCATGATCGCCGCGAAAAGAGGAGATCGCGCGTCTTCGATGATCATGAGGAAGTCGACATGGTTGCGGATTGCTAAGCCGATCGCCGTGATGATGGCAACCGCAATAGAGGATACCGCAACAGCGGTTACCGCGATGGTGGGCGGCCCACCCAAACGTGGCAACGTCGCAACCACAACGACGAATCAGCATATGACAAGCTATCAGGTCCCTGCACCATCCACTTCTACATTGATAATCAAGATGGTAAGAAGAAGGCCAGCCACATGCTCAAGGACTGTCGGGAGTTCCAAATACTCAGCAAATACCTCACCCAAATGCGACGCTAAATGGTGAATCTAGGATTCGCACCAGCTCCAGGAGCCGTAGCTCACGGGGCTCCACCACCACCTGGAGGACCCTCACAACCTGCAGCTGCACCTGCGCAGAATAATGGTGCGAATGCATACCCACCAATGATTGGGTCTATGATGATACATAAGGGGCTCCCAACCCACATGGTGCAGAAGAAGATCACCCGCCAAGTCAACTTGGCCGTGACCTTCCCACCAGCCATACCTGAGTATCTCAGCGGCTCGAAATCCTGAATCATGTTCGACCATTCGGATCACCCACACCAGATACCTCGCCCAGGTCACTCTGCCCTGGTGCTCGAGGCCCAGATCGGAGGGTTTGAGATGAGCCGCGTTTGCATGGATAGCGGCATTGGTATCAACCTGATGTTCGCCAGCACACTCGCTAATGAGGTTCGATCTCGTCAATGCCCATTGTTATGGAGTTTTGGAGAAGATGGTGATGCTGGAAGTCGTGGAACGGTTAACGGGCAAGCAACACGGGGACACTAGGTTTAAACAGGTTCAGGCCCCCAGAGGGAAAACCCTACTCCTATTTGTCTGTTCTTGATTACGGCGGAACCGAAGGTTACAGGGGGTGCGCAGATGCGATCTGGCGTGAGGTGTGTGTATGAGTTGGATGATCGTCCTTGCTGTTACCTCCTGGCCCTTATATAGATAGTCCAGGTCTCAGGGGTAGGTCGACTCGGTTACAGATTAGGGTTGAACCCTTTGAAATTCTATCTACAACTAGTTGTGTTCTTCAAGGAGTCAAACTTGTAATGGGCCTGGGTCACCCGAAATCTTCTTGGGCAGCAAGTCTTCACGTGGGCCTTTTCTGGGCTGGACCGGGTATACCAATGTGAGGCACCTGTAGGGTATATCCATGTCAGTAGCCCCCGAGTGTTCAGTAAAATTGTAGATTCGACTGGAGACTATAATATTTTGGTGCTTCTCATTCGAACCTGCCACACGAGGTTTACCCAGGTTTAGGCCCCCGGAGGGAAAAACCTACTCCTGCTTGTCTGTTCTTGATTACGGCGAAACCGAAAGTTACAGGGGTACGCAAATGCAATCTTGTGTGACGTGCGTATGAGGTGAGTTAAGAGATCCTTCTCGCTGCACCCTCCTGGCCTTTATATAGATAGGCCAGGTCTCGGGACAGGTCGAGTCGGTTACAAATTAGGGTTGATACCCTTTGAAATTCTATCTAATCTAGACTTGTCCTCCAAGGAGCCGAAACCGTCATGGTTTTGGGCCACCCAAAATCTTCATGGGCTTCGTGTCCTTACGTGGGCCTTCCTTGGTCTGGACCAGGTATACTAACATTATGCACCCATAGGGTATATCCATGTCAGTAGCCCCCAAGTGTTCAGTCGAATCGTAGATTCGGCTGAAGACTCTTCAATCTTTCGGGTGCTTTGTGGTTGACCCTGCTTTACAGGGGGAAATGTTTAGTTGATAGGGATTGTTGATGCGTGTGCCTGTCTCACCCGACAGATCAGGGCCAGTGAACTGTCATAGGACAAAACAACACGATCTTCATCAAACTCGAGTCCCCGGACTCGAATTCGGAACAAGTGCTGGTGTGATTCGACTCAGGCCATCGTGGTCTTACAGGAGTCGAATCCTAGTGATTCTCAAGTAATGTACCCAACGTGTCCGTCGGGATTTTCATCATGCCTGTTGACACGGGAGTTTACTGGCAGAGCGCAATTAGGTGCGTTAACAGGCCATCATATCTTTGCGTCATACACACATCATCTAAAATTTTATCACCGCGGAGGCATTTCGGGTGGCCAAGGAGACTGCTTATCACTTAGCATTTGTTTGGGAAAAGTTGCCAAAAAGATTTTGTCATATTTGTTATGAAGGATCGCAGTGGAAGAATTCATAGGGTGCGCGGCCAGCGCTCCCTATGGGAGTAGCCCCCGAGAGTCTGTTTGAGTCATAGACTCGAGCAGAGACTTTTGTTCAATCGTTTTCAGTGTAAGTTCGAAGGACACAATTTTGTTCGGATGCTCAACCAATGCTCCCTATGGGAGTAGCCCCCGACTCCGTAGTGGAGTCGCAGACTCGACGTAGGACTCGAAGATAATTTCGAGTTGATGTTACCTTAGTAATTTCTCAGGTGCGCGGCCAGCTCTCCTGATAGGAGTAGCCCCGAGTAGTTTCTCGAATTGTAGATTCGAGTAAGTACTTGAATGATCAGCCAAAATCTTCGAGCCATTGCTAGCTTTGCCTTGATGACGTCATTGCTGACGATTGGTGATCTCAACCGTCTGCGGCAGAAGAGATGATGCGATGAGAAGATTGTGGGTCCCACCGCCTGACTTGACTATTACTAGTCACGCGTAAACGTGGCAAAAATTACAGCGTCTCCTCGGTTGCCCTGCGTAGTGGACGGCGTGCTGGCAACGGTTCGGTCTAGTGCTAACACGTGTATGGTGAGATTTGGGTGGCACGCTAGGGCTTCTCAATCGATGGCTCGTGTACATCGTCTTCGACCTTTTATACCGCAGGGAAATAGTGATTTCTTTTTACCCTTCATCATTTTCTCATCTCCATTGCCTCCATTTTCATGAGCTTTTCTGCCATCCATTGTGCACTGGAGATTCTCCACACCTTTCCTTCCTTGTTCTTGCGCTCACACCGCCGCACTTTCCGCTTCAAGATTGGCAAGTCGAAGAAGACGACAACTGCTGGAGCTGGATCGAGCACCGTCGGCGCCGGCAAGAAGGTCGCCGTTGCAGCCCACCCCACTGACGGCGGATGGAAGCGCACAGATATGCGCGAGGAGGATCTACGCAAGATGCGCGATGCTGGGTTGATCTCCAAGGACAAGGAGGACGCCATCCTCCCAAGCCAAGAGGTAATTCCTTGCCCACCCAAAGGGTTTTGGGTGATGTTTTATGCCTTCGTTGTCCGAGGCCTTTCTTTGCCCGTCCATGAATTTCTTCGTGGAGTCCTCTTTTTCTACGGGATTCAGTTGCATCATCTGTCTCCCAACTCTCTTCTTCATATTGCTTCTTTCATCAATCTTTGCGAGTGTTAGCTCGGTATCGATCCGCACTTTGTCCCCTTCCGTAAACTCTATTCTGTGAAGAGGCACTCCGGCACCGGCGGTGTTTATCTACTCGGTGGCTGCAGCATTTCCATTCATTCTTCTGTCCAATTCTTCTCCTTATCCATGTGCGAGTCCGTCCAATACTGCCGGCGGAAGTGTTTATGTATCCGTGAAGTCAAGTTGGACGAGCAGCACTTTGGTCTCACCCCTTTCGACTCAACCCAGAAGATCATCCTGAAGAGGTCGTGGAAGAACCACGTCTTAGAGGGTGAAATGGTGGAGCTGGAGAAGCTCTACCAGCGCGTGCAGGCACTCCAGATGGTGGCCGGCAAGGAGGTCAACAGTGTTTGACATTATTCGCACCTTCCTCAAGCGTCGGGTGCAGCCGCTCCAAGCGAGGGCGCACCCGATGTTCCTGTATGCGGGCCACAGTGATCCAACAAGCGTTGCACCTAAGGATTTGTCTTTGGGTGACCTTGATAGAGTGCTTCGGCCCCTGCTAAAGTACAAGGTCGACGAGGATCTCCCGGGGAAATCCTTGACCTCCCTGTTTAGCGTCAAAAAGGCAGTTCCATAGGTGGATACTTGTTGTTTGCGCGTTGTGCTTTTCGAGTGTCGTGTTGCTTGTTATGCTTATCATGTGTTCTTTTGTCTTCTATTTGCAGGGCCTAAAGGTATCGAGGATGATGCCCCCTCTACCTGGGAAATTACCGGTTGCGCCGGATAATGAAGTTGTGGAATCTGAATCTGAGCTTCCCCTGGCGCATTCTCCCACCGCGGAAGCCCCCGAGAAGAGCGAAGGGCGGACCCAAAAGCGCTCCCGGGGTGAATCTTCGGATGGGGTGACACCACCAACTGCAAGGGGTTCATCCTTCCTCGAGCAGCACGGTGAGTACGAAGGTGCATCGTCTGCGCCTTTCCCTGTCGTTCCCATTCGGGTGGTGGCTCCGCAACCGCCAGCCAAGAAGAAGAAGAAGGAGATGGAGGCTCCTGTCTTAAATTTGTCGGACATCAAGTCGTAAGTCATTTTGTTTGATTCTTTCTTCCATGTTCATCTGAGTAATTGTAGCTTGTTGCTGATTTGATAAATGCTAGCAGCAACTCTTTGGAGGAGTCCTTTGACGGGGACACCGAAGAAGTCATTGCGGAATCGAAGCCGACAGCTTCTATTCCCCAAGTGGTGGCCAACTCTGAGGACGATGACTCGAGCTCCGCTAGGCAAGAAGCTCGTGCACTCGTTACTCGGAAGGCAACATGCAAACCTTCGGAGTCCACACCTAAGCATGTAAGTGTTGCCCTTTTACTCTGTGGGGGAGCCCCCGAGTCCTTTATTTATCTGTCATGTTGTCTTTCGCTGGGGGGAGCCCCCGAGCCCTTTATTCATCGAGTTTATTTGCTTCTTTTTGTAGACTTTTGTCCGTAGCGCCAACCTCCTCATCCAACAGCATCTGTCACTGGAAGATGAGCTCAAGAAGCTCCAAGGTGCATAAATTTCACCTTGTTTCTTTGTTGGGTCATCATTTTTGTTATTGTATTGATCCAATGCTTTTCTATGCTATAGATGAGAACAATGTTGTCCTCCGTAGGCTGAACGCTCTCGAGAAGATCCTCGGCCAGGCGGAGAAGAAGGCAGCGGATGCTGCGGAGGCCATGGAGCGCTAGCAAAAGGAGGCCGAAGATCACAGCCGTTGCGGCCACTCGGGAGAAGGCCATGGCCGACAAGCTCATGGCTACTGCCAAGGCTATCTCTGGTAAGTTGTTGTTGTATCCTTTGGGTGTTCTGATTTTTGAGTGTGTTTTATCCTTTCTCATTTGAGTGTTCTTTTCTTCTTCTTGTCAGATGCTTCTGGCATCATGTTTGATCGTGGTGCGCTGGAGCACGAAGATGTCTTGGCCGATGCTACTACTGTGATCGAGGATCGCTACTCTGCTGCCGTTGGCTCCCTGGAGAAGGCCAAGAAGGTGCTCATGCGCTTCTACAAGGAGGTCGTTCCCAAGAGCGTTGCCCTCGACGATGTCGACTCGCTTGCAGATGCCATATCGGAGGATGCTCTGGCAGAGTACAAACGCAAGAAGAAGGGCATCAGTGCCTCTATGGGGCTGGCATGGTGATGGCGTCCGGAGCCGAGCTGGACCTGGCCCAAGTCATGTCCAGGATGCCGACGGCGGCGAATGGCTCCGAGGTAGCTTTTGCCCTTTTTTCTTCTCGCTACAAGCATTACGGGCCTAATATCATCGACCTCCTGGCCGATTATGCGGCGAAGCAGCATCAAGAGGACAAGAGAAGGCAGTCTGGCTTTGAGGCTGCTCCGGATGGTGGTGCTTAGGCCCTTTCATTGTAGCTAGTGTACCTCTTTTACTTTTGTTGTCTGTTGTAACATATTTTGGATGAACAAGTCTCACTCTGCCACGAGGTGGCTTAATTTATGTATATAAGTCTGTCTTTTAACTGCTGTAAAAAGTGCTTGTGATATTCATATCTGCCTGTTTACCCTTAGGGTCCTTCGGGTGAGGCTCCAGTGATTACTCGACTGTTCCTGAGCCTCGACCATCTTTGGATGAAGCGTCGCAATTGACCTTTCTATGTGATCGCGTCCGCAGTCTAGAAAAGGACATCCTCAGCATCTGAGGTCATGCGGATGTGTGGAAGTCAAAGGCTGAGCGAGCCACTGCCAGGGAGGAGTTATTGCTTGGGGAATTTCGGCAGATGGGTGAGCAACTTCAATGTGAGTCCTCGTGAGCCGATGTTCTTTCGAGTGTACTTTGTTTCTATGCTGGCTCACCTCGTGCTTTGTGCAGATGTGAATCCCATTCCGACGGAGGAGAAGGAGCGCATCGCAATTCGGATGAACTGCTTGACGCAACAAGAGCTGGAGGCTGGTGGCTTCTTTTGGATGGATCATGATCGATCCATCGTCCTTTTGATGGTGCAAGATCGCGTACACCAGGTTCTTCGGGTGCTGAAGCAGGGGAGGTCATCACTTGCGGCCATTTGGTCCATCATGCTCCCTTTGGACGCTGCGCCTTTTACTTTTTTGGGTCTTCTTGGTAAGTTTCGGAATGTAGGCCATGTCAAGGAGTTGGTGCGTCATCAGTTGATTGCAGTGGTGAAAGCAGCCTTGTCTCTCATTTGATTGCATCATCGTGATGTCAATCTTGCCGAGGTAGCGAATGGATCGCCTCTTCTACCAGATGGCAGTTGATGGGACATGTGCCCTGATTACGTAGCTGTGGCACAATACGCCGAAGAAATTGTACATTTGTTCCAGCAGCGGGCGAATTTATTCTTCAGAACAATACCTATAAAGAAAACAATATAATGTAAAATTTGTATTTATTCGAGTGGTCTTGTAATTCCCTTTGTAAAGTTTATATGAATTTGCACGTGGTGCCCTTGTAATGCGCATGTCCTTTTCGTTAGCCTGACATGGGCAGCTACTTAGGTTGTATGCATTGTTTTCAGTTGAAGAAGTCGTGAGGTGAGGAGTAGCCCCCAGGCGTATTTAGCGATAAGTAATATAAGGAGAAAAGATATTTGGGCCAAGGAACTTCGCTTTTATTCATAGCAAACGAGGAGTACATTGTTCGGCTGAGTAGCATTGGCTGAATAGCCTTATTGGAAGTAAAAGGTAACTAGGGGTAGAAGCATCGCAGTCGTGCGATGTTCCAGGGGTTGGAATATTCGATTCCTGATGCAACGTCCGTGAGACGGTAGGTGCCACCTGGGATGACTTTGGTGACGATGTAGGGTCCTTCCCAGGGTGACTCGAGCTTCTTGTGCCCTTCTTGCTTGAGTTGCAAGACAAGGTCTCCTTCGATGAAGAACCTTGGGCGTAGCAGGTGGCTATGGTAGTTGTGGAGGCTCTGTTGATAGACCGCTGAGTGAGCCGTGGCGATGTCGGGCGCCTTGTCGAGTGTGTCGACAGAGTCTTCGAGTGTTGCCGATGATTCAACTTCGCTGTAAGCAACGACCCGTGGGGCCTTATGGCGTACCTCGGCGGGTAGCATGGCTTTGGCTCCGTGCACCATGAAGAAGGGCGTGTAACCAGTTGAGCTATTTGGCGTTGTATGCAGGCTCCAGAGGACGGAGGGTAGCTCATCTTCCAAGGCTCCTGCAAGCCTTTCAAGTGGGCAAAGTAGGCGCTTCTTGATGTTGTTTCCTATGAGGCCGTTAGCCTTTTCGACGTGTTCGTTGGTCTGCGGGTGCGCCACGGAGGCGTATGATATGTTGATGTCGAGGTTCCCGCAGAATTCTTGGAATTCCTTCGAGATGAAGTTTGAGCCGTTGTCCGTTATAATGCTATGAGGCATGCCGAATCTGTAGACGATGGACTCGAAGAACTTGATGGCACTTTTTACGCTTTGGTTGGTGGCGCGCATGGACTCAATCCACTTGGAGAATTTGTCGACTGCGACCAGGAGGAAGACGTGACCTCCTGGCGAGGACTTTGGCAGTTTGCCAATCATGTCGAGGCCCCATTGGGCAAAGGGCCAGGCCAGCGGTATAGGCCTCACCTCGGATCCTGGCGCGTGTGGCTTGTCCCCGTACCTCTAACAGGCATTGCACCTCTTGACGATGTCCTTGGTGTCATTCATTGCGGTTGGCCAGTTGAACCCATCTCGTAGGGCTTTGGCGACTAGGGCCTGGCTGCCTGCATGATGGCCGCAGATACCCTCATGGATGTCTTGGAGGATGCTTTTGCCGTCACCGATGGTGACGCATCATTGTAGCACACCTGAAATGTTGTGCTTATACAACTCACCATTGATGATGGTGAAGGCTTTTGACCGGCGAGATATGCGCCGGTCATCTGTCGGGTCATCGGGAAGTTGATTATTTATAAGGTACCAAAGATACGGTTGCGTCCATGTTTCTTCAACCGCCATGACCTGCATCAGGCTGACCAGCTTGGCCTCTTTGTCAAGCTTTTCGGGTCCTTCCTGGCCTTCAGGTAGCGCAACCCCCGAGTGCTCTGCTTCTTCGGCTGAGCCTTTTGGGAATTTCCTCTTGATAGAGGGTACGCATATTTGTTCGAGGAACACACCTGGTGGCACCCGTGCATAGGTGGAGCCAATGTTGGCGAGCCTGCCCGCCTCTTCATTGATTTCCCTTCCGACGTGCCAAAGCTCGCAGTCGTCAAAGTCCCCTTCGAGTGAGTTGTAGAGTGCATGGTACGCGATCATGCTGGCGCTATGGGCGTCGCACTCGTTCATCGTCTGTTGCACGACAAGGTTTGAGTCACCGTAGATGACAAGGCGTGTTGCACCGCAGACCATGGCCATCCTCATGCCATGGATGAGGGCTTCGTATTTGGCCTCATTGTTGGAGGCGCGAAATTTCATCCGAAGGACGTATTTCATCTTCTCGCCTTGAGGGGACGTCAGTATGACGTCGGCCATGGCTCCGGCCTCGCGCTTGGAGCCGTCGAAGTGCATTGTCCAGGACTGCGACATGTCTGGAGTATCCGGCAGCTAGAGTTCCATCCAGTGGACGATGAAATCAGGGAGGACCTGAGACTTGATGGCGGTGCACCACTTGTAGATTATGTCTAGAGGGGAAAATTTGATGCCCCATAAGGCTACACGCCCCGTGGCTTTGGGGTTGATGTTCGACAGCGGGGCATCGTTGACGACCATGATCTGATGCTCCTGGAAGTAGTGGCTCAGCCGACACGCCGTCATGAATACGTCGTAGGCGAGCTTCTGGTAGTGAGGGTACCTCTACTTTGTCAGCGTCAGTACCTCGCTGAGGAAGTAGATTGGGCGATGGACCCCATGGGTCTTTCGATCTTTGGGTCGCTCGACCACGAGTACGGTGCTAACCACCTGATGTGTGGCTGTGATGTATAGCAGCAATGGATCCCGTTCCTTTGGTGTGACCAGGACAGGCGATGTGGAGAGTAGCTGCTTGAGGTCCTCGAACGCATCGTCCGCTTCGGGTGTCCAATCGAACTTGTCTGTCTTGCATAGCAGTTGATAAAAGGGTAGGGCCTTCTCACCCATTCGGCTGATGAATCTGCTCAATGCCGCGATCCACCCAACTAGCTGTTGGACGCTTTTGAGGTTCTTCGGCTTCTCCATGGATAGTATGACCCTGATTTTCTTCGGATTCGCCTTGATCCCCCGTTGGGAGATGAAGTAGCCGAGTAACTGGCCAAACAGGACGCCGGAGGTGCACTTTTCTGGGTTTAGCTTGATCTTGTAGCAATCATGGTTATCGAACATCTCGCGGAGATCGTCGATCAGCGTCTTGGCCTCCCTGGTCTTGATTACTATGTCGTCGACATAGACCTGGATGTTGCGACCGATCTAGTTTTTCAGGCATGCCTACATGCACCTCTAATACGTCGTGCCTGCGTTCTTCAGCCCGAAGGGCATTGTGTTGTAGCAGAACACTCCGAACGGCGTGATGAACGCCGTTTTCTCCTGATATTCGACCTTCAGTCGAATTTGGTTGTAGCCTGAGTAGGCATCGAGAAAGGATAGCTTCTCGCAACCTGTAGTGCATTCGATGATTTGATCGATCCTTGGTAGAGGGAAGTGGTCCTTTGGACAGTGCTTTTTAAGCGATGTGAAGTCCACGCACATCCGCAGGATGTCCGTGTCCTTTTTAGGGACTAGCATGGTGTTGGCCAGCCACTCGCTTTCTTTGATTTCCCTGATGAAGTTGGCATCGAGCAGTCTATTGACTTTGATTCCAAAAGCTTCGGTTGTTGGTTCAGACAGTCGACTAATCGATAGCTTGACCGGCTTCACATTCGGAAACATGTTGAGTGCATGCTCGGCGAATTCCCTGGGAACTCATGGCATGTCCGCAGGACACCAGGCAAAAATTTCCCAGCGCTCATGGATGAATTCGACGAGCGCGCTTTCCTATGCGGGACTGAGGTCATTGGCGATCAACGCCGCCTTGGAGGTGTCCGTTGGGTGGACCTGCACCTTCTTCGTGTTGACCATGGAGTCGAATGACATATCAGGTGCGTTTGTCTGGTGACTGGGGGTGCCCTGTTGTCTGTCACCTCTGTGAGCCTCGTGAGCTCCTCCTACATGCCGAATGACTAAGGGATTCTGTTGAAGTCTCTGTCGCAGCTGTCAGACCTGGTGAAGCTTCCCTGGACAGTGATGACGCCCCTAGGTCCTGGCATCTTTAGTAGCAGGTACGCATAGTGCGGTACTACCAAGAATCTTGCGAATGCAACGCGGCCGAGGATGGCGTGGTATTGTGATGGCCAGTCCACCACTTCAAACACTAGCCGCTCGTGTCTGAAGTTTTCGAGCTGGCCGAAGATGACGTCGAGCCATATTTTTCCTAGGGGGTATATGCCCTTCCCTAGGACTATGCCGTGGAACATCGTGTCTGACTGCTCTAGGCTGCACAGCGGGATCCGCATCCCTGCGAGTGTGCTGGCGAACATCAGGTTGATGCTGCTGCCACCGTCCATGAAGACGTGGCTCATTTCAAATCCTCCGATTTGGGCCTCGAGCACCAGGGAAGCATGACCTGGGCGAGGTATCTGGCGTGGGTGATCCGATGGATCGAATGTGATGTAGGACTCCGAGTCGCTGAGGTACTCAGGTATGGCTGGTGGAGAGGTCACGGCCAGGCTGACTTGGCGGTTATCTTCTTTTGCACCCTGTTGGTTGGGCGCCCCTTATGGATCATCAGGGACCCTTTTGGTGGTGGGTACCCACCTGCACCGTTATTTGGCGCTGGTGCGACCAGCGGTTGCGACGGTCCGCCGGGTGGTGGTGGAGGATCTCTGTGGGCGATGGCACCTGGTGCAGGTCCGAGTCTGAATCCAGGGTTCACGGTCTGGTGCCACATTTGGGTGAGGCGCTCGCTAAGCTTCTGAAACTCTCGGTAGTCCTTGAGCATGTGGTTGGCCTTCTTCTTACAATCTTGTTAGTCGATGTAGAAGTGGATGGTGCAGGGTCCAGGCAGTTTGTCGTATGCCAAAAGCTCGTCATCGTGGTTGCGGCGTTGCCATGCTTGTGTGGGTCGTCCGCCGTCACGATAATTGTTCTCGCAGTATCTGCTGTTGCGGTTGCTATCATCGCGTCGATCGGCATATCCAGCCGCAACCATGTCAACACTGTCGCGATCGTCGTAGATGCGCGATCTTCTTTTGCTGCGGCGTCCGTGCCTGCGGCCGTAGTCATCTTCGTCATCCGAGTGTGCTCAGTTGACGGAATCTTCACCGTCTGCCGATAAGTTGGCGATGTCCATGAGGTGGTCAAGTGTCTTGGGCTTGACGCGCCCGAGCTCCTCCTTTAAATCTGGGCGCCTGGCACCGTCCTTGAAGGCGTCGATTGCTCTTTTTTCGAATATTTGTGTGGCGGAGTTCTTGATGTGGGACCAGTGGAGTATGTACGAGCGGATGGACTCGTTGGCCCGTTGTGTGCAGGCCCGCAACTATTCGACTGAGGCTCGCCTCTTACTAGTGCCTTGAAATTGCGGCTAAAGTTGTACGCTAGTTCTTCCCAGCTTCGGATGGAGATGGAGGATAGGCTGCTGAGCCAGACCCTAGCCGCGCTTGTCAGCTGTAGCTGAAGGCATTGTAAGGCGGTGTTCTTGTTTCCGCCATGGTGCTTGACCGACGATAGGTGATCGTCGAGCCAAGCCTTTGGCTCTTGTGTGCCGTCGAACTTCGGATTGTCCGAAGGGATCTTGAAATTTTTCGGCATCCTCGTTTTCCAAACGGATCTGCTGAAGCATCTGGCTCCGCACAGCTCTCCATCCTCCTCCTCTTCGGACTCACTTGAACACGCGCTCTTAGCGCATGATTTTTCAATCTTGCGTTGAGTGATCTCGTTGCGAGCGTCGTAGTTGTTTCTATGGAACCGTGGGATCTTGCAGTGCCGAGGCAGGTCGTGCTCGTCCTCCTCAGATGAGGGTGTGCGGCTTCGAGTGAACTTGAACGCATATTTTTTCTTTGGCTCCGTAGGAGTTTCGTCGTGGAGCACAGCTCCGACGAGTCCGAGGCCTGCTAGTGCAGACTTAGGCAATGTGTTCTTTGGGTCGCCCGTCAGAGGCGGGTTGGATGCGAGATAGGTGGTGGCCGCCATGATCGTAGCCTGCGGTGTTTTCGGCATGACGTTGTCATGCGAGTCCATCGTCAGGAAGGACGTGTTGAGGGCCCTGGTGACTTCGCGTCATGCAGCGGGGTCCATGCGCTCCATGTGGGAGCGATACTTGTTGGCATTGTTTCCATGTGAAGTGGAGCCGTCAGCGGCAGAGAGCGCATCTTGCCGTGCGCTGGACTCCGCAGCTTCCTTCTTACGTTTTTCGAGTTCCTCCATCAGCTTCACCTGCCGGTTGTGCTCGTCGATTAGGAGGAGGTGGTAGGCCATCAGTAGATCTCGAGAGGCATTCACAGGTAGAATTTTGTTGCCTGCCATGGCCTCGCGTGCCTGGCGCCAGCCTTCCTCGTTGAGGTTGATCTGTTCATAGCCGCTATTGCCGTCGTCGTTTGCTCTGTTAGGCGGGTCTCCCCCGTTTCCTCCATTCACAGCCTGCGGGTTGGGAGGAGGATTGGGTGGTGGAATGGCACTCGAACCTAGCGGTGGGTCCGCTCCGTTGTTGATGACAGCGCATAGGTAGCACTCGTTGTAACACCCCAGTTTTAGATAAATACTATTTAGGATTTGTTTGTGCATCATAAGCATCATCTCTTAATAATGCATGCAAATATAAATACACAAAAACCCTAAACCCTAGTTTCCTTTTCCCCGTCTTTGAAACAATTCAAATGGTTTGAATATCTTGAAAACTATCAAAACTTTTGGAGCCCAAATGGACTAAAAGGGCCCCACAGTATTTTAATAGTTTTATAAACCTTCTGGTATTTTTGAAATATCTCAAATCATATTTGATATTCAAATACAATTGGAAAAGTTAAAACTGTTTTGGAAAAGGTTTTGTAAATAAAAAAACCGAGTAGCTAGTGCAGCCCAGCTGGCCCAGTTCCCTCCCCTCTTTTTCTGCCGCTCGCGCGCAACAACTACAACCAGCCGTAGCCCAGTGCCGTCCTACTCCTGGCCCATACCCCTTCGCTCCTATGTCTGTCATGTTCCTCGATGACACCAAGTAGCTCACTCTCGCTGTCGCAGCCGCCCGATGCTGTCGCCGCATCGCGATCCCCACTGCCGCTCCTGGACGTGGATAAGACTGCCGCGCTTTGCTCTACCCTCTCTCCTCATCCCCTATCTCCCTCTCCCTTGCTCTATGTCGCTCACGCACAGAAGCACCGAACCCTAGCTCCAGCCGTCGCGTAGCGCTGCTTACATTGGCCGCCCCAGGTCCATCTAAGAGCATAGTCGGCTTCGCCTCATCTTCCTCCTTCTCCTCGCTAGAGGAATCAAGCTCGGGCGCCTCCAGTCGTCGGCATCGACCGAGTCTTAGAGCCCGACCGAGCGCCGTCGTCGCCATTGTCGTCGCTCCTGACCACGCCTCCCCGAGCTGACCCCTTCTCCATGTTCCTGGTGAGATCACGGTCCTCTTGGACCTCCCTATTGCCTCCCTCTTTTCCTCTACCGAGCCCGCACCATGCAACCGTCGTCGCCGTCGTTGTTAGCAGTCATTGGTCGCGCTCCGGTGTTCAAATAACGGTGGCGCCACCACCTTTAGGCAGTCCATGTCGCTCCACATCGAACTAGGCAACCCACGCTTCCCCGCGAGCCACCTAGCGTCGTCCCCGTACATCACCTGGGAGGATCACGGGTGACGTCAGGCTGACGTCACTATGACGCCAGCCCGTGGGTCAGCCCGGTCAAACCAGCCCTGGTCCCACTTTGCGTGTGCGGCAATCTGACATGTCACTTGGCCCACGGGTCAGCCACCGTGGGTATCCTCAACCTCAGTACCAAATGACCCCCACCCCCGTGCTGATGTCAGCATGACGCAGTAACTGTTTTTAAGTGGTTTAATAATTTCAGAATTTGATATAAACTTGTAAATTCTATAAGTAATTCATTTTAACTCAGAAAATTATGTATAATATATCAGAATGTTCAGAAAAATAAGATCTACATATCTAAAATATAATCATGCATTTTTACGCAACTTACATTGGAATTTTAATTGGAAGAACAAACCAACCCCTCTCATATACATCCGGAGTTTCCCCGAGTTAGGGTTTGCACCCCTCAGAACCCCGATTAAATTGGCGAGCATGCTTTAGGGGTTTATTTAAAAGAAATTCAACTTGTCATATCATCATCCTTGTTTGAGCATTTCATCGATGCCATGTGTTGATTGTTTGCCCTTTCTTTCCAGTGTTTTCTTCTTCCTAGTAGAATGCGATATTGAGATCGAGATCGAAGACTGAGATCAGCACTCTCGAAGATCGAAGAAAAATACTTGACCAACCATAACGAAGTCAAGTACAAGGCTTATGAAGCTCTGCTTTTTGGTTATCAATGGGCAAAGGCAAGCATATCCCCACCATGATATCATCCTCTGATTTCGAAAGTATTTCAATTCTTGCCATGATGCATACGATTCTATTGTGGTCTGTTATTGATAGATAGAGTATCCTATCTATTGCATTACTCCCTTTGAGCTTATATTACCTGATCCACTGCTCCTATCATAAATAGGTTTGGCTTGTGTGCACTGCTAGAGCTTATATATGTGTCTGCTTAGCCACGCATAGCTGTCAGTGCTAGTTCATTGAGATTATGTATCAGATGTAGATAGTCTAGTATGACAGGATAATGTGATGAGATGATATCAGAGGTGATATAAGTTAAACGTGCCAAGGCTTGTATGGGAGGCCATGGTGGGATGTGGTTTTTGTAGTCCCGTCCTCGCCACCACTAGGACCCGAGTTCTTGCCTCTTGAACCAAGACAAGCGTACAACCACACGGGGTTTATGGGGACCCCTCGATTGACTAACTTGCCTAGTAGATTCCATCAGTCACATAGTTCGGGCGTTCCATTCGACATACGCATTGAAAACATTTTCGAAAGAGGAGGTGAAGGAGGTGCATTCATAACAGGTAGGGAAGCGTGGACCGGGTTGCTTGGGGTTGATGGCTCCCCTGGTAAACCAACCTCGCCTCACATCTTTAAGGACCGGCTTCGGGATTTGACCTGTTACGGAGGAACCTTCCTTATTGCGTGACTCATGGTCTCGGCGAAAGCAAGGTAAAGGTCGTGTCTAACCACCCTCTGCCGGCCTTCCAGGGAAGAGGACTAATGTACTGGCATTAAAGAAGGTTAGTATGTGTGGGTAAAGTTGTACACCCCTGCAGGGTAATAATATTTTCGAAAATCCAATTTCACGGTTATGAACGACTTGGGACGGACATGATGATCATAGAGAACTTGAACCTAATCGTAAAACTTGGCAGATCAACGTGTGCTTAAGGATGCTTCCTCATGGGTACAAGGGGGTGATCCTAGATAGGGTTCAGATGATTATGCCTTGGTGGTTATCAAAATATGATGATCAATACTTTGGATATGTCGCTCTCTTATACCCTTTTAAACCATCCTGATTAGACGAGCTTCTCCTCCCTCTTGTTTCATAAACAAAGATGGCTTTATGCAAAACAACTCCACCAGCCATAAGTATTATGGAGTACACCCTGTACTCACCCTTGCTTTGTTGATACTTTTGGCAGAGTAAGTGTTCACCTGAGGACGAGTTCCGTACTACATCGACACTGACAAGTAGCTTGGGGTTCCCGGCCGGCAGCCTCGAATCTATGGGCTGGGAAGTCATTGTTATGCTCCAGGCCTCTTAGGCAATTTGTTAAGTTTGCTATACTTAATAGCATAATTTGCCTTCCGTTGTTTGATGTTTGTGGTCAGTGACCTTTGCTTGTAATAATTTGGTTCTCTTCTCAGTTATGAGCTTGCTGTAATAATTTTTGTGTCATAGGGTCACTACTGTGTTACCGATTCTTCACTGGATATCCTCGAGCTCAAGGTTAAGCCTATGTCATACGGAGGTCTGGGATTTGTTTAGCCCTGATCCTGGGGGTGTCACACTAGCGGAGTGGGTCACTTCTCCCGCAACTTTCATATCCGGAATCTTAGGTTCCTTCATCCGAAGGGGGGCGCATAGATCGGAGTTGCAGCTGCTGTTATCATTCGAATCGTTTGTCAGCGTCGACGCGTGCAACGCGCTGATGGGTGGGACCCAGGAAGTGGGCATGATGGATGGTGGTGGCACCCGCTCTGGGAGGTTGAGGCTGCCGGTATGCCCCACCTAGAAGCAGAAGCTCCCAAACAGCATCTCAAGCCCATTGTCGACGGACTCAAAATCCTTCAGGGTGGCTGGCGAGTGGGCGATGAAGTCGAAGGCACTGAAGAGGAGGTGACTCTCTGTTGCCAATGAATCGTAGATTGCTCCGGATGGAACCGTCACGACCGCACGATCAGCGTCCCCATTTCTCACAGACGGCGCCAATTGACGAGGTTAGATCTCGACAATGCCCATTGTTATGGACTTGGGTTTTGGGGAAGATGGGGATGTTGTAAGTCGTGGAACGGTTAACAGACAAGCAACACGGGGACATGAGGTTTACTGAGGTTCAGTCCCCCGGAGGGAAAACCGTACTCATGCTTGTCTGTTCTTGATTACGGCGGAACCGAAGGTTACACGGGTGCGCAGATGCAATCTAGCATGAGGTGCATATGAGGTGAGTTGATATATCCTTCTCGCCGTACCCTCTTGGCATTTATATAGATAGGCCAGGTCTCGGGACAGGTCGAGTCAGTTACAAATTATTGTTGATACACATTGAAATTCTATCTAATCTAGACTTGTCCTCCAAGGAGCCGAAACCGTCATGGGTTTGGGCCACCCGAAATATTCATAGGTTGCGTGTCCTTGCGTGGTCCTTCCTTAGGCTGGACTAGGTATACTAATGTTATGCACCCGTAAGGTATATCCACGTCACTCGCAGCCATGCGGATCCCGCTATGCAGCCTACAACCGTCGGACACAATGTTCCACGACATCGTCCCAGGGAAAGGTATATACCCCCTAGGCAAGATATGGCTCGACGTCATCTTTGGCAAACCGGAAAATTTCAGGCGTGAGCGGCTGGAGTTCGAAGTGGTGGACTGGCCCTCACAGTACCATGCCATCCTCGGGCGTGTGGCATTCACAAGATTCCTAGCAGTACCGCACTACGCGTACCTTCTACTGAAGATGCCATGACCCAGGGGCGTCCTGGCATCTCCCAGGAAGCTTGACCAGTTTGGACAGCTACGACAGGGACTTCAACAGAATCTCCCAGTGGTACGGCATGCAGGAGGAGCTAACAAGGCTCAAGGAGGTCATAGACAACGGGGCACCCCCAGTCACCAGGAAAAATGCACCTGATATGTCGTTGGACTCCACGGTCAACACTAAGAAGGTGAAGTTCCACCCGACGGATGCCTCCAAGACGGTGTTGATCGCCAATGACCTGAGCCCCACATAGGACAACGCGCTCGTCGAATTCCTCCGTGAGCGATGGGAAATTTTCGCCTGGTGTCCTATGGACATGCCAAGAGTTCTGAGGGAATTCGCCGAGCATGCACTCAATGTGTTTCCAGATAGGAAGCCAGGCAAGAAGTCGATGCGTCGACTGTCCGAGCCAAGAGCTGAAGCCATTGGCAGCAAAGTCAACAGACTCCTCGACGCCAACTTCATCAGGGAGATCAAGGAAAGTGAGTGGTTGGCCCACCCCTTGTTGGTCCCCAAGAAGGACATGGACATCTTTCGGATGTGTGTGGACTTCACATCGCTTAACAAGCATTGTCCCAAGGATCACTTTCCTCTCCCACGGATCGATCAAATCTTTGAATCCACTGTAGGATGCGAGAAACTCTCCTTCCTCGGCGCCTACTCAGGCTACAATCAAATTCGGCTGAAGGTCGAAGATCAGGAAAAACGGCCTTCATCATGCCGTTCAGGGTGTTCTCCTACAACACAATGCCTTTCAGGCTAAAGAACGTAGGCGCCACTTACCAGAGATGCATGCAGGAATGTCTAAAGAACCAGATTGGTCGCAATATTGAGGTCTATGCCGACGACATAGTGATCAAGACTATGGAGACCAGGACGCTCATCGACAACCTCCGTGAAACATTCGATAACCTTGATCGCTACAAGATCAAGGTGAACCTAGATAAGTGCGCCTTCGGCGTCCCGTCTGGCTAATTACTCGAGTACTTCATCTCTCAGCGTGGCATCGAGATAAACCCGAAGAAAATCAGGGTTATACTAGCCATGGAGAAGCCCAAAAATCTCAAGGGAGTCCAGCAGCTCGTTGGGCGAATCGCGGCGCTCAACAGATTCATCTGCCACATGGGAGAAAAGGTCCTCCCCTTTATCAACTACTGCGCAGGCCGACAAATTCGAGTGGATGGCGAAGCAGACGAAGCATTTGAGGACCTCAAATGCCTTCTCTCCACATCAACTGTTTTGGTCACGCCAAAGGAGAGAGAGCAATTGCTACTATACATAGCAGCTACGCACAAGGTGGTCAGCATAGCACTCATGGTCGAAAGACCCGAAGATGGCAAGACCCACGGAGTCCAACGCCCAATCTACTACCTCAGTGAGGTACTGACCCCAACAAAGCAGAGGTACCCCCATTACCAGAAGCTCGCCTATGGAGTATTCATGACGGCGCGTCGGTTGAGCCACTACTTCTAGGATCACCAGATCGTGGTCGTCAACGATGCCCCACTATCGAGCATCCTAAATAAGCAGCTATGGGGCGAGTAGCTTTGTGGGGCATCGATTTGAGACATCATCTATGACCGGTGCATCGCCATAAAGTCCCAGGTGCTCCCTGACATCCTCGTCCACTGGATGGAACTCCAACTACCGAACACCCCGAACATGTCGCAGTCCTAGACAATAAACTTCGACGGCTCTAAGAGCGAGGCTGGAGCAGGAGCCGGTGTAATACTGACGTCCCCTCAGGGGGACAAGATGAGGTACGTCCTTCGGATGAAGTTTTGTGCATCCAACAACGAGACCGAATACGAGGCACTCATACATGGCATGAGGATGGCCAAGGTGTGCGGCGCAACATGCCTTGTCATCTATGGTGAATCCAACCTTGTCGTCTAGTAGACGATGAACGAGTGCGACACCCATAGCACCAACATGATCGCATATCGTGCGCTCTACAACTCACTCGAAGGGGACTTCGCCGGCTGCGAACTTCGGCATGTTGGAAAGCAACAAAGAGGCCGACAAGCTCGCCAACATTGGCTCCACCTGCGCCCAAGTGCCACCAGGTGTGTTCCTCGAACAAATCTACATACCCTCCATCAAGCGGAAATTTCCAAACGGCACAGCCGAAGCCGCAGAACACTCGGGGGCTGCGCCACCCGACGGACAAGAAGGACCCGAAAATCCTGACACAGAGATCGAGCTGGTAAGACTTATGCAGGTCATGGCGGTCGAGCAAACATGGACCCAACCATACCTTCGCTACCTGATAAGCAAGCAGCTGCCTGAGGACCCGACAGACGCCCGACGCATATCTCGCCGATCAAAGGCCTTCACCATCATCAATGGCAAATTGTACAAGCGCATCATTTCGGGTGTGCTCCAATGATGCGTCACCATCAGCGACGGTCAAAGCATCCTCCTAGACATCCATGAGGGTATCTGCGTCCACCACGTAGGCAGCCGCACTCCGGTTGCCAAAGCTCTACGAGCTGGCTTCTACTGGCCAACCGCAATGAAAGACACCAAGGAGATAGTCCAGAGGTGCAACGCATGTCAATAGTGTGCAGACAAGCCACATGCGCCCGGATTGAAGCTGCAGCCCATACCGCTGGCATGGCCTTTTGCATAGTGGGTGACGAGGATCAATCTCGTCAATGCCCATTGTTATGAGCTTGGGTTTTGGAGAAGATGGGGGTGCTGGAGATCGTGGAACGATTAACAGACAAGCAACCAGGGGACACAAGATTTACCCAGGTTTAGGCCCCCGGAGGGGAAACCCTACTCCTGCTTGTCTGCTCTTGATTATGATGGAACCGAAAGTTACAGGGGTGCGTAGATGCAATCTGGCGTGGAGGTGTGTATGCGGTGGTATGAGAGGTGCCCTCCTCGGTGTTCCCTCCTGGCCTTTATATAGAGGTAGGCAGGTCCTAGGCACAGATCGAGTCGGTTACAGGTTTAGGGTTTGCCACTTTGAATATTCTCTCTAATCTAGTCTTGTTCTCCAAGGATCCGACGAGCCATCATGAACACGCTATAGGCGAGTTTCTGGTAGTGAGGGTACTTCTGTTTTGTCGGTGTCAATACCTCGCTGAGGTAGTATATAGGGCGTTGGACCCCATGAGTCTTTCCATCTTCGGGCCATTCGACCACGAGTACGATGCTTACCGCCTGATGTGTGGCTGCTATGTATAGAAGTAGGGGCTCGCATTCCTTTGGCGTGACTAGGACGGGCGAGGTGGAGAGCAGCCGCTTCAGATCTTCGAATGCGTCGTCCGCTTCAGGCGTCCATTCGAATTTCTCTGCTTTGCGTAGCAGTTGGTAGAAAGGCAGGGCCTTTTCACCCATGCGGCTGATGAACCTGCTCAGCGCCGCGATGCGTCCAGCGAGCTGCTGGACCCCTTTGAGGTTCTTTGGTTTATCCATGGCCATTATGGCTCGAATTTTCTTTGGGTTTGCCTCAATCCCTCGCTGGGAGATGAAGTAGCCAAGCAGTTGGCCGGATGGGACGCCGAAGGCGCACTTTTCTGGGTTCAGCTTGATCTTGTAGCGATCAAGGTTGTCGACCGTCTCGCGGAGATCGTCGATCAGTGTCTTGGCCTCCCTTGTTTTTACTACTATGTCGTCGACATAGACCTATATATTGCAGCCAATCTGGATCTTCAGGCACGCCTGAATGCATTGCTGGTACGGGGCACCTGTGTTCTTCGGCCCAAAAGGCATTGTGTTGTAGCAGAATACTCCGAACAGTGTGAGGAACGCTGTTTTCTCCTAGTCTTCGACCTTCAGTCGAATCTGGTTGTAGCCTAAATAGGCGTCAAGGAAGGAGAGTTTCTCGCATCCTACAGTCGAATCGATGATCTGATCAATCCGAGGGAGAGGGAAGTGATCCTTCGGGTAGTTCTTGTTTAGCGAGGTGAAGTCCACGCACATCCAAAGGATGTCCGTGTCCTTTTTAGGGACCATCACGGTGTTGTCCAGCCATTCTCTTTCCTTGATATCCCTGATGAAATCGGCATTGAGTAGTATGTTGACTTCGACTCCGATGGCTTCGGCCCGTGGCTCGGACAGTCGTCGGATGGATTGTTTCACGGGCTTGGCATCTGGGAACATGTTGAATGTGTGCTCGGCGAATTCCCTGGGAACTCCTGGCATGTCCGCAGGACACTAGGCGAAGATTTCCCAGCGCTCATAGAGGAATTCGATGAGCGCGCTTTCCTATGCGGGCCTGAGGTCATTGGTGATCAGCGCCGTCTTGGAGGCATCCGTCGGGTAGAACTGCACCTTATTCGTGTTGACTGTTGAGTCGAACGACATGTCAGGTGCGTTCTGCCTTGAGACTGGGGGTGCCCCGTTGTCTGTCAGCTCTCAGAGCCTTATGAGCTCCTCCTACATGCCGAATGACTGGGAGATTCTGTTGAAGTCCCTGTCGCAGTGATCCGATCGGGTTAAGCTCCCGTGGACCGTGATGACGCCCCTAGGTCCTGGCATCTTGAGTAGCAGGTACGCATAGTGCGTTACTGCCAGGAACCATGCGAATGCCAAGCGCGCGAGGATGGCGTGGTATTGTGATGGCCAATCCACCACTTCAAACTCGAGTCTCTCGCAACGAAAGTTATCGGGCTTGCCGAAGATGACGTCGAGCCATATTTTTCCTAGGGGGAATATGCCTTTCCCTAGGACGATGCCATGGAACGTTGTGTCGGACTGTTCCAGGCTGCACAACGGGATCCGCATTGCTGCTAAGGTGCTGCCGAACATCAGATTGATGCTGCTACCACCGTCCATGAAGATGCGACTCATCTCGAACCCTCCAATTTGCACCTCGAGCACCAGGGCAACATGACCTGGGTGAGGGATCTGGCAGGGGTGATCCGAATGGCTGAACGTGATGCAGGAATCTGAACCGCTGAGGTACTCAGGGATGGCTGGTGGAGCAGTCAGAGCCAAACTAACTTGGCGGGTGATTTTGTTTTGCACCCTGTTTGTTGGGCGCCCCTTTTGGATCATCAATGACCCTTTCGGTGTGGGGTGCCCGTTTCCGCCGTTGTTCTGCGAGGGTGCGATTCGGTGATTCGAAGGTCCCACGGGTGGTGGTGGAGGAGATCCATGGGCGATGTCACCTGGTGTGGGTGCGTGCCCGTACCCAGGGTTTGGGGCTTGCTGTCTCATCTGGGACATGCTCTCGCTGAGTTTCTAGAACTCGCGATAATCTTTGAGCATGTGGTTGGCCTTCTTCTTGCCATCCTGCTTGTCGATGTAGAAGTGGATGGTGCAGGGGCCCAACAATTTGTCGTATGCTGAAGGATCATCGTCGCGTCCGTGGTGTTGCCACGTTTGCGTTGGGTGTCCTCCATCGCGGAAGTTGTTTCCACAGTATCCGTCGTTGCTGCGGTTGTTGACGTTGTGGCAATCGGTGTAGCCATCTGCGACCATGTCGGGTCCATCGCGATCGTCGTGAATGCGTGATCTTTGCTTGCTACGGCGTTCGCGTTGGCGGCCGTAGTCATCCTCCTCTTCCGAATGTGCTCGGTGGACGGAGTCCTCGCCATCTTCCCACCTGTTGGTGATGTCCATGAGGTGGTCGTGTCTTGGGCTTGACGCGCCCAAGTTCTTCCTTGAAGTCCTGGCATTTGACGCCATCCTTGAAGGCGTCGATTTTTCTCTCTTCAGAGATGTGTGCCACGGAGTTCTGGATGTTGGACGATCATAGTATATACGAGCGAATGGATTCGCCCATTCGTTGGGTGCAGGACCGCAGCTCTTCGATCGAGGCTGGCCTCTTGCTGGTGCCCTCGAAGTTTCGAATGAAACTATACGCTAGTTCCTCCCAGCTTTGGATGGATCCCGAGGATAGGCTGCTAAGCCAGATCCAGGCTGCGCCAGTCAGCTGCAGCTGAAGGCTTTGTAGGGCGGTGTTTTTGTTGCCGCCATGTAGTTTGATGGACGACAGGTGGTCGCCTTAGGGTCCTACATGCCATCAAACTTCGGAGTGTCCGAAGGAAGCTTGAAGTTCATCGGCATCCATGTTCGCCGAACAGATCTGCTGAAGCATCGAGCTCCGCAGAGTTCTCCTTCATCGTCATCCTCTTCGGATTCGGATGAGCACACGCGCTTGGCGCGTGCCTTGTCGATATTCCGTTGAGTGAGTTTGCTACGGGCGTCGTAGTCGTGGCTGCGATGTCGTGAGCTCTTGTGCCGTCGAGGTAGGTCGTGTTCCTCCTCGTCGGATGAGGGTGTGGGGCTGCAGTTGAATCTGACCGCAGCCTTCTTTTTCGGCTCCGCATGAGCTTCTCCGTGGAGCGCATCTCCAACGAGTCCGAGTACGGCTAGTGCGGAGTTGTGCATGGCCCTTTTCGGGTCCCCCACCGGAGGTGGATGGGACACCAGGTATGTGGTGGCTGCCATGATCGCAGCTTGTGGCGTCTTCGGGATGACGTTGCCGTTGGCGTCCATCTCCATGAAGGACGTGTTGAGGGTTCGGGTCACCTCGCGACGCGCAGTGGGGTCCATGTTCTCTACGCAAGAACGATGCTTGTTGGCGTTGTTGTCGGGCGAGATGGAGCCGCCCATGGCGGAGAGCGCAGCTCGCCGCGCGCTGGACTCCGAGGCCGCTTGCTTGCGTTTGTCGAGCACTTCTTGCATCTTCACCTACTTTTTGTGCTCTTCGATGAGGAGCAGGTGGTATGCCATTCGTAGGTCCCGTGGGGGACCTACAGGCAAGATTTTGTTGCCTGACACAGCTTCGCGTGCTTGGTTCCATACTTCCTCGCTGAGGTGGATTACCCTATTGGCCGCAGGGTCGTCCTCACTGGGCGGGGGGGATTGATTTCTCCTATTTTCGTCGTTTCTACCCTGCGGGTTGGGTGGTGGTACGTGAGCACCCGAACCTGGTGGCTGCTACTCCACCTCGCTTTGGATGACCACGGCACATTGGTAGCGTTCGTAGGTTGGATCGTTGCTGCCGCAGCTTTCGAATCCGGAACCGTAGGTTCCTTCATCCGACAGAGGATTGCATCGATCTGAGTTGCAGCTGCTGCTGTCGTATGACTCATCTGTCGATGTTGACGTGCGTAGCACGGGATGCGGAGCCCATGAGGCGGGCCTGATCGATGGCAGTGGCACCCGCTCTAGGAGGCCGAGAGTGTCGGTCTGTCCCACTTGGAAGTAGAAGCTCCCGAACAGGATCTCGAGCCCGTCGCCTATGGGCTCGAAGTCCTTCATGGTGGCTGGCGAGTGGGAGGTGAAGTCGAAAGCATCGAAGAGGAGATGGCTCTCTGTCGCCGAGGAATTGTAGATCGCTTTGGTTGGGACCGTCACGATCGCACAATCAACGCCCCCAGTTCCCACAGACGGCGCCAATTGACGAGGATCGATCTCGTCAATGCCCATTGTTATGAGCTTGGGTTTGGGAGAAGATGGGGGTGCTGGAGATCGCGGAACGGTTAACAGACAAGCAAACAGGGGACATGAGATTTACCCAGGTTCAGGCCCCCGGATGGAAAACCCTACTCCTGCTTGTCTGCTATTGATTACGGCGGAACCAAAAGTTACAGGGGTGCACAGATGCAATCTGGCGTGGAGGTGTTTATGCGGTGGTATGAGAGGTGCCCTCCTCGTCGTGCCGTCCTGGACTTTATATAGAGGTAGGAAGGTCCCAGGCACATATCGAGTCGGTTACAGGTTTAGGGTTTGCCCCTTTGAATATTCTATCTAATCTACTCTTGTTCTCCAAGGATCCGAGGACGTCATGGGCTTGGGCCACCCAAATATCTTCATGGGTCGCGTATATTCTCGTGGGCCTTCCTTGGGCTAGACCAGGTATGCTGATGTCGTGTACCCGTAGGGTATAACCATGTAACTGGGGGCTCTACTTGATCGGCAAACTACCAAAGTGCTCGCCGGGAGGGCATGTCTTCCTCCTGGTGGCAGTCGATAAATTCTCGAAGTGGATCGAGGCCATGCCTGTTACTAACCAAAGCGGTGCCACCACCGTCAAGTTTTTCGAGTCCATTGTCTACAGGTTCAGAGTACCCTATAGCATCATAACGAACAACGGCTTGAACTTCATCTCGAAGGAGTTCCGAGGCTTCTGCGAAAACCTCGGAATCAACTTGTCATATGCCTCTGTGGTGCATCCGCAGACCAATGGACAGGTCAAAAAGGCCAACGGCCTCATCGACAACGGCATCAATAAGCGCCTCCTATGCCCACTCAAAAGGCTTGCGGGAGCCTGGGCGGACAAGCTACCCTTTGTTCTCTGGAGCCTGTGCACAACGCCAAACAGCTCAACTGGCTACAGGCCCTTCTTCATGGTTCACGGGGCCAAAGCTATGCTACCTACTGAGGTATGCTACAAGGCACCACGCGTGGTCGCATACAGCAAAGCCTAATCATCGTCCACACTCGAAGACGCTATCGACACGCTGGATGAGGCACGCGACGTCGCCGCGGATCGCTCAGCGGTGTATCAGCGGAGCCTCCGCAACTACCACAGCCGTCGGCTGCGTCCAAGGTCCTTTGTTGAAGGAGACCTCATTCTGTGACTCAAGTAGGAAGGGCACAAGAAGCTCGAGTCACCGTGGGAAGGACCCTACATCATCACTAAAGTCATCCCAGGTGGCGCCTACCACCTCATGGACGTCAAATCAGGAGTCGAATACTCCAACCCCTGGAACGTCGCAAGACTGCGACACTTATACCCTTAGTTACCTTTACTTTCAATAAGGCTATTTAGCCAGGCTATTCAGCCGAACAATGTACCTCCTACATTACGATGAATAAAATCTAAGTTCCTTGGCCCAAATCTTTCTCCCTTATATTTATCGCTAAAAATCGCCCGGGGGCTGCATCTTACCATACGACTTCGTCGATTGACAACAACGCATATAACCTGAATAGCTGACCACGTCAGGCTAACGAAAAGGACATGCATACTCTATAATCAAACAATGTACGACGTGCCAATACATACAACTTTACAAGGGCATTACAAGCCCACTCAAAAATATACAGGCTTTACATTATTTTGTTTTTCATTTACAGGACTCAACTATGCTGGAGCAGAACGTTTGTCCACTCCTCAAACACCTCTACAATTTCTTCAGCGTATTATGCGACAGCAGCGTAGTGTGGACGCATATCCCACGCCATACCATCCGGAGGAGGAGGTGGCCTAGCCGCTATCTCCGCAAGATTGACATCACGGCGATGTAGTTGAACAAGAGACATGGCTGCATTCACGCCTGCCACCAATTGATGGCGCATCAACTCCTTCATGTGACCTGCATCTCGAAACTTTCCAAGCAAGCCCAGAAAGCTAGATGGTGTAGAGTATAAGGGGAACATGGTGGCACAGATCGCTGCAAGAGATGACCTCTCCTGCTTTAGCACCTAAAGTACTTGATGGACACGATCTTGCACCGTTGCGAGAACAATCGCTCGGTCGCGGTCCATCCAGAAGAAGCCGCCGGCCTCTAGCTCTTGTTGCATCAAGAAATTCATTCGAATTATCACACACTCCTTCTCTTCCTTCGAGAGAAGATTTACAACTACACAATACAGTAAGCAAGGTGACATAAAAACGCCTGGCGCAATCAAAGTGATAAAAGATCAGGATGACTTACACTGTAGTTGCTCGCCAACTTGCCAAAACTCCCCAAGCAGAAACTCTTCCCTGGAAATGGCTCGCTCAGCCTTGGACTTCCATACATCTGCATGACCATGGATGCTGAGGATGTCCTTCTCCCAGCTTCGGGTGCGATCACGCAAAAATGGCAACTTCGATGACTCGCTCAATGATGGGCGAGTGCTAGGTGTAGGAGAAGCTGTAACGACTATATCCGCACTCGAAGGACCCTAAGGGTGCCCAAGCAAACATCAAAAATCACAAAATTTGACAAACAGTCAAAAGATGCATCCATATTTACACAAATAAAGCCACTTCGTGGCAGAGTGACACTTGTTCAGCCCAAGGGTGTTATATACGCAAAAGAGAGAAACTAAGACTAGGCAAATTACAAGGCAAAGGGACCTAAGCGTCAGCACCCGGAGAAGCTTCGGATCCAGACTACCTAGCCTTGGCCACTCGTTGCTGCTCTAAAGAGTAGTCTGCCAGAAGATCTATCATCTTAGGTCCAAATTGCTTGCAGCAGGAGGCGAAGGAAGAATACGCTACCTCAGTGCCATCCGCCACCACTGGCATCCTAGACGTGACCAGCGATAGATCCACTTGAGTGTAGGACACCATCGCCATCGCCAGCCCCGTTGCAGTGCCGACCCCCTTCTGCGTCCGCTTGTACTTCGCAGGAGCATCATCCGCCAGGGCCTCCACGAGGGAGTCGATTTCCTCAATGGCAACGCCCTTCGGGTTAATATCCTTGTAGAAGTGAGCAAGGACTTTCTTGGCCTTGTCGAGCAACTCCATGGCGGAGGTGCAATGATCTTTGATCACTGCAACGACATCCGCCAGAGGATCACCATGCTCTAAGGTGCCACGATCAAACGTAACACCTGAAGCAATTGCAAAATAAAAACAGCAAACTCTTCAGATGAGGAACAAGGAATCACACCTGAAGGATGGAACATTCAAATGTAGAACAAGGTGGCTTACCGGATATAGCCTTGGCAGCAGCCATAAGCTTTTTAGCCATGGCTTTCTCCCGTGTCGCTGCGATAGCCGCGAGCTGCTGCTCACGGTCTTCAGCCTCCTTCTGCTGACGCTGGAGGGACTCTACATCATCCTTTGCCTCCTTCTCCGCTTTGCCGAGACTCTTTTCGAGTGTGTTCATCTTGAGGAGGGCATCATTGTTCTCATCTACAGCATTGGGCAAGGAAATATGAACACAAGAGCATATTATGTCAAGCAATTGCAATCGAACAAGAAGAAACATGCAACTTGGAGCTGCTTGAGGTCACCCTCCAGCGAAAGGTGATGTTGTATCAAGCGATTGGCGTCACAGATAAAGGGCTGCGAAGAAAACAAAAACCTGATGAATAACAGGCTCGGGGGCTCAATCGCAAGAAATGGCAGAACACTTACGCGGTCTGCTATGGACTCTGAAGGTTTTATTTTCATCTTCCGCATAATGAGCACATGAGCCTCCCGCCGCGGAGCTTGAGTCTTCTTCGTCAGAGTTGTCCACCATCTTGGTAAACAAAGACGCAGGGTTCGATTTGGCAAACATTTGCTCGGGATCCTCGTCAAGGGACTCCTTTGAATGATTGCTACTAGCACATACGAAGAACTAAATCAACGACAAGCTAATACTTAGCATATCAACAAAATAACAAGATTCGATCTGAGCAACTTACGATGGTATGTCTGACAGGTTGAAGACGGGAGCCTCCTTCTTCTCCTTCTTCTTCTTGGCCGGCGGCTGCAGAGCCATCGCCCGAACAGGCATAGCCGCAATGGGGGAGGAGTTCGCACCCTCATCACCGCAATGATACTCGAGGAAGGAGGGCCCCTTTGGCGTTGGCGGCGTTGCTCTTCCGAGGTTTTGCTCCAGGACCTCTTTCGAGTGTGCCCTTCGCTAGGCTCGGGGGCTTCCAAGGAAGGCGACTGCGCCGACGGGAGCTCAGAATCAGACTCCAGTTCCTCGTTGTCTGATGCAGCCGTGTACTTCTAAGGTAGAGGGGCCATCATTCCCACTACCTTGTGGCCCTGCAATTTGAAGACAAAAGACGAAACAAGATAAGCATTCATAGCAAACAACAAGCGCTCGAAAAGTGTTACGCGCAACTACAGGTTTCACCTAAGGGACTACTTTCTTGGCACTAAAAGGAGGAATCAAAGACTTCCCTGTAAGGTCCTCATCGGCCTTGTGCTTCAGCAGAGGCCGTAGCGCCCTATCAAGGTTAGCCGAAGACATATCCTCTGGCAAAACCCTTATCGGGTCACTAGCGCCACCATACAGAAACATCAGGTGTGCCCTCCCTTGGAGCGGCTGCACTCGACGCTTGAGGAAGGTGCGAATGATGTCGACACTGTTGACCTCTTTGCCTAGCACCAGCTGAAGGGCCTCCACTCGCTTGTAGAGATTCTCCACCTCTTCGGATTCACCCTCCAAAATGTCGTTCGACCACGAATGTTTCCGGATGATGTTCTAGGTGGAGTCAAAGGGAGCAAGCCCATAATGTTGGCCGTCCAGCTTGATGTCGCGGATGTAGAACCACTTCCTCCGCCACTGCTGGATGGACTCGCAAAGATAAAAAGAAAAGAACTAGACAAAGGAGCAGATAGAAATCCCGTAGCCTCCTAGTGGATAAACAAAACCGGTGCTAGATTGCCTCTTCACGGAGTAGAGTTTCCAAAAGAGGCCAAAGTGAGGCTAGATACCGAGCCAGCACTCACAGAGGGTAATCAACCAGGCGATGTGGAGAAGAGAATTGGGAGACATATCATGAAGCTGAATCCCATAGAGAAAAAGGAGCCCATGAAGAAATTCGTGGGAGGGCAAAGAGAGATCGCGAATGACGAACGCGAAGAACATAACCCAAAACCCTTCAGGTTGGCGCGGGATTACCTCTTCATCTGGAAGGATGGCGTCGCCCTTGGTATTGGAAATCACGCCGACCTCACGCAATTTGCGCAAGTCTGACTCGCGCATCTCGGTGCGTCGCCACCCACCATCAATGGTCCGGCTGGGAGCAGCAACTTTCTTGGCGGCACAGGCGGCGCTCAAGCCTACCTGTGGCGGATGATCTTCTCTTCGGCTTGCCCATCAAGGAGTGGAGAGCATGGCGGTGCGAGTGGAGAAAGGAGGAAGGAAATACATGGAGGATGTCCAGTGCGCGATGAAAGCAAGACCTCAGGAAATGGTGGCAATGGTGAAAGAGCAATGCAAATGGCGAAGGGGTGAAGATCCTCTGTTTTAGCTCACGGTATAAAAGGACGGGGACGATGAAGCAGAACCGTTGATGCAAAAGCCCTAACGCGTGCCACAGATCTTACCGTCCACGTGTCAGCACTAACCTGAACCATCGCAAACACGCCATCCACTACGCACGGAAATCAGGAGACACTGTAATTTTCGCCATGATTACACGTGACTAGTCAAATCCAAGTCAGGCGGTGGGACCCATGATCGTCCCATCGCATCGTCTCTGCTGCCGCAGACGGTTGAGCTCACCAATCGTTAGCAATGACGTCATGAAAGCAAAGCCAGCAACGGCTCAAAGATTCCGAATGTGCATAAAGTACTTACTCGAGTCTACGACTCAACCAACTACTCGGGGGCTACTCCTATCAGGAGCGCTGGCCACGCACCTGAGAAATTACAATGGTAACATCACCTTGAAAAGATCTTCGAGTACTACGTCGAGTCTGCGACTCCACTACGGACTCGGGGGCTAGTCCCATAGGGAACGCTGGTTGCGCATTCGAAAAAATGCAACCTTTGGACAGATAATTGAAGCAAATGCAAAAGACTAAACTAAAGTCACCGCTCGAGTCTACGACTCGAACGGACACTCGGGGGCTACTCCCATAGGGACCGCTGGTCGTGCATCCTATGAACAATTCGAGTGAGATCCTTCGGATCAAGTACGATAAAAATCTTTTTGGCAACTTTCCCAAATTAGCGCCAAGTGAAAAGCAGCCTCCTTGGTCACGCGAAACATCTCCGCAGTGATAAAACTTCGTATGATGTGTCTACGGCGCAAAGATAATCCCTACAGATATAATTTGATGTCCTGGTAACGCACTAGACTGCGCTCTGCCAGTAAACTCCCGTGTCCATAGGCACGATGAATATCCCGACGGACGCGTTGGGTACATCAATTAAAAATCACAAGAATTCGACTCCTGTAAGACCTCAACGGCCTGAGTCAAATTACACCAGCATTGTTCCGGGTTCAAGTCCGTGGACTCGAATCTGTAGAAGATCGTGTTGTTTTGTCCAACGACAGTTAACTGACCCTGATCCGTCGGGTGAGTTAGGCACACGTATCAGCAATCCCTATGAACTAACATGCTTATTCCTAAAGATAGGTTCGAATGAGAAGCACCCAAAAGATTATAGAGTATCCTACGATTCGACTGAACACTTGGGGGCTACTGACATGGATATACCCTACGGGTGCCTCACATTGGTATACCCAGTCCAGCCCAGGAAAGGCCCATGTGAAGACTTTCTGCCCAAGAAGATTTCGGGTGGCCCAAGCCCATTACAAGTTCGACTCCTTTAAGAACATAACTAGTTGTAGATAGAATTTCGAAGGGTTCAACCCTAATCTGTAATCGACTCGACCTACCCCCGAGAGCTGGACTATCTATATAAGCGACAGGAGGGCACAGTGAGGACAATCATCCAACTCATACACACACCTCACGCCAGATCGCATTTGCGCACCCCCTGTAACCTTCGGTTCCGCCGTAATCAAGAAAAGACAAGCAGGAGTAGGGTTTTCCCTTCGGGGGCCTGAACCTGGGTAAACCTCGTGCCCCCGCGCTGCTTGCCTGTTAACCGTCTCACGACGTCCAGCATCCCCATCTTCTCCAAAACTCAAGTCCATAACCATGGGCATTGACGAGTCGAACCCACATCACCTCGAACTATTTTTCATCTTTTCTATATTCTCAATGCAACCTGCATAGGTTGCTTGCATGTTCCTAATGAACTTTGTGTTTACCATCTCCTCGTAATCCTAAAAGGTGTAATGTGAAGGCGAGAGCTAGAAAAGCTCCTCTCTTCATGTGCAATTTGTTGATGCAGCGAACTGATCCGTGCTTGAAGATTTGGGTCAGTCATGTCCCTGAAGCAAGGTTCTACAATCTCCCTCATCCTTGTAGCTCCATCTTCAAGCTAGTTTCTCCATATGGCATTGTTCCTCCGGTTTTCCCCTCCCCATGGATCTTGGCCTCATGGTGGAGGGCTCCACTCTAGAGTTCTCATGGGTGCACCCAGGAATCCTCCATCCGGGGTGCTCCACCTCAAAGACATGTCTTGGCGCAAGGAAAGATCTGGAAGAAACATGTAGAAAACAAGGTTCGCTCGAAAAAGACTAGATGCGTGATTAGATCGGCAGAGAGGAGTATATATAGATAGTTTTTAGGGTAATACGAAGTGTTGAGGAAGAAACAGAGGCGAAACGAACTTTAGGAGAGGGAAATACCTCGGGTGGCGCACCTAGGGGGTGGGCGCGCCACCTGGTCTCTTTCCCTCCTCGGGACTCCGTTTCATCCAATTCTTTCCAAAATAATGGCTTTCCTAAAATATGCAGATATTCTGATCGTTAGGCACCTCTTTTTGACTTTTGTTGATTCTTGGTATTTGGAAGGGGATAAATTTTTTCAATTATGGCCTCTGGACTTTGGAGATTCATTACTTTAACCCTTCCGGCAAATGTGGCCCGCAATATAATGGTTGAGACGTTGTCCATTAACGACATGAGGTTTACGTTGAAGTCTCCATGAAGATGAATGAATCCAGAGCGGTACACCTCCTACACAACTAATGGACCCTGCCATCTTAAGGCTACCTTTCCTGTAGAAAACTTGAAATAAGAGTTGAACAATAATACTTGATCTCCTACATTGAATTCTTTATTTTTATTTCCTTATCATGCGAAAATTTTACTTTATCTCTAAATAATCTAGCACTCTCATATGATTCATTCCTCCATTCATCTAACAAACTTAAGTCAACAATTATTTCCTCGCCAGCAGTTTTAAAATCAAAGTTGAGTTGTTTAGCAGCCCATCTAGCTTTGTGTTCTAATTCCAGTAGAAGGTGACATTCTTTTTCATAAACCATTTTTATAAGGAGACATCCCCATAGGATTTTTAAAATTAGTTCTATAAGCCCATAAAGCATCATTAATTTTAGTTGGCCAATCAGATCTAGATTTATTGACTATCTTCTCCAATATGAGTTTAATTTCCCTATTGCTTAATTCAACTTGCCCACTAGTTTAACGATGATATGGATATGCAATTTTGTGATTAACACCATATTTAGCTAGAGTTTTTCTAAATACTCCATGAAAAAAATGATAACCACCATTAGTAATTAAAAACATAGGTACTCCTAACCTGGGAAAGATGATTTACTTAAGCATCTTCATTACTCTGGCATGATCTGCACTTATTGTGGGAATTGCTTCAACTCATTTTGTGACATAATCCACTTCAACCAAAATATGAGTGTGTTTTGTTTTTGATGGGGGAATGGTCCCATAAAGTCAAATCCTCATACATGGTTCAAGATGAAGTAAATAGTTCATAGGAATTTAATTTCTCTTACCGATGTTCTCAACATGTAAGCATTTGTCACAAGCTTTAACATAATTAGCATAATCTTTAAATAAAGTAGGCATATAAAAACCAGATTGTAAAACCTTTGCAGTGGTGTCAGTCTCCTGCATGATATACTCCATAAGGGCTATCATGGTAGTCTCTTATGATAGCCTGTTGCTCAAACCCGGGGACACAACGTCTAATAATACCATCTACACTTTTCTTATAAAGAAATGGGTCGTCCCAAAAATAATGTCTAAGATCATAAAAGAATTTCTTTTTTTGTTGGTGTGTGAAATATGGTGGAATAACATTCCCAACAATAAAATTAGCATAATAAAAAAACCATGGTGAAGCCACTCTAGAAGAAGATATATTAATTTTTGCGAGTTGATCATTCGTGAAGCTATCATTAATAGGAATAGGATCTATCGGAATATTTTCCATTCTAGATAAATGATCCTCCACCGGATTTTCCTCACCTTTCCTATCTCGAATATGTAGGTCAAATTCTTGTAGTAAAAGAACCCATCTTATGAGCCTAGGTGTAACAACCCAGTTTTAGTTAATCATTATTTAGGGTTTGCTTGTGCATCATGATCATCATGTCTTAAAATTTGCATTAAATAAAATCCAACTAAAACCCTAGTTTCCCCTCTCTCTTTGAAAGCAATTCTAAATGGTTTTGAATGTTTTGGAAAATTACCAAAATATTGGAGCCCAAATGAACTAAAAGGGCCCACACTATTTTATATAGTTTTATAAAACCTCTAGTAATTTTTGAAAGGGATCAAAACTGTTTGAAATTGAAATTACAAAGAGAAATGCAAAATAGAAAAAGGAAAAAGGGTTTTCTAAGAAAAAAAATAGGTCCAGACCAGAACCAGGCCCCAACCCAGCCAGCCTAGCTCCCTTCCCTCTTCTCCCTGTCGCCCATGCGCAGCACCGGCGGCCCATCCCTGGCCCAAGAGCAACCCAGGCCCAGTACCTATTCGTCCTCCCTATCTGTCATCTTCCTCATCTACGACAAGCTGCTCTGTGGCGCCGCCGTCGCTGTTCGTCTGTGCCGCGATTCTCGCCACCGCCCACCATCTTCGGACGAGGAGATAAGGTCGCCGAGGTGCCCTACTTCGACCTCATCCTCTTTTTCCCCCTCCCAGCGACCTCCCTCTATCTGGCCAAACCCTACCTTCACAGGTCGTCGTCATCCCCGCTGTCTCCGGCAACCTTGAGCCTCGCCGACCATGCCAAGAGGTTTGCCTCGCCATCCTCCTTCGGCCCTGACCAACCATGCAAGTTGGCGCATCGTCAATCGACAGAATCAATCCCTTCTTCCCGAAGTCCGGCCGCCACTGTCCCCGTCGATTACGGTCGTACCCGAGCTCTCCTGGTCGAGCTGACCCCTTTCCCGCGTCGATGGTGAGCTAGCGGTGCTCCGACACCTCTCTGTTGCCTCTCTCCCCCTCTGTTCTCCTACCGTGTTGTGTGTCGCCGCTGTCCGCCGTAGATGGTCGTCGTCAGTAAGGTTTCCGGCTGCCCTAGGACTTCGCGTCGCCATCTTTAGGTAGCCCAGGACAAGGCGATTCCTATTAGTGCAGGATCTCGTCCCCGCGCGCATCGTAGTGCCGCCGCTGGGTGGTCGCCGGCGGCAAACGCCGTCCACCGCGCGGGTTAGCACGAGTCATACTCGATGCGGGCCCTGCCACTGAGGTGTGCAGTAATTCAATTAAGAAAAGGTTTAATAATTCTAGAAAATGATTTAAATCTTGTAAATTCAGTAAGTAATTCATATTAACTCAGAAAAATATAAATAATATATCAAAAAGTTCAGAAAAATGAGAACTACCTAGCTATCATCATGCATTGTTAAGCATCTTTCATAACAAGTTTAATTTGAACAACATAGTAACCCCTCACAGGTGATTCCGGAGTTTCTCGAGTTAGGGTTTGTACCCCTCGGAACCCCCATTAAATTGTCAAGCATGCCTTAGGGTTACTTTTCAATGCAATTCAACTTGTCATATCATCATCCATGCTTGATCATTACATCGATGCCACGTGTTGATTGTTTCCCTTTCTTTCTGGTGTTTTGGTTCTTCTTCGGTAGAATACGATATCGACATCGAGATCGAAGACCGAGATCAACACCGTCGAAGATCGAAGACCGACGAACAATACTTGACCAACTATAACCAAGTCAAGCCAAGGATTCCGAAGATCTGCTTATTGGTTATCAACATGCAAAGGCAAGCATAGACGAACCATGATATAATCCTATGATTTCGAAAGCATTTCAATTCTTGCCATGATGCATATGATTTTACTGTGGTCTTTTATTGATAGATAGAGTATCCTATTTGTTGCATTACTCCCTTTGAGCTTATATTATCTGATCCACTACTCCTAGCATAACTAGGTTTGGCTTGTGTGCACTGCTAGAGCTTATATATTGTGCCTGCTTAGCCATGCATAGCTGTATCAGATGCAGAGAATCTAGTATGGCAGGAGAACGTGATGAGATGAGATCAGTGATATGAGATTAAACATGCTAAGGCTTGTATGGGAGGCCACAATGGGATGTGGTTTTTGCAGTCCCATGCTCGCCAATCCTAGGACCCCGGGAGTTCTCTCCTTCGGAACTAAGATGAGCGTACAACCACATGAGGCCTGGAAAACCTCACGAGTGAATAAGTTCCCTAGTCTGATCCATGAGTCCATCATTAGCTATTTGGCATATGCATATTTGGATGGGTTGAAGGTGGTGCATCATATAGGGCGTGACCAAGGAGGAAGGAGGCTCCGGGAGTACTCCCGATCCTTGGACATAGAGATATGGGCTGATGGAACCCTTTCTTGGAGAATCGTGGATTTAGGCGAAAGCAAGGTAAAGGTCGTGTCTAACCACCCTCTGCCGGCCTTCCAATGAAGAGGGCTAATCATTGTGGCATTAAGAGAAGGTTAGTACGTGTGGGTAAAGTTGTACACCCCTGCAGGGTATTAATCTTGCGGAAAGCCGTGTCCGCGGTTATGGACGACTTGGGAAAGGACGGGAGATCATAGAGAACTTTAACCTAATCTTAAAACTTGGTAGTTCAACGTGTGCTTAAGGATGCTTCCTCATGGGTACGAGGGGGTGATCCTAGTTAGGGTTTAGATGATGATGGTTTGTTGGTTATCAAAGATGATGATCAATATTTCAGAGATGTCGCTCTCTTATTCCCTTTTAAAATACTCTGATTAGACGAGCTTCTTCTCTCTCTGGTTCTATAAACAAAGATGGCTTTATGCAAAACAACTCCACCAGCCATAAGTCTTGCGGAGTACACAGTGTAATAACCATTGCTTTGTTGATACTTTTGGCAGAGTAAGTGTTCACCTGAAGATGAGTTATGTACTACATCGACATCGACGAGTAGTTTGGGGTTCCCGGCCGGCAGCCTGGAATCTGTGGGCTGGGACGTCATGTTATGCTTCAGGCCTCTTAGGCCATTTATTAAGTTTGTTATACTTAATAGCATAATTTGCCTTCCGTTGTTTGATGTTTGTGGTTAGTTACCTCTGCTTGTAATAATTTGGTTCTCTGCTCAGTTATGAGCTTGATGTAATAAATTTTGTGTCATAGGGTCACTATTGTATTACCGACTACACTGGATATTCTCGATCTCAAGGTTAAGCTTATGTCAGACGAAGGTCTAGGATTTGTTTAGCCCTGATCCTGCGGGTGTCACGGGTTTTGGTATCAGAGCAGTACCGACCATAGGAAAACCTTGCTATTGGTCGATGTTGAGTCTAGTACTTGTAAAAAACTATTTTAAAGATGAAAAGTATTTGCGAAAACTCTAGTATGCTTGTTTTTCTCCTTATTCAGTTCCGCTCTAACTCTGGGTTATCTTATCTGGTGTTGATTTTGGAAAAGTTTGATATCTCTTTTAGTCTTTCAAAGCTTAGCAGCCTTTTGGGCATGTCGTTTCTAAGCCAGTTGACCTAGTGTTGAGTTCTCTAGAGTTGTGTGTGTTGTGAATTCCTTGTTCCCCTTACTCCTGTTCACATGAGAGATTCCTTTCCATCATGATCTCTCTATCTTTTGGACCCACAATATTACATTGTTGGTTCCACGGTGTTTTGTTCTAGGCTTCGAGGTTTCCTTCCGCCTCGTATGCCTCCTTTTCATTTGTTTGGGTACTTCAGAAGTAATTTTTTCTCTTGGAATCTATCTTGTGATTACTATCTTGCAGTGTATGCCATGTCACTCAAGTAGTAGTTACTCCTTTCTTTGGGTTTTAACCCTTGGACCTGAACCGAAGATCCCTGATTGTGTTGGATTCTGGTGTTGTGAATCTTGTACATGAAGCTGACCTTTAACCCAAGTTCCAATCCTTTGAACCCAAGCTGGCCATTCCAGAATTCTTAGCAATTATTACTGGTTTGAACTCTAAGGACATTTGTGTCATTCCTAGCGTGATTGGTTAACCCTATCACCAAGCGAAGAATGGTCGTGCTACTAAGTTTGATATTCTGGTACACTCCCTTCAGTCGAAGAGTTAGGCTCGTGCCGAAGCTCTAAGACTATGTCTTCTTGCATTACCAAGCAAGTTCCCTCTTGAACACGTGACATATCGGTGGTTCGTGATATTTTGGATGTCTTTATAGAAGTATCGCCTTGTTGCCACATGACCGGGTTGTCAAGTTCTTGAGCAAGCAAGTTCTCTGAACTACTATTTTCTCCAAGGATCCGTACTGGATACCCCTGAACTAGTTGGTCGAGCGTAAACAACAACTTGGAGAGTTGTAATACGAAAGTTCTACCCAACCCAGTTCCTTTGGAAAGGGATGTCTAGTTTTGTTCGTGCTGAAGAAATATAGTATCCCCTTTGCGGATATGTTATTTTTCCCCACCTTTAATTTGATTTGGGTTATCGCCAAATCAAACTCAGTTCCAAGGACTATCTTGATGGTGATGTTACTCGTGATGTTTCACTCGAGTACATCTTCATGTCCTTTGGTCTGACCAATATGTTTGCCTCATTCAGGAAACATATGAGTCCATCTTCTTGGAGTGTCCTGATAAGTTTGTTGTTGAGCCCATCGATGACATTCTTATCTTTTCCATGTTAGATTAGATTCATGTGGAACATTTGGCATTAATGTTGGAAAATTTTGAGAAGCGTCTTCGAGTCATCTTGAAGTATGTGTTCTGGATGCTAGAAGTAATCTTCTCCGATTCACGTGCAAATGATGAAAGTGTCGCCGTGGATGAGAGTAGAGTTATCTCCGTTCCTTAAGGATACATGTGTGTTTTATTATTAATACCTTATGTAGGCGCAGTTGTCTTTCGACAAGATGCTAATACATGGTTCTAGCAATCTAGCTAATCTTTAGTAGCTTTACACTATAGTCCATATCTTGAGAATCTAGTAATTTTACCTTTGTGGTAAATGTTGCAAACTTTCTATCCGGACATGCTGAGTCTGAAGTATCATTCACCTAACCAGAGCTGAATCTCAAGCAACAACAATGGTTGGTGTTTCTCAAGGTTTAACATAGGTCTCTTTGTAAATCTGGCAAGATTGTTGTAATGGTTGACACACTTAGCCAGAAAGACCTTTTGTCATATCCCCTTGATTCAGAAGTAACAACCACTCTTCATGAGGCTTCTTCTATAATCTATTATAGGAGTTGTGCTTATGGGTTCCTTTGTATCCAAAGTCCAACCTTTACTTGATGTCTCATATCTTGAACATCAAGGAGAACATTTAAAGTAGTGTTGCTAAATGTCTCTCAGTCGATCCTCCAGACCATTTTACATTGGCAACCATTTTGCTGCGCCAAGTAATTGAGGTCTGAGAATGAAGTTTCTTTCTTCTCGTGTCATCAGGAATCTTCTTAACTATTCATCTGGTGGTGTAAAGTGATATCATATCTTTGGCAAAGATTTTGATAAACCTGGATGAATAAAGAGTTTCCTCCGTTTTCCCAACCATGTTTTAAGAGAGACTATGATTTTGGTAATCAATAGTTTCTTTTGATACATGTTCTTTGTGACTCTTAAGAGTCCTCCCCACCAAAACACCTCTCTATCTTAAGCCTTCTATTGGATGAAAGAGTGACCCTTCTGTGTCAAAAGTAGTTCAACAGCTTGGTTTTGTTGATCCATATGTCTGCAACCTGAAACCTCCACTTAAGCCGTTTAGTAGAGGTTCTCTATTGAAGTCTGTGGTTATGTTCTTTCGGTTGGAAGCCTTCTTTCTCAGAAGCTTAAAAACTCTTATGAAGCTCCATGGTCTTAATCCTTATGAAGACCATCTATCTAACATTTGAAACCATCTCCTCTTGTTTCCTCTGTAACCTTGGTGTGTTTCATGTTTGTCATCTCAGAGTTGTTTCTAAACACTCCATCCAAGAGTTGACAATGAGATACTCTGTGTGTTGTTTAGTGTGTTTCCCTCTTATCCTTAGAAGTGACTCTGTTTCTTCTCTCTCTGTCTCTGTTCCTACCTTTGGAATTGGGAGTGAGATTCTCGTAAGGGGGATAGAGCTGTAACACCCCAGTTTTAGTTAATCATTATTTAGGGTTTGCTTGTGCATCATGATCATCGTGTCTTGAAATTTGCATTAAAGAAAATCCAACTAAAACCCTAAAACCCTAGTTTCCCCTCTCTCTTTGAAAGCAATTCTAAATGGTTTTGAATATTTTGGAAAATTACCAAAATATTGGAGCCCAAATGGACTAAAAGGGCCCCACACTATTTTATATAGTTTTATAAAACCTTTGGTAATTTTTGAAATGATCAAAACAGTTTGAAATTGAAATTACAAAGAGAAATGCAAAACAGAAAAAGGAAAAAGGGTTATCTAAGAAAAAATAGGACTAGACCAGAACCAGGCCGCAGCCCAGCCAGCCGAGCTCCCTTCCCTCTTCTCCCTGTCGACCACGCGCAACACCTGCGGCCCATCCCGGCCCAAGAGCAGCCCAGGCCCGGTACCTGTTCGTCCTCCCTATCTGTCGTCTTCCTCATCTATGACAAGTTGCTATGTGGTGCCGTCGTCTCCGTTCGTCTGCGCCGCGATGCTCACCGCCGCCCACCGTCTTATGGCAAGTAGATAAGGTCTCCGAGGTGCCCTGCTTCGACCTCATCCTCTTTTTCCCCCTCCCAGCGACCTCCCTCTCTCTGGCCAAACCCTAGCTTCACAGGTCGTCGTCATCCCCGCCGTCTCCGGCAACCTTGAGCCTCGCCGACCATGCCAAGAGGTTCGCCTCGCCATCCTCCTTCGGCCCCGACCAACCATGCCAGCAGGCGTGTCGTCAATCGACTAAATCAAGCCCTTCTTCCCGAAGTCCGGCTGCCACTGTCCCCGTCGATTATGGCTGTACCTGAGCTCGCCTGGTCGAGCTGACCGTTTCCCCGCGTCGATGGTGAGATAGCGATGCTCCAACACCTCTCTGTTGCCTCTCTCCCCCTCTATTCTGCTACCGTGTTGTGTGTCTCCGCTGTCTGCCACAGATGGTCATCGTCGTTAAGGTTTCGGGCCACCCTAGGACATCGCGCCGCCAAATTTAGGTTGCCCAGGACAAGGCGATTCCCGTTACTGCAGGATCCCGTCCCCGCGTGCATCGTAGCGTCGCCGCTGGGTGGTCGCCGGCGGCAGACGCCGTCCATCTCATGGGTCAGCATGAGTCAAACTCGATGCAGGCCCTGCCGCTGAGGTGGCTTGCTGATGTGGCCACTAGCCCACAGGTCAGGCATAGTGGGTAGCCCCAGCCTTGGTGATAATTGACCCTCACCCAGTGCTAACGTCAGCTTTGTGAAGTAATTCGGTTTAATAATTCCAGAAAATGATTTAAATCTTGTAAATTCAGTAAGTAATTTATATTAACTAGAAAAATATAAATAATATATCAAAATGTTCAGAAAATGAGAACTACCTATTTAAGCTATCATCATGCATTGTTAGGAAACTTTCATAACAAGTTTAATTAGAATAACATAGTAACCCCTCACAGGTGATTCCGCAGATTCCCCGAGTTAGGGTTTGTACCCCTCGGAACCCCGATTAAATTATCAAGCATGCCTTAGGGTTACTTTTCAATGAAATTCAACTTGTCATATCATCATCCATGCTTGATCATTACATCAATGCCATGTGTTGATTGTTTCCCTTTATTTCCGGTGTTTTGGTTCTTCTTTAGTAGAATACGATATCGAGATCGAGATCGAAGACCGAGATCAACACTATCGAAGATCGACGAACAATACTTGACCAACTATAACCAAGTCAAGCCAAGGATTCTAAAGATATGCTTATTGGTTATCAACAGGCAAAGGCAAGCATATCCCCACCATGATATAATCCTATGATTTCGAAAGCATTTCAAGTCTTGCCATGATGCATACGATTCTACTGTGGTCTTTTATCGATAGATAGGGTATCCTATCTGTTGCATTACTCCCTTTCAGCTTATATTATCTGATCCACTGCTCCTAGCATAACTAGGTTTGGCTTGTGTGTACTGCTAGAGCTTAAATATAGTGTCTGTTTAGCCATGCATAGCTGTCAGTCTGGTCTATCCAGATGATGTATCAGATGTAGAGAATCTAGTATGGCAGCAGAACGTGATGAGATGAGATTAGTGATATGAGATTAAACATGCTAAGGCTTGTATGGGAGGCCACGGTGGGAAGTGGTTTTTGCAGTCACATGCTCGCGAACCCTAGGACCCCGGGAGTTCTCTCCTTCGAAACCAAGACGAGCGTACAACCACACGAGGCCTGGAAAACCTCACGAGTGAATAACTTGCCTTGTCTGATCCATGAGTCCATAGTTAGCTATTTGGATGGGTTGAAGGTGATGCATCATATAGGGCGTGACCAAGGAGGAAGGAGGCTCCGGGAGTACTCTCGATCCTTGGACATAGAGATATGGGCTGATGGAACCCTTTCTTGGAGACTCGTGGATTTAGGCAAAAGCAAGGTAAAGGTCGTGTCTAACCACCCTCTGTTGGCCTTCCAAGGAAGAGGGCTGATCATTGTGGCATTAAGAGAAGGTTAGTACGTGTGGATAAAGTTGTACACCCCTGCAGGGTATTAATCATTCGGAAAGTCGTGTCCGCGGTTATGGACGACTTGGGAAAGGACGGGAGATCATAGAGAACTTTAAACTAATCGTAAAACTTGGTAGTTCAACGTGTGCTTAAGGATGCTTACTCATGGGTATGAGGGGGTGATCCTAGTTAGGGTTTAGATGATGATGACTTGGTGGATATCAAAGATGATGATCAATATTTCAGAGATGTCGCTCTCTTATCCCCTTTTAAAATACTCTGATTAGACGATCTTCTTCTCTCCCTGGTTCTATAAACAAAGATGGCTTTATGCAAATCAAATCCACCAGCCATAAGTCTTGTGGAGTACACCCTATACTCACCCTTGCTTTGTTGATACTTTTGGCAGAGTAAGTGTTCACCTGAAGACGAGTTCCGTACTACATCGACATCGATGAGTAGTTTGGGGTTCCCGGCCGGCAGCCTGGAATCTATGGGCTGGGACGTCATCGTTATGCTTCAGGCCTCTTAGGACATTTGTTAAGTTTGTTATACTTAATAGCATAATTTGCTTTCTGTTGTTTGATGTTTGTGGTCAGTGACCTCTTCTTGTAATAATTTGGTTTTCTGTCCAGTTATGAGCTTGATGTAATAAATTTTGTGTCATAGGTTCACTGTTGTATTATCGATTCTACACTGGATATTCTCGAACTCAAGGTTAAGCTTATGTCAGACGGAGGTCTAGGATTTGTTTAGCCCTGATCCCGAGGGTGTCACACTAGGCTTAGCATCTTTTTTGTTCATAAGGTATTTATTAGCAGAATGACCGATGTGTACTATTATCTTAGAGTCTACAATGTAAGGTCTAAACTTGTCACATGCAAAAATTATAGCCAAGAATTATTTTTTAGTTGTAGCATAATTTCTTTGAGCACCATCAGTGTTTTACTAGAATAATATATCACATTAAGTTTCTTATCAACTCTTTGGACTAAAACTTCCCCTACAGCATAATCACTAGCATCACACATGATTTCAAAAGGAAAATTCCAATTAGGAGGTTGAATTGTAGGAGCACTAATCAAAGCATTCTTTAAAACATCAAAAGACTCTAGACAATCGTCATTAAAATAAAATGGATTGTCTTTTGCAAAAGTTGTGTTAGAGGCTTGGATATTTTAGAAAAGTCTTTGATAAACCTTCTATAGAAACCAGCATGACCAAGAAATCTTCTTATACCTCTTATATCCCTAGGATATGGTAGCTTCTCTATTGATTCTATATTGGCGCGGTCCACTTCAATGCATCTTCCTGAAACTTGGTGTCCAAGAACAACACCTTCTGACACCATGAAATGGCACTTCTCCCAATTTAGTACTAAGAGTTGGTCCTCACAGCACTTCAAAACTTTGTTAAGATTGAATAAGAAATTTTCAAAAGAGGTACCATACATATAAAAATCATTCATGAATACTTCCATAATTTTCTCAGTATAATCAGCAAATATAGCATTGATGCATATTTGAAAAGTAGCAGGTGCATTGCAAAACTCGAATGGCATTCTCCCATAAGCATATGCACCAAAAGGGCACGTGAAAGTATTCTTCTCTTGATCATCCTTGTGCACTGGAATCTATGAAAAAACTGAATAACCATCTAAATAACAAAAGTGAGAGTGTTTGAATAATCATTCAAGCATTTGATCAATGAATGGTAAATCATAGTGATCTTTACGAGTTGCCTTACTAAGTTTTATATAATCAATGCACATTAACGGTATGTTGAACAACAAGTTCATTTTCATCATTTGGAACCATTGTGATTCCACCCTTTTTAGGCACACAATGGACAGGACTTACCCATTTACTATCAGCTATGGGATAGATAATACCTTCCTCGATGAGTTTGATTACCTTTTCTTACCACTTCTTTAATTCTTGTATTAAGATGGCGTTGATAGTCAACAACATGATTTTCATATTCTTCCAAGTTAATCTTATGCATGCCTAAAGCAAGGCTTATACCTTTCAAATCATCAAGTGAATAGCTAATGGCTGTCCTATGAGCTCATAGTACTTCAAGTAATTGTGATTTGTGTTCATCTGAAAGGTTAGCACTAATAACAGGATATATTTTGTTATCATCAAGGAATGCATACTTTATATCTTCATGCAATGGTTTAAGTTCCAAACTAGTATGGCAGGAGAACGTGATGAGATGAGATCAGTGATATGAGATTAAACATGCTAAGGCTTGTATGGGAGGCCACAATGGGATGTGGTTTTTGCAGTCCCATGCTCGCCAATCCTAGGACCCCGGGAGTTCTCTCCTTCGGAACTAAGACAAGCGTATAACCACATGAGGCCTGGAAAACCTCACGAGTGAATAAGTTCCCTAGTCTGATCCATGAGTCCATCATTAGCTATTTGGCATATGCATATTTGGATGGGTTGAAGGTGGTGCATCATATAGGGCGTGACCAAGGAGGAAGGAGGCTCCGGGAGTACTCCCGGTCCTTGGACATAGAGATATGGGCTGATGGAACCCTTTCTTGGAGAATCGTGGATTTAGGCGAAAGCAAGGTAAAGGTCGTGTCTAACCACCCTCTGTCGGCCTTCCAATGAAGAGGGCTAATCATTGTGGCATTAAGAGAAGGTTAGTACGTGTGGGTAAAGTTGTACACCCCTGCAGGGTATTAATCTTGCGGAAAGCCGTGTCCGCGGTTATGGACGACTTGGGAAAGGATGGGAGATCATAGAGAACTTTAACCTAATCTTAAAACTTGGTAGTTCAACATGTGCTTAAGGATGCTTCCTCATGGGTACGAGGGGGTGATCCTAGTTAGGGTTTAGATGATGATGGTTTGTTGGTTATCAAAGATGATGATCAATATTTCAGAGATGTCGCTCTCTTATTCCCTTTTAAAATACTCTGATTAGACGAGCTTCTTCTCTCTCTGGTTCTATAAACAAAGATGGCTTTATGCAAAACAACTCCACCAGCCATAAGTCTTGCGGAGTACACAGTGTAATCACCATTGCTTTGTTGATACTTTTGGCAGAGTAAGTGTTCACCTGAAGATGAGTTATGTACTACATCGACATCGACGAGTAGTTTGGGGTTCCCGGCCGGCAGCCTGGAATCTATGGGCTGGGACGTCATGTTATGCTTCAGGCCTCTTAGGCCATTTATTAAGTTTGTTATACTTGATAGCATAATTTGCCTTCCGTTGTATGATGTTTGTGGTTAGTTACCTCTGCTTGTAATAATTTGGTTCTCTGCTCAGTTATGAGCTTGATGTAATAAATTTTGTGTCATAGGGTCACTATTGTATTACCGATTCTACACTGGATATTCTCGATCTCAAGGTTAAGCTTATGTCAGACGAAGGTCTAGGATTTGTTTAGCCCTGATCCTGCGGGTGTCACGGGTTTTGGTATCAGAGCAGTACCGACCATAGGAAAACCTTGCTATTGGTCGATGTTGAGTCTAGTACTTGTAAAAAACTATTTTAAAGATGAAAAGTATTTGCGAAAACTCTAGTATGCTTCTTTTTCTCCTTATCCAGTTCCGCTCTAACTCTGGGTTATCTTATCTGGTGTTGATTTTGGAAAAGTTTGATATCTCTTTTAGTCTTTCAAAGCTTAGCAGCCTTTTGGGCATGTCGTTTCTAAGCCAGTTGACCTAGTGTTGAGTTCTCTAGAGTTGTGTGTGTTGTGAATTCCTTGTTCCCCTTACTCCTGTTCACATGAGAGATTCCTTTCCATCATGATCTCTCTATCTTTTGGACCCACAATATTACATTGTTGGTTCCACGGTGTTCTGTTCTAGGCTTCGAGGTTTCCTTCCGCCTCGTATGCCTCCTTTTCATTTGTTTGGGTACTTCAGAAGTAATTTTTTCTCTTGGAATCTATCTTGTGATTACTATCTTGCAGTGTATGCCATGTCACTCAAGTAGTAGTTACTCCTTTCTTTGGGTTTTAACCCTTGGACCTGAACCGAAGATCCCTGATTGTGTTGGATTCTGGTGTTGTGAATCTTGTACATGAAGCTGACCTTTAACCCAAGATCCAATCCTTTGAACCCTGTCGTTAATGTTCACACATTACCTCATGATGGCTAGTACTACAACTCTAACCTTCAAGCTTGTGGTATTTGTTGCGATGGAATCTCGACAACCAAGGACTTCCCCTACCACATGCTATGGCAGATGTTCTTTAATGGAACCAAATACATCACGACAGAGTACTCCTCGAGAGTATCGCATTTATATTCGTGACTCTGCCACACCTTACCATTCTCTGCATTGGTTTTCGGAAGATTGCTCACTTATGCATCCACATCTTGGGATTCTATCCTGAGCATGTTATTTTCCTCTTGTTCTTTTCCGACCTTTGTTTACCAGTTTGTATCCAAGTAGTAACTTGCATTGGTGTCTTCCGATGCAAGATACTCTTGTGGTTCATCATGACAAACCATTTCGGGATGTCAGGAGAAACAATCTCCAGTACCTCGTCATATCCAGGACCAGGTCAAAGTGTTGTAGTCCGTTGATCAAAAGGTATTGATTGTATTTCATCTATTCTACCTTAAAGTATCACACCCTTTTATACTAAGAGGTTGTGCTGAGTTCCATGACCCCTTAATGAAGTGATGCTTTTACACATCTTTACCTACCCTTCCTATGAGCTTTCGTGCTCGTGAGTTATGCGCGTGCGTAATAATGTGGCCATTCCAGAATTCTTAGCAATTATTACTGGTTTGAACTCTAAGGACATTTGTGTCATTCCTAGCGTGATTGGTTAACCCTATCACCAAGCGAAGAATGGTCGTGCTACTAAGTTTGATATTCTGGTACACTCCCTTCAGTCGAAGAGTTAGGCTCGTGCCGAAGCTCTAAGACTATGTCTTCTTGCATTACCAAGCAAGTTCCCTCTTGAACACGTGACATATCGGTGGTTCGTGATATTTTGGATGTCTTTATAGAAGTATCGCCTTGTTGCCACATGACCGGGTTGTCAAGTTCTTGAGCAAGCAAGTTCTCTGAACTACTATTTTCTCCAAGGATCCGTACTAGATACCCCTGAACTAGTTGGTCGAGCTTAAACAACAACTTGGAGAGTTGTAATACGAAAGTTCTACCCAACCCAGTTCCTTTGGAAAGGGATGTCTAGTTTTGTTCGTGCTGAAGAAATATAGTATCCCCTTTGCGGATATGTTATTTTTCCCCACCTTTAATTTGATTTGGGTTATCGCCAAATCAAACTCAGTTCCAAGGACTATCTTGATGGTGATGTTACTCGTGATGTTTCACTCGAGTACATCTTCATGTCCTTTGGTCTGACCAATATGTTTGCCTCATTCAGGAAACATATGAGTCCATCTTCTTGGAGTGTCCTGATAAGTTTGTTGTTGAGCCCATCGATGACATTCTTATCTTTTCCATGTTAGATTAGATTCATGTGGAACATTTGGCATTAATGTTGGAAAATTTTGAGAAGCGTCTTCGAGTCATCTTGAAGTATGTGTTCTGGATGCTAGAAGTAATCTTCTCCGATTCACGTGCAAATGATGAAAGTGTCGCCATGGATGAGAGTAGAGTTATCTCCGTTCCTTAAGGATACATGTGTGTTTTATTATTAGTACCTTATGTAGGCGCAGTTGTCTTTCGACAAGATGCTAATACATGGTTCTAGCAATCTAGCTAATCTTTAGTAGCTTTACACTATAGTCCATATCTTGAGAATCTAGTAATTTTACCTTTGTGGTAAATGTTGCAAACTTTCTATCCGGACATGCTGAGTCTGAAGTATCATTCACCTAACCAGAGCTGAATCTCAAGCAACAACGATGGTTGGTGTTTCTCAAGGTTTAACATAGGTCTCTTTGTAAATCTGGCAAGATTGTTGTAATGGTTGACACACTTAGCCGGAAAGACCTTTTGTCATATCCCCTTGATTCAGAAGTAACAACCACTCTTCATGAGGCTTCTTCTATAATCTATTATAGGAGTTGTGCTTATGGGTTCCTTTGTATCCAAAGTCCAACCTTTACTTGATGTCTCATATCTTGAACATCAAGGAGAACATTTAAAGTAGTGTTGCTAAATGTCTCTCAGTCGATCCTCCAGACCATTTTACATTGGCAACCATTTTGCTGCGCCAAGTAATTGAGGTCGGAGAATGAAGTTTCTTTCTTCTCGTGTCATCAGGAATCTTCTTAACTATTCATCTGGTGGTGTAAAGTGATATCATATCTTTGGCAAATATTTTGATAAACCTGGATGAATAAAGAGTTTCCTCCGTTTTCCCAACCATGTTTTAAGAGAGACTATGATTTTGGTAATCAATAGTTTCTTTTGATACATGTTCTTTGTGACTCTTAAGAGTCCTCCCCACCAAAACACCTCTCTATCTTAAGCCTTCTATTGGATGAAAGAGTGACCCTTCTGTGTCAAAAGTAGTTCAACAGCTTGGTTTTGTTGATCCATATCTCTGCAACCTGAAACCTCCACTTAAGCCGTTTAGTAGAGGTTCTCTATTGAAGTCTGTGGTTATGTTCTTTCGGTTGGAAGCCTTCTTTCTCAGAAGCTTAAAAACTCTTATGAAGCTCCATGGTCTCAATCCTTATGAAGACCATCTATCTAACATTTGAAACCATCTCCTCTTGTTTCCTCTGTAACCTTGGTGTGTTTCATGTTTGTCATCTCAGAGTTGTTTCTAAACACTCCATCCAAGAGTTGACAATGAGATACTTTGTGTGTTGTTTAGTGTGTTTCCCCCTTATCCTTAGAAGTGACTCTGTTTCTTCTCTCTCTGTCTCTCTTCCTACCTTTGGAATTGGGGGTGAGATTCTCGTAAGGGGGATAGAGCTGTAACACCCCAGTTTTAGTTAATCATTATTTAGGGTTTGCTTGTGCATCATGATCATCATGTCTTGAAATTTGCATTAAAGAAAATCCAACTAAAACCCTAAAACCCTAGTTTCCCCTCTCTCTTTGAAAGCAATTCTAAATGGTTTTGAATATTTTGGAAAATTACCAAAATATTGGAGCCCAAATGGACTAAAAGGGCCCCACACTATTTTATATAGTTTTATAAAACCTTTGGTAATTTTTGAAATGATCAAAACAGTTTGAAATTGAAATTACAAAGAGAAATGCAAAACAAAAAAAGGAAAAAGGGTTATCTAAGAAAAAATAGGACCAGACCAGAACCAGGCCGCAGCCCAGCCAGCCCAGCTCCCTTCCCTCTTCTCCCTGTCGACCACGCGCAACACCTGCGGCCCATCCCGGCCCAAGAGCAGCCCAGGCCCGGTACCTGTTCGTCCTCCCTATCTGTCGTCTTCCTCATCTGTGACAAGTTGCTATGTGGTGCTGTCGTCGCCGTTCGTCTGCGCCGCGATGCTCGCCGCCGCCCACCGTCTTATGGCGAGGAGATAAGGTCTCCGAGGTGCCCTGCTTCGACCTCATCCTCTTTTTCCCCCTCCCAGCGACCTCCCTCTCTCTGGCCAAACCCTAGCTTCACAGGTCGTCGTCATCCCCGCCGTCTCCGGCAACCTTGAGCCTCGCCGACCATGCCAAGAGGTTCGCCTCGCCATCCTCCTTCGGCCCCGACCAACCATGCCAGCAGGCGTGTCGTCAATCGACTAAATCAAGCCCTTCTTCCCGAAATCAGGCTGCCACTATCCCCGTCGATTATGGCTGTACCTGAGCTCGCCTGGTCGAGATGACCGCTTTCCCGCGTCGATGGTGAGATAGCGATGCTCCAACACCTCTCTGTTGCCTCTCTCCCCCTCTATTCTGCTACCGCGTTGTGTGTCTCCGCTGTCCGCCACAGATGGTCATCGTCGTTAAGGTTTCGGGCCGCCCTAGGACATCGCGCCGCCAACTTTAGGTTGCCCAGGACAAGGCGATTCCCGTTACTGCAGGATCCCGTCCCCGCGTGCATCGTAGCGTCGCCGCTGGGTGGTCGCCGGCGGCAGACGCCGTCCATCGCACGGGTCAGCATGAGTCAAACTCGATGCAGGCCCTGCCGCTGAGGTGGCTTGCTGATGTGGCCACTGGCCCACAGGTCAGGCATAGTGGGTAGCCCCAGCCCTGGTGATAATTGACCCTCACCCAGTGCTAACGTCAGCTTTGTGCAGTAATTCGGTTTAATAATTCTAGAAAATGATTTAAATCTTGTAAATTCAGTAAGTAATTTATATTAACTAGAAAAATATAAATAATATATCAAAATGTTCAGAAAATGAGAACTGCCTATTTAAGCTATCATCATGCATTGTTAGGCAACTTTCATAACAAGTTTAATTAGAACAACATAGTAACCCCTCATAGGTGATTCCGCAGATTCCCCGAGTTAGGGTTTGTACCCCTCGGAACCCCGATTAAATTATCAAGCATGCCTTAGGGTTACTTTTCAATGCAATTCAACTTGTCATATCATCATACATGCTTGATCATTACATCAATGCCATGTGTTGATTGTTTCCCTTTCTTTCCGGTGTTTTGGTTCTTCTTTAGTAGAATACGATATCGAGATCGAGATCGAAGACCGAGATCAACACTATCGAAGATCGAAGATCGACGAACAATACTTGACCAACTATAACCAAGTCAAGCCAAGGATTCTAAAGATATGCTTATTGGTTATCAACAGGCAAAGGCAAGCATATCCCCACCATGATATAATCCTATGATTTCGAAAGCATTTCAAGTCTTGCCATGATGCATACGATTCTACTGTGGTCTTTTATCGATAGATAGAGTATCCTATCTGTTGCATTACTCCCTTTGAGCTTATATTATCTGATCCACTGCTCCTAGCATAACTAGGTTTGGCTTGTGTGTACTGCTAGAGCTTATATATAGTGTCTGTTTAGCCATGCATAGCTGTCAGTCTGGTCTATCCAGATGATGTATCAGATGTAGAGAATCTAGTATGGCAGCAGAACGTGATGAGATGAGATTAGTGATATGAGATTAAACATGCTAAGGCTTGTATGGGAGGCCACGGTGGGATGTGGTTTTTGCAGTCACATGCTCGCGAACCCTAGGACCCCGGGAGTTCTCTCCTTCGGAACCAAGACGAGCGTACAACCACACGAGGCCTGGAAAACCTCACGAGTGAATAACTTGCCTTGTCTGATCCATTAGTCCATAGTTAGCTATTTGGATGGGTTGAAGGTGGTGCATCATATAGGGCGTGACCAAGGAGGAAGGAGGCTCCGGGAGTACTCTCGATCCTTGGACATAGAGATATGGGCTGATGGAACCCTTTCTTGGAGACTCGTGGATTTAGGCAAAAGCAAGGTAAAGGTCGTGTCTAACCACCCTCTGCTGGCCTTCCAAGGAAGAGGGCTAATCATTGTGGCATTAAGAGAAGGTTAGTATGTGTGGATAAAGTTGTACACCCCTGCAGGGTATTAATCATTCGGAAAGTCGTGTCCGCGGTTATGGACGACTTGGGAAAGGACGGGAGATCATAGAGAACTTTAAACTAATCGTAAAACTTGGTAGTTCAATGTGTGCTTAAGGATGCTTCCTCATGGGTATGAGGGGGTGATCCTAGTTAGGGTTTAGATGATGATGACTTGGTGGATATCAAAGATGATGATCAATATTTCAGAGATGTCGCTCTCTTATCCCCTTTTAAAATACTCTGATTAGACGAGCTTCTTCTCTCCCTGGTTCTATAAACAAAGATGGCTTTATGCAAATCAAATCCACCAGCCATAAGTCTTGTGGAGTACACCCTATACTCACCCTTGCTTTGTTGATACTTTTGGCAGAGTAAGTGTTCACCTGAAGACGAGTTCCGTACTACATCGACATCGATGAGTAGTTTGGGGTTCCCGGCCGGCAGCCTGGAATCTATGGGCTGGGACGTCATCGTTATGCTTCAGGCCTCTTAGGCCATTTGTTAAGTTTGTTATACTTAATAGCATAATTTGCTTTCCATTGTTTGATGTTTGTGGTCAGTGACCTCTTCTTGTAATAATTTGGTTTTCTGTCCAGTTATGAGCTTGATGTAATAAATTTTGTGTCATAGGTTCACTGTTGTATTATCGATTCTACACTGGATATTCTCGAACTCAAGGTTAAGCTTATGTCAGACGGAGGTCTAGGATTTGTTTAGCCCTGATCCCGAGGGTGTCACACTAGGCTTAGCATCTTTTTTGTTCATAAGGTATTTATTAGCAGAATGACCGATGTGTACTATTATCTTAGAGTCTACAATGTAAGGTCTAAACTTGTCACATGCAAAAATTATAGCCAAGAATTATTTTTTAGTTGTAGCATAATTTCTTTGAGCACCATCAGTGTTTTACTAGAATAATATATCACATTAAGTTTCTTATCAACTCTTTGGCCTAAAACTTCCCCTACAGCATAATCACTAGCATCACACATGATTTCAAAAGGAAAATTCCAATTAGGAGGTTGAATTATAGGAGCACTAATCAAAGCATTCTTTAAAACATCAAAAGACTCTAGACAATCGTCATTAAAATAAAATGGATTGTCTTTTGCAAAAGTTGTGTTAGAGGCTTGGATATTTTAGAAAAGTCTTTGATAAACCTTCTATAGAAGCCAGCATGACCAAGATATCTTCTTATACCTCTTATATCCCTAGGATATGGTAGCTTATCTATTGATTCTATATTGGCGCGGTCCACTTCAATGCATCTTCCTGAAACTTGGTGTCCAAGAACAACACCTTCTGACACCATGAAATGGCACTTCTCCCAATTTAGTACTAAGAGTTGGTCCTCACAGCACTTCAAAACTTTGTTAAGATTGAATAAGAAATTTTCAAAAGAGGTACCATACATAGAAAAATCATTCATGAATACTTCCATAATTTTCTCAGTATAATCAGCAAATATAGCATTGATGCATATTTGAAAAGTAGCAGGTGCATTGCACAACTCGAATGGCATTCTCCCATAAGCATATGCACCAAAAGGGCACGTGAAAGTATTCTTCTCTTGATCATCCTTGTGCACTGGAATCTATGAAAAAACCGAATAACCATCTAAATAACAAAAGTGAAAGTGTTTGAATAATCTTTCAAGCATTTGATCAATGAATGGTCAATCATAGTGATCTTTACGAGTTGCCTTACTAAGTTTTATATAATCAATGCACATTAACGGTATGTTGAACAACAAGTTCATTTTCATCATTTGGATCCATTGTGATTCCACCCTTTTTAGGCACACAATGGACAGGACTTACCCATTTACTATCAGCTATGGGATAGATAATACCTTCCTCGATGAGTTTGATTACCTTTTCTTACCACTTCTTTAATTCTTGTATTAAGATGGCGTTGATAGTCAACAACATGATTTTCATATTCTTCCAAGTTAATCTTATGCATGCATAAAGCAAGGCTTATACCTTTCAAATCATCAAGTGAATAGCTAATGGCTGTCCTATGAGCTCATAGTACTTCAAGTAATTGTGATTCGTGTTCATCTGAAAGGTTAGCACTAATAACAGGATATATTTTCTTATCATCAAGGAATGCATACTTTATATCTTCATGCAATGGTTTAAGTTCAAAACTAGGATCTCCTTTAGGTGGTGGTAGTTCTCCTAGATTATCAGGTGGAATGTGAAATTGCAGTTGTTGTGGTTGTTGAGATAGTATTTTTTCTAGAGCATCTTTCTCTTCATCATCAAATGGTTCCTCTTGATTTAGCACGTGAAGTGACTGCCACTGAAGCAAGAGTCTCCACTATGTATTTAGAGAGTTTTTCCTTTTGTAAATGTTTATCAGTGATCTTTGAAAAATTAAACTCCAGTATTTCACCAGCAAATTTAATGAACACTTTCTCTTTTAGCAAATTAATTTCAGCACAAATACTATGTAAGAAAGGTCTACCGAACATAACAGGACAAATGCATCTTGGGAGCAACCAAGCACAATAAAATTAGTAGGATACTTAATCTTTCCAATTAATACTTCAAAATCTCTAGCAATACCAAGGGGACAAATATACTCTTTATTAGCAAGTTAGATAGTTATACTTGTCTCTTCCATGTCTCAATATCAGGCTTGATTTCAAGATCTAGAGAATATGGAATCAGACTTATACTTGCTCCAATATCACAAAGCCCATGATAAGATGAAGTCCCAATAGTACATGTATGATTGGTTTCCCAAATCTAGTGGTGTTACCTTTTATTACCTTGGTATAATCTTCACATAAATACACATCACAAGGTGTTTCTTCATTCAATTATTGAATGGACGAAATTTGATGTTGAACTTGAATTTGTTCATATGTTTCATGACATGTTCTAGCACTCTTATTAGTAACAGCAGTGAGTAAATTTTCCTTCACTTTGCTAGGATCACGATGAGCTCAAAAAATTTCTTCTATCTTAGGGGATGAGACTTGATGAACTTGTTTTACAACTTTATAAACATATGCAGATTTTTTAAGAGGTTCAACAAATACATTAAATCCTTTCTTTGGAACATTAAGATGGTTATCAAAGGATTTAATGATTTCCTCTAAAACATGAGGGTCAACACCAAACATGTTCTTAAGTTCCTCAAATAATATAGAAGTAGAGAAATTCTCTACACATGAATATTCATATTCCAAACCTGGTTTATTATCTTTGTCAAGATCCCAAGCGTCAGTATTTTGAGAAATAGTTTCCAATAAATCCGCTACCTCCATTTGAGTTTTATTACTGAAACTTCCTCCGGGAGAATTATCTAGGAAGTCCCTATGATGCTGAGGCAATCTCACATAAAAGTTTATTAAGATAATGCTTTCAGGAATACCATGACAAGGAATTTTACAAATAAGACCCTTTAATCTCCCCCAAGCTTGAGAAATACTTTCTCCATTATGAGGACAAAAATTATAAATATGGCAGCGACCATCATAAGCTTCCTTAGGAGTATGATATTTGAGATAGAAAGCCTTTCTCAGATTATCCCAATCAAGATGATATTTATCATCCAGAGATCTATACCATTTGCGAGCTTTACCAAATAAAGATAACAATAATAGCTTCCTTATTACTTCATTCTCATGAATAACTGCAAGTCTAAATAGGGAACATAGTTCTTCAATTTCATATAAATGCCCCATAGAAGTTTGGCTTCCATCACCTACAAAAGTTATCTCCCTAGCTCTCTCAACAGTACCAATAGGAATTTGATATTCAACCTCTGGTTTCGTAGGCTTCATAACTTTATATTTATTTTTTTCATGAATGAACTCAAATAATTTGAGTTCCGATTATTTATGGTTTGACAAAGCCATGATAAAATAGCAGTAAAAAGATAAAAACAGATTTCACGTTTCCTTGCCAAACAGCTTACCAATAACACAACGCTCCTCGGCAACGGCGCTAGAAAAGTGTCTTGATGGCTCCCAAGTGTAGGAGATCAATTATAGTACTTTTCAATAAATAAAGGTTGTCGAACCCATGAGGAGCTGAGGGTATTGGTTATCAAATTTGACAAACAAAATAATAATAAATGCAGTAGATTTGGTGTTTTTGGTTTGTAGTTTGCAAGAATATAAAATGCTGAAAGTAAATAGAAATAAGTAAATGCTCTCAATGAGAGAAATCCCAATCCTCTATGCAGCAAGAGGACAAGCTCAAGTGTGTGTGTGAACTGTTATGTGACAAGTGTTCCCGAGGGCAACATGGATTTACTTAGCATAAAGATTTCTACAAAATATGGTGAATATGTTGTCAAGTTTCATTCCCTTAGGCGGGAGCCTAATTAGGTGCATCCATAATCATGAGCTAAATACACCACTTATGATGGGTCCTAAAGCAATTAACATGAACATATAGGAATCATTAAGACATAAATGTCGCACCATAGCAATAGGTTCATTGGTCCCCAACATATAATCCCTCCAATGCAACTCAAAGTATTGGAAAACGGTTTCTATCAATTCCGTCCCTCCTAACCCCTATCATTTAAACAAAGTATTCTCCTTTGAGCCCATATAGGTGAAGTAATATACAGTTGATGTTCGCATAAAACCATCATAGAACAATATAAGATAAAAACTAGACCACATAATCATTTCATATTATATGGAAATCATAGCCAATTCATCCTATGCCCTCGGGAACATGGGGATATACTCACAAGTGCCAAACATGATATGGATCAGTAGCATATGGGATACAACACAATCTTAAAATATAACCTCTCTACCAAATAAATACAATATGTCAATCACAAACATGTAAATAGCCCTTCAAACAATATCTGGGGTTCAATCAATCACAAACTATGAGGGGAACAAGATGGATCTTGGAGATGGTGATGGTGATGATGGTGGTTTTTATGGATATGTTGATGGAGAGTCCTCCCCCTATGCCTAGGAGGAGTGGTGATTATGATGGAGTCGATTTCCCCTTCGCTGGAGGCTCCGGTGCAACAACATCTGCCCCCTCCTGAAGTAGGAGAGGATTTTAGCCTCCGCCTCTACCTCTATAAATCTTGAGAAAATATGGCATAGGTTTTATGGCGATACATAGGCGTCTATAAAAATGAGGAGCCAAGACGACGCTCGAGGGCTGATGATTCCATAATTGGAGCATATTTAAGTATAAATTATTCATAGTGTCACTCATTACATGCTACATCTAGCTATAACTATACTTATTGTGTATGATTACTAATTCTCTTTCATTTTCACATGGTCTTTGCACATTAGTAGTTTTTTAAAGATTTTATTACCTTTTTCTTGTTTTTGAATTGTGTGTAGGTGCTATGAAGAATCATGGATAAAAGGAGCCAAGAGGATGCAATATGGAGGAGCTGCAGGCACTAGACTTAGCCATTTGAGGAGAAGAAGAAGTGAATTTTCCATTAAATCCAAATGAAGATCGAAGGCTATGGTGTTGTATCCCTCATCCATACAAATCTAACGAGACAAAGAACACCTCAATCGGAGTTCGTATGAACAAATGGCGACCAAAACACTTCAAAGTCCATTGGGCGTAACGACCACTAGTACGGGCAGAGCCCGCCCGCACGTATGGCCGTACCGCTCCCTGACGGCTTTGTTTTGTCAAACGGAACAACATTTTTGAATACCCAATAGGCATATTCAGCCCCTAGCTCCGTGTGACAAGGTTTGATCTCGTCAATGCTCATTGTTATGGACTTGAGATTTGGAGAAGATGGGGATGCTGGAGGTCGCGGAACGGTTAATAGACAAACAACGCGGGGACACGAGGTTTACCTAGGTTCAGGCCCCCGTAGGGAAAACCCTACTCCTGCTTGTCTGCTCTTTATTACGACGGAACCGAAGGTTACATGGGTGCGCAAATGCGATCTCGCGTGAGGTGCGTATTATGTGAGTATTGCCCTCCTCACCGTGCCCTCCTAGGCTTTATATAGATAGGCAGGTCCCGGGCGCAGGTCGACTCGGTTACAGATTAGGGTTTGCCCCCTTTGAAATTGTATCTACTCTAGTCTTGTTCTCTAAGGATCCGAAGGCGTCATGGGCTTGGGGCCACCGAAAATCTCCACAGGCCACGTATCTTGTCATGGGCCTTCCTTGGACTAGACTAGGTATGCCAATGTTGTGTACCCGTGGGGTATAACCATGTCAATAGCCCCCGAGTGTTCAGTCGAATCGTAGATTTGGCTAAAGACTCTTATATCTTTCGGATGCAGTTGGACCTATTTGTAAGAGAAAATGATGTAGTTCATAGGGATTGTTGATGCGTGTTGCCTGACTCTCCTGACAGATTAGGGTCAGTTAACTATCATAGGACAAAACAACACGATCATCTTTAGACTCGAGTCCCCGGACTCGAATTCGGAACGAATGCTGGTGTAATTTGACTCAAGCCGTTGAGGTCTTATAGGAGTCGAATCCCAGTGGTTTTCAAGTGATGTACCCAACGCGTCCGTCGGGATTTTTCATCGTGCCTATTGACACGGTATTTTACTGGCAAAGCACAATCAGGTGTGTTACCAGGCCATCAGATGATATCTGTAGGTCTTATCCTTGCATCGCAGACACAGCATCTTGAAATGTTATCACCGCGGAGGAGTTTCGGATGGCCAATGAGAATGCTTCTCACTTAGCGTTGGTTTGGGCAAGGTTGCCAGAAAGATTTTGTTGTATTTTGATTCGAAGGATCGCAGTCGAATAATTCATAGGGTGTGCGGCCACCGCTCTCTGTGGGAGTAGCCCCCGAGTGTCTGTTCGAGTCGTAGACTCGAGAAGAGACTTTAGTTCATTTATTTTTAGCTTAAGGTCCGAAGGACACAATTTTTTTGGATGCTTGACCAATCCTCCCTATGGGAGTATCCCCTGAGTCCTTAGTGGAGTCGTAGTCTCTACGTGGGACTCGAAGATAGTTGAGAGGTGCAGTACCTTAATCATGTCTCAGGTGCGCAGCCAGCGCTCCTGATAGGAGTAGCCCCCGAGTAGTTTCTTGAATCGTAGATTCGAGTGAGTACTTGATTCGTCAGCCGAAATTTTCCAGCCGTTGCTACCTAGGCTTGATGTCGTCAGTGGTGACGATTGGTGATCTCAACCGTCTGCGGCGGCAGGGATGACGCGACGGGACGATCGTGGGTCCCACCGTCTGACTTGAAATTGACTAGTCACGCGCGAACGTGGCAAGAATTACGGCGTCTCCTCGGTTTCCGTGCATAGTGGACGGCATGCTGGCGACGGTTTGTTGCTGTGCTGACACATGTAGGGTTGGATCTTGCTTGCATGCTAGGTCTTCTGGATCAATGGCTCGTGTTTATCGTCTTCGTCCTTTAATACCGTGGGTAAATGGTAATTTCGTTTTACCCTTTGCCATTTGCTTTCTCGCCATTGCCTCCATTTTCACGAGCATTGCCTCTCTCGCCCTGCGCACTGGAAGTTCTCCGTTCGTTTCCCTCGTCTTTTCTTCATGCGCACTGCCACCCTCGACGCCACACAATGGACAAGTCGAAGAAGACCACTACCGGAGCTGGCTCGAGTGCCTCCGCCGGCGGCAAGAAGGTTGCTTATACCGCTCGCATCATGTACGGCAGGTGGAGGCGCACGCAGGCACGCGATACCAATCTCCACAAGCTTCACGACGCGGGGTTGGTCCCGCAGAACAAGGAGGACGTAAAGATTCCTGGCGATGAGGTAATCCCCCACCCACCCGTAGGGTTTCGAGTGATGTTCGTTGCCTTCATTCTTCGCGGTCTCTTGCTTCCTGTCCACGATTTCCTTCATGGACTCCTTTTCTTCTATGGGATTCAGATACACCATTTGTCTCCTAATTCTCTTCTCCATGTCGCTTGCTTCATTACCCTTTGAGAGCGCTGGCTTGGCATTGAGCCACACTTTGGCATCTTCCAGAAGATCTATTCCGTGAAGAGGCAGTCCGGTACCGGCGGAGTCTATCTGCTTGGCGGCTGCATCATCTCCCTCTGTCCTTTCGTCCAATTCTTCTCCTTTTCTATCTGCGAGTATGTCCAGCAGTGGCGCCGGAAGTGGTTCTACATCCGCGATGCTAAGCTGGACTGTCAGCAATATGGGCTTGCTCCCTTCGACTCTGAGCAGAAGATCGTCCCAAAGAGATCATGAAAGAACCACATCTTGGAGGGTGAGGTTCGCAAAACCGACCTCCAGATGCCTATTTAAAGAGGGGAAAACCCTATATGAAGGGCGTCTCTCTCAACATACCTTCACAGCGGAGCCATGTCGCCTTGGAAACTCCATAGCCTCCGCCTCCACAAGATCTCCACCATCACCATTGCTCAAGAGGATAAGGGACTTGGATCTTGTTTCAACACCGATCTACATCACCAATATCTCCAACATCGATCCCCTTTGTCTACTTGGTTGTAATCCAAACCCTAGTGTGGATCTTCACTTGTATTTGATTGTACTCTCATATCCCATCCATATGATTGCCATGATGTTGATTGCCTTTATATATGAGTAGTTCCTTTGTTCTTGGGGAGATGGAGAAACCCTAGCACTATTAGGAATTTGTAATAAAGATGATATATTTTTGTGTCCATATGACTTGCCGGTCTATGATAGATTTATGATTTGTGTTTGATCTCTCTTTAGATGGTGTGTTTAGTGGGATACATATTATTTGCCCTTGGGACTAAAGGGAGGGAGAAATCCTGTGGACGTGTTTTGGGAGCATACCCAGAATTTCCCCATGAAAGATTGGTGCAGGCTCGTACCCTACATGGTCAAAGGAGGATAAAAAGGGACTCCCTAAGCTAATTACGATATCCACAGGGAAACCCTTAATTGCGGTGGTTTATATGGGTTTTGCAGTGGTTATTTAGAGGTGACCTCACTCTTGGTTCAACAAAGTTGCCTCCTATGAGCCTTGTAGTGAACATCTTATTATGGAGCTCTCTCCACACATCTCATGACACAAGAAGTATGTTATCTTAATTATTAATAATAACAATACCATGCTAGAGGTGTATCATATATCCCCGAGAATGTTTTAGCCATGTTGAGTTCAACCGCGCTTTCACACAACCTTGTTACTTGCTTTCTTTTACTCGTTTTAATTACTTTTCTATAAATCCAAAAACCTTTCAAACACCCTTTACTTGAGATCAAATGCAGCTTATAAGTATCCTTTGGTAGATAGTGATGAGGGGCACAAAGACCTTTACCAATATCTTTACTTAGAAACTAGCTACAATTGATATGTGCACTTGTAGTCATCAAGGGCCGAAAGAGCTTGTGTGGCACACCCAACGGGGTGGATGCGCCACCTAGCCTCTTTCTGTCCTCGTGGATCCCCTCACTCAATTCTTTGTCCCAAGTTCGCTCTTCTGGTGAAAAACTTGTGAGGTATTTTTCCTTTGACTTATTGACGTACAGAAGGGGGATTTCAACATGCGGGGTCCGACTTCCCGTGAGAGTGCAACGCGGGATCCAACTTCCGTGTAATCGTCGGGGTTCGCAAACTTGGGCTTCCAAACACTAAGAATGCCCATTTAGATCAAAATTCTTCCCACCCCTGCCAACTACAAACTTTCCGTCAACTACCCCGTGAAGGAGAAGTTCGGGACCTCCATGTCACTAATCTGTCCGTGACGCGAGCGCCAAATCGGAAACCACGTAGGCAAAACATGGAATGAGTCCCCACGCCTTAGAGCGTTGACGAAATTCACAAATTAACAAATTCACTCCCTCCTTCAAATGAACCCTAGCGCCCTTGGCAGCGAAATCCACCCTCCACCAAGAACGATCCCTTAGGGCATTTTCCTTCCGGTGCCAAGTTACTGCGCCCACTCGCTGATCCCGATCTCTAATGCCGCATGTTGTGCCCACCGTTCCGAGGCTCTATCCTACCTCCGCCGCTGGACGAGCTGAGAAGCACAGAGGATGGCAGATCATCGTTCCCTGAAAGAAGTGTTGGATACATGTGGGTGAAATACTCTTCTCTTTGCTTTTTGCACTAACTATAACTGCTAGCTATCTATTGACATCAAAGAGATAGATTGAAACTAGAACTGTTTGCTAGGCGAACACTGACGGACAAGTTCTTATTTGTTGTCCCCAAATTTCTATCAACTAGGGTCCCCCCAGAGACCCCTTAAGTGGTTTTGGTCGCGTCGGCGGCTACCACTCTAAATTAGCAAATGGGAAGGGAAAGTGGAATCATGGTAATTGTGTTGCGATTAAAGAATCACTGGCGTGGATTTGCACTATCCATGGTATGGTTGCTGCTCTGCATAAACATATTGAAATGGGGTTAACGCAGACTACATGGTTTAGCTTCACGGATGTACAAGGCATCAAGATTACTATAAAGTGTGACAGTCAGATATCCGGGTTGCAGAAAGGGTGTCCTAGGGATCAAATGTTTCTCCTGGATTATAGAATTCTTGATGTGATACTTGCTTCCACTCCTAGTCGCCCTGCTATTCAAAATCAGGGTGGTCTGACTCGAAGCCCCGCTGTTGTTAACCAAATGTGGTTCCTCTTCTTCTGCATGCTTCTACAACGCAACCTCCTCGTAGGAGTGCCCGTTTTTCCATGGTGCAAAACTCTATTATGGATGCAGGTCGTGCTTATGTTATGTAATCTGCTAGTGTTATTGCTGAGCCTGCTACTGACCCAATCCCTGCTGTTGTTGCGCAAACTAAGGCTTTGGGAGGCCGCCCCGCTGTTTCCTGTTGCCAGAACTGCTATCTTGGGTGCTGGTCCTCCTCGAACCTGAGGTGAAGTTCAGCGTCCTGCTGCTGCGGCTACTCGAAGACTTTTGTTGAGGATCAAGCCCATGGTCTGGACTCCGATACTACTCATGTTGCTCCTCCTGCTGATACTGCCACCGAGGCTACGACTGCTACCGGTGAAACTATCATTGAACCTCTCGATGGTTTCGGTCCTGAGTGAACTATTGGTGGCAAGGTACACTTTCGTATCGGTGTCGAGAAGTTATCTGCAAAGTTATATGATGGCACAGAAAATGTCGTTGACGACATTGATGTACTCGTTGGCACATACAATCCTGAAGTGGTACAGATATCTAACTGATAGCAGCGTTACGTAAGAAAGTGGCATGGGAGTCCTCCGAGGAAGCACATTTGGCATTTTTTCCTTAAAATATCAAAAAGCCTATACCAGTGAAAGTTGCTAGTGATTTAGCTGTACCGTTAAGTAGGATGAGTCGTAGACGGGAAGTGTACCTGTTCGCGCGCCTGCTAACGGTTGGACAGGAATTTGAGGTCAACAATGATAAAGATTCACTTTTAGAAAACATGATTAACCTGATGGATGGCCTCGCTCGTGGTTGTTCGAGTGACAGTAGCTTCGAATAGAGGAGAGACTTACAGGGGAGCAACATAAACAGGAGCAGGAAGAGCTTCCCAGAAAGAGCACCCCGAAGAAATCCATCAGCAAGCAGACCACGCCAGATAAGAGGACACCCAAGAGTTACACGAAAAAAGGCACCACGCTGTAGAGTACACCCCTGAGATCCAGTCATAATGCAACACCGAACGGTAGCAACAAAAAAGATAAGAGGTCCAGAGCGATGGTGAACGATGTGGTGAACACACCTAGGAGTAACAGCAAAAATTCTAAGGTGGCTCGCATGGAGGATACCATGCCCAATAGTGGCGGCAAAAATGCTAGCTTGAAGAGTAACATGTCGCAGAGGTCCAGCAATAAAGCCGGCGCAAAGGAGAACAAACCCAATAGTGGCAGCAAAAATTCTACCTTGAAGAGGAACACGTCGCATAGGTCCGGCAATAATATCTGTGCGAAGAAGAACACACCCAATAGTGGCAGCAAAAGGGATAATTCAAAGAGGAATATGCCGCAGAGGTCTGGAAATGATGCCAGCACGCAGGAGCCAACACACGTGAGGGGAAGAAGAAAGGATATCACACCAAGGAGTAGCGGCAAAAAGGCTAGTTCGATGAGGAATGCAATGCAGAGGTCAAGACCTAACGGGGCTACCATCACGAAGGATTCCATCAGGAAGGAGGATGTACACAAGAATAGCAATAGGGTTCTGTACATTCGAGATAAAATAGAATCTGATTATTGTTTGTCTGTTTACGAACATGTGATGCTTGACAGTGTAAGACCACACCATGTGGTTGCAGCAGCACCAACAGAGCATTTGGGAGAAAATAGAGTTGCTGGGGAGGTATATTGGGCCAATGTTCTAGTCCATGTAGGTGCAAATGATGGTGCAGCCCCACCCCTGGGAGTCAATACAATGTGTAAAGTACTAGGCATTGGTGAGGATGGTGAAGATTCTAAATCAGATGTAGAAGATGGCACTATGGAGGATCAAGAATCTAGTGATGATGAGATAGACGCGACACTTAAGGATGGGGCTGGCATTCCATTTGATGACTTAGGTCCTGACGTAGAAGAGATGATACATGACCACGAGGATCCTATAATTTTGGTTGGCACCGAGTTCAATAGCATGCATGAGTTCAAGATGTTGTTCCGGCATATTTGTATCAAGGGCGAGTTCGATGTTCATAGACCGAAGAACACTGCCCAGAGGTATGAGGCCGTTTTCAGGTTAAAGTGGAAGAATGGGCAGGTGGTGATACCTTGTCCGTGGAGGATTGCAGCTAGAGCCCTACCCGCGTCAAAGGAAATTAGGGTATTCGGGCAATGAATGGAGCAAACCATTCCAACTTTATCATTTTCTCTCTATAATATAAGTAAAGTTGATGTACAAGATATATCTGAAAACTCCGTTTATGTTGTAAATTAATCTATGTTGCAGGTGAACAAACTGGGCCCTCGCCACATGTGTGTGACAGGGAGCATGCTGAAATCCTCGATGGCTGATACGGAGTGGGTGGCTTTACAAGCTATGTCCATACTAGATGATAACCCTAAGGAGACCGTGTATAATATTCAGAAAAAACTCGTTTCTAAGTACAACATTGTCCTACCATATTACATGGTTTGGAAAGTTAAAGAGAAAGCTCTGGAAATCTTGCATGGGGATTGGACTAATAGCTTCAATATGTTTTACAACTTCAAGGCTGAGGTACATGCTAGGTGTCCAGAGAGTGTTGTGGAGATCGAAACTAAATTGGAAGGTGGTAAAATTTATTTCAACAGATTTTTCATGGCGCTTAAACCTTGCATCCAGGGATTCAAGGACGGCTATAGACCATATCTGAGTGTAGACAGTATTATCCTAACTGGAAAATGGAAAGGCTGCCTCACATCTGCGACAGCACTGGATGGTCACAACTAGATGTTTCCTGTGGTATTCGGGCTGTTTGATACAGAGACAGAGGAAAACTGGGTCTTGTTTATGAGGCAGGTCAGGAGATCAAAATGGAAAAATGGATCTATTGGCTATATCCACATATGCATGCAAAGGGCTGACGAATGCAGTGAAGGAGGTGTTCCCGCGAGCCGAGGGTAGAGAATCCCATGCCCACCTAATGCTCAACCTGTATTTGGTTACATGTTTAATGCTGCTAGATCTTACAAAGTTGGGCACTACGAATATTTCATGAGCAAGATTTTTTCGGAAGCCCTAGATCTTCCGTAGTACTTGTCTGCACATCATTCGCAGCTAGGAAGAGGAGTCAGTTCAACCCTGACATCAAAGTTGATTATATAAACAACAACCTAGATGAATGAATAACTGGGTGAAGGACATAAAAGTCCTTCCTATTCATATGTTGATTGACGACATACAGGTATGATCATGAAGTTGTTAAATATAAGGAGAGAGATCAGTCGGAGACTTAGAGGCCATATGCTACCGCATGTTGTACAGCAACTGCATAAGAGAAGCCGAGGAGTTGGCCATCTTAGGGTTCTCCCATCAAACAGCAGCAGCTGTGAGGTGGTGGATATGTCGAAAAATGGCCACATGGATGTTGTGAACATCGAGCGGCGGGAATGCACCTGCTTAGAGTGGCATCATACCGGGAAACCATGCGAACACGCATTGGTCTTCTTGGTGAAGAAAATAACTCTACCACATTTGAATCAATATTTGTCTGACTACTTCTCTCTAGAGAAGTTCAGAACTGTCTACACTGGTTTTGTCGATCCCTGTACAGACCCATCTCAGTGGCGTCATGTACAACTGAGTTTTGAGTTGTGCTAGCCACTAACAAGATGGGGCAGAGGAAGACCACATGTGAAGAGGTTTAAGAATTTTTTGGAGAGGGCGGGTTCGTCTTTTAGTGGTAGCAATAAGGGAAAAAATCGATGCAAGAATTGCCTCCTTATAGTCCATAGAGCAGCGGGGTGTCCTCTTATTGCTCCCAAACCTAGGTATGAGATGTTACCTATACAAAGATTTTTGGTCATACTCTGTAGATACTAGATTTTATAGTGCGCCTTGGCGCACGTCCCCATTAAACACATGCCAAATTATGTTAATCAGAAAAGAAGGCATGCATCACTTGGGATAAACGTAGCGCAGAAGATACACGATTCCAGGACGAATTGGTTTACCATGATTCATAGCATAGCTATTTGGTACCTGTTATACATAGTTCAACGTACGATAATTACAAAGATTAAATACAACAGGGGTGGCAATCCCGGCACTGGACAGCCGAGTTCCTAGTCCTCATATACAATCGCGTCATATATAGTATAGTGCGGACTCCTCATATGTATTGCTACCATCAGAGTCATAGTCGACAGCATGACACTTGTAGTGGTTTATTTCTTCTGAGTTAGCATCTTCTCATTGATACCATGTCCTGACCAGCGCAACCTAGCGCATCCCCAGCAGGCGAGGGTGGACATTGACCAAAAGCGCGCTGCAAGAAGCAATCCTCACATTATGAAAATAAAACTTAAGAAAACACATTATAATGGACCGTCAAAAGAAATAACAGAAAAACAAACAAAGGTTGCAAGCTTCTCCATCAAATTCAGAGTTTAGAGGTAGCCATGATAAGCTAATAGTCAAATATTTCAGACAATAGATGTTAACATACATGACTCAGGAAGTGCCAGTATCCTTTGATAACTAAAAAAGTGCACTTCTCGCAAAGCAACATGGTGAATAGTCAATTGGTCATATCAACAGAACATGGTGAATCCTGTACAAACCTGAGCTAATAGTATTGCTCTAGGGTGATAGGCTTTTTTGAGTGTTCTCTGTCATCTTTGATAACGAATTATTCAGTGGAGGCAAGTGGGTATTCTGGTGTAGTATGAAAAAAGAGGAAATATAAGGTTTATGAAATAAAAAATTCCCTTAAAATATATCAATCCACAAACAAATAATACCTGAACAATGCTGACTATACATCTCACGTCTCTGGTTTTGAAGTTTTGTCCTGATTTCTATGCAGACATGAACTCCTGGTCATATTTCTTTCCTCTAAAGCATGAGCAAGCCTGAAAGTTAACTCAATAAAATAGCAAGAGTGACTTATAGTAGCCTACAGTATACATCTCGTTGCCATTCAAGCTAACTGTTTCCACGTACCATGATTGTGCAGTTCTAGATGCAAGTACAACAAGTAAGAGTATCAATTTATCAGACTGATCATCAGTCATCAATGGAAAATACGCAATGATGACATATGATTTATCTTGGCGAGCATGATAAGTTACATGGAGGGGCTAACTTATGTAAACCAAGAAATCATGCAACAAAAAAGAAAATGTAGAAAAACACGACAAGCATGAGCCGACAGAAATTTCACGTTCATCCTAATTTGATCGTTCCATTATATCCGGCTTTATCTATATCCGTGTTGAAAAAAATCCAAGCCTTCAGCCATACTAAACATTGGTCCGACATATATTGGTAAAATCCATATGTAGGTGTTTCAAGGGGAAAATAAGAACAAAAGCATATGAGAAAAAGGTAAAATGGATTCCTTATTTGACTGGAAATATTTGGACCAAATCCACCATCATCACCAATGTTGCAAATGTCAGCGCCATACTTCTCCCATATAAAGACCGTGATAATCCCGGTGGTTTACATTATATCATGTCATTTCGACATGCAATGAAATCCCTACTTTGTGCTCTCGAAGCAACCTGGCCATTGTGTGTCCCACAAGTACAGCTCGCCACTATGCTTAACGATGTCTAACAAACTACTTTGGCAACTCTAGTGAAGCATGACTTAATCACTGTTTCTGTTTTCAATCCATGTTCGTCTGAAGCGAGTGTACTCTAAGGTGTGATGTTCATATATATCACGCTACTCGGTTGTAGCATCCTAAGCGTTAATTTTAATATCAGGTATGAAAAGTAATCCCTAATCTGATCGGTATGTTCAGACGGCAAATTTGGCCTAGTTTCACAGCACCAAACAACCTTCTGTTTAAATCAATGCTTAGAAAAAGTTCTAGAGAAATAGACGCACTATGCTACAAACACAAAAATGTATGAAGTATAACATGTTATACTTACTCACGGTGCACGTGAAAGTGGATAGGTAAGTTTAAGAAATATGCACGACACAGTACGTATGGATAAGTAGTTCTGAAGAATCAGTAGAGGACACCTAGAAGAGTAGCTCTCTAGTGCACAACAACATTATTTTTTATCATAAATCCTGTGTAGACAAAACGACATGGACATAGTAAATAAAAGAGGAAAACATGATGACAAATAAAAGAGTTCCTTGAAAAAACATTATGTGGAATAACGATATTTTCAGGTAAAACATTATTACAACCTAAGCATAGTAAAGTGAGAAAAGAACAATGCTACATATCAACATGCAGCTGGCATGCAAACTAAGTTCCCACTAACTGGACTTCACTAATAGTGACTTAAACTAACTGAAATCTTCTAAAAGGACTTCTGATACTTCCCGTCCTTTTACCATATAGAGATTATGTATGGACTGAGCTAATAATTTTTTACAAGCAATGGCCTGGACTGAGATCCACTAATCTTTTGAAGGGAAATGGCATAGACTAATTATTTAACTATAGTGACCTGAACTAACTGCTCACCATATATGTACGCCTGTACTGTACAGACTGATGTCACCGAATAGTCCTTTTACCAATATCGATACAAATGCATGCAAAACAAGGAAGAATTGATGGGGAATTTACACACATAAAACATATATGAAAAAGAGGGTTGGGTTTGTACTAATGTATATTTGTTCACGGACATCAACCTAAAGTGAAAAGTGAGAAAATATCTTGAAGAGCTCGGTGTCCAGTCACACGAGCAACATCAAGATCTTCATTTTTAATGACAAGAAGAAACTGTTCCATCATGATATATAATGCATATTGTCTGAAACCATACCATCATCATCTGAATTTTCAATGATTTGAACAAATGATATATCAAACAATGCTTACATCAAATGGTGCTGCTATGAAGAAACGCCGAGAAACTTGTAGAAACCTACAATAAAATAGTAAGATTGTGAAGGAGATTATCAGTGAGAAAATGGAGTAAATTACAAAAGCCTCATCTAGATGTATGGGTTGTAAACAAAATGATTGTTTTTCTTCCCTGATTTATTTGATCTATTGTAGGAAGTGGTAGAACACAATTGCAGTATCAGCAAAAAATGAATATTTCAGTTTGCATAATTTTTTAGGGAAGAGGCACACTGCTCTGCTTTGCTGAAGATGGTCATACCAGCCTCCTTTTTCAAATATAGACTTTGTCATGCTTTACTAATTTCCTCTCATTTATAAGCGTCATATCCATCAATTAAAACACTCACTTCTTTGACAACCTGCAATGTCCTAAACAGGATAAGAACACCAGTTGCAATATCTTATTATACATGTTATACAATTGAAGACTATCTTATTTCATTCTGTAGTCTAAATCATAAGCTGGGTAAAAAAAGATTGTTCAAGGAGATCACCTAAGTATGAAAAAGTTGAAGTTGACAACAAAAAATTAGGATAATTATACGATCAAATGAACCATCTTTTACTTCTCATATATGGAGAACCTTTTCTAATCTGTCAAAACAGTGGTTGACGATGTTTGTGGTTCCTTTGGTCATCAACCTAAGCAAACCTAGGCTGATGCATAAGTTATGCAAACCATCAGAATTGAGCAGACTTAGTAGAGAAGGTATGAGCAGACATACCTAACATGTGACTCATAACCGTGTGCCTGGAGTACCATGTCGGTGTGCTTTATAGGACCATCATCAGTACCTCCACGATGATGCCACAACCGAGAGGCGTATACCTGAACCATCCTATGCTGGCTACCTAGATTGAGCTCGCTCAACAAATTGATTAGCATTCGGTCATGAAAATAAGATGCAAAATTAGGAAAACAGAACAGAGAATCTATACGTTCTAGCTGGCACAAAGAACAAACTGCCTGAACATACATGAACCAACTAAATACAGGCTCATAGGCTTGACCAATCAGTAACGTAAACCCTCAATCAATCGCTTGGTGCGCTACATCAACAACACCTCCTGAAACAAAACGAAATCAGAGCTGAGTTTGTAACCCAGATATTTATATACGGTCATGAAAAAAATACCACATGGGAAATGAGATAAAAACAACAATTGGAAATAAAGGAACATTTCCAGCTATATGACCCAAAACAAATAACGGCTAACATGCCAACTATAAAGAAAGTAAAGGTGATAAAGGAAAGGAATATAGCAGCCAAATTCTCAATGTTCTGCTATAAATGAATCCAATCTAGCGAAGGCCAAAATAAAATTGTAAGCACATCTAATTGTAATCTAAGTTTCAAGAATTGATTGTGTTTTGTCAATATGAGCAATCTCTGAATGTAGACTCTAAATTGACATCTTATTTTAGCTCTAAATCTCAGTACATGCGCACACCAGCTTACCTGATTCCAGCAGACACCGAGACATGGGAGGCCATGCCCACCTCAAAGATACAGGCAGGGCACGCCAGCAAGCATCCTCCATCACCACCATTGGCGCTGGGTGGTCAACCAGTTGTCGTTGTCCTTAGACGCGTCACTCCGCATCATGGATGGAGTCATAGATGAGGTCCTGATGCCAATCTAACCTGCCTTTTTTTTCCAAATCAATAACTTGAACATACACCATAAGAGAATTAAAATAAGCATGTGACTGGTCCTTATAAGAGACAAAATAAAGTGCAAATTTAGTCTTAGGAACTAAGACCTTTGTATGAAGGAGCAGCCACAGAAGCACCATTGCTCCAGCCTCTTACACTGTGAGCCGCCGTCATACTCTTCTTTTCTTGGCTTCAATCCCCTTTAAAAATATCAACAGAATCAGAACACAAAAAACACTTAGCTTCAATCCCCTTTATAATTGAGGACTATGCAAGGAAAACAAATACTGACAAAGCATGACACATTTGACCTTTAAATAACTACCTTAATTAACCAGACAGATTTGGTATGCAACAATTAATTTCTGGATGGAATAATTTGTGGCCACCAATAAGAGTTTCATTCTCATTTAATATCTGGATCAATCAAATTGCAAGGACCACAAATTCATTTAACCAACTAAACCAGATTATGACCCCTTGAAAAGAAACTGGGGCAAGAAATGAATCTTGATGAAATGCTACAACAAAGCTACTGAAATTCTAATTAACTTGATATATTAAGAATGAAAATAGCAGATAATGATAATTAGCGATAAAATAACTCACCTGAATGTCTTCATCTTCCAATATAATTTATATATTAGAAAATTCTTGATCTTCACTATGCAGATTGCAAAATGCGGAATATAACAAACCACTTGACTTGCTGCTAGAAAATAACTCACATGAATGTCTTCATCTTCCTCCTACAAGTTAATCTCTACGTTAGAAACTTCTTGATTTTCTTCACTACGCTAATTGCAAAAATGCAAAAGCTAAGAAACCACTTGACTTGATGTTGTTTGCAGGAGCTAAATTCAAAACGGGAACACTTACAGTGCGAGCATATAGAATAAACACATGTTGCCTCCTTGTAGTTTCATCAAACACCTCACATGCATAGATAAAAAACATGCACATGAAGAAATAGAAGTTGTGTGAGAATGAAATCAACAAAGAGGAGGGGAGGAGAGAGTGGAGGACGGCCTGCAGCTCCTCCCGGCGACGTCGAGGGGAGAGGAGGCCAGGTCGTGGAGGCGGGCCAGCAGCCCCTTGCGTTGTTCCATGGCGTGATCTAGAGGATGCTAGGTCGTGGAGGTGGGCCAGCATCCTCTTGCATTGTTCCATGGCTTGATCTAGAGGGGGCCAGGTAGTGGAGGCGGGCTAGCAGCACCCCTTGCTGTTCCATGGCTTGATCTAGCAACAACTAGACGTGGGGAGGAGAAGGGGCAGAGGAGGGAGACAGAGAGGAGGGTGAGGGAAAACAGGGGAGAATAGGAGGTAGCGGTGGCTGGGTAAATGGGGAGAAGAGGGAGAGAGTGGAGGCTAGGGTTTGAACTGCCCTTTTATATCATGCATAGAGCTGACTTGATCTAGTAATGGACGGTCTGGATGACCCTAGGACCCTATTCACCGGTCCAGAGGTGCTAATCGCTGTGGAGGCTCCCAGGGGTCTCACCAATTACATCTTTAGATTAGGGGCTTAACCATGTCGTGTTTTTTGACACGAAGTACAAGGAAAGAAACATGACCGTGGACTCATTGATTTTGCTGCAGGAAGAAAATCAAAATGAGTTGAGTGATGATGTTGAACATGATTGTGATGCTGATTGGCCCGACTTCCCTCGACCCGGAGATGCAGAGTACATGAAGGTAAGAAACCTGACGCCCGAGAAAAGGAGGAAGACGGGCAATGAAGAAGACAAAGGACACCGAGGCAAAGAAGTTGGCACCCAGGAAGGGTAAGAAGGCTGGCTAAGAAGAAGCATAATAATGTGTTGATCTCGAACCTGTCTACGTATTTGGTTAAATTTTGGAGTTGTGTTCGTGGGAATTGTCGGGCAAAACAAGTATGTAGTGGTGTCTAAGACAATATGAGTTATTTCACATTCTCGTACTTCTCTGTTCATTGACTATGTGATCCCGCTCTCGTAGTGAAATGTACCGTGACTTGTGGTTTGGTTATGGCTGAAGTCACTTGTCGAAGCCGAAATTATGAATGTGCCACTACTATCTATACAATCATAGCACCGAAGCCAAGGGGGGTTGCTTCTCCAGTTCGATCGATGGTAGTGGCTGAGACATAATTTACATAAGCGCTTACTAGTTGCGCCAGTCGGATTAAATCCCTGCTTTTAGCATTACACTTATTAAATGGTTCTGAGCTTAAAAACAAGTTCTAAGCTGCTACAATCCCATGAAACAGCAATTTATTTAAGCTGCTGGAAAACACCATGGCAATATAAACATCAAAAGGCAACAGATAATGCCTAGATAATGAGGAAATTGCTTCCACTTTTCGTCCTAATCTTGATCTTGTCTATATCACTATCTTGCTTCCGCAACTTAGCATGCACGCCTCCTCCTTGCTCCTTCCTCCCCTTCATCTGGTGAAGCTCCCGGATCTCTCGCTCCAGCACATGAATCTCCTCTTTCTTGTCCCACACAGCATCACGAAGATGCTGAACAATCTCTTTGTGAAAACCTGTAAGGGGCTTTTTGATCCACACAAACTTGTCACATCCTGGTCCCCTCCCTTCCTGGGAACAATAAAAGAAAACAAACACAAAATTACATAATTCTTCCCAGATCGGGGTTACCAATTGCGCATAGCATACGAGGTTACCGCTATGACGCCGTAGTTGCTAAATTTTCATGTAATATTTCCGTCGGTCCAAGAAATCCATCTCCGCATCTTCTCACCGCATAAACACAGCATCTCGGGGTAGTAATTTTAGGGCGTCTTTTGGTACCTAATGGAGGCATCCGCCTGGCGGCATTGAGCCAACCCTGATTCCGCTAGAGACAAACTGCATGAGCTACAAGCCATGGGCTAGGGGGAGTGAGGTCGGAGGAAACAGGGGACGACGGAGGAGCCTTGGATGTCAGAGTAGGGGAACGGTGAAGAGTGATCTATCCCACCCAGTAACTAGAGGAGATTCCTACCGTCCACATTCGGCTGACAGGTGGGGCGTCTAAAGTGCCAGCTTGTCACCCAAAGCTCGAGACCGGGCTCCTCCAAAGCACGTGCCTTCGTTGTTCAAAGGCGCGCGCGTATTGACCGATTTTTTTGCCTCATGCATGCCTACATATCGCTAGGAGGCCTTGCCGAGAAGCCAGACATGCCTGGCCCCATAGTCTTACACCCTCCCCGTACACACGCTATCAGGAAAAACCTTCCTGAACTTTTCATGGCTCACAGCGGTAGATCCATCCACTCCAGCGCTCGTGGTCAGGCTCGCCGCGGTGGATCCACCCCGAGATCCTACCGTTGCAGTATAAAATGGCCATGGTTTCTTGAGCCGAAAGGCTACACTTTGTCTCCAAGCTCGGTCACTCCTATCCTCAGAAGGACTGTTGTGGCGTCGAGCTCGATCCGGTGCGACCAGGCGCAACGAGGTTCGATCGTTGCCACCCCATCCCCTTCATCATTGTTGATTCCGACCAGGAGGAGGACGATGACGAAGCAATGTAGAACACCATTGAAGCCTGCTTGGTGAAGGGAAAGCCATGGGCAGGAGTGGGTGTTGCCGGGAAGGGCATGGTAAGGTCACAAATCGAGGTGGACTCCGACGATAGTGGCATGATCTGGGTCTAGATGTTGTTTAGGTTGGTTGCAATTTTTGTTCGATTTAGTGCGAGTACAATTATTGTAATGGGTTTGGAAAGCTACAGTGGGAATTATGGATAGCTGTGTTTAGCGCAATAACAAGTGTGCTTCCACAATAGAAATTGTGTATGTGCCCTTTGCATGTGGTGGAATCCACATAGATTTCTTAAACAAACTAGCAAAGTCGGATTACAACCATCGGAAAAAATGGAGAAAGAAAGGCATAAGATAGACGAATAGATGCCCAATTTTTCCCGAGCAGACCTACTAGTTCAGACTTCAGACCACTTGGTCGATAAATACTATTACATTTTGTTTCGAGCATTCCCACACATAACTCATAATCCACATACATGCTTCAGCTTGGGCTCCTACTAGTTCAGACTTCAGACCACTTGGTCGACAAATATTATTACAATTAATAGTAGGAAGCTCAATCTAAACAAACCTAGTTTTCACACATAACCATTATCTTCCTAACCTTAGCCTAATGCCCTTCAATCTTCCACTCCAGGATTTCAATCGACAGTGCCATCATTTTGGCATCTTACTTGCACTTGGTCGGTTCTTTCTCTGCCTTGGTCCTCGGAACCTGTCCATATTGGTAGTTGTAACATCATGAACTTTCTTCTCGTGCAGTTCAATCCTTGATGCAGTCAGGTCTTTCTTTGATTTAGCCTTTAGGGTCAGCGCCACATCCCTTTCCTTCACAACTTTTCTAACCTTGTCTTGGAACCTACGAATATCACGGCGAAGTATTAGCGTGTCATCAAGGCCCATTAACCTCATCTTAGCACTCTCAAGAAGTGAGATGACTAAGGCTTCTTTCAACTCAGTATTCTTCTCCCATAATTTATCTAGCGATTTCTGCATAGAAAGTGGCCACTCCGGATCTACCCATTTGACAGCGCTGGACTTTTGGTTGGCCATGCTTCACCCTGCCCTTGACACCCTAAAAACCTCCTGCCTGCGTTGCGTCCCTCGAATGCTACAAATTTAGTGGCCACAAGCTCATGTTTTTTACAATGGGGAGGACTCTCTTCCTCCTCTAAACCGTTATAATCGGAGTCATACAACGTCGCGAAGGCCTAGCACACCAGACGTACATGAGTAATAATAGTAGATCTAGCTCAAAATAAATAAATCCCCATAAAATGTAAGGTATGAGACGACTCACATCACTTTCACCGTCTTTGTGATCTTCACGCGTTTCCTCGCCGTCTCTCCATGAAGCCATGACGAAAAGGAGGTGGAGGAGCGAGGTAACTGTAGGAGAGGTCACTGGTGGGGGGCGAGCCGCCTACTAGCTGCTAAGGGAGTATAGTGGAGTGTAGTGACGATCGTGGCTTTGAGGGGAAGGAAGAGAATTAAAAAATGCCAACCCTACCAACAAAATCTAACGGCTGTTATAACACGAACACATCTAAGGTATTTTGCATGGGGCGCACGGAAAGCGTGACAACTGGCAGGTGGGAGCACGCGCGATTATTAAGGAATATTACAGAACTACGACTACCATACATTCGCCCGACAAGTGTGCTCTCCACACCGGACTAGTATTGATTAAGGCTTATATTTAAGTACAGCATAAGTTCCACAACTCCCTGTCGGTCTTCTCGATGCGAATGCAGAAATTCATCTGCTTGGTCGGTCTAGCACCGACAAGGTATTGGATGGCACACTAAGAACCGACCTCAAGCCGTAAACTCCACCTCGCTCGGCGTTGGGAAGATAGGCGCCACGACTGTCATATGCATTGCATCGGACGACGGCGGTTGGGCGTGCGACCACATCCTCACCGTGTACATCGGCCAGGCACATGAGACCGACGTGATGCATACCACAGACACAATGGTGGGCACAGCGATGGTTCTTGGAACACCAGTGATGATGGTGGGCCCAGCAATAGTTCTTGGAATGCTAGCAGTGACGATCATGACTAAAATAGAGCCGCCCCCATCCTGCAAAGAGAGATGATGACGTGCCGACTCAGGGAATGACACCTTATCTTGGAGAAGAATGGCGTAGCCATAAGAGAGCCTAATCACTTCGATTGGGTGATTCGTTGCAAGGTGGACCACGCGCTTTGCCAGCGAGCCGGTGTAGTTGCAGTTGGGCTCCGTGCAGCCGCACGCGAGCTCGTGCCCTGAGAGCGCGTAGTAGGGGTAACGACGAAAGCATCCAGGTTGGGAGCACACGATCGAGTACGTCACCATGATGTTTCACGTGAGGATCTCCTCCAGATTCAAGGGCTGGCGATCTGAGTACTCAATGTGCCAAAAGTTCTGGTTTGTTTTGTTTATGATTTTATGATGTTAGTGGGTGACATATAAGGGCTACTCGAGCTGGTTTCGTATTTTTTTTATTTTTCCTGAATTTCTTTTTGCCAGGGTTCTGGAGGTGGGCAAAACGGCAAACCCGACGGCACGCGCAGGAATGCGAGGGCTAGTGCAACCTTAAACCTAGGCACGTACCCTACCTAGGTACCCCATAGGGCACCCCAAAACATTTTTTTCCTGACAATTGAGGGTGTTTTCTAGGGTACCTACAGTTAGAAACCGCCAATACCAGAACATAACTCAGGAAAAATACATTATATGCTTGCACCATGAGATAAATACCAACCAACCTAGCCGGGAATGACCATCCACCATGATGTAGCATGCGTGTAAATTGCCTCGGGGCCTATGGTGCACTCAATTCTTGCACCTCCTTTGCAAAATCGCCAATTTTTTAGAGTTGGTAAATGGAAACTCTGGATTTTTTCATGGAACTCTGAAATATCCAGTTGGAGAAGTTGCTTAGAATGGCGAAAGGGACCTAGGTGCCGGGTTTGGAATCAATCCACGTAGTGAATCCATGTTCTGGGCATTGAGTGGGAGGTCTAGGGTTGAAATTCATGTTAACTCCTACTCGATAGCCATTCGGGGGTGCAACGTATGCCACCCGATTTGTCTTATTTATGATTTTATATTGGTAATGGTGACATAAAAAGGATACTCAAGCTGGTTTCATTTTTTTATTTTTTTATAAATTCCTTTTTACCGGGGTTCGGGAGGTGGAAAAAATCGGCAAACCTGCCAGCACGCGCAGTCACGCGAGGGGCAGTGCAACCATGGACCTACATACGTACCCAGCCTAGGTACCCCATTGGGCACCCCAAAACACTTTTTTCCGAAAATTGAGGGTGTTTTCGAGGGCACCTGTAGTTAGAAACAACCATTACCGGATCGTAACTTAGGAAAAATACAATATATGCTTGCATCACGAGATAAATACCAACTTAGCCAGGAATGGCCATCCACCAGGATGTAGCATGCGTGTAAATTGCCTCGGGGCCTAGGATACGCTCAATTTTTGCACCTCCTTTGCAAAATCATTGGTTTTTCTGAGTCAGTAAATGGAAACTCTTGATTTTTTTCATGGAACCCTAAAATCTCTAGTTGGAGATGTTTCTTAGAATGCAGGGAGGTAGACAGGTGTCGGGTTTGGGATCAATCCACGCAGTGGATCCACGGTCTAGGCATTGTGTGTGAGGTCTAGGATTGAAAGCCATGTTAATTAGATGATATCCCGCGCGTTGCGGCAGGAATTTATAGCAATCATTGTTATGTGGTCATATTTGAGAAGTTCCGAATGTCAAAAAATGACAATTCAAAGGAATGCACATCTGTAACAAAGAAAACACTAAATACGTGAAAAGTATTATTTAGCTATTCATGAAAACCTTTACATCTGTGGTGATATATACCAAATACAGCCAAGGGTACCATCGCATAGATTCTTCATAACATCCACACGAATATGATGACTGCCGACAGGGAAACAAAGCATTATCTATGCTCGGAATCTTGTTACAGTATATGCAATAAAAAATACACAGGCATGCAGTCATAATTACTTTAGTTTGGAACTATTGTAGCAGAAAAAAATTGCTTAAAAAACAGAAAGACCCTCTAATAGAATAAAATGACTTATTGTTCCTTTTCTACATTGGCAGCTTGTAACATTTGCATCTCATCAACAAAAACTTTATGCCAAATTTCCGAGTTTTGGAACTGCTAAGATGTTGTATAATCAGTGATTTTATGCCGTAAAATTTCCAAGTGTGGAATAATGGTGAAGTTTCAACTGCCATTTAAGTCGTCAAACCAAGAACTCATGGTTCAATGTAAAGAATGTATTAACAGCACGCCACAAATGCTGAACTACCTGAGGATAGATAGTATTGGAGACAAATGCTGAACAACCTGAGGATAGATACTAACAGAATGATGAAAATGACATGATGATGGTGAAAAACAGATCTATTGGACACAAATTGAATGTGTCACTGGTGTACATATATCCTGACCTAATGTTCAGAAATTGCCATGGTTTAATTCGAGAACATTGCAGAAGTAGTTATGGGATTAGAGAAAATTGAGAGAAAGATGTGAATATCAGGTGAAGAATTGGAACCTTAGTTCTATCAGCGACACTAACATATATGTTAAGATTAATTTCAAATAGGAAACATGAGTGCTTTGCAAAAAACAGAGAAAATCAAAGAGGACAAACCTGTATGTGCATCATGGTTTTTATTGCTGTACATGGTAATAATTACATGCTGAGTCTACTGAATATCAAAGGCAGACACGAATTAGGGAGCAAAAGCAGAAGTAGTGAATCTCAAATGCTAATTCAAGACTGTTTTTAGGCGAAATGGACCACGCCAGTTTACAGAAGTAAACTCATATGCTCGTATGACTGCAATGTAAACTTTGGATGTTGATTTAACTGATAATTTACCAACTCTACAATATCAAACCATTGGTTGGCATTGAGTCACACAATCTGCAGTATAGGGTAGAAAAATGCAGGAACAGAACAAATGTAAGTTACTTAAAATACGTTCTGGAATTAATTGGCTGCACAATTGCAGCGGCCAACAGTTCAGGTCACATTCAGTTTGGCGACCGCAGAGGATTTATCCGGCTGAAACAAAATAAATAAAGCAACATGTACAAATATACCTACTGTAGGGTCAGTCAGTCTCGCTGTATAGTTTTGGAGTCCATCTCAAGATCTCGGCACGGAGGAATCGTAATCAATCTCCACAGATGAAAATACGAATTAAATAAACAGGGAAGGGCGGGGGAATCATCCTTCCAACTCAAAAGTTCTCTAAATAATAACCACTCCGTCAATACCAATGTTAACACGCATGTGGACAGGAGAGGGAAGAAGTGGTGGAACCATGGCCGTATATATGTACATACATGAGCTCTGAGTTGTCAATGATTGTGAGCCTATATTTACATTAATACGTGTGTAGAAAAATACATGTTCTTCATGCAGCAAAATGGCTCGGCCGTTTGGTAATAAACGTTAGCAAGGATTTTCCTTTCTCTTATATGAAAGACCGAATCAGGTTTGTTCCTAGAAAATATTAGTTGATAATTTTTTGGTGCTTCTATTTTCTCCTCACACCTGTGAGGACACATTTATTTGGGTCTGGTAAAATCCCACGCCATATTCAGCCTAGCAAAATACGTAACTGTAAGGCTTTTGTTTAATTAATCTGAATGTAAGGCTTTTGTTCAGTCGAGCAAAATTTTAACTTGGATTTTTTTCATTTTTAACTTAACTTCGGATTTCAATTACCAGTTTGATACTTAGCGATGTTAGAAGAAAAAATCGTAAGGGTTATGGAAATGAATCGCATGGGCTCATTGGCAACTGATGGAATAAGGACATGAAATTCCACACTGAGTTCATACAGTCGACTTAGGCAACTGACAGTATCAGTTTCACAGAAAAAAGTCTCTTAGCTGATAACAGCAAATTGATAGCGGACATGCCAGTAGATGTCGTGAACTTAGAACTGTTGGTTGCACTCAGCAGTGAGAAGAGCCAGTAAATAAGACTAAACACCGAGGAAGGAACATGACGATAACTGCTTTGGAGTCCTCTAGAACCTGAGGAAAGTTAAATTTGTGACCAATGGAAAGTACTGTACATGATAGGAAACCATGAGCAGAAAGAAAGGAGTGGCTCACCGCAGCAGATGCGCACCTACGATCTGGTATTCCTGTATATGATAGGCTGTGGTGTACCACCGAGGACTTCTCGTATTCCTCCCTCAATTACCTGAGCAATTGTTTCTCACGGGGATCACGAGGGAGAGGAAGAGAGAGCGGCGTGGACATTGATTGAGAGGTGAAAACAGAGCGATGCCTTCGAGTGGAGAAGAAGGAGAGTCGTGGGCTGGGTGGGGCTAGAGAATGGGCTTCTAAAGGAAATGGAAAATTGGAAGACGGTGTAGAATATGGGCTCCTCGCGTAGTCAACAGGTGTGTGGCTGGAAAACCAAACGCGCGCACAAACAGACGCCGGAGGTTTGCAACTTTTTTTAAAAAACTGACATGGCAATTTTAGTGGGTCCGCTGATATGGAGGGACTCTATGTTGAGAGAAATATGGCAGTGGGTGTGATCTTCTTAAGGACTCCTACTCGATAGCCATCCGGAGGAACACCAAGTGCTAAAAGTTCTGATTTGTCTTATTTATAATTTTATAATGGTAGTGAGTGACATATAAGAGCTACTCGAGCTGGTTTTGTATTTTTTTGAGTTTTTCTGAATTTCCTTTTGCCAGGGTTCTGGAGGTGGGCAAAAAGGCAAACCCGATGATACGCGCAGGCACGCGAGGGCTATTGCAACCCTGATCCTAGGCACGTACCCAGCCTAGGTACCCCATGGGGCATCCCAAAATATTTTTTTCCCGATAATTGAGGATCTTTTCTAGGATACCTACAGTTAGAAACCGCCATTATCAGGTCGTAACTCAGGAAAAATACAGTATATGCTTCGACCATGAGATAAATACCAACCTAGCCGGGAATGGCCATCCACCATGAACTAGCATGCGTTTAAATTGCCTCGGGACATAGGGCGTGCTCAATTCTTTCACCTCCTTTGCAAAATTGCCGGTTTTTTAGAGTTGATAAATGGAAACTCTGAATTTCTTCACGGAATCCTGAAATCTCTAGTTAGAGAAGTTGCTTAGAATGCTGAGAGGGAGTTGGGTGTCGGGTTTGGGATCAATCCACGCAGTGGATCCATGTTCTGGGCATTGAGTAGGAGGTTTAGGGTTGAAAGCTATGTTAACTCCTACTCGGTAGCCATCCGGGGGTGCACCGTGTGCCAAAAGTTCCGGTTTGTCTTGTTTATTATTTTATAATGATAGTGGGTGACATAAAAGGGCTACTCGAGCTGGTTTCGTTTTTTTATTTTTCCTGAATTCCTTTTTACCGGGGTTCAGGAGGTGGGAAAAATAGGCAAACATGTCGGCGCGTGCAGGCACGCGACGGCTTGTGCAACCATGAAACTAAGCACCTACCCAGCCTAGGTACCCCATGGGGCACTCCAAAATACTTTTTCCCGAAAATTGAGGGTGTTTTCGAGGGTACCTACAGTTAGAAACCGCCATTACCAGGTCGTAACTCAGGAAAAATATAGTATATACTTGCACCACGATATAAATATCAACCTAGCCCAGAATGTCGATCCACCATTATGTAGCATGCGTGTAAATTGCCTCCTGGCCTAGTGCGCCCTCAAAATCATTGGTTTTTGGAGTCGGTAAATGGAAACTCTTGATTTTTTTCATGGAATCCTAAAATCTCTAGTTGGAGAAGTTTCTTAGAATACTAAGAGGGATCTAGGTGTCGGGTTTGGGATCAATCCACGCAGTGGATCCACGTTCTGGGCATTGAGTGGGAGGTCTAGGATTGAAAGCCATGTTAACTCCTACTTAATAGCCATCCGAGGGGTGGACCATGTGCCAAAAGTCCCGGTTTGTCTTGTTTATGATTTATGTGGTAGTAGGTGACATACAAGGGCTACTCGAGCTGGTTTCGTATTTTTTTTAATTTTCTTGAATTTCCTTTTGTCGGGGTTCAGGAGGTGGGCAAAATCAGCAAACCCCCCGGCGCACGCAGGAAAACGAGGGCTAGTGCAACCCTAAACCTAGGCACGTACCCAGCCTAGGTACCCCATGGGGCACCCCAAAACATTTTTTCCCAAAAATTGAGGGTGTTTTCTAGGGTACCTATAGTTAGAAACCGTCATTACTAGGTCGTAACTCAGGAAAAATACAGTATATGCTTGCACCACAAGATAAATACCAACCTAGCCGGGAATGGCAATCTACCTTGATGTAGCATGCATGTAAATTACCTCGGGGCCTAGGGAACTCTCATTTCTTGCACCTCCTTTTCAAAATCGCCGTTTTTTTTGAGTCAGTAAATGGGAACTCTGGATTTCTTCATAAAACCCTGAAATATCTAGTTGGAGAAGTTGCTTAGAATGCCGAGAGGAAGCTAGTGGATCAATAAACATAGTGGATCCATGTTCTGGGCATTGAGTATATGTGTTGTGTCTAGGGTTGATATGAAATTGGTAGTACTCGGTTTTCCCCCTCTCACGATAACTTGTCCTCATTTGGGTTGCTACGCCTTGATTGGTCGACATGATTGTCACATGGATCGTTCCCACCCAACATTGATCGTCTGTGATCTAACGGGCAAGATAGCCTCTGTGTGTGTGCCAGACCTCTCAATCCACGTGAAATAACGAGTTTGTAACTCATACTTTACTTCCATAATCAAATAGAGGGAAAGTGTACAAAGGTGTATAATTTTCATATATGTGTTGTTGAAAATATAAGCAAATCACCATAGTATTTAATCCAAAATAAGAAATAATAAAACATGACTATAAGTGTAGGAATTAACCTAATCATGTATACTAGCAGAATAGACGAACATATCACATTCAACCAGAATAAACAGATCGCATCTATTCCAAAAGCTAGTACAAGAAACTGTAACAGAAACTGAACTAGATAGGAGCAGATTGCGTACGGTGCTGGAGGAGGAATCGGGTTCGCGTTCAGGTTGGCGTTGAGGTTCGTGTTGACACCAGTATCGTCACCCATGTCGTCGATGTAGAGGTTGTTGATGTCCGGGAAGAAGTCCTCGTCGGGGAAGGAGTGGTCGGTCGACGTGATGCCTTCAGTACTCGCGCAGACGCGCTCCCCAAAAACCCGATCGCTCCTCACCCGTACAGGTTCACGAGAGGTGGTGGTTCCAGAGGCCTACTGTCTCGTCATCCGGTGCATGCCAGAAGAGGGGATGGAGAAGGTGTAGCGGCAGCGCAAGGCACTGGAGGCAGAGAGAAAGATGTGTGTAACTCGTATTAGGGTTTACGCCTAAGCCGTTTATATATAGCGCCGGTCGGGTAAGACGTGGGGCGCAGCCCACGTCCGAGTAGTAACAGCCCACGTTTCCGGAAAGACCTGAAACGGCTGACTGAAAATAACTCGCACAATAATTTTCCCGAGTAGCAAAAAGATAAGATCGACACCAAGGCACAATTCTGCAAACCGCGGCACGCGCACGCGTCATGACGAGGCAAGGCAAGGCAAGGCATGGCGTGGCGTGGCGTGGCATGGCGGTGCGTGGCGTGGCGCTCTCTTTAGGAGGTAGTGAAACACTCCACTATATATATTGGTCCAACTCCCTCCAAACTAGCAAGGTGGGACTAAACTTTGGTGCCATTCCTTGCTAGGCATGAATGGCCCATGAGAATTTCAGAATTTGTATTAGGCTATGGGCCAAAGCGCACACCCAAATTTCAGCAATCCCCCACAAAGTCTCATAGGCACATATCATCACATCACATCAATCAGTTCCAGAACATTGTTTATATACCGGTGCGAGGTGGAGACTATTAAGTTGACCTTCCACTTAGAACTTCATGCTACACTAGATTGCAACTTGAATAGTGGACTATGCCTTGAACTACAATTTTGGTGCGCACTAGTTTCACACAAAGTCTAGTACGATAAAAGGCTGCCGCGAGGCTTCCCCACGGTTTGGAGCTTATGTGTCATACTCCGTGGCCTTTCATGAGTTTATTAGAGAGCACCCAACTCCCACAAACTGCGACGTTTGACAGTCAGACTCATATAGGTGTGTTCTTCAGAAGATGTTCTGCAGGACAACATATTTGCTTTAAACAAGCCACTCAGAACACATTAAGGTGAATACCAACCTGCCATGCAGAATAGGAGAGTATTGCATCTATACGGAGTGGTAATATACTGTAAGGATACTCTCCTCCCAGTTGACCAACAGCTTGTCTCCCAACTCTACTTCACGGGATCTCCGATCACATAGAGCGGGTTACCAATGTGAGCAACTCAAAATGTGGGTCTCAAACCAATCTCCCTCGATGCATTATCTATCACATTATGTGATAGACCCTTTGTAAAGGGATCTGCCAGATTTTTAGATGTTTGGATATAGTCCAATGCAATAACTCCGGAGTTCCTCATTTTCCTTACAGATTTGAATCTCCTCTTCACATGTCTTGATGACTTCATATTGTCCTTAGAACTGTTTATTTTGATGATCACAGTTTGATTATCACAGTTCATAAGGATTGCGGGTATTGGTTTTTCAACCACATGTAAGTTCATCAAGTGTTCACGAAGCCACTCTACTTCAACAATGGTTGTGTCTAATGTTGTGAGTTCTGCTTCCATAGTTGACCTCGTTAAGATGGTCTGCTTGCAAGACTTCCAAGAAACAGCGCCACCACCAAGTGTAAACACATAACCACTCATGGTCTTAATCTCATCAGCATCAGAAATCCAGTTTGAGTCACTATACCCTTCAAGTACCCTTGGATACCCGGAGTAGTGAATCCCATAGCTCGCAGTGCCTTTCAAATAATGCAAAACCCTTTCAAGGGCCTGCCAATGAACATCTCCAGGATTTGAGACAAATCGACTTAACTTGCTTACAACAAAGGAGATGTCAGGCCTTGTAGCGCTGGCTAAATACATAAGCGAGCCAATAATCTGAGAATATCTCAGCTGATCTTTCGCATCCTTAGGATCTCCCTGATTCTTTCGAACCAACATGCTAGGATCATACGGTGTAGGAGAGGATCTGCATTCACTATACCCAAAACGACTCAAGATCTTTTCCACATAGTGAGACTGAAGTAGTGTTATCCCACCATCATCATCTTTCAGCAACTTGATGTTCAAGATCACATCAGCTACCCCTAGATCTTTCATCTCAAAGCAACGAGATAGAAAGTCTTTGACCTCCTTGATGACATTAAGATTGGTCCCGAATATCAGTATATCATCAACATACAGACATAAGATGACTCCCTCGCCCCCACCATGGTGATAGTACACACACTTGTCAGCTTCATTTACAATAAAGCCTTCATCAGTTAAAGTTCATTCAAACTTCTCATGCCACCGCTTAGGTGCTTGCTTAAGACCATACAAAGACTTCGGTAACTTGAACACCTTGCCTTGTTGACCATCTATCACGAATCCATCCGGCTGATCCATATAAATTTCTTCATCTAACTCTCCATTTAGGAAAGTCGTCTTAACGTCCATTTGATGAACGAGAAGACCATGCGAGGCAGCTAAGGATAGAAGTACTCGAATGGTGGTCAATCTAGTCACAGGTGAATAAGTATCAAAGAAGTCTTCGCCTTCTTTCTGGGTATAACCCTTGGCAACAAGGCATGCCTTGTACTTCTCAATAGTACCATCAGGTCTAAGTTTCTTCTTGAACACCCACTTACATCCTACAGGTTTGCATCCATAAGGATGATCAGTGATTTCCCAAGTTCCGTTTTCTACGATGGAATCCATCTCACTGCGAATGGCTTCTTTACAATAATCAGCATCTTGAGATGCATAAGCTTCTGAAATAGAAGTGGGAGTATCATCCACAAGCTATACAATGAAATCATCACCAAAGGACTTCGCAGACCTCTGTCTCTTACTTCTAGTAGGAGCTTCATTGTTATCCTCCATAGGATTATCAGGGTGTTCTATCGAAATGGTGGGTTCAGGAATTGTAATTAATTCTTGACTAGATAAACTAGGCATCTCCTAATTTGATGAACTAGACGAATCTTTCATGGGAAAGATGTCTTCAAAGAAAGTCACATCATTCGACTCCATGATTGTACCAACATGCATGTCGGATACCTCAGATTTCACTATCAAAAATTTATAGCCAATGCTATGAAATGCATATCCCAGAAAGACACAATCCACGGTTTTTGGTCCAAGCTTGCACTTCTTGGGTGTCGGCACATTCACTTTCGCCAAACAACCCCAAGTCCGTAAGTAGGGGAGTTTCACTATTTTCCTTTCCCATTCTTCAAATGGAGTAATGATTTTGTTCTTTTTGGGAACACGGTTTAGGACATGACACGCAGTCTTTATCGCCTCCCCCCACCATTCCTTGGATAGACCCGATGTATCTAACATGGCGTTAACCAAATCAGTTAGAGTATGGTTGTTTCTTTCGGCCACCCCATTTGACTGAGGTGAGTAGGGAGGTGTCCTCTCATGGATAATACCATGCTCCGCACAAAAAGAATCAAATTCGTTAGAAAAATACTGTCCACCACGATCATATCGAAACCGCTTAATCTTTTAATCAAGTTGGTTTTCTGATTCGGCTTTATAGATTTTGAAGTTATTAAAAGCTTCATATTTAGATTTCAGAAGGTACACATAAAGTATCGAGTGGAATCATCAATTAAAGTCATGAAATATCGCTTTCTACCTTTTGTCAACTCGCCATTCATTTCACAAAGATCTGAATGTATTAGTTCCAGTGGTGCCAAATCTCGTACCTCAGCAGTCTTGTAAGACTTGCGAGGTTGCTTGGCTTGCACACACACTTGACACTTGGAACTCTTGACAATAGTAAACTTCGGAATTAAATTCATATCGGCAAGCCGCGTCATGCACCCAAAATTAATATGAAAAAGTCGTGAATGCCAAATATTGGATTCACTATCATTGCAAACATGATTAATAACTTGAGTACATAAGTCTGACAAAGATAAGCGGAACAAGCATCCCAACTCATAACCCTTTCCAACAAATTGTCCACACTTAGAAATTACAACTTTATTGGACTCAAAGACCAACTTAAAACCATATCGACACAAAAGAGTTCCACTGACGAGATTTTTATTGATGGAGGGGACGTACTGCACATTCTTCAGCTATACGGTCTTCCCCGAAGTAAACTTCAGATCCACTGTACCAACACCTTGAACAGAATCACGTGAGCCATTTCCCATCAGCATGGAGCCAGACCCTTCGACCTGATAAGAAGAGAACATGGAAATATCAGCACATACATGTAAATTTGCCCCAGTGTCTATCCACCAATCAAGTGAATTACAAACTGAAAGAATAGTAGGAAATATACCGTAACCAACATCCTTCATCTCAGTATCACCAAGAACAACATTGGCGGACTTTCCACTGTTTCCATTTGAACGCTTGTCAAAGCGATTGGGGCATCTAGGATCCCAATGATTAGGATCACCACAGACATGGCAGGATCCTTTCTTCTTATACTCAGTCTTCTTCTTGAAGTTGGTAGTCTGCGGCCTTGTTTTTGCCATCAAACTTTCCTTTGCTATCATACCTGTTCTTATTCTTGAACTTGTGGGACTGGAAGTTATTTTTCTGCACTACATGTGCGCTAGAACTTTCGTCAAAACCTCGAGGACGTGTATCTTTTGCTCTCGCCTTTTCTTCAACATAAAGAGATCCGATGAGATCTGAAACAGAAAACTCCTGTCTCTTATGTTTCAGAGAGGTAGCAAAGTTCCTCCAGGAAGGAGGAAGCTTGGCAATAATGCCTCCGTCCACGAACTTGTCCGGTAAGGTACACTTGAACTGCTCGAGTTCTTTGGCAAGGGACTGTATCTCATGAGCCTGATCCATGATGGGACGGTTATCAGTCATCTTGTAGTCATAGAATTGCTCCATGATATACAGTTCAGTGCCAGCATCCGAAACACCAAACTTGGCGTCGAGTGCATCCCACGCATCCTTGCCATTATCAAATGACATATAGGTGTCAACAATGTTGTCACTAAGAATATTGAACAAAGCCCCCATAAACATGGTGTCGACTTTCTGAAACGCTTCCTCCTTAATAGGAGAAAGGTCTCCCTCAGGTTTGCCAAGAGTGGCGCTATAGCAACCTAGGTTTTTCAACCATAGGGCTGCTCTCGTGCACCATCTCTTATAGTTGACACCGTCAAATGGAGGCGGCCTTGTAGCCGCGGCTAAACCAGTTGAATTCAGTTGCCTATAATCAGGTTTTTGGATTGTTGAAAATATAAGCAAATCACCATAGTATTTAATCCGAAATAAGCAATAATAAAACATGACTATAAGTGAAGGAATTAACCTAATCATGTATACTAGCAGAATAGACAAACATATCACATTCAACCAGACTAAGCAGATCGCATCTATTCCAAAAGCTAGTACAAGAAACTGTAACAAAAACTGAACTAGATAGGAGCAGATTGCGTATGGTGCTGGAGGAGGAATCGGGTTCGCATTCAGGTTGGCCTTGAGGTTCATGTTGACACCAGTATTGTCACCCATGTCGTCAATGTAGATGCTGCTGATGTCCAGTGCGGTGACCCAGCATACCACTGCATGATGTAGTACACTATAGTCGTTGACATAACACCAATGAAACACCATTCACTAGTATTACATCCCTCCGAGTAGTACAACAGAAACACAGCAGGTCCAAGACATGACTATAGGTTACAACTCAACTCTTTACACAAGATCCAGAGAACACTCTAGGTTAAAGAGAGAAAAAAACTTCTTACTAAGAAGAATCAGAAATAAACAACTCCAAAATTATAATACTATTAAGACTAATATCTTAACTAATGGTCTGGCATTGCTGCTATTGTAATACACTACAGAAATAGGTTCTATGGCTAGAGATTCTATTCTTATCTAATAAACAACTTCGTCTTCACTTGAGCTGATGTATATGTTGACTTTCTTGACTTCATTGAAGAGCTTTAGCTTTTGATGATGATTCCTGGAGCATGGCTTGATGTAGTCATCATCTGTACTGGCTTTAGAACATAGCAAGGGTTAAGAAGATACTTTGAGTACGAGCGTACTCAGCAAGTCTGCTAGAAAAGGAGTGTTTGCTGCACTATATCTATAGCCACAGACCATAGGTCGTAGGCAATGCAGGTTTTCGTAAACATTTCTTCAAAGGTTGCTTTTATTCTGAAAAGCTATGTTCGTCAGCCTTCACGGGTTTACCAGAACTTTCATGGAGTTCCTTTGCCGCCGCGTTCGCAGCTCCTTCCCGGAACAGGGAGTAACAAGTTACAGTTCTTACACTCTGCAGAGGTGCGTTACTTTACCCATGAGAGACCTTAGCCTTGTTGCACAACCAAGTCATGACCTTGTCCATACTTCCTTGGTATGGGGCCCTGTCTAAGATCCAAAAGCCAATCACTGCCCCCTTCGCGACCCCGCATGCCTCCTTGGTGTACACCATGCCCACATATTGAATTACGGCAATGGTTTGTACAGACCGTTAGATTCCAGAACTATCGTGGGATGTTGAGGGTTCCCACCCATATGCTACTGTACGACCAAAATTTGTCATAGTTTTATAAATTTGTCTATGATAAATATTAAGGAAACCTGGTAAGAAAAAAGCAAAGAAAAAAGAAAGCATGAGCATATACAGAGAAGAGATTAGGCGCTTGGTATGTATATTAACAATATTTTGGTATGTAGGGGAGACGTGCACAGGTGATAATCTAGAGTTTGCATACTTTGAGTGGGACCCGCTGTTGGCAGGGATAATAAAAAATATGTGGTTTGATCAATTGTTGCTTGGGTCGCTACACGACATGGGCACTTACGTGCGTCTGGTCCCTGACGGTGAGCTAGCTAGCTCAAGTTTAGTTGTTCTGTTTAAATTGATAACCATCTGCGGCGGTGATAGATATTTGGATAAACATGTCTCACTCAAGATTGTCAGACGTTACGAAAAAAACAGTTCCGGCGACCGACGAAGAGCAACAATATCAGATCCCTACGGGCTATAAAAGAAACCTCACGTAGATAGAGGGTGGAGTTCTTTTTTTCACCAGCCGCACCACTTCTTTGCTGACACCATTTTTTTCCACAGCAAACCGATCTACAACATTTTCTCCCCACTGAGCCGATCTACACCACCACGGACAACAAAATATACCTATCACCAATTCACCCATAGATCCATCCATACACATACACGCATTGACAGATCCATTTTGGCACAAGTCCATCGGAGGAGGAGGAGTTAGCAGCGTTCTATTTTTTCATTTTGACGGCGATGGAGAAAATCAAATATGGTGAGTAATTTGCATGTTGTTTGCATTCCTTTCCCTACAGGTTTTGAGTGTCGCCGTCGATGGCACACAAGGCTTCGTGCCATACAGGATAAAAAACGGGTGTTTATTGTCCCCGATTGGCTTTACGCCTACAGATTTTTTGAGTGTCGCCATCGATGGCACACAAGGCTTCGTGCTATACAGGATAAAAAACGGGTGTTTATTGTCCCCGATTGGCTTTACGCCTACAGATTTTTTGAGTGTCGACGTCGATGGCACACAAGGCTTCGTGCCATACATGATAAAAAACGGGTGTTTATTGTCCCCGATTGGCTTTATGCCTACAGATTTTTTGAGTGTTGTCTTTAATGGCACACGAGGGCTTCATGCCATACAGGAATAAAGGTCAGGTGTCCGTACCGGAAACACATGGCTCCATGGGCATGTGAAAAGCAGATTTCTCTGGACGTGCATGTAAAACATAGTCTAACAAAAAATAAGAGGTGTAGCCATACGTGAGTATTTCACAAGAATGGAGTATGGAATTGATCATCGGTGGACTGATCTACAGGGTTATGTTTAAATCAATCGAAAGTTTTCCATATTGGCTAAATTGTAGTCATATTTTCCATGGCGACGGAATATAATCACACGTCTTGACCGACGAGGCGAGACTTAGTTTGTTCGTGACCGACGAGGCCGAACGTTTATTTTACAGCTACATGAGAACTTTTGTATTGATTGAGCATGATATTGCCAGGTGATGAAAAGATGATGATTCCAGAAGCGGCGTGGTCATAGTCGTGCCTGCACATTTTTTCTTGTTTTGAGCAAACATGGGCGTGAGCTGATGACGATGGTCGTATGAAGACAGTTTGATCGGAGGTATTTCACGGTCATGTGGCCGTGAATGTAATTAACTGGGAAGTCTTTCGAGGCTCCAGGAACTAGGAACCTTGCAGTCGCCTATTTTTTCAGATAAACACAGGCATAGCACAAGGAATATTGTAAAAGAGAAGACTTGTAATTTCTTATAAAGATTAATAAAGAGTGCAAGTTTTTTCAGTTTGTTCATTGTCTCTGTGTATTATTTTATTTGTATACAATAGTATACTGGCACGCCCGCACTTAAAATGCCAAGGCGGATAAATTTAAACATTTATCTCGCCAAAACAAATGGCACGCCCGGTGGGACACAGTTTTCCTCCCATCCTTGTTGCTCTTCGTCGGTCGTCAGATTCAGCTCACGCTCTGTCAGCATGTTGCATTTTTGTTCCTGGGTGTCGTTTGGATTGGAGAAGTTCTAACCAAAGTACATCTCGTGCAGGTGAAAACTTTTCCAACACCAACTCAGAGGCTATACTGAAGCAGTTACAGCCTGTGATAATTCAGTTTGGGTCCGGTCCTATTCCGCCGGTCGTGGTTTCAAGCAGTGGCTACGGCTTTAAGGTACATCAGATAGATGACCATTCACGTGACCCAAAATCAAAGAAAGTTTGTGAAGCTGCAGCGGCAGAAGTGAAGAAAGAGCGCCATGCATTAATGCGTGACGCTAGAAACTTGCTGAAGAACCCTGCAGGAACTGCAAACGGCAAGGGAAATAATCATGATGAGTTTTACTTGCTACAGGGGCTGAACAATATTTGTTGTTGTCTGAATTTTGATGTTGCCCGAGCCCGGGAAAGGAACAACAGAAATGCTCACCGTAACTGCAGGAGGAAGAGACAGCGAGTGAAAAATATGCAGTCACTTTTAACCTCACGTGTCTCCCAGAACCATACACCATTAGAGAAACATGAGAAGAGTAATCAAGTCTGCCAACAGGAAGATCCAATCAAAGGAGAGTTCACCATATCCACAAGGGAATGGACTTCTCAAAAGCAATTGGCTGATGGCCTCATCAAAGAAACTATCATGGATGAATTCTGGAGGCGAATTATTAGAGAACGAGGTGGGGTTGCAAAACCAAGAGCAGTTTTGAGGAATGGCTCTCATCGCCAACCAAAATACATGTGGGTACCATGCAATCATATCACCGGGAGAGATAATTCTCATACTCAAAAGAGTAATAGATTTGATGTTCTGGATAGTGAGACTCCAGCGCCTAAAGTAGGAGAATTGCAAAATCAGATTGATCAAATGCAAGACCAAATCAGGAGAATGCAAAGACAATTGCAAAATCAAAGTGCGCCAAGTTCAGTGGGCGTACATAACGAAGGGCGATCGAGATCTTATGCTCACCATTCCCAAAGAGGACCTTATGGTCAGAGAGACCAACAACATAACCATCAGTCGTTGGCAACAGGAAGAGCATATAAGCCTCAGTGGCGTGTCAAAACAGCCCCTAGAGAACTGAAGTCATCGAGTTGGGGCTCTCCCTTCTCGCCACCAAGGTCGCACACTAATGTAATCGAACCTCAACGGAAGTATTACATACCTTCACGGGTAGATATGCATTCTTCTGCTCCGGGTGTAATCCCAAGGACTCATTATGCATCGACCATCAATCGACGCAAGCGCGAGAGGCGTAGGAAGACTCGGGAGGCATCGTATGAAGAATTGCAAGGTCTTGTGTTAAAGCATGTGCATGTCCGTGTCCGCGCAGACGGTCGTATATACACTGAAAATGAAAGGGTCACTCTACAAATCTCTCCCAATCTAGAAAGGGATCGAAGATATAATTCCTTGATAGAGAAATTGGCTCTGAGGCCTGGAAAGGTCGAGCAAACAAATGCTGACGCACATGATATTGGTGTAAGCTCTAGGGTAGCTCCACAAGAGTCACGGACTCCTCGTGGGACTCAATTATACAAGCCGCATATGGAGAGGCATTATAACAAGGGAAATAGAACAAGGAGACCAGATGAGCAGACACGAGAGGGAACATCAAGCATGTGTGGCATGGTGACTGTTCGGTCAGTACAAAATTCAGACTCCGAGTGGGAACCACCTCTTGTTCGTCATGAGTTTTCGTATCCGTCAGATTATGAGATTTTGCCAAATCCGACTCCGATAATCATGAGGAACCCATCACGTATAAGGGCTATCCAGGAAAGTCCATAACAGCAACAATAGAGCAAAGAGAGGCGATGGCAGCAGCTTCATGTCTTCCCTTGACATCGACGAGTGATCAGACCCCAAGAGACAAATTTTTGCCGCGAACAAATAGCTACAGCAGGACTTATGCTAGTATCAGTTCTCGACTCCCCAATGATCTAGATTAGATCCAACAAATGGCAGGACGTCCAGGAGCTTTTACACGGCTAAGAGGAGTAGCTCGAAATTTTACAATGGACTCACCTGACAGTTCGACTAGGCAGTTATCTGATGAAGGGTCCGATGCTGAGTCCCCCTCATCATTGCAGAAGCTCATTCGTTCTCCTAACTATTCCGAGCTAGCTCCCTCTGAGCCTTCGGATGATGAAGATATGGCGGGTGGCGTAAACCTTGCGCCAGTCCACGTCCATGGTGATCAACATAATCAACGAGTTGTTGGTGAACATCAGGGTGACACACCATTAGTAACGGCACCAACGATGACCGATGAAGGGGGCGCTCACCTAGCAGGGCGATTTCTGAATAACCACGAAGGAGCGTCAAGTGCTGCTAATATAGGAGCACAAGGACAAGACTATGGAAGAAGGATAGACTCCATTGATGCAAAGATTGACCAGCTTTTCCAGATGATTGGAAATCTCGCCACAAATGGGGCACAACCTGTTGTCAATCCCCCGCAATAGTTTGTCGATCCTCAGCTGGCCGAGCTTGAGGCCATGGCACAATTTCATCAAACGCCTCATGCAACTGCAGGTTTGGGTCCATCTCAACCCACTGGAGGGATACGTGTCAATGAGCCAGTCATGCCGACACACGCTGCATCTCCTGCTCCTATATTGGGGATATTGAAAGATTATCATGACATCGCAGAAAATTTGATAGATAGAAAAATGAAGAGAATGGCGGAGGATCAAGCTCCAAGAAATCTCGAAAGCGAGTTGGAGAAGCCATATGAGGCATGGAATGATAAGGTAACCTTTCCAGCCGGGTGGCATCCACCAAAGTTCAGGCAATTTGATGGAAATGGTGATGCAAGGGAGCACCTCGTATATTTTGAGGCAGCATGTGGTGACACGGCGAATGTCCCTTCTTTATTGCTCCGACAATTTTTGGCATCTTTGAAGGGACCAGCTTTTCATTGGTATAGCAGACTCCCTTCTGGTTCGGTGCGTAGTTGGCAAACAATGAAAGATCTATTTAAATCTCATTTCATTAGCATGAGTAAAGATACATCCCTTCTGGAGCTATCACAAATAAAACAAGGCAGAGATGAAAAGATCGATGAGTACATTGTTCGATTTCGAGATAGCTATGTCCGGTTGACTAGAGAGATGCACCCAGAAGACGCTGTTGACATGTGCGTCCATGGCATGCAACAACACTGGTCTTTGGAGGTCTCTAGGCAGGAACCAAAAACCTTCAGTGCTCTCGGTAACGCGGTGGCTGCTACAAAGTTAGAATTTGAAAAGGCTCCACATATTATGGAAATGTACAAGAATGCTGGTACCTCAGATTATGCGAGGAAGTTTAATTCTACGGCTAAACCATTTAACAATGGGAGTAAGCCTAAAGTGCAAGCAGATGTCAACACCACTAGATTGTCTACCATGGCCACGACACCCCGACAAAACATGAACATCTTCGGAACGATAAATGACCAAGGACCAAGGGTACGACCTAGAATCCATGAATTGCTAAGAAAGCAATATATTTTTTGAAGAGAACTTGTAAAAAGTTTCTTTAATCAGTTGTCACAACAAGTGGCTTTGAACTTGCCAGAGCCTCGACGACCCGACCAAATAGGGATGACGGATAATCCCCTGTTTTGCCCATACCACAGATATGTTGGTCATGTCATAGAGGATTGTGTTGCCTTTAAAGAATGGCTCCAAAGGGCAATCGATGAAAAGAAATTGAACTTGGATCCACAAGCTGTAAATCCTGATTATCACCAAGTGAACATGGTTTCTATTAGAAAGGTGGATAGCAAGGAAGACCCATATTGGATGCCATTTTCAGAAGTGGAAAAGCAGTTCGAGGGACTCAGACTCACGCCAATGATATCCGAAAGTGGACAAGCTTGGAACAAGGTTCGTCATAAACGTCATCAAGAAAACAAATATTACAAAGTTGTGGATGCCCCTCCTGTGGCATCAACATACAAGGTGAGACCAAACCCGAGCCATTGTCCTATGCCACCAAGGTTTGTTCCAAGACCGGAGGGTGACGAGCCTTTTCCTCGAGCAAAGCCAACCCATGCCACTTTAGGCCAGTTCTTCCCACAGAATTGGGAGCATAGGCATCAGAGTGTAACAAAGGAGTTACAAGAGGAGCCACATGCCTCTATATGCAATGTCTCTTGCAATATGGTTTGCTCTAATGGGGACACAGATGATTCAGATGGAGAAGTAATACTCACGGAGCATGAACATCAGACACTAAGAGCTGACACATCTTTAGAAGAGGACAAGAGAGAAGTAAACATGAACTTGCGCGGGGGAAAGATTTATCAGAACCCCTAAGGACCAAGCAATATAGATTAGATAAGGAGAAGCCAATAACCACTAAGGAAGCTACATCCTCCAAAATCCAACTGGAGAAGTCCAAGGAAGAGGAGGCAAAGGATCATGACGTTGAGTACAATGTCATTGCTCCCTTGAAGCGCATACCAGCTCTTCTAAGTGTTTATGATGCATTGGTACTACTACCAGAGTTAAGAGAAGCTCTAATCAAGGCCCTGCAAAACCAGAGAGTTATCAGGCAGCAATGGCAAAACATAGACTGTTTGACAATATTCTCTATGCTCATCAAATAAAATTTTCTGATGAGGACCAGCTGCTTGATCATGGGGATCATAATCGTCCTCTTTACATTGAGGGAAACGTTGGATCTGCACATTTGCGCAGAATATTGATCGACCCTGGCTCCGCTGTGAATATTTTGCCTGTACGTAGCTTGACTCGGGCAGGATATCTAATGGAAGATTTAAGTGCAACTGAGGTAGTAATTTGTGGATATGATAATCATGCCAAGCCAGCCTTAGGGGTCATTACGCTAAAACTACAGATGTCAGCGTACAGCTTCAAAGTTAAGTTCTTTGTTATAGAGGCCAATGCTTCCTACTCTGCACTTTTGGGACGACCATGGATACATAAATACCGTGTAGTCCCCTCAACATTGCACCAATGCCTAAAGTTCATGGATAAAAATGGGGAACAACAATGTATCTCCGGTAATACCTCTCCTTATACAACCCAAGAAGTGCACCATGCAGATGCCAAATACTATTTCCCAAGTATAGAGTCAGGGAAACTTCAGGGGCGAACCACACCTAATGCTGATGTTCTAATAAAACAAAGCGCCCCCAGTGTTACCCCATCCTCCACGGAGATGAAATTCCTGATTGCGCCCTACTCATCCCATTCAAGAATTTTGATGGAAAAGCCAGGAGGTCGACATTATGATGATGTAAACTCGGGAATGGAGGGCTCCATGACTAATGTTGCTAGGAAGGGTTTATCTGTAGCAGCACCAATTTTGTTAAAAGCTGATAACCCTTTGTCGAATTCCTCGTCTATTAACAAAGGGGCAATAGGAGGATGTACTTTGTCAGCCGCAACCCCCATTCTTTTAAAGGCACAAGATTTCACTAAAGCCCTCGCGAAGAGGCCTGAAACAGAATCTCTGAGTAAGATACCAGGAGTTTCAGGCACGAGCCTACTTATGCAGCCACCCTCCTTGTACATTTCTGTTACCACGCCATTAGATGTCATGACAGTCCAAAGGGCAAATAAACGTGCCTTACCCACCTTGTTTTACAAGGTTCTAGAAAGGAAACCATGTGAAGATGGATATAAGGTGTCAAATGGAGGTTTTGATATAGAAGAAACGCTCATGACTATGAAAGCGGAAGAAAGAATGATTCCTTTATTAAAAAAGGCAGGTTTATCTTTGCAACAGAATAGCAGGTTACCACCACCACCAGTCGTTTGTGAAGAATGGTGGGAACAAGCAGAGAGATTAATTAACAAAGGAAATAATTTCCAACCAAAGTATGGCCTGGGTTATCATAAGCCTGATTCTTCGGATGATGAAGACGAACCACTGACGACGATTCGAGTCACTAGTTGCATGACCTCTGTGTTTGAAAACGGAGATTACTATGAACTAGAGGAAGCTTCTTCTGATGAGGACGGGCTAGTAGAAATTTATCCGTCTCCGCATCGACCACGTTCCTTTAGGGCTGCAGCAAATGCGTGTCAAGGGTTAAGAAATAAACAGTATCTCTTATCTAAGATGCATGAGGTAATGCCAGTGGCGCATGGAGAAGTTCTTGATGCTGCTCCCGCTCCACCTCAGTTAGAAGATGACATTCAACTTACTGTTGATGAGTTAACCGAGGTCAATTTAGGTACCGAGGATGACCCTCGTCCTACATATGTCAGTGCGACACTCACCGATGAAGAACGAGAAGAATATAGGTTGTTCCTGATGGAATATCGGGACTGTTTTGCTTGGTCCTAGAAAGAAATGCCTAGTCTCGACCCGCAAGTCGCTACACACAAACTTGCAATTGATCCACAGTTCCGACCAGTAAAGCAACTGCCAAGGCGCTTTCGCCCCGAACTGCAAGACCTAATAATTGTAGAAGTGGATAAACTAATTTCTGCAGACTTCATAAAAGAAGTGCAATATGCACGTTGGTTAGCAAGTATTGTACCAGTGATGAAGAAGAACAACCAAGTACGGGTATGCGTGGATTTTCGTGATCTCAATCGCGCATGTCCCAAGGACGATTTTCCCATACCTGTGACTGAGATGGTGATTGACGCCACCACCGGATATGGTGCTCTCTCATTCATGGATGGATTCTCAGGGTACAATCAGATTAAAATGGATGAGCATGACGCCATTGACACGGCCTTTAGAACACCCAGAGGCAACTTCCATTATACTGTGATGCCTTTTGGATTAAAAAATGCCGGTTCTACCTACCAAAGTGCTATGACACATGTGCTTGACGGTCTCATACACAAGTCCGTTGAGTGTTATGTAGACGACATAGTGGTAAAAAGCAGAGAGCGAGGATGCCATCCGGAAGATCTTCGCGTGGTTTTTGAGAGGTTGAGAAAGCACCAATTGAAGATGAATCCTCTCAAATGCGCTTTTGCAGTCCAATCAGGGGAAGTTGGCGTACATCCGACGATTCATATCAAATCTCTCTGGGCGCATACAATCTTTCTCCAAACTCATGAAGAAAGGAGCACCGTTCGTCTGGGATGAGCAATGCCAAAATTCCTTCGACAGCATCAAACACCCAGGAGTCTTCTTTAGGTGCCCTCCTTGCGCAACACAATGACGAAGGGAAGGAGGTGGCATGCTATTATCTCAGTCGTACCATGGTGGGTGCAGAAAAGAATTATACAGCCAACCAGCGCTTCTAGGAAGATTTGGAAAATGGTCTGTTTTAATGATGGAGTTCGATATCACTTATGTTCCACAAAAGGCTATTAAGGGGCAAGCATTGGCTGATTTTCTTGCGGCACATCCTGTGCCCGATAATTCACCCTTGGTGACTGACTTTCCTGATGAGGAAGTATTTAACGTCAACACAAATATATGGGAGTTATATTTTGATGGCGCCTCCCGGACAGAAAAGGATCTTGATGGGGTACCCAGGAGGAGAGCTGGAGCAGGGTTAGTGTTCAAAAACCCCATGGGTGGAACATTTTATCATTCCTTTTCTTTGATCAAAGAGGAATGCTCAAATAATGAAGCTGAATATGAGGCTCTTATATTTGGTTTGCTTTTAGCACTCTCCATGAGTATAGGTACACTGCATGTATATGGTGACTCGCAATTAATTGTCATGCAGATTAATGGTATCTATGAGGTGCGCAAGCCAGAATTAGTTCCTTACTGTCAGGCTGCTCAGAAATTAATGGAAAAGTTCGAAATTATTTTAGTGAACCATATCCCTCGTGGAGAAAATGCATCAGCGGATGCATTGGCGAAACTGGCTGCCGCACTTGTCTTTCCGGATGGCAAGTCCACGCAAGTCAGAGTGGAGGAAAGATGGCTTCTTTCGGCTGTTCTTGAACTCGTCCAAGAGGAACATGAAGTAAATGCAATCACTATTGCTCACGTCAAAGAAGGAGATTGGCGTAAGCCTTTCTTAGATTATTTCAATCATGGAAGCCTCCCAGATGATTCTGTGACGAGACGACAACTACTACGTCGAGCTCCTTCCTACTTATTAAAATCAGATGTTTTGTATAAACGATCTTTTGACGGAGTTCTTCTTCATTGCCTCTCACAAAGTGAAGTTGACATGGTACTGAAGGAAGTACACTCCGGGGTATGTGGTGGACATCAAGGTGGAGCTAAAATGTACCATAGTGTCAAACTAGCTGGGTACTACTGGCCAGGCATCATGAAAGATTGTTTAGATGTTGCTAAAGCATGCCATATATGCCAAATCCATGGGGATTTCAAGCATCGGCCACCGGTACCGCTACACCCTACTATACCCTCCTGGCCATTTGATGCCTGGGGCATTGATGTGATGGGACCTTTTGATCCGCCATCTGCTGGGGGCCATCGATTTATCCTGGCGGCTACAGACTACTTTTCAAGGTGGTCTGAAGCAATTGCTTTACCTGAGGTGAAGACCAATAATGTTATCAAGTTCCTAGAGCGAAATATAATTTATCGCTTTGGTGTTCCTCACCGCATCACCTCTAATAATGGCAAAGCCTTCAAATCACACAAGATGTATAGATTTGCAGAAAAGTATAAAATACAATGGAACTTTACCACAGGGTACTATGCACAAGCAAACGGACTAATAGAAGCATTTAACAAGACCCTAGGGAAGATACTGAAGAAGACAGCGGACAAGCATAAAAGAGACTGGCATGATCGTCTCTTTGAAGCTTTATGGGCATATCGTGTTACCGTCCGCACACCTACACAAAGCACACCATATGCTCTTGTCTTTGGCAGCGAGGCTGTTCTACCACTTGAGGTTGAAATACCCTCACTCCGAGTGGCGATACATGATGAACTCACAGATGATGAACAAGTCAAGTTACGATATCAAGAGCTGGACACCATTGAAGAAGAACGCTTGCACGCACTTCAAAACCTTGAGCTCTATCGTAAGAATATGGTGCGAGATTATGATAAACTCGTCAAGCCAAGAGTATTCAGAAAGGGGGAGCTGGTGTTAGTTCTCCGACGTCCCATTGTCCTACTGGGGAAAAGCAAAGGGAAACTTGAGCCCAAATGGGAGGGGCCATATATTATTGAACATGCCTATGACGGTGGTGCCTATCAGCTTATTGATCGAGAGGGACAACACCCAATGCCTCCTATTAATGGCAAGTTCCTTAAGAAATATTTTCCCTAATGGCTGCCAAGTGGTGATCCAAATTCAAATAAAGACTAACTTTGATGAGACGGGACAGAGGCCCGACGGCAGAGGCTTGGGTTGTAATTGAGAGGACCCTGTGGTAAATAGAGCGGGGCAACATGGATCAATATTTACCAAAGCCATCACTGCTAGATACACCTATTGTAAGCTGCTGCATGGGATTGTCGCCTCATTGTAAACCCTCAGCATTGTGTAAAATCCCCTGATATAGTGAAGTTTTGCTGGATGGTGCCCGTGGTTTTTACCCCTTCTCTTTGGAGGGGTTTTCCACGTTAAAATCGTTGTGTTGTTCTGTGTTGTTCTTATCTACTTTGTTCTTTTTGCATGTTTTGATTTTAAGTTGCCTGACTCCATATGGTATCCTCGTTGCTAATTATGGATTACATGTTTTTTTCATATAAAACGACAAGGGCTATCAGTTGCCCAAAACAAAATAAAAGGGCTCCTCCTCCAAATGTTAGACTGGGACGTGTGAGTTTTGGTTGCAAATGGATTTGGTCACAAAGGAAATGTTGAGTAAAACAAAAGGTTTATTTTGGTGTACAAATCCTGCTATAAAAAACGACATACAGATCCTGCCATAAAAAAAACGATGTACATACCCTTGAGGCAGATATGTTCAACAAAGAACTACAAAGAATCGCGCTGTTTAGAGCAGCCCAAGAAGATTGCAAAATAACAGGCTCACGAATAACGTACTAAGTGATACCAACAAAAACCTATCCCAGATTGCTCGATTGGTCCTAGGTCATGGGCCAATGGCCACCCTCATATATGAATATCTATTGCAACCTTACTCATGGGTACCATATATAGTCTAACAATCGAAGACGGAGCCCACATTTCAAAATTATTTTAAAAAAATGAATCCTTTTTATACAACAGGTTTTGTTGCATTGGTTGTGTGTACCTTATCAATCGGAAGACTTTTCTCAAGTGGTATGGTGTTTTCGCCACAATTCAAAGGCATGATATTTCGCCGCAATGCTATGGTATGATATTTCACCATGACATTTCAAGGAGCAGTGAAACATGCCAACATGGTCTATGTGGATCTGTAAAACCTTTAACTCAGCTGGCTGGCACTGTAGCGTATTACAGTCGCAGTGGGGTTAAGAAAAAGCCTCTGGAGCTATGGCATGTTCTTTCGCTAAGGCTCGATGAAACTCTGGTTGGCACCATAGCTGCAAGACGGTCGCAGAGGTTTCTTTCCTATAACACCACAATATAGGAGAGGATACTATGATATGCATCATGGATCTTTCCATCTTATTAGCTGGCACCATCATGGTCGCAATGAGATGAATTTTCTCTCATGGCATATACACGACATGGACCTTCGTTGTGGATTTCCTAGAGAAATAGGGGTTGCATTATGTTTTCAAAATATACAAGTTCGCAAAGATATGGATCTGTTTTGACATAGCTTTCGTCATGGTTTTGCACCCTATTACGACGTACACCAACATGGAGTTTCGTTGTGGTTTCGCCAAGTTACACTTACAGGTTGAAAGGAACTATAAGATTTAAAGGTTGGTCCTCGTCATTTAGTGGTTCACACAACCTTTTTAATGTGGACGGGGTTTTACCCAATACAGAAAGGATTAATCATGCATTAATCAGAAAGGATTATCACCTGAAGATGGTGACAGAAATACACGTTCATTCCATATTCAGGAATATTACAGGTGCCAAGACGGTTTTGTTCTGTATAGATCAACTAAAGAATTACAAAAGGGTTCAGAATAAAAAAGGGAGGACAAACTGAAAACATAGCTATGGGTAAAAAAATATAAAGATGGCGATGGCGACAGGAGTATGAGCAGATCTCTAGTGAATGATTTACTCATCATCTTCGTCACTCTGATCGTTTCCGTCATTGCCTTCTATCACACAAGACTCCACAAATTTAAGTTGTTGCCGCAGGCGAATCGGGAGTGCTGAATCTCCATGGCTTCCTATCTCTCGGAGGACGGCATTGATGCTCACTAAACAAGACTCACCTTGTGTCAATAAGTCCTCAAAAGCAGACATGGCGTATGATGTCTCATTCAACATATCGATGTACTGACCATGAAGATCACATATCCTTGTCTCATAGACTTCCTCAGCGGAAATCCTTGACCGTGCAAGAGATAAAGCCTTCTCTAGTTCTTCAATTTCAGTCAGTTGCTGCTTCTTCCTCTTCCCCACTTCAGTTTGGAGTTGATCCCAGGATGTACTATAATCTTTAAGGGAACTAAAGCCCAGCGCAACAGATTGGCGGGACTTCTGGCCAATCTTTAATTGCTCTCGGATGTGCTCCTTGTCAGACCGCAAGTTGGAAACACAAAAGCCAATGGCATGTTCCTCCTTGTTGGACAGGTTCCTTTTTAAATCTGATAGCTCACTCATAAGTTCAGCTACTCTTTCTAGGATGGTTCTGCCTTTGAATATTGCCTTCCAACCCTTCAAACTCTTCTCAATTGTGGTGACCAAGGTGACCTTGTTTAGAACCGGTTGGGCAATCAAATCCTGGATTTGTTTCAGGTCACGTTGTGGATAACACATCAGTGCCTGAAGACTTGAGTCGGCAAATTCCGGCACCACAATCTTGCTGCGGCCTTCATACTCATTAAGCTCTTGCTTCTCAGCATTGCATACAGGTTTGGTGAACTCATCACCAACGTTATCTATAAAGCACTTCATTGTGCTAGTGATGCTTGCCTGTAGTGTCCTAGCCTTTAACAAGGCCTCTTCTAACTCTCGCACGTCAACTGCAAAACAAAGGGAGTAGGAGGTGATGATGGGTTGGAATATGAGAATACCTCAGTCCTACTTGACTGCATAGAGTATGAAGCAATGTGATACAAGATCATGGCATCAGCGGGCGATGTAGAAGGTACCTGCTAAATCCAAGCAAGATTTCTTAGGCAGACTCTCGTCAAGATGATCCGTTGGTTCAGATGATGTTTTAAGAACCCGTTTCTGTGTATCATTCTGGCCTAAGTCCATATGACTCGCATTAACTAGTTCAGAGAGGTGCGGCTCTGCAACAATGCTCTCAAGTCGCATTGCACCATTATCAATTGGGTGTGTAACAGGCTGTGCAACAGGTCTTGCAACGGCAGATGAAAGCGGGCGAGTTTCAGTACTTGCAGCAGTACGTGGAGTTTCCACGACATAAGTGATCTCGCTATCTGTTTGTTTAGCGGTGTTGCTCTTCTTAGAAATTGCAGCAGTTGCTTTTCTTTAGACTTGGGTATTGAAGAAGCTAAAAGAGACATGCACGTGTGTTGTTTAGTAAAAAAAAAGGGGAAAGGAAATATTCAGTGTTACAGAGTACGTAGCTAACCTGAAGTAAGATCTGTTTTGCCTTCTTTGATTTTGTAAACAGTTGGAGCTGATTGGGTGGAGTTGTTATTTTTATCTGATAGTATTTGAGAGTCAATAAGAGGAAGATGTCATTTTATTCAGAAGCAAAGCAAAGAGTATAAAAACACGGAATAGTATTTCTACCTGAGCCAGGGGCAATTTTACTGTTCTTCCTTGTAAAAACAGATGAGGTGGTGCCCAGTAAATCGACCCTCACAGTTTGGGCTGTCTTGGATGAAGTAGTTTCGTCGGCTACAGATTCAGGAGGATGTACACAAATGTATAATTAGTGTTAGAAAGTACCGAAAAAGAAATAAGGAATATCTATGTAACCGAGTCTCCCATGTCTTGCCTGCTTTAGGGTCAAGTTCTGTACTATGTTTTTCAGAAGTACTTCCTGCCACTAATACGTCTGAGCCTGGACAAACAAGATGTTTAGTTTAATTTAGAGAAATGAGAAGGGAATGTTTTTTTACAGAGTAATATGCCTCGTACCTGTGCCAATGAGAGTCTTGTTTTCTTCAGCTAAAAGAGGCGCAGCTTCCTTCGGTATAGTTTTCTCCGTTGTCGGTACTGAAGCTGTAAACATGTAGTGTATGTGTGATAGGTGAAGGGTTATTGGCTATAAGAATATGAGACTTCCGTACCTGAAGTAATTGTCACATCCTTCATTTTCTTTGGACGAAGAGAAACGGGCAATTCTTGACCTGAACAAATTAGATTGTTCTTTTGAAGGAAGTTGAGTGTGGTCTCACACCATTTGACATATTCAAATGAACGTTTCATCCTTCGTGACAGCGGTTGCAAGCAGAACTGGTGTCCTGCTGGGGAATAGTATGCTAAGTGCCTCCTTTGCAGATGCTCAATGGTTTCTGCGCGAGTGCCTTCTAAATAATCAGCAAACTGTAGGAGGTATTGGCCATTTTTTCCCTCCATCAAGAAGTCAGGAACATCCTGGTCACAGGCGTGCATCTGAGCAAAACGATGAGGGCAGTAAGCTAGATTTTTGTAAATCTGGCACCTTGCGTATGTGATAGCACCTACACTAGCACTAATCAACATATCAATTGCAGTGATCCGAATGTTGCAGCGACCTCCACCAATTTGTTCACGAGCGTCATTTATCAAAATATCTGTATCTGATTTAGGAAATCGTATGGATGATCTTCCCAGGAAATGACAGCGAGAGGAGATTTTCTATCCTCACTCAAGTCAATGAAGAGTCGATGGGCGGTGTACAGGCTGACCTCCAGTGAGGTAATCCTCCAAGCGTCCATGATAAAAGGAGGAAAATGAGTAAGCTGGGTATCCATGTTTGTTTGCTTATGTTGGGTTGTCCAATAAGAACAAAACCAGCCCATAACAAAGTGAGCCGGAAGAGGCAGTTGGCATTCGCTAGCTGAGTTTGGGTTGGACTTGACATGTTGACATATAGCATCTATGCTCTGATACAAGTGTGCTAGACTTGCTGTTCCAATAGCGAGGCGAACTCCCTAAGCAAGGCTCGCAGCAGCATTGAAAACTTCAGGACGAATGTAAACCCCCTCCTCAATAGGCACGCAGTAAGTACACAGCCAAGCAGCTAGAAAGGCTGCACGGTGTACATCATGTGCATATTCGCCTTTGTAAAACAGGTTATTGTTACCGAATATGGCAGTAAACTTTCCATGCAGTCTGGTTGTGTGGAAATCAAGGTGTGACAGTAAAGGATCTTCAGGATTGGCATAAAAATCATCTGGCATGTTTGCTTCTGGTTGAGTAGTAGCTTCAAGGCCTTCACCTAAAATGAAAAGAAAAAAGGGAAAGGCAGAGGACTATCAATATTTTTGAGGTGAGCGAAATTATAGAAGTAAGTTTCTACTACTCTTACCCAAGAAGTGGTCCAACCATTCGACAATGGTAATGGTACCGGAGCTGCTCGTGGAGGTCGATATCCATATTTCAGTGTAAGCATCGTGAAGAGCTTGGACAATACTTGAAACTTCGTTTGATAGGGGGATGCGTTCTTCATACAAGTGTCCTGATATTGGGAGGCCCATCGCATCGTACACGGCAATAAGAGGATATCCCATTTCTCCTTGAGCTGTGATTAAAGTATGTCCTTCCGTGTTCCAAAATGTCAAAAAAAGCTGTAAGAAGTGAAGCATTGATTGGAACACGGTAGAGAGAGGCTAGGACGCCACGAAATATATCAGCTTTTAGTAACATGGCTTTGTCCTCTTCAGAGATAAGCATCATCCGTGCCCAAAGAAGCAACTTGGGAGGATATATGATATTGGTACTGAGCTTAAGAGAGGCATCATTCCACCAGTGCTTTGCCGGGGAATGGAGAAATTCTTGCGCCAATGTGGAAATTTGCACAGGGGGAGCCTCTTTAAGGACGGGTTTTAAAACAACAAAGGTGGTACTTTTCTCCTTTGTTGCTAGTTCTCCAAATCCTCTTTGTACTCCCTCATTGCGAAAGAATCTGCTAGTTAGCTGACGAGGTGGTGTAGGCACTTCACAGCTGTGTGATGGTTGAGCTTTAATAGAGAGCCTCCTAGTACGCTCGAACTTCAGGTTCTTTGCTATCATGGTAATGTACTTGTCCGTGGCATCGCCAACATTGGGATCAGTAAGTTGCAGAATGTTCTCAGGACCTTCACTATACACCTCGTTCTCAGGTGACCACATAATGGCCTCTCCGTCAGCACCTGCTCTCTCGTCAATGTCTGTGTCACTTTTGCACACAGGGATGGCCGAGTTCTGAAAGGAATATATGAGAGAGGGGAATTAATATGTAAATATGCATGAGGAGAATATGGGATGTAGTACATGTATAAGTGATAAGATACCATACCAGAATAGGGGCAGATCCAGCTTTGAACTCTTTATACACCTTTTGAACTTTTGATGTGTTATCCTTCAGGTCGCTTTTCTTGTCATCGACATGTTTCTTGCCCATATCGTCAACGTCCCAGCCGGATTTGGGCCAATGGGTATAGCCTTCACTGTGCCTCGAAGGAACTTCTCCCTGGACTTGAGGAAAACGAGTGTTGTCTTCGTCGTTTCGAGCTTGTGCTCGAGGAAAGTTGTTTCTGTGCTGCTGTGAAGGATCAGACTGTGAGGAATCAAACTTTGGTTTATATTTAGGTGGTATACGGTGGTACTGTGGGTTAAATCGCCCACAGCCACGGTAACCTCCGCGACCACGGTAACCTCCACGACCACGGTAACCCCTTTGCTGCTGATGTTGCCTCGGTACCTCATGTAAATCTCTGGTGAGACTCAAATCGTTGCGTGAATTGGCATTCTCCGCTCTGCCTCCTTGATATTCCGGATGCTTGCCCTGAGAGTGGTGGTCATGAGATTTATGCATCAACAAATACAGGAAAGTTGTTTCTTTACCTGCCAATGTAAAGAAGAAGATATGTAAGATTAAGGTAAATAGGGAAAGAGATAAATATACTATGGGATTTAACAAAGCTGCTAGTCGGTCTGTTTATTGATGTAACGACATCACCCATTACACATCTGTGCATGATATTACAGGGCATCAGCACAGAATGTCGACAAGGTTGTGTACCCGTCTCCTTGGCATGCCTATTTCAGGCTGATTGCTAGGAAGGGGCAACATCTACCGGTTCCTATGTTTAAATCTGCACGATCAGAAATAGGATTGCTCTACTCGCTCCTGGCAACATATACCTCCTCCTGATTGAGGACTGTTTAAGCTGCCTGACTAATAGTGGTAAAGATTCAGCAAAGATGGCATAAATCGGCCCTGTGATTGAGCTCATCAATTCTTTTTGATTCAGGCCCGTAGCAAAATTAGCAAATCCACCGTGCCAATTTTAATGCATGCATACGCCAACGCTAATGACCTGCTCTGATTACTTTGAGGCATGCTCGCGGCAATGTCGATGACCTGCTATGATTCATTATGCTCATGCTTGTGAAGCATTGGAAGTCTGCTATGAATCTCCTGATCTCCCGATTCATGCCCTGGCGATGCCAAAATATGCTATGGCTCTTTCTCTGTTCTTCATGAGGGAATCCTCAGATTTGTTCCTGCTAATAGTCAAGAAAAAATAAAGAAAGATAGGTATTACCTTGAGGTAGAAAAGGACTCGGCTCGTTACGAAGCAGATCGATTTCTACGAGGGAAACTGGGAAGCTAGGCGAGAGAAGACGGCTGAGAAGCTGGGAAGTTACGGCATGCATATATATATACAGAGATGATAAGACGTGATTAGTTGGGATCCTACCGGTCCAAATCATGAGATCAGAGTCTGTTGAATTACGGATTGAGGATCCGGTCATTTAAAGTTGCGTTTTGGTTAGGATGTCAGAATATATCTATACATATGTTGAAGGACTTTGAATTTGGTGACCGAAAAGAGGTTCAGATCTGTCACGTTACAAAGTTTTTTTTCTCTTTTCGCCAAGTATAGTACGAATTGCTACGCATTCGAACTCTACTAGGCGAGGGGCATTTGTACGACCAAAATTTGTCATAGTTTTATAAATTTGTCTATGATAAATATTAAGGAAACCTGGTAAGAAAAAAGCAAAGAAAAAAGAAAGCATGAGCATATACAGAGAAGAGATTAGGCGCTTGGTATGTATACTAACAATATTTTGGTATGTAGGGGAGACTTGCACAGGTGATAATCTAGAGTTTGCATACTTTGAGTGGGACCCGCTGTTGGCAGGGATAATAAAAAATATGTGGTTTGATCAATTGTTGCTTGGGTCGCTACACGGCATGGGCACTTACGTGCGTCTGGTCCCTGACGGTGAGCTAGCTAGCTCAAGTTTAGTTGTTCTGTTTAAATTGATAACCATCTGCGGCGGTGATAGATATTTGGATAAACATGTCTCACTCAAGATTGTCAGACGTTACGGAAAAAACAGTTCCAGCGACCGACGAAGAGCAACAATATCAGATCCCTACAGGCTATAAAAGAAACCTCACGTAGATAGAGGGTGGAGTTCTTTTTTTGACCAGCCGCACCACTTCTTTGCTGACACCATTTTTTTTCACAGCAAACCGATCTACAACATTTTCTCCCCACTGAGCCGATCTACACCACCACGGACAACAAAATATACCTATCACCAATTCACCCATAGATCCATCCATACACATACACGCATTGACAGATCCATTTTGGCACAAGTCCATCGGAGGAGGAGGAGCTAGCAGCGTTCTCTTTTTTCGTTTTGACGGCGATGGAGAAAATCAAATATGGTGAGTAATTTGCATGTTGTTTGCATTCCTTTCCCTACAGGTTTTGAGTGTCACCGTCGATGGCACACAAGGCTTTGTGCCATACAGGATAAAAAACGGGTGTTTATTGTCCCCGATTGGCTTTACGCCTACAGATTTTTTGAGTGTCGCCATCGATGGCACACAAGGCTTCGTGCCATACAGGATAAAAAACGGGTGTTTATTGTCCCCGATTGGCTTTACGCCTACAGATTTTTTGAGTGTCGACGTCGATGGCACACAAGGCTTCGTGCCATACAGGATAAAAAACGGGTGTTTATTGTCCCCGATTGGCTTTATGCCTACAGATTTTTTGAGTTTTGTCTTTAATGGCACACGAGGCTTCATGCCATACAGGAATAAAGGTCAGGTGTCCGTACCGGAAACACATAGCTCCATGGGCATGTGAAAAGCAGATTTCTCTGGACGTGCATGTAAAACATAGTCTAACAAAAAATAAGAGGTGTAGCCATACGTGAGTATTTCACAAGAATGGAGTATGGAATTGATCATCGGTGGACTGATCTACAGGGTTATGTTTAAATCAATCGAAAGTTTTCCATATTGGCTAAATTTTAGTCATATTTTCCATGGCGACAGAAGATAATCACACGTCTTGACCGACGAGGCGAGACTTAGTTTGTTCGTGACCGACGAGGCCGAACGTTTATTTTACAGCTACATGAGAACTTTTGTATTGATTGAGCATGATATTGCCAGGTGATGAAAAGATGATGATTCCAGAAGCGGCGTGGTCATAGTCGTGTCTGCACATTTTTTCTTATTTTGAGCAAACATGGGCGTGAGCTGATGACGATGGCCGTATGAAGACAGTTTGATCGGAGGTATTTCACGGTCATGTGGCCGTGAATGTAATTAACTGGGAAGTCTTTCGAGGCTCCAGGAACTAGGAACCTTGCAGTCGCCTATTTTTTCAGATAAACACAGGCATAGCACAAGGAATATTGTAAAAGAGAAGACTTGTAATTTCTTATAAAGATTAATAAAGAGTGCAAGTTTTTTCAGTTTGTTCATTGTCTCTGTGTATTATTTTATTTGTATACAATAGTATACTGGCACGCCCGCACTTAAAATGCCAAGGCGGATAAATTTAAACATTTATATCGCCAAAATAGCTGCATATCCTCTACGAATTACCAATTAATATGCACGCTACGAGTGATAACAGCCACGACCTGCACATCTGGGTCCATACGAGAGGAAGAAGATACAGCTGTCTTCCCTGTCCCATTCCAAATCTCATGGTTAACACGTGATATACGGCGCAAGAATCACTGGCGATATTGGTTGTTAGGTCCTAGATAATATGTTCCTTTACAACCGGAACTTTTATAGTAGGTTATTACCTCATGGTAAATAACCTATAATGACATTATTATGAAAATAGGTTTTCGGATCTTTTTCAAATGCAGGTGATGACAACACTGGATTTGCAAAATACTTTACAGAAAATAATCAAAGGACATGAGCAAGTGTGAACTTGCCGTTTGTGATTGCAAGATTATGCACTCATGGTCTTCGAGACGACATAAGATCCAATATTTGAAATCTCCATCATTGGTCCGTTAAGGACTAATGTTTAAAGAAGCAATATGCTGTTGTGCATAAGTAATGCTATGCATTTTGTAAAAACCCCAAAGTGAAACCCCAATACTGTAAGTGAAGTGAACTTAGGTGATTCTTTTAACAATTGGTTTATCTTCAAGTTTTTACTTCACATGAAGTGCATCTATAGGGATTTTAAGTTTTGATATACAAGATATAAAAGTAGAGTGCAATAGTAATTTAAGATTTAGATTAGTTGCTATTTGGTGATTAGGATGGAAGTCTATGTATTGGATTATTAAGGTTTGAAAGAACTATCCTAGAGTTGTTGCTTAAAGTGGCAAAAAGAATAACATTTGAAGAAAAGATTTCCTTTCTAAGGTTTAAACAACCATTATTGTTAATAGAACATGATTAATGTCTTTTGGTGTTTGATGTACTAGTTTGGACTTGAGATGCTTTATGTCTTAAGTTTAAATAGACCAAAGTTAACTATAAAAACATAAGGGATTTATTAGACATGATGTTTATAAGCTTTGAGACTGAAGTTAATTTTAAAAGGTTAAGTAAACTTAAGATGTAATATATTTTAATTATTCCCAAGTTTTAGATTTATGATAGGTATAACTAAGGTGTGGAATTATTCACTTTATATTTAAGTGAATGATTGGATTAAATTTGTTTTGCTTATTAAAAAATAGTATGTATTTATTTAATGGAAGCATAATTAGATGATCTTAATAATTTGTTAAAATTTGAAGTTATGTTAATAATGGTGAAGATATAATGGTTATTCACCATATTGTATAAATGGGTGATATCCAATGTTTATTTAAAAGAATCCTTAATAAGATTTTTAAAAGAATGTTTTAAAGTTAAAAGTTATACTTAAATTTGATTATGACTTTAAGTTGTGGTTTGGAATTTGATATAAAGACACTAATTGCTCAAGGTTTTATAAGAATGGTGATTATTTCTTACTTAATAATTATTTTTAAAGAATTCACAAAATAGGTATGAGGTAAGGATTTATTATTTAAAAAATTAAAGACTTTTCTAATAATATATTTAATATTTTTTAGTGTAATATATTTATTCAAGACCTTAAAAATGAATTTTATTTATTTTTAAGTATTATCTTTATTTTTATAAAATTCATCAAAGAATTAAGTGTCTTTAGATATTTGCTTTATGTTTTATTTGTAAAACTCTAAATTAGTATTTTTTTTTTGAAATAGTAAAGTTATTATACACAAAAATGATTTTTATTTTTTTAGAGTTTTTGTTTTATTTTATAACATTTCATTTAAGATTTAATGGTGTTAATAATTATTTTACTTTATATTTATTTTAAAAAAATTAAAATTATATTTTTATTAGGTAGATATTATTTTTGTGGTTATTTTGATATATCATATGTATTTTTGGGATATTTCTATATTTTTCTAGGGTATAAATTATATTCAGGATTCATTTAGTAATTTCCTTATTTATTTATTTTTAAATTTAGGGCCAGTTGGGTGTTGGGATTGGGCCGGTCCGGCCTAGTCCGATCTGGCCCAAGGCAACCCTACCTTGACCCCACCCTCCCCTCACGCGTCAACCACACTCATACTCAACCCCCGCACGCACGCCTCGCCCCCAGGTCGCTGGCGATGCCGCTGCCGCTGCCAGCGTCGTCGCCTGCCTCACTGACCATCGCCGGCGTCCCCCGGTGGCGCCATGCCTTTCTATCTCTCCTTCCTCGATTCTCCTCCACTTTGGTGCCTAGCACCCTCGCGCGCTCACCCCGGGAGAAACCCTAGATTCTACTGCTTGTGCTCACAACTCGCCCCCCAATCCCGCTTCTCCGGCTGGTTGGCGTCGGGACGGCGCGGCCTAGCTCGTTTTACCGCTCCTACCTATGCTTCCAGTTCAAGGTCCTCTTCCTATGGCGATGTGGTACTGTAGTTACCACTGCGGCCGACCCCTATCCCTGATGCCGGAGGGACGGCATCCAGGGATGCAACCCCGGTGCCCTTCGTTGCTTCGTCATGCTGCTTCATGATCTTCCTGTGGTGGTGGGGGAGGTGTTGTGGCATTATTTCTTCTCTGACACAGGCGGGAAGGCAAAATTCTGCAACCCCGGCGTCGGCCTTCTTGTCAACTACAACAACCATGTCATTAGACAGGTATTGTTTCTGTGACCGGCCTTGGAGCCAATGGATTGTTTTAGGCTTAAGGTTATAGTGGTTGGTTGGATTTCCTTGACATGTACTAGGCTATGATGCTAGTCGAATGTGTATTTAGGTGATTGGTGAATTTCTTTGGAATTGGTGGTGTTGCAGTGATCTCTAGTTCATCAGACTTTGATGAGTACAGGAGTATATTTTGTTACTTTCATCTGACGGTCAAATGGTTATGAATTGCTACCATGTTAGATGGAAAATTGCAATCTATTTCGAATAGTTTGGCTTAGTTCTGGTGGTGACTAGGAGTAAAACTTGTATGGCCAATTGTCCTACTTGGTTAAGCAATCTGATAGAACAGTTCACAGATGCTCTTGCCAAATATATGTCTGAAATTGTTTTAGCTAAATGCATCCACATGATTATGTAGTAAATAAGATGTATGTGAGGTATAAGAGTGGGCATTGAAGATTTAAGCATACTATAACTTGTGTTTTTCGTTGAAATGCTTGCATGTATTTTAGGATGCATATGTTGCACACAAATATCTCTCAGATTATGTGTATGTGAGGTGTGGTAGTATGTACACATATGTAGTACTCTTTGGAAAAAAATTATGAGCATAGTAGATGTATATTTGATCAAGTTTATACACATATATGTTCTAGTGTTAGTATACTTACTGCAATACCTATTTTTATTCTGTTTTGTCAGTTCTTGTTTATTTGAGATACTTCTTTATCTCCAAACTGCTGCTAGGGGCTTTATTACTTGCTCTGGTACTGTTGACTAGGACAATTCCAGGATGTGATGCTGCTGGTAGCATTGGTCATGGATCGCTATCCATCTAATGTTAACAAGTGAGTGTATTTGTAGATGATTCCTAAAATGCTTGAGTAGGGAAATGATTTGAATTCATTTGGGCTGCCCTGTTTGTATTGTAACATGACAAAATTCATTAGCAATGATCTATTAGATCCCTGAATGGTGGCTTCTGCTACCTGGAGGTTTTTGCTGTGGTGCCTCCTTTTGGAAGGTGCACAACAATCCTTCAGATGGCATGATCTGCTGCTATTTGTTTGGTTGTACTAGATGGGACCATCCTTTCTATGATTAAATGATGGAAATATTTGGAAAGCATCCCTGTCTATGATGCTAAGGCTGAGACTTTCTTTTTCATAAGAACAGATTTTGTGCTTGATCTCAAGGCCTGGCCTATGATGCAAGAGTCTGAGGCACTAATTTGGATAAGAACGGATATTTATTTCGGTGGTTTGTTATTCTCTAGGATGAGCTTTGCATGGCATATCTATGCAAGACTGAGAGAAATCTATATTCTAATCCTCCTAGACAGCTCTATTGGAAAGATAGCTGGGTTTGGATGGATCTGTGACATAGCCATTGTTTCACTTGAATATGATGGTGCACGCTAATAAGAACATGTGCTATGGTTGCCCCTTTATACACTCTACGATGATCCTCTCATCCAGATGCATGTAGATCTGAGGGTTATTCCCTCCATCTCTATGCATTCCTAATAAATCTAATAAGAACATATACTAAGGAATGATTTTGGTGGTCAACCTGTGGTTGCTGAGTTCTTTCTGCTGCTGGGCTGGTGTTGATCTTGATCAGCCACTGTTAATTTGGTTGCCTGCTTTCCTCCCTTCTTCTGATGTAGCTAATGTTGCTGCTCTTCTTGGCACCAAGACCTCCTCCTTATTCTCCTGATCATGTTCTTCTACTTCTAGAGCTGATATCTCCTTTATGAAAACTTATCTCCTCCTCACTCTTGGATGGCTTTACTGAGCAACCAGGGTTAGGGATATGATGTTGACCTAGAGGAGTGATCTGGTGTTGATGAGAAAGAACAGGTGTTGTTCTTGGTGATGAAATAGTAGTCTGGGGGTAGTTGTTGGAAAAGTATGGTGGCCATGGGATATTTAGCTTTCCTGCTACGGCTGTGCACTCTTATCTCTCTTTGAAGCTTCCTTGTAGGTATGTGTATGCTGCTTACCTATAATCTTGCACTGTTGTGGATCAGCACAAGTAGTTACAGTGCTTTTACTCCTTCCTTTCTACCTCCTCTGGTGAAACTTGCTCCTCTTACTGCCAATGATGTAGGACTGAGGCTACACATCTGATAAGAACAGATGCCCTATTTGGTGAAACTTGCCCCTCATTCTAATTAAGCTCTATGATGAACAGTGGCAGTGCACTTCACTGTACTTACTAAGAGCAGCTAAAACTAACCCCCTCACATCTTATATTTATTTTTCTTGTTTTCTTTTGCAGGTACAGAAGTTCTTTGAAGGGTTTGGGAATTAATAGATAGAAGAACTAGAGTAGGAAAATAAGTTTAGGTTTCTGTAATTTTTATTCTTTTGTCATTCATTTATTCATTTGTATAAGATAATGTAATATATATTTCCTTGTAATAAAGAATTCTTTTAGTTGTTTCATTTATGTAATTCCTTTTTCTATTTATTTGTTTCATAGTAATTTACTTTTATTATTTTATTGTAAAAGAACAATAATACAATATGTATTATTGTATTAATAAAGAACCCTTTATACTATTATTGTAATCATTTCATTTCAAATTCTTTTTAGATTCAATTTTTTTATCAATTGAGTAATCAAATTTTAATTGTCTTCCCTCAAACACAAAAGATACAAGAGAGGTCATGCCAAAATCCATCGCAGTTGTACTGATGTTTTTATAAGAACAAGAGAGATGTCGATCCCTCTATAGCCTCTTGTAGTTTTGCGCGAAAATTCCACGGATTTTCTTATGCATGAATGCAATGCACAACCCTGTGTCCTCTTTATTTCTAGGTGCTAATCCTGGGATGTTACATCCGGGAAGAAGTCCTCGTCAGGGAAGGAGTGGTCAGTCGACGTGATGCCGTCAGTAGTCGCGCAGACGCGCTCCCCCAAAACCTGATCGCCCCTCACCCGTACAGGTTCATGAGAGGCGGTGGTTCTAGAGGCCTACTGTCCTGTCGTCCGGTGCATGCCGGAAGAGGGGATGGAGAAGGTGTAGCGGCAGCGCAAGGCTCTGGAGGCAGAGAGAAAGATGTGTGCAACTCATATTAGGGTTTACGCCTGAGCCGTTTATATATAGCGCCGGTCGGGTAAGACGTGGGGCGCAACCCACGTCCGAGTAGTAACAGCCCACGTTTCCGGAAAGACCAGAAACGGCTGACTGAAAATAACTCGCACAATAATTTTCCCGAGCAGCAAAAAGATAAGATCGGCACCGAGGCACAATTCCCCAAACCGCGGCGCACACGCGTCGTGACGAGGCATGGTGTGGCGAGGCGGGCGGCGGAGGAGGAAGAACGCGCGTGTATGCCACTCCTCTTCACTCTCTTTAGGAGGTAGTGAAACACTCCAATATATATTGGTCCAACTCCCTCCAAATTAGCAAGGTGGGACAAAATTTTGGTGCCATCCCTTGCTAGGCATGAATGGGCCGTGAGAATTTCAAAATTTGTATTAGGCTATGGGCCAAAGCCCACACCCAATTTTCAGCATGCGTCTATGCATTACCTTTTATTCTCTGAAAATTATAAACTATTTGGAATTTTATACATTAGGGTAGATAAAATGCAGAAAATGAGTATGTTTTCTAGTGTAGTCAGGGGGACGCGGCGGCGCACTCCTCTAACCGGTTGCAACGCGTCCACCATGGCACAAGTACGATGCACCGTAATGTTGTGTCAGTCTGGATCGAACGATGCATCTGCTTCATGTGTCATGCCCTTCACACTATAGCATGACAACGCACGGATCTGGCTATCCATGCTTTAACCGTTGGGTTTTTAGGCATCCCTCCTTTCGACCCTTCTACGAGAAGGAAACAATCGAGCCGTAAATTAAAGAATCAATCGAATGGTCATGTCACGCCTAATCGCATCTGAATAGACTTCTACTGCTCCTGCAATATCACTTCCATCTAGGGCCCATCGCACGAACCGACCACGCTTCAGCTAGAGGCCGAAGAGCAAGCTACCGGGGCACCAGTTGGACCTCGAAGTGGAGGGCCCCTAGAGGAGACTTAACAATGCCCCTTCTTTAAAACCTACTCCTCTGCACCGTCTCCCTTGCACGCATCGACCCATTCTCCCATATCTAGCAAAACCCACAGACCTCACCGTACTGCTCGAGGCCGAACAGCCACCTTCTCCCTTCCGACGCCATGAAGCGAGTGCTTGTAGGTGAGTCTTCGGGATTTGCTGCTGGGCTGCATGCGCCTGCTAGGGCAATGTGGTGCCTCCCGTTGCAGATTTGGAAGAGAAGCATGCAGGCCAGGGCGAGGAGGACGTCCAGTTTGATCCTTATGAGGACTATGTGCTCGCGGGTGCAGACGACTTCCGAGCCCCCGATGAGGGCAAGGAGTTCGACAAGCACGCTCTGCTTGTGTACCTAGAGGTACATTTATTTCTCCATCTTTCTAGTTTACTGTTCATATTTTCTGGTCAGGCTTTAGATGTACTAGTACTGAATCTTTTCAAGTACTCCTTATTCTACGGATCATGATCAGATGCATCGTACAACCTGCTGCATGCAAAGATTTAGTCTGTTTTGAATTAATCCACGTTCTAGATTTAGGAGCGAGCTGTGGAGACAGCTATAGTAAACCTGTAAAAATATACCGTGGTTTTCAATGTAACTTAAAATGGTTGTTTGAATATCTATGAATGACTGGTAAATGCACTACTAGTTTATTCGGTTTTTTCGAAGTAGTATACTAAGTAAATTTATTTTGCTTATTTCTTGTGCATTTTACACATTACAGGTTGATTAAAGTGACGTGGACTCTGACAAGGAGGACAGGGACCACAAGAGCCCCCACGTATTTAAGAGTATCAATAGTGGGGAGGTACCTTTCCACACTCTACTTGGGGAGCTCAGGTGCCCCTTCTATAGAAAACAAGTCAACCCAAGGATTGACAGCCTGATTTTGCATGCTGTTGGTATCGGTAAAAGCTCCACGAGTAGACACAAGCCAGCGACCAAGGCTAAGCACACTTCATATGGAAAATTCCTTAGGGGTTACGTCAGGACTAGACTGGTATATCCATACTTCGGGATCGGGATCGGTCCCTCCAAGCCAGTCAAGATGTGACCTTGTTGTCTCCTACGGAACCTAATAATTTTAATTTTAAGTTGTTTTTGCCGTTTCTAGAACATGAGACTATGTGGTGTGTTGACCCAAACGCAGTGTCTTTGTTTGTGTGTGTTGCAACCTTGTTTGATCATTCTTGCATAACGATCACAAATAAATTCAGTGAGGCATAATGATGATGACAAATTAATTTACCTCTATGTTTTGTCAAGTCACCGTTACATCGTGTCAGCACTGCGCACCCGCTGCACAACGACAATAAGACAGATGGACTCTGTGGAGCATTCTCATGGTATCCGTGTCGCCTCCCTCTCGATCTCCACACCATCGCCAAGTCGCGCGCACACCCTTCCTGCCCGGCACGACCACCCAATCATAGCCCTGCGATTTGGAAACCGGCGGTGCTCGACCGGTCAAACTTGCTTTGGGGTAGGTAAAGACCGTAGTGATGGTAAATGCTCCCTGACCTTCCTCCCCTCCCCTTTTAACGAAGGGCCTCCTGGCCCCGCAGAAATGCACTATGCAAACATCCCCAACACCGTTTACCGCCACCGTAGCCACCGCAAGAATGATCGAGGCCACGCCAAACCACCGCAATAAATCTCTCTGCACCACACCCTGATCCCAGCCACCTCCACCCATGCTAGGACACCGCCACCATAGTAGCTATTGCCATGGACGTAGAGTACGGCGTGTTCGGCAACGGTAGCAACTTCACCGATAGGCACACCGTCAATGCCCATGGCACCACCCATATGACGGTCGTCACAACCAATGCGTCAACGGAGGTAGCCAATGTCATCGCAATGTATGAGTGGTGGCTCTAGGAGCCGACGGATAGGTACAAGATCGTCGGCATTGACCTGGAGTATACCAGTGATAGGAAGAGGACGACGCTCCTACAACTGTCCGTGCACAACCACTGCCTCATGTACCACGTATGCGGGGCCAAATGGGTATGCACAGAGCTTCGCGAGTTCCTGCAGAGCAAGGAGATCTACATCGCCTGCGTCGACATCACGAACGACACTCCGAAGCTAGAGCAGGATCTGAAGGTTTATGTCGCTAATCACGTCGATCTCCATTCGTGTGGAGGTACCCGGACGATGATACAGGGAAGGCAGGCATGGATAGACTGGATACCGACATCATCGACCATGAGTACGCCCTGATGAAGGACGACTTACCAAAGAACCTGCATGATCAATGGGAGTGGAGGTACCTGGATCGCGTTGCCATCTAGTACGCTGCCAGGGAAGCGTATGTCTGCTACGAGATGCTCAACAGGATCTGGCGGATGAACGAGTGTGTTGTTGATTTGTAATACTAGCTTATCTCATATGTATTTTGTAAGCATTCTGTGTGAGAATGGCTCTGGTTTTTTCCTTGTGCTACCATATGAACCAGTATGAATTATATTCCCCCCTTTTGTATGTTCAATACTTACAAATTCTGTCTATGTCCTTTGCATGCGGCAGCATCCAGAACTGCCATGCATCGTTTGGGTTTATTACTGAATATTGCTACATGAGATTGTGGTGGGATCCACAAGATCATATGCCGTTGTCCATAAACGGGCATAATCTAAGGACACATTCATAATATAAGATGCTACCAAACTAGGCACATCGTGCTTGGCTATAGTGGCACAGACATAATTGATGTTATAACGAATGATACAGTCATAAACAAAAACCCAGATTATAGTTCGAAAAGGTAATACACAACATATAGGAAGTGCTCACATAGCTATCACACATTGTACTTGTGAAAGAACATGTTTTCGTAAACATAACAAGCCCCGTACAAACACAACAATCGTGCACTAATACCGGGCATCCCAGCCTATTGGAATGATTGGCGGAGAAGGCGACCGATCCCAGGATGTCTTTAGGCGCTCTCCCCATCTATTATATTCCTCTCCATTCTGGCATCTGGGGCAAACCACTTGCCTTGGTGGTGGTTCAAGGGTGCGATGCCTGGAACAAAACAATTGGATCTGGCGGTACAGCTCGTAGCTGACATACACGTCAATTGCACCGTACTTCAGGTTAGGTTCAGAAAGAGGCTTATCCTCCCAGTAATCATGCCCTAAACGCCTCCACCAACATTTCAGGAATTTGTCCTTCATGTCAGCGTACCACGGGTCGATGAGTTCGGCGACAAGATCGGCCATCCTAGTCCTGCTGCCCTTCGTCCCCGTGATCCAATAAATATTATGGATGTCCACTCTGTACTCCTCTGGGATGATAATTTCAACAGTCGGGCCGGTAAGCAGCCGAGTGTCACCCCTAGTGTCAACACTAGTAAATGTTATCTTGTGGTTCAAGAGAAAGTAACGAAAGAGCGACCTAATACTTTCACCCCATGATGACTACAAGTTCACAGATCAATTGTTTCGAAGTAAAAATATTGAACCCACAGAGAGCTATTGGTAAAGGTCTTAATGCCCCTCATCACTATCTACCAAAGGAAACTTGTAAATTGCCTTTGATCTCAAGTAAAGAGTGTTTGAATTTTTTTTGGTTGTGTGCAGAAATATAATTAAAATAAAGCAAGTAACAAGTACGTAGAAAAGCATGGTGGAATGCAATAGGGCTAAAGTGTTTTCGGGGGTGTAGGATATTCCTCTATCATGATGTTGCCATTATTAATAATTTAAGATAATATACTTATTGTGTACTTTCTTGAGCCAAGAGTGAGGTCACCTCTAAATAACCACTGCGATGTCTAAGAGCAGTCACCCATACAGACCACCGCAATTAAGGGTTTCCCCATGGATATCGTAATTAGCGCAGGGAATCCCTCTTTACTCCTCCTTTGATCGCGTAGTTCATGGCCGACGCTAGTCTGTCATGGGGCTATTCCGGGTATGATCCCAAAGCACGTACAAAGGATTTCTCCCTCCCTTTAGTCCTCAAGGAAAATGGTATGTGGTCGACTTGCACATACCATCTAAAGAGAGAGATCAAATACAAATCAAAAATCTATCATAGACTGGCAAGTCATATGGACACAAGAATATATCATCTTTATTGCAAATTCATAATAGTGATAGGGTTTCTCCATCTCCCCAAGAACAAAGGAACTACTCACACATGGAAGAAATCAACAACATCATCATAATCAAATGGATGTATGAATGTAATGAAATAGATCTAGTGCAAACCACAATTGAATCTAGAATTACAACAAGATCTAATGGATGAAGGATGAGAGTAATGGAGGTGATGTAGATGCATCGGTTGATGATGAAGGGGATGATGCGTTGTCCTCCAATGATCCGTGGATCGGCAGGGATTTCTCCCCAGCCAAGTTCCTCCTTCAGATCCCTTTAAGAAGTGGTTTTTCGTGGTTTCAGGTGGCTGTGAATAACGGATCTCCCTATCGTCTTTGCCAGGAGGAAGTATTTAACAAGGTGGACCTGGCAACACATGGTACGGTCGGTCAGTACGGGCGGTCCCCACCCGTACTGCTTGGTATTTTCCCAGGTGCGAAGGTAATTCTTCAAAATGAATTTTATCACTTAAAAATATCATATTATAGTATAATATGACATATTTAATTGATATGTTCATAATAGCCTGAGTGATTTGGGATCCTATTGAAATAAAGACAAAAGGTGCACGTGAACGCACTGAAATACAAAGATCTCTGCTCTATTTATGCAAAAACAAAAGGTAAATGCTTAAATTTTGGACTCATCACCCCACCTGCATGAAAATGAATTCATACAAATATTTTATCAAGAACTTTGGAAAACAGACGGTTGAGGAACAAAATGATAGCAACATGTATATGTTCCCATCACCCCCCCTCCTCACAAAATGGCTGGTATACAAGGACATGCCCCCTCATCGAGAGTTGCACCAGAGCGGTCCTGCGCTGATCTCGGTTGTACTTGAGGTCGAGACCCATGAACCTAAACCCGCTTTCTTCCGACCGCAGCCAATTATTGTACTTGGCAATAGTGTGCTTCACCGTCTCAGGGCCGATGGTGTAGATTATGCTGAGCTTCTTCTCATCATGGACTTCTATGTCGAAGTATGTAGTCGCTATCATGCCATCGTTTCGGACATCCCGCCGGTCCATGACTACAAGCAAGAGGGAAAGGACATGGAGGAAGAGGTTGATACCGTGGCAGAGTAAATGGATCAGGCCGTGGAGGAGGAAGACGATGAGGCAGTGGAGGAAGAAGACGGTGAGGCCATGGAGGAGGAAAGGAGATAGAGAAGAGCGAAACTACTTACTGCTAGATTGCAACCGTCCTTCCTAATACGTGGAATAGTGCATGACCGTTCGTAGTGGGTGGAAGTGGAGGAAAATGGCGGTTCTACATGGGGACGCTAGCGCTACCTGAAATTGGTTCTACGCCACTTGCAAGCACTGGAATTAAGGTATGCCATGCACGATCTAAGTCAAATATAGTCACGTTTGCGCGTGCCAACCTTCACTCGCTGACAGGTGGAACCCTACATTTGGAAGTGGCATTACAATGCATTTCTAGGGGTTTATGACCATGGTTTAACAAATGGAGTCCATAGAGTCATTGCATGTGTTATTTTCCAAACCACCTTGATCCACATGACCACACACACTCCAATGGATGTGGTGATGCAACTTCTGTCACACTGGTGCATCACTCCATGTGGCAGGGGCAATACATGGGCTTTCTAGGGATTCCTGATCATGGTTTGACACATGGAGTCCATAGAGTCATTACATGTGTTCTTTTCAAAACCACAATGATCCACATGACCACACATACTTCAATGGATGTGGTGATGCAAATTCTGTCACACTAGTGCATCATTACATGTGGCAGTTGCATTCCGGGGGCTTTTTGGGGATTTTAGGCCATGGTTTGATACATGGAGTCCTTAGAGTCATATCATATGTTATTTACCAAACCACAATGATCCACATGACCACACACACTCAAGTGGATGTGGTGAAGCAACTTGTGTCACACTGGTGCATTATTCCATGTGGCAGTTGCATTCCAGTGGCTTTTTGGGAATTTATGACAATGGTTTGACACATGGAGTCCCCAGGATTATTTTCATATGTTCTATTCAAAACCACAATGATCCACACGACAACACACACTACAATGGATGTGGTGACGCAACTTCTGTCACACCGGTGCATCATTCCTTGTGGCAGCTGCATTCGAGTGGCTTTCTGGGGAATTATGACCATGGTTTGACACATGGAGTCCATTGAGTCATTGCATGTGTTCTTTACCAAACCACCTTGATGCACATGACAAAACACACTCCAATGGATGTGGTGATGCAACTTCTATCAAACGGGTGCATCACTCCATATGGCAGTGGCAATGCAGGGTATTCCTGGGGATTCCTGACTATGGTTTGACACATGGAGTCCATAGATTCATTTCATGTGTTCTTTTTCAAACCACCTTTATCCACATGACCACACACACTCTCCAATGGATGTGGTGTTGCAACTTCTTCACATCGGTGCATCACTCCATGTGGCAGTCACGTTCCAGGGGTTTTTTGGGGATTTCTGGCCATGGTTTGACACAATGAGTCACTAGAGTCATTTCATGTGTTCTTTACCAAACCACAATGATCCACATGACCACCCATACTCCAATGGATGTTGTGATGCAACTTAAGTCACACTGGTGCATCATTCCATGTGGCAGTAGAATTCCAGGGGCTTTGTGGGCATTTATGGTCATGGTTTGACAAATGAAGTCCCTAGAATCATTTCATGTGTTATTTACCAAACCACAATGATCCACATGAACAAACACACTCAATTGGATGTGGTGATGCATCTTCTGTCACACTAGTGCATCATTTCATGTGTCATCTTCATTCCGGTGGCTTTCTAGGGATTTATGACCATGGTTTGACAAATGGAGTCCCCAGAGTCATTTGCATATGTTATTTTTGAAACCACAATGCTCCACACGACTACACACACTACAATGGATGTGGTGATCCAACTTCTTCAAATTGGTGCATTACTCTATGTGGCTGTTGCATTCCAAAGGCTTTCTGGGGATATCTGACCATGGTTTGACACATGGAGTCCATAGAGTCATTGCATATGTTATTTTCGAAACCACCTTTATCCACATGAGCACACACACTCCAATGGATGTGGTGATGCAACTTCGATCACACTGGTGCATCATTCCATGTGGCAGTTGCATTCTAGGGACTTTCTAGGGATTTCTGGCCATGGTGTAATACATGGAGTACCTAGAGTCATTTCATGTGTTCTTTACCAAACCACAATGATCCAAATGATCACACACACTCAACTGGATGTGGTGATGCTACTTTTGTCACACTCGTGCATAATTCCACGTGGCAGCTGCATTCTAGTGGCTTTTGAGGGATTTATGACCATGGTTTGACACATGGAGTCCCTATAGTCATTTGCATGTGTTCTTTTCAAAACCACAATGATCCACATGACCACACACACTCCAATGGATGTGGTGATGCGGATTCTATTACACGGGTGCATCACTCCATGTGGCTGTTGCATTCCAATGGCTTTCTGGGGATTTATGACCATGGTTTGACACATGGAGTCCATAGAGTCATTTGCATGTGTTATTTTCGAAAGCACAATGATCCACATAACAACACACACTCAAGTGGTTGTGGTGATGAAACTTCCGTCACACCGGTGCATCATTCCATGTGGTTGTTGCATTCCAGGGGATTTCTAGGGATTGATGACCATGGTTTGACACATGGAGTCCATAGAGTCATTGCATGTGTTATTTTCCAAAACACCTTGATCCATATGACCACAAACACTCAAGTGGATGTTGATGCAGCTTTTGTCACACTAGTGCATGATACGTCCAAAACGTATCTACTTCCCCGAAAACTTTTGCTATTGTTTCTCCTCTAAATTTGTGTGATTTGGATACAACTAACACGGACTGACGCTGTTTTCAGCAGAATTACCTTGGTGTCTAGTTATTGTGCAGAAAATCAACTATCAGGAAAAATCCCGGAAAATATGCCAAAAATCCTATTTCACCAGAAGATCCACGGAGCCAAAAGATGAAACGGAGTGGAGGCCTGGGGGGGCCACACCCCTGCCAGGCGTGGGTGGGCCCTATCACGCGCCTAGGAGGGTGCGGCCACCCCAGGCACCCCATCGGGCTCCCTTAGCGCCTATAAGTTGCCCCTTGATCTAAAAACCTCGGGCGGTTCGACGTTTTCCAGAGAATTGTTTTGCTCCGCCGCCACCATCAGAAACCAGGATTCGGATATAGAAACTCCGTTCTGGCACCCTGCCGGGACGGGGAATTTGGAGAGGATCATCGCCATTGTCATCACCAATGCCTCTCCATCAACCATTGATGTTTCCCTCATACATGAGTGATTAATCCCCCTCTATAGGCTTGGGAATGGTAGGGATTGGATGAGTTCTATCATGTAATCGAATAAGATTGTTAGGGCATAGTGCCTAGTATCTCTAGTAGTGCTATTTGACTTTGTTGCAACTTGTTGTGCTTAATGCTTGTCACCAGGACCCGAGTGCCATGATCTCAGATATGAACTTATTATTGAATCATTATGATAGTATTGTTTGTGATCTTATCTGCAGGTTGTGTACACATATCATTTTCTGGATCCAAAGGCCTCGAAGTGACAATAATTGGGAGGCCTCGAAGTGACAATAATTGGGACAGCCGGAGGGGATGGCTGTGGTGTGAGGATCACATGGCTTCACGAAGTGTTAATGCTTTGCTCTGGTGCTCTATTAAAAGGAGCACCTTAATTGCCAGTAGTTCCCTAGAGGCCCCGCTGCCACGGGCTGGCTGGACAGAAGATGTTGTGCAAGTTCTCATTGCGAGCACGTATGACTATATATGGAGCAAATGCCTAGGATTGTTTAGTACTTGGATGCTTGTTATTATTTATCTGCAATGCCCTAGATCTTGAAGTTACATGTTTAGACTCATCCATGCAACGCCCGTCCATCCATCTCTATGCCTACCACACTCGAATCCTACTACTACCGTTACTGTTACTATTGCTCCGGTTTCACTGTTGATGTTGCTTTACTGTTGCTACTACAAACTGTTTGTAACACCCTCAGAATCGACCCTATGCAAGTTTTAGCGAAACCCGCCAAACCCGCATAGAAACGATTCAAAGGTGCCCACCAGGCACTTTCGTGCGGGTGGAAAACGAAGTAATAACATTACACAACAGTCCTCGATGGGACCCACAGAACAGATATATATACAGCAGCGACTCAACGAGTCAAGAATACAGATATACAGAACAAAGATCCAAATCACCTTGAAAACGATACAGCGTCCAGCTACGGACAAGATGCAAATGGGGCTAAGAGCCCTGAAGAATAACCAATGGCGTCCATAACCCTGCCCAGGCCAAGCCGGAAGGGTAACCCTGCTAACAACGTCGATCTCAAACCTGCTTAAACAAAAGGGGTGCCGACAAAGGGCAAAGGAAAAAGAAGGAGCGTCAGTACTGAGGCCAGTACACGGCGAGGCTAGAATTCGGCGGTCCTCGCCTACATAGGTATGGTGGACTGAGCGGCAGCGGCAGCGTGCACTAAACAACCTATAGAGACTCAATACAACTGACGGCTATCAGAGAGAGGTAAGAAAATCCTATCCGGAACCAACTTGATACTAACACCAAACAATCCCACCCTGGTGTTTCCCCCTCGATACCAAACGAGGAAGTCAACCGAGGAAACTCACACAGTTGGCAGTTTTATTGATTCAGTTATCGTTGCAGCAATTACTAGTCAGGTATAGATAATCATCCTGATAAAATAAGCAGTGGGCCGTTTTAGTTAACCATTCCGTTATAGTTGGAACACTTACTAGTCAGATACAATTGGCATGAGATATCCCAAAACTCAGCAGTTGTTGGTACTTTTATTAGCCATTCCGTTGCAGTGAAGCTGATTACTAATCATATCAGATACAAGTCAATTTATAACAGTAAACTTTAGTTATAGTTGTCTATGATCAAGCACTGTGCTCCAAGTCGTCCATAACCGCGGACACGGCTTCTCGAAAAGATTAAACCCTGCAGGGGTGCACCAAAGTATCCACACGCACTTCGACCCTTTTTGCCAGATCAGTTAACATACACCCATCGGTATGTCGGCGGGGCCTAAGTCATGACGTTTCCCAGACCCAAAGCAAGCACGGGGGGCCACCCCACTAAGTACACCCGCAACGAAGTCGGCCGGTCTCCGAGACGGACTCAGGGTTTGCGACAGTGGCTGTAAATGACAGCAAATCCCCAAACGGGGACTGTCGATACCGCGAAAACACTCCGCTTCCAAAACAGTACAGCGTGCTCCTCACACAATCGTAAATAAAGAAGTAAAACATGGCATAAGTACATGATAGTAATAAAGCCCCAAACTACTTGTGGCCCCCAGTACAATACTTTGAAATCAGGTACTAAATCGATGGGGGGCCCATATCTCCCCACATGTGGTTAGCGCGCTCGATCTTGGAACAGGTGTCAAGAACTCGGGGTCCTACGGGACACAAGTGGGCGGTCGGAAACCAAATATTATCTATCACCCACTGGTGCCTCTTCTTACCTACTTCAATTTTAGTTATTAAACAATAATTAAAGTGAACAATAAGTAAAGCCATGATCATCTCCAACATTAAACATGCGGCAATTCTCCAACAACTGTGGTACTTGACGACACGCGACGACACTTGAGCAAGCGACTACGACGCGCAGGTCCAACTATCTACCAAACAACAGGTAATAGGATGTGTCCAAGGCAATATACGGCTGCAAGGGATTTCACGGGTACGAAAGCTAGAGCATCGCAACACAGATAGCAATAGATCAACAGGAGGGAATAAATACTATAAAAGTAAGATAGGTAGAAAGGGGGGAGATGCTCGCCTGAAAACATTGCCGAAGGTTAAACCGAAGATCGGGTCGACACTCGCATCAACTCAACGGCCTTATCCGCGAAGAAGAAAAATGCTAGAAGAAACACCGGATGCAATATTCAATATTACGGCAAAAGATCGGGCATGATGCATGTATGATGTATGGCATGGCAAATATGCGGTGCAATTAGGTCATATTAAGCGGAACCGGGGTCCCGACAATTAATTAGATGGCTCATGTTATTTAGACCCCCCCCCCGCAAATTAAATGTCATTTAACAAGGCAGAATATATCACCGGTTCGCTACACAAATTTAAATGAGGCCAATATGAGACTAGATTTGCCCGCATATGGGCCCCATATTTAATTATATGGTGAATCGGCATAAGGCCCCCAAACCACATGAATGTATGCATGCAAGATCAATTAATATGCGACAAGTTGTATTATATTATAAAATAGGGTTTCGGGAAGGGTTCACACATTAGGGGGTCTCGACGGACTTGGGGTTCCGGGGTCGGTCTCAGGGTTCGGATCTGGGGTTCGACGAATTCGTTCGTGGCGGAATCGGCGTCCGGGAGGTAGCACTTGTCGCACCGGGGTCTCGGTGTCCGGGGTGAAGTACTCGGCGTCCTCGAGGGAGTACTTGGTTCGGTGTCGGGGGCGCATCGGGTTCTTCCGGGTCGGTGTCGATCTTGTCGTTGCGACGATCTTGTCGGGCCCCACGGGGTCGGGCTTCGAAGCCAGGAAGGAGTACTTGGCGTCCGGCGGTAGATCTTGTCGCACGGCGGGATCGGTCTTCGGGTCCGTGAGGCGGTCTCGATGATCCGTGTCGAAGTCCTTGAGGTTTTCTCCGTATTCTCCGGTGGCGAACTTGGAAACGGCATCAGGGTCATCGGGGTGCGCCACATGCCCGTGATGGCGAACTCGGGGCTCCGTGTCGATGACTTCAGGGTGCCGCGGGTTTTCGGGAATCGGTCTTCGGGGTCGGGGTCTTGACGTGGTTCATCGGGCTCGAAGATCTTGTTTTCATGAGGTAGAACTTGTCGTTGGTTCCTTATCGGTAGTCTTCCAGTGTACCCAAAAGTCGGAGATCTTGTCGGACTCCCAGACAAGCATACACAACCTAAGGGACACATGCCATCTTGCTCTGTTCTATGTACTGCAACATGCAGAAGCAACCGAACGGACAGCGGCATCGAGGAACTCGTCCGGGAGCGGTTGTTGCGGGGCGGGGATGGCGACGGCCAGGCGAGGCTAGCAGCGGCGCAGACGGCCGAAGAGCAAGGGCCCGACGGGGAGTCCACGCGGGCGCGGCGGTGGTGGGGGTCCGCGACAGAGCATCGCTGGCGAGGTTGAGGCCGCGGGCGGCGGGAGGTGCCGGGGGCGGTGGCCGGGCTCTGTCAGACGTCGGAGGCGACCGGCGGGGAGGCTCGGGGGTGCGAGGTCGGGGTAGCGCGGGGCGGAGGGCGAGCTCGGTTCGGCGGGCTCCTGGGCGGCGGCGGTTGACGGCCGAGCTGGAGGTCGGCGGGGCGACGCGGTTGGTGGCGGCGCGGGCGAGGCAGAGGCGATGGGGATTCGCGGCGGTTGCGCCTGCTCTGCGTCGAGGACGAGCGCGCTGGGGAAAAGGTCGCGGGTCGGTGGGAGGGGAAGAGAGGCGGCTGGCCGGCGGAGGAGCGCGGGGCGCCTGGCGCGGGACCGACGGGGAGGGGCCTCGTGGCTCGGGGGCGACGGGGTGGCCGACAGCGGGCCAGGGGCGCGCTCGCCGGGAGGCGCCGGAGGGGAGCGTCGAGGCGGGGGAGGAAGGACGCGCGGGTCGCGGGCGGTGGAAGAAGGGGAGGGAGCGGGGACAGGTGGGTGGGGCCCGCGGGGGGTGGGGTCCGGCTGCAGCGTGGCGTGCGTGTGTGCTGAGAGTGTGGGGTTGGGGCCTGGGGGAGTGAGTGGCTGAGGGGAGGGATTAGGTGGGGATATGGTGGGCTGATGTGGCGGGTGGTGATTGGTGGATGGGGGAGGGATAGCTGAGGTGGCGAGCACCGATTGGGTGGGGTGAGGTGGAGGCTGGGTGGGTAGACTAGGACAGGGTAGACTAGGGATTTTGGGGTGGACCGTTTTGGAACTGGGGGTGGTCGTTCGGGTCGAAACGGCCCGTTCGACTGCCCCACTAAAAATAATTAAAGGTTTTATATATTTCAAACATGGCTTTCGCAAACCGATAGCAGACAAAATAAAATAATCCGGAGATCCGGGTTTTGCGTTTGAATAAATACGGGGCGTTTAAAAAACTAATTAGATTTTTCTGCAACTAGTTTTATACAAAAAAATGTAGGATGATGACGATGCTCAAATGCAATGCGGCATGATGACATGAGCATGCGGTCATGATGATGCAAGGCACAAAAACAACGCGATTTTCTAGTAGTGGTTTTGCGGGATGCCACACTGTTGCTACTGATAAACTTCTGTGAGCAAGAACTATTTCCAGGTGCAGCTGAATTGACAACTCAGTTGTTAAGGCTTGCAAGTATTCTTTGCCTCCCCTTGTGTCGAATCAATAAATTGGGTAATACTACCCACGAAGACTGTTGCGATCCCCTATACTTGTGGGTCATCAAGACTATTTTCTGGCGCTTTTGCTGGGGAGAATAGCTTTATTTGTAAGTTCACTTGGATCTATTATTGTTCACTGCTACTCCTTTCATCATGGGTAAGTCCCGTGATGGAAAGTTCCCTATTTTACCATCCACTACAAGAAGAGGTACTGTCCTAAACACCTCTGTTGCTCTTGATTCACTGTCTATTATAAGTAAGCTTGTAACACCACCACCACATACACATGCTACACATACTGCTACTACTGCTGAATCTGAAACTGCTTTTGATGCTCATGATGTTACTTCTATTGTGCTTGATGCGAGTGGTTCATTAGGTCCTTTCCTAGATGCTACTATGGCTAGTCTAGGAAATACCAAAACTCCTAGTGAAGACACTGTTACACCTATTAGCTCACCTGAGTCTAGTGAGAGTTATGATATTAATGATGGTTACATTGAGTTCACTGATGAATTTGTTGAAGAGTACTGAAACACACATGGTACTAGTGCTATTAAGAGTCTCCTTGCTAGACGCACCATTATTCCTAAGTTGTCCTCTGATCCTAAGTTTTCCACCACTCCCATAGATATTAAAGATAAAGATTATGATTTCTCTCTTGATTTATCCTATTTAAATATTGTTGAGAAAGAACCTTTTTGTGGGACTGAAATTGAGAGTGATGTGGATCATATGAATGAGCTTTCTACTATGAGTGCTTTATTCTCTGATGATTTTAAGATGCGTAAGTACTTTGTTACTAAGATCTTCCCCTTTTCACTAAAAGAAGAAGCTAGGGCTTGGTTTAATAGATTACCTCCTGGTTCCATTGATAGCCCTGATTGCTTGATTGCTTCTTTCTTCCAGAAATATTTTCCTCCCAGTGCTAGACATGCTGCTTTGTAGAGACTTTTTGATTTTAAACAGGAGAAGAAGAGAAATTGCCTGAGTCATGGACAAGGTTCTCTGCCTTGATTCATGCGCATCCTGGATGTCCATTACCTAAGAATGAGCTTCTTGATATTTATTATAATGGACTAACTGATGATTCTAGGACATACCTAGATAGCTTTGCTCATTGTGTTTTCAGGAAAAGAACTCCTAAAGATGCTGAAGAATTGATGGCTAAAATAAGCAAGAATTATGATGATTGGACTTCAATTGAGCTAAATACACCTGAGACTATTATTACTGAAACAGATGTTCCTGAACCAGTTCCAACACCAACACCAAAGAAAAGGGGAGTTATTGCATTAAATGATGAAGTGATGAAAGAAGCCAAGAAATGTCTAAAGGAGAAAGGTATTAGAGCTAAATATGTGAAGAATCTACCTCCTATAGAAGAATTATGTAAGCCAATTCCTCACTCATCTACTATTGAGGTACACTCTCTCCACTTTAATGAAGGTGATATTCCCTATGGTAAGCCTCCTGATCAATGCTTAGAGGAAATTGACACATTTATTGTTAAACAAGGTAATTTTAATAAACAAGTTCAAAATCATTTATTGGAAAACTCTAGAGCTATCAATGAGTTGAAAGATATTGTGGAAATGACTTCTAATGACATTAAAATGCTTTGTAAACACTTTCAAATGGTTCAAACCCAACTTGATCAACTTGCTAAGGTACAAAAGATTATGCTAGTTAATGCCTCGGGAGATAAACATGCTTATGGAATTAGAACTAGGAGTGGTATAGCTACTCAAGATCCTTTATATCCTGAAGGACACCCTAAAAGAATTTAGCAGGATTCTCCACAAGGTGAAAGTAGTGATAGTCCTCGTAATATAAAGAAAAAGAAACATAAGGTAGTTGAGGAACCACTTGAACCTGCTATAGATCCTAATAGAATATCTGTCTCTGATGCTGAAACTGAGAGTGGTAATGGTAATAATGATGCTCCTGATAAGGCGAAGGTGAGGAAGAACCTGAGAATCTGTAGGGGTTCGTAGCATGGAAAACAAAAAATTTCTATCGCATACAAACAAACAACCCAAGATCTATCTACTAGATTGTAGAAACGAGTCGATGGAATAACTCACCCTCGAAGAATCCAAAGTGTTTAACGAAAGCGGATTCTCGTGGGTGATGTAGTCGTACTCTTGCCGATCTCAAGATCGCGTAGACGATCCTTCCGGCGCTGCGTTCCGGCAGCGCTCCCGCAGTCGGTCACACGTTCGGTACTCGATGAAGACCTTCCTCTCCCTTGTTCCAGCAGGCAGCGAAGGTTGTAGCACTCTCCTCGTGATTCCGGCAGCACGACGACATGGTACCGGAAGTAGAGGGGAGATCTCGTAGGGCTTCACCTTAAGCCGGAGAGAGTATGGTGGACTATGAGAGAGGCCTCGGTGATCTAGGGTTTACACACCAAGGAGAGAGGGCTAGGCCGGCGGCTAGGGATTGGGGAAGCCCAAGTCGGCGGCTAGGGTTTGCCCTAGGCGGCGGCAACAGCAGGAGGTGGTGGCGCCGGCGGCTTAGGTCTAGAGTTTGGAGAGGGCAAGGTGTAGTCTTGGAGGGGCAGCCCTGCCCCTCCTTATATAGGTGGGAGGGCGCGGCCAAGGGGAGGGGAGTCCCTCCCCAACTCGGCTTACAAGGCCGGCGGTGGAGGGAGAGGGACTCCCTCCCCAAGTAGGTTTCCTACTCTCCCTCCACCAAGCAAACTTGCCGTTTGACTTTTCAAATTGGCGTTTGACTTTTCAAACTGGGATTTGATTTATCCCTTTATTTTGCTCAGCGATGAAACCTAGTACATGATGCAACCATTCCAACTTGTTATGACACATTCATGTACCCTTCCCCTCCGGAGTGCCGGACCTTCCGGAACCTTCTAGAACATTCCCGGTGAAAACACCGGAACCATTCTCCAACCCCAAAACAGGACTTTCCTTATATGAATCCTATTCTCCGGACCATTCCGGATCTCCTCGTGATATCCCGGATCCCATCCGAGACTCTGAACAACATTCGGTCTCTTACTCATTAGTCCATAACTACTCAACAACATCGAATCCTTAAGTGTGTCTCCCTACGGTTCGTGAATTATGCGGACATGATCGAGACACTTCTCCGATCAATAACCAATAGAGGAATCTGGAAATTCATATGGTTCTCACATATTTATACGATTACTTTGCGATCGAATGAACCACTTACATACGATACCAATTTCCCTTTGTCTCACGATAGTTTACTCATCCGAGGTTTTGATCGTCGGTATCTCTGCATACCTAGTTCAACCTCGTTACTGATAAGTACTCTTTTCTCATTCTTGTGATATGTGATCCCTTGTGAGCCAGTCACATGCTTGCAAGCCAATTGGATGACATTTCACCGAGAGGGCCCAGAGTATATCTATCCGTCATATGGATGGACAAATCCCACTCTTGATCCATGTGTCTCAACCCATACTTTCCGAACACTCAATGCCACCTTTATAACCACCCAATTACGGTGTGGTGTTTGATGTTATCAAAGCATCCTTCCGGTGATGGTGATATGCATGATCTCATGGTCGAAGGAATTAGGTTACTATGTATCAGAAAGCATATAGCAATTGAACTATTAAAATGACTTGATCTTTATGCTACGCTTATCTATAGGAGTATGTCCATCATACCATTCTCCTAACGATATGATCTTGTTGTTAATAACATCTCAATGTTCATGACAGGGAAACCAAAATCATTTATTAACCAACAAGCTAGTATTATAAAGAGGCTTTACCAGGGACTCTAATTCAGTTTACAAATCACACAAGTATTAATGTTTCCTTGTTAATACTGTTACAACATGAATGTAAACGTTTATCATAAACACAAAGATATAATAATAACTACATTATTTATTGCCTCTAGGGCATATCTCCAACAGTCTCCCACTTGCACTAGAATCAACTAATCTAGATTACATGGTAATATACCGAACACCCATGAAAGTTTGGTGTTGGTCATGTTTTGCCCTCGGGAGAGGTTTAGTCAACGGATCCGCCACATTCAGATCTGTGTGTACTTTGCAAATCTTTATGTCACCATCTTGGACATGTTCTCGAATATCCTGAAAACGTAGCTTGATGTGCTTCAGCTTCTTGTGTGACCTTGGTTCTTGCGCATTGGCTATGGCTCCCATGTTATCACAGTAGATAGACATTGGGTCCAGCGCACTTGGAACCACACCGAGCTCTGTAATGAACTCCTTCATCCATATCGCTTCTTGTGAAGCTTCCGAAGAAGCTATGTATTCTGATTCATTTGAAGATCTCGCCACAACACTTTGCTTTGCACTCCTCCAGCTAACTGTTGCACCATTCAAAGTAAATACGTATCCAGATTGAGATTTAGAATCATCCGGATCGGTGTTCCAACTAGCATCGGTGTAACCATTAACAACGAGCTGTTCATCACCTCCATAAGAAAGAACCATATCCTTAGTTCTTCTCAAGTACTTAAGGATGTTTTTGACCGCTGTCCAGTGATCCACTCCTGGATCACTTTGATATCTTCTAGTCAAACTAACAGCATATGCAATGTCGGGTCTAGTACATAGCATGGCATACATTAGAGATCCTATGGCTGAGGCATAGGGAGTCTTACTCATCCTTTCTCTATCTTCTGCCGTTGCTGGACTTTGAGTTTTACTCAAGGTCGTATTGGGCAACATGGGCAAGAACCCTTTCTTGCTATCTTCCATTCCAAACCTCTTTAGAACTTTTTCCAAATATGTAATTTGTGATAATGATATTAGGCGTCTCGATCTATCTTTATAAATCTTTATGCCTAATATGTAAGCTGCTTCGCCAAGATCTTTCATTGAAAAACTATTATTCAAATATTCCTTGACACTATTAAGAAGGTCTACATCATTCCCAATCAACAATATGTCATCTACATATAGTATTAAGAATGCTACAGAGCTCCCACTCACTTTCTTGTAAATACAAGCTTCTCCATAAGTTTGTATAAAACCAAAATTTTTGATTACCTTATCAAAACGTTGATTCCAACTTCAGGATGCTTGCTTCAATCCATATATGGACCGTTGAAGTTTGCATACCTTGTTAGCATCTTTAGGATCCACAAAACCTTTGGGTTGCATCATATACAACTCTTCATCAATGTCTCCATTGAGGAACGCTGTTTTGACATCCATCTGCCATATCTCATAATCGTAATATGCAGCGATTGCTAACAAAATCCTCACAGACTTTAGCTTTGCTACTGGTGAGAAAGTCTCATCGTAGTCAACTCCTTGAATTTGTCGAAACCCTTTTGCGACAAGTCGAGCTTTATAGACAGTAACATTACCATCAACATCTGTTTTCTTCTTGAAAATCCATTTGTTCTCGACAGCCTTCCGGCCATTCGGTAAGTCCACCAAAGTCCATACTTGGTTTTCGTACATGGATCCAATCTCGGATTTCATGGCTTCTTGCCGTTTATTGGAATCTAGGCTCATCATCGCTTCCTCATATGTCGCGGGGTCATCGGTGTTATCCACCAACATGACACTCATAACGGGATCATACCAATCAGGAGTGGTACGAGTTCTCGTTGACCTGCGAGGTTCTGTAGCAACTACAACCGAAGTTTCATGATCATCATCATTAGCTTCCTCTCTTATTGGTGCAGGCACCACAGGAACTTCTTCTAGTGTAGCGCTACTCGCAAGTTCGAGAGAAGGTTCGACAACCTCGTCGAGTTCTACTTTCCTTCCAGTCACTTCTTTCGAGAGAAATTCCTTCTCTAGAAAGGATCCATTCTTGGCAACGAAGATTTTGCCTTCGGATCTATGATAGAAGGTATACCCAATAGTTTCCTTTGGGTATCCTATTAAGACGCATTTTTCCGCTTTGGGTTCAAGCTTGTCCGGCTGTAACTTCTTTACATAGGCTTCGCAACCCCAAACTTTAAGGAACGACAATTTAGGTTTCTTCCCAAACCATAATTCATACGGTGTCGTTTCAACGGATTTAGATGGTGCCCTATTTAAAGTGAATGCGGCTGTTTCTAATGCATAACCCTAAAATGATAGCGGTAAATCTGTAAGTGACATCATAGAACGAACCATATCTAAGAGAGTTCGATTACGACGTTCGGACACACCATTACGCTGTGGTGTTCCCGGCGGTGTCAATTGTGAAAGTATTCCGCATTTCTTCAAATGCTCGCCAAACTCGTAACTTAGATATTCACCTCCACGATCAGAATGTAGAAATTTAATCTTCTTGTTACGTTGATTCTCCACCTCACTTTGAAATTCCTTAAACTTCTCAAAAGTTCCGGACTTATGTTTCATGAAATAGATATACCCATATCTACTCAAGTCATCGTGAAGGTAAGAACATAACGATAACCACCGCGCGATGCTACACTCATTGGACCACACACATCGGTATGTATGATTTCCAATAAGTCCGTAGCTCGCTCCATCATACCAGAAAATGGAGTCTTAGTCATTTTACCCATCAGACATGCTTCGCATCTTTCAAGTGATTCGAAATCAAGTGATTCAAGAAGTCCATCGGAATGGAGTTTCTTCATACGCTTCACTCCAATGTGACCAAGACGACAGTGCCACATATAGGTCGAGTTATCGCTCAATTTCAAACGTTTAGCTTCAATGTTATTAATATGTGTATTTCCACTATCGAGATTCAATAAGAATAGACCATCTATCAAAGGTGCATGTGCATAAAACATATTACTCATATAAATCGAAAAACCATTATTCTCGGACTTAAACAAGTAACCGTCTCGCAATAAACAAGATCCCGATATAATGTTCATGCTTAACGCAGGCACCAAATAACAATTATTTAAGTATAAAACTAATCCTGATGGTAGATGAAGAGGTAGCGTGCCGACCGCGATCACATCAACCTTTGATCCATTTTCTATGCGCATCATCACCTCGTTCTTCGCTAGCTTCCGTTTATTCTGCAGCACCTGTTTCGAGTTACAAATATGAGCAACCGAACCAGTATCAAATACCCAGGCACTACTACGAGTACTAGTGAGATACACATCAATAACATGTATATCGGATATACCTTTCTTCTTGATGTTGCCGTTCTTCAAATCCGCCAAGTACTTTGGGCAATTCCGCTTCCAGTGACCTTCTCCCTTGCAGTAAAAGCACTCAGTATCAGGCTTAGGTCCAGCCTTGGTCTTCTTCATCGGTGCGGTAACTTTCTTACCACCCTTCTTGAAGTGTCCCTTTTGCTTAGACTTGCCTTTCTTGAATTTGGTGGTCTTATTGACCATCAACACTTGGTGCTCTTTCTTGATCTCCACTTCTGCAGATTTTAACATGGAGAAGAGTTCTGGCAACTGCTTGTTCATGCTTTGCATATTGTAGTTCATCACAAAGTTCTTGTAACTTGGTGGTAGTGATTGGAGGACACGGTAAATCCCCAAAGCATTAGGAATCACTATACCCAAGCTTTGGAGTTTGTTTGCGTGCCCATACATCTTAAGCACATGCTCACCGACGGAGCTGCCCTCTTCCATCTTGCAGTTAAAGAACTTTTCAGAAGCCTCATAGCTCTCAATTGCCGCGTGAGTCTCAAAAATCAATTTGAGTTCACGGACAATATCATGTGGGTCTGAATTCTCAAACCTTTTCTGAAGCTCCGATTCTAAACCATACAAGATAGCACACTGAACTGTGGAGTACTGAGTCTTCCGAGCGAGGTAAACATTCTTTACTTCATCGGTAGAAGTAGCTGCAGGTGGGTCACCCAACGGTGCATCCAGCACATAGGTCAAATTACCAGCATTGAGGACAATCCTCAAATTGCGGAACCAATCCGCGAAGTTGCTTCCATTGTTTTTCAACTTTTCTTTCTCTAGGTACGCATTAAAATTGATGGTAGGGGCCGCCATTGATCTACAACATATTTGCAATAGTTTAGACTAAGTTTATGACAAATTGAGTTCTAATTAATAGTTAAATTAATCTAGGTGAACTCCCACTCAAAACAACATCCCTCACATTGTTTTAGTGATCACACGAACCAAATCCGCCACATCAAAACCGATCATCACGAGAGTTGATGTAGCTTCAATGGCGAACAATCGACATGTTCATCATATCTACTATATGATTCATGCTTTACCTTTCGGTGATCCGTGTTCCGAGACCATGTATGTACATGCTAGGCTCGTCAAGATCAAACCTTAGCTTCCGCATGAGGAAATCTGGCTTGATCACATTGTATACACTTGCAGAATCTAACACACCCGATCATCACGTGGTGCTTCGAAACAACAAGCTTTAGCAATGGTGCTTACTAAGGATGAACACTATAGAACTTGAAATTCATGTGCATGAGGGGTCATCTTATAATGCTACCGTCGTTAACTAAGCAATACAAGATGCATAAAGGATTAACATCACATGAAATTCATAATATGTGATATGATATGGCCTTTCTTCTTTGTGCTTCCGATCTCCATCTTCAAGCACGAACATGATCTCCATCATCACCGGCATTGCATCAAGGTCAATGACGCTGCTCCATGGTTGTCGTCCACCGGCTTCAACTATTACAACTACTTTGAATAGACACGCGGGTCATAACATAAATTAAAGACAACCATATGGCTCCTTCCGGTTGCCAACTTACAATAAGGAACATTGCATACATCAAATATAATCACAATCATGGCCATATCACATCACAGCACACCCCTGCAAAACAAAGTTAGACACCTCTAATTTCTTTGCATATTTTACGTGGTTTGGGGCTTTCAATAAGTGTCGAACTAACTTACGAACAAGAACCACAACGTTGATGTTTGAACTATCAAGTGCCCGTTGTAAATTGGATCTATACTATAATGGGACAGACAGACACCCGCAAAGCCACTTATGCAATACAAGTTGCATGTTGAGCGTGGAGCAAGTCTCATGAACGATGTCATGTAAGGTTAGCCCGGGCCGCTTCATCCCATCATACCGAAAGATGCAAAATACACAAGAAGCAATTGATAATAAAAGCACCACCACCCACAATGACCATTGTGTTCTACTCGTGCAACAAATTTACATATAGACACGGCTCTGATACCACTGTAGGGGTTCGTAGCATGGAAAACAAAAAATTTCTATCGCATACAAACAAACAAGCCAAGATCTATCTACTAGATTGTAGCAACGAGTCGATGGAATAACTCACCCTCGAAGATTCCAAAGTGTTTAATGAAAGCGGGTTCTCGTGGGTGATGTAGTCGTACTCTTGCCGATCTCAAGATCGCGTAGACGATCCTTCCGGCGCTGCGTTCCGGCAGTGCTCCCGCAGTCGGTCACACGTTCGGTACTCGATGAAGACCTTCCTCTCCCTTGTTCCAGCAGGCAGCAGAGGTTGTAGCACTCTCCTCGTGATTCCGGCAGCACGACGGCGTGGTACCGGAAGTAGAGGGGAGATCTCGCAGGGCTTCGCCTTAAGCCGGAGCGAGTATGGTGGACTATGAGAGAGGCCTCGGTGATCTAGGGTTTAGACACACCAAGGAGAGAGGGCTAGGCCGGCGGCTAGGGCTTGGGGAAGCCCAAGTCGGCGGCTAGGGTTTTCCCTAGGCGGCGGCAGCAGCAGGAGGTGGTGGCGCCGGCGGCTTAGGTCTAGGGTTTGGAGAGGGCAAGGTGTAGTCTTGGAGGGGCAGCCCTACCCCTCCTTATATAGGTGGGAGGGCGCGGCCAAGGGGAGGGGAGTCCCTCCCCAACTCGGCTTCCAAGGCTGGCGGTGGAGGGAGAGGGACTCCCTCCCCAAGTAGGTTTCCTACTCTCCCTCCACCAAGCAAACTTGTCGTTTGACTTTTCAAATTGGCGTTTCACTTTTCAAACTAGGATTTGATTTATCCCTGTATTTTTCTCAGCGATGACACCTAGTACATTATGCAACCATTCCAACTTGTTATGACACATTCATGTACCCTTCCCCTCCGGAGTGCCGGACCTTCCGGAACCTTCTAGAACATTCCCGATGAAAACACCGGAACCATTCTCCAACCCCAAAACATGACTTTCCTTATATGAATCTTATCCAGACCATTCCGGATCTCCTCGTGATATTCCGGATCCCATCCGATACTCTGAACAACATTCGGTCTCTTACTCATTATTCCATAACTACTCAACAACATCGAATCCTTAAGTGTGTCTCCCTACGGTTCGTGAATTATGCGGACATGATAGAGACACTTCTCCGATCAATAACAAATAGAGGAATCTAGAAATTCATATGGTTCCCACATATTTCTACGATTACTTTGCGATCGAATGAACCACTTACATACGATACCAATTTCCCTTTGTCTCACGATAGTTTACTCATCCGAGGATTTGATCGTCGGTATCTCTGCATACCTAGTTCAACCTCGTTACTGATAAGTACTCTTTTCTCGTTCCCGTGATATGTGATCCCTTGTGAGCCAGTCACATGCTTGCAAGCCAATTGGATGGCATTTCACCGAGAGGGCCCAGAGTATATCTATCCATTATATGGATGGACAAATCCCACTCTTGATCCATGTGTCTCAACCCATACTTTCCGAACACTCAATGCCACCTTTATAACCACCCAGTTATGGTGTGGTATTTGATGTCATCAAAGCATCCTTCCGGTGATGGTGATATGCATGATCTCATGGTCGAAGGAATTAGGTTACTATGTATCAGAAAGCATATAGCAATTGAACTATTAAAATGACTTGATCTTTATGCTACGCTTATCTATAGGAGTATGTCCATCATACCATTCTCCTAACGATATGATCTTGTTGTTAATAACATCTCAATGTTCATGACAAGGAAACCACAATCATTTATTAACCAACAAGCTAGTATTATAAAGAGGCTTTACTAGGGACTCTAATTCAGTTTACAAATCACACAAGTATTAATGTTTCCTTGTTAATACTGTTACATCATGAATGTAAACGTTTATCATAAACACAAAGATATAATAATAACTATATTTAATATTGCCTCTAGGGCATATCTCCAACAGAATCACACTAAGAACACTAGGTACACAAAGGAATATTTTATTGCTAAGAAACATAGTAGTGAGAGAGAACCTTGGGTGTAGAAACCTATGCCTTTTCCAGGTAAGAAACACAAGTCAAAGGAGCAAGAACACTACAACAAGTTTTGTGAGTGGATGAAACCTTTATTTTTGCAAATTCCTTTGATTGATGCTATTAAGTTGCCTCCTTATTCAAAGTATAAGAAGGACATTGTCTCTAATAAACGGAAGATTCCTAATGAGGAGATTTCTACTTTGCTTGCTAATTATTCCTTCAATGGTAAGGTTCCAAAGAAACTTGGTGAGCCAGGTATACCAACTATTCCTTGCTCTATTAAGAATAATTATGTTAGAACTGCTTTATGTGATTTGGGAGCTGGAGTTAGTGTTATGCCTTTTTCTCTCTACAAGAGACTCCAGCTAGAAAAGTTGATACCAACTGATATATCTTTGCAAATGGCTGATAAGTCAACTACTATTCCTGTTGGTATATGTGAGGATGTTCCTGTTCAAGTGGCTCATAATTGCTTGGTTTTGACTGATTTTGTTGTGCTTGAGATGCCTGAAGATGATAATATGTCTATTATTCTTGGGATACCTTTTCTTAATATTGCAGGTGATGTCATCAATTGTAATCAAGGGAAAGTAACATTCAATATTAATGACAAAGAGCATATTGTCTATTTCCCCAAGAAGGTTGTTAAGAGCTATTGCCTGAATTCCATTGAAAATATTGAGAGCATCAAATTTGGAGAAATATATTGTCCCATTCCACAAGAAAAATTTGAAACTATTATGATTGGGACCATTGCTATCAAGTATGAGGTAACATAATCACCTTGTGAAATGCAAAGTTTTGTTTCATATAAGATTGTTTTGGTAACAAGACTTGATCAACCTTGTTAATAAAAGGATTTTAATGAAAAAAATAATGTTTTCACTGTGGTTATACTTGCTCACTTTTGTTTTTCTCCTTTCCAATCTTTGCTCTTCGTCGTGCCTAACTTAAAGGTGTTAAAGAAAAGTACTTATTGGGAGATAATCCAAGAGTTTCCTTGAGTCTTGGAAGTTATTACTTCAGTAATGACCTATCCTTATCCTTTTTGTTTGCTTTTTGTGCCAAGAATGACCTCTAATGAGAGGGAAGTAAGATTTTGGGAGTTGCTGTCCCGAAACAGATTTCTGTCCTCCACCAAAAAGAATCGTGAGGAGTCTCTGTAACTCGGATTGAGCTGAAAAGTTACGAATAAATCCCCAAGTATGTTAGTTAACTTTCGTTAGTTTAACACTTTTTGATTTGAGCAGCATAAGATGTTCGAAAAAATCGGTTTCTACCTTCTGGTCTTTTTTGACAGATTTCTGCCATTATTTGCATTTGCATCTTATTGATTCATTTTTGAGTTCTCTTTTGGGGAACTGAGCTTTTTGAAGGAGTTGCTACAGTAAATTGTGTTTTTAATGAATTTTTTTGCTGTTCCAAAACTTTTCCTAAGGTCTAATATCTTTTGAATACACTAATGTTGCTAATGAAGATTGTGTGAAGTTTTGTATGAAGGGAAATTTTCAGGTGTAGAGAGAGAATGATGTAATAAGATGAATAATGGACAAAATCTCAAGCTTGGGGGGAGCTACCCCGTGTCACCCCAAGAATTATTTAAGAGGTACACGCGTCAAAGCTTGGGGGTGCCCAAGGCATCCCCTTCTTCATCAATAAAAATCTCAGGTCTTTCTAGACATTTCGTTTTATTGTTTCATGCAAAGTTGTGTTGTTCTTGGAGCGTCTTAGTTTTTGTTTTTGGTTTTATTTTGCTTTGCTTGGTTTTTTTGCTTTGCTTGTTTTTTCTTGGTTGGCTTGTTTGAAAAATTGAAAACACCAAAAATATTTTTGTTCTTATTTGGTTTTGTGAGTTCTTTGCAGGGTTTAGCCGTCCTCAGTGGATTTTGGTTTCATGTTATTATTTAAGTCACAAAAGTGAAGGGCAATAATGAATATTAAGACAAATTGAGGTGTGATAATAGGATGGTAAAAAACTCTATTTGTTTTCATTTTTATACGTATACTAATCATTGCGAGCATGCTTAGTCTGTTCATTGTAAGGAGTATGTTACTAATGCATGCTTAGTAGTTCTTGCATTTCTATGACTAGCTCCAGCTTGCTAATAGTTTTTAGCATGTCATATCAATGTTTGCTTGCATTATTTTATTCATATTTTGGTATGATATTTTCATATCCTCCTCTGTAAGTTTCATGTGAATCGACTTGGCACATGCTCACGCATGCATATGACTAAACAATAGTTAGTAAGCCTCGACGATTTATTTTGCCTCAGAGTTCTAGTATCACTTTGATTCCATAATTAGTCATGTTTTGTTGCAAGCATGATTATGACAATTAGTGCTCTCTCGTTTGTCGCCCCTCTATATTGCTAGCCTTCACTTGCACTGTGTAGCGACCTCGGATCAAGTAAGATCCTAAGTCCCTGTGATTAACATGCTAGTCCCTGGATCAATAGCTAGCACTCACAGTCGATGAAATATCATGTAAAACACAAGTCTTTATTACATAAATCGAATAATCCAGAGTTTACATTATTACAACAGAAGCGATATAAATACAACTTGGAGTCCCATCAATGCCACAGGCAGGTTGAGTGAAGACCTGCGATCCTAGCGCACCTTTCAACGATCTCCGAAATTCTGCACATAAAACGTGCAGCCAACAAGTTGGGTCAATACTTTGAATGTATTGGCAAATTACACCAAGGAAGGAAAGACTAACTCTACATGCAAGGCTAGTTTAGGCTTTGGAGTTCATTTGCATAAAGCTAATTTTCTCTAAGTATTTTGAAAAGAGAGCGAGAGTTTTACCCTACTTTGTAAACATTTTCTTAGATAAAATAGGGTCGAATGACACACGAGGATATTACGCACCAAGTGTCCAAACAGCCAAACACTTGGATATTACGCACCAAGCGTCACTTGGATATTACACACCAAGTTCCCCAAATTCCCACCCATTAGCGATATTACGCACGCCATGGGGTTTCAAAACTTTGTTTTAGAAAAGAGAGAGGAAGATCCTTCAGAGGCTCCATCCTTCAGACGCTCATTGTTGTTCTGTTACCGTGAACACGGCTGATCGATCAGATTGCAATACTCTCGAGAGTTTGTGCACTTTACCCACAATCCACGATCAAGTCCTTTTACAAACAAGACCATGTCGAGGCTTTCCCTTAGTAGCCCCTCTACCTTCCGGATCCAACCGTGCCAAGAACCTCCAAATGTTGGTACCCAGGTGAGGTTTCCTACTAAGTACTAGGCCAAGACAGAGCCCATAATGTATTGTGGTTGCACTGGAAGCTTCTGAATTCTGAAACATGGCAGACTTCTTTGATTCCTGGGCGGCCGTCCTCCACCAAAATCTCACTCGTTGACCCGACAACCATTCCGCCCAGAAGAAAACTTAGTTTTATTTTGAAGTGGATTTGAGAAGAAAAGTTTGCTCTAGAGAGCCTTCATACTTAGAAAACTTCTTTGTCTTTCGAACCCCCCAACGGTACTTTGTATATATAGCATAGCAAGCAATACTTAGCAAAACAGGGGTAACCTATTAGGATGGGAAATCTACTCATGGCATACTACAAAATCATTGCACTTGCGAAAATAATACTAAGGAAAATTCTACTAGATCATCCTACACATGCATACTACAGAATTTTGAAGATCACATGCATAGAATCAAAACTGGGACAAAATTATGAACAAGTGGTGTAACTTCCCTTATGTTGATAATATGGGTGTTGATTGTATTTCTCTACAGCAATCGCACTCTCCGAACAATCTAATACGAGGACAAGGTAGTTCCAATCAAAACAATTGCAAACATAGCAAACACAACAAGGATGATAAAAAAAACATGCACGATGGTTTAATATGTTACAATTCTTACATTTAGTTCTCTGAGCATTAATAGATCATATGACGCATGTATGAGATCAATTAAAGCAATAGGGTACTTGTTATTAATAATTACTTGCCAATATAAGGGTTTTGATATTTCTGTTGTAACGCCTATTCTAACTGTAGAATTAAATTTGTTTCTTGGGTTTACTGGATAGAGGACGTTAATACGAACCAGTAGGCGTTGGATTCACCCTAATCAGAGTTATAGATCTTTTTATATGATTTAAATAGTGTTTAATGGGTTTTAAATGATTCATACAGTTTCTGTTGCCTAAAAATCAAAGAAAAATTATATCTATAATCTCCACGGAATTGTGATTTCAGGGACATATTATTTGTAATTTTCTGAATAGTATTTATTTTCTTATGAATTTATTACTCTAAATAAGCCATTAAACCATTTATTTAATTGCTGTGAAACCTTATAGTATTTTACTGAACCATTTGCAGATTGATGATCTACATGGAACCAGCTTTCTATCGGTATATTATTTATATTTTTGTGACAAGCAATTAATTTACTATGAATTTAATGATTTATAAAGCCACTAAAACTAATTAAATTGCTACGGTTTAAATAATCTGCAAAGTCTGGATCCAACCAGATATTATTAAAGTACATTACAAAAGCTTTAATTTGATATATTGTTCATATTTTTCGGAGTTACAGATAATACCTTATGAATTTATTAACCTCAAAGACTATTAAAACTAATTAAATGACTGCAGTAACTACGTACAGTAAAAGTTGGATCTATTCTGATAAGATGATTCTACGTAAAATTATCTTCAATTTGGTATATTATACGCAATTTTTGGATATGGTATGAATTTCTAATGAATTTTACAAGTTAGATCTATAATATGCAAATTTAAATTCGAACGGAATATTCCAGGGAATATTCCGCTGACTGGACAGGTTGACTTTGCATGCTGACTGGGACTAGATGTTTACGTTGACGTGGCGTTGATGAGGAAGATGACCGGGATGACGACTTGCCCGCACCGGTTTGATTGGATCTCGACCGTCTGGATAGGATCCGGTGGCTAGAAGAAGAGATTGACTCGATTTTGGCTCAGAATAGACAAGAAACAGATCTGAGTTAGAGAGACAAATCCGTAGGTCAAATCGAAAAACTCAGAACATGAAAGTTGTGGGGAATCATTATTCCTACCTTCTCACCAAAGGAATTTGGATTTAAAGAAACGAGCGCGAGTACATCTTGGATTTACACCGTAAGATCTGAAATATTGCGATGCGAAATTCTCCATCTGTGGTGGATGAAAAGAGGTGAGGTTTGTCGTGATTGAAAGATTTCGACGCGATCTTCAACTTTCGTTTTTTGGCCGAAGGCAAAAAATGAAGTCTAGATGGGTCAAAAAGCGAAATAAGATTCGAGCATGTGTAGATTCGGGATTTCGAGAATAGAAACTCATACAGTCGTGGCTCCAAGAGTTTATATGGAGATTTAGGATGGTGTAGAGATAGGCCTTGGAGTAGGGAACAAGTAGAAACAAACGGAAGTCGATTCGGAGTTGTAGATAAAAAGTTATAAGAGTTTGAATAGAGATAGTCACAGAAAAACTGATTGCACGCTTTTTAAAGCGATCCAATCGATCGACCTGTGTACGCGTGACTGCCTACTCCGGTCGGTCCGAGTGGGCCGGCCCATTTAGTTTTTTTTAATACTTGTTTTCCTCATATCTTTTGCATACGAACTCCAAACGACATGATTCTTGTTTCTAAATTTTTCTAAAATCGAATAGATCATTATAGGATCAAATTTGTAATATTTTAATAGTTTGGGAGTAGAGGATTTATAAATCCTTGTATATTCCATTTTATTTATATCTTTATGTGTTTGTATTTGTTCCATAACTTTTTCATACTAGCTCCAAATGAGCTCAGTTTTGTTTCTAAAATTTTGTAATATTAATTGGATATTTTTAGGCTATAATTTAGCAATAATCGCTGTCTTAGCAATAGTGGGTTTTATAAAGTCAATTTAATTTCCTTTAGGAACGTTTGGGCGAATCAACTATAGGATTTAGATACCAGGATTTGGATTCAGTTTGTGAGATCTTTGCATGGATGAAATGCTTATGAATGCTTCATGATTTTCATTTTGAAATCTTGCACACCAATTCTACAATCCATAATCAATCCATGCCCTTTTGCCTATATGGCTACTTAGGTCTAAACAAAAGAATATAAGATTTTGAATTCATGGTTGAGAGGATTTTCTATTAAAAAAGTTTCTTCTCTTTGAGAATTTTCAACATAGTCAAACAATCAATCAAACTTATTTATTTATTTCACATTCCAAAATTAGGAGAATTTTGGGATGTGACAGACTACCACCCTTAAAAGAAATCTCGTCCCGAGATTTGGGAAGGCTAGAAAGAAAGAAAGGTTCGGGATCCTTTAGGATGCTACCACACTTAAAAGAAATTGACTAGGTCACTTCTCGAGGATTCACTTAGCTCAGATTGGTTCTCCTTTAGACTTTTATTGGCACAATGTCTCTAGCACATTCTAAACATCATGATTGATAGTTTCTGAGAAAGCACTTCTTAAACTAGCAAAACTCTCATGGTGGGCAAATAGGGAATGTTTACTTCACGGTGCCCATAATTCACGGTTGGGATTCATCCTTACCGTACATCCTATGCTTAGCAGTGGATGCTTTTAGAAGGGTGTAACAATATACCATTCTAGGGTTTAGGCTCAACGTCGACTCTCTGCTAAGGTTGAAAAGGGCACTCAAGATTCGCAAAGCCAACAGTACAAGAGCGAATAATAAGAGTAGTAGGAATGGTGATCAATCCATCCTGCACCCAAATCATTACCCTGTATGAGGATAGGTGAATCACGTTTTTCAATCACTCGGGCATTCTTACTTGCCTTGAGGAATTGATGTAGCCCGACCTACGGCCGTTGCCACATCTTGGTCTCCAACTTACACCAAGTCGTCATGGACTCCAAAGGTGAATTCGTTCCTCTATGCGAGCCCCCTTCCTTCCCTATTGAATGGCATGCTAATTCATACTCCGTCACATATGCATGATAGGTTCACATTGACAAGTAAGGAGGCAAGGGAGGAAGCCCGGAACATCAAGCCCGACAAGACGGAGGCTTGGAAGAGGAGGCGGAAGAAGTCAGATCGCCAAATGCTCTCTGTCGCCAGCGGTACTACCGGACCTGGCGACCGGTACTACCGCCCGGCGGTACTACCGCCCTCTGCTACCGCCAGCAACAGACGACACCAGCGCAGGCCAAATGCTCTCTGTCACCGGCGGTACTACCGGCCCCGGATCCGGTACTACCGGGCCCCGGCACTACCGCCCCCTGCTACCGCCACCAACAGACGGCTCCAGCTGAAGCTCCAGGACCGCAAGCGGTACTACCGGTCCCAGAGCGGTACTACCGGACCAAGCGGTACTACTGGTCCCAAGTCCGGTACTACCGCTCCTGGCAGTGCCTGCGCGCACTAGTTGGGCCACAGCCCATGTATCCCCCCTTTACTTACCAAACCCTAGTTTTATTCCCAAACTACCCTTGTTTAGTGGTTGGCCTATAAATAGAGCCCCCACCCCTCATGTATCCCTTAGGCATAGATGATAGACTAAAGACAACCCCCATTGTGGAATCTCTAGTTTTGCCTCATCCCCTTTACCAAGGGGACCGACTATCGTCACCAACCTCGATTGGACTTTGCATCACGCATCCATCATTGAACAAGGCCTTGGGTTCTCGGTTTCTCGCCCCCAAGTCGTCAAGACCCTCCTCAAGGTGTTCTTCCCTCTCCGATGTGGATTTGAGGGAGCACGTTGACCGATCTTTCCTTGCGAGGATTCTATCGGACCGGTGGCCGCCGTTCGGGAGCAATCGGCCTTGTATCGTGTGAGTTTTGCGTGTGTTCATCGTGTTCTTCGCGAGGTGTGTGTTCGCTTCCGCTACCTTCTCCCTTTCCCCTCGCTTTCCCATCGATTTGACCACGAGATCCGTGAAGATCGGGCACCCAAGAGGTTAACCCCTCCATCATCTGGTATCAGCAGCTTTTGGTTGCCACGGATTTCTCATCGATTTGGTCTTTTCCCCATAAATTCGAAAATTTCACCAAAAACAGCCCCAATTCGTGTTTTGGATCGATCTGTGATTTGAGTGAGTTTTGGTAGGTTTTGATCCATGGATTACTTGCTAAACTAGTTGATCTACCTTCCCCTGCGTTCCCATGGCCTAATTCTTTGTTTTCCCCCGTCGATTTGGTGTTTTTCTTGAAGATTTTCCGCCCAAATCGCCCCAAACTCGCGAAATCGCGTCAGATCTGGATTTCTCTGTCTCGAGCGGTACTACCGCTCCAAATCTATGGTACTACCGCCCAGCGGTACCAAAAACCGGTACTACCGCCCAAGACAGAAAGAAAACAGCAAGTTCCAGATTTCAGCCTCTCACCGTTTTGAGCATATCTTTTGCATCCGAACTCGGATTTTGGTGTTCTTTAGTTCGTTTCGAAGAGGAGAAGGAGCTCTACATCATCATCCACGTTGTTCATGCTATCTACTCCATCCAAATTACGTGAGCAAGGCGGAATCCAACAAGAAAGGGTGAAGATCGTCGACGAAAGGTATAAACGTTCCGCGACTTCTCCCCACTTGCATTCCTTTGTGAACCCCACTATCTTTGCGAGCAACAAACACCTATTGAGACTAGTTCCTCTTATGATTGCTTGGGCTATGCACATTTGATACCTTGTAGAATTCCGAGCAAACATTTGTGAGCGCTATCTCATATAGTTATCTTGTATAGTTGTTGGCACAAGGAAGAGGCAAGTGAAAAAGAAAAAGAAAGAAAGAAAAAGAAAAAGAGAAAAAAAAATAGAAAAAGAAAAAGAAAGAGACAAAATAAAGAGATATACATGTGCCTCATAGAATAGGAAGCGCAAGCTCGATGAACATCATATAGGTGGTACTTATTGTGCATATCTTGTAGCCCACCAATCTTATGCAATCGAACTAGCGTCTCTCCTTGTACTTGTGTGACACGAGCTTATAGTCTTCGCTAGGTAATCTTTTGGTTCTTAGCTCACTTTCTCCGTCGCACAAGTCCCATTTATCCCACCGTGTGTGTTTCCTTGTACATATTTCCTATCTTGTGGATTAACTTGTTTGCTTTGTGATCATTGTGGTTCTTTACTTGCCATTACAACATCTTGATTTCGGATTGGTTCTTGACATGCCATTTTCCATACCTATCCACCATAGGCCTTGTGTGTGTGTGTTTTTTTGTTGGTAGTTGGTTTTGGTGTTCCGCGTGAACTTCACTTTGCTTGGTTTATTGCTCTCAAGTGTGGCCACTTGCACGATACGATCTTCCAAGGTAAAGTAAGGTTTGACGTTGTATCCCTACCTCCACTACCACTTCCATATACACCGCTTGGTCTTGTGAATCATGTCTAGGGACTCCGGAACCGAGGATGATTTCTATGAAGAATCCACGATGAGCCACCATGCATATGTCTCCACAAGCATGGACAACATGATGGAGCACTACACCAACAATGGCTCCACATGCTTGGGTGATATGGAGTACTACAACAACAATGACTCCCCAAGCATGGGCGACTTCAAGAACGACAACGACAAGCTCCTCAAGTCGCACCGGCCAAGACGGAGCCTACACCTCGAGTGCGCCAAGGTCCACCATGAAATGGACAAGTTCGAGAGCGACCTCCACAACTTCAAGAAGGACATGGACAATGACTTCGACAAAAACATGAGCATGGTCGCCAAGACTAATGATGCCTTGTGCTCATTAGAAGAACTTATGAGGAAGCGTGCCAAGGACAAGGGTCATCGTCGCGAGCGTCATGTGGATGACCAAGTGCGCCACCTACACCAACCATCGGCAAGGCACGCCAATGACCTCCGTCGACACCGTCACAAGGCACCTTCAACTACTAGTGCCACCACCAAAATGGCACCAAGAGCAAGCCTTCGTCCACGCCATCAAGCTTCAACGACTACGCTTGCATTTGAAGACCTCATGACCGAGGAAAATGAAGACCTCTACTTCGCCAAGTTGGATAGCATGAGCCTACCTCCACCACTACTACAAGATGGCCACACGACGGTCGAGCATGGGATTTTCCCTTCGACCATGGAGGAGAGAAATGATGCCCATCTTATGGCATCCAACCTTGAAGGCGACAAGGTAAAGAATGGTGAGCATGGGATTTTCCCTTCACCAAAGGAGGCGCATGGAGTTGAGGAAACCGAGCCTACCCCCATATGCTTGAGTGATGATGTTGTACCAATCCCATGTGAGTATGAGAGCCACTTAGCCCACTTGAGTGAGAACAAGAGTGAGACGAGTGACTCCACCTTATGTGAGATTGAGTGCTTCCACTTGGAGGGCATGAGCGATACTACTAGTGAGTTGAGAGTGGTAGTTGATAGGTCAAGTGAGACCACGTCGAATTCTAACAACTTACCCTCTACCTCTAGTGTGTTCTCTTGTGTTGTGCTAGGTTCCACGGATGAAGACGCGCCAAGTCATGAAGCAATGATGCCTCAATTGGAGAAGATGTACATGGTGCACGAAGATGATGCTACGCCATGGCTACATCAAGAAAACGAAGTCGTCCACAAGGAGGCCACTACTTCCACAACACCCACTTCATATGAGAGGTATGAACAAGGTAACAATAAGGGTGTTGATGATGCCATGATCCCACTAGTGGACAAGATGAATTGTGAGGATATGCATGCTATGGATGATACTTGTGACATTACATATGCTTCATCCACTTTCCCATGTGATGATTTGCCTTTGCATAATATTGATCATGTGGAATTGTTTGATTGCGAACTCATTGCCATAAACATGCCATGCTATGCATCTTGTGTGTATCCTCCAATTGCTTTGGACTTGCCTTGTCATGCTAGTCATTCAATTTCTCCCGTTGCTTGCGATAAGATGAATGCTTGCTATTTCACTTGTTTTGCTTGCAACAATATTGATCAAATGCGTTCTAATGAGATGGCCCCCATAGCTTTCTCAATTTTTGGAGATTTTGATGATTGCCATGATAAGCATGTTCCCCAATTGCATACTCACCATGCATCTATTTCATACTTGAATGACATTAATGGTGATGTGCACAAAAAGAGATACGTCATGATGGATGATGTGTATCTCTACCATGCACACACGTTCTTCCTTTTACATATGATGTGTGTAGGTACCCGCACGAGAATGTCAACCTCGGTTGAGCACGAGTTGACAAAAAGAGCTCTTGAGAGCATCCCACAAGTGAGTTCAAAATCGAACCCAGCTCTGATACCTTTTGCATGCTTTGCATCTTTCATGTTGGCAAATTGCTCTTTCATATGGTTTGATTGCAAGCATGTTAATGGTATTATCTCCCCTTGTGACATTCATGTTTCTTCGCATCTAGATAATGATGTTTTGTGTGTTGCAACAAAAATGTTGAACATTTTCTCTTTCCGATGTTTTGGGTGCAACCACAATTCCATTAAGAGCATGTATTGTCATGAGAGCTTCCAAGAATCTCGTCTTGTTGTTGCAACAAACATAAGGACCACCTGCTCTTTCATTTGGTTTGTTTGCAAACATAATACTTTTGTTTTGGATATGCTTCCTTGTGTGTTTTTGCCAAATTCTCCTATTCTTGCATCAAAGATGTTGTTTGAAATTTGGATCCAATGCTTTGAGTGCCCCACTTCTATGTTATATGGAGTTTTTGAGTTTCCACATTTGGATGATGTTCAAACGATTTCCATGCACATTGACCATGCATATGCATCCCGTTTGCTATACTTGAGTTGTGCTAATAGTGTTGTGAACAAGAATGGACATGCTACATTTGACATGCTCCTCTATCACGCACGAAAATATGTTGCTTGGTCTTTGTTGGGTGAAGGTACAGGTGCATACACGTCAACCTCTATGGACTATATGTTGACAAGAAGAACCGAAGAGAGTTACCTATGGCTACCCTTCATCGAGCTATCTCTACAAGCTAAGGTGACTTCCTTCTACTTGAGGACTCATGCAATAACCTTCATGAATTGGATACGCTTTGAGTGTTGCTTCGCTTTTGTTGTGAGCTTTGTAGGCTTCAAGGAAGGTGAAGGAACATTGAAGTGTTGTCAAGTCAATCTTCCCGAGGACGACTATATGGTGAACCCCAGGATCAAGAAGGTCTCTCGACCGCTTCAACTTGCTGATGAGCATGTAGAGTCGAGGACGACTCTTTTTGAAGGGGGGGGAGTTGATGTAGCCCGACCTACGGCCGTTGCCACATCTTGGTCTCCAACTTACACCAAGTCGTCATGGACTCCAAAGGTTAATCCGTTCCTCTATGCGAGCCCCCTTCCTTCCCTATTGAATGGCATGCTACTTCATACTCCGTCACATATGCATGATAGGTTCACATTGACAAGTACGGAGGCAAGGGAGGAAGCCCGGAACATCAAGCCCGACAAGACGGAGGCTTGGAAGAGGAGGCGGAAGAAGTCAGATCGCCAAATGCTCTCTGTCGCCAGCGGTACTACCGGACCTGGCGACCGGTACTACCGCCCGGCGGTACTACCGCCCTCTGCTACCGCCAGCAACAGACGACACCAGCGCAGGCCAAATGCTCTCTGTCACCGGCGGTACTACCGGCCCCGGATCCGGTACTACCGGGCCCCGGCACTACCGCCACCAACAGAAGGCTCCAGCTGAAGCTCCAGGACCGCAAGCGGTACTACCGGTCCCAGAGCGGTACTACCGGACCAAGCGGTACTACCGGTCCCAAGTCCGGTACTACCGCTCCTGGCAGTGCCTGCGCGCACTAGTTGGGCCACAGCCCATGTATCCCCCCTTTACTTACCAAACCCTAGTTTTATTCCCAAACTACCCTTGTTTAGTGGTTGGCCTATAAATAGAGCCCCCACCCCTCATGTATCCCTTAGGCATAGATGATAGACTAAAGACAACCCCCATTGTGGAATCTCTAGTTTTGCCTCATCCCCTTTACCAAGGGGACCGACTATCGTCACCAACCTCGATTGGACTTTGCATCACGCATCCATCGTTGAACAAGGCCTTGGGTTCTCAGTTTCTCGCCCCCAAGTCGTCAAGACCCTCCTCAAGGTGTTCTTCCCTCTCCGATGTGGATTTGAGGGAGCACGTTGACCGATCTTTCCTTGCGAGGATTCTATCGGACCGGTGGCCGCCGTTCGGGAGCAATCGGCCTTGTATCGTGTGAGTTTTGCGTGTGTTCATCGTGTTCTTCGCGAGGTGTGTGTTCGCTTCCGCTACCTTCTCCCTTTCCCCTCGCTTTCCCATCGATTTGACCACGAGATCCGTGAAGATCGGGCACCCAAGAGGTTAACCCCTCCATCAGGAATGTTTCCATGGGCATGAACTAATGCTCTATGTATACTCCCATGTATTCAATCAACAAAGCTACTACTAAAACTAAGATATCGATACTTCAACTTTTGGATTTTTTGGTATACGAGACGAGATTGAAGTAGAACCACTTTAAATTCTTCCTAAGATATCACCCCTTGATGATCATCAATGATGTGTTGCATCTCCCACCAAGTTGGAGTGTCGTCCTTTAGGAATTGGGTGGCATAATGAAGCATTCTGTTGACTTCAATGTTGGCATCCTTCATTCTTTCTTCAACCTGGAGCATCCACTTCTTTGCATCGGCGTGGCTCTTACGCTTGATGGAGTTGAGTTCTTTGTCCTCCTTATTGATATGGTCCATCCGTCGAGTTGACCAAGGTTTAGAGTAGGAACGAATGGAGTATGGAAAGAAGAAGAATAGCCCATACAAGAAATCTTGTTTAGAAAATAGGTTCTCAATAGCTATGGTAATAAACCATACAAGATAGCAAACAATTTGTCGTATCTATATTTAGCGAAACTTATTCGGTTTTGGTTCCTAATAGGTCACTTGGAATCTTCGAGGCTTCGAGTCTCCAAAAGTCTTCGTGCTCTTGATAGTCTTCATGTTCTTCATAATCTTCAATCTTTCGAGTTCTTTAGTTAATAACATTGACTTAAGGCCTTTGAAGTTTTTAATCTCGTAGCTTCAGTCTTGGAACATCTTTCATGGAGGTCTTCAAGTACCAACTTAATCGAAACATTGAGATGATATTCTTTGAAAAGGTAATCTTGAGAAAAGTTTCTTCTTGAAGTGTGTAGTGGTCATTTTCTAATGTTGAAAAGAAGAGACTTAAGAAATTTTAAAACCCCAAGGTAGATGATGAGAAGTATGAGAGTTTTCTGAAATAACTTAGAAAATATTTGTCCTAAGGTTTTTCCATGTCTAGGGTCACGATCTACAGTCAACTTATGCTCTGATACCATCTGTAGCGACCTCGGATCAAGTAAGATCCTAAGTCCCTGTGATTAACATGCTAGTCCCTGGATCAATAGCTAGCACTCACAGTCGATGAAATATCATGTAAAACACAAGTCTTTATTCCATGAATCGAATAATCCAGAGTTTACATTATTACAACAGAAGCGATATAAATACAACTTGGAGTCCCATCAATGCCACAGGCAGGTTGAGTGAAGACCCACGATCCTAGCGCACCTTTCAACGATCTCCGAAATTCTGCACATAAAACGTGCAGCCAACAAGTTGGGTAAATACTTTGAATGTATTGGCAAATTACACCAAGGAAGGAAAGACTAACTCTACATGCAAGGCTAGTTTAGGCTTTGGAGTTCATTTGCATAAAGCTAATTTTCTCTAAGTATTTTGAAAAGAGAGGGAGAGTTTTACCTTACTTTGCAAACATTTGCTTAGATAAAATAGGGTCGAATGGCACACGAGGATATTACACACCAAGTGTCCAAACAACCAAACACTTGGATATTACGCACCAAGCTTCACTTGGATATTACACACCAAGTTCCCCAAATTCCCACCCATTAGCGATATTACGCACGCCATGGGGTTTCAAAACTTTGTTTTAGAAAAGAGAGAGGAAGATCCTTCAGAGGCTCCATCCTTCAGACGCTCATTGTTGTTCTGTTACCGTGAACACGGCTGATCGATCAGATTGCAATACTCTCGAGTGTTTGTGCACTTTACCCACAATCCACGATCAAGTCCTTTTACAAACAAGATCATGGCGAGGCTTTCCCTTAGTAGCCCCTCTACCTTCCGGATCCAACCGTGCCAAGAACCTCCAAATGTTGGTACCCAGGTGAGGTTTCCCACTAAGTACTAGGCCAAGACAGAGCCCATAATGTATTGTGGTTGCACTGGAAGCTTCTGAATTCTGAAACATGGCAGACTTCTTTGATTCCTGGGCGGCCGTCCTCCACCAAAATCTCACTCGTTGACCCGACAACCATTCCTCCCAGAAGAAAACTTAGTTTTATTTTGAAGTGGATTTGAGAAGAAAAGTTTGCTCTAGAGAGCCTTTATACTTAGAAAAATTCTTTGTCTTTCGAACCCCCCAACGGTACTTTGTATATATAGCATAGCAAGCAATACTTAGCAAAACAGGGGTAACCTATTAGGATGGGAAATCTACTCATGGCATACTACAAAATCATTGCACTTGCGAAAATAATACTAAGGAAAATTCTACTAGATCATCCTACACATGCATACTACAGAATTTTGAAGATCACATGCATAGAATCAAAACTGGGACAAAATTATGAACAAGTGGTGTAACTTCCCTTATGTTGATAATATGGGTGTTGATTGTATTTCTCTGCAGCAATCGCACTCTCCGAACAATCTAATACGAGGACAAGGTAGTTCCAATCAAAACAATTGCAAACATAGCAAACACAACAAGGATGATAAAAAAAACATGCACGATGGTTTAATATGTTACAATTCTTACATTTAGTTCTCTGAGCATTAATAGATCATATGACGCATGTATGAGATCAATTAAAGCAATAGGGTACTTGTTATTAATAATTACTTGCCAATATAAGGGTTTTGATATTTCTGTTGTAACGCCTATTCTAACTGTAGAATTAAATTTGTTTCTTGGGTTTACTGGATAGAGGACGTTAATACGAACCAGTAGGCGTTGGATTCACCCTAATCAGAGTTATAGATCTTTTTATATGATTTAAATAGTGTTTAATGGGTTTTAAATGATTCATACAGTTTCTGTTGCCTAAAAATCAAACAAAAATTATATCTGTAATCTCCACGGAATTGTGATTTCAGGAACATATTATTTGTAATTTTCTGAATAGTATTTATTTTCTTATGAATTTATTACTCTAAATAAGCCATTAAACCATTTATTTAATTTCTGTGAAACCTTATAGTATTTTACTAAACCATTTGCAGATTGATGATCTACATGGAACCAGCTTTCTATCGGTATATTATTTATATTTTTGTGACAAGCAATTAATTTACTATGAATTTAATGATTTATAAAGCCACTAAAACTAATTAAATTGCTACGGTTTAAATAATCTGCAAAGGCTGGATCCAACCAGATATTATTAAAGTACATTACAGTAGCTTCAATTTGATATATTGTTCATATTTTTCGGAGTTACAGATAATACCTTATGAATTTATTAACCTCAAAGACCATTAAAACTAATTAAATTACTGCAGTAACTACGTACAGTAAAAGTTGGATCTATTCTGATAAGATGATTCTACGTAAAATTATCTTCAATTTGGTATATTATACGCAATTTTTGGACATGGTATGAATTTCTAATGAATTTTACAAGTTAGATCTATAATATGCAAATTTAAATTCGAACGGAATATTCCAGGGAATATTCCGCTGACTGGACAGGTTGACTTTGCATGCTGACTGGGACTAGATGTTTACGTTGACGTGGCGTTGATGAGGAAGATGACCGGGATGACGACTTGCCCGCACCGGTTTGATTGGATCTCGACCGTCTGGATAGGATCCGGTGGCTAGAAGAAGAGATTGACCCGATTTTGGCTCAGAATAGACAAGAAACAGATCTGAGTTAGAGAGACAAATCCGTAGGTCAAATCGAAAAACTCAGAACATGAAAGTTATGGGGAATCATTATTCCTACCTTCTCACTAAAGGAATTTGGATTTGAAGAAACGAGCGCGAGTACATCTTGGATTTACACCGTAAGATCTAAAATATTGCGATGCGAAATTCTCCGTCTGTGGTGGATGAAAAGAGGTGAGGTTTGTCGCGATTGAAAGATTTCGACGCGATCTTCAACTTTCGTTTTTTGGCCGAAGGCAAAAAACGAAGTCTAGATGGGTCAAAAAGCGAAATAAGATTCGAGCATGTGTAGATTCGGGATTTCGAGAATAGAAACTCATACACCCGTGGCTCCACGAGTTTATATGGAGATTTAGGATGGTGTAGAGATAGGCCTTGGAGTAGGGAACAAGTAGAAACAAACGGAAGTCGATTCGGAGTTGTAGATAAAAAGTTATAAGAGTTTGAATAGAGATAGGTCACAGAAAAACTGATTGCACGCTTTTTAAAGCGATCCCATCGATCGACCTGTGTACGCATGACTGCCTACTCCGGTCGGTCCGAGTGGGCCGGCCCATTTAGTTTTTTTTTTATACTTGTTTCCCTCATATCTTTTGCATACGAACTCCAAACGACATGATTCTTGTTTCTAAATTTTTCTAAAATCGAATAGATCATTATAGGATCAAATTTGTAATCTTTTAATAGTTTGGGAGTAGTGGATTTATAAATCCTTGTATATTCCATTTTATTTATATCTTTATGTGTTTGTATTTGTTCCATAACTTTTTCATACTAGCTCCAAATGAGCTCAATTTTGTTTCTAAAATTTTGTAATATTAATTGGATATTTTTAGGCTATAATTTAGCAATAATCGCTGTCTTAGCAATAGTGGGTTTTATAAAGTCAATTTAATTTCCTTTAGGAACGTTTGGGCGAATCAACTATAGGATTTAGATACCAGGATTTGGATTCAGTTTATGAGATCTTTGCATGGATGAAATGCTTATGAATGCTTCATGATTTTCATTTTGAAATCTTGCACACCAATTCTACAATCCATAATCAATCCATGCCCTTTTGCCTATATGGCTACTTAGGTCTAAACAAAAGAATATAAGATTTTGAATTCATGGTTGAGAGGATTTTCTATTCAAAAAGTTTCTTCTCTTTGAGAATTTTCAACATAGTCAAACAATCAATCAAACTTATTTATTTATTTCACATTCCAAAATTAGGAGAATTTTGGGATGCCTACCTATTAGCATCATTTGCTATTTCAGTGCATATTCTATATGCCGTGTTTTCTTCCAAATAAAATGTTTGTCTGTTTTGAGAAAGTTAGTTAGTAAAGCTCTCACGAACTTGATGGCACACTTTATTCCTTGCACTTAATAATCCTGAACCATTGTGACTTGTCCATGAAAGTTATATGCTTGCAAATTATATGCTGGGAGTCAGTAGAACCGTCCTGTCATGGGGAACGCTTTCAACACTTTTTGGATATCCTATCCAATTGATACTTTGCTCTTTTGTTTGCGGATGTTAACGGTGTGAAATAAAAGAGGATCTTGTGAGTTCATGGAGTCTATACATTGTGTTAGAGAAACGCCTGGGCCGCTAGCCTAAGCCATGCCTAATCATGGTGGAAACTTGCAGCATCACCATAATGAGCATTTATGAAGCATCCTCAATAAAAAGCTATGCACATAGTAAATAAAAAGATCGCTGGGATGCTCATTGTCTGCTTGCCTTGTCATTTTGATCACGGGATAGCTCCTGTATCATGTGCAAGGGGTACCCCGTTGGCGGTTCTCTATGATATGATGTATGTACAATGACAAGAACTTGCAGGTAACCAAATTTGAGTAGCATGCAGAGCGGCCCTCGTACTCAAGGGACTTGGGATTCCCAGTTTATGGTCTGTCAAGCATATAACTCATACTGGACCTCACTTTTACCTTAACCATATGAATATGCCTATGATAGGGGCAATGAGAGCTCAAATCTAGTGAGTACCTTCCTTTCAGCATTAGAAAGCCTTTCAAACTTTTCAAAACCGTCTTCACTCCATTGAGTCACCACTTATTCTATGAGCACCTTCTTGAGAGCATAGTTGACATGCTTGTGTTTGTCTCAAAACTTGGTTAATTATGTCATGACTTTGATGCTTGTATCTCTGATATTTTTACTTCTAGTCTTCACTTGAACTTCAGAGGTGCCTTGTCATTTATATTGTGCTCTACAAACAAAGTCAAGCGAGATACCACTCTATCATACCTTACTATGAGCATTGCAATGTTGCTTATGTTTATGTTTCATGCTACTTATTATTATTGATTGGTTTCTCTTCATAGCTTGCAGTGACTATTGAGTAGACTTAGTTGCATACTCTTTATTATGAATGGTTTAAGCATCTACTCTTGTGCTGAGAATATATACATCATATGAAGCAAATGTGTTTGTGAAAGTTCTCTTATCGCACTTAGTTTTCAACTGAATTGCTTGAGGACAAGCAATGAGCTAAGCTTGGGGGGAGGTGATACGTCCAAAACATATCTACTTTCCCGAACACTTTTGCTATTGTTTCTCCTCTAAACTTGTGTGATTTGGATACAACTAACATGGACTAGCGCTGTTTTCAGCAAAATTACCTTGGTGTCTAGTTTTTGTGCAGAAAATCAACTATCAGGAAAAATCCGGAAAATATGCCAAAAATCCTATTTCACCAGAAGATCCAGGGAGCCAGAAGACGAAACGGAGTGGAGGCCTGGGGGGCCCACACCCCTGCCAGGCGCGGGTGGGCCCTGCCCCGTGCCTAGGGGAGTGCGGCCATCCCAGGCACCCCCTCGGGCTCCCTTAGTGCCTATAAGTTGACCCTTGACCTAAAAACCTCTGGGGGTTCGATGTTTTCCAGAGAAGAGTTCCGCTCCACCGCCACCATCAGAAACCAAGATTCAGATCCAGAAACTCCGTTCTGGCACCCTGCCGGGACGGGGAATTTAGAGAGGATCATCGTCGTCGTCATCACCAACGCCTCTCCATCAACCATCGATGTTTCCCTCATCCATGAGTGAGTGATCCCCCGTTGTAGGCTTGGGGATGGTAGGGATTGGATGAGTTCTATCATGTAATCGAATAAGATTGTTAGGGCATAGTGCCTAGTATCTCTATTAGTGCTATTTGACTTTGTTGCAACTTGTTATGCTTAATGCTTGTCACTAGGGACCGAGTGCCATGATCTCATATCTGAACTTATTATTGAATCATTATGATAGTATTGTTTGTGATCTTATCTGCAAGTTGTGTACACATATCATTGTCCGGATCCAAAGGCCCCGAAGTGACAATAATTGGGACAGCCGGAGGGGATGCCTGTGGTGTGAGGATCACTTGTGTTCATGGAGTGTTAATGCTTTGCTCCGGTGCTCTATTAAAAGGAGCACCTTAATTGCCAGTAGTTCCCTAGAGGCCCCGCTGCCACGGGCTGAATAGATAGAAGATGTTGTGCAAGTTCTCACTGCGAGCACGTATGAGTATATATGGAGCACATTCCTAGGATTGTTTAGTACTTGCATGCTTGTTATTATTTATCTGCAATGCCCTAGATTTTGAAGTTACATGTTTAGACTCGTTCGTGCAACGCCCGTCCATCCATCCCTATGCCTACCGCACTCGAATCATACTGTTACAGTTACTGTTACTATTGCTCCTGTTTCACTGTTGCTGTTGCTTTACTATTGCTACTGATAAACTTCTGTGAGCAAGAACTATTTCTAGGTGCAGCTGAATTGACAACTCAGTTGTTAAGGCTTGCAAGTATTCTTTGGCTCCCCTTGTGTCTAATCAATAAATTGGGTAATACTACCCACGAAGATTATTGCGATCCCCTATACTTGTGGGTCATCAGTGCATCATTCCATGTGGCAGTTGCATTCTAGGGGCACTGCTAGTGATGATCTTACATGGCGATGCTAGCGCTGCCTGAAATTTGTTTTGTGCCACTTGCATGCACTAGAATCGAGATACGCCATGCACGATCCAAGTCAAACGTAGTCTCGTTTGTGTGTGCCGACCTTCACTCATTGACAAGAGGACCCCACATTTTCCCCTTGTGATTAATTTTTCACTTCCTCTAGACGGTTCCCGTGCCCACCCTACTAATTATGGCCCCTCTTCCTTGTCTTCCACGCGGATGAGACCGACGGCAGCGGTTCCTCACACCCTACTCGAACAACTGCTTCTCTTCCTAATTCCATCCCCTCTCGAATCTATTCGCCTTCGGATCACACCTCCTCCATAATCTTCCTGATTCCAGACTCCATTTGCCGCTATGGTAAACCTTGGGGTAGCAGCAGGCTGAAGCGTAAGGCAGACGACGACGACTATGTGGCTGTTCATGGCGACCGCCACCGCGAGGATGGGGGATGGCCAAACTTCAATGTTGTGAACATTCACAAGATTGCCATAGAGTTGGACATCATCTCCGCTGGTCGCATCTCTCGCTGCATCCCTGGCTATCGCATCCCAATCCAGGAAATGGACAAACTCCCATTCGGCACGCAAGGCCTTATTTACCCTGATACCAGCGAATGGCCAAATGATCGCGAAGGCCACATAACTTCCAGTCTCTTGCTTATTGATTCAGTCATATCGTTGATTCATATGTCCTGAACTTTCATCAGAATCCTATGTTCCTTCCATCGAACGTGTTGTGTGCATGCGTAGTTTGAACAAATTGAACCATTTAGGACTATTTTGTACAGAGGAAGCTCTGCTCGTACTTGATATTCTGGTATTTTCGTTGTGATACAGTCTTAATTTAGGTGATAGCTGAGGTGTCAATTTGAATTTGCAATGGAATGCCTGCTAGGTGATATTTTGTTTTTTTAACTAGAAGATTTAAGACTATCATGTCCCTAGTTGTTTATGATCACCGTCAGGAGTACTTGATATTTTGGGTATTTTTGTAGTGACATAGGCACAATTTAGGCGAGAGCTGAGGAGACAGTCATATATAATACTTAAATCTGAGGGTCTATGTGTCAAATTGTATATGCAACGGAATTCATTCTAGGTGATTCTACCAACTAACAAAAAACTTTGCAGAATATTAATGCAAAACTGATGCTGCTGGATAAGTGGTTGTAATCAATAGTGGTGAATATCAAGGAGAAAGACGAGACGGAAATGGGAGATGACCAGAACTAGGTGGGTGGCAACATATGTGGCTGGTCCTTTTAACCCAGGACGAGAGTACTTGGACTCTCAAAAATGTCTACATATCGTTGAGATTTACATTGCCATCTTTAGAGGATGTTGGCATTACTGCATTCAACAACGGGTTCCCGCCACCACAATCTGAATTCTCTTATAGGTTAAACATGAAAAAATTCAGCTCTTGAAGGTACAACACCCACAGAAGACTCGCCTAGTGTGGCATAGCACTACGACCTCTTAGCGGTGTTTGACTAGGCAAACGCATTCATTAGATGCCCATATGACAAGGAATGAATAGTCTTGCACGACGACCATTTGCAGCCGGAGAAGTATGTCGACGCCGTCTTCACCTCCAGCTACTATTCCGACACATCGCAACGCATTTACGTGGTCACTAAACCTAGTGGTGACGTGCGTGTTTGGGAGCCGTTCACCTAGGGTGAGTCATGGTGTCATATAGCATGTAAATTCTCATTCAAAATTCTTCTTACTAACTGAAGGTAACACGCAGCCTCGCGTGTCATTCCAGCTCCGGTGATCGAAGATGTAGTAGTAGATGCTGATCTTGGATCACGGCGCTGGTTCCTTGCACCTCTCAGAGGCGATAGGAACCAGGATGTTGAACTCGTGTGGGTTCATATCAGGGGAGCACTAAACAATGTTGGTGATACAATAGAATATATGAGGAAACAATTTTCTTCATACCCATAGCTTCGGTGTCATGTTTTCTCAAGGTCCGCATGTCCATACAAAGACCTAGTAGAATAGTTCTGGAGCAGAGTCGATAATCTGAAGGGACAATCTGTGTTTCTTGGGATCAATTACCCTTTGTTCGTCGGGGTCCCTAGAGTTGTTGAACCTGTAATTGATCAGGTAGCCCTGACTCCTGATGCTGCTGTTGCTGGTGGTGGTGGAGCTAACGAAGAACTAGCTGATGCTGCTCCTGCTGAAGCTGACAAAATACTTGGGTAATGTTGTTGCTAGTGAAGCTTACGAAATACTTGCTAATGCTTCTACTGGTGAAGCTTACGAAATACTTGATGAGGCTACTGCCAGAGTCCAGGAAGAACATGCTGGTGTTGTTGCTGAGGTGCCAACACTTCCAGTGTTGATAGCAGACTGTGTGTTTGTTGCACACTCACGTGCCTATTACATTGACACTCCAGATCCGACCTGGAGTCGAATCCATGTCGGGGGGAGGCGTCCTACCATTGGCTCATTAGTGGGGTCATACAATTTGATAGATAATGAGAGAAGACCGAACGCAGCATTTTGGTTCGTTTCGATGATACCACCACCTCCAGGGACCTAGTGCTCAACTAGCAGATAAGATGAACCATTTATTGTTATCTTTATCTTTAGTTTCCCCCTAGTTCTACGAAGTAAATGCTTCTTTGGTCAAGACTCAGTTACGCTTATTTGTGTAAGACTGATTTGCTTATTTGTGTAAGAACAAGTTAAGACTATGTGTGTAAGACTAAGTTATGCCTAACTGCATAATATTCAGTGAAGCCCAGCTTTTCTTTCCTTGCCAACAATAGCAGAATTGCAGCATAGAACATACAAGGGTCATGTGTATACGAGACATTTTGCTCAGGATAACAACCACTTCAAGTTAGTTGCAGTTTCAAGTTTACTATCCAGGAAAGTAAGGTGCCATGATCATATAAAATGAATAGCTCATACAAACATCTAGCAACACTGCGAGCAGTGTTATTGTTATGAATGATACATGATGTACGCATTTGAATGCATCACTAGAATGTGCCACCTATTGTTGATGGATGACATGGATCTAGCTTCTCTTTGCATATTTTCATTGAATCGCTCATGGATTTGTTCCCATATTTTTGGCAATGGATGATGAACTCCACTCTCTTGGTAACATGCTGCGTCAACGAGCCCTTGTTGATGTAATGCAAAGTACAGACTATGGTAGTCATCATCATTACATTTAGGTTCTCTCTTTTTCTTCATCATGGAGCTACTAATTTCAAATCAAAATCTAGTAAACAACATATCAGTACATGTTCTTCTACCACAATCACAAGAAGAAAACAGGATGGAATTTTACCTTTTTTGGCATTGTGCCAAACAGAGTGGATGTGGCCTTGGGGTTTGGAGAGTAAGGCGCCATGGCTGGTGCTGGTGCAACCACAGAGAAGGCAAGCTCGGATTCCGGAGGAGGACAATAGAACTGAAATCTTGTCCCGGTGTCGTGACGTGGGTCAAGATTCGGTTCGGGAGGAGGAGGGCGGGGCCGATCAGGTTTGGCTGGGTGACAGATCTGAAGGAATTCCCTCCCAGCTCCACGCCATGGAGGCGACCACAGATCGCCCCTTTGGAGAAGAAGAAGGTCGCGTCAAAAAGAACAGGGAACGGACGTGGGTGCCAACACTGCAAGTCTACATGGCAGCCAAGATGGAAAGGACTTAACGGTCAAAATTGATAGGAGGGGCCCAATTTGACGGGCGTTAGCGAGTTTTCTCGTGTTCAAACGTTTTGTTGAATTCGTGCCAACAAAGACACTCTAAGCATTTGACACGCCAACTGTGAGTATCGCGATCCAATACCGACGAAGTCAAACCCTGCTTTGCCTTGGCGCTTGAACTTTGGGCCGCATACTAAAATTCTCGTCCAGAAGATCCTGAAACAACAAAAACTTGAAAAAGGAGGTTTTATGCCTCCCAGAAATTAAATAGGAAAGAGAGGGACTTTGTAGGAAAGTCCCGTAAATCATCTAAATATGCATAAATAATGATGGATCTAGGTAAATATGATTCTAAACAGTGCATAAAGGCCAAAAATGATGATGCCAAATGCACGTATCAACGACTTGGATCATAATTTCTCGATCATAGACAATTGAAACTAAAGTACCACTTTTAACTTGACTAATTATGACTAGTAAATAGTGCAACATTCCTGGAATGATTAATAAAATTGCCAACGGGTGGGACGTTCTTCTGCCTTCTCGTTCGGAAAACAGGAAGGAGGGAGAGCGATGTTTATTTATCTTGATATATCTAATGGGTAATTATTTGTTGATTATTTAATGATCGTCCTTCTATATTTGGTTAGGCGGATAATGTAGCGTGCCTCTATAGAACTGCAAAGTTTTATTTTCCCTGCAATTGCATCACACTCAGTTTGTTCCCTTTAGATGCATAAAGACTTGTTGAGACCCCTAGGGTCTCACATGATAAATATTGTTCAGATGGATAGGTATAACCACAAGAATGTTCCTAGGTTGATAAGGTTGATGACTGTGGCAACAACCACAGGTGTAGAGATTCTGGGGCATGGAGATCTTGAGATCATGTGGGCGGGGTGTGATTATGTTCAGGGCATCTTATGCCAATTTTCCTCTTATCCGTACTTGTATCTTGTTTTCCGCTTCCGCTTGATACTCTGATGTGTGATGTATGAGGATGTATCCTAAACTATTATCTCTATCTAGGATATTTGGATCTTGCCGTATGGTGTTGAATATTTCTATTTCTTTTAGATTATCTATCTCTGATGTACTTTTGTATGTCGTGGACATACACACTTGTGTATGTCTGTTCGCATACCTGTCGACTATGTCGCTTGCACTTGTCACGATGTTTTTGCATAGTGGATAGGGTGGTAGGTCGGTACCGTGCCTTGTTCCGCTAGAAGAGACCTACACATGGGTGGCCTTTTGGCCTCCTCGGTAGGACACCTTATGAACTTTGGATTCATTCCTGGCTTGTTGCTTAGAGTGTAGTGTCCGAGGTATTACAACTGGTATCAGAGCCATTTCGCCCTTCACGGTCTCAGCCAAGATGGTCGTTGTCAGTCTAAAAATTATTTTTGGTAGTTATGTATATTATGGAAAAACTAAACATGAGAGTAGGATTTCTTCCATTTTTCTTATTAACCACCCACCCTTTTCTGGTAAGGAAGTGTAACGTTTATCAGTCCTCTTCTAAAACTTCAAACTAGGATTCACGTGTTTGTGGTTTCCATCGTACCATAGGATGTGTGTGCTAAATCCTTTGTCAATCTATTTCATCCAACTTTGCTTCGCTGTCTGCCTTTGGTTATGAACTGTTGGTACATTCAATATCGACGGGTTTTTGTAAACCGACGTGATCTATCCACTTGTTGGGGATATGCTAAATAGGTACCACCATTGCATGTCTCTAATCTGGATAACCCGGGTGGCCCATAGTTGGTAGCAAGGCCTATGGCCTGCTGGGTGGCCCAGTTAGATGGATCCAGAAGGGAGGCCCGTGACGGATGAAGGAAGGCTACAGTGGAGTCATCAACGTACCCGGAGCCTTGGAGTTCAAGACACGCTAGACTAGTTGTATACCGTGTAGGACTCTGTAAGCTGTCCGGCTAGGACTTCCCCTATAACCCTAGGATCTGGTGTCTTTATAAGCCGGACCTAGAGGAACCTTTAGGGCAATAACTCAAATCATATCGCGCACAGCGAACCGATCCTTATAACCCGACGTATTGCTGTTATAGTGATTTATAGAAGGAGTAGGATTCCGCCACCATCGTGGGATATGAACCTGGGTAAGTTGTGTCACCTCGTACCTGCCAACCTTCCTCCTTACCCCACGTCTCTAAACACGCACTGTGAGGACCCCTCCATGGCGTACTCGTCGGAAATACCACGACAGTTGGCACCCACCGTGGGGCAAGAGGCGCTTCAAGCTCTACAACGGGCGAGGTCAAAGCACTTCGCCGGAATCGACAAAACCGTAGCCATCGGCCATATTCTCTTCTCCGGCAACATTCTTATCGTCCCTCCCGATGAGTTCTGGATCACGTCGAAGACAAAACCCTCCCGCTGCTCGATCGTAATAATCGGGGACATCCACCTCTTCATCGGCGAAACCGACTCGGGCACTAGTTCCCTGGAAGCCGGAGGATCGTCAAGGCCCGCACGGACCGCCTATGGGCAGGATACGTTCAAGGAAGTATCAAAGTCGGATCTCTCTCCGGACTTCACCGACTTTGATAGGAAAAATTCAAGGCCCATCCAAACCGCCCCTGTGTAGGAAATAATGGTGGAAGATCCCTGCAAATCCGCCGGCTTCGCCCGTGCGTCTGTAAAGAAGATATCGCACTTCTTCGGCGTGCTGACTATCTTCGATCTGGCGCGATGCATTCAGAGAGAGGGTGAAAACCCCTCGTGATTACCTTGCCAGATGGCTCCAGATACGGGCCGATCTGGAGAACTACCCTAGTGATGATGCTATCTATCACTTCGTGGAAGGGCTAGACCACGGTACACTTCTCCGGCATACGCTAAGGCGAAAATAGGCCGCGCGTCTCCTCACATTTGAGAGCATGATCAGCACCGTCAATAGTTACACGGCCACAGATGCAGCTGCTCAGGCCAAAATAGCTGCCATACTCGGGCCACCGCCGCCAAAGCCACCGCCCACCGCCTCCAATTAATGTCCCTGCAGCCTCAGCATCATCCTCCGTCATCGAGGAAGCCCGCGTACCCTCCGACTCTGTTCTGGATGTGCTCTACACCAACATCAGTGTAGACTCAGAGGAGATGGATATCAACCCAGAGGAACTCAACTCAGCTATGCAGGAGATGGAGGATGATATCAACCGTGAGGAGCAGACCGACAAGGCCATCACATCCCGAGAGGTGTTCGCCGCCATTGGGAGTGTGATGGAGGAAGACCAACCCGGACAAGCTTCGCATAAGCCGCTGGACAAGGGGAAGGCACTAGTTGACGCCACCAACAATGATCGCGCAAACGACATTCCCCCTCCTCCTAACCCAGTGCAACAACTGCAGGAACTCAACATCGGTCTGAGTAAACCCAACACCGCAAATCCGTCACCTCCAACATGTACGTCTGCGGCCGCCAAGTCACTCCAGCTGATAAAGTGATGTACGACAATTTGCTCGTCGAGCCCATGACTGTGGCCCATATATGGAACAAACTCTAGCTCAATGAGAAGTGCCAACAGTTACTGGAGGAAGCGCGGGCCATTGCGGAGAAAGGCGCAAAGCTATATCGAGATCTGGCCAAAGCACAAAAATCAATTGAGGCAGCTAGAGCCATGGAGGCCGAGTACAAGACTTTGCTCAAGCAACAGAAGGCTAGGAAACTTCTGGCTCACGTTGTCAATGATCCTGGCATATGGCGAAACCTAGGAAGGGCTCCCTCGAAGCCTCCACAAGCCAAGCCATATATTGACAACGAGGGCAGGCAGGTCATGCCCACCCCTATCCTCAACTTGGTCGTTGCCAAGACCCTACTAGAGCAGGATAGATCACCCGCGGCTGTGGAACAGGTCTATGACCTTGTAGCAAAGGTTGTCAAGAGCAGGAAAAGGCCACTTCTCAAAGGCTTGAGTCTGAACCTGCATATTGCCAGTCTAGAAATCCTAAGCCGCCAAGGGAAAGATCTCCTCATGATGTCGGGTCCCAAATGGGTTCATCAGAATGAAGATGGAGGGACGCGCACAACAGGAAGGACGATATCCCCATATCCTCCGACCACGGAGTCAAGGCTCATCCTCGTCGGCCATCTCCACCGCCCCGATCCCCCCGACATCACGGAGACCCAAGAGCTAACCACCATACAAGCATGCCTCCGCCAAGACGCCCTCAGGGCGGCATCATCATTCATGACAGCACGAAGCAGCCCCGTCATGGTGGGGAGCGCAATGGCAATCAAGGGCATAAGAGCAGGTCACACCATGACCCTCCGCGTCCGACAAGCAATCACGACAGACGGGAGGAGTCGTAGGAGGGTAACAACAAAAAGGCTAACCCGTCGCCATCTCCGCCTCCATCGCCACCTAGCAACCACCATGGCGGAGTAGGGACGCGTCGCTCATGCAACTCTTCCCGTAATGGCAAGAAGAAAAAGGCAAGCCCGGAGCCATACAACGCACGTTCACACTTGGACAAGATTCACGAGGCCCGGGAAGGACAGTACCTGGGACCATGTTGCTTTGGACCTGTGATACATACCGCAACTTACCCCCAAGGTTTTCCGGATAGACAAGACGATCATGCCCTATAACGGCACCGCAAAGCCAGCTACGTGGTTGCAGGATTATGGCAACGCTGTCGAGATCGCCGGGGGAAACCTCAATGTTGGCATCAAGTACCTCCCACTAATGTTGACGGGCACGGCCGGCCAATAGATCGACGACTTGCCGGAGAAGTCCATATGCAACTGGTTGTACATGCAAGAAGCATTCACCAAAAACTTCGAGGGCCCATACAAACATCCCTGTACTGTTGGCGATCTACAGCGGTGCGTGCAAGAGAAAGACGAGACATCTCGGGACTACCTCTCCCGCAGACTGGATATGAAAAATTCTTGCACGGGAGTGCACGATCAGACCGCTATGGCCACCTACATTGATGGTTTGGAAAAAGGTACGTTGCTCCGACAAAAGTTGAAGCACATGCAGGACAATCACAGGCTAGATCTCAATTAGATAATCTCATTGGCTACTGAGTTCGTGACTGCCGATGAAGATGCTCGCGACTCCTTGCCGGAAATTGCCATTCCAACCCAAGATAAGAGGACTAATAGCACCAAGCGAAATAATCCGCCAGAAGAAAAGCCAACCTCCGACATGGTCACAATGACGTTTGCAGGAAGAGGTGATGACGGACAGCATGGCCGAGGACGGGGAGATGGTCGTGGGCAGCAGCTAGGTACTGAAACTACCCGGCAGCACCCTGTGTTCCCCAAACATACCGGGAATACCGTGATATGCCATGCATCGTACACCTCGGCGCCAATGGAAAAGCCACACACACCAATCTCCATTGCAAGTTCGTCAACGATCTCAAAGAATACCCGGAGTCTGGCTATAAACGAAGCCCAAGCACGCCGACAAGGGCGATGGCAAAGGCAAGAACCCCTTCGAGAATAAGGCCCCCGTCTACCACACTTTCCTTGGAACCCCAACTGTCCGGGCATAGAAAACCTCACTGAGGATACTGATGGCCACCCTACCCCCAGTTACCCAATACATGCGCTGGTCAGAAGTTCCAATCACTTGGGATAGGAAGGATCACCCAGACCTCGTCCCTACGGAGAACCAATATGCCATGGTCATCAACCCCCTGATTGACGGCAATGAGTTCACCAAATGCATGGTGGACAGTGGAAGCAACATCAATTTCTTGTACGTGGATACACTGTACAAGATGAACTTGATGGAGACCAACCTAAGGCGGACCAGCACCGTATTACATGGCGTACTTCCTGGTCAGGAGGCTCGGCCCCTTGGGTGCATCACGCTTCCGGCCGCTTTTGGTGATGTTAACAATTACCGCCAAGAGAGCATGACCTTTGAAGTGGTCCCCTTCAAGAGCGTGTACCATGTCATATTCGGACGCGACATCTTCCACTCCTTCATGGCCAAGCCATGCTCGTCTACACAAGCTCACTATACCCGGACCAAACGGTGTCAACACCGTATCCGGAAGCTTTTCAAAGGCAAGGGACTACGAAATTGGAGAAGCGGCCTTTGTAGAAGCTGTCCTCTACAGCGAAGACTTCAAGGAGATCTAGAGCAAGGCCGATGCCTCAGAGATGCCGGCATTGAAGAAACAGATTTCTGACTCCAATCCCGCCTTCAAGGCCTCCATCGGGAACAAGTCGGTGGAACTTGTGGTAGGCGATGCCTCCAAGTTCACCGCCATTAGGACGAACCTGGACCCTAAATAGGAAAGTGTGCTCGTCGAGTTCCTCTGTGAGAATACGGACATCTTTGCATGGCAACCTACCGACATGAAAGGTGTACCTTGGGAACTTGCTGACCACAGCTTGAATATTCATCCTATATGCAAAATGGTGAAACAACCTCTAGAACGCTTCGGAGACGAGAAGATACGCGCCATAGGCAAAGAAATAGCTAGGTTACTTAAGGCTAGTTTTATCCGAGAAGTCCTTCACACCCGATGGGTGGCCAATCCTGTACTTGTCCACAAAAAGGGAACCAAAGAATTAAGAATGTGCGTTTGATTACACCGACTTGAACAAAGCGTGTCCGAAGGATCTGTTTGCTTTGCCTCGCATTGACCAAGTCATTGATTCGACGGCTGGCTCGAAACTTGTGTGTTTTCTAGATGCATACTCAAGATACCACCAGATAAAGATGAGGAAATCGGACCAATTAGCCACTTCGTTCACCACACCTTAAGGAACATTTTGCTATGTCACAATGCCCTTTGGGCTAAAAAACATAGGTGCTACGTACCAGCGGACTATGCAACATTTCTTACATGACCAAATCAGTCAAAACATCCATGCCTATGTGGACGATATCACGGTGATGTCTAAAAATTCAAATGACTTAGTCTCCGACTTAAAGGAAACCTTTGATAATCTCCGGAAATACAACATGATGCTTAACCCAAAAAAGTGCGCATCTGGGGTTCCAACTGGCAAATTGTTGGGCTTCATTGTTTCCCAACATGGAATCGAGGTCAATCCGGAGAAAATAAAGGCCATCCTAAACATTAACCGTCTGACATGCCTAAAGGATATCCAACGGCTCACATGCTATGTCGCAGCAGTAAGCCGGTTCGTCAGCCGACTTGGAGAGAAGGCTCTGCCGCTATACAAGTTGCTGAAGAAGGCGGACAAATTTTTATGGACGGACGAAGCAGATGTTGCACTTAAGGAGCTAAAGGGGATACTCTCCTCGGCACCTATACTCTCAGCACCGGATCCTATGGAGCCTATGTTGATTTACATGGCGGCCACCAACCGGGTTATCATCATCGTCGTGGTGGTGGAGCGGAAAGAACCAACACATGAGTATAGAGTACAACGACTAGTTTACTATGTAAGCGAGGTCTTAACAGAGTCCAATCAGCGTTACCCGCACTATCAAAATCTAGCTTATGGAGTGTTCCTTGCTTCTCGGAAGCTAAGGCACTACTTCCAGGAGCACCCTATCACAGTTGTGAGGAAGGCACCACTATTCGACATCATCAACAACAGCGACGCTATGGGACGGGTCGCTAAGTGGGGCATTGAACTTGCCGCCATCGATATCACCTACAAGAGACGTGACGCTATCAAATCATAGGTCTTGGCGGATTTTATTGCAGATTGGACGGAGATGCAATATGCTACCCCTGTACCAGAGCCAGAATATTGGGTAATGCACTTTGACAGATCAAAGGTACTCAATGGCTCAGGGGTTGGTGTACTGCTACAGTCACCAACAGGGGAAAAACTGCACTACATTTTGCACATCCACTTCGAGGCTTCAAATAACATGGCAGAATATGAAGCACTCATTCACGGACTTTGCGTAGCCAAGGATATTGGCATGAAGTGCATAGTTTGCTATGGAGATTCCGAATTGGTTGCCCAGCAGGTGGCTGGCACCTGGAACACGCGCAACCCTATTATGGCAGCATATCGACACGAAGTAGACGAGATAGCGAAGTGCCTCGAGGGCTACGAGGTCAAGTATGTCAAAAGGGAAGAAAATGAGGTGGCTGATCTACTGTCAATGCTTGGATCAGGGCGCAAACCAATTCCGCCTGGCGTTTTTCTGGAGCATCTAGGGACACCATCCATGAAGGGAGCGGACCCCAAGAACCCAGATAGAGTTGACTCATTTGTTCATATAGTAACAAAAGTCCCTTCGACTTGGAAAAAACCGTTCATGGAATATCTCATACACGGAACTTTGCCCATTGACGAGGTCGAAAGCCGGCAAATAGTATGTCGAGCAAAGGGCTATACCATAATCAATGGGCAGCTTTACGAAATAAGTACCATTGGTGTATACCTAAAGTGTGTCTCCCAGCAAGAAGTATTGAAATCCTTCATGAGATACATCTCGGAGATTGCGGGCATCACGCCGCTCCTCGATCGTTGGTCTCCAAAACCTTTCGGCAAGGATTATACTGGTTGACCGCGAAGGGGGCGCCGACAAGCTGGTTGAGACATGCATGGGATGCTAGTACTGTGCCCGACAACAACATGTACCAGCTCTAGAATTGCGAACCATACCAATAACTTGGTCATTTGTAGTCTGGGGGCTTGACATGGTTGGTCCATTACAGACGACACCTTGTGAGTTTTCGAATCTGCTAGTAGCAGTTGATAAATTCACAAAATGGATAGAAGCTAAACCCATTAGAAAGCTTGATGGGGCAACTGCCCTTAGGTTTGTCCGGGATCTAGTGGTGAGATTTGGTCTCCCACATAGCATTATCACCGACAATGGCAGCAATTTTGTCACTCGGAGAAGTGGAAGCTTATTGTTGGGAGAAGGGCATCTGACTTGATTTGTCATCTATGGCACATCCATATTCCAATGGGAAAGTTAAGCGAGCCAATGGATTAATTCTGCAGGGAACAAAGCCACGTCTAGAAGCACCGCTACATAGAGCAGTTGGATCTTGGGCGGAGGAATTACCATATGTTTTGTGGAGTTTACGAACTACTCCCAAAAGATCCACCGGCTACACTCCTTATTTCATGGTATCTGGAGCAGAAGCAATTCTACCCTCCGACATCATCCACGATTCACCAAGAGTTGCCGCCTACTTTGAGGATGACGTTGAAGAATCTTGGCGCCTAGATGTAGACCTTCTCGAGGAAGAGCGTGTATTGGCATGCCAAAGATCCATGATCTACCAGCAGAAGGTACACATCTACCATAGTTGCTGCATTCGGCATCACTCGTTTAAAGAGGGGGGTCTGGTGCTCCGACTTAAGTAGAAGAAGTCACACAAACTATCCCCGCCATGGGAAGGACCGTTCATCATAAGAAAGGAGCTACTCAATGGTTCTTACTACCTCGTTGACAATTGTGAACTAGAGGATAGGCCAAACAAGGATCATAAGCGTAAGCGACGTGACCCGGATGATGACTATTGTGTATCTCTAATATGATCAATGAAATAAAGCTCTTTGGTTCACTCATATGCTTGAGACTCTTACCTCCTTTAGTGTTCATTTTTTGGATCGTATAAAACCTTTATGATCAAGTTTTGCATTTGCACGTGTGAAAATTCCGCCTACGGGCGTTAGTTTAAGTTTTCTGGTCTACACGTTCTTTGTTGTTTTTATGTGGATTCTAGAGTAGTGACTTTCGGCACTCGAAGTCGGCGATTTTGTGTTTAGGTTTTTGACGGTGCCATTGGGTATCATCACCTGAGCGCATAGTTCTGACTACGAGTCTTTCGACTCATGAAAAGTTCAGCATAAAAACCAGAGTAATGGATAAGCCAGCACTTGCTTAAAAATATATACATGCTGGAATTAAGTTCTTAAGAAGCATGAAGCTTATAGCCATAGTTTTCCGCCTTAAGATGAACCCATTGTTTTAGGCATACATACAAAACATCCAAAGGTGACAAATATTACATAGTGTTTTCATTACTCTAGTGCAGGAGACTTCGAGGTAGCGTCGTTGGCCGCAGGAGAGCCATCTTTCCCATCAGTAAAGTCGGCAGTCTTGAGGGACTCGAAGGAGATGGCTTAGTCAGCATCAGTTATCTCAAGGGGCACAAAGGTGTTTGCATCCACCAACTAGGCGTCCCTGGTGTCGTAGCCGGTAAGCGAATACCAGATAGCACCATGATCAATATTTTGTCTGTCACCGTCTATGTCCGGCAGGCCAGAGGTCACCGTGTTGATGTCGGCATCTTCGTAATGGGCCTTGACCATAGCTAGAGCCATCCTTGCACCAGCCAGGGTATTCATGATGGAGTCCACTGCCTTAATATTGATGACTAAGGGCTTAGCGATCTCCTTTGCCTGGGTGATGGCTAGGCCTGCAAGTGGGAGCGGGACTTCAGCGGCGCCGCAAAGCCCGCCCCGCATAAAAGTTTAAGCGGAAACCCGCAGGTGAGAGAAAATATTAAGTGGCGTTTGCGGCCTTTCCCACAAAGCCAACTATCCCGCATAAGTCGTAACCAAACGTCTGAATCTTTCCTTAGGCCTTGTTTACTTCTTCGATATTTTTATCCACAAAAAACGCGGGGATATGCGGGGATTTAGTGTTCGCCCAATACTCTCAAATCCCCTCAAATCTTTTCCCTAAAAATACTCTACCATGATGGAGAGTTTTTAATCTAGTAAAAAATACACTAGTGTGGAGGGAATTTGTGGGGATATTCCGGGATTATCCCCTCAAAACTCAGCCTAGTAAACGACCTATCGGGGAAATTCCGGGATACAAAATAATCCCCTCCTATCCTCTGAAATACCCTAGAAGTAAACAAGGCCTTAGATGTATCGTTGTCTTGTTCAGGTTCAGATAGCAGGTAGGGCAAAATCAGGGAAGTATGAGAGTTTAGGTTCACGACGTAGTCCATGTGAACCGATTAGGCGATCACCCGTTGATTTGACTATATATACTCACTGATAAGGCGCTGCCGCCGCCACGGATGATCCGCTTCTTATCTACGCCAACACTGCCGGAGATCATGAATTGCTGGCGCCGCGGCGTGCGTCGCGCCGGTGGGCTGGTACGGACGCGACCGGATTGCCTAGAACACTCACTCCTTCAGACTCGCAGCACCATCCTTTCAGCAAGGGAAAACGGAAACACGGGAACAAAAGCTTTCGAGAAGACGAATCAAGTAGCAAATTAGCAAGATTCTTCAGGTGTGTGGACAAGATTGTATCGCTATGCGGGCACGTGCGGGCGCCGCGTAAACGCGATCGGTGACTGCGGGCTGCCGTGGATGTTCCGCTACTTCATTGCGGGCACATACGGCAAATATGAGGGCCTCCGCATTTTGTCCCACTTGCAGCCTGAGTGATGGCGGTGCTGATGAATTTGTCGGCAAGAACCATGCATTCCTTTGGCGGAGGAGGATTATTGGTTAAACCAATAGGATCTGCATTTCCAGCCAAAGTATTGGAGTACATGAGTCCAACACAACATAAGTTCAGAGTACCTGGTTTACAGAAGTACAAGACGGAGAATGCTTACCAAATATGCTATCCTCGTCTTGCTGGAGAATCTCCGCCATAGAATCTTGTTCCTTTCGGAGGGTCTTGTAAGCATCAAGGTTGCGAGTGTTTTGCTCAGTGGCAGATTTGTTCTGCTCCTTGAGGATTGCAATTGCCTCCTTCAGGTGGTTGATTTCCGTGTTCGCGGATTCTTGCATGGCAGCCATGGCATCTTCATGCATCTTCAGCGAGTCAGCCCTCTCCTGCTTTAGGATCTTGTTTTTGCTATACAGCTCTTGTTTGTGCTTGGATTGCTCGACAATGTCTTTGGCCTTGGCGATAGCTTATGTAAGTTGGAGAAATAACAAAGCACAATGAGTAGTCGGAAGTAATGGCACAAGACCAAGTTCAGTGCGAAATTGAAAAGAAAAACAGACTCTTGCTCTTGGTGATTTAATCCTTCAAGAAGGCAGTTTTACCCTTTTCAGGTTCGACATCCGCACGCATCTTATGGAACTTGTCGTTGGCGGTGTTCCTCCGAGTATTCTCATTCTGCAAAAAGATCACAATTACTTAGTCTGCTTAGAGCATCTAGCCAGATAAGTATCAGCCTAGAGGCTTGGGGCTACAGTACGAGTTTTTTTTAACTCAACGCTATGCTTAATCTTTCTTTCAGCATCTAGTTAAAACTAATTTTGTTTCAACTAGAGGCTTGGGGGCTACAGTATTGAAATTTTCAAACACTGCATATGCTACTCTAAAAGTATCTAGTCGGAATAGGTCATTCAAACTAAATACTTGGGGGCTACAGTGCAAAGTTTCTAGCTTAGTCACTCTTAGAGCATTCAGACCCAAAGACCTAAGGTTTTCCGTCTAAATCCTCGGGTGCTATAGTGGGATACTACATATGAATGCAAAAGGCATATAAAACTTACAAGTGCGATGATCTTGAGGTTGCTGGCACTCTCGAAGAATATCTTGCTAAAAGAAAGCGTGTTTTTACACGGAAGATCTCCGCTTGTTTGAGCAGCTCCTCAAGGCCGCACGTGGGAGAAGTCGGTGCTGCACCAGGAGCCAGAGTTGAGCTACTCAGTGTAAGCACCGGGTAGACAATTTTGGGAAGCTCTGTTGGCGTCTTGGGTGCAACGGCTCCGCCTACAACAGAAGTTTCGCCTTCCACCACCGCCTTACCGCTACTAGTGGCATCCTTAGCCGGAGCTTCAGCCACTTTAGAGGACGTGCTCTCCTGTGTTTCTTGTTTGCCAACAACGTGGGGCTGCGCGGCAGCGTCTGGGACCTCCTAAGAAGGAGTTGGGTCCACTTCCATGGTGGAAGGTTCAGACGCTACCTTTGCGGGAGAACTTGTTAGTGTGGCAGAAGGTTGGACGCTCGGAGTCGGAGGGGAGATTGCGGGAGACGCTTGGACAAACATTTATTTGATGTTATTAGAAGCCCCCGATGTTTTGGAGGTCTTCTTCAAACTCACACTAGCTTTCTTCCTAAAACATAGAAAAATATAAGTACAGGAATAAGATGAGCAAGAGACAATGTCAGATGATAAGAAGCTTACACAATGGTTGGTGCCTTGGTTAACGGGATACCAGACATTCTTATTTTCACCGCCTACAAGGAGGCGGTGGATCTCTTGAAGGCTCCACCCTCCGTCTCCTTCTTCTTGCCTCCGTCGGCAGCGTCAGAGGTGGAGCTCTTCCGCTTTTGCACCAATGGGACCTCGTCGTCCGACACGACGGTGACTTCCTTCATCTTGGGATCGTAGACTTGGGTAGCCATGCTACCTTCGTCTAGATTCTTCAGCTGTTAAGTGAATCCTAAAGTGTTATATGCAAAGGTATATGCAAGATGGAAGAACTAGAGTATATGTCATTCACGGAAAATAAATGAGTACCTCTAGGCACGTGCCGCCCTCGAACATGTCATAGGTGATGGTGAAGCCATGCTCCCGATCCTTCACCTTGACTATGTCTTTGAGGCGAAGCTTTATGGAGTCACTGGAAAATTTTTCCTTGGAGATACGGAGGCTATCCTTCCCATCCTTGGTGTACTAGTTCATAAGCTTCACGTGGTGCTGTAGAGGCTGGATCCGTCTGATGAACTAGCACATGGCTAGGTCCAACCCGGTCAAACCTGTCTCTACGACCAGTCAATCCGCCTTACAGCATGAGAGGATTAGTCGTCGCAGGGGAGGAGCGCTTGGGATCTTAATGTCGGGGCTTCAGTGGCAGCTCCATCGACAAAGTCCGGATACATTCTTTCTCGGACAGCTAGAGGGATATCTGGGCCATATAAATACGTCCTCTGAAAATTCTTGCAGGATTCGTGACCTACAATGTCGGGGAACCGCCGGCTAGGCCGGATCTTGAAGCTAATGGTTCCGCAATTCCTTAACTCCTCCTTGCTCACTCCGGCTTCCCTCTTCACGGTGAAGAAGTAAATAAACTGATCTAACCTAGGCCAAATTCCTAGGTAACCCTCGCATAGCACCACGTAGTTGGTAAGCATGAGGATGCTATTAGGAGAGAGGTTCTCAGGTTGAACCCGGAAATGCTGGAGGACTTGGATGAAGAAGTCGGATATTGGGAGGGAGACGCCGTTCATAAACTGAGCCTTGAGGTATACCTTTTCTCCAGCTAGGGGAGAAGGGACGACCTCGCCGGCCGGCGCCTCCCGCCATATTAGGCCCTCCGTCGTGGGGAGTTATCCTTCGGCGAGCATTTCCTTGATGTCGTTCTCGATGATGTCTGAGTCGCGCCACTCCCCTTTGTGGGAATCGGCCTCCTCCTCAAGTGGCTCCAGCCCCGCTGGAATATGGTCGACGCCGGAGGATTCAACCACCGCAGAACGCGGCACCACCACGCCCTCCGGCGGGACATGGACGGGGACCGTCGACTTTGTCGTGGCCTCGCATGACACTGCCATCGACGGGGTGTTGTTGCTGCTAGTCATTGGAGAAAATGGGAGATGACTGTGGATTGGAGAAAAGCTAGGGTTTTCTATGTGCGCGCGAGGAGCTTGAGGAGACGTTGGCAAGAGGAAGAAGATGACACGAGGAAGAATGAGGTGAAAAGATAAAAGTCACCGCGGTTATAATATATAGTACTCGTCGTCAATATTCGTGCAACTTGATCAAACGATTGATGCGTGGGCAGCGCGTGCGCGAGCGTGTGCGGAAATTTCGCCACGTTCCCACCGCCGCTGCCAACGTTTCGTATCCTTCGCGCGGGAAAAAAGTCTATGATTACGTTCTCTGCATGTGTGAGTTACGAGGCGTCGCTGACCTGTGGTCTACGTCACTCTACTGGCATAGGCAGGTGAACAGTCCCATCTAAAGATTCCGGCATGGACGGATCCCGTCTGGCTACAAGAAAAGTACGATGGAAAGCTTAGTGATTCTCTGACTTAAATATCGAAGACGAAGAACATCGCAGGGTTGTTGGGAGGACTACAAGATATTTCTTGACGATTTGCCAACATTCATCTAGATAGAGCATTCAACCTGAAGAGGCAAGACGACGCAAGATCTCGGAGTTCTCTGGGGGCTACTGTTGGGGATATGCTAAATGGGTACCACCATTGCATGTCTCTAATCCGGATAACTCGGGTGGCCCACAGTTGGTAGCAAGGCCTATGGCCTGCTGGGCGGCCCAGTTAGATGGATCCAGAAGGGAGGCCCATGCCGGATGAAGGAAGGCTACAGTGGAGTCATCAACGTACCCGGAGCCTTGGAGTGCAAGACACGCTAGACTAGTTGTATACCGTGTAGGACTTTGTAACCTGTCCGGCTAGGACTTTACCTGTAACCCTAGGATATAGTGTCTTTATAAGCCGGACCTAGAGGATCCTTTAGGGCAATAACTCAACTCATATCGCACACAGTGAACTGATCCCTGTGTGATTTATAGCAGGAGTAGGATTCCGCCACCGTCATGGGATCTAAACCTGGGTAAGCTGTGTCACCTCGTGCCCGCCAACCTTACGCCTTACCCCACGTCTCTAAACACGCAATGTGAGGACCCCTCCATGGCATACTCGTCGGCAATACCATGACACCACTCCTTGTAAACTGACGCGATCTTGTTAAGGGTGTTCGACCTTCCTGCATACTTTCATAGAATATGGAGTTTCTAATCCCTATTTGTTAAGTTGTTTTTTGCATCTATTGCTATTTTAATGCTTAAAAATGCGGAAAGTTTTTCTTTGATACAATTGTGTTTCCACACCACTTTCAGTCGTGTGCGATACGCTATCTATCTTCTTTTACCGGCATGTCATGCTAACTCGATCTTTTGCTACCGGCGCTTCAGTCTGGAGTTTTACTTTTCACTTCAAATTCTTTGTGCTAAATACATAACGGTATCAATCCGGTGCTTGTGATTATAATTTGGTTCTCGTTATAGAAATATGACACTCATCGCGAGTGGAATATGGTCAATGCTATCAATCTAATCCTCCAATGTTGGCGGTTATCTTTTGTGATTTTGAGTCATACCGTGATTATATCTATATCATATTCAAGTATCTTTGGCAATCCGGAGTTTTTCCTAAGACACTATGGTGGGTTATCATCAGCTAATCATGCTTCACATCTTTTTGGAACTCCATATCTACAAGGTTCTCTTTGATCTAGGAGAATCTCATTCGTTCATCCATGATAGCTTTGCGTAATGTATGAGTTATAATTGATTATTATCCAAAATCTTTTGTCTTTTTAATGGTGATCCGATCAACTATGTGAACAAGTCGATATCTCTTTCCTCATCATAAGGGCCAGATAATCTATTCGTCCAATGCATGTCTTAACTTAATCTGCCGGATGCCATGAAAACTTTCTAGATCTTTTGCTAGACCTTGGTGTTTTTATCGTTGTACCTGTTGAATCTATCTATTATCCAATGAGATTCCTTCATATCTTTACTGGTGGTTTGGGAACTTTGACACGACAACATCATCATCTTTATCTATTTGGTTTTGATGAAATGGTTGCATCAAATCTTTGTTCGCTTACGGCGCTTCATGTTTTTTGCTTGTCAAGGTCTGCAATATGAATTCTGGGAGTTGGGTTGCACGAGTTTTACTATTAATGTACGGGGTAATGCTTTGAGTGCGGGATGGAGTCATGACCATAGCACTACTCTTATCATTCGCTCTTGTATATTGAATTTGTGGTTTAATGCAATTTTACTCTGTTCCATGGAAGTTAGAAGTGGCTTGATGTTTTGATACTTTTACTTCCACATAATCAGGGTTTTATCCATTCAAGCACTAATTATTGGATTTTGTTTATCCGATCATCATACTAACCCTGTTGTCCTCTTCAGGATGGAGAGTCGTGATCAAGACCCTGCACTACCAGCAGACCTAGGATAAGTGCTTATCAAGTTAACAGTGGCCATGACCAGGGTGCAAGACAATCAACGTTGAAGAATTGCTGATTTCAGTCGGGTATCAATTCATAGTTTCCTTAAAGTAAAACCTCACATGTTCAATGGTTCTGGAGAGCCATTGGAAGCCGAAGATTGGATTCGTGAAACAAACCGAGCTCTCAACACCGCATCTATGGCACAGCAAGATCATGTTCTCTTTGTAACCCACCTTCTTCTAGATCATGATCGGTATTGGTGGGAAAGCTATCAACAAACACAATATCCAGATGCTGAAACCACTTGGGATGAGTTCCAAACTGTTTCCAAGATGCACCACATTCATGAGATAGTTGTGGAAATAAAGTGTGAGGAATTCCTTCAACTCACTCAAGGCAATAGGTCTGTGCTAGAATACATGACTAAATTCAACCATCTGTCTTGCTATGCTAAATAGGAAGTGTCTACTAATGCTAGAAAGCAAGAGAAATTCCGCAAAGGCCTCAAAGCTGAGTTAAAGTATGCTCTCAACCTTTTCAAGTTTTCAACCTTTGCGGAGTTGGTAAATATGACACTGAAAGAGGAATATGGGCATGAAGTGTTGGAAAACTCTCACAAGCACCTTTGTGATGGTGGCTCTTCTTCTTCTTCTTCTTCTTCTTCTTCAACCTTCCCACCTTAGAAATGTACGATTTGGGTACCTTTCGGTGCGCCTGCACCACCCACCTACATGCCAGGGCGCTCAAATTATAGTCCCCACCCACCCGCTCCAAGGAACTTCCAAGGGCAACCAAGTTCAAATGATCAAGTGCAGTCTGATACGTTGCAAACGTATCTATAATTTTTTATGATGCATGCTTGTTTTGCACCAATTATCTTATGTTTTTGTCTACACTTTGTGGCATTTTTATGAATTTTCTGGAACTAACATATTAACAAGTGCCACAGAGACATTTTCCTGTTTTCTGCGTATTTTGTATTTTAGAAAAGCTAGTAAAGAAATATTCTCGAAATTGGAGGAAACAAAAGCCAACCTTCCTATTTTTCAGAGACGGAGACGGAGTTCGAAGGCCAGGGGGAGGCGCACCCCAGGGCGGCCACACCTAGGCCAGACGCGGCCAGGGGGCGCGTCGTCCTAGGGTGTGGCCCCATCGCGACTCCACCGACCTTGCCTCTCCACCTATATAATCCCCCCGAGATGAAAATCTTAAGTACCCGATCATAATTCCATGAAAAAGTCTGTAACTGCCGCCACCGTCGTCCCTAGATCGGGAGGGATCTGAAGCTCTTCCTGGCACCCTTCCGGAGAGGGGAGATCATCCTGGAGGCCTTCTTCATCACCATGCCTGCCTCCAGAGTGATGTCTGAGTAGTTAATCCTTGGACTACGGGTCCACAGAAGTAGCTAGATGGTTGTTTCTCCTATTTGTTCCACCATGTTTAGATCTTGTGAGCTGCCCATCATGATCAAGATCATCTTATTGTAATGCTACATGCTGTGTTTTCTGGAATCCGATGAATATTGATTATTATGTCAGATTCATCATTGTTCTATCATGTCTATGTTTTTTGTGATCTTGCATGCTCTCCGTTGCTAGTAGCTACTCTAGCCAAGTATTTGCTTGTGACTCCAAGAGGGAGTATTTATGCTCGATAGTAGGTTCATGCCTCTAGTAATCCGGGAGAGTGACAGAAACATCTAATATTGTAGATGTGCAGTTGCTACTAGGGAGAAAACAACAATCCTTTGTCCATGGGCAATTGTATTGTTTACATTACACACTTTGCTTAATGCAATTATCTGTTGCTTGCAACTTAACACCCGAGGGTTGTTCGGATGGTATCCCGGAGGTGGATTATTAGTCATAGATGTAGTTGGATTACGGTCTATGTATCATGTTGTAATGCCCAAGTGAATATCATAGTGACCATCATGTCATGTACATGCATTGTTATGCATTCTCTATTTGTCAATTTCCCAGCTGTAATTTGTTCACCCAACATGTTATTTATCTTATGGAAAAACACCTCTAGTGAACTGTGGACCCTGGTCCATTCCTTCCTACTGATATTCTATCTACTATTTACTGTTTACTTTCTGCAATTACTACAAGCAATTACTTTCTTCCACACTATACGTTTAATCCTTTGTTTTCAGAAAAACTAGTGAGCTTGACAACCTCACTGATAAGTTGGGGCAAAGTATTTTGGTTGTGTTGTTTGCAGGTTCCACGTTACTAGCAACACCTTCAGAAGTGGTTTTTTTCTCCTACTGGTTCCATAACTAAGGGAAAACTTGTTGTTGTGCTCATCATACCTTGCTCTTGGGGTTCCCAACAGGCTCCACATCAACTAAGCCATCACAAGCTTTTCTGGCGCCATTGCCAGGGACAAAGAAGATTTCTGCAAGGGGAGTCTCTCACTACCAATCTCTTTAATTTGTTTTTGTTTTGCTTAGTTTCTTTTTCTTTGTTTGGTTCGCTTCTTTTTATCAAAAACACACAAAAATTAGTTCCTACTTTAGTTACTATTTTTGCTGGATTACTTTAATCTTACAAAAATGACTACTCCTGAAAACACTAAGTTGTGTGACTTCACTAGCACAAACAACAATGATTTAATTTGCACACCTATTACTCCACCTATTCCTGAAGCTACTTTCTATGAAATTAAACCTGCTTTGCTAAATCTTGTAATGAAAGAGCATTTTTCTGGTGTTAGTACTGATGATGCTATTGCTCACCTTAATAATTTTGTTGAACTTTGTGAGATGCAAAAATATAAGGATGTTGATGGAGATATTATTAAGCTTAAATTGTTTCCTTTCTCTTTAAGAGGAAGAGCTAAATATTAGTTGCTATCTTTGCCTAAAAATAGTATTGATTCTTGGATTAAATGCAAAGATGCTTTCATTGGAAAATATTATCCTCCTGCTAAGATTATATCTATGAGAAGTGACATAATGAAATTTAAACAATTTGATAATGAACATGTTACTCAAGCTTGGAAAAGAATGAAATCTTTAGTGAAGAATTGCCCCACTCATGGACTGACTACTTGGATGATTATGGGAGACAATAGTTCTACTACCTTTGAGGATAATTTTGATCTTGAAGGTTGCAATATTTCTGAATTAATTATGTTCTTTCAAAAGCTTGCTAGATGTCCTAATGCTAGTGCTATGAATATGGCTTTTACAAAACATATTACAAATGCTCTCATGAAAATTAAAGAAGAAAAATTGAAACATGAAGCTTCTATTCCTAGGAAATTAGAAGATGGTTGGGAGCCCATTATTAATATGAAAGTGAATTCTTTTGATTTCAAAGCTTTATGTGATCTTTGCGCTAGTGTCTCTATTATGCCTAGAAAAATTTATGATATGCTTGATCTACCACCATTGAAAGATTGTTATTTGGATGTCCATCTTGATGATAATGCTAAAAAGAAACCTATGGGGAGAATTAATGATGTTCTTATTATGGTTAACAATATCTCTATCCCCGTTGATTTCTATGTTTTGCATGTTGAAGGCAATGCTTCTTGTCCTATTATTTTGGGAAGACCTTTTCTTAGTATTGTTGGTGCCATTATTGATATGAAGGAAGGCACCATTAAATATTAATTCCCACTCAAGAAAGGTATGGAACACTTCCCTCAAAAAATAAAGAAGTTATATTTTTATTCTCTTATTAGAACACATTTTGATGTTGATGCTTCTTCATTCAAAAATACTTGATTCTTCCTTTATGTTCCTAGCTGAAAGCCGTTAAAGAAAAGAACTCTTGGGAGATAACCCAATTTTTTATTTTAGTAAGTTTTTCTTTTATTGAGTCTTGCAAGTTATTGCCTCTGTAATAACCTCTCCTTATCCTTTTTGTTTTGTTTTTGTGCCAACAATAGCCTCTAATGAGAGGGAAGTAAGATTTGGGGAAGTTGCTATCCTGAAACTGATTCTGTGATGTTACCGTAAAAATTCATTCTCTTAGCCAGAACGTCGTATTGAGCTGAAATTATTTGTGCGCATGCCCCTGGTATTTACCCAAATTTAGTTAGTTTTTCACTTTTTGATTTGGCAACAGATGATTTTCGAAAAATCGGTCTTTACCTGCAGGTCTGTTTTGACAAATTTCGGCCATTATTTGCATTTGCCTTTTAATCGATTTCTTTTTGAGTTCTTTTAATCACAAGAGCTTTTAAAAGGAGTTGATATAGTAGATTATGTTTTAATGGATGTTTTAATTGAATTGAAACTAAACCCAAAGGTTTATTATCTTGCATACACTAATGTTGCTAATGAAGATTGTGTGAAGTTTTGTATGAAGAAAGTTTTCAAGTGTAGGGAGAGAATGTGTAGAGGTACCAACCTTCAATAAGGTAGAGATCCCTGTGTTTACAATGCTAGTCCCTGGATCAATATCTAGCATCCACAGTTAAGATGTAATATCAAGAAACAAAGGTCATATTACAACTTTATAACCAGGAATAAAATAATTTATTACATCTTACATAGCTCATTTGGCTATTTCATTACAATGCAGCAGAATATAACAATAGCATGGGGTCCTTCATCTTCAAAGTGCCACAGGTAGTCATGTTGGTTGTAGACTTGTAATCCTAATCATTAAACTTCACTAACATCAAAAAAACCTACAACATAATAAGTTACAGCCATAAGGGTCAATACATTTGAATTGTATTGGCAAGTGATACTATGGTAGTATAGTGGAGTCTATCATCTATATGCATTTGGCTAAGTGGAGATTAGGCTTGCTTTCCTCAAAATAGATTTTCCTTATCATTTGGAAAACACTAAGTTTTTGTTTGACAAAATCACCTAAGGCATCTCCCAATAGAAATTGGTGATCCTTCAACCCTTGTTCAACCACAAGTTTTAACTTAGAAATTGGGATGAGGAGATTCTTGATAGCTTCCATGTCTTGATGCTCAAATTGTCCTTTGCCAGGGACATGGCTAAGTACTTAGATTTTACACTCTGCAGAGGTGGTGCACTTTCCCCACAAGACTTGGTTTCACCAAGACAAGACCTTTCAGAAGCCTTCCCTTAGACCAGAATGGACGCGCTCCAACCTATCAAACCCCTACCACCAACTGTCCATTTGGCTAAGTTATTGCAACCTATATGATCCAGGCAGAGCCCATAATGCCATGTGGCTGCACTTGAAGCTTCTCAACATTTGACATCTCAAATCTCTTTGTTCCTGGGTGGCCATCCACAAGTGAGATACACAAGGTAAGCCATAGAAATGGGCCTTGTTTAACCACTCAACACAAACCATTCCTTCCATTCCACCCAGGTGTTTCATTCACTTAGCTGTTTTATTAAACAAAACACAAGTCCTTGACTTAGAAATATTCTATAGCATGAATATAATCCACCCTTGTTTTCTACTAGCTAAGCTAAGCATGATGGTAGTAGGAATCTTAACTTAGGAAAATTCTACTAAGGTTTCATGTACTAGGATTTCCCATGGCATAGTTTATACTAGCAAAAATTCCATGCAAGTCCTACTTAGAAATATCACTAATGCATAGTGAAAATAATGGGACAAAAGTATGAAGCATCACTTGCCTTTTTGGTAGAGAATCATAAGTTCACTCCTTGATCTTGCAATATTCACACTCTTCAAATTCCACTACAATTCAACCAAGCAAGCAATATTCAATCCACCATTCAAGCAACATTACATAAAATAATATAAACAAAGCAATGCGTGCAAGCATGCCAAAGATGGTTTATTTGGAAAAGTGGTTTCTAATGGGTTATAAACATTTGAAAACACCTATTGGTCATTTTATAAAAGTGGCAAAATCATTTGCAAAAGATTTTACTTATAAATCATTTTTAAACCAAATCAATATTTTATGTGGTTGAAAATGCCTTTAACAAAGCAATAATCTTTATAGGGTTCACCAAATACATTTTTAAATACTAAAACTTGGTGTTTGGGGTCAGAGAGTTTAAATCAAAACATTTCCCAAAGGTTTTTCCCAAAAAGTTTTTTAACATATAAACAACATTTTTATTTGACTAGAAATGCTTTAATTCAAAGATTTATTCTTTTTCTTCACAAAATATGTTTTTTCATCCACAAGTTGGTTTATATGGTCAGTAGGTTCAAAACAATCCATTTTCCAAAGGTTTTATCACAAAAATAATTTTAGAATGAATTTTATGTTCAAAACATGCCTACACATGTTTCTGAAAAAACAAACAATTTAACAGAAGCAATTTACTAAACAAAGTGCATGGTCAGAAAGAAATTGTCTTGCTGATTCCATTGATATAAAATTTGCAAAATTTGGACATGTGGTTTGAAAGTTATGCAATTTACAAATTTGATCATCTAATTGATCAAATTCAGTTTTTAAAACAAACTCTGGGCCACGTGGCTGATTGCTACTGGATGATACCGATTCGTTCGGATCACGCACTGAGGATCGTTGGATCTAACACGAATCGCACGGCACAGATGCTCTCATACCCATTCGTTTAAGTTGTTCTGTCTACGCCACAGGATGAGGATCTAACAGCTCACACGCGTTCGACCAAAGGTTGGCGGCGCAGCGACGGTGGTTGGCGGTGGCGTGGTCAGACGTGGACGGTGCCGGCGATACAGGAAGCACTAGAGAAGGAGGAATAGCTCACCGAGTTTGCCTCGTCGCGCTGAAGCTCAAGGTTGTCGTTGTTTGTCGAGGGGCGCACAGAGTCGACTTGGATTCTTCGCCGGAGTAGCTCACTGGCACGGGCACACACGGCCGTGGTCGAAGGCGAGCGTCTGGGTTGCAATTGATCAAGTAAACGCGTCAGGAGGGTGCACATGGTTCCCTAGGTTGTGAAAGAACTCACCAGAGGGAAAGGGGTGCGCTGGTTTGTCGGCTACTGCTCGCCGGAGTTGAAGCAGACCGTGGTGGCGCTCAGTCGAGGTGGTTGCCGACGCTCTAGGTCACGAGAAGGCATGCGGTTGGGGTTAATGGATGCGCACGGTGATGGTGAACAATCGAGCGTGTACTGGAGAGGATGGGGCGACGTGTACTCACCGGAATTGCCGTCGGAGTGTGTCGGGGCAGTGAGATTCGGGTGAGTAATTTGTGCAGCCTGGTGGCGGGGAGGGTGTTGCGACGGAGGGGAAAGAGAGAGGGCATCAAGGCGCTTTAACGAGCGTGGTCGCAGGGGGTAAAGGCTGCGTTAATGCCGCGAATTAAATAGAGCTTTAATCGGCTGAAACGGCCGGCAAGGTGAGGGGCGAGGTCGTCGCGGGGTAGGAGAGAAAACTGACAGGTGGGGCGTTGCTGTCAGCGAGAGAAAGAGAGAGGAGGTGGGGGCCATCGGTCAGTGACTACGCGGTTTCGCTCGCGAGTAAAAGAAAACGGTTCGGGAGGGAGAGGAGCTTGCTGGGCTTAGTAGGCCTGGTCTGGTTGGGCTGGTTTCTGCTATTTTTTTTGTTCTGATCATTTTTATTTTTATGTATTCATTATTCTGTTTTGATTTTGTTTTATTAATTCAAACAACTATTTGAATTCAAACTTCAACCAAGCTTTGAGTATTTTCAAATACTGATTAATAATACATTCTGAAGTCAAATTTAGAATAAATCTTTCATTCTTTTAGGGTATAATAATTATTTAAAATAGGTCCTTGGGTTAAATCAAATAAGATATAATTTCAAACCTTATTTAAAATCCAATCTTTTTACAAAACCTTTTCAGTAGGTTTATTTATTTAATGGAATGCTAAATAATTCACTTTGGATTATTTAAAGTATTTTAATGTGATTATCAATCATTTTTAATTTGGGCAATTGTTTTTATTCCAAAGAGATTCAAATATGGTTTTAATTCCATATAACTTTATTTAAATGGTTCTTTTATTTCATTTAAGTCAATTAAATAACTTTTATTCCACTTGGGTAAATTCAAATTATTTTCCCTAATTTAATTTATCTCTTCCATTAGGGATTTTGTCTTTATTCAAATAGAAATAGAATTTAGCTAATGCCATTTTATTTTATTTGGAAAATTCTTTATCCTTTTATTTTATTTGGATTTGGATTATATTTATTCCATTTGCTTATGTATTAGTTCAAGATTTGGTTTGGCCTTTAAATATTCCTCATTTAATATTTCTATCTTTATCTTATAAAATCCATATCTTTTTATTTATTGATCCAAACTTGGTGATTCCAATTGGTAAAATCTTGTTTAATATTTGTTTATTATTTTAAATCTCTTTAGGATTATTTGCTCACCATTTGGTATGGATTTTTATATAGGTGCTTTATTAGCTTTGGATATTCAATTCCCTTATCTTATTAAATTCATAAGAATTCCATTTGTCATTCAAATTGAATGAAATCAATTTGTATGGTTTTATAATATTTACATTTGTCATTCTTGTTCATTTTGAAATGTTTGTTTGACCAATTTTATATGGATCAAATCTTTAGTCTTTGAGATAACTTGGAAATGTTTTTCTTCCATTAGGGTTTTAGGGTTTTGGTCTATTTTCCAAATGTTTAATTTTCCAGATGCATTTATGAAGAAATCATTTCACTTGTTTTGAATTTTAGTTGGATTCAAATATTAACCAAAGTTTGTTCAAGATGGGTTTTTAAGTTTCCATTTAGAAACAAAAGTTTCTTTTCACCCTAATTTTCAACAATTATTTATTTTGTTTATTTATTTTTCACATTACAAGATTTGGAAAATCTTGGGATGTGACAGAATGATGTGATGAGATGAAGTATGGACAAAAGCTCAAGCTTGGGGATGCCAGCCGTGTCACCCCAAGAAATATTCAAGAGGTACAAGTGTCAAAGCTTGGGTATGCCCAAGGCATCCCCTTCTTCATCAACAAAAATCTCAGGTCTTCTTTCAAGACACTATATTTTTATTGCTTCATGCACTATGTGTTGTTCTTGGAGCGTCTTTGTTTTTGTCTTAGTTTTATTTTTTTGTTTGCTGCAATAAGTTGGTTGTATCCCATCACACTTCTTTTGGAGAATTCACACCCCGTTTTTCATTACCTAGAACACTCTAGTTTTCACTCTTATTGTTCTGTGAGTGTTCTCTTTTGCTAGCACTGCGTTTAGCTTTAGTTTTCTTCTTATTTTTGCTTAGAACTTTTTAGTTCTTTGTAGTTAGGTGAGACAAGCTCTATGGTCTTTATTGATTATTATTTTTGTCAGTTGTTTCAAATAAGTTGATTGGTGTTGGAAAAGAGTAGAATGTTTCATGATTATGGTGGTACAAAAAGAAGCTTGTTTTGACTATGGCTTAGACTTTAGCATGTCATTTTATATGTTTATTTGACCATATGCTTAGTGATTATTGTTGTAGCATGACTTGTTTCAAACAATTGAGATTTCTTAATGTGCCATGAAAGAATCATGTGTTGTTCTATCATACAAAAGCATAATATTGTGGTTTTCTCCTTTGATGCTTTATTTGGGTTGACTTGGCACATGCTTACACCATGTTATGACTATGAACCAGTCACCTTAGCCTCTATGATCATTTAGTTTTTGACTTGTGATATCACTTTATGCTTTGATTAATAATGTTTTGTCGCTCTGCATGATTATGGTCATTATTGCTCTCTTAGTTGGTCGCTCCCAGTCTTTTGCTAGTCTCCACATGTACTGAGTATGAGCTCTACTCGTGCACCCAACTCCCAAGAAACCCAAGTTATTCCAAATATTCCACTATAAACTCCTATGCATGGTGTGTTACACCATTCCAAGTACATTCATGTTTTTATCTATCTTCCAAATTAAAATTTTGTTATGTGAAAATTAGTGATAAAGCTCTCACAAACTTGAAGGCGCATTTTATTTCTTGCACTTAATAAACCTGAAACATTGTGACTATATTATGATGCTTATATGCTTGCAAATTGAAAGTTGGGAGTTAGCAAAACCATGATTTCATGGGGCACGCTTTCAACATTTCACTTTTTTATTCTGTTGATATCATGTTCTTGTGTTTATGGATGTTGTCGGTGTGAAATGAGCTGGGAGCTTGCAGGTCCATGGAGTTTGTATATGTGTTAGAGAAACGCCTGGGCGGTGATACGTCCAAAACGTATCTACTTTCTGAAACACTTTGCTATTGTTTTTCCTCTATACTTGTGTGATTTGGATACAACTAACATGGACTGACGTTGTTTTTAGCAGAATTACCTTGGTGCCTTGCTTTTGTGCAGAAAATCAACTATCAGGAAAAATCCCGGAAAATATGCCAAAAACTATTTTTCACCAGAAGATCCACAAAGCCAGAAGGGGAGACAGAGAGGAGACCTGGGGAGCCCAGACCCACCCCAGGCACGGGCCCACCTAACCCCGCGCCTCGAGGGGGTGAGGCCACCCCAGGCAGCTCCTCGACCTCCCTCTGCGCCTATAAGTTGCTTTCTGACCTAAAAACTCAGGGGGGGTCAAGAGTTTTCCAGAAAGAGTTCTGCTCCGCCGCTGCCACCAGAAACCAAGATTCGGATCCAGAAACTCCATTCTGGCACCCTGCCGGGACGGGGAATTTGGAGAGGATCATCACCATCGTCATCACCAACGCATATCCATCAACCACCGATGTTTCCCTCATCCATGAGTGAGTAATCCCCCACTGTAGGCTTGGGGATGGTAGGGATTGGATGAGTTCTATGATGTAATCGAATAAGATCTGTTAGGGCATAGTGCCTAGTATCTCTATTAGTGCTATTTGACTTTGTTGCAGCTTGTTGTGCTTAATGCTTGTCACTAGGTCCCGAGTGCCATGATCTCAGATCTGAACTTATTATTGAATCATTATGATAGTATTATTTGTGATCTTATCTGCAAGTTGTGTACACATATCATTGTGCGGATCCAAAGGCCCCAAAGTGACAATAATTGGGACAACCGGAGGGGATGGCTGTGGTGTGAGGATCACATGTGTTCATGGAGTGTTAATGCTTTGCTCTGGTGCTCTATTAAAAGGAGCACCTTAATTGCCAGTAGTTCCCTAGAGGCCCTGCTGCCACGGGCTGGCTGGACAGAAGATATTGTGCAAGTTCTCATTGCGAGCACGTATGACTATATTTGGAGCACATGCCTAGGATTGTTTAGTACTTGGATGCTTGTTATTATTTATCTACAATGCCCTAGATCTTGAAGTTACATGTTTAGACTCGTCCATGCAACGCCCGTCCATCCATCCCTATGCCTACCGCACTCGAATCCTACTATTACCGTTCCTGTTACTACTGCTACTATTGTTGTTGCTACTACAAACTGTTGCTACTGATAAACTTCTGTGAGCAAGAACTATCTCCAGGTGCAGCTGAACTGACAACTCAGTTGTTAAGGCTTGTAAGTATTCTTTGGCTCCCCTTGTGTCGAATCAATAAATTGGGTAATACTACCCATGAAGACTGTTGCGATCCCCTATACTTGTCGGTCATCAAGACTATATTCTGGCGTTGTTGCCGGGGAGCATAGCATTATTTGTAAGTTCACTTGGATCTATTATTGTTCACTGCTACTCCTTTCATCATGGGGAAGTCTCGTGATGGAAAGTTCCCTATTTTACCATCCACTACAAGAAGAGGTACAGTCCTCAACACCTCTGCTGCTCTTGATTCACCGCCTGTTATAAGTAAGCTTCTTACACCACCACCACATACACATGCTACACACACTGCTACTACTGCTAAGTATGAAACTGCTTTTGATGCTCATGATGTTACTTCTACTATGCTTGATGCGAGTGGTTCATTAGGTCCTTTTATAGATGATACTATGGATAGTCTAGGAAATACTAAAACTCCTAGTGAAGACACTATTACACCTGTTAGCTCACCTGAGGCTAGTGAGAGTTATGATATTAATGATGGTTACATTGAGTTCACTGATGATTTTATTGAAGAGTGCCGAAACACACATGGTACTAGTGCTATTAAGAGTCTCCTTGCTAGACGTACTATCATGCCTAAGTTGTCCTCTGATCTTAAGTTTGCCACCTCTCCCATAGATATTAAAGATAAAGATTATGATTTCTCTCTTGATTTATCTTATTTAGATATTGTTGAGAAAGAACCTTTTGTGGGACTAAAAATGAGAGTGCTGTGGCTCATATGAATGATCTTTCTACTATGAGTGCTTTATTTTGTGATGATTTTAAGATGTGTAAGTACTTTATTACTAAGATCTTCCCTTTTTCACTAAAAGGAGAAGCTAGGGCTTGGTTTAATAGATTACCTCCTGGTTTCATTGATAGCCCTGATTGCTTCTTTCTTCCAAAAATATTTTCCTCCCAATGCTAGACATGCTGCTTTGCAGAGACTTTTTGATTTTAAATAGGGAGAAGAAGAGAAATTGCCTGAGTCATGGACAAGGTTATGTGCCTTGATTCATGCACATCCTGGATGTCCATTATCTAACAATGACCTTCTTGATATTTTGGATTAACCCATGATTCTAGGACATACCTAGATAGCTTTGCTGATTGTGTTTTTAGGAAAAGAACTCCTGCAGATGATGAAGAACTAATGGCTAAGATAAGCAAGAATTATGATCATTGGACTTCAATTGAGCAAAATACACCTAAGCCTATTACTCCTGAACCAGTTATGCCAGCACCAATTTCAATGCCAACAACAAAGAAGAGGGGAGTTATTGCATTAAATGATGAAGTGATGAAGGAAGCTAAGAAGTGTCTAAAGGAGAAAGGTACTAGAGCTGAAGATGTGAAGAATCTACCTCCTATTGAAGAATTATGCAAGCCAATTCCCCACTCATCTACTATTGAGGTACACTCTCTCCAACACTTTGATGAAGGAGATATTCCTTATGGTAAGCCTCCTGATCAATGTTTAGAGGAACTTGACATTCTAATAGTTAAACAAGGTAATTTTAATAAACAAGTTCAGAAGCATTTATTGGAAAACTCTAGAGCTATCAATGAGTTGAAAGATATTATGGAAAGAACTTCTAATGATATTAAAATGCTTTGCAAACACTTTCAAATGGTTCAAACCCAACTTGATCAACTTGCTAAGGTACAAAAGTATATGCTAGTTAATGCTTCAGGAGATAAACATGCTTATGGAATTAGAACTAGGAGTGGTATAGCTACTCAAGATCCTTTATATCCTGAAGGACTCCCCAAAAGAATAGAGCAGGATTCTCAACAAGGTGAAGATAGTGGTAGTCCCCGTAAGAGAAAGAAAAGAAACAAAAGATAGTTGAGGAACCACTTGAACCTGCTGTAGATCCTAATAGTATATCTGTCTCTGATGCTGAAACTGAGAGTGGTAATGATAAAAATGAGTCTCCTGATAAGGAGGAAGGTGAGGAAGAACCTGAGAATCACACTAAGAACACTAGGTACACAAAGGAAGATTTTATTGCTAATAAACATGGTAAAGAGAGAGAACCCTGGGTGCAGAAACCTATGCCTTTTCCAGGTAAGAAACACAAGTCAAAGGAGGAAGAACACTACAACAAGTTTTGTGAGTGGATGAAGCCTTTATTCTTGCAAATTCCTTTGACTATTGCTATTAAGTTGCCTCCTTATTCAAAGTATATGAAGGATATTGTCTCTAATAAAAGGAAGATTCCTAATGAGGAGATTTCTACTCTACTTGCTAATTATTCCTTCAATGGTAAGGTTCCAAAGAAACTTGGTGATCCAGGTATAGCAACTATTCCTTGCTCCATTAAGAACAATTATGTTAGAACTGCTTTATGTGATTTGGGAGCTGGAGTTAGTGTTATGCCTTTTTCTCTCTACAAGAGACTCCAGCTAGAAAAGTTGATACCAACTGATATATCTTTGCAAATGGCTGATAAGTCAACTACTATTCCTGTTGGTATATGTGAGGATGTTCCTGTTCAAGTTGCTCATAATTGCATGGTTTTAATTGATTTTGTTGTGCTTGAAATGCCTGAAGATGATAACATGTCTATTATTCTTGGAAGACCTTTTCTTAATACTGCAGGTGCTGTCATCAATTGCAGTCAAGGAAAAGTAACATTCAATATTAATGACAAAGAGCACACTGTCTATTTCCCCAAGAAGGTTGTTAAGAGCTATTGCCTAAATTCCATTGAAAATATTGAGAGCATCAAGGTTGTAGAAATATATTGTCCCATTCCACAAGAAAATTTTGAAACTATTATGATTGGGACCATTGCTGTCAAGTATGAGGTAACATAATCACCTTGTGGAATGCAATGATTTGCTTCATATAATATTGTTTTGGTAACAAGACTTGATCAACCTTATTAACAAAAGGATTTTAATGAACAAAATAATGTTTCCACTGTGGTTATACTTGCTTTCTTTTTCCTTTCTCCTTCCTAGTCTTTGCTTTAGCTTTAGTTTTGCTAGTTGTTTGCTTGTTTGAGTTTCTTAGAGCTCCTATAGTTTGGCTTTTGGTTTGCTTTTGCTTCTTCTGAAAAAACTGTTTCTGCGAGAAAATCAATTTTCATACCCTAAAATTTTGCCAAAAATAAAGTTTCCCGAAAAATCCCAAAAAATTCAAAATAAAATTTTCCTAGAAAAAAGGGGCAGAGAGGCACATAAGGTGACCCAGGGGTCCACCCCATTCACCACACCTGTGGTAGGCGCGGGCCCACCACTGGCGGCGCCTAGGGGGTCTGGCCCAACAGGGCCCCTCCAGGCTGCCTCCTCAGAGCCATATTCTTTCTCTCTCTCGAAAAGCACCGAAAAACTTGCTCAAGATCGAGTTCTTGCTCGCGATTTTCAATCTCCTTGTTCAGCCCATCTCAAGTGCTGATTTTTGGAGGGATTGCTCCTTGGTATGTGCCTTCTCCACTTGTCCAATTAGATTTGTGATTGGTAGATTGTATCTTGAGCATTTTTCTGCTATAGGTGACAGGTTGTTGCATGCTTGTTCTTTTCTTAGAAACTTTGTTTTGATGCATGTGTAGTCCTCTAGCAAGTTCCTATAGTAGTTGCTCATCATTTATCAACTTAGAAATCACTTGGTTTGATGGTTGTTTAAAAATTTCAGAATAGGGAAGTCATGGACCACCACACCTTTGGTGACATATTGAGAGTGATGCACCTAGAAGGGCAAGGCTTCCAAGGTCATCTACCAGTACTAGACCCTCATACAATGAGGATCTCATCACTCCGCGACTTGGTGACGAGAGAGATGAAGGGTATGCTCACCCCTCCACCTTTCCTTGTCAAACTTTCTTGCAAGCTGCTGGGATTCTTAATGATTTCATGACTTTGGTGCAGAGGGCTGGAATAACAAGTTACATGCAGGATGAGAGTGAACAATATGATTTGCTTACTAAAACATTTGTGGAGAGTTTCTCCTTTACTAATAGTTTGTACAAGCCTTCTGTGTCTTTCAAAATTTATGGCAGGGCTTATTCTGTGACTTTGAAGAAATTTTGCAAGGCCCTTGGACTTGGTACAACTGGGTCATCAAAGAAGATTCAAGATCTACCTGCTGATTTGCTAGAGCTTTACCGACGAATAACCAATGATGATGACCGTAGAGCTCAGCGAGGGAAGATAAAGAACATTCAACTTCCAGCCATCAGGTATTTTGCCTACTATCTTGCCACCAGTGTTCTTGGTAGGGAGAACACTAGTAATATTTCCAACTATCAGTTGGCCTTCTTAGCTGCTGCGCTCAACAATGAGGACAAGTATAATCTTGGTTCTCTCATTGCTCGTCGTTTAGCTGCTAAGGGACCCATTTATGGGGGAATTATTGCTACCCGTGTTGCTGCTGCCTTGGACATTGCTGTTGATCCACATGATATAGTTTTGGCTCCTTAGAGGCTTGATCTTGCTGCCATGAAGGCACACCATTTTGTCACCACTAGCTCTACTCTTGAGAACTTGGTTTATAGAATGCTGTTTATTGACGGGGAAGAGAGAGAGATCCATCTACCCCAAACTACTTTGTTCAGTATTTCTCAGGGACCTTGGTCACGATCGAAGGCGGAGATGGATGAGTTGTTGCATTCTCTTAACTTCCATGGGCGCTATCAGGAGGAAGCGCCCTCATATGACCCAGCGATACAGTACACAGGGGAGTCCTCAAGCTCGTACCAGGACGAGGGAGCCTCCTCGTCATACTACGGAGGTGCATCTACTTGGGCACCATGGGATTGAGCGCACTTAGGCCAAAAGCCTAAGCTTGGGGGGAGGTATACCGACATCACATTCATATATATATCATGTTCGGTCGGTTCTTTGTATATCCATTGTTTTCGCTTTCTTTTTGGTTTTTGTTCCTTCTTTCTAAAAACCCAAAAATACCAAAAATATTTCCGTTGTTTCTCTTGGTTTGTTTCCTTGTTTCTTTGATTTGGTTTGCCTTAAAAGAAAAATCCAAAAAGATTTTGCTTTGTTTGGTTTTTCTTTGTTTGCTTGTTTATAAAAAATCGAAAACACCAAAAATATTTGTTGGTCTTCTTTGGTTTTGTGAGTTCTTTGCAGGGTTCAGCCGTCCTCAGTGGATTTTGGTTTCATGTTAATTATTCAAGTCACACAAGTGAAGGGCAATAATGAAGATTAAGACAACTCGAGGTGTGGTAAGAGGCTGGTAACGAACTCTATTTGTTTCATTTTTGTACATATACCATCATAGTGAGCATGTTTAGCCTGTTTGTGTAAGGTGTATGTCATTATGGATTCTTAGTAGTTCTTGCTTGTCTATGATTAGCTCCAGCTTGCTAATAGTTTGTAGCATGTCATATGAATATTTGCTTGCATTGTTTTATTCATACTCTGGTATGAAATTGTGGTATCCTCCTCAGACTGTTCATGTGAATCGACTTGGCACATGCTCATGCATGCATATGACTAATCAATAGTCAGTAAGCCTCGATGATTTATTTTTCCTCAGAGTTCTTGTATCACTTTCATGTCATAGTTAGTCCTATTTTGTTGCAAGCATGATTATGACAGCTATTGCTCTCTCATTTATCGCTCCCTCTCTATTGCTAGCCTTCACTTGCACTGAGTATGTGCTCTACCTGTGCTTCCGACTCCCCAAAACCAATATTGCCAGTTGTGTCCACCATACCTACCTATTAGCATCATTTGCTACTTCAGTGCATATTCTATATGCCGTGTTTTCTTCCAAAATAAAATGTTTGTCTGTTTTGAGAAAGTTAGTTAGTAAAGCTCTCACGAACTTGATGGCACGCTTTATTCCTTGCGCTTAATAATTCTGAACCATTATGACTAGTCCATGAAAGTTATATGCTTGCTAATTATATACTGGGAGTCAGCAGAACCGTGCTGTCACGGGGAACGCTTTCAACACCTGTTGGATATCTCATCCAGTTGATTCCTTGTTCTTTCGTTTACGGATGTCGACGATGTGAAATAAAAGGGGAGGTTGTGAGTTCATGGAGTTTATACATTGTGTTAGAGAAACGCATGTGCCGCTAGCCTAAACCATGCTTAATCATGGTGGAAACTTGCAGCATCACTATAATGAGGATCTATGAAGCGTCCTCAATAAAAAGCTATGCATATGGTAAATAAAAAGATTGCTGAGATGCTCATTGTCTGCTTGCCTTGTCATTTTGGTTATGGGAAAGCTCTTGTACCATGTGCAAGGAGTACCCCATTGGCGGTTCCCGATGATATGCATGTATTTACAATGAGAAGAACTTTCAGGTGACCAAAGTTGAGTAGAATGCGGAGCGACCCTCGTACTCAAGGGACTTGGGATTTTCAGTCTATGGTTAGTCAAGCATATGATTCAGAGTGGACCTCACTTTCACCTTAACCACATGAAGATGCCTATGATAGGGGCAATGAGAGATCAAAGCTAATGAGTACCTTCATTTTAGCATTGGGAAGCCTTTCAAACCTTCACAAAACCGTTTTCACAACTTTGTTGAGTCACCACTTATTCTATGAGCACCTTCTTGAGAGCATAGTTGTCATTCTTGTGTTTGTTCCAAAACTTGGTTAATTATGTCATGACTTTGATGCTTGTATCTCTGATATGTTTACCTCTAGTCTTCATGTGAACTTCAGAGGTACCTCAGTATTTATATTGTGCTCTTCAAACAAAGGCAAGCGAGATACCACTCTATCATACCTTGTTATGAGCATTGCAATGTTGCTTATGTTTATGTTTCATGCTACTTATTATTATTGATTTGGTTTCTCTTCATAGCTTGCAATGACTATTGAGTAGACTTAGTTGCATACTCCTTATTATGAATTGTCTAAGCATCTACTCCTGTGCTGAGAATATATACATCATATGAAGCAAAGTGTTCATGAAATTTCTTTTATCGCACTCCGTTTTCAACTAAATTGCTTAAGGACAAGCAATAAGCTAAGCTTGGGGGAGTTGATACCTCCAAAACGTATCTACTTTATCGAACACTTTGCTATTGTCTTTCCTCTATACTTGTGTGATTTGGATAAAACTAACACGGACTGACGCTGTTTTCAGCAGAATTACCTTGGTGTCTTGTTTTTGTGCAGAAAATTAACTATCAGGAAAAATCCCGGAAAATATGCCAAAAACTATTTATCACCAGAAGATCCACGGAGCCAGAAGGGGAGACAGAGAGGAGGCCTGGGGGGACCAGACCCACCCCAGACGTGGGCCCACCTGACCCTGCGCCTGGAGGGGTGAGGCCACCCCAGGAAGCTCCTCAGCCTCCCTCTGCGCCTATAAGTTGCCTTCTGACCTAAAAACTCAGGGGGTTCCAGAGTTTTCCAGAAAGAGTTCCGCTCCGCCGCCGCCACCAGAAACCAAGATTCAGATCCAGAATCTATGTTCTGGCACCCTGCCGGGACGGAGAATTTGGAGAGGATCATCGCCATCATCATCACCAACGCATCTCCATCAACCACCAATGTTTCCCTCATCCATGAGTGAGTAATCCCCCGCTGTAGGCTTAGGGATGGTAGGGATTGGATGAGTTCTATCATTTAATCGAATAAGATCTGTTAGGGCATAGTGCCAGTATCTATATTAGTGTTATTTGACTTTGTTGCAACTTGTTGTGCTTAATGCTTGTCACTAGGACCCGAGTGCCATGATCTCAGATCTGAACTTATTATTGAATCATTATGATAGTATTATTTGTGATCTTATCTGCAAGTTGTGTACACATATCATTGTCCGGATACAAAGGCCCCAAAGTGACAATAATTGGGGCAACCGGAGGGGATGGCTGCGGTGTGAGGATAACATGTGTTCACGGAGTGTTAATACTTTGCTCTGGTGCTCTATTAAATGAGCACCTTAATTGCCAGTAGTTCCCTAGAGGCCCCGCTGCCACGGGCTGGCTGGACAGAAGATGGTGTGCAAGTTCTCATTGCGAGCACGTATGACTATATTTGGAGCTCATGCCTAGGATTTTTTAGTACTTGGATGCTTGTTATTATTTATCTGCAATGCCCTAGATCTTGAAGTTACATGTTTAGAATCGTCCATGCAAAGCCTGTCCATCCATCCCTATGCCTACCGCACTCGAATCCTACTATTACCGTTACTGTTACTACTGCTACTGTTGATGTTGTTGTTGTTGTTGCTACTACAAACTATTGCTACTGATAAACTTCTGTGAGAAAGAACTATTTCCAGGTGCAGCTGAACTGACAACTCAGTTGTTAAGCCTTGCAAGTATTCTTTGGCTCCCCTTGTGTCGAATCAATAAATTGGGTAATACTACCCGTGAAGACTGCTGCGATCCCCTATACTTGTGGATCATCAGGCGGCCAGCCTAAGCCATTCCTAATCATGGTGGAAACTTGCAGTAAAACCATAGTGGCATTCTATGAACCATCCTCAATAAAAAACTATGCGAATAGCAAAAAAGAAGGGATTGCTGAGATGTTCACTGTCTATTTCCTTGTCATTTTGATATGGGATAGCTCCTGTGTCATGGGGCAAGGGGTATCCCGTTGGCGGTTCTCTATGATACATATACACTTACAATGACAAGAACCTGCCTGGTACCAAAGTTGAGTATCATGAGGCCTCGGTACTCGTACTCAAGGGGCATGAGATGTTAAACTTGTAATTTGTCAAGCATATAACTCATATTTGCCCTCACTTTAACCTTAATCACTTCAATATGCTTATGATAGGGGTAATAAGAGCTCAAAGCTAATGAGTACCATCATTTTTGGAAGCTTTATAAAACCATTTAATCTCTGCTTCCCTCTACGAAGGGCCTTTCTTTTTTACTTTTGTTGAGTCTCCATCTTTTATCTTTATGCACCAGCTAAGAGAGCATAGTTGTCATTCTGATTTCAATGTGCATTGTCCTAAAACTTGTTGATTGATTCATAATTATGGTATTGCTTGTTCTTAAATTATTTGTATCTAGTCACCCTTATGAACTTTGAAGGTGTCCTATGCATTTATGTTTTGCTATTCCATGAAGGACAAGCTGAATACCACTCTTGCTATGTTTTCTATATGTGAAACAAACAAATGTCTTTCAAAGCATTATTCATGATCTTTTGTTTGTGTTGCCTTTCATGTTGCAACATATTTGCTATGTCTTATTGTTAGAAATATATCTTTCATGCTTATGTTTAGTGTACTTTGATCCCAGCTATCAATGCTTTGAAATACCTTGATCAAGATTGTGATGGTGCATGTCACCTCAAAAATTATTCTTTTTATCACTTACCTACTCGAGGACAAGCAGGAGTTAAGCTTGGGGGTGCTGATATGTTGAAAACGTATCTATAATTTTTGATGCTCTATTCTTATTTTGCACCAATTATCTTATGTTTTTGTCTATACTTTGTGGCATTTTTATGAATTTTCTAGAACTAACATACTAATAAGTGTCATAGAGCCAGTTTCCTGTTTTCTGTTGTTTTTATATATCAGAAAAGCTAGTAAAGAAATATTCTCGGAATTGGACGAAATAAAAGCCAACCTTCCTATTTTTCAGAGACGGAGATAGAGTCCGGAGGCCAGGGGGAGGCGCACCCCAGGGCGGCCACACCTAGGCCAGGCGCGGCCAGGGGGCGCGCCGCCCTAGGGTGTGGCCCCCTCGCGACTCCACCGACCTCGCCTCTTCGCCTATATAATCCCCCCAAGATGAAAACCCTAAGTACCCGATCAGAATTCCACGAAAAAATCTATAGTTGCCACCACTGTCGTCCCTAGATCGGGAGGGATCTGAAGGTCTTCCCGGCACCCTGCCGAAGAGGGGAGATCATCCCGGAGGACTTCATCATCATGCCTACCTCAGGAGTGATGTGTGAGTAGTTCATCCTTGGACTACGGGTCCATAGAAATATCTAGATGGTTGTTTTTCCTATTTGTGCCACCATGTTTAGATCTTGTGAGCTGCCTATCATGATCAAGATCATCTTATTGTAATGCTACATGCCGTGTTTGATGGGATCCGATGCATATTGAGTATTATGTCAGATTGATTATTGTTCTATCATGTCAATGTTATTTGTGATCTTGCGTGCTCTATGTTGCTACTTGCTATTAGTTACTCTGTCCAAGTATTTGCTTGTGACTCCAAGAGGGAGTATTTATGCTCGATGTCGTCGGTATGGAAACGACATTGCCTAAGAAGGCTAGATAGAGGTGTGGGAGCGAGCAGGGCAACTGCGACGGCATCCACAAGCGGGATTGGGCACAAACATGCGTTGGGGACACAAGAATTATCCAGGTTCGGAGCCCTCGTGGCGAGGTAAAACTCCTACTCCTGCATGTCTAACAGTATATGTGTGTATAATTGGCTACAAAGATGCTCCTGGAGCTGTATCTGAGATGAATTGAGTGTATGTGTGTATGAGAGCTAGCTAGCAGATGGAATGATCAAAATGACCTAGTGCATGGCATGTGTATGTGCATGCGAGTGAGCTAGCAGGGAGTACCCCTCTTGCATGTGGCCTCCCTGGTGCACTTATAAAGATATGCCCAGGGAACACAAAGGGCCCACATGCTTAACTACACTATTTGCTATAGTGTTTAGCATAGTATCTGATAAAGCAAACACTATTCTCTATAGTGTACATGCATAGTATACAGTGCATGGTGTCTCACATAGTGTCTACTATTTGCTACGCTGGAATTATGGTCCGGGTCTTGTCGATGTCTGGTCCTTGTATGGTGGATTTATTCGGTACCGGTCGAAGGGGTAGCAGCTGCCTCGGGTGCAGCGATCAATCCGGCTACACCCAGCCGGATGACCGATTGGGGCGGTTGAGCCGGCCGAGATGCGCGCATAGTTGGGCGACGCGGGAGAGGCGGCCGATGGGCCAGATGGGCGCGGGCAGGCCGGCTGGAAGCCTCCAGCCGGCCCAGGTCGAATCTACTATACTTGCCTTTTTTTTGATTGTCTTGGGGCGTCTTTGGGGTACCCGGGGGTAATTTCCCCACACTAGCACCCGAGCCTGCGCTGATTTCATCCGGAGGGGGAAATTAGCACGGGCTCCACAAAACTTGACGTTCTCGTTGTAGATGAAGTTCTTGAATGGCGTCTCGCTAGACACCTCTGGCTCAGAAAGCAATACAACTCCAGCGGGGGGCGCGAGCGCACCCACGGGGTGTAGCCCCCGAGATTCGGAGTAGCTGATGGAGACATGTGCTTCGAATCTTTATCTCCCTTGCCCTTTTCAACATCTTGAACTTGCTATCCGGATGAAAGCCTTCAGTCGGACGGGAGAACTTGATTACACTGGGGGCGCGTGAGCGCACCCGGTGGGTGTAGCCCCCAAGATTTGAAGTAGCTGATGAAATCAGGTGCTTTGAATCTTCACCTGTACTTGAGATCCGACTCGGTGCAGTCGGACAAAGTAAACACACAGAAATGAATTTTTGTCAGTACATTGACATTCAGTACACATGCTTTCAACCGAATGATGGTTTTATTTCAAAAAACTAGCTCGTGCTTTTCTTGCATACTTAGTCACTTTCCCGTGTGCTCTGCTGTTTACGTTGCACCATGTCGGGCAGCCGTGTTGCAGTCTGGAGCCGGAACCGAAGGGAGCTGACAATAGCGCACGGAACCGGAGGCTTAGCAGCCGAAAAATACCAACTAGGCACATGGCCGGAATGTCCAATTTGTCGCATCTTTCACCGTTTTTCATGTGGGATGCCTCGGGCTTTTGCTCTTGCTAGCCGGACAGCCGGGTTACGGTCTTTAGCTGATATGAAGAGTGGGCCTCTGGTATTGTCGCACACTACTTAGTTGGTTTACAGAATTAGCAGGTCGGGCCAATCAGCGAGCCCCCGGGTAGGGGTTACCGCCGCCGGAAAACTGAAAGAAGGAAGCAGGAAAACATCTGGCGAGCTCTCGAGGGTTGCTCGAGGTTGAAAAAACACTCACATTGCTTTAGTCGGCATAGTAGGTTCGAAGACGTGATTCTGCACGCATCGCAGGCACTAAAACGGTCCAGCTGGCGTTCCATCCGGATGGCCTGGCTCCATCCGGCCAGGCAACCAAACACGGCACACCCGAATTCGGTCTCAGTCAGCCATACAACCAAACGTGCAGGGGTGCGCCGAGACGGCCTGGCCTAGCCGCACCGGATCCGACTGGCTGAACCAGCAACCAAACAGGACGAAGTTGCGTCCAACCGGCCGAACCGGCAGCCAAACGGGTGAAGTCGCGCCAAGTCGGCCCGACTCAGCCAGAACGTGCCAAAGCGGACAAGTCGGGCAGACAAAGAGGACGCTAGCAGGATCGGGCTCTAGTCGGATAGGCCCATCCGGCCTGACAAACCAAACAGCAGGACTAAACATAGCCAGATCCCCTCTCTCTTTTTTGTAATTTTTCAGCCAGATGGCCCCAGTTGACCATGTCTTTGTTTTTCTTGCAACCTTTCTTTTTTTAGTCGGCCACACTTGATTTCTCTTTCTAATTTTTCTAACTGGCTGTCTTTTCTATTTTCAACTGGACAGGCGCCCATCTCTCTTCAACTACATAGGAAAAGGCTGAATAGAGTCATCTTAAAAATAGATTTTGAGAAAGCTTATGATAAAGTTAAGTGGTCTTTCATTCAGCAGACACTCAGAATGAAAGGTTTTTCTGCTGAGTGACGAGCTTTAATTAAAAGCTTTGTGTCTGGAGGTAGTGTTTCCATCAAAGTTAATAACAACGTTGGTGCCTATTTCCAAACTAAAAAAGGGCTTAGATAAGGTGACTCTTTATCGCCATTACTTTTCAATATAGTTGCTGATATGCTATCCATTATGATTGAGCGTGCAAAGGTTGACGACCAAATTGAAGGTGTGATTCCCCATCTAGTGGATGGAGGTTTATCTATCCTACAATATGCTGATGATACAATTCTCTTTTTATGGAGCATGATCTTGAAAAGGCTAAAAATCTGAAACTAATACTTTCAGCCTTCGAGCAACTTTTGGGTATAAAGATAAACTTTCATAAGAACGAGTTGTTTTGTTTCGGCGAGGCTCAGGAGTCGGCAGACTTTTACGCTAAAATCTTTGGTTGTAGTCAGGGTGTTTTTCCGATTCGGTATTTGGGAATTCCGGTTCACTTTCGGAGATATACAAAAGTTGAATGAAAAATTGTTGAGTAAGGACTGCAACTGAGGTTGAGTAGCTAGAAAGGTAAACTACTCTCCATAGGAGAAAGATTGGTACTCATCAATTCAGTACTAAGTAATATGGTACTGTATATGATATCATTCTTTCAACGTCCAAAAGGAGTCTTGTAGAGATTGGATTATTTCCGATCAAGATTCTTTTAGCAAGGAGATGCTGAGAAGATAAAATATAGACTGGCTAAATGGTGTGTGCTATGCCGACCCAAAGAATAGGAGGGGCTAGGTATTCATGATCTGGAGATCAAGAACATAGCCCTACTTAGTAAATGGCTCTTCAAGTTATTAACCGAAGATGGCATATGGCAAACTCTATTAAAAAGAAAATATGTTGGTTCAAAAATTCGGTCCCAAATGTTTTGGAAACCTGGTGACTCGCACTTTTGGGCTGGCCTGATGGCGACGAAGAAACATTTCTTCCGTTTTGGGACTTTTTCTATTAAGGACGGTTCTCAGATAAGGTTTTGGGAGGATAAGTGGCTTGGTGCCACTACACTCCGAGAACAATATCCTGTATTATATTCCATTGTCCGCCATAAGGAGGAATCGAATGCCACTGTAATGGAATCATTCCCTTCCGATGTGAATTTTAGGAGAGATTTATTGGGTACCAGAATTGACTCTTGGATAACGTTGCTACATCGGTTAGCAAGTGTTCAATTATCAGTTAGGACTGATGAATTTCGTTGGAACGTAAACGAGAATGGTTCTTTCTCCGTTAACTCCTTATACAATGCTTTAGACCTGCCAGTTTTATCAATTTTAGATAATAGGATGATTTGAAAAATGAAGATACCACTAAAAAACAAAAAATTTGCTTGGTATCTTCGGCGAGGGGTCATCCTTACTAAAGATAATCTTATCAAGCAGAATTGTCTTGGAAATCCTATGTGTGCTTTTTGTCATCATAACGAGATAATTAAACACTTATTTTTCCAATGTAATTTAGCTCAACTCTGTTACCCAAGCAGCTTCGGGCTTGTATCCACCACGTAGTATTTCCAATATTGGAAATTGGTTACATGGTATAGAGCACAAGTTTAAGCTACTTCTTCGGATTGGAGCGATTGCCATTATATGATCACTATGGCTATGTAGAAATGATAAAGTTTTTTATGATAAACTTTAGACTCCTATGCAGGTCATTTACAGATGCACGAACACCTTTTGATCCTGGTCGGTGCTTCATCATGCGGACGTTCGCAATCTTTTTACGGGGTTCTGCTCGAGGATGGAGGATATGGCGCGAGATTTGTTTACCCGGCATGGGTGGCAGCATAATCTGCTTTTGGGACCTTCTTCAATGTCATAGGCATTTTACAATTTCTCATCCTGATATGTAATCCGTCTTGTTTTATTTCTATTTGTACCTGTTGACTCTATTATGTGCATCTTAATTATGCAGAGACCGGATATAATACTTAAACTTTAAGTAATAAAGCGCTCTTTATCGAAAAATCTCTCTTCAACTGGCCACCTCCCAGACAGATTCCAACTTCCTTTATTTATCCTCTCTATTTTCTTTCTAACCGACCATAACCACCCGGACGTCCTAGTTTCTTGTTTTTTCAACTAGACTGGCTCAACCGGCCATTTTCTTAGCCAGAACTACCTCTTCTTCTCTCTTTTTTTAGCCATCCCCACCGCTTCTCTCCCCCGGACTGGCCCATACGCAACTGGAGCGATGAGGCCGCGCGGGAGCCGGGCACAGCGGCAGCCGGCACGACGCACATGGCGTAGCTGGATGGCGCAGATGAGCCGGCGCGGGGCGCCCAGGCGCAGCCGGTCAGCGAGGCAAGGCCACACAGGAAAAGGTGTGCAGGCACGCGGGCGGCAGCCGGATGGAGCCGGGCCCAGCAGGAGGTGGCATAGCGTCGCGCAGCCGGCCATGGCGGTGGAGCGCAGCCGGCAAAGCGGTGCACTGCGAGGAGGCTCGCGACGGGCGAAGCCAGACGCGGTGGCGAGAGGCGGACGAGCCAGCCAGGGGAATGAGCTCGCGGGCGGCGGTGCTCGCGCAGCTTGCCGGGAAGGACGCGAACGGCGAGGAGGCACGGCAGATGGAGGCGTGCACATGCGCATGGCACACGGGAGCTTGCATGGATTTCGCGGCCGGAACGCGCGCACGCACGTGTTGGCAGTATTTGTACGGGAAGGCTGCAGCTGCGGCCTGTTTTTCTTAGCTCACGCGCGCACGCGCTAGTTTGCTCTGCTACCTGCAGGCATGGTTGAGTGCTGCTGCCGCTGGCCCGCACGAACGGCGCTGTTTCCGCCGCTAGCTGCCGCTCATGGCACACGCGCACGGGCAGCTCGGAGGCGCACGGTCAGGAAGAGTATCAATCCGTATCGTGGAGCTGCTAGCTAGGAAAGCAATCTAGCTAAGCAAGCTAGGTACGCGTCTCTGCCAACATCCATCAATCAAGCAACAACCGGCTTGATTGCTAGCTTATATACGTGCGCGTATACGGTGCTGTCTTGCTGGAGTTGAAGTAAGACGACATCTATCTATCGTGTATCGCCGGAAAGTATTTGACGGACTACGACGCTAGATCGGGCTACTTCCAACAATTGGTATCAAAGCCAAGGTCGTCGCCTGTGATCTTCTGAAAGTACTAGGAGGTCATGGCGATGGTGAAGTTTGGCGAGAGCTCGGCATCGGCACCGGTAACAAAGACGGTGGGGGCGGCTTTGTATCCGCGCTTCGATCGCAAGGACTACGGGCTATGGGCACTCAACATGGAGGTGGCCATGGAGGCTCAGGAGGTTTGGGAGGCCGTCGATCCAGGAGGCGACGAGTACGTCAAGGGAGGGGCGAAGTACCGGAAGGATCGCCAAGCGTTAACGGCGCTCTATTCCGTCGTGCCGAAGGACGTGATGCAGCACCTCGTCGGAAAGAAATCGGCGAAGGATGCATGGGAGACGATCAAGATCTTGCACCAAGGTCATGCCCGCGTGAAGGAAGCGCATCTTCAAACTTTGACAAAAAGCTATGAAGATCTGAAGATGGAGGAGAGCGAGACGGTTGATCAGTTTGCCGCCCGTTTCGTTACCCTTGTCAACGCAATTAGGGGATATGGTGAGAAATTGGATGAGATCAAGAACGTCAGAAGGTTCCTGCGTGCGGCGCCGGCGCGCTACATGCAGATCGTTACATCGATCGAAAATTGTCTCGACCTGAATACATTGACGGTTGAGGATCTCGTCGGAAGATTCAAGGCACACGACGAGAGAATCCGGATCAGCTTCGGTGATCCAGAACAGGTTGAGCACCTGATGCTCACAAAGCAGCAGTGGATGACTCTTTCAAAAGAAAAGCAAGGAGGCTCCACGAGCGGCAAGGAGAAACAACGCCCAGCGAACAACTATATCGCGGGGCAGGAGGATGAAGATGACGCCCCGCCACGGAGGAAGTTTGACATAAAGAAAGTAAGGTGTCATAACTGCGGCGAGCTCGGTCACTTCAAGGCTGATTGCCGGAAATCACCAAAGGAAAAGGAGAGGGCTCTCATCGCCCAGGAAGGAGATGATGGACCGATGATGCTGATGCTCGAAGTAACTGAGTTAAAGGATGAGGAGGATCCTCCATCACCGGCTATGGAGATTGTGGCGCAAGTGGATCACGATCTACCGTGTGTGCATCATGAGGAACAAAGTGCCCCGTTCCCATGTGAAGCCACGTTTGAGGCAAGTGAAGCCTCGGAACTTGTTCATGGCGATCTATGCGTTGGAGCTCACCCGCAACTCCGTCTGGCAATAAGTTCTTCATGCTTGTGGTGGATGATCATAGTAAATACATGTGGATTGTGTTGCTGAAAAGTAAGGATCAAGCTCAACAAGCATTCGAGAAGATCAAGGAAGCCGAAGAGTTCAAGGTGGAGGCAAAGATAAGAGCCCTACGCATTGATGAGGGGGGTGAGCTGCATCAAACTGTGTTGACCATGGCACGGAGCATGATGAAGAGTAAAGGCTTGCCAGGAAAATTCTGGGGTGAGGCAGTCAATACGGCTGTGTATTTGCTGAACATGGAATCTACTGAGAGTGGAGTTGGTACAACACCGTATGAAGCATGGTACGGATGGAAGCCCTCGGTTGATCATCTTCGTACTTTTGGATGTGTGGCGCATGTAAAGGCGGAATTGGCGGAGCAACGTATTCCAATGATCATGACAGGCTATGAAGGCTCAAAGACATACCGCTTGTGCAATCCTTATACCAATAAGGTGGTTTTCAAGGGAGACGTAATCTTTGAGGAAGGCAAGTCATGGAATTGGGGCTACAACGAACCGGAATCTTCAACTTTTCACGTCACGTGGGATCTTGAGTATGAAGAAAATATGGATCAATCGAGCTTATCCTTGTCAGCAAGTTCGGGCCCAGAAGACATTGAAGGCCTAGGGGCAGCTCCAAGCGTGGACACCAGGCCAGAAGCACTAGGGATTCTCCCAGAAGACAAAGAGTTTGAAGAAAAGGCTAGTCTGTGGCCAGAAGATACGAAACTGGAAGGGTGTACAGATGCATGCGCAGCGATACCTGCACTTGTTTGCCCAAAAATTAGAGGAGGAGGGGGAGCTGAAGTGAGCCCAGCAAACAGGCCAGCAAGGCCAGAAGGCGATGGTCCAAGAGTGTGGACTGGTGGCCAGATAGATGGAGGAGACCCAACAATAGGGAGTGCAGATCCATCAAAAGGCTTTTCACGTGGTATAGAGAAGCTAGAAGAAAACAAATTTGAGTTACCTCCTACTTATTTTTTCTATTGCATCCAAGAGCACCGGCAAGTAGTAGATCAGATATGCGAGGCATCTATGAGAAAGTACTTTATTGAATCAAGTATAATGTCTCAAGGCGCGAATAAAAAGAACAGTCGGCGTGAAGGCATGGAGAAGGGCGCGGACAAAAAGGACTGTCGGCGTGAAGCCATGAAGAAGCCGACAAGAGCAAAGACGGCGACATGGGTGCCAGAGATGACGAAAGCAATGTCGAAGAGGATGCCTAGAGCGGCGAAAGCAATGCCGTGGATGACGCCCACGAGGAGCAGCTGGCGCATTTGGGATCCAGGTGTAAGTGAAGCGCATATCGTGCTTAGGGGGGTGAATGTTGGATTAAGCACGTTCGATGCCGGCACTAGGCGTATACAAGTCGTATACGGTATGTGTATTTGAGTAGGTTTTGTGTAGTCTGGTTTGGGTAGGAATTAGGATCCTAATCCTACTAGGTTAGCTACACTTGGCTGCTTTATATACCCGTGTAATACCCCCTGTAATCTGTACCAGAAAAATAAAGAAAACAGAGGTGTACGAGAGGCTCAACACGGGACTCTAGCAATCCAAATCGTGTTCTTGCGTGCGTGTTCCGGCGAGACAGAAATCGTCAGAAGAGTATCAATCCGTATCGTGGAGCTGCTAGCTAGGAAAGCAATCTAGCTAAGCAAGCTAGGTACGCGTCTCTGCCAACATCCATCAATCAAGCAACAGCCAGCTTGATTGCTAGATTATATACGTGCGTGTATACGGTGCTGCCTTGCCGGAGTTGAAGTAAGACGACATCTATCTATCGTGTATCGCCGGAAAGTATTCGGCGGACTACGACGCTAGATCGGGCTAGTTCCAACACAACGGCGGCTTGGGTGCGGGATGGAGCGATGCACGGCGCGGCAGGAGACACACCGGCGCGGCCTGGCCACGGCACGCGTGTGCGGACGTACGGGTGCGGGCACAGCATAGCACGGAGGACGGCGGGCGATGCTGCGGCGGCAGCGTGCGGGCGCACTTGCGCCGAACCACGATGGCGCGAGCACGCCGGGACGGAGACGCACGGGCGCGGGCGGGCACGGACGTGACGACGCCTATCGAAGAGGCCAAGCGCGAGCGCGCCGGCGTGCGGTGCTGCCGAGGGTGGGCGAGTGCGACGTCGCCGAGGACGGACGGTGACGATGCGAACAGCGACGGCGCGGACGGCGAGGCTGACGACGGCGCGAATGCTGACGGCACGGGCGATGAGGCCGACGACGGCGAGGCCGACGAGCCCCCGAGAATCTTCTGGAACGGAGTCGATGATGACGGTGACGAAGAAGTCAGTCCCGTGCGGAACGGAACTCCGGTCACGGCCATATCTCGCCCCACTGTGGGCGCCAAATATCGTCGGTATGGAAATGGAATTGCCTAAGAAGGCTAGATAGAGGTGTGGGAGCGAACAGGGCGACTGCGACGGCGTCCACCCACAAGCATGCGCCGGGGACACAAGAAGTATCTAGGTTCGAAGTCCTCGTGGTGAGATAAAACTCCTACTCTGCATGTCTGACAGTATATATGTGTATAATCAGGCTACAAAGATGTTCCTGTAGCTGTATCTGAGATGAACCTGAGTGTATGTGTGTATGAAAGCTTGCTATCAGATGGAATAATCAAAATGACCAAGTGCACGGCGTATGTATGTGCATGCGAGTGAGCTAGCAGGGAGTCCCCCTCTTGCATGTGGCCTCCCTGGTGCACTTATAAACATATGCCCAGGGAACACAAAGGGCCCACATGCCTAACTACACTATTTGCTACAGTGTTTAGCATAGTGCCTGATACAGTAAACATTATTCGCTACAGTGTATATGCATAGTGTATATTGTATAGTGTCTCACATAGTGTCTACTATTTGCTACACTGGCAGCATGGTTCAGGTCTTGTCGATGTCTGGTCCTTGTCTGGTGGTTTTATCCGGTACCGGTCGAAGGGGTAGCAGCTGCCATGGGTGCAGTGATCGATCCGGTTGCACCCAGCCAGATGACCGATTGGGGCGGTCGAGCCGGCCAAGAGGCGCCCACAGCGGGCGATGCGGGAGAGGCGGCCGATGGGCGCGGGCAGGCCGGCTGGAAGCCTCTAGCCGGCCCAGGTCGAATCTGATGTACTTGCTTTTTTTGACTGTCTTGAGGCGTCTTTGGGGTACACGGGGGTAATCCCCCGGACACTCGATAGTAGGTTTATGCCTCTAGTAATCTGGGAGAGTTACAAAAACTTCTAAGATTGTAGATGGGTTGTTGCTACTAGGAAAAAAACAACAATCTTTTGTCCAAGGCCAATTGTATTGTTTACATTACATACTTTGCTTAATGCAATTATCTATTGCTTGCAACTTATTACCCGAGGGTTGTTCGGATAATATCCCGGAGGTGTATTATTAGTCATAGATGCAGTTGGATTACGGTCTATGTATTATGCTGTAATGCCCAAGTTAATCTCATAGTGATCATCATTTCATGTACATGCATTGTTACACATTCTCTATTTGTCAATTGCCCAGCTATAATTATCTTATGGAGAAACACCTCTAGTAAACTATGGACCCTAGTCCATTCCTTCCCACTGATATTCCATCTACTGTCTACTATTTACTTCTGCAATTCCTACAAGTAATTACTTTCTTCCACACTAGTTTAATCCTTTGTTTTCAGCAAAACCAGTGAGCTTGAAAATCTCACTGATAAATTAGGGCAAAGTATTTTGGTTGTGTTGTGTGCAGGTTCCACGTTGCTAGCAACACCTTCGGAAGTGGTTTCTTTCTCCTACTGGTTCGATAACCTTGGTTCCATAACTGAGGGAACTTGTTGTTGTGCTCATCATACCTTACTCTTAGGGTTCCCAACAGGCTCCATATCAACTAAGCCATCACAGTCAAAGACAGCGGGTCATAAATCTGGCTATACTTGTCACAAATGCGGAGAATTGGGTCATATTTCGCCTAGATGTCCGCAGAACAAGCTTCATCTTGCACCACCTCACTCTTCTAAGACACTAGCAAGACACTAGACATGCGTCGTGTTCCTCGTCCTGACCTATCTTTCACCTACAACAATAGGCCTGGACATGCTTGGGTGAACTTTGTCAATTCAACTCAAGCAGACAAATCCGTAGGAGTCGTTATGGGAACCTTGCCCATGAACTCGATCTCAGCGAATGTTCTCTTTAATACGGGAGCTTCACATTCTTTTTTATCGCAAAATTTTGCAAAGACTCATGACTTTGTTCTTGAAAGTTTGCCAACACCTCTTGTGGTACAATCGCCATGAAATCAATGTCGTACATCAAAGATAAGCCTTGGGAACCAAATTGAAATTGGCAACCACTTGTTCCTTGATTCACTCATCATCCTTGGGAACTCTAACATCGATGTCATCTTGGGCATGGATTGGTTATATGCCAACAAAGCTATGATCGATTGTGCCGAACACTTTGTTTCTCTTAAAATCCCTGCTGGCTTCATAATATTCACCAAAGTAATCACCTTCAATTCAACTCCTCTCCTTGTGTTTCTTGAACAATCTTATTGCTTCAGTATGTAAGACATACCTCGTGGTACGTGGCTTTACAATCTCGTTCTTCAAAACTCTTCGAGTTCTTCCTAAGAACACCCCGTCAAATTCTAGAAATAGTCAAAATGGTAGACTCGCAACAAGTCTATCGAATTTTGCAAGGTGCAAGTTCGTACCATTCCGCCGAACAAGCTACATGAAAATGTTAAGATTTCTTTTCCTAGGAATCTCGGGGCGAGATTTTTGTTTAGTAGGGGAGAGTTGTAGCATCCTATCTGTCTAACATCTATAATGCTACTTGGTTTATTCTATATATTGGTACTTCCTACATATCATAATTGCATTGCATAATATCATGCTCATGTCACCATGCCACCTTGTATTTGAGCATCATATTGGAACCCATTTCATTTGGTTCTTCTCCTCATAATGCATTTGTCTTCTTAATATTTTGCTTGTTAATGTATTCACTTGTTGATATAATTCTTGATGCCCATGTTGAGTTGAGGGCATGCCTCTTACTCTCCTTCTACGTACTAACTCTTTAACATCATCCTTGCTTCAATTATATTCCTATCTACATATGGCCCCCTATTTGTTTGGTACTTAATCCAAGTCCATGTGTAATCTTCTCTCTTGATCTTTCAATCCCTCCTAGGGGTTGCATTAATTGTTATGGATGGTCCATGCAAGCTTAACCCTTCATTTTAGCCACCCTCCCTTATTTTGGATTCTTTGGTATATATAATGTCTTTTTCTTTTCAAGATATATGTGTGATCCCTCTTGTATGTCTCTCTTTTCTAACATGAGTCTTTCCCTACCCTTCTAACACCTTCCTAGCTAAAACACCAACTTCATATTTATGCATGCATGTGTATGTGCATAGCCATACATGTATAGCACCCCTTATTACGTTTTCTTAAAGGCCTCACCTAATCCCTAGCATGCATGTGTCCCAACATATATGGGTAGGTGTGATGTGTCCTAAAACCTAGAGCTAATTTATCCCTAAGCTACACCACATCACCACTTGAAACCTTTTCCCCAACCCGTGACCACCACATCCTCCTCCCTCGTTTTGCTCCTGTGGTCAAAACCCTGATCTTAATCATCTAAAAATTAAAAAGGGTTTTGTTTTAGTAATTGTCTTTAGGTTGGAAGAAACTAAAACAAACAAATAAAAGAAAACATAACAGGAAATAAAAATAAGTAGATAAACACTCACCTGGGATCCCCTGGCCGCAGCCCAACCGGAGTCTTCCCTCTCTTCCTCTTGGGCCGGTCCATCGCGCAGCATAGTCCTATCGCTTCGCTCTGCTCCGTTACAGTGCCTCTTCATCCCTCCTCACCTCCTCTCTCTGCAACGATAGATGGCAGGAGGCAGGTGGTCGTCCCACCTCCTGCATCCTCTTTACTAGAGCATGCCATCTGCGTGAGCACACCCCCTTTTATCCCCAACACTGCAGTCTTCGAACCTTGCTCCTCTCCTTCCTCTTCTCTACTGCGCTGCCGCCTTCCCCTTACAGCTCTGCCATGGCACCGCCGCTACGCTCCATCATGGAAAGCAGTGAAGCTCTAGGAAGAAGCTCCGCGTCTCGATGATCCTGTCTGCAACCTTAATTGGCCCCGCGCACCTCAGGGTGTCGACAACGAGGTTGACTTTCTCCTCTCCGACCGTCGCCGTCCCTGTCAAAATTCCGCCACCTCTACTTCCCTTTCGGTCATGCCGGGCGCAGCCACGTCCTCTCGGTTAGCCCTCTGACCCATGTCTCCTCTTCCCTCACTCTTTGGCTCGTCCTTCCTCTACTTCGCCAATGCGTGCAGTAGCCATCACGCGCAGCAGCAGCAACAGACACGTGGCGCTCTCTGAATCCCAGCATTTTCCGGCAAGCTCCGTCCACCTCTGTCGATCGCCAGCGTACTCTAGCGAAGTAGAACCTTACCTCTGTGTGAAGCACCAAACTGATCTCAAAACTATCAGTTAGATTTCTTGATTTCTTCTAGTATTAAAGTTGACACTTTTTCATCTGTTCACCGTAGTCAATTTTGTCGACTCTATCGACTCGCGGTACCTCTGAACATTCCAGTTTTCCCATCATTATTCTCGTCATCCAAAAGGATCTCCTTGATCTTAGATCTTCTCCTATGATCCTTCTAACCTCTAGCATAGAAGGCACTCAAATCGGAGCTCTAGAGCCTTAGCTTGCTTCATCTGAAGATTAGCCGGAAGCATTGATAAACTCTGAATCTGATTCAGTTATCACCATCCCTTTTAGGAACCTTTTATAAAATCACCCTCGTGCTTCTCCTCTTAGCAACCCGTGGTCCAGTCAGCCTGTAACTTTTACAAAAAGGAACCTACTCTGCCACGTGTAGTCTCCTCACTACTAGCACACATAGTGGCCCCGCAGTAATCCTGTCCCCACCGGACAGCGATTGTGGGTTCCAGGTTTTCTAATTCTTGAAAATTTTAGAAACATGAATATAATCAAATTTCAATCATAACTTTTGTAATACTCTAAATTTGAGAAAACTTATAAAATGAAACATGAAAGTTTTTTGAATGTGAATTCGTATCTATTTTTAAATTTTTCTAGGGTTGACTCAAACTAGTCAAACCTTTGACTTGGACCCCATTTGACCAACTTTGACTTGGATATTCTTTTTAAATTTATAAAACTCAAATAATATGAATAATATATGATTTTGAAACAAAAAAACATGAGGATTATGAATATTCTATTTAAAATATCATTTGATAAAATTAAAATTTCCAAATAATTTAAATACTAATAAATGAATATTTCTTAATAAATCATAACTTTAAATCCGTAAATCCGAATTCGGCAAATGATATGTCTAAAACGATTAGTGCGACGAGATTGCTCTAACTATGCATTCCATGATATGAATTGAAGCATGCATCATATAAATATTAGTGGGACGGCAAGGTTTATGCAACTAAAATGTGACAATAAATATTAAAATGGTTATTTCTTGTTTCCACACCTCACCCATGTCATGCTATTTTATATCATGTGCATCATTCCATCATGGCATACCTTGTTTTTATTATTGCATATGAGCTATTTGATGACACACTATATTTATTATTGCTCTTGTGTATTTGGTTTTTATCCGGATAGACGCCGAGGAAGGAAACTATAAGGAGTCTCATAAGTATTACCTAGAACCTTCTTATTTTTCAACTAAGCTACCAGGAAAGCAATTCCCCATGCTTGCACTACATATAGTACCTATTGCATCTGTCTTATTCTTGCATCATGAGTTGTGATCCAAATTAAATTGCAATCCCAAGTACTGCATAGCCTTTACTTTTAAACCCCATTGAAGCTTGTTGCCTCAATCCTATGAGACATTACTACAAGATCTGTTTGAGCCATGCGAGTTGTAGAATTGCATGTGTAGGGTTTATGAGAGTATTGGAAATGAGGTACTTAAACAACTAAAACTGAATAGTAATGGGATAACAAAAGAAAGCGGCACCGGTGGGCAATATTTGAGATCTGGTTTTTATCCGCTCACTTGTGTCCACATAGGACCCAAGTAATTGATACTTGTCCCTTGACTATCGCACTATCCACATGTGGGCGCTGATAGGGGTTAACCTCTTGGGTGGCCCGATCTTCACGGATCTCGTGGTCAAATCGATGGGAAAGCAAGGGGAATGGGAGAAGGTAGTGGAAGCGAACACACACCTCGTGAAGAACACGATGAACACACGCAAAACTCACACGATACAAGGCAGATTGCTCCCGAACGGCAGCCACCAATCCGATAGAATCCTTGCAAGGAAAGATCGGTCAACGTGCTCCCTCAAATCCACATCAGAGAGGGAAGAACACCTTTGGGAGGGTCTTGACAACTTGGAGACGAGACACCGACTCCAAGGCCTTGTTCAATGATGGATGCGTGATGCAAAGTTCAATCGAGTTTGGCGACGATAGTCGGTCCCCTTAATAAAGGGATGGTGCAAAAATAGATATTCCACAATGGGGGTTGTCTTTAGTCTATCATCTATGCCTTCCGGATACATGAGGGGTGGGGGCTCTATTTGTAGTCCAGCCACTAACCATGGGGTTGTTTAGGGATAAACTAGGGAAAAAGGTAAGTAAAGGGAATACCAGGGCATCAAACCCAAATCCGCGCGTAACCCAAATCCGCGCGTAGGCAGGGAATTCCGGCGGTAAGTCCGGCGACGCCGGATCTAGCGCCGAGATTTCCTATCGTCGTCGGATATTCTGGTTGCGCACCGAAACAACATATAGTGAGCATTTTGGCGGTGGGTCCGGTCGACCGGTCTTGGCACCAAGATTTTCGGCGGTGCACCCGGTTCGCCTTTGCTATCGCCAAAGATTCCGGTTGTGGCTCTGGTTTGCCAGTTCTATCGCCGATTCCAGCTGGAGCTTCTTCCATCTCCTCTTCCAAGCCTCTGTCTTGTCAGGTGTGAGTCCTCAGGCTTCCTCCCTCATCTCCGTACTCTTCGCTGTGAACCTATCATGGTCATAGGGCGGAGAATGAAGTAGCATACCATTCAATAGGGTAGGAAGTGCGATCTTAAAGAGGATAGGATTCACCTTTGGAGTCCATGACGACTTGTCATAAGTTAGAGACCTTGATGTGGCAATGATCATAGGTCAGGCTGCATCAGCTCCCCCCCCTTCAAAAAGAGTCATCCTCGACTCTACATGCTCATCACAAAGTAGAAGGGGTCGAAAGACATTCTTGATCCTAGGGTTCACCATATAGTCATCCTCGGGAAGATTGACTTCACAACACTTCAATGCTCCTTCACCGTCCATGAAGCCTACAAAGCTCACAACAAAAGTGAAGCAACACTCAAAGTGTAGCCAATTCATGAAGATTATCGCATGAGTTCTCAAGTAGAAGGAAGTCACCTTATCTTATAGAGATATCTCGATGAAGGGTAGCCATAGGTAACTCTCTTCGGTTCTTCTTGTCAACACATGGTTGGTAGAGGGTGACGTGTAAGCATTTGTACCTTCACACAACAAATACCAAGCAAAGTATTTTCATGCGTGATAGAGGAGCATGCCATTTGTGGCATGTCCATTCTTATTCACAACACTATTATCACAAAAGGATAGCAAATGGGGTGCATATGCAAGGTCAATGTGCATGGAAATTGTTTGAACATCATCCAAATGTGGGAACTCAAAAACTCCATATAACATCTTAGTGTGGCACTCAAAGCAATTGACTAAACTATTGATCAACATATTTGATGCCAAGCTAGGATAATTCGGCAAAAACACAAGAGGGAGAATATCCAAAACTACATCATTGTGTGTGCAAACCAACCATTGAAAAGAGAATTGTTCGACATGTTGGATGTCACACATAAATCATCAAAAGAAAATATCATGGGAATATGAAGTAACGTGTTTGCAAACAAACCAAATGAAAGAGCAAGTGGTACTTATGTTTTTGCAACAACTATACGAGATACTTGGAAGCTCTCATGACAATACATGCTCTTAATGGCAATATGGTTGCACACAAAACATCGGGAAGAGAAATTGGTCAATATTTTTGTTGCAACACACAAAGCATCAATATACAATAGCAAGGAAACATGAATGTCACAAAGTGAAATAATACCATCAACATTCTTGCAAGCAAACCATAGGAAAGAGCAATTTTCCAACATGAAAGATGCAAAGCATGCAAAAGGTATCAAAGCTGGGTTCGATCTTGAACTCACTTGTGGGATGCTCTCTAGATCTCTTTTTGTCAACTCGTGCTCAACCGTGGTTGACATTCCCGTGCGGGTACCTACACACATGGTACACAAAAGTAAGAACATGTGTGCATGGTAGAGAAACACATCATCCATCATGACGTATCTCTTCTTGTGCACATCACCATTGATGTCAATCAAGTATGAAATAGATGCATGGTGAGTATGCAAGTGGGGAACATGATTATCATGGAAATCATCAAAATCTCCAAAAATTGAGAAATCTATGGGGGCCATCTCATTATAATGCACATGATCGATATTTTGCAAGCAAAACAAGTGAAATAGCAAGCATTCATCTTATTACAAGCAACAGGAGAAATTGAATGACTAGCATGACAAAGCATGTCCGAAGAAATTGGAGGATACAGAAAAGGTGTATAGCATGGCATGTGTATGGAAATTGTATCGCAATCAAACAATTCTACATGATCAATATTATGCAAAGGCAAAGAATCACATGGGAATATGAAAGAAACATATGTAATGTCACAAGTATCATCCATAGAATGCATATCCTCACAATTCATCATGTCCAATAATGGGATCATGGCATCATCAACACCCTTATAGTTACCTTTTTCATACCTCTCATATGAAGTGGGTGTTGTGGTAGTAGTGGCCTCCTCGTGGATGACCTCGTCTTCTTGATGTAGCCATGGCGTAGCATCATCTTCTTCCACCATGTACATCTTCTCCAGTCGAGGCATCATTGCTTCATGGCTTGGAGCGTCTTCATCCATGGAACCTAGCACAACATAAGAGAACACATTAAAGGTAGAGGGTAAGTCGTTAGAAATCGAAATGGTCTCACTTGACCTATCAACTACCACTCTCAACTCACTCGGTGTATCACTCGTGCCCTCAAAGTGGAAGAACTCAATCTCACATAAGGTGGAGTCACTCATCTCACTCTTGTTCTCACTCAAAGTGGGCTAAGTGGCTCTCATACTCACATGGGATTGGTACCACATCATCACTCGAGCATATAGGGATAGGCTCGGTATCCTCAACTCCATGCGCCTCCTTTGGTGAAGGGAAAATCCTATGCTCACCATTCTTGACCTTGTCGTCTCCAAAGTTGGATGCCATAAGATGGGCATCATTGCTAGCCTCCATGGTCGAAGGGAAAATCCCATGCTCGACCGTCTTGTAGCCATGTTGTTGTAGTGGTGGAAGTAGGCTCATGGTGTTGTCGAGAGAGGTGCTCGGATCAAATTCATGACATATGTGACCTTGGCTTCCTCCATCTTGGAGTGTTGACATCCTCTTGCTGTACTCAGCCAATTTGGCAAAGTAGACGTCTTCATTTTCCTTGTTCGCGAGGTCGCAGAAGTCAAGCGTAGGCATTGAAGCTTGATGGCGTGGAGGAAGTCTTGCTCTTGGTGCCATTGTGGTGGTGTCACTAGTACATGAAGGTGCCTTATGACGGTGTTGATGGAGGTCATTGGTGTGCCTTGCCGAAGGTTGATGTAGGTATGGATGGTGTTCATCACAAATTTTTCGTCTTGGTGGCGAAGATGCCTTTGATGATGTCTTGTATCCTCTTTATGGTGGCGATGTTCATGAGAGGATGTTTGGTGATGAAGATTCTTGCTTCGTGGCACTCTTGTGGAAGATGATTTTGGGGCGCCACTTTTGTTGGAGTAGTGGGTGCTTGACACCTAGGAGGTGGTGGTGCTTGGAGCCTTGGAGATGGTGGATCTTGACGCCATCTAGGTGGTGGCGTTTGACGCCGTGGAGATAGTGGCGCTTGACGCCTTGGACGTGGTGGCGCTTGATGCCTTGGAGGTGGATCATCGAAGTAGGTGGTGCCCTTTTGTGTGGCACGCTTGGCCTTGAAGTTCATGTATTCTTGATGATGTGAATCCTCTTGCTTGGCGTAGTAGTCTTCCATCTCCAAGCGGTGGAGGAATTCTTCATGGCTCATGGAGGAGCCATCAAATACGATGAAGTTCTCTGTGCCCGCCGTGCTTGGCGATGCATCGTCAATGTCTCACTCGAAGTCGTCCATGCTTGGGGAGTCGTTGTTGTTGTTGTTGTTGTACTGCATATCACCCAAGCATGTGGAGCCATTGTCGGTGTAGTTCTCCATATCCTCCATGCATGAGGAGCCATTGTCGATGTAGAGCTCCAAGTGTTCCATGCTTGAGGAGCCATAGTTGATGTCATGCTCCATGTCTTCCATGCATGTGGAGTCGTCGTAGGTGTAGTTCTCCGGGTCCTCAAAGCATGCAGAGCCATTGTCGGTGTAGTGCTTTGTCATGTCCTCTATACTTGTGGAGTCCTAGTCATGGTGGCTCATCATGGATTCTTCATAGATATCATCATTGGTTCCGGAGTTCCTACACATGATTCACAAGACCAAGTGTTATATATGTAAGTGGTAAAGGGTGTTGGGGATACAACGTCAAACCTTACTTTACCTTGGAAGATAGTATCGTGAGAGCAACAAACCAACCAAAGTGAAGTTCACGCGGAACACCAAAACCAACTAACCACTAAAAAACATACACACATGAAGCATATGGTGGATAGGTATAGAAAGTGGCATGTCAAGAAACAATCCGGAATCAAGATGTTGTAATGGCAAGTAAAGAACCACAATGATCACAAAGCAAAACAAGTCAATCCACAAGATAGGAAATATGTACAAAGAAACACACATGGTGGGATAAATGAGACTTGTGCGACGGAGAAAGTGAGCTAAGAACCAAATGATTACCTAGCAAATACTATAAGCTCGTGTTGCACAAGTACAAGGAGAGACGCTAGTTCGATTGCAAGAAAAATTGGTGGGCTACAAGATATGCACAATAAGTACCACCTATATGATGTTCATCAATCTTGCGCTTCCTATTGTATGAGGCACTTGTATATTTCTTTATCTTTCTATTTCTTTTTCTATTTTTTTCTTTTTCTTTCTTTCTTTTTCTTTTCACTTGCCTCTTCCTTGTGCCAACAACTATACAAGATAACTATATGAAATGTGCATAGCCCAAGCAATCATAAGAGGAACTAGTTTCAATACGTGTTTGTTGATCGCAAAGATAGTGTAGCTCACAAAGGTATGCAAGTGGGGAGAAGTCGCGGAATGTTTATACCTTTCATCGCCGATCTTCACCTTTATTGTTGGATTCCGCCTTGCTCACAGAATTTGGATGGAGTAAATAGCATTAACAACATGGATGATGATGTAGAGCTCCTTCTCCTCTTCGAAATGAGCTAAAGAACACCCAAATCCGAGTTCGAATAAAAAAGTTATGCTCAAAACCGTGTGGGACTGAATCTGTTGGCGGCCAGGTCGGCGGACCGGAAATTGCGCCGGAGTTTCTAACGGTGGGTCCGGTTTGACCGGAATTTTGACCAGAAATTCTGGAGACAACTTCGGTTCGCCGGATCTGTGCCGAAACGAGTTCTGGAACGCGAAAACTCGATTTTCTACGGAAAAACTTGATGGAAAACGTCAGATCAGAGGGGCAAACGATGGAATTAGGCCATGGGAACATAGGGGGAGCTAGATCAACAAGTTTAGCAAGTAATCCATGGATCAAAACCTACCAAAACTCACTCAAATCAGAGATCGATCCAAAACACGAATTGGGGCTATTTTTTGATGGAATTTTCGAATTTATGGGGGAAAATACCAAATCGATGAGGAATCTGTGGCAACCAAAAGCTGCCGATACTAGATGATAGGGGTTAACCTCTTGGGTAGCCCGATCTTCACGGATCTCGTGGTCAAATCGATGGGAAAGCGAGGGGAAAGGGAGAAGGTAGCGGAAGAGAACACACACCTCGCGAAGAACACGATGAACACACGCAAAACTCACACGATACAAGGCCGATTTCTCCAGAACGGCGGCCACCGGTCCGATAGAATCCTCGCAAGGAAAGATCGGTCAACGTGCTCCCTCAAATCCACATCGAAGAGGGAAGAACACCTTGGGGAGGGTCTTGACAGCTTGGAGAAGCGACACCAACTCCAAGACCTTGTACAATGATGGATGTGTGATGCAAAGTACAATCGAGGTTGGTGACGATAGTCGGTCCCCTTGGTAAAGGGGATGAGGCAAAACTAGAGATTTCACACAAGGGGTTGTCTTTAGTCTATCATCTATGCCTACGGGATACATGAGGGGTTGGGGGATCTATTTATAGGCCATCCACTAAACAAGGGGGCAGTTTGGGGATAAACTAGACAAAAAGGTAAGTAAAGGGAATATTATAGGGCATCAAATGTTGGAATTATGCCCTAGAGGAAATAATAAAGATGTTATTGTTATAGTTCTTGTTCATGATAAAGTTTATATTCCATGCTAGAATTGTATTAAGCGAAAACTTTGATACTTGTGTGGTTTATGAACAACACCGTGTCCCTAGTACGCCTCTATGGACTAGCTCATTGATTAATGATGGTTAAGGTTTCCTAACCATAGACATGATTTGTCGATTAATAATGAGATCATGTCATTGGGAGAATGATATGATGGGCAGACCCAAATTAAGCAGAGCAATTAGATCGTGTCATCGTGTTCATATTTGCGAAGCTTTTTCCTATGTCAAATATTGTATTCCTTAGACCATGAGATAATGCAACTCCCTAGTATCGGAAGAAAGCTTTGAGGTCATCAAACGTCATCCTATGTGAGGGTGATCATAAAGGTGTCTCTTAGGTGATCAGAAAGTACTTGTTGGGTTGTATGTATCGAGATGGGATTTGTCCCTCCCGAGTCGAAGAGATATACTTCGGGCCCACTCGGTAATCGATATACTTCGGGACCACTCGGTAATCGATATCAACACCGCTTTCAAGCACGTGGTTAAGGAGTTAATCACAAAGTGATATCGGATTACGGAATGAGTAAAGTACTTGCTGTGAACGAGATTGAACTAGGTATGCCGATACCAACGATCGAATCTCGGGCAAGTAAAATATTGCATGATGAAGGGAATATATATATGGGATTAATTGAATCCTGGCATCGTGGTTCATCCGATATGATCATCGATGAATATGTGGGAGTCAATATGGGTTTCCAGATCCCGCTGTTGATTATTGATAGAAGATCATGTCTGCATATTCTCCAACCCGTAGGGTCACACACTTAACGTGCCTCAACACTAGGATAGAATGGATAATTGGTTTATGAGTTTTTGTTCAGAGTTTCGGATGAGATCTAGGACATCATGAGAGGTTCCGGAATGGTCCGGAGAATAAGATTCATATAAAGGAAACCAGTTTTTGGATTTCAAAATCGTTTCGGAGTATTCGGTATTGTACCGGAAGGTTTTAGAACCTTCCGGAGTGGGACCAACGTGGCCCCACTTGTCGGAGGGGTGCGTGGGCCTAAGAGGGAGTGCCCTGGCCGCTTTGGGCCACGGGCACAAGGCCCCATAGGCCCAGGCGACCAAACCCTAGGGGGAACCCTAGGGAAACCTTCTAGAAGGGGAGGGAAGACTTGCCCCCCACTCCACCCTTGGGGCCGCCGCCCTAGGGCTTGGAGGAGGGGCCAAGGGGGCCGGCCAGCCCCCTATATAAGGTGGTCAGGGGGCGCACCCTCACCCCAAACCCTAGCCGCCAGCTATTGCCCTTCCTCTCTCTCTCTCTCTCTCTCTCTCTCTCTCTCTCTCTCTCTCTCTCTCTCTCTCTCTCTCTCTCTCTCTCTCTCTCTCTCCCGACTGCGTGTAGGCGAAGCCCTGCTGTAGAAACTCTCCACCATAGCACCACGCCATCGTGCTGCAGATCCAATCCATCTCTCCACCCCACTTGCTGGACCAAGGAAGGAGGAGACGTCGCGGCACCGTACGTGTGCATCTCTCGGAGGCGCCGCCACTTGCGGCATAGGATCGGATCGGATCGGATCGCGAGGAGGAGACGGCTAGTACGACCACATCAACCACGTTCTCTTGAACGTTTCCGCTGTGCGATTTCTTCAAGGGTATGAAGATCTCATCTATCCATCTCGTTGATTGCATCTCCTAGATTAGATCTTGGCTTTCCCGTTCGCATCCGTAGAATTTTTTTGATTACTATGCCGCGAAACCCTTCAGTGGTATCAGAGCTAGATCTATGTGTAGATGTGTTTCACGAGTAGAACGCAACATGCTTGTTGCGGGCGTTTATGTTTTCTATTGCAAGCCTCTTGTTGTGTACTTCTTATGACGCGGGATAGTGAGATCAAAGCGGTCCAGGCCAACTTTACGCGACCTTGTTCGCGAGACCGGCTCCGCACTTGACGTGTGGCTTGTTCCACACATGCGGCTGGTGGATGCCAGTTTCTCTCACTATAGTAGTCATGCGATTTACACCTGATGTTAGCAACCATAATATCACCGTTGTGGCTTTCCGTAGGTAAGAATCGTTCTTAGCTTGTTACTCGCATAAGCCACGTAAAACATGCAACAACAAAGTAGAGGCGTCTAACTCGTTTTTGCAGGGAGTTTTTTGTGATATGGTATGGCCCAAGATATGATGTGTATGTTGTATGCAATGATCATGTTTTGTAATACTTCACGACTTGCATGTCGATAAGTACACAACCGGCAAGATCCATATGGTTGTCTTTATAATTGTGTATGACCTGTGTGTTAACTTCTTATACGCCATGTAATAGCTTTACTTTATCGCTAAGTAGTTAGCAATAGTTGTAGTTGCTATTCGTGGTGGAGGCAATCATGGTGGAGTGATGGAGATCATGCTGGCGCGCACAAGATGGAGATCATTGCGCGGAGATTGGCTATACCATGTCACATAAAATTATATGCATGTGATGTTTATCCTTTTATGTATCTTATCATGCTTAGATCACGATGGTAGCATTATAAGATGATTCCTCACTTAAAGATCAAGATAAAATTGTGTTCTCCCCATGTATGCACCATTGAGAAAGTTCGTCGTGTTCAAGCACCTCGTGATGATCGGGTGCTATAAACTCTACGTTCACATACAATGGGTGCAAGCCAGTTTTGCACACGCGGAAATACTTGGGCTTGACTTGACGAGCCTAGCATGTACAGACATGGCCTCAGAACACACGGACCGAAAGGTTAAGCATGAGTCATATGAATGATATGATCGACACTTTGTTGTCCACCATTGAAACCACATCTCTTCTCGTGAAGATTGGATTAGGTGTGGTGAATTTGGATCGTCTTCACTAAACAACTTGAGGGATGTTGAATTTAGTGGGAGTTCATCTAGTAATTTGATTAAGTTGAACTAGTTGTCATGAACATAGTCTAACTTGTACTTGCAGATTTTGTAGATCAAATGGCTAAGTCCAACTTCAACTTCAACGTTTTTGCTGAGAAAGAAAAGCTTAAGAATAATGGGTCTAACTTCACCAACTGGTTCCGCAATCTGAGAATCATTCTCGCTGGCGGACAAAAGTACTATGTACTAGAGAAAGCGCTAGGTGACACCCCTGACATTGATGCGCCGACTGATGAAAAAGATGTTTATCAGTCGCGCAAAGATGATTATGGAGTGATTAAGAGTACCATGTTGTTTGCTATGTAACCGGACCTTCAAAATCGTTTTGAGGAGTTCGCCGGGCCCTTTGAGATACTTGAGGAATCGAAAACCATGTTTCAGACTCAGGCCCGTTCTGAGAGATATGAGATCTCTGAGAAGTTCTTTAACTGCAAGATGGAGGAAGGGAGTTCCGTTAGTGAGCACGCCATTAAGATGCCGGGCTACACTCAACCTCTTGAGCAACTGTACTGCAAGATTCTAGAAGAGCTCAAGATTGACAGAGTTCTGCATTCACTCCCTCCTAGCTACAAAGGTTTTGTAGTTACTCACAATCAAATTGGTTCCACTGATACGATCACTGAGCTCTTCGCTAAGCTGAAAGCTGCGGAGGTGGACATCAAGAAATATAATCATGTGTTGATGGTCAACAAGACCCCTAGCTTTAAGAAAGGTAAGGGTGCAAAGAAGTCCTTCAAGAAAGGCAGCGGCAAGCGCGTTGCCCCTGCTGAGAAGAAGCTCAAGTCTGGACCTAAGCCGGACACTGAGTGCTTCTATTGCAAGGACAAGGGTCACTAGAAGCGCAACTGTCCGAAGTACTTAGCGGACAAGAAGGCTGGCACTATTAAAGGTATATTTGATATACATGTTATTGATGTTTACCTTACTAGCGCTCGTTGTAGTGCCTGGGTATTTGATACTGGTTCAGTTGCTAATATTTGTAACTCAAAACAAGAGCTACGGAATAGACGGCGGCTAGCAAGGGATGAGGTGACGATGCGCGTTGGCAATGGATCAAGAGTTGATGTGATGGCCGTCGGCGCGCTCTCCTTAGTTTTACCTTCGGGATTAGTTTTAAACCTTAATAGGTGTTATTATGTGCCTGCGTTGAGCATGAACATTATATCTGGATCGTGCTTATTGCAAGATGGTTATTCATTTAAATCGGAGAATAATGGTTGTTCTATTTATATGAATAACATCTTGTATGGTCATGCACCTGCTGTGAATGGTTTATTTCTTCTGAATCTCGAAAGCAATGAAACACACATCCATAACATTGAGGCTAAGAGATGCAAAGTAGATAGTGATAATTCAACTTATTTGTGGCACTTCCCTCTAGGTCATATTGGTGTAAAACGCATGAAGAAACTCCATTCTGATGGACTTTTGGAGTCTCTTGATTTTGAATCATTTGACACGTGCGAGCCGTGCCTGATGGGCAAGATGATCAAAACCCCGTTCTCCGGAATAATGGAGCGAGCAACGGACTTATTGGAAATCATACATATCGATGTATGCGGACCAATGAGTGTTTCGACGCGCGGTGGATATCGCTATTTTCTCACTTTTACTGATGACTTAAGTAGATATGGGTATATCTATTTAATGAAACATAAATCTGAAACGTTTGAAAAGTTCAAAGAATTTCAGAACGAAGTGGAAAACCATCATAACAGGAAAATTAAATTTCTACGATCCGATCGTGGAGGTGAGTATTTGAGTTATGATTTTCTCACGCATATTAAAGCAAGCGGAATCGTTTCGCAACTCACGCCACCCGGAACACCACAGCGCAATGGTGTGTCTGAACGCCAGAATCGAACTCTATTAGATATGGTGCGATCAATGATGTCTCTTACAGATTTGTCGTTATCATTTTGGGGTTATGCATTAGAAGCCGCTGCATTCACTTTAAATAGGGCACCATCTAAATCCGTTGAGACGACACCGTATGAACTATGGTTTGGTGCTAAACCTAAGTTGTCGTTTCTTAAAGTTTGGGGATGCGAAGCTTATGTCAAGAAGTTGATGCCGGACAAGCTCGAACCCAAAGCGGAGAAATGCTTCTTCATAGGATACCCTAAGGAAACGATTGGGTATACCTTTTACCACAGATCCGAAGGCAAAGTGTTTGTTGCAAAGAACGGATCCTTTCTTGAGAAGGATTTTCTCTCGAAAGAAGTGAGTGGGAGGAAGGTAGAGCTAGACGAGGTTATTGAACCTTCTCTGGAGTTGGAGAGTAGCGCAGCACCTGAAATTGTTCCAGTGCCGTTTGCACCAACAAGAGAGGAAGCTAATGACGAGGATCATGAAACTTTGAACGATGCTACTGCTGAATGTCGCAGGTCGACAAGGTCGCGTGCCACTCCTGAATGGTACGGCAACCCTGTCTTAACTGTCTTGTTGGTAGACAACAGTGAACCTGCGAACTATGAGGAAGCAATGATGAGCCCAGACTCTAAGAAATGGCTAGAGGCCATGAAATCCGAATTGGGATCCATGAGCGAAAACCAAGTATGGACTTTGGTGGACCCTCCTAGCGACCGTAAGGCCGTTGAGTACAAATGGATTTTCAAGAAGAAAACGGACGCGGATGGTAATGTTACTGTCTATAAAGCTTGGCTTGTCGCAAAAGGTTTTCGACAAGTTCAAGGTGTTGACTACAATGAGACTTTCTCTCCTGTAGAGATGTTTAAGTCCATTCGGATTTTATTAGCAATTGTTGCATTTCATGATTATGAAATATGGCAGATGGATGTCAAGACTGTGTTCCTCAATGGCAACATTGATGAAGAGTTGTACATGATGCAGCCCGAAGGTTTTGTCGATCCTAAGGATGCTGATAAGGTGTGCAAACTTCAGCGTTCCATTTATGGACTGAAGCAAGCATCTCGGAGTTGGAACCTTCGTTTTGATCAAGTGATCAAGAGCTTTGGATTTGTTCCAAATTGCTATGAAGCGTGTATCTACAAGAAAGTGAGTGGGAGCTCAGTGACATTTTTAGTACTATATGTGGATGACATATTGATTATTGGAAATGACATTGATATGCTTAACGATGTGAAGAGTTATTTGAACAAATGTTTTTCAATGAAAGACCTAGGAGAAGCTGCTTATATATTAGGCATCAAAATCTATAGAGATAGACAAAGACGCCTAATAGCTTTAAGCCAAAGTACATACCTAGACAAAGTTCTGAAAAGGTTCAGAATGGATAAAGCAAAGAAAGGTTCATTTCCCATGTTGTCAGGTAAGATATTGAGCAAGGCTTAGTGTCCAGCTACGGTAAACGATAGAGAAACTATGAGCAAAGTGCCATATGCCTCGGCCTTAGGTTCTATCATGTATGCCATGCTGTGTACTAGACCGGATGTGTCCAATGCTCTTAGTTTGACGAGCAGATACCAAAGTGATCCAGGAGTGGAACACTGGACAGCCGTAAAGAACATCCTAAAGTATTTAAATAGGACTAAAGAAATGTTCTTGGTCTATGGAGGTGATGAGCAGCTCGTCATAAAAGGTTACGTCGACGCTAGTTTCGACACCGAACCGGATGATTCTAAATCTCAGACAGGATACATTTATATTTTGAATGGAGGAGCTGTGAGCTGGAGAAGCTACAAGAAAAGCGTGATCGCGGGATCTACAGTAGAATCGGAATACATGGCTGCTGCAGAAGCGTCAAGTGAAGGAGTTTGGATCAGGAACTTCATCACTGAGCTTGGTGTGGTTCCAAGTGCCTTGGACCCACTGGAGATATTGTGTGACAACACTGGCGCCATAGCACTTGCTAAGGAACCAAGATATCATCCAAAGACCAAGCACATCAACCGCCGGTTTCATATAATTCGAGATTATATAACAGATGGATATTTGAAGATTAGCAAAGTACATACGGATCTGAATGTCGCAGATCCGTTGACTAAACCTCTTCCACGAGCAAAACATCATCAGCACCTTAATGCCATGGGTGTTAGATTGTTGCCAGATGTAAACTAGATTATTGACTCTAGTGAAAGTGGGAGACTATTGGAATTATGCCCTAGAGGCAATAATAAAGATGTTATTGTTATAATTCTTGTTCATGATAAAGTTTATATTCCATGCTAGAATTGTATTAAGCGGAAACTTTGATACTTGTGTGGTTTATGAACAACACTGTGTCCCTAGTATGCCTCTATGGACTAGCTCATTGATTAATGATGGTTAAGGTTTCCTAACCATAGACATGAGTTGTCGATTAATAATGAGATCATGTCATTGGGAGAATGATATGATGGGCAGACCCAAATTAAGCAGAGCAATTAGATCATGTCATCGTGTTCATCTTTGTGAAGCTTTTTCCTATGTCAAATATTGTATTCCTTATACCATGAGATAATGCAACTACCTGGTATCGGAAGAAAGCTTTGAGGTCATCAAACGTCATCCTATGTGAGGGTGATCATAAAGGTGTCTCTTAGGTGATCGGAAAGTACTTGTTGGGTTGTATGTATCGAGATGGGATTTGTCCCTCCCGAATCGGAGAGATATACTTTGGGCCCACTCGGTAATCGATATCAACACCGCTTGCAAGCACATGGTTAAGGAGTTAATCACAAAGTGATATCGGATTACAGAACGAGTAAAGTACTTGCTGTGAACGAGATTGAACTAGGTATGCCGATACCAACGATCGAATCTCGGGCAAGTAAAATATCGCGTGATGAAGGGAATATATATGGGATTATTTGAATCCTGGCATCGTGGTTCATCCGATATGATCATCGATGAATATGTGGGAGTCAATATGGGTTTGTTGATTATTGATGGAAGATCATGTCTGCATATTCTCGAACCCGTAGGGTCACACACTTAACGTGCCTCGACGCTAGGATAGAATGGATAATTGGTTTATGAGTATTTGTTCGGAGTCTCGAATGATATCCAGGACATCACGAGAGGTTCCGGAATGGTCCGGAGAATAAGATTCATATAAAGGAAAGCAGTTTTTAGATTTCGGAAATCGTTTCGGAGTATTCGGTATTGTACCGGAAGGTTCTAGAAGCTTCCGGAGTGGTACCAACGTGGCCCCACTTGTCGGAGGGGTGCGTGGGCCTACGAGGGAGTGCCCTGGCCGCTTTGGGCCAGGGGCACAAGGCCCCATAGGCCCAGCCAGCCAAAACCTAGGGGAAACCCTAGGGAAACCTTCTAGAAGGGGGGGAAGACTTTCCCCCCATTCCACCATTGGGGCCGCCGCCCTAGGGCTTGGAGGAGGGGCCTGTAGCACCCCGCAAAACCACTACTAGAAATTCGCGGTGTTTGTTTGCATTGCATCATCATGACCGCATGCTCATGTCATCAGGCCACATTGCATTTGAGCATCGTCATCATCCTGCATGGTTTTTGTCTAAACTATTTTCGAAACGCCTAGTTTTGTTTTCTAAATATTCCCGTCTTTATTCAAATTAAAACCCGGGTCTCCGGATTATTTTGTTTCGTCTATCAACGGATTTCAAATGCCCTGTTTTAAATAATAAAACTTTTATTTTATTTTTTAGGAGGCAGCCTGCCAGGCCCGAAAGCCCGGCCGGCCACCTCCAGACCCTAGCCTAAAAATATCTAGTCCTAATTCTACCCAACCCTATTCTACCCAGCCTCCCTCCACCTCACCCCAGCCAATCCCCTCCCTCCACATCACTACTCCCCCAACTCCCTCCACTCCCATGCCGCCACGTCAGCACCCAGTGCCACTTCATCTCCCGCCCCACCTGACCCGCCCCGGGCCCCACCCTGGACAGCTCCCCACGTCCCGCGCCCGGTCCCACCCTACCTAATCCTCTGCCGCCGACACCCCCTGGACACCCCTGGACCCGGCCCCACCGCCCTCCTCTGCTCTCGCCCATCCCCACCTCCTCTAGCGATCCCCCACCCCGTCTCCTTCCTCTCTCCATCAACCACCAAGCGAGCGCCCTCCCTCGCGTTCCCAGAGACGCCGCCGCCCACGCGTTTCCTCCTGCCGCCAGACGCCCTCCCTCCTTCGCTCATCCCGGCGCCTCCCATAACTCCGTCGCCCCCTCAAGCTCCTCAGGCCGGATCCCGGCCACCCGCCTCCGTCGCCACTTCCCCTCGCTGTGGCAGGCTCCACCCCCCCCCCCCCCCAAGAGCGGCCCCCACCGCGGTCTCCACCAACCTCCCCGGGGCCGTCCTCCTGCGCCTCCCTACAGGCCGCAGACGCCGCCGCCTTCGCCTTCCTGGCGCCCCCCACCGAGCTCCCCGTCGCCGTCTGCGCCCCTCCTCGCGCCACCAGGACTCCCTCCCGCGAGCCCTACCCTGCAGCACCGACGGCCCCCGCCTTCCACCTCTCCCTCGCCGGCGCCATGCCTCCCCGAGTATGCCGCCGGGCTCCTCCCCGTCGTCGCCACCTCGGCCTCCGTCGGCCCCACCTCTGTCCCGCGCGCCTCCTCGCGAGCGAGTCGTCCGCTGCGCCTGGGAGCCGCCCGCCGTCCCGCTCTGCCTCCCCAAGCTCCCTCGCCGGCCCGAGCGCCTCCGCCCTCTGCTCCCGGGCGCCTTCCCTGCGTCCTCCGGCCGATCCGCGGCGGCCCTGTCTCCTCTGTCCGGTAGTGACCGCCCTCATCGCCTAACCTCGTCTCACAATGCGAGCTGTCCTCCGGTTCCTCTCTGTAACCTCCTGTGCGTTTGTGTGTAAGAGGGTGTGTCTGCCTGTGCATGTCTCTGTTTTTGTCCAGTCTCTGTGTGCTAGCATCACGAGGCCGTTCCAAGATTTTTCCGAGGATCCATTTACCGGATCGGTGCCAAAAAAGAACCACAACGCCCACGACAGTGAACCGAACAAGATCTACCACACGGACGCACCATGGACTCGGAGAAACCCTCGGACGCCAAGATCGCCCACATGGAACCGAAGGTGTCGAGACCCTGAAAACCGATCCTCCCGGAGTCGGAAGACCGAACCCTGGCGTGCCAAGTTCTTCGACCCGAAGGCCACAGATACGACAAGTACTTCTTCCCGGACGCCAAGGTCGTCGACACGGATACGCCAAGTGCTTCCTCGAGGATGCCAAGTTCTTCACCCCGAATGCCAAGACCAACTTGATTGCGCGGACCCGACAAGATCTTCGCAACGACAAGATCGACACCGACCAGGACGAATCCGATGTGCCCCCGACGCCAACCGAGTCCTTCTTCTCGGATGCGACAAGATCGACTTCCGTTGTCCGAGACCGATCTCGTCGAGCCATTCTCCCGTCGAACCTGAGACCCGACCCCAAACCCTCGGAGCCCAAGTTCGCCGAACCCTAATGTGATTCCCTATCCGAGACCCCATTATTTTTATAATATGACATTATCAACTGATGCATATTAAATTGATCATGCATGCATACTTGTCTGTGGTTTGGGGGCATTATGCCGATTCACCGCATAATTAAATAGGGAGTCGATATGCGGAATAACTTTGTCTTATTCCGGACTCCATTTAAATTGGTGTAGCGAACCGAAGCCATGTTTTGTCTTGCTAATCCAACATTTAATTTGCGGGGTATCTAAACAACTTCAACCATCTAATTAAATGTCGGAACCCCGGTTTCGCTTAATATTGTCTAATTGCATCACACCTTTGCCATGTCATACATCATACATGCATCATGCCCGATCTTCTGTCATAGTAATAAATAGTGCATCCGGTGTTTGTGCTAGTGTTTTGCTTCTTCGCGGACTAGGCCGATGAGTTGATGCGAGTATCGATCCGACCTTCGGATGAACCTTCGGCAATGTTTTTCAGGCGAGCACCTCCCCCTTTCTACCTATCTTACTTTTATAGTATTTATTCCCTCATGTTGATCTATTGCTATCTGTGTTGCGATGCTCTAGTTTTCGTACCCGTGATATCCCTTGCAGCCTTATATTGCCTTGGACACATCCTATTACCTGTTGTTTGGTAGATAGTTGGACCTGCACGTCGTAGTCGCTTGCTCAAGTGCTGTTGCGTGTCGTCAAGTACCACAGTTGTTGGAGTATTGCCGCATGTTTAATGTTGGAGATGAACAAGACTTTCATTATTGTTTAATAACTAAAATTGAAGTAGGTAAATGCAGAGGCACAGGTGGGCAATAGATGTTATTTGGTTGTTAACCGTCCACTTGTGTCCCGTAGGACCCCGAGTTCTTGACACCTGTTCCAAGATCGAGCGCCCTAACCACAGGTGGGGTGTATGGGCACCCCCATCGATTAGTACCTGATTTCAAAGTACTGTACCGGGGGCCACAATTAGTTTGGGGCTTTATTACTATCCTGTACTTATGCCATGCTTTACTGCTTAATTTAAATTGTGCGAAGTACTGCACCTGTACTGTTTAGGTAAGCGGAGTGTTTTCGCGGTATCGACAAGCCCAGTCTCATTTTCGGGTTCCCAGTCGTTTACAGCCATTGGCGCAAACCCTGAGTCCGTCTCGGAGACCGGCCAACTTCGTTGCGGGTAGCTTAGTGGGGTGGCCCCCCATGTACTTGCTTTGGGTCTGGGAAACTTCATGACTTAGGCCCCGCCGACATACCGATGGGTGTATGTTAACTGATCTGGCAAAAAGGGTCGAAGTGCGTGTGGATACTTTGGTGCACCCCTGCAGGGTTAAATCTTTTCGAGAAACCGTGTCCACGGTTATGGACGACTTGGAGCACAGTTCTCGATCATAGACAACTATAACTAAAGTTTACTGTTATAATTTGATTTGTATCTGATATGACTAGTAATCAGCTTCACCACAACGGAATGACTAAATAAAAGTACCAACAACTGCTGGGTTTGGGATATCTCATGCTTATGGTATCTGACTAGTAAGTGTTGCAACTACAACGGAATGGTTAACTAAAACTGCCCACTACTTAATATATCAGGACGACTCATGCTATCTATACCTGACTAGTAATTGCTGCAACGATAACTGAATAAATAAAACTGCCAACTATGTGAGTTCCTCGGTTGACTTCCTCGTTTGGTCTCGAGGGGGAAATACCAGGATGGGTATGTTTGGTGGTAGTATCAGGATGGTTCCGAATAGGTCTTTCTTATCCCTCTCTGATAGCCGACAGTTATCTCGAGTCTCTATAGGTTGTTTAGTGCATGCTGCGCTGCCGCTTCAGTCCACCATACCAATGCAGGCGAGGACCGCCAAATTCTAGTCTCGCCGTGTACTGGCCTCAGTACTGACCACTCTCTCTTTTTCCTTTGCCCTTTGTCGGCACCCCTTTTGTTTTAGCAGGTTTCGACGTCGTTAGCAGGGTTACCCTTCCGGCTTGGCCTGGGCAGGGTTATGGACGCCATTGGTTATTCTTCAGGGCTCTTAGCTCAATTTGCATCTTGTCCGTACTCGGACGCCGTATCGTTTTCAAGGTGATTTGGATCTTTGTACTGTATATCTGTATTCTTGACTCATGGAGTCGTGTTGTATATATATCTGTTCTGTGGGTTCCATCGTGGACTATTGTGTAATGATATTACTTCGTTTTCCACCCGCACGAAAGTGCCTGGTGGGCACCTTTGAATCGTTTCTATGCGGGTTTGGCGGGTTTCGCTAAAACTTGCATAGGGCCGATTTTGAGGGTGTTACAGAGTGGTACCAGAGCTCAGCAGTTGCGATACCCCACAAGTCCAGCCTGTAGGATAACCTAGCTAACGGCCGAAGTAGAGTGTCAAAACTATTTTTGCAAAATCGGTTGGATAGTTCTGATTAGGTATGATTTTACTCCTTACCCCTCTGCTGCTCTCCCTCACCTCTGCGTGTTTTGAATCCGCTCTCTTCTCTCTCTTCGAGTCCAGGATTTCTCGTGGTTGGGTTCCATCGTACCTTCAGGGTTTCGCTTCCTCCTTTGGTAACGGTGTTGCTACATCTGGTCTTCATGCTATCCGAGGAATCCTTCGTCTGGTGGACTTCTCTTTGTTCCTTCTTGTGCCTTCCGGTGCTTTCTGACGCGACGACATCATCTACGCCAGATCCGATGCCGAGTCTGCATCACTCCTTTGTTTCTCAACCTCGATTGTCGAGATCTTCAGTCTGATTCCGAGAATGGTTGCACGCTTTTCTACTGATTGTGCGGAGTAATAGTTTGGGTGCGTGATGGATTGGCCCCCATGCCGACTACCCCTTCTATTCGCTTTGGTACATTGAAGTGGATGAGAATGCATCGGTTCTCTCTTTCTATCGAAGATAGAGGTGGCTTTATTTGTTGATACCGCTACCTTCGACCTTTTGTTCCCGGAGTGTTCCCTCGACAATCATGGACAACGACCTCTTGTTAGTGGTGTCGCGAGGATCTACGCGATGCGAGAAGATTCAGATCGCCGCCCTTCTTCCCGGTACCATGAGGCGGATCTCGAGGGCGAGATCCATTGTTAGTGGTGTCGAATTGTAGCACCCCGCAAAACCACTACTAGAAAATCGCGGTATTTTTGTGCATTGCATCATCATGACCGCATGCTCATGTCATCAGGCCACATTGCATTTGAGCATCGTCATCATCCTGCATGGTTTTTGTCTAAACTATTTTCGAAACGCCTAGTTTTGTTTTCTAAATATTCCCGTCTTTATTCAAATTAAAACCCGGGTCTCCGGATTATTTTGTTTCGTCTATCAACGGATTTCAAATGCCCCATTTTAAATAATAAAACTTTTATTTTATTTTTTAGGAGGCAGCCTGCCAGGCCCAAAAGCTCGGCCGGCCACCTCCAGACCCTAGCCTAAAAATATCTAGTCCTAATTCTACCCAACCCTATTCTACCCAGCCTCCCTCCACCTCACCCCAGCCAATCCCCTCCCTCCACATCACTACTCCCCCAACTCCCTCCACTCCCATGCCGCCACGTCAGCACCGAGTGCCACTTCATCTCCCGCCCCACCTGACCCGCCCCGGGCCCCACCCTGGACAGCTCCCCACGTCCCGCGCCCGGTCCCACCCTACCTAATCCTCTGCCGCCGACACCCCCTGGACACCCCTGGACCCGGCCCCACCGCCCTCCTCTGCTCTCGCCCATCCCCACCTCCTCTAGCGATCCCCCACCCCGTCTCCTTCCTCTCTCCATCAACCACCAAGCGAGCGCCCTCCCTCACGTTCCCAGAGACGCCGCCGCCCACGCGTTTCCTCCTGCCGCCAGACGCCCTCCCTCCTCCGCTCGTCCCGGCGCCTCCCCTGACCTCCGTGGCCCCCTCAAGCTCCTCAGGCCGGAGCCCGGCCACCCGCCTCCGTCGCCACTTCCCCTCGCTATGGCAGGCTCCACCCCCCCCCCCCCAAGAGCGGCCCCCACCGCGGTCTCCACCAACCTCCCCGGGGCCGTCCTCCTGCGCCTCCCTACAGGCCGCAGACGCCGCCGCCTTCGCCTTCCTGGCGCCCCCCACCGAGCTCCCTGTCACCGTCTGCGCCCCTCCTCGCGCCACCAGGACTCCCTCCCGCGAGCCCTACCCTGCAGCGCCGACGGCCCCCGCCTTCCACCTCTCCCTCGCCGGCGCCATGCCTCCCCGAGTCTGCCGCCGGGCTCCTCCCCGCTGTCGCCACCTCGGCCTCCGTCGGCCCCACCTCTGTCCCGCGCGCCTCCTCGCGAGCGAGTCGTCCGCTGCGCCTGGGAGCCGCCCGCCGTCCCGCTCTGCCTCCCCGAGCTCCCTCGCCGGCCCGAGCGCCTCCGCCCTCGGCTCCCGGCCGCCTTCCCCGCGTCCTCCGGCCGAGCCGCGGCGGCCCTGTCTCCTCTGTCCGGCAGTGACTGCCCTCATCGCCTAACCTCGTCTCACAATGCGAGCTGTCCTCCGGTTCCTCTCTGTAACATCCTGTGCGTTTGTGTGTAAGAGGGTGTGTCTGCCTGTGCATGTCTCTGTTTTTGTCCAGTCTCTGTGTGCTAGCATCACGAGGCCGTTCCAAGATTTTTCCGAGGATCCATTTACCGGATCGGTGCCAAAAAAGAAACACAACGCCCACGACAGTGAACCGAACAAGATCTACCACACGGACGCACCACGGACTCGGAGAAACCCTCGGACGCCAAGATCGCCCACATGGAACCGAAGGTGTCGAGACCCTGAAAACCGATCCTCCCGGAGTCGGAAGACCGAACCCTGGCGTGCCAAGTTCTTCGACCCGAAGGCCACAGATGCGACAAGTACTTCTTCCCGGACGCCAAGGTCATCGACACGGATACGCCAAGTGCTTCCTCGAGGATGCCAAGTTCTTCACCCCGAATGCCAAGACCGACTTGATGGCGCGGACCCGACAAGATCTTCGCAACGACAAGATCGACACCGACCAGGACGAATCCGAGCCCCCGACGCCAACCGAGTCCTTCTTCTCGGATGCGACAAGATCGACTTCCGTTGTCCGAGACCGATCTCGTCGAGCCATTCTCCCGTCGAACCCTGAGACCCGACCCCAAACCCTCGGAGCCCAAGTTCGCCGAACCCTAATGTGATTCCCTATCCGAGACCCCATTATTTTTATAATATGACATTATCAACTGATGCATATTAAATTGATCATGCATGCATACTTGTCTGTGGTTTGGGGGCATTATGCCGATTCACCGCATAATTAAATAGGGAGTCGATATGCGGAATAACTTTGTCTTATTCCGGACTCCATTTAAATTGGTGTAGCGAACCGAAGCCATGTTTTGTCTTGCTAATCCAACATTTAATTTGCGGGGTATCTAAACAACTTCAACCATCTAATTAAATGTCAGAACCCCGGTTTCGCTTAATATTGTCTAATTGCATCACACCTTTGCCATGTCATACATCATACATGCATCATGCCCGATCTTCTGTCATAGTAATAAATAGTGCATCCGGTGTTTGTGCTAGTGTTTTGCTTCTTCACGGACTAGGCCGATGAGTTGATGCGAGTATCGATCCGACCTTCGGATGAACCTTCGGCAATGTTTTTCAGGCGAGCACCTCCCCCTTTCTACCTATCTTACTTTTATAGTATTTATTCCCTCCTGTTGATCTATTGCTATCTGTGTTGCGATGCTCTAGTTTTCGTACCCGTGATATCCCTTGCAGCCTTATATTGCCTTGGACACATCCTATTACCTGTTGTTTGGTTGATAGTTGGACCTGCGCGTCGTAGTCGCTTGCTCAAGTGTTGTTGCGTGTCGTCAAGTACCACAGTTGTTGGAGTATTGCCGCATGTTTAATGTTGGAGATGAACAAGACTTTCATTATTGTTTAATAACTAAAATTGAAGTAGGTAAATGCAGAGGCACAGGTGGGCAATAGATGTTATTTGGTTGTTAACCGTCCACTTGTGTCCCGTAGGACCCCGAGTTCTTGACACCTGTTCCAAGATCGAGCGCGCTAACCACAGGTGGGGTGTATGGGCACCCCCATCGATTAGTACCTGATTTCAAAGTTATGTACCGGGGGCCACAATTAGTTTGGGGCTTTATTACTATCCTATACTTATGCCATGCTTTACTGCTTAATTTAAATTGTGCGAAGTACTGCACCTGTACTGTTTAGGTAAGCGGAGTGTTTTCGCGGTATCGACAAGCCCAGTATCATTTTCGGGTTCCCAGTCGTTTACAGCCATTGGCGCAAACCCTGAGTCCGTCTCGGAGACCGGCCGACTTCGTTGCGGGTAGCTTAGTGGGGTGGCCCCCCATGTACTTGCTTTGGGTCTGGGAAACGTCATGACTTAGGCCCCGCTGACATACCGATGGGTGTATGTTAACTAATCTGGCAAAAAGGGTCGAAGTGCGTGTGGATACTTTGGTGCACCCCTGCAGGGTTAAATCTTTTCGAGAAGCCGTGTCCGCGGTTATGGACGACTTGGAGCACAGTTCTCGATCATAGACAACTATAACTAAAGTTTACTGTTATAATTTGATTTGTATCTGATATGACTAGTAATCAGCTTCACCACAACGGAATGACTAAATAAAAGTACCAACAACTGCTGGGTTTGGGATATCTCATGCTTATGGTATCTGACTAGTAAGTGTTGCAACTACAACGGAATGGTTAACTAAAACTGCCCACTGCTTAATATATCAGGACGACTCATGCTATCTATACCTGACTAGTAATTGCTGCAACGATAACTGAATAAATAAAACTACCAACTGTGTGAGTTCCTCGGTTGACTTCCTCGTTTGGTCTCGAGGGGGAAATACCAGGATGGGTATGTTTGGTGGTAGTATCAGGATGGTTCCGAATAGGTCTTTCTTATCCCTCTCTGATAGCCGACAGTTATCTCGAGTCTCTATAGGTTGTTTAGTGCATGCTGCGCTGCTGCTTCAGTCCACCATACCTATGTAGGCGAGGACCGCCGAATTCTAGTCTCGCCGTGTACTGGCCTCAGTACTGACCGCTCTCTCTGTTTCCTTTGCCCTTTGTCGGCACCCCTTTTGTTTTAGCAGGTTTCGACGTCGTTAGCAGGGTTACCCTTCCGGCTTGGCCTGGGCAGGGTTATGGACGCCATTGGTTATTCTTCAGGGCTCTTAGCTCAATTTGCATCTTGTCCGTACTCGGACGCCGTATCGTTTTCAAGGTGATTTGGATCTTTGTACTATATATCTGTATTCTTGACTCATGGAGTCGTGTTGTATATATATCTGTTCTGTGGGTTCCATCGTGGACTATTGTGTAATGATATTACTTCGTTTTCCACCCGCACGAAAGTGCCTGGTGGGCACCTTTGAATCGTTTCTATGCGGGTTTGGCGGGTTTCGCTAAAACTTGCATAGGGCCGATTTTGAGGGTGTTACAGGGACAAGGGGGCCGGACAACCCCTATATAAGATGGGCAGGGGGCGCACCCTCCCCTCACTCCAAATCCTAGCCCCCAGCTACTGCCCTTCCTCTCTCTCTCTCTCTCTCTCTCTCTCTCTCTCTCTCTCTCTCTCTCTCTCTCTCTCTCTCTCTCTCTCTCTCTCTCTCTCTCCCCCGACTGCGTGTAGGCGAAGCCCTGCTGCAGAAACTCTCCACCATAGCACAACGCCGTCGTGCTGCAGATCCAATCCATCTCTCCACCCCACTTGCTGTACCAAGGAAGGTGGAGACGTCGCGGCACCGTACATGTGCACCTCTCGGAGGCGCCGCCACTTGCGGCGTAGGATCGGATCGGATCGCAAGGAGGAGACGGCTAGTACGACCACATCAACCACGTTCTGTTGAACGTTTCTGCTGTGCGATTTCTTCAAGGGTATGAATATCTCATCTATCCCTCTCGTTGATTGCATCTCCTAGATTAGATATTGGCTTTCCCGTTCGCATCCGTAGAATTTTTTTGATTTACTATGCTGCAAAACCCTTCATCAAACCCAGATCCGCGTGCAGGCAGGGAATTGTTGGAGATATGCCCTAGAGGCAATAATAAATGTAGTTATTATTATATCTTTGTTTTTATGATAAATGTTTACATTCATGCTATAACAGTATTAACAAGGAAACATTAATACTTGTGTGATTTGTAAACTAAATTAGAGTCCCTAGTAAAGCCTCTTTATAATACTAGCTTGTTGGTTAATAAATGATTGTGGTTTCCCTATCATGAACATTGAGATGTTATTAACAACAAGATCATATCGTTAGGAGAATGATATGATGGACATACTCCTATAAACAAGCGTAGCATAAAGATCAAGTCATTTTAATAGTTCAATTGTTATATGCTTTCTGGTACATAGTAACCTAATTCCTTCGACCATGAGATCATGCTTATCACCATCACTGGAAGGATGCTTTGATGACATCAAACACCACACCGTAACTGGGTGGCTATAAAGGTGGCATTGAGTGTTCGGAAAGTATTGGTTGAGACACATGGATCAAGAGTGGGATTTGTCCATCCATATGATGGATAGATATACTCTGGCCCTCTCGGTGGAATATCATCCAATTGGCTTGCAAGCATGTGACTGGCTCACAAGGGATCATATATCACGGGAACGAGAAAAGAGTGATTATCAGTAACGAGGTTGAACTAGGTATGCAGAGATACCGACGATCAAAACCTCGTATAAGTAAATTATCGTGAGACAAAGGGAAATTGGTATCGTATGTAAATGGTTCATTCGATCGCGAAGTAATCGTAGAAATATGTGGGAGCCATATGAATTTCCAGATTCCTCTATTGGTTATTGTTCGGAGAAGCGTCTCGATCATGTCCGCATAATTCACGAACCGTAGGGAGACACACTTAAGGATTCGACGTTGTTGAGTAGTTATGGAATGATGAGTAAGAGACCAAATGTTGGTCGGAGTCTCGGATGGGATCCGGATATCACGAGGAGATCCGGAATGGTCTGGAGAATAAGATTCATATAAGGAAAGTCCTGTTTCGGTGTTGGAGAATGGTTCCGGTGTTTTCATCGGGAATGTTCTAGAAGGTTCCAGAATGTCCGGCACTCCGGAGGGGAAGGGTACATGAATGTGTCATAATAAGTTGGAATGGTTGCATCATGTACTAGGTGTCATCGCTGAGCGAAATAAAGGGATAAATCAAATCCTAGTTTGAAAAGTCAAACGCCAATTTGAAAAGTCAAACGGCTATTTTGCTTGGTGGAGGGAGAGTAGGAAACCTACTTGGGGAGGAGTTCCTCTCCCTCCACCGCCGGCCAAGGAGGCCGAGTTGGGGAGGGACTCCCCTCCCCTTGGCCGCACCCTCCACCTATATAAGGAGGGGCAGGGCTACCCCTCCAAACACACAACTCCACCCCTCTAAACCCTAACCCTAGCCGCCGGCCACCAAACCGCCGTCGCCGCCCTAGGGTTTCACCAAAGCCGCCGAGTTGGGGCCTTCTACTTGCCCTAGCCGCCGGCCTAGACCCTCTCCTTGGTGCGTCTAAACCCTAGATCACCGAGGGCTCTCTCATAGTCCACCATACTCGCTCCGGCTTAAGGCGAAGCCCTGCGAGATCTCCCCTCTACTTCCGGTACCACATCGTCGTGCTGCCGGAATCACGAGGAGAGTGCTACAACCTCCGCTGCCTGCTGGAACAAGGGAGAGGAAGGTCTTCGTCGAGTACCGAACGTGTGACCGACTGCGGGAGCGCTGCCAGAACGCAGCGCCGAAAGGATCGTCTACACGATCTTGAGATCGGGAAGAGTACGACTACATCACCCACGAGAAACCGCTCTCGTTAAACACTTTGGAATCTTCGAGGGTGAGTTATTCCATCGACTCGTTGCTACAATCTAGTAGATAGATCTTGGCTTGTTTGTTTGTATGCGGTAGAATTTTTTTGTTTTCCATGCTACGAACCCCTACAGTGGTATGAGAGACGTGTCTATATGTAGATCTGTTGCACGAGTAGAACACAATGGTCATTGTGGGCGGTGGTGCTTTTATTATCAACTGCTTCTTGTGTACTTTGCATCTTGCGGTATGATGGGATGAAGCGGCCCGGGCTAACCTTACATGACATCGTTCATGAGACTTGCTCCACGCTCAACATGCAACTTGTATTGCATAAGTGGCTTTGCGGGTGTCTGTCTCTCCCATTATAGTATAGATCCAATTTACAACAGGCACTTAATAGTTCAAACATCAACGTTGTGGTTCTTGTTCGTAAGTTAGATCGACATTTATTGAAAGCCCCAAACCACGTAAAATATGCAAAGAAATTAGAGGCGTTTAACTTTGTTTTGCAGGGGTGTGCTGTGATGTGATATGGCCATGATTGTGATTATATTTGATGTATGCAATGTTCCTTATTGTAAGTTGGCAACCGGCAGGAGCCATATGGTTGTCTTTAAATTCCGTTAAGACCCGCGTGTCTATTCAAAGTAGTTGTAATAGTTGAAGCTGGTGGACGACAATCATGGAGAAGTGTCATTGACCTTGATGCAATGCCGGTGATGATGGAGATCATATTCGTGCTTGAAGATGGAGATCGGAAGCACAAAGTAGAAAGGCCATATCATATCACATATTATGAATTGCATGTGATGTTAATCCTTTATGCATCTTGTATTGCTTAGTTAATGACGGTAGCATTATAAGATGATCCCTCATGCACATAAATTTCAAGTCTAAAGTGTTCATCCTTAGTGAGCACCGTTGCTAAAGCTTGTTGTTTTGAAGCACCACGTGATGATCGGGTGTGTTAGATTCTGACGGTGTATACAACGTGAGCAAGCCAGATTTGCTCATGCGGAAGCTAAGGTTTGATCTTGACGAGCCTAACATGTACAGACATGGTCTCGGAACACGGATCACCGAAAGGTAAAGCATGAATCATATAGTAGATATGATGAACATGTTGATTGTTCGCCATTGAAGCTACATCAACTCTCGTGATGATCGGTTTTGATGTGGTGGATTTGGTTCGTGTGATCACTAAAACAATGTGAGGATATTGTTTTGAGTGGGAGTTCACCTAGATTAATTTAACTATTAATTGGAACTCAATTTGTCATAAACTTAGTCTAAATTATTGCAAATATGTTGTAGATCAATGGCGGCCCCTACCATCAATTTTAATGCGTTCCTAGAGAAAGAAAAGTTGAAAAACAATGGAAGCAACTTCACGGATTGGTTCCGCAATTTGAGGATTGTCCTTAATGATGGTAATTTGACCTATGTGCTGGATGCACCGCTGGGTGACCCACCTGCAGCTACTGCTACCGATGAAGTAAAGAATGTTTACCTCGCTTGGAAGACTCAGTACTCCACAGTTCAGTGTGCTATCTTGTATGGTTTAGAATCTGAGCTTCAGAAAAGTTTTGAGAATTCAGACCCACATGATATTGTCCGTGAACTCAAACTGATTTTTGAGACTCACGCGGCAGTTGAGATCTATGAGGCTTCTGAAAAGTTCTTTAACTGCAAGATGGAAGAGGGCAGCTCCATCAGTGAGCATGTGCTTAAGATGTCTGGGCACGCAAACAAACTCCAAAGCTTGGGTATAGTGATTCCTAATGCTTTGGGGATTTACCGTGTCCTCTAATCACTACCATCAAGTTACAAGAACTTTGTGATGAAACAATATGCAAAGCATGAACAAGTACTTGCCAGAACTCTTCTCCATGTTAAAATCTGCAGAAGTGGAGATCAAGATAGAGCACCAAGTGTTGATGGTCAATAAGATCACCAAATTCAAGAAAGGCAAGTCTAAGCAAAAGGGACACTTCAAGAAGGGTGGTAATAAAGTTACCGCACCGATGAAGAAGACCGAGGCTGGACCTAAGCCTGATACTGAGTGCTTTTACTGCAAGGGAGAAGGTCACTGGAAGCGGAATTTCCCAAAGTACTTGGCGGATTTGAAGAATGGCAACATCAAGAAGAAAGGTATATCCGATATACATGTTATTGATGTGTATCTCACTAGTACTTGTAGTAGTGCCTGGGTATTTGATACTGGTTCGGTTGCTCATATTTGTAACTCGAAACAGGTGCTGCAGAATAAACGGAAGCTAGCGAAGAATGAGGTGACGATGCGCGTGGGAAACGGATCAAAGGTTGATGTGATCGCGGTCGGCACGCTACCTCTTCATCTACCATCGGGATTAGTTTTATACTTAAATAATTGTTATTTGGTGCCTGCGTTGAGCATGAACATTATATCAGGATCTTGTTTATTGCGAGACGGTTACTTGTTTAAGTCCGAGAATAATGGTTGTTCGATTTATATGAGTAATATGTTTTATGCACATGCACCTTTGATAGATGGTCTATTCTTATTGAATCTCGATAGTGGAAATACACATATTAATAACATTGGGGCTAAACGTTTGAAATTGAGCGATAACTCGACCTATATGTGGCACTGTCGTCTTGGTCACATTGGAGTGAAGCGTATGAAGAAACTCCATTCCGATGGACTTCTTGAGTCACTTGATTTTGAATCACTTGAAAGATGCGAAGCATGTCTGATGGGTAAAATGACTAAGACTCCATTTTCTGGTATGATGGACCGAGCTACGGACTTATTGGAAATCATACATACCGATGTGTGTGGTCCAATGAGTGTAGCATCGCGCGGTGGTTATCGTTATGTTCTTACCTTCACAGATGACTTGAGTAGATATGGGTATATCTATTTCATGAAACATAAGTCCGAAACTTTCGAGAAGTTTAAGGAATTTCAAAGTGAGGTTGAGAATCAACGTAACAAGAAGATTAAATTTCTACGTTCTGATCGTGGAGGTGAATATCTAAGTTACGAGTTTGGCGAGCATTTGAAGAAATGCGAAATACTTTCACAATTGACACCGCCGGGAACACCACAGCGTAATGGTGTGTCCGAACGTCGTAATCGAACTCTCTTAGATATGGTTCGTTCTATGATGTCACTTACAGATTTACCGCTATCATTTTGGGGTTATGCATTAGAAACAGCCGCATTCACTTTAAATAGGGCACCATCTTAATCCGTTGAAGCGACACCGTATGAATTATGGTTTGGGAAGAAACCTAAATTGTCGTTCCTTAAAGTTTGGGGTTGCGAAGCCTATGTAAAGAAGTTACAGTCGGACAAGCTTGAGCCCAAAGCGGAAAAATGCGTCTTCATAGGATACCCAAAGGAAACTATTGGGTATACCTTCTATCATAGATCCGAAGGCAAAATCTTCGTTGCCAAGTATGGATCCTTTCTAGAGAAGGAATTTCCCTCAAAAGAAGTGACTGGAAGGAAAGTAGAACTCGACAAGGTTGTCGAACCTTCTCTTGAACTTGCGAGTAGAGCATCACCGGAAGAAGTTCCTGTGGTGCCTGCACCAATAAGAGAGGAAGCTAATGATGATGATCACGAAACTTCGGTTGTAGTTACTACAGAGCCTCGCAGGTCAACGAGAACTCGTACCACTCCTGATTGGTATGATCCCATTATGAGTGTCATGTTGGTGGACAACACCGATGACCCTGTGACATATGAGGAAGCGATGATGATCCCAGATTCCAATAAATGTCAAGAAGCCATGAAATCCGATATTGGATCCATGTACGAAAACCAAGTATGGACTTTGGTGGACTTACCGGATGGCCGGAAGGCTGTCGAGAACAAATGGATTTTCAAGAAGAAAACAGATGTTGATGGTAATGTTACTGTCTATAAAGCTTGAATTGTCGCAAAAGGGTTTCGACAAATTCAAGGATTTGACTACTATGAGACTTTCTCACCTGTAGCGAAGCTAAAGTCTGTGAGGATTATGTTAGCAATCGCTGCATATTATGATTATGAGATATGGCAGATGGATGTCAAAACAGCGTTCCTCAATGGAGACATTGATGAAGAGTTGTATATGATGCAACCCAAAGGTTTTGTCGATCCTAAAGATGCTAACAAGGTATGCAAACTTCAACGGTCCATATATGGATTGAAGCAAGCATCCCGAAGTTGGAATCAACGTTTTGATAAGGTGATCAAAAGTTTTGGTTTTATACAAACTTATGGAGAAGCTTGTATTTACAAGAAAGTGAGTGGGAGCTCTGTAGCATTCTTAATACTATACGTAGATGACATATGTTGATTGGGAATGATGTAGACCTTATTAATAGTGTCAAGGAATATTTGAATAATAGTTTTTCAATGAAAGATCTTGGCGAAGCAGCTTACATATTGGGCATAAAGATTTATAGAGATAGATCGAGACGTCTAATATCATTGTCACAAAGTACATATTTGGACAAAGTTCTAAAGAGTTTTGAAATGGAAGATAGCAAGAAAGGGTTCTTGCCCATGTTGCCCAATACGACCTTGAGTAAAACTCAAAGTCCAACAACGGCAGAAGATAGAGAAAGGATGAGTAAAACTCCCTATGCCTCATCCATAGGATCTCTAATGTATGCCATGCTATGTACTAGACCCGACATTGCATATGCTGTTAGTTTGACTAGCAGATATCAAAGTGATCCAGGAGTGGATCATTGGACAGCGGTCAAAAACATCCTTAAGTACTTGAGAAGAACTAAGGATATGGTTCTTTCTTATGGAGGTGATGAACAGCTCGTTGTTAATGGTTACACCGATGCTAGTTGGAACATCGATCCCGATGATTCTAAATCTCAATCTGGATACATATTTACTTTGAATGGTGCAACAGTTAGCTGGAGGAGTGCAAAGCAAAGCGTTGTGGCGAGATCTTCAACTGAATCGGAATACATGGCTGCTTCGGAGGCTTCACAAGAAGCGATATGGATGAAAGAGTTCATTACAGAGCTCGGTGTGGTTCCAAGTGCGCTGGACCCAATGTATATATACTGTGATAACATGGGCGCCATAGCCAATGCGCAAGAACCAAGGTCACACAAGAAGCTGAAGCACATCAAGCTACGTTTCCACGCTATTCGAGAACATGTCCAAGATGGTGACATAAAGATTTGCAAAGTACACACAGATCTGAATGTGGCGGATCCGTTGACTAAACCTCTCTCGAGGGCAAAACATGACCAACACCAAACTGCCATGGGTGTTCGGTATATTACCATGTAATCTAGATTAGTTGACTCTAGTGCAAGTGGGAGACTATTGGAGATATGCCCTAGAGGCAATAATAAATGTAGTTATTATTATATCTTTGTGTTTATGATAAATGTTTACATTCATGCCATAACAGTATTAACAAGGAAACATTAATACTTGTGTGATTTGTAAACTAAATTAGAGTCCCTAGTAAAGCCTCTTTATAATACTAGCTTGTTGGTTAATAAATGATTGTGGTTTCCCTATCATGAACAATGAGATGTTATTAACAACAAGATCATATCGTTATGTGGCATCCCGCAAAACCACTACTAGAAAATCGCGTTGATTTTGTGCATTGCATCATCATGACCGCATGCTCATGTCATCATGCCATATTGCATTTGAGCATCGTCATCATCTTGCATTTGCTTGCATAAAACTATTTTCAGGAAAACCTAATTTGTTTTCTAAACGCCCCGTCTTTATTCAAACGCAAAACCCGGGTCTCCGGATTATTTTATTTTGTCTGCTATCGGTTTGCAAAAGCCCTGTTTGAAATAAATAAAATATTTAATTATTTTAGTGGGGGAAGTCGAACGGGCCGACCCGACCCAGTCGACCACCCCCAGAAATAAAATCGGTCCACCAGAATCCTAAAACTACCCAACCTAATCTACCCACCCTTCAGCCACATCACCCCGACCACTCCCCTCGTGCCACCTCACTCCACCCCTCTCCCTTACCCAACCCCAGCCCGCCACCTCAGCTGGCCCCATCCCTCTTACCCCACACCCCTGCCTGCCACACACACACACCACACCCCGCACGCACCCAACCCCAGACCCACCTGCGCCTGCTCTCTGACCCAACCCACCCGGGCGGGCCCCGCCTGACCCCACCTCTCACTGAGCCCCGCCCCGTCTCTCCCCTGGCAGCCCCGCGGCCCCAACCTCCCTCCCCGACGCTCCTCTTCTTCCCCCGCGTCTCCGCGCTCGCCCCGCCCTGCTCCCTCTCCGGCGCCGGCCCCAGCCGCGGCCGCCTCTCCCCCTCCCTGCAACCCCGCCGTCGGCCCTCCCCTCCCTCTGCTCCGGTCGAGCGCCGCCCTTCCCGCCTGCCTTCCTCTCCCGAGCGCGCCTGCGCCGCCAGGCACCTCCGCCCTCCCGCGTTCCCGGCCTCCGCCCTCCTCCCTCGCGTCCCCTCTCCCTCGCCGCTTCCCCCTCCGGCGTCCTCTTCCTCCTCCCGCGTCCGCTCCCCTCTTCCTCCCCTCCGGCGCTCCGCTCGCTCCCTCCTCCGGCCGAGCCCGGCCTCGCTCACCCTCTCCTCAACCGCCACCGCCCGACCTCTCCCGCGTCCGCCTGCGTGCGGTTCGCCCTCATCTCCTCCGGCCGCGTCCTCCGTCGAGTCCGGCCGCCGGCCCCGGCCTCGCCTCGTCGACCGCCTCCTCCCCGCAGCCAAGCCATCGTCGAGCCGCCGCCGTCCACCCCTCTGCCGGCGCCCCTCCCGAGCCCGAGCCACCGCCTCTGCCGCCTCCCCGGCGCAGCAGCGCACCCCGCGGCCGCCTCCTCCTCGCCGGCCTTGTCAACCTCCCCGCGACCCCGAGCTCGCCGCGCCCAACCTCGCCCCGCCTCGCTCGCCTTCCCCGCAGCCCCGCCCGGCCTCCCTCAACCTCGCTGCTAGGGCCTGGGCCCGTGGCCGACGCTGTCGTGTGCTTCGGCGTCACCGCTTCTTTTCCAGGCCGTTGCAGCACACCAGTCGCTGCTCGCGCGCCCGGCGAGCGCCGACCGCCGTCGTCGCCGAAGCCATCTGCCTCCACCCGTGTCGGGTTCCCGTGTAGTACCAAGTTGGTGCCGTGCTGTTTTCTGTTTGTAACCTCTTGGAGGCTGTAGCAGAGCAGTGACCAGATCCTGTCGTGCAGGCTTTTGTACTGCTCGACCAAGTGGGGTTCCAGATCGAGTTGCTGTACCCAATAGGTGCTCCACATGATGTTTCTTCCAAGTCCAAGGTCTCCCGAGCTGCAAGGTCTCCATGATCTACAAGGATGCGACACCCTCTTCATCGACAAGACCATCGGTCAAGTTCACCCCCGGCAAAAGACGGACGACAAGACTCCAACCGAAGATCGGATGTGATGGCGTCGGAACGACAAGTTCTACTTCACGGGCACCGAGCGTCAAGATCGCCTTCACGGGAAACCGCAAGACATCCTCCCTGGAATTTGAAGACCGAAACCTCGGCACGCCAAGATCTTCTCTTCGGGACGCCATGATCTCCTTCACAGATCCGAAGACCCTAAATCCCGGAGTCCGAGAACGATCCCGTCGAACCCTGAACCCTGAGACCGAACCCCGAACCCCGGAACCCCAAGTTCGTCGAGACCCCTATGTGTGACCCCTTTTCTCGAGCCCTAATTTTATAAATGAAATATAAACTTGTTGCATATTAAATTATCATGCTTGCACGCATAACATGTGGTTTGGGGGCATTATGCCGATTCACCTAATAATTAAATATGGGGCCCATATGCGGGCAAATCTAGTCTCATATTGGCCTCATTTAAATTTGTGTAGTGAACCGGTGCTATCTTTTGTCTTGATAATGCAACATTTAATTTGCGGGGTAGATAAACAACATGAACCACCTAAATATTTGTCGGGACCCCGGTTCCACTTAATATTGCCTAATTGCATCGCACCTTGCCATGCCATGCATCATACATGCATCATGCCGATCTTTTGCCGTCGTATTAAATAGTGCATCTGGTGTTTCTGCTAGTGTTTTGCTTCTTCGCGGATAAGATCGATGAGTTGATGTGAGCTTCGCCCCGATCTTCGGTGAACCTTCGGCAATGTTTTTCAGGCGAGCATCTCCCCCTTTCTACCTATCTTACTTTTATAGTATTTATTCCCTCCTGTTGATCTATTGCTATCTGTGTTGCGATGCTCTAGTTTTCGTACCCGTGATATCCCTTGCAGCCATATATTGCCTCGGACACATCCCATTACCTGTTGTTTGGTAGATAGTTGCACCTGCGCGTCGTAGTCGCTTGCTCAAGTGCTGTTGCGTGTCGTCAAGTACCACAGTTGTTGGAGAATTGCCGCATGTTTGATGTTGGAGATGATCATGGCTTTATTTATTGCTCACTTTAATTATTGTTTAACAACTAAAATTGAAGTAGGTAAGCAGAGGCACAGGTGGGCAATAGATGTTATTTGGTTGTTAACCGTCCACTTGTGTCCCGTAGGACCCCGAGTGCTTGATACCTGTTCCTTGATTTATCGCGCTATCCACATACGGGGAATTATGGGCCCCCCTGAGCCAGAGCTTGATTCATTCTTATTTCTTGGGGCCACAAACTAGTTTGAGGTTTTATTTACGATCCTGTACTTATGCCATGCTTTACTGCTTTATTTACGATTGTGCGAGGAGCACACTATACTGTTTAGGTAAGCGGAATGTTTTCGCGGTATCGACAATCCCAGTTTTGGGTTCCCAGTCGTTTACAGCCATTGTCGGAAACCTTGAGTCCGTCTCGGTGTCAGCTAGCTTCGTTGCAGGTCTACTCAATGGGGTGGCCCCCTGAAATAATTCTGAATCCTGTGATTGCTTTGTCGTGAAGGCCTCGTTGGGTTTTGATTTGGTTTTTCCGAGGTTGATCGTGTGTGTGTTGCTATTTGTGCACCCCGGCCGGGTTAAAACTTTCTGAAAGTCGTGTCCGCGGTTATGGACGACTTGGAGCACAGTATCTCGATCATAGACAACTATAACTAAAGTAGTGCTATAAATTTGACTTTATAATGACTAGTAATCAGCTTCACTATAATGGAATGGCTAAATAATACTGCCAACAATTGCTTGTTTGGGTGTCGCTTGCGACCATTGTATCTGACTAGTAAGTATTGCAACTACAACGGAATGGCTAAATAAAAGTACCAACAACTGCTGGGTTTTGGGATATCTCATGCTAATTGTATCTGACTAGTAAGTGTCTCAACTATAACGGAATGGTTAACTAAAATGGCCCACTGCTTATTTTATCAGGATGATTATCGATACCTGACTAGTAATTGCTGCAACGATCACTGAATAAATAAAACTGCCAACGGTGTGAGTTCCTCGGTTGACTTCCTCGTTTGGTCTCGAGGGGGAAATACCAGGACGGGTTTGTATGGTGTTAGGTTCAGGTTGGTTCCGGATAGGTCTTTCTTACCCCTCTCTAATAGCCGCCAGTTGTACCGAGTCTCTATAGGTTGTTCAGTGCATGCTGCCGCTGCCGCTTCAGTCCACCATACCTATGTAGGAGAGGACCGCCGAATTCTAGCCTCGCCGTGTACTTGCCTCAGTACTGAAGCTCCTCTTTTTCCTTGCCCTTTGTCGGCACCCCTTTTGTTTAAGCAGGTTTTTGAGATCGACGTCGTTAGCAGGGTTACCCTTCCGGCTTGGCCTGGGCAGGGTTATGGACGCCATTGGTTATTCTTCAGGGCGCTTAGCCCCATTTGCATCTTGTTCGTAGTCGCACGCTCTATCATTTTCAAGGTGATTTGGATCTTTGTATATTATATCTGTATTCTTGACTCATTGAGTCGCTGTTGTATATATATCTATTTTGTGGGTCCCATCGAGGACTGTTGTGTAATGTTATTACTTCGTTTTCCACCCGCACGAAAGTTCCTGGTGGGCACCTTTGAATCGTTTCTATGCGGGTTTGGCGGGAATCGCTGAAACTTGCATAGGGCCAATTCTGAGGGTGTTACACGTTAGGAGAATGATATGATGCACATACTCCTATAAATAAGCGTAGCATAAAGATCAAGTCATTTTAATAGTTCAATTGCTATATGCTTTCTGGTACATAGTAACCTAATTCCTTCGACCATGAGATCATGCTTATCACCATCACCAGAAGGATGCTTTGATGACATCAAACACCACACCGTAACTGGGTGGCTATAAAGGTGGCATTGAGTGTTCGGAAAGTATTGGTTGAGACACATGGATCAAGAGTGGGATTTGTCCATCCATATGACGGATAGATATACTCTGGGCCCTCTCGGTGGAATGTCATCCAATTGGCTTGCAAGCATGTGACTGGCTCACAAGGGATCACATATCACGGGAACGAGAAAAGAGTGATTATTAGTAACGAGGTTGAACTAGGTATGCAGAGATACCGACGATCAAAACCTCGGATAAGTAAATTATCGTGAGACAAAGGGAAATTGGTATCGTATGTAAATGGTTCATTCGATCGCAAAGTAATCGTAGAAATATGTGGGATCCATATGAATTTCCATATTCCTCTATTGGTTATTGTTCGGAGAAGCGTCTCGATCATGTCCGCATAATTCACGAACCGTAGGGAGACACACTTAAGGATTCAACGTTGTTGAGTAGTTATGGAATGATGAGTAAGAGAGAGAATGTTGTTCGGAGTCTCGGATGGGATCCGGGATATCACGAGGAGATCCGGAATGGTCCGGAGAATAAGATTCATATAAGGAAAGTCCTGTTTCGGGGTTGGAGAATGGTTCCGGTGTTTTCATCGGGAATGTTCTAGAAGGTTCCGGAATGTCCGACACTCCGGAGGGGAAGGGTACATGAATGTGTCATAATAAGTTGGAATGGTTGCATCATGTACTAGGTGTCATCACTGAGCGAAATAAAGGGATAAATCAAATCCTAGTTTGAAAAGTCAAACGCCAATTTGAAAAGTCAAACGGCTATTTTGCTTGGTGGAGGGAGAGTAGGAAACCTACTTGGGGAGGAGTTCCTCTCCCTCCACCGCCGGCCAAGGAGGCCGAGTTGGGGAGGGACTCCCCTTCCCTTGGCCGCACCCTCCACCTATATAAGGAGGGGCAGGGCTACCCCTCCAAACACACAACTCCACCCCTCTAAACCCTAACCCTATCCGCCGGCCACCAAACCGCCATCGCCGCCCTAGGGTTTCACCCAAGCCGCCGAGTTGGGGCCTTCTACTTGCCCTAGCCGCCGGCCTAGACCCTCTCCTTGGTGCGTCTAAACCCTAGATCATCGAGGGCTCTCTCATAGTCCACCATACTCGCTCCGGCTTAAGGGGAAGCCCTGCGAGATCTCCCCTCTACTTCCGGTACCACGTCATCGTGCTGCCGGAATCACGAGGAGAGTGCTACAACCTCCGCTGCCTGCTGGAACAAGGGAGATGAAGGTCTTCGTCGAGTACCGAACGTGTGACCGACTGCGGGAGCGCTGCCGGAACGCAGCGCCGGAAGGATCGTCTACGCGATCTTAAGATCGGGAAGAGTATGACTACATCACCCACGAGAATCCGCTCTCGTTAAACACTTTGGAATCTTCGAGGGTGAGTTATTCCATCGACTCGTTGCTACAATCTAGTAGATAGATCTTGGCTTGTTTGTTTGTATGCGGTAGAAATTTTTTGTTTTCCATGCTATGAACCCCTACAGGAATTTTGGCGGTATGTCTGGCGGCGCCGGATCTGGCGCTGAGATTACCGGTCATCACCGGATATTCCGGTCGCTCGCCGAAATAGTTCTCTATAAGCGTTTCCGGTGACAGTTCCGGTCAACCGGTCCCGATGCCGGGATTCTGGCGGTGAGCCTGGTTTGCCGGTGATGTCGCCGTAGATTCCAGCGGTGGAACCGGTTCGCCGGTTCTGTCGACAATTCCAGCTGGAGCTTCTTCCGTCTCATCTTCAAATTCTTCATCTTGTCGGGCGTGAGTCCTCGGGCTGCCTCCCTTATCTCCGTACTCGTCGGTGTGAACCTATCATGGTCATAGGACGGAGAATGAAGTAGTATACCATTCAATAGGGTATGAAGTGGGATATCGAAGAGGATATGATTCACCTTTGGATTCCATGATGACTTGGCATAAGTTAGAGACTTTGATGTGGTAACGACCGTAGGTCGGGCTACATCAGCGAAGGTAACGACCGTAGCTCTGATACCAGACGATAGGGGTTAACCTCTTGGCTGGCCCGATCTTCATGGATCTCGTGGTCAAATCGATGGGAAAGCGAGGGGAAAGGGAGAAGGTAGCAGAAGTGAACACACACCTCGCGGAGAACACGATGAACACATGCAAAACTCACACGATACAAGGCCAAATGCTCCCAAACGACGGCCACCGGTCCGATAGAATCCTCGCAAGGAAAGATCGGTCAACGTGCTCCCTCAAATCCACAACAGAGAGGGAAGAATACCTTGGGGAGGGTCTTGACATCTTAGAGAAGAGACATCAACTCCAAGGCCTTGTACAACGATGGATGCATCATGCAAAGTCCAATCGAGGTTGGTGATGATAGTAGGTCCCCTTGGTAAAGGGGATAAGGCAAAACTAGAGATTCCATGCAAGGGGGTTGTCTTTAGTCTATCATCTATGCCTACCGGATACATGAGGGGTGGGAGCTCTATTTATAGGCCAGTCACTAACCAGGGGGTAGTTTGGGGATAAACTAGGCAAAAAGGTAAGTAAAGGGAATATTCCAGGGCATTAAACCCAGATCCGCGCACAGACAGGGAATTCCGGCGGTAAGTTCGGCAGCGCCGGATCTAGGGTCGAGATTTCCTATCGTCGCCGGATATTCCGGTAGCGCACCGGAACGTCATACAGTGAGCGTTTCTGGCGGTGGGTCCGGTCGACCGGTCCTAGCATCGGGATTTCCGGTGATGCGCCCGGTTCGCCGGTGCTACCGCCGGAGATTCCAGCTTTGGCTCCGGTTCACAAGTTCTTTCACCGATTCTAGTTGGAGGTTCTTCCGTCTCCTTTTCCAATCCTCCGTATTGTCAGGCGTGAGTCCTCGGGCTTCCTTCCTCGTCTCTGTACTCTTTGGTGTGAACCTATCATGGTCATAGGGCTGAGAATGACGTAGCATACCATTCAATAGGGTAGGAAGTGGGATCTCAAAGAGGATAGGATTCGCCTTTGGAGTCCATGACGACTTGGCATAAGTTGGAGACGTTGATGTAGCAACGATCGTAGGTCGGGCTGCATCAGGCACCTTTCTGGGTTACCGTGGACTTGAACTTGATTCTAAAGAATGTTTTGGGGCCACAATTAGTTCGGGTTTTATGCGTTACCGATTGTACATATGCCATTTTATGCCATGTTTATTATCTGTTGCTCGATGATTATTTATTACTGTTGCGTAGGTGCGATACTCTGTCATGGAAATATATTGTCTATGGCCTCTGCTCGCATGACAAGTCCACACAACCTCTGAGTCCGTACGAGACTTAGTGCGGTGACCCATCATACCACTACATGATGTAGTACACTATAGTCGTTGACATAACACCAACGAAACACCGTTCACTAGTATTACATCCCTCATAGTGGTACGATAGAAACACAGCAGGTCCAATACATGACTATAGGTTACAACTCAACTCTTTACACAAGATCCAGAGAACACTCTAGGTTAAAGAGAGATAAAGAAACTTCTTACAAAGACGAATCAGAAATAAATAACTCCAAAACTATCCTACTATTAAGTCTAGTATCTTAACTAATGATCTGGCATTGCTACTATTGCAATACACTATAGAAATAGGTTCTATGGCTAGAGATTATATTTCCTATCTACTTAGTAACCTCATCTTCACTTGAGTTGATGTATATGTTGACTTTCTTGAATTCATTGAAGAGCTTTAGCCTCCGATCATGATTCCTAGAGCATGACTTGACATAGACGTCATTTGTACTGGCTTTAGAACCTAGCAAGGGTTAATAAGATACTTTGAGTAGGAGCGTACTCAGCGAGTTCACTAGAAAAGGAGTGTTTGATGCACTATATCTACAGCCACAGACCATAGCTCGTAGGCCATGTAGGTTTTCGTAAACATTTCTTCAAAGGTTGCTTTTATTCTAAAAAGCTATGTCCGTCAGCCTTCACGGGTTTGCCAGAACTTTCATGGAGATCCTTTCCCGCCGCGTTCACAGCTCCTTCCCGAAACAGGGAGTAACAAGTTATAGTTCTTACACTCTGTAGAGGTGCGTCACTTTACCCATGAGAGACCTTAGGTTTTGTTGCATGGCTGGGAGTATGTCCCCGTTCAAACTTCCTTGGTTTGAGGCCCAACCTAAGATCCAAGCCAATCACTGCCTTCTTCGCGATCCTGCATGTCTCCTTGGTGTACGCCAGCCCACCTATTGAATTACGGCTATTGGCAGTATAGACCGTTCAGATGCCGGAACTATCGTGGGACGTAAAGGGCACCCACCCATATGCTGCATATCCTCTACGAATTACCATATAATATGCATGCTACGAGTGATAACAGCCACGACCCGAACATCTGGCTCCATGCGAGAGGAAAAAGATACAACTGACTTCTCCGTCCCATTCCAAATCTCATGGTCAATGCGTAATATATGGCGCAAGAATCACTAGCGACATTGGTTGTTAAGTCCTAGATAATATGTTCCTTTACCACCGGAACTTTTATAGTAGGTTATTACCTCATGGTAAATAACCTATAATCATATTATTATGAAAATAGTGTTTTTTCTCGTTTTTCAAATGCAGGTGATGACAACACGGGATTTGCAAAATACTTTACACAAAATAATCAATGGACATGAGCAAGTGTGAACTTGCCTTTTGTGATTGCAAGATTATGCACTCACGGTCTTCAAGATAATATAAAAGATCCAATATATGAAATCAGCATCATTGGTCCGGTAAGGACTAATTTTTAAAGAAGCACGATGCTATTATGCATAAGTAATGTAATGCAATTTCGTAAAATCGAATCACGGGGATAACGTTGATCTAGGGTTTGGATACTGGAAATGGTTACTTTAGAATGTGTTGTTCTTTTAGATAAGTTTCATACTTGTGCTTCTTATTAAGTCTTGTGAGTGTGTGTGAAACTACATGTAAATATAATAAATCACACACAATAGTGGAATACTCAAGTGGGAAATGTATCTGTAGACTATGTATATAAGGTTTGTTCATCATTTAGATCTTCCATAAAAATGCTTATGTCTTTCTTTATAATGTTCTTTAAAAGAATAACTTTTGAAGAAAATCTTACTTAGCTAAGGGAAAGTATTTAAATTTTAAGTTAACCTTATTAGGTGTTCTTTCAAGTTATAGTTTTTAAGTAAGAAAGAATTGCTTTATTTGAATAATGATATTAGTAGTATTTGAGACTTATCTATCTTGGTTTTTAGCTTGTTTAGTTTGGTATTAAGATGATTTATAACTTAATTATAACAGACCAAAGTTAACTATAAAGTATATAATAAAGTTTTTAGCATGATACTTAAAGTCTGGTAGACTAAAGTTAACTTTAAAACATAGATGAACTTTATGTGTAATGCTTGTTATACTTATACCTTGTTCACTTCATAATGTTTCTTTAAAATTACTTAAGAATGGTATTACTTTTATTTGGTAGTGGTTTATTTACATTATAAATGTATAAAGGGATTTATCTCCCAATAAGGGTGTGGTTAAGGTTTGTGAATAAGTAAACAATATTATTTACTACTTATGAACTCACTATAGTGTTTTATTTTGTTTATAAACTTGTGGTTAAAGTAAAGGAATAGGTTTTATTTCACTACAAATTATTCTTGGAGATTTTATATTAAATAAGAACCGCTTTTACAAAATAATCTACATGTATGGTTGAAACATAATTCAATCAAATTGCATTTAAAATGTGTTGAACCATTTTGACTTCATATTATCAACCTTTTAAGACTATTACTATTTATTAGGCTCAATTGGCTAATTTTAGAAGTGTTAGTAATTTTTATTTACCCTTATCTTAATTATCAATTAAGGAAATGGGTTTAAATTCAAGTTGTTAAAGTGTTTGAATTTTTATTTAACTCAAAAGTAGGATTTTTTTACTATGTAGGTATTATTTTTGTGATTATTTTGGTATATTACATTTATTTTTATGATTTATAACTAATAAGATATGATTTTTACAATGTTTAATACTTTATAAACACTTAATAAATATTAAATATTTAATTAAGTGAAATAATAATGCATGATTATAGTTTTAAATTATAGTTCTTATTTTTCTAAGATTTTTGGTATTTTATTTATATTTTTAACATTTACTAATATTAAAATATGATTTATCAAAGTATTAAACCTTATAAAATCTTTTTTAAATAATAATTATTTGAATTGTTAAAATAATAATGTTTGATAATAGTTTTAAGTTATAGATTTTATTTTTCTATAAATTTTCATATATTATACACATTTTTCTTAATTATAAATCAAAAGTTATTAATTAAACAAGTTTTAATTCCTTTATTACATTTTAGAAAATATTTATATTTGAATTAATATTGTTTTACCAATTTACGAAACAGACACAGAACTTTTTACACCTAACCTAAACCTACTCAAGTCACTGACAAGTGGGCCAGTGGCCACGTCATAAACTTGGATCTAGGAAATACATTTGTTACTCGATTAGTGCTTACTCACAGAGAATGACACATGGGCCAGGGGCCACGTCACACGCCACCTCGGCAGAGACCAGTCAAACAAGTTGAATGGTCAAAGATGACGTGGGCCTGACGTCATGTTGACATTATCTAAAGATGATCTTCAGATCATGGGTTTGCTGAGCAATTGGAAGCATGCGAGACGCTGGGATTAGGTTTTTTAGAACGAGGGGACGAAGGCGAGTCGAGGAGTGGCTGAGCCTCTCATTTTTGTCATCGAAAGGTAGGGCATGACGGCGACTGGCGGTTGTGCACGGCGGCGCACGACGGTGGCTCGATATAGGACGCAAGCAAAGCAAACGAGGGCAGCGGTGTGTTCAGTAGCTCACCCGGAATGCAGAGGAGCGGTCGTAGAGGCGAGGTGCAGCTGGAGACGGCGGCGATTAACGTCGGCGACGACGTCGGTGTCGGGGAAGACGGTATAAATCCTGCAGCTAGGGACCTCCTTGACCAGCGCAATTTGGGGCAAATGACTAAGTCGAGCGTCACGGTCTTCGGGATGGCCTCAGAATGACAAGGGAAGGCCGGAAGCGAGCTCTAGCTCGAGCCATGTCGGGTTAGGTTTTCGGCAGAAGGGGAAAAATGTTAGGGGAAATGAGATCGAGAGAGATTGGTATGGGGAGAGAGAGGACATCGTCGACGTTCTTATCCCCACCTCCAAGGCGGCGAGGTGAGGATCTTAGCGCCGGGAAGATCGACGGCGAGAGCTTCTCCACACAGCTGCTTGCTGCCGGACGCGAGGAATAAGAAAAGAAAAGAACGAAAAGGGGTACGTGCCAGAGTTGGACCATGCAGGCTGCTATTGGGCTTAAGTGGAACGCGCGTGAGCGGTAGTTAGTTCCATGAGGAAGTGGGCTGTGGACCATTGCTTTTCTGGCTCCTTTTTTATTAAGCAGAAACTTTTTATTATTTCATTTCTGTTTTATTTTCAATTCAAGTTTCTTCAAGGTTTTAAATACCATAATTTTTTTATAATATTTTAAATATTCCAAAGATAACTATACTGATTGATTACTCTAATCGTGTTGATATTTTTTAATGCTCACAATTATATCAAAAATCATTTATAGAATGGAATAAATTAGAAGTAGGGTTTTAGGGTTTTTGTTTCTAGATTTGTATTTTAATATTTGATTTGAACTTTTCTTTATGGAATTTATTTGCTGAATACTTGCAGCAACAATAAAGATATTATGAATCAATTTGTGAACTTTTATTATGTATTATTATATTTTCTTCGTTTTCTTTATCTATATACTTTTCCTATTATTATTTGTGAGGGATTTTGATACGAATTTAATTGAGTTAATATCCACAAACTTATTATAGAATGCCTTACTATTAACTAATGAGATTTTATTCTTATCCACTTATAATATTAAGGAAATATTTATATGGTGAATTCTATTATTCAGAATCTAATAACAGGTGAATCCTAACCACCCTTCTTGTTTTGAATATGCATAATTCTTTTCTTGGAACTAGTTATTCACTACTTGTTTAAGTGTGATTAATATATGGATATAATATTGGGCATAATGGTTTATATTGATTCCCAATTATGTGATACACATGACTTAAAGGTTTGAAGGTGTCAAAGATATACTTGAGGAATTTGCTATAGGAAAATATTCCTATAAACCATTGTGGAAATAAAATGATTTATTCAACAGATGAGATGGATGTTAAGCTTGGTTATAGATTTAGGGTTTAGTGTTTACCAAGAATTCCTATCTTCCATAATTCACAATCCTGGACTTCTAATTAAGGAATTCCTTTCCTAGATATACTACTTCTTCTTATCCATCATCATGTGTTATCATGATGAGCTTTACTTCACAAAATATTTTTATCCACCTTTTATTCTTCTAAATCCATTTATAATTGTAATGAGCTTGACATTAAAGCTTTTCATAATCTTCACCTATCTAGACTTGGTTATATCAACTACTAGATTGCTGATAATCTCCCAGCCAACAAGTAGTTACTTCTAACTCCATTCATACTCTTCTTTATTTATCCATCACTAATATTACTTCAATACATGTATACATCAAATCCTACTTCACCTCAAGTGCTTAGTATTTCCAAAGAGGAAAATACTACTTCTTTAATCCAATGTTGCTCTAACATCATCTTAATCATACTATCTTGTCTCTACTTACTCCAGTATCTAATACTCCAACCTCACATTATATTAATGTGACTTGTAATGACTAATCTAAGATAATATATTTATACTAGGGTTTAATCATGTTCTATCCACCAATGTCACTTATACATGATATAAGCATTCAATCTTGGTGAATAAGGTATAGTCATTATAATCCTTTGTGGTTTAGGTTTCTAGTTGGCTAATCAAGGCTTCTTCAATACAACATTACAGTTGTATTGTAATTATCTTCTGTTTAGCTCTATTGGATTAAGAGATATAATTCATTGACTATACCTACTTGATCCAATAGGACTACTCATGGTAACTATCTTCAGTATTCATCCTGGGAATCCTCTTTGTTACCACATATATCTTTATTTCAAATAACCCTTCTATCCATTCAGGAGTGAGTTAACTCCATCAAGTATCCTATAGATGATATCTAAAGCTAGCATTACTATTTACCTCTTTTTACTTTCTTCTCCAAAGGATTTTAAAGTGAATGTTATGATAAGAACATGAGTTGATAGATCAATAGTTAATAAGCTAAGAATTGGTGAATCAATAGTTGATTACTCAATATTGATGAATAACAGATATTGAGATAGGATTCCATAAGGATTTATATGAAAAGAAAGATATATGGTGAATGATCTTGACTTTGTTTCTTTCCTACTCAATCTCACTAAAGGGTTAAGGTTAGGCACTACCATGATACTCATGGTATAAGTAGATGAGATTAAGATAGATCAAGAATTAGTTGTTACATTCTTATTACTTAAACTTGGTATTCATGGGTTGTGTAATGAATACTAGGATATGATTGCTTAAGGATCAAATATAAACCATTAAGTAATATATCAAGGTTACCTTTTATTGTATTTGATCTATCCTTAGATCAAATCTCCCTTACCCAAAATAAGGTTTTAGCAAAGGTCATATTGAAACTTATCGCGATCAACTTGATGATCTATTTCAATTCCATCAAGTTGAGAGAAGCTTCAATCACTTTGACAGGTTTTGTTCAAAAGCGCGAAAATTATTCGGATTTTCTATGCATGAATGCACTGCACATATCTGTGTTCAGCTTATTTCTGAGCTCTAATGCTGGGACGTTACACTTAGCTATACCTCATATAGGTAGCTACTTTGGATGGCCTCTATGAGATTCTTTGTTCTCTTAGAATGGTTTTGCCATGAGTTTTTTTTATTCGTTTGCTTCTTCCGAAGTTGAGCATGCGTGTGTTGCTATTTGTGCATCCATGCAGGATAAATCTTTTCTAAAAATCGTGTCCACTGTTATGGACCACTTAGAGCACAATTTCTCGATCATAAACAACTGACACTAAAGTACCACTTTTAACTTGACTAAATATGATTAGTAAATAGTGCAATATTTCTGGAATGATTAATAAAATTGCCAATGGGTGGGACATTCTTCCGCCTTCTTGTTTAGAAAACGGGAAGAAGGGCGAGCGATGTTTATTTATGTTGATATATCTGATGGATAATTATCTGTTGATTATTTAATGATTGACCGTCTATATTTGGTTAGGCGGATGATATAGCGCGTCTTTATAGAACTGCTAGGCTTTATTTCACTGCAATTGTGTCACCCCCGGGTTGTTTCCTTTAGATGCATAAAGACTTGCTGAGCCCCCTAGGGTCTCACACGATAAATATTGTTCAAATGGACAGGTATAACCACAAAAAGGTTTCTGGGTCGATAAGGTTGATGATGGTGGCAACGACCGTCAGGTGTAGAGATTGCGGGGCATGGAGATCTTGAGATCATGTGGGAGGGATGTGCTTATTTTTAGGGCATCTTATGTCAATTTGCCTCTTATCCGTACTCGGATCTTGTTTTCCGCTTCCGCTTGATACTCTGATGTGTGATGTATGAGGATATATCCTAAACTATTATCTCTATCTAGGATATTTGGATCTTTCCGTATGACGTTAAATATTTCTATTTCATTTAGATGGTATGTCTCTGATATACTTCTGTATGTCATGGATATACGTTGTGTATGTCTATTCGCATACCTGTCGACTACGCCTCTCGCAGTTGTCATGATGTTCTTGCAAAGCGTATAGGGTGGTTGACCGGTACCGTGCCCTATTCCGCTCAGACGGGACCTATACATTGGTGGCCCTTGGGTTTCCTCGGTAGGACACCTTATGCACTTTGGGTTCATTTCTGGCTTGTTGTTTAGAGCGTAGTGTTCGAGTTATTACATACCTCTGGTTCAAATTTAACACACTTCCTACCGATTCGACATGAATTTTTATTTTTCATGAGAGGTGGACGGAAAGGTTTAAGATACTTTAGTTGAGAAATTGCCCATAGAAGGTGGTCTAGTATTTTAAAAAATGGGGGTACCATTTTGAAACTCTGTTTCACAAAACACCCATTTTTAACACTTGGAAAATAGAAAATTTGCTATACAAAAGTATATGTAATGTTTTTTGTTTTTACTTAATTTTTATTAAACACAAATATGTAATATTTGTTTTTAGTTAGATGGATCTTTTTTTTATAAATTTTGATATATTATTTGTATTTATCTAAATTAGAATAATTTTTTTAGATTAATGTGACAAAAAGAAAAAGAGCTACGACGATAAACTCGTCGACGTAGGTGTGAAACCTAGGTCTACAACTAAACGATCGGTGTAGGTTTGACGCTATCGCATTGTCGTCACGGCTAAGCCCCAACACCAACGGTCTGTTCTACGCCGATGGTTGCCATCGGCCTATCCCGTCCTACGCCGACAGCATACCTAGGCCCACCACAGTTTTGCTCGGCTGCGGTGTCTTGGGACCTACGCGGACGGCTGCAGCGTTTGGACGCCTTGACTTGTTCATGTAGTGTTTGCTCTAGAGAAAACAAAGAATGAAATCGTTTTGTGCGTGCTATTACGTCATGAGAAGTATCTGCATACGTACGTGTAGCTGCAGGCAGCTGCTAGGCACAAAAATCAGTCAGCACCCGAGAAACTCACTCTCAGAACGTACGCCGTAACCCACTGCACTCTCGCTCCATCGATATGGCCATGCATGCATTCTCTCTGCGACGGTGAACGCGATGTCTCCGTTGATTCGGTTCTGGACTCTTGCCCCCCCTCCCCCCCCCCCCCCCTCTCTCTCTCTCTCTCTATCTATATATATATATATATATATATATATATATATATATATATATATATATATATATATATATATATATATATATATTTTCTCTCGGCCGGCCCCCAAAACCAAATAGAGCATATCGACATGTGTCCCCTGGCCAGGGAGATAGTAACGGCCGCGCTTGCTTCGGTTACCGCTGGCCCTGCCGGTGGAGCGTAACACCCGGCCGGAGTTAAGGGTGGGCGGTGTGCAGCGTTGAGTTGAGAGCAAGCTTTCTCTCTTGTTTCTAGCCAAGTCAGAGAAGCGCATACGTCTGCACGTGCAGGATCCATGGAAGAACCCATCCAAGCATCCCTGGCCTTGGGGCACGCGTAACGGTCACGCCGGACTGCCTGCGCGCACGCCACGCTCGCTCACCTAGGTCTAGGCTGCCGCATGCATCCGTCTGCAATGCCTTTTTCTACGTATATATAAACCAGGAAGCAGAGGCCCGCCGGTAGAGTGTTCGTCCCTAGGGCTCACTCCCGCGTTCATATATAATCTTCATTTGCCTGTCTCACTCCTAGTAGTATAAGCTCCATGGGTGGCCGCATGCGTGGCCTCGCGAGGTTCTGCAGGCAGGTCCACGCCCTCTTCATCAAGAACCTCTCCTTCCAAAGGAGGAACTGCAAGACCAACGCCGGCATCGCCGCCTTCCCGGTGCTCCTCTGCGTGCTCCTCGTCGCCATCCAGACCATGGTCGACCGCGAGCTGGACCGACCACCGTTCCAGTGCGGCTGCGCCTGCGTCGGCCCCCAGGGGAGCTGCCAGAGGACGGAGTGCGGCGTCCAGTACTCCACGCCCACGCAGGCGCTCGGCTGCGAGGTGCCCGCCCCCCCCAGGTGGCCGGCGCTCGTGCAGGTGCCCGCCTTCCCGGCATCCGTGCGCGGCCAAACTACGGCGCCCTGCAACAGCGCCAACGCGTCGGGGCAGTGCGGCCCCGTCGCTGTGCTCATCACCGGCCGTAACCGTGGCCTCTCCCAAAGTATACACACCACACGATCGTAGTACACTACGTACATGCGTTTCTTTTTGACCGAATCAACTTTTTTTTGGCATATATGCAGGCCTTGGAAACCTGCTGTTCCCGGCGATCCCTGCTTCAGACTATCGCGGCATGTCCTCTGGAGCTATGAATTCGTCAGAGTATCGTGACGAGCTCTCCAAAGTAGTTCCGGTGAGTTTTTTCATCCCCATATGTGTATTGCCAAAAGGATTTCTATTTTCTACTACTACTAGTACCTCTTCCAGTAGTATGTAATGTATCATTACAAATGCATGTCGATCCTGTTCTCAATTAATTCCAGGGTTCGAGCACTTTCCCCGCTCACGTGCTCTATGTCGAGCCAGGACTTGAGCCCAACCAGACGCTGTATGTCATCCAGCCCAAGTGTTCCCGGCCTCTACGCAATGTTTCAGGAACTTCAGATGGAATGCCCATCGATGTTGGTAAGAGATGCTAGCTAGCTAGTACTGTTCTTGATGCACGCGGTGTTTTTTGTAGTCTTGCTTGATGCAGATTGCATGCACCATTAATCGCAGCTTCTCATCATCTTTGTGAAATGGAAAAACAGGCCTGGACTGCGTTCAAGGTTTGCCCTTGTGGTGCCCGAATTCATCGGTTATAAATCACCATTTCATTAAGGGTTATAAGGCTGCAAATAAGAGGAGAAAATCAAATGAATTCCTTGCTGGTACACCCATGCATCTGAACTCTCATTTATGATGGTTTCTTTTTTCTTTTTTCTTTTTTCTTTACAGGTGTGTGCTTCTTCTATATGTGCAAAAAGAAGTCTAATGTTAGGATACATCTCTGCAGGTTATGACTTTCTTGATACAAGCAAGGGGCGATTCCACATACACGTTTCGTACAACTCCTCCTTTAGCAGGGATAATGGACGCCATTCTATGACGGTTTTGCGCCTGGCACGCTTGGTTAATATGGTACTTACACTACTTTCCTGTAATTCTCAGTATGGAACGTACTATTCGAATGTGAAAAATAACCTAAGCCATAAACTACATGTACTCCCTCCGTCCAGAAATAAGTGACTCTTATTTATCTAAATTTGAATGTATCTAGACATGGTTTAGTATATAGATTCATTGTGAATCTAAAGAAATCCAAGTCGACGGAGGGAGTATTTTAAGTGACAAATCTTATTCAACAACTAGCTAGTCTACTGTGGAAAAACAGCAGTACTATAACTCTCCTCAAGCTTCTTGATGATATTGATATATATCTTCCAATCAGGCATCACCTGAGTTTTCATTACTACTTACTGCTAACTATTACGCATTTGCACTGTAGGCATCCACTGCATATTTAAAGGTTCGTCAAGGAGCGAATGCAGAAATGCGCCTAGAATTTCTAAAAGAGATGCCCAAAGCTGCAATCAGAGTCAGGCTAGATCTCACCACTCTCCTTGCTGCCCTCTTCTTCACATGGACGGTTCAACTCCTCCTTCCGGTGAGCTAATTCTATTGTCTTCGATAATATTTTTTTACTGCTTGCGTATCAAACTTATATAAGTACTCACTCTGTCTCAAAATAGATGTCTTAGGTTTTTCAAAATTTTGTTGCATCTATATACTAAATAGTGTCTAGATTCATCCAAATTTTAACAAATTTGAGACATCTATTTTGAGACGGAGGGAGTATTAGTTTTCGCTAAACTTTTAAAAATTGTTATTCCAGGTAATATTAACATATCTTGTTTACGAGAAGCAGCAGAAGCTAAGACTGATGATGAAAATGCATGGACTAAAGGATGGGCCATATTGGCTGATATCTTATTTCTACTTCTTGTCCCTTTCGTCAGTATACATGATTCTCTTTGTGCTTTTCGGATCATTTATAGGTACTAAAGTTAACTCCAAGTTACCGAACCTAACGTTTCAGTGCGTGCAAACAAGCTTCTAAATCATGCAGAGAACTCTTACTTGTTTTGCAGGTCTTGACATATTTAGATTAAATAATTACAGCATACAGTTTTTCTTCCTTTTCATCTACATCAATCTGCAGATTGTTTTCGCCATTCTCCTTGCATCTTTATTCTCATCGGTCAAGACTGCTAGTGGTCAGTAGACCAATCCTTGTATTTGCACAAATATGGAGTAGCTCTTTGGTATCCTAATCTGGATAAAGTTCTTATGTGTTACAGTAATCAGTTACATTTACGTATTTGGCTCTAGCCTTCTCGGAGAAGCCCTTCTAAAGTTGTTCGTTGAGGACGCTAGCTTCCCAAGTAAGTACTATGATACTGCAGTTCTAATCTCCTAAACTCTGCAGCTATGTGACTCATTGGGAGCTATAATGTTTTACTTGTTTAGGGCTCTGGCTCGTAATAATGGAGCTTGTTCCCGGGTTCTCCCTCTTCCGAGGATTTTATGAGTTAGCAGAGTATGCAGCTTCAGGGAACCACAAGGGGAAGTCTGGAATGCAATGGGGTGACTTGAACGACCCGGCCAACGGGATGAAAGATGTTTTGGTTCTGATGTCTATAGAATGGATACTTCTGCTTCCTGTGGCATTTTTATTGGATCATAGACCTGCATGGCATCCTCTATTTCTCTTCCAAATTCTGTCGACGAAGCACTCGTCGCCAAGATGGAGGCTGGATAAATCAAAACAGAGTTTTTCTACGAAAATCTTTGCTGATATGATCAAGGATGATGTTTTCCTTGAGGTTTGTTAAGCATATAAGATATATCTGAACGATTCAGTGGGCAGACCAATTCTGAATTATTTTTCAATTTGACTTTCAGCGCAAAGTGGTGAAACGATCACTAAAGGAAATTGACACTAGGAATATGATCATCTGCCACAATCTGAAGAAAGTGTATCGTGGAAAGAACGGGAACCCTGACAAGCTTGCTGTAAAAGGGTTGTCGCTTGCTTTAAGCAAAGGCCAGTGTTTTGGAATGCTTGGTCCCAATGGGGCAGGGAAGACATCCTTCATCAACATGGTGAGTGTCATACTAACTTGAATTTAGAGGCTATTTACAGAGTGATCATGTGTTAGAGGCTATTAACACTTAAAGTTCTCACTAATATCTCATGATCATGGTTAGAGGCTATTTACACTTCAACTTATCACTTTTTTTCCTGATACAACGAGCAGAACTCCCAATTTCATCAAAGTGTTTTTTTTATGATATCTCATGAATCATTAGTACTTCAGTGTCTGTCAATACAATTGTTTCCTCGTAGCGCAACAATGAATGTGCAAGAACAAAAACATTTGACACAGGTTATGGCTATTATACATGCAGATGATTGGTCTTGTGAGGCCGACTTATGGTACTGCTTACATACATGGAATGGATTTGAGGAAAGATATGACTGAAATATATGAAAACATCGGTGTATGTCCACAGCACGAGTAAGATCACGATTGACCAGTCTTAGCATCTTTTCTTCTCATGGTGGTTTTAGTAAGTGTTGCGAAGCCAACAAAAAATTTCGTGTAAAAATATATGCAGTTTGCTCTGGGGGACTCTGACAGGAAGAGAGCATCTAATGTTCTATGGCCGACTGAAGAATCTCACAGGTGCTGCTCTGATAAAGGTAGTGTAAGCCATGAACTAGCAAAGAGTATATATGTAGATTACTACTGTACACTATCGAGAAAGGTAGTGTAAGCCATGAACTAGCAAAGAGTATACATGTAGCTAACTACTGTACACTATCGAGAAAGGTAGTGTAAGCCATGAACTATCGAGAAAGATTTGGGGGTCTTCTGGCTAGCACAAGAGGTGGTGTGCTAGACAGCCCAACTTCAAATCTCACCTTCTCCTATATATAAGTAGTGTCTAGTTCCTCTTAGACACTCTTTCATCTTTTTACTACTGTACACTATCAACTTTAAAGAGACTTGCTGCAAACTATCTGATACCACTTTATGCACAGACGAAATTATAGTGTTGACTAGAAAATCATTTTATTTCATCATCAGATGTCTCTTGATCCAGGCAGTTGAAGAATCCCTGAAGAGTGTAAATCTTTTCCAATGTGGTTTCGGCGACAAATCTGTAAACAAGTACAGTGGTGGCATGAAAAGAAGGCTCAGCGTTGCCATCGCGCTCATAGGCAATCCCAAAGTAGTTCCGACAACGATTTTATTCATTCCCTTCCACTAAAATGATCCTGGAAACAATTCAGCATGCCATAACTGCCATGATTTTTGGTTTTGATTAATAAGGTGGTGTACATGGATGAACCGAGCACTGGGTTGGACACGACATCCAGGAATGATCTGTGGAACCTTATCAAGCGAGCAAAGAAGGAATGCACCATCATCCTCACGAGTAGGAAATTCCCCTCTTATTATTCAGACCTTCAGTTCATCATCAATACGTAGTATGATACAGGAATTCAGCTAAATTAATTTACCCGTGACATTTTAGCGCATTCGATGGAAGAGGCCGAGGAGCTATGCGATCGCGTCGGAATCTTCGTCAGTGGAAACTTCCAGTGTCTTGGAACACCCATAGAGGTAGTAGTAGTAGATAAAAGTTCACGCTGAAAGGTTCAGACTAGTACTGAAGCCAGAGGATGTGACACATGTATATTGGCAATGCAAAATTTGAAATGTTGCAGCTGAAGGCAAGATACGGCGGCACCCGGATCCTGACGATCACGACGGCAGTGGAGCACGAAGAGGAGGTGGCGCGGCTGATTACAGAGCTGTCCCCTAGCGCGACCAAGATCTACGGCATGTCGGGGACGCAGAAGTTCGAGCTGCCGAAGCGGGAGGTGAGACTGGACGGCGTGTTCGGCGCGGTGGCGGCGGCGAGGGGCCTGTTCCCCGTCCAGGGGTGGGGCGTGGCGGACACCACGTTGGAGGACGTCTTCATCAGGGTTGCTAAGGACGCCCGCGCCTTCGACGTCCTTTCTTAGCGCCGGCAACAACTTAGCTTAGATTTTGAGATTTGGACCGGATGGGGATTTCTAGTCTTTTCTAGGATGGCAAGTGATTTTAGGCCGATTTGTTATTCTTGGGTTGGAAATAAAAGTGAGCATTTAGTATGGTTTAAGACGGTAAGGAAATATTCCATCCGCGTTTGAAAAAAAAGGAAATGTAGAGCTAAAAAAAAAAGAAACGGTCTTTTGCGGAAAAGGAACATAAACGGAAAAATGAAACGAGCGAGCCGCTTCTAAAAACGGAAACGCTAAAAAAATTTCGGATAAATAAATCGAAAACTTTTTAGAAATATAACTAACTAGGCCCATGTATGAAATACCATCGGCTGGAGATCTTTCGGTGAGACTAGAGAGTAGAGAAGCGGCGCTGCCAAGTCTTCCAGCGAAGCGTGGCCGCCGACGGATTACCCTTGCCCCGGCGGGCCTATCACCGCCGCTCTCGGTCTCCAGGTCGGCGGCTTCGCCGGAGCTGGAGAGTGGATCTTGGTTTCGATGCCTCGGGTCCGATTCAGATTCGAAGGATGAGAAGGGGCTGCAAGATCGGCGGGCGCTCGATGCGTTAGAGGACAACTCCGGGGAGTTGAGCTAGACGACGGTGTCTCGCCGGCGCCGGAAGTCTGACGATGAGATGCGCCAGGAGTTCTGGGAAGAAATGGGGTTCCCCACTCCATCTTCCAGGTTATGGGAACGGGGTTCATCGGCGTCGGCTGATCCGGAAGCTGCGTCGCCTATGAACTCGCCGGAGATCAATGGTGCTAGCGGCCGGAGGAGGTCGTGCTCGCCTGTGAAGACCTCTGTCCCTGTGCGTGATGCTTCTTTGTCGCTGGCAGGGATTGCCTTGTCTCGGGCCCCTAGGGTTAAACCCTTTAAGGGACCTCTTCCTCCAAGGAGGGCCTCGGCGCCTCCGGTCCTGGGGATGCTGGTGGCGGCGACGATGGAGAAGCGACCTCGGAGTTGGTTCCCCGATCTGAGTCATGCGCGCGTGGATGACGGGAGGGCGGGCCTACCTGGTGGTCCCACCATGGTGGAGACCGACTCAGTTTGTTCCTGGACCGGTGTGGCGTCCAGGTTACGTCGGGTTTGGGATCGGGATATCCCGACTCTTCTGTTTTCTGCCAAATCACCAACATCAACGTTTTCCTTCTCCGCCTCGAGCCGCCAGACGTTTCTGCCTCCGCCCTGTGGTCTGACATCGCCAGGCATATCGTTCGCTTCGGTGGTGTCCGCTGCTCCCATGGCAGGACGAGGCCATGGTTCCTTCCTAGGAGGCCGCCCCAAGTGCCGGCGCCGCGCGGAACCCCTGCGGCTGCTGCGCCATCTGCTGCTGCGGCGGCGCCTCCTGTGGCAGCTGGGCATGCTCCTTTGGTGAGCGCTGCTGCACCCAGGCAGCTTGCAGCAGCCGCGTCGCAGGGCCATCAGCAGCCGGCGTTGGGCCCCCCTTGTTTATGCTGGGGTTTAGTTCAGGCCCCTCCGCGGCCTACTTCAACGTGTTGCAGACCGCCCCGCAGCACCCTTTGCAGCCGTCGTACCGAGGTCTGTTGACTCCTATGTTCACAGGTCAGCCGTCCGCGGGTTTCATGCAGGGAGCCACACCTGGCCCTGTGTATCATGGCGGGATGTACGCCAGTGATCAGTCGGGTGTGACCCCGTCGCAGCCTGCACCGCCTTTTTTTGTGGGTGTGGGTGCGGTGCCGTCTGCAGTTCTGAAGAGGAAGACAAATAAGAAGCAGCCGCAATCTCGGGGGGTTCAGCCACAGGTCGTTTAGGTCTAGTCTGATCATCAGTTTCATGCTCAGCAGTATGGGGTTCCATAGTTGCAGGTGCCCGGGTCTTATGTCGCTCCATTCACTCAGTAGTTCACCTCGCAGGATCAGTAGCTAAACCAACCTCCAGTTGTCACTTCACAGGCAACTAAGGTACCTACTATGGCTGATGTTGGTAAGAAGAATAAAAAATTTGTTCATTTCTGGAAGTGTGCGGTTAATACTCATGCGACCAAGGACTGTAGGGCGGTCCACTACTGTTACATTTGTTATTGTGCCGCACATCCTACCTTGAGATGCCCAGTGCTGAAGCAGCCGCGCATGACTCTGTATATGGCTGGTATTGGCGGTGAGCAGACTCTGTTTACTCAGATCCCGGATGCGGTGACTCGTGATCATCTGGCGCACAGTCAGACCCCTATAGCTCTGGTGCGAGTTACTGGCCCGATGGTATCCGCGGATGTCGTTCAGCGGCAGATTGCTAGGAGGTGCCAGGTACATGTTCAGTGGAAGTGGGAGGGGTTGCCATATGGAGATTCTGCTTTCCTAGTTAGATTCCCGTCGTTTGAGGATTTGTACAGGGTCGATGGGATCTTGATGACTGTACTGCTTAGTACTGCTCAGCTTACTTTCTCAGTTTACAGGATGGAAAAAGTGCCACATAAGTTTGAGATGCATCAGGCTTGGCTTCATGTTGAGGGGGTCCCCCATATTTTGCGCTCTTTCTAGGGTTTGTGGGTTGTTGGAGGTCTCATGGGAAACACTCTCGATGTGGATTTGTTCAGTCTGCGGAAGCGGGGGTAGTTTGTATTCTTGTGGAGATGTTTGATACGAAGGTTTTTCTAAAGCCGTGGGATTCTTTGGGTCACTACATTGTGTCTGATGATGTGGTCAAGCATAAGGTATATGAGTTTCATTTCCGGATTGAACCTGAGGGTTATATTCTGGAACCAGAGTTTGTTCCTTTCTTGTGGAGAAAAGGGGATGATGACACAGATGATGATGCTAAGGGAAGTCTATGGAGGATGTTATGGATATTTCTGATGCTGCTACTTCCACTCAGAGGGCGGGTTCTGGTTCTTCCTCGGCTGCGCCTGCGCAGGGTACCTCGGCGACTTCATCTTCTAGTCAGGGGGTGCAGAGGGTGATTGTTGTCACTCCTTTTAATGCTAATATGGTTACTCCTCGTGGATGACAACTTTTGGATGAACTTTCTATGGATTCCCCCCTTCATGGAAAGGGATCTCCTTCGGCGACTTGTGTTTCTCCAGTTCAGCTACAGGAGGCTCTTATTTCTGCCTCTCTGGCAGTTCAGCGGACTTTCTATGCTTCACCGGCGAGGTCCAGGATGCATGTTATGGGTAGATCCATTCCTGTTGATGGTTCTCGGCCGGTCCTTGAGGAGTTAGTTCCTTCGGAGTGCTCGTGGAAGCTGACACAGGAGGGGTTGGCTGACCGCGCCGTCATGATTAGGTTGAGGATGATGTTCTTGTGGGGCCGACCCAGGAGGGGTTGGCCGACCGCGATGTGGTGGATGACCTGGATGACCGCGTGACTTTGGTTAGGGAGGACCATGTGGCTCTGGTCAGGGAGGACCTGGAGCTTCCTCGGGATGGATGGCCTCCCTTGGTGGGCCATGAGACCTCGTTGGTCGATGAGGGTGGACGGACCCAGGAGGGGTCTGGGATTCCTATGTCCCCATCTCGGGTTTCTTCTCCTGCCATTGCTTCGCCACTTGCTGCGCAGGGGAGTGGTACTCCATTCAGGAGGAGCTCGCGCCATGGAGTCGATGCCTCTGGGGCGTCGGCTACTTATGAGGATTCCATGGTTAAGGCCATGCGTCGTAAGGCGAAGAAGAACTTAGATTCGTCAGGTATAATGAGTTCTTCGAAATCCTTCTTGTCTTTTTCTACTCCTGTTATTTCTTCTAAACTAGCAAATGTTGGCATTAGTTTGGGTAGATCTGCACATGATGTATTTTTTTCTGCTAATGTTTTGCGACACATGGAGGTTGATCGTCTAACGGTTACTCCTAAGTTCGGTGTTGTTCCTGATGTTTCACTAACTTAGGAGGAGGAGTTGCATGCCACAGTAGATGGTCAACTCATATCTCACTTAGTTGGTGAAGTGTCGGAAGTGGACTTTGATGAGACTGGGCTTGCCTCTATGTATGAGCTAAAAGCTTCTGGTCGGAAATCAAAGGGCCAGCGGTCACGCAAGAGATACCGTGTATCCAAATCTCCTATAGTTTCTCAATGAATGGAATGTTTTCAAATAGCAGAGGTCTTCGTGACTTGGCTAAACATTTATTCTTTGCTGATTGTGTGAGAGACCATAAGTTTTATTTTTTGGGTATCTCTGAGACTGGTAGACGAGAATTTTCACAAGCCCTACTCAATCGCCTTTCTGGTGGAGTGGACTTTACGTGGATATCACGTCCGCCGTGTGGTCGATCTGGGGGGGGGGGATACTATTACGCATTCGAGATGAGACAATGGAAGTGTTAGCTAGTTCGGCGGGAGTTTTTTTCATAAAACTCCATGTCCGTAACAAGGCTGACAATTTCACATGGTCTTTAATCGCTGTTTATGGGGCTGCCTAGGATGTTTATAAGGCAGATTTTTTACGTGAGCTTGTGAATATGGCAAAGGACAATCCATACCCTATTCTTATAGGAGGGGATTTTAATTTGCGGAGATTCCCTTACGAGAAAAGTCGGGGTAGGTTCGATGAACATTGGCCATTTTTGTTCAATGTTGTCATAGACAGTTTGGACTTAAGGGAGGTTACAATGTTAGGAAGGCAATTTACCTGGGCTAATAGTCTTCCGGAGCCAACATATGAGAAACTAGATAGAGTGCTTATGGATACGGGTTGGGAACATAAGTTCCCTATGGTAACTGTTCGCGCTCTAGAGCGCATTGAGGCTTTGTCGGATGCGGTGACCCAGCATACCACTGCATGTTGTAGTATACTATAGTCGTGGACATAATACTCACGGAGTACCATTCCGCAAATATTACATCCTCAGAGTGGTACAACAGAAACAAAGCGGGTCCACATCATACATTATCATTATTACAACCAGACATTACATGATGACTTTGAGATCCTCCTAGGTCCATAGAGGTATCCCGATGACTCAGGGCTAAACTATAATAACTCAGGGAACATAATAAAGAAGCAACTAAGGTTTATACGAGATTTATTATAGTTAGAGGATAGGGATCTATGCTACTGGACTAGATCACTATATATGCTACATCTACACTTCAGATACGTCGGTCTCCATTCCGTAGATGTTTTCGTAATTGTTCCCTTCGACGCTTCCGGATACTTCTGGTTCTTCATAGAGGAATTCTTCTTGGTCTTCAGTTGGATATAGTATTTCCTCTTCCTGACTAGTAATGTCTTATCTAGCAAGGGTTAAGAAGATACGTTGAGTACAAGCATACTCAGGAAGTTCACTAAAAAGGAGGGTTTGATGCACTATATCTACAGCCATAGACCATATGTCATGGGCAATGCAGGTTTTCGTAAACATTTCTTTAAAGGTTTCTTTATTCTGAAAAGCTATGTCCGTTTGCCTTCACAGGTTTACCAGAACTTTCATGGAGTTCCTTTCCTGCAGCGTGCGCAACTCCTTCCTGGAACAGGGAGTAACAAGTTACAGTTCTTACACTCTGCAGAGGTGCGTCACTTTACCCATGAGAGATCAAATCCTTGATGCACAACCGGGCGAATCTTTTCCTTCCACACTTCCTATGGTGTGGGGCCCAGTAGATGATCCAAGCCAATCACTGTCCTTCTCCACGACCCCGCATACATCGCAATTGTTGTATGCCCAAACTCAAGGTAGACCTTTCCCCGTATAAAACGGCTATACCTTAGTTGGATACACACAACAACCATTAACACTAGTAATCTGTATTTTGTAAGCCTAGATCCACGGTAGACCTTTCCCCGAATAAAATGGCTATACCCACTATCTGCAATTCACAAATGCCTAGAACAGTGTCCAATGCATGCGAAAGGGAGCCGATTCAGCTGACTTCTCTGTCCCATTCCAAATCTCATGGTTAACGCGTAATATACGGCGCGAGAATCACTGGCGACATTGGTTGTTAAGTCCTAGATGATACATTCCTATGCAGTGGTATTCCAACTGCCAGATTTAATAGATTAGCTGATCATCCTGGATCAGTAACCAATAGTTCACTTTAATTATGAAAATAGGGTTTTCGACCTTTTTGAGATGCAGGTGATGATAAGACTGGATTTTCAAATTACTTTACAAAAAATAATCAAAGGACATGAGCAAGTGTGAACTTTCCTTGATATAACGAAATATTGTAGTCGAATGTCTCGACTTGACCCTACACCTCGGGTTCTACAAAAATATCATCATTGCCCGGTAAGGACAATGTTTAAAGAAGCAATATGCTATTATGCATAAGTAATGAGATGCATAATGCAAAATCCCAAGTAATTCTTCAATCATTACCAGTGAGATATATTTATGATTTATTTAAGATTTGCTTTAGTTTATGTTTACTTTATAAGAAGGGTAAACATATAAAATATGAAGAGTAAAGTACAATCATAATATAATTTTAAGGTTCCATGATATTATGTAATTATTACAAAGTTCATGTTTTAAGTTGTTATGTCTTTAAAGAAATGGTATAGTGTTTATTTTGAAGTGGCAAAAGAATAACATTTGAAGAAAATATTATTTAGGTTAAGTTATTAACTCTGAAGATTAATAGGATTGAAGCTATGGTTTTGCAATAAGGTTTAAATGATTTTGAGTCATTATATATCTTGCTTGGGGTATCTTAGACCAAAGTAGACTAATAAAAATATAATTGGACTTGAGATACATCATTTGTAGCATTATCAATTATTAGGGTTTTTCCTAAGCATAATAAAAATAAAATCTTATAATTATGGAATTTTGTTTTAAAGATGTAAATTCAGCATGTGTAATATTTATAGATCATACTTTGATATTTTTATTTATAAATAAAAATGGATGGATTTTATATAATTTATTTAGTGAATTTAAAGTTTGATAAATATGATTTTTATGAATTGGTATTGATTTGCAAAGAATAACTTTGTAAATCCTTGACTTATAGTTAGTTAAAGATTTTTAAAAGATTATTATAAAGTTAATTGTTTACACCTAGATTTTATGTTGAATTATAATTATGGTTTAGACTTAGTTAAAGGATTGTGTTTTGAATATAACTATTTCTTACTTAGGAAAAAATATTAAATAATTAACAAAACAATTATCTTATTTTAATAACTTAGATAATTCAAGTTATATGATATAAGAACTTTAAAATGTTTGTTGATAATAATATACTTAGTACTCTTTTAGTAAATATACTTTCTTAACCTCTTAAAATGAATTTTATTTATTTTTAGACATTATCTTTTTTATATGAAACTTCTTAATTATTTAATGTCTTTAAATATTTGATTTATATATATTAGTAAAATTTTAAGTTAGTATTTTTATGAGATAAGAAATTTATTTTTATTTACAAAAGTGATTTTTATTTATTTTTAGGAATTTTCCTAAATTAAATAAATTTCATTTAAATATTTAAGGGTGTTAATATTTATTTGCATTTTATTAAACTTAAATAAATATGATTATATTTTTCTTAGGTGGATATTATTTTAATAAAAACTTGGATGTATTAAATATATTTTTAGGATTTTTCTACATTTTTCTAGATCTTAAAATGTGTAGAGGGTATTTTAATAATTTCCATTGTTGTTATTATATAAATTGGGCTTAGTTCTTGGGCCATCTAGCCCAATACCCAGCTCAATCCACCTGGTTGGACTGAGCCACATAGCCCAACCGACCGAGTCGGTCAACTCGACCCCTTCTTCTCCATGCTGGCTCGTTCCTCACCTTCTCCCTCTCTGGCGACGTGGTGTCGCCGCTGTCGCCGCGCAACCATGGCCGGCCCCGACCTCCTTGGTCGTCGCCATCGGTCGTCCTCGACGCGCTCCCCTCCACTACTTCTTCCTATCCAATTCGATCTGTCATTTGATCCCTCTTTCGCTGACCCCCACTGCATTCTTGTTGCTAGGGTTTCGACCTTCATCTCCGATGTGATCCGGTGACTTCTGGATGGTGACGGTGGCGGAGTGGTGGTGTCCTGCTGATGCGGAGAGGGTCTGGTGGTGGTGTTTTGGTGATCGTTGGCCACAACTGCTTGCGGTGACGAGCTGCTGGCGCCAATTTCCGCAAGTTGCATGTAGCATCCCAATTGTCTAACAATTGCAATGCTACTAGCCTAGTCTATATAAATGCTACTTCCTATATATAATTGTTGCATCATAATTATATCATGCTCATGTCATCATGCCACCTTGCATTTGAGCATCATATAAAACCCTTTTTGGTTTGGTTCTTCTCTCATATGCATTGTTAATTGTATTTGCCTCTTGATATTGTATTTGGTTATTGATATATTGTTTAAATGCCCAAGTTGAGTTGGGGGCATATCTTTTATTCAACTCCATCACCTTTCTCTGCCACCACCTTATAATTCCACCATCCAACTAAATATGAGCTTTGCACTTTATTGGGTTTTACCTCTAGCTCATGTGGGTTGGGATGGATCCAATTCTATTTCCACATGCTCTCATCTTAGCATCATGTTGTTTTCACATTATTGATATGTGGAGCCACCTTTGCATGCATTATGAGTAGTGCTCCTTTTTCCTAGCTTTCATATGGATTATCATGGATTTATGCTCATGTTGGGATATTTTTGGGACTATTAAACATCTAGTGGAATATACACACTAGCAAGTCCCAATTATAATCAAATGTGATCATATCCATCTACTCCATCTGGAACTTTCCTTTAAATTCTTTTGCTTGGCTTTATTCCAATTTTGGGGAATGCATAAGAATAATGCCATGTTAATATTATTGTTTTCACAATATTTTAATCATGGCAATTATCATTTTTGCATGGGCCATGCAACCTTCTCCAACTTTGGTCCTCCTTTGTTTTTATTTGAATTTTTGAGTGGCTCATCTCTCATCTCTCTCTCTTCCTTCTTTTGGCTTGATCTTGTTTGATCTTGCCTAAACCTTATCACCACATCAACCTCTCTCTAACCCTCACCACCTTTTCCCTAGTCCCTCAATCTCTAATCTTCTCTCTAAACAAAACCTAACCCGAGCTCTAACCTAGCTACTTACCCCCCTCTCTCCAAAACCCTAGAATCTACCCGAGCCACTCTCCCTCTCTCTCTAGCTCTCTCTCTGCCTTGCATGCCCCACCAGCCCGAGCCTCCCCTGCCTGCCTGGCCTCGCCCTGACCCCACCTGCAGCCCCATGCGCCTGCCCTGCTCCTGCCCCGACCCGAGCACGTGAAGAGGAGAGGGAAAGGTGGCACCCGAGCCACCTTTTTCCCTTCACCACCTCCCCACGGCATCTTCCTCTCCCTCTCTGCCTTGCCTCCGCCCCACAACCCCTCTGCCTCTCCCAGATCCGCCTAGGGCCTTGCCCTCTCCTCTCCTTCCTCTCCACCACCGGCCACCCTCTCTCGCCGGCCACCGTCGGCCTCCACCTTCCCTCCTATTCCCAGCCGGTGGCGTGGCGCTCAAGAGTGTCGAGGGAGTCGAGGACGCTCCTCTGCATCGCCCTGTACCCGCCGTCGAGCAGGAGAAGGGCTGGAGCCGAAGACCACCGCCGCCACTGACGCCAAACCCTAGCTTCGCCGGCCTCTGCCTCGTCGTCGATCCGCTACCCCTCCGCATGATCCACCACCTCCAACAACCTCTCGGTGAGCCATCCGACCCCGCTGACACCCTCGCGTGCTTAGTCGCGTCCTAGTATCGCCGGGCCCCTGGACGAACGCCCTCTGGACGTGTCTGCGTCTGCACGATCCCGTGACGCCCCGCGTTATCAAGCCGCCAGCCACCCTCCTAGCAACAACCCCAGCCCACCGTGCTGGTTACGCCCCGCAGCGCGCACCCCCGCGACCCAGGATCGATCCCCCGCCTCGCGCCGGGCACCGATCTGTCGCTCGATGCAGAGAAAGAAGAGGAACAGTACGGGCTGTGGTAGTTTTACAGATCGCCCCCTTTTTGTTTTCTGTTCCACCCGCGGTACCTCGTGGCCCACCAGTCAGCCGCGCCGGCGCGTTTACAGGAAACCCCCCGGTTTTTTCCCGTTCGCAACCCGCAGTCCCCCGCCGTGCCACGTGGCAGCCCCGCACTCGCCCGCTGGCGTATGGGTCCGCAGCGCCTCGGACCCCACCTGTCATCCTCTGCGGCTGGGCATGCTCGCGGTGACAGAAGGTTTTCTGCGCGCTGTGGCGTCCAGTCAAGCTTGGCCCCACCTGTAATTGTCTGTGGCTAGATTTGAGCGAGTGACAAAAGTATTTCCGTATTTCTGTTTTAATTCAAACTTTTTCAATTAAAATAAATTCAAATTTCAAATCTGTTTACAAATAACTTTTAAATTATAATTCCAAATAATACAAATAATATATGTTTTGAAATCAGAAAAATGTGAGGAATTCAAATATGCCCTTCAAAATATATTTTGAACATTTAAAATTTCGAGTTGATTAAAATTACAACAACATGCCCTTTTACCTTAATTATTTAATAACTTTTGTTTTATAACTCCAAATTTAACAAATAATATGTCTAAAATGATTAGCTCGACGAGACCTTTCTGTTTATGCATTCCATGTTCTTAATTGCAGCATGCATCATATAAATATAAAGTATACAGCAACTTATTTGAGTATAAAATATGATTAAAACTCCATAAAATGCTTTATTTCTTGTATTCCACACCTCACCCATGCCATGCTACTTTATTGCCATGCAAATTGTGCATCATTCATCATGGCATGATTGTTTGCTTGTCGCATTTAATTCATATGCTTGTGCACTTTATTTATGTTGGCCCTTGTTTGTTTGGTTCTTCTTCGAATAGACGGTGAGCAGGGGATATATCAAGAAACCCAGGAGCACTACCCAGATCCTTCTCTCGCTTCAACTGAGCTGCCAGGCAAGCACTACCACATGCTTGCATACATATAGTACCTATTGCCTCTATCTTATTCTTGCATCATTGAGTCGCGATTGCATTAATCTGAATCCCAAGTATTGCATAGCCTTTACTTTTAAACCCCACCGAAGCTTGTTCCTCCATCCCATGAGCCATTACTACAGGAGTTGTTTGAGCCATGCGAGTCGTAGAACAGCATGTGTAGGGTATCTGAGAGCCTGATGGATAACGAGGTACCTAAACAACTTAACCTGAGTAGTAATGGGATAACTAATGAAAGTGGCATCGGTGAGCAATATTTGTTATTTGGTTTTTGATGCTCACTTGTGTCCCGTAGGACCCCGAGTACTTGATTCCTGTTCCTTGAATATTTGCGCTATCCACATCCGGGAGGCTTATGGACCCCCCTGAGCCAAAGCTTGATTCATTCTTATTTCTTGGGGCCACAATTAGTTTGGGGCTTTATTACTATCCTGTACTTATGCCATGCTTTACTGCTTAATTTAAGATTGTGCGAGGAATGCACCTGTACTGTTTAGGTAAGCGGAGTGTTTTCGCGGTATCGACAAGCCCAGTCACACTTTCGGGTTCCCAGTCGTTTACAGCCATTGACGCAAACCTTGAGTCCGTCTCAGAGCCGGCCAACTTCGTTGCGGGTAGCTTAATGGGGTGGCCCCCTGAAATATTTCTGAATCCTGTGATCGCTTTGTCGTGAATGCCTCGCTGGGTTTTGATTTGGTTTTTCCGAGGTTGATCGAGTGTGTGTTGCTATTTGTGCACCCCTGCAGGGTAAAACTTTCTGAAAGCCGTGTCCGCGGTTATGGACGACTTGGAGCACAGTTTCTCGATCATAGACAAGTATAACTAAAGTACCGCTTTTAATTTGACTAAGTAACTGACTAGTAAATAGTGCAACACTCATGGAATGGATAATAAAACTACCAACGGATGGGGGGTGTTCGTCCGCTTCCTCGTTGGTAAGCGAGGAGGAGGATGGATCTGTTAATATTACTGTTATAACTGTTGTTATTAATTCACGGACATCCGTCTATCTTTGGTTAGGCGGATGGTTAGCGAGTATCTATAGAATTGTTAGGTATTATCTTTTGCTGCAATTGCGTCACCCAGGTTGTGTCCCCTTTAGAGGCATAAAGACTTGCTGAGTACCCCTAGGGTCTCACACGATAAATTATTTGATTCAGATGAACAGGTACACTCACAAGATGGATACTGGGTGGAGGAGACGGACGATGTGGGCAACGATCATTCGGTGTAGAGATTCCGGGAACGGGGATCCGTGAGATCTGTGGGCGGGATGTGTTTATTATGGGGCATCTTATGCCGATTTGCTTCTTATCCGTACTCGGATCTTGTTTGCCGCTTCCGCTTGATACTCTGATGTTTGATGTATGAGGAGATATCCTAAACTATTATATCTATCTAGGACATTTGGATCTTGCCGTATGGCGTTGCAATATTTCTATTTCTTTTAGATGGAATGGCTCTGAGGACTGTTGTATGGTGGCTTGCATACATACTCATTTGTGTATGTAGTTGATCCCTTCGCCTGCCGATTACGCCGCCCGTTCTTGTCCTGATGTTTGGAAATGGTTAGGACGGCCGAAAGGTCTACCTGTGAGTGGCATTTGGGCCCCACCGTACTATTTTAACCATTTCCGCTCATCCAGGCTTGTAACTAGGAGCGTAATTCACCGAGGTAGTTACAATTGGTATCAGAGCCATCCCGCCCTTCAGGGTCTCAGCCAAATGGTCGTTGTCAGTCTAGCAAATATTTTTGGTAGCTATGTATACTAGGGAAAAACAAAACGCGAGAGTAGGACTGCTTCCATTTTTCTTCTTAACCACCCACCCTTTTCTAGTAAGGAAGTGTAACGTTTTCTATACTCTTCTTAAATTCAAACTAGGATTCACGTGTTCTGGGTTTCCGTAGTACCATAGGTTGAGTGTGTGTGTGTGTGTGTAATTCCTTGTCTATCTGTTGTATCCAACATGTTATCTTTATCTGCCTTTGGTTATCAACTGTTGGTACATTCCATACTGACAGGCTTTTGAATACCGGCGCGATCTATCTGACTCCTTGTTAACCGGTGCCGTCTTCTTAAGGGTGTCCTTCCTTCTAGCAACTCCACATTCTGTGAAACCATCAGTTGCTAATCGCTACCTGATAAGTGTTTTTGCGCATCTATTGGTATTTTAATGCCGAAGAATGCGGAAAAATTTTCTTTGATACATCTGTGCTTCCACACTCCTTTTTAGTCGTGTGTGAAACATTATCTATCTCCCTTTTATCAGCATGTCCATGCTAACTCATTCTTTTGTCACCGGCGCTTAATCCTAGAGTTTCATTTCATCTCCAATTCTCTTGGGCTAATTACATAACATGTGTCGATCCGGTGCTGGTGATTGTAATTTGGTTCTCGGCATAGCTATATGACACTTATCTTGAGTGGAATATGGAAAATGCAATCACCACTATCCTCCAAATGGTGACGGTTATCTCCTGTGATTTTGAGTACACCGCGATCATATCTATGCATATTCAAGCATCTTTGGCAATCCAGAGTTTCTCCAAGCACTACGGCGGTATATCATCTGTCCATCATGCTGCACATCCTTTTGAACCCCATATCTGCACAATTCTCCTGGATACGAGGGAATTGCATCTTTTCGTCTCTGATAGCTTTGCTTAAGGTATGAGCTATCATCGGTTCTTATCCAAGATCTCTTTATATTTGTAACCGGTGATCCGATCGACAATGTGAACCAGGTGACATCTCTTTTTCTTCCGAAGGACTAGTTAACCTATTCTGTCAGCGCATCTTCTTCAACAGGAATACTTACTCGTAACGTTGATCTTTCAAAGAGCGTTGAGCTCAGAAAGTGTTTCGAGCATTTGTTCGTTCTCCCGCCTCTTGAACTTGGTATTCTGGGAATATCTTGTTAATCCATGGTGGTATATGTTGATAATATGCTTGCCTATTCGATATCTATGGAAGGACATGGAAGATCATCTGTGTCTCTTTCTCTCGAGCTTCGTGAGCACTGCCTGTGTGCAAAGTCTCAAAGTGAGAATTCTGACTTTTTGAAGTCACATATCTCGACCACGTCCTTCTGCTAAATACATTACTTCAACTCTGGAATCAACAAGTCCATTGTTAATCCCATCCTCCATCTTCAACCAATCCGGAGTTGTTCCTTGTTGGCAAGTTATCATCGTCGTTCCGCTGAAGATTTCCTCAAGGCTGCTAAATCTCTCTCAATCATTTCAAGAAGAACATGGAGTTCTTTCACCTCAATCTCGTTAAGTAATCTCTTGAAACCCTCTCGCTCTATCGTCTATGCACAATCCACCGGAGGACATGAAGACCTTCCAGATCTTGTATTCCTTCTGTTCAAGTGGTGCTATCTTTTTCTATATCTGTGAAATTTGCAGTTGTCTCCGTGATCTTCCTTTATATCTTTCCGGTGGCTTGGTACTTCCGACATGAAGACAACATCGTCATCTTTATCTATCTATGAATCCGGCGAATCGTTTGCATCTATCCTTGTTTTCTAACGGAGTTCTATGAGTTTTTGCCAACACCTTCAGTCTGTTTCGGTAGTTGGGTTGCATGATTTTCTTATTCATGTGCGGAGTAATGCTTTGAGTGCGGGATGGAGTAGCTACCATACCACTACTCTTATCATTCGCTCTTGTACATTGAATTGGTGAATTAATGTGATTTCACTCATTCCACGGAAGTTAGAAGTGGCCTTTATCCCTTGATACTTTTACTTCCGTCCTTGTTTTTCCGGAGTGCTCTTTCGAAGAAAGTAATCAATAATCTCTTGTTGGTGATCTCACCCTTTCTACACAGAGCAAAATCCTCAATTATCTGGTGGAAACAAACGCAAACCTTTTTCTATCCTCGTCTTTCTACCGATGCTCGATATCCCCAAACAAGATTAAAGGAAACTATCTCTCGCTTTGTTTCATCAATTCTTTTTCTGTGGTAAAGCCAATTATGGTTGATGCCATCAGCCGCAAATCTATTGCATTAGCCTCAAGGCTAAAGAAAGCAATAAGTATCTCTACAATAAACTCCAGATCCTCCATATTCTTTGCTTCTCGGGATTCCACCATGATCTGGCTTCACATCCATCTCTGGAAGTTATATCTGCGCACCTAAATTGCGTGATCCTTGGTTCTTACCGGCGCAACAAGAATCTAATCCGACGATGTCTAACTAAATCTTTCTGTTGTTATCAAGGGACTCTATTGTTTGAAGGCAATATTGTTTCCGAACTTCTTTTCTCAAATCCGAGAGAAGATACGATGCTATTGTAATAGTGGTTCAAAACCTCTCTAATCTAGCTCCTTTCTTCCGGCGAGACAAAGATTCATCCTCTCTCGTATCGGTAAATCTTTAATCTTAATGGTGTGTCTTTCTTTATCCATGATACATCATCTTCTCCTTTTCTTTCACAAGTGGTTATATTCTTTTATCATGATTCTTGGGAAAACCGGAGCTATGCCCATCCTATCCTTCTTGTCTCACGACAATCCTTCAACTCTTCTAACCCATTGTTTCTCAAGCAAAATGCAAGACTCACAACAAGTCTAGCAAGTTTTGCAAGGTGTAGTGGTCGCACCATTCCGTTGTTCATCAACTTGGGAACGTGAGGGTCACCTTTGTTCGAACACCCGCCTCTCCTGGTGTTGTTTTCTTTTCCCTAGGAATCTCGAGGCGAGATTCTTGTTTAGTGGGGGAGAGTTGTAGCATCCCAATTGTCTAACAATTGCAATGCTACTAGCCTAGTCTATATAAATGCTACTTCCTATATATAATTGTTGCATCATAATTATATCATGCTCATGTCATCATGCCACCTTGCATTTGAGCATCATATAAAACCCTTTTTGGTTTGGTTCTTCTCTCATATGCATTGTTAATTGTATTTGCCTCTTGATATTGTATTTGGTTATTGATATATTGTTTAAATGCCCAAGTTGAGTTGGGGGCATATCTTTTATTCAACTCCATCACCTTTCTCTGCCACCACCTTATAATTCCACCATCCAACTAAATATGAGCTTTGCACTTTATTGGGTTTTACCTCTAGCTCATGTGGGTTGGGATGGATCCAATTCTATTTCCACATGCTCTCATCTTAGCATCATGTTGTTTTCACATTATTGATATGTGGAGCCACCTTTGCATGCATTATGAGTAGTGCTCCTTTTTCCTAGCTTTCATATGGATTATCATGGATTTATGCTCATGTTGGGATATTTTTGGGACTATTAAACATCTAGTGGAATATACACACTAGCAAGTCCCAATTATAATCAAATGTGATCATATCCATCTACTCCATCTGGAACTTTCCTTTAAATTCTTTTGCTTGGCTTTATTCCAATTTTGGGGAATGCATAAGAATAATGCCATGTTAATATTATTGTTTTCACAATATTTTAATCATGGCAATTATCATTTTTGCATGGGCCATGCAACCTTCTCCAACTTTGGTCCTCCTTTGTTTTTATTTGAATTTTTGAGTGGCTCATCTCTCATCTCTCTCTCTTCCTTCTTTTGGCTTGATCTTGTTTGATCTTGCCTAAACCTTATCACCACATCAACCTCTCTCTAACCCTCACCACCTTTTCCCTAGTCCCTCAATCTCTAATCTTCTCTCTAAACAAAACCTAACCCGAGCTCTAACCTAGCTACTTACCCCCCCTCTCTCCAAAACCCTAGAATCTACCTGAGCCACTCTCCCTCTCTCTCTAGCTCTCTCTCTCTCTCTCTGCCTTGCATGCCCCACCAGCCCGAGCCTCCCCTGCCTGCCTGGCCTCGCCCTGACCCCACCTGCAGCCCCATGCGCCTGCCCTGCTCCTGCCCCGACCCGAGCACGTGAAGAGGAGAGGGAAAGGTGGCACCCGAGCCACCTTTTTCCCTTCACCACCTCCCCACGACATCTTCCTCTCCCTCTCTGCCTTGCCTCCGCCCCACAACCCCTCTGCCTCTCCCAGATCCGCCTAGGGCCTTGCCCTCTCCTCTCCTTCCTCTCCACCACCGGCCACCCTCTCTCGCCGGCCACCGTCGGCCTCCACCTTCCCTCCTATTCCCAGCCGGTGGCGTGGCGCTCAAGAGTGTCGAGGGAGTCGAGGACGCTCCTCTGCATCGCCCTGTACCCGCCGTCGAGCAGGAGAAGGGCTGGAGCCAAAGACCACCGCCGCCACTGACGCCAAACCCTAGCTTCGCCGGCCTCTGCCTCGTCGTCGATCCGCTACCCCTCCGCATGATCCACCACCTCCAACAACCTCTCGGTGAGCCATCCGACCCCGCTGACACCCTCGCGTGCTTAGTCGCGTCCTAGTATCGCCGGGCCCCTGGACGAACGCCCTCTGGACGTGTCTGTGTCTGCACGATCCCGTGACGCCCCGCGTTATCAAGCCGCCAGCCACCCTCCTAGCAACAACCCCAGCCCCACCGCGCTGGTTACGCCCCGCAGCGCGCACCCCCGCGACCCAGGATCGATTCCCCGCCTCGCGCCGGGCACCGATCTGTCGCTCGATGCAGAGAAAGAAGAGGAACAGTACGGGCTGTGGTAGTTTTACAGATCGCCCCCTTTTTGTTTTCTGTTCCACCCGCGGTACCTCGTGGCCCACCAGTCAGCCTCGCCGGCGCGTTTACAGGAAACCCCCCGGTTTTTTCCCGTTCGCAACCCGCAGTCCCCCGCCGTGCCGCGTGGCAGCCCCGCACTCGCCCGCTGGCGTATGGGTCCGCAGCGCCTCGGACCCCACCTGTCATCCTCTGCGGCTGGGCATGCTCGCGGTGACAGAAGGTTTTCTGCGCGCTGTGGCGTCCAGTCAAGCTTGGCCCCACCTGTAATTGTCTGTGGCTAGATTTGAGCGAGTGACAAAAGTATTTCCGTATTTCTGTTTTAATTCAAACTTTTTCAATTAAAATAAATTCAAATTTCAAATCTGTTTACAAATAACTTTTAAATTATAATTCCAAATAATACAAATAATATATGTTTTGAAATCAGAAAAATGTGAGGAATTCAAATATGCCCTTCAAAATATATTTTGAACATTTAAAATTTCGAGTTGATTAAAATTACAACAACATGCCCTTTTACCTTAATTATTTAATAACTGTTGTTTTATAACTCCAAATTTAACAAATAATATGTCTAAAATGATTAGCTCGACGAGACCTTTCTGTTTATGCATTCCATGTTCTTAATTGCAGCATGCATCATATAAATATAAAGTATACAGCAACTTATTTGAGTATAAAATATGATTAAAACTCCATAAAATGCTTTATTTCTTGTATTCCACACCTCACCCATGCCATGCTACTTTATTGCCATGTAAATTGTGCATCATTCATCATGGCATGATTGTTTGCTTGTCGCATTTAATTCATATGCTTGTGCACTTTATTTATGTTGGCCCTTGTTTGTTTGGTTCTTCTTCGAATAGACGGTGAGCAGGGGATATATCAAGAAACCCAGGAGCACTACCCAGATCCTTCTCTCGCTTCAACTGAGCTGCCAGGCAAGCACTACCACATGCTTGCATACATATAGTACCTATTGCCTCTATCTTATTCTTGCATCATTGAGTCGCGATTGCATTAATCTGAATCCCAAGTATTGCATAGCCTTTACTTTTAAACCCCACCGAAGCTTGTTCCTCCATCCCATGAGCCATTACTACAGGAGTTGTTTGAGCCATGCGAGTCGTAGAACAGCATGTGTAGGGTATGTGAGAGCCTGATGGATAACGAGGTACCTAAACAACTAAACCTGAGTAGTAATGGGATAACTAATGAAAGTGGCATCGGTGAGCAATATTTGTTATTTGGTTTTTCATGCTCACTTGTGTCCCGTAGGACCCCGAGTACTTGATTCCTGTTCCTTGAATATTCGCGCTATCCACATCCGGGAGGCTTATGGACCCCCCTGCGCCAGAGCTTGATTCATTCTTATTTCTTGGGGCCACAATTAGTTTGGGGCTTTATTACTATCCTGTACTTATGCCATGCTTTACTGCTTAATTTAAGATTGTGCGAGGAATGCACCTGTACTGTTTAGGTAAGCGGAGTGTTTTCGCGGTATCGACAAGCCCAGTCACACTTTCGGGTTCCCAGTCGTTTACAGCCATTGACGCAAACCTTGATTCTGTCTCGGAGCCGGCCAACTTCGTTGCGGGTAGCTTAATGGGGTGGCCCCCTGAAATATTTCTGAATCCTGTGATCGCTTTGTCGTGAATGCCTCGTTGGGTTTTGATTTGGTTTTTCCTAGGTTGATCGAGTGTGTGTTGCTATTTGTGCACCCCTACAGGGTAAAACTTTCTGAAAGCCGTGTCCGCGGTTATGGACGACTTGGAGCATAGTTTCTCGATCATAGACAAGTATAACTAAAGTACCGCTTTTAATTTGACTAAGTAACTGACTAGTAAATAGTGCAACACTCATGGAATGGATAATAAAACTGCCAACGGATGGGGGGGTGTTCGTCCGGTTCCTCGTTGGTAAGCGAGGAGGAGGATGGATCTGTTAATATTACTGTTATAACTGTTGTTATTAATTCACGGACATCCGTCTATCTTTGGTTAGGCGGATGGTTAGCGAGTATCTATAGAATTGTTAGGTATTATCTTTTGCTGCAATTGCGTCACCCAGGTTGTGTCCCCTTTAGAGGCATAAAGACTTGCTGAGTACCCCTAGGGTCTCACACGATAAATTATTTGATTCAGATGAACAGGTACACTCACAAGATGGATACTGGGTGGAGGAGACGGACGATGTGGGCAACGATCATTCGGTGTAGAGATTCCGGGAACGGGGATCCATGAGATCTGTGGGCGGGATGTGTTTATTATGGGGCATCTTATGCCGATTTGCTTCTTATCCGTACTCGGATCTTGTTTGCCGCTTCCGCTTGATACTCTGATGTTTGATGTATGAGGAGATATCCTAAACTATTATATCTATTTAGGACATTTGGATCTTGCCGTATGGCGTTGCAATATTTCTATTTCTTTTAGATGGAAGGGCTCTGAGGACTGTTGTATGGTGGCTTGCATACATACTCATTTGTGTATGTAGTTGATCCCTTCGCCTGCCGATTACGCCGCCCGTTCTTGTCCCGATGTTTGGAAATGGTTAGGACGGCCAAAAGGTCTACCTGTGAGTGGCATTTGGGCCCCACCGTACTATTTTAACCATTTCCGCTCATCCAGGCTTGTAACTAGGAGCGTAATTCACCGAGGTAGTTACATTGCAGCTCGGCGCGGGGTTAGCACTCGGTGCTCCCTGTGCCACTTTGCCGCCGGTGTGCCCTCCATCGCCGGTCTGCTTCCTCCTCTCGAGCTAAAGTGAGGACCACCAGTAAGTTTATCTTCCCCCTTTATTTCTCTCTTTTATTTTCTCTTCCTCATTGCTCTGTACAATCCCTAACTAGGGTGTCCCCTCTGTAATCCTATCAATGGCTCTCTAGGATTCGCCCAACAATGTTGTTGAGAATGTCTTTCTCAACAAGATTTATGTCTAATGCCTTCTGAAACCCTAATAGTCAGATGCTATGATGTTAGTTTAATTAGAGTTCATATTATACTCAGGCAACAGATGGACTTTCTTCTAAATGGATTACAGTAGAAATGCTTGGATCCCACCATGTGTTTAAATTCAATTCAGTGACCTTTTTGTGTATCTAGATGGATTGATACTTGGGTATAAAGTACTGAAGCTTTGCTTTAGTAAGTAGTTCCTGGAATCTACTATATCTGTATGTTATCTTAAATGACTATCTCTTAAGAGTGACTCTGGATTTGTATCTAAAGATGATTCCTAGAAGCATTTCTAGGAAAAAATGACTTTTTTTTCTTGTGTGAATTCTGGTATAAGTGATACCTCCTGTAGGGTATATTTGATTGATTACTGCTTCTGTGATGTTGGAATTGTAAATTTGCTTCCAGGTGTTCCCTTGACCTGTAAATCTGATACTGGTTATGCTTAGTTAAATAGCAAGTTCTGCTATCTAACCATGTGTCACTATGGTGCATTCAATTGGAATTTGCATAGTGTTATATGTAATATCATGAGTTACTTGTGTCCTAAATACTGTCCCTGTGACAGTGGAATTATATATGACTCCTAGATGTGTTGACTAGGAGAATGATTTACTTAATGGAGCCAAGACTCAAAAATGAAGTAGCAACATAAAAATATGACCTAGTGTAATACTAGGGAAATGATTAATCTTTTCTGGCTAAAATTTCTGAGTGGTTATTTAGTTAATGTGAAGGGTGGCTTTTTCTAATATGGTGCTACTATTGTGATGCCTATTTGGAGTGTACACAATAGTCTGATCATCTCTAGCATGATCAGATGTCATAGATTTGGCTAAATTTGATGAGATTCATAAGATAAGTGATGGAAAGAAAATTATTTCTGTCTCTTCCCATGATATCTAAATTGAGGATTTAAGTTTGTAAGATTAAGCATGGAAGAAAGATGCTTTTTTTGGGAGCTTAAGAAAGAAATGATCTTCCTGTCATTTGTACAATGAAGAAATTTATGGATATGATTCCTAGAACATTTACTAGGAAAATGATTTATGTTGACTGAGTTGCCATTGTTGCTAGAGAGAAAACTTCTGTAATATGGCTATGCTATTGTGGAACCTCCTTGAGAGTGAGCACGACAGCATAGATCATTTACATGATCTGTTATACTTTGATTTAACAGAATGTTGGTCTATGTCCTTGCCAATGATGCTAAGTCTGAGGCTTTACTTGTGTTGCACATGATCATAAATCATTTTTGCCTTGCATCTGATTTGGCCAATGTCTAACTACTGTCATTAAGGCAGTATCTTATGATTCCTAGATGTATCTACCTAGGAAAATGATTGTGTGGTGATATCCTCTTGTGTTGTGTAGATTCGCTAGTGAGATGGCACTGTGATGCCTCCATTAGCATGGAACATAGTGGTTTCACCTACTGGATCTTTTTAAAATTTCCAATTATAATGTGGAAAAAGAATATCATCCAGTTTGGATGATCTAGATGCACCACCCTAATATTTGATCTTGGTCAATGATGCACAAGGATGAGGCCAAACTCTTAGAGAGATAAGAAAATATACACACATGTGTTTCCATATCCTGGGATGATCTTGTACTACATTTGAGTACAGATCTGAGGATACAACCACTAATCCACCTATCATGCCTATACTATTAAGAATGGATAATATGCATGATTTCTGGATGCCAACCTGTTATTGTAGAGTGGATAATGGAGTTTGGTGAGGTTGGATTGATTAGACTGGTTTGATCTGTTGTTCTTTCTCTAACTTGATCTTCTCTTCCTTGTTACTGGTTTGGTCTTATTCTAGACTTGACCTTGATGCTTGCTGGCCTCCTCCTCCCTGATCTACTACTGTGCTGAGAAAGAATTGATGCTACCGCTAGCTTCTCTTCTCCTTCTAATACATGCCTTACTGTGTTGACAACGCACACATTTGCATGTGTTGTGTGAGTTGTTGGTGTGCTTGCATCACTCAAATGGATCAGATCGACTGAAACTAGATATTTTGCTGGGTATTACTATTTTACTTTTTACCTTCTTCTCAATTGGTAAAATTTGCCCCTGTTTGCCTATGATGTGGTTCTGAGGCCAGATTTGGAATAAGAACAAATACTACTCCATTTGGCCCTCGTTTTACTCTGCTCAATGATGTAAATAGAAATGCATTTCATTGTTAAACTGAGAGCAAAACTAATCAATACTAACCCCTTTATTTTTTTCTTATTAGTATTTGTTTGCAGGTACCAAGAGGAAATACATGAAGGTCCATACTAGATGTAAAAATTAGTTTTAGGTGTTTTCTTTTTTATCCAATATTGTAAATTCCTTTTCTGTCAAGAAATTATATAGAGGTATTGTAATGCATTAATTTATCTTATTATTATTGTATCCATTTCTTATTATTTCTTTGTTGTAAAATAATAATGTAATTTATGTATATATTCTTTTAATAAAGAATTCCTCTATTTATTTAATTATTGTAATTCATTTTCCATTTTTTTATTCACTTATTTGTTTTAATTGTAATATTCCTTTATTCTTTTGTTGTAAATGAACATTGTAATGTTGGATTTTAATAATCTTTATACTTTTATTTATAATACTTATATTTGTATTATTGTGAATAATTGTTTATAAATCAAATTTCTCCCCTCATAACTCCAGAAAACAATAGAGGTCATGTCAAAATTCATCTCACCCCCCTCTTAATGAAACTAAACCTAATTCATCAGAGTGAGAATTCTAATCACTCTAGTCTTTTAATTTGGCGAAACATTTACCTGGATTTTCAAATGCATTCATGAAGATGCACAAAATCCTTAATCTACCCTTTGTTTAGTCCTAAATGCGTTACAGACTCCCCCCTTAAATTAAACTTCGTCCCGAAGTTTGTGGTTTCTTGTTCAAGAAAGTTTCCGATAGTATCGTCCTGAGTTTTCTTCTTTCCTCCAGTTTCTTGTCTTTCCAAAGTAATATTTTTAATAAACTCAACACTCCTTGAGTTTACTCTCAACCTTGATTTGGTTATTGTTAATGCCTAATGCTAATTTATACTTCCTCCTGAAGCTTCATGAGATTACTTTTAACCTTGAACAACTTTATTGACGAATGACTACTAATACTAAACATACCTGTCGTAGCCTCATCAATGTGGTTCCATCCAAAGTTTCCACCCCTTGATGGTGGTTTTACTCCTCGAGTAACCAACTTGTTGGGACATTCAGATCTCCTATGTCCTTCCAGACCACACCTATAGCACACCTTTCCGGTCTTCCAACAATCCCTCCTTATATGACCTAATGCTCCACACTTACCGCATATGATTTGTTTCTTTCCTTTTGGTGCCTCATACTTTGATGTATCACTTGTGGATATGAATCTAGGTATGAAACTTAAGTTTGATGTTGACTTAGTAAGTTGAAACTTCTTTGGTTCCCTTTTAGCTCTCTTCTTGGCTAATTTCTTCCTCTCTTCCAATAGAATCTTGTAATCATCCTCGAAAGTAATTGCTACATCAACCAGCTCTTGAAAACATTGTGTTGCAGCCCCTCGTATTTTCATCTTCATATAAGGGTTTACTCCTTCCAAGAACCTTTTCTTGCGCTTCTCCTCCGTATTTACCTCATCAACTGCATAACGAGATAATTGACTAAACTTGCTAATATATTTCATCACGGTTTCATCATTTTGCCATAAGTCCATGAATTCTCCTCTCTTAAATTCCATAATGCTCTCTGGAACATGATACTCACGAAACTTCCGCTTGAATTCTTCCCAGGTGAATATCTCTTCTGGTGTGCATAGCTAATTGATTCTCCCACCAATTTGCGGCAGATCCTGATAGAAGAAATGTTGCATATCGTAACTTCTCCTCATCATTGCATCCTACTGTTTTAAGTTTACTTTCTGTATCCATCAACCAATCCCCTGCATCCATAGGTTTTGATGCAGATGCAAAAGGAATTAGTTTGGCGTTATGGAAATCAGAAAGACTTACTTTGATATCTTTGTTTTCCTCTTCGGGTCTGATTCGTTTGAGTATTTCCTGCATGAACTTATTCTGATATTCTTGCATCATTTACATGTATTTCATGAAATTATCCTCTATCAACAGATGAGTTGATGGTCCAGTTGAAATTACATCCATATTACTTTCCCTCTTCTTAGCTTCTTGTTCCACATGCTGTCCTTCAAACCCAGCTTCTACTCCCATATCCATACCCCCTCTAGTCCTGTTACATAAAGCGAATACTCATACTTACATCATGCATATGTTTTCTGAGCTCAACTCTATGCATAGTGCTAGTCACACAAGGAAATCAAGAACCAAATCCAAATAACAACCAAACTTATACCATGTATTATCCATGGTTTTTTTATAAACTATTACAAACAATCCTCATAGCTACTATTTGACTCTCACTTGGTACATTACTTGTATGTTACAAGGACTTGCTTGCTCGTATGAGCATGCTCTCACTTCTTAGTTCATGCCTCTCAAACACTACAATGCACATTATTGGATATGTACATTATTTATGCCCTCTTATTGTATGGATTGTCTCTTCTTACTTTTCTCCCTCTTTCTAGTGCTTCCTGGAATTCCGTCCATGATGACGTGAAGTCCGACAACTACCTTCTGGAGTATATAAACATACAGAGGGTGTGCACTCTTGATTGGAAGTACTTAGATTGAGATTAGCCATTGAAAAATTACTAGAAAATGCGTGATCTTCCGTGGAATTCTCATGTCCACCTTCAAATGCACTTTCAAAGTAAGATGTATCCTCTACTTTTTCCTTGATTTAGTCATGCCTATAGAGGTAATAACTGTCAGTGCCTTCTTCCAGGTCAATAGGATTGGTACTACCCCCATATGGATCATAGGTCCCATGCTAATCTAACTGGTTTCTACTCCTTTATTAGGATCACAGGGTATAGGATTCTCCCTGGTTCCAGTGTAAGATTCTACTCCCCATCCATCGTAATTCCCAACTGGAATACTTGAATTGGATGTTTCCTAAGTTTCCTGTATTACTCTATACTTGTCCAAGGTCTACACGTTTCTATGGCCCATTCTAATAATACTAAGCATAGGTTTCAGACTATGGTCCCTCAAACTTATTCTCTTTATACACCACTTTTGAGAAGACTGTTCTAAAATGCCTAGATTCTCTATATAACTCCTTTTTGCATTTTATTTCTTTAGTAAGATCAACCTAATCCTCAAGGTTGTGTCCAACTCCTGGACTAGAACCTTAATGTGTGTCATGGTAGGTTTTGAGTAATGACCTATTATGACCTATGCATTCGGCATCTCAAGTAGATTCAGTCTGCACAAGTGCAGTATGATCCAACTTAAGTTTATGGAATCTCAAGGTATAGTAGTAAGATTACTACCCACCAATTTCCTTGGATTCTTGTTTTCGAAGCCTAATCATTGCTTCTAGAACTACTATTTGATACATCGCCGCCATACATCTCATCTTTCCTGATGACATTACTTCTCTTATCCCCAACTCTTTTGGTAAGATAAGCACTACACGGTGCTTGACTAACACTTTCCTTTAATGGAAACTATAAACTTTGACAAAAAGTCGAGATTTGTAATTCCATATTCCATAGAAGTTGTCTCAAAAGATTTGTATAATCACCTACATAGTCCTATATATCACTTGAACATAAACTTGGACATTCCGGTTTGGGTACCGAGATGTTATTCCTCATTGTAGATAAGAGATTATAATTGCCCTACTAGATCATAACTTATTATCATTACCCCAATTTGCATCATAATAAAGAATTATCGCACTAGAAACATGACAATGTAATTCTCAAGTGAATACTCATCATATTTCTAGATAACTCTTTACCGTTGCTACATACTTCCTACAAGTTCTACCCATTTAATAGGTTTCCAACCTAAGGTCAAAGCTTTTGCTATGATACCAGCTGCGGTGACCCAGCATACCACTGCATGTTGTAGTATACTATAGTCGTGGACATAGCACTCACGGAGTACCATTCCACAAATATTACATCCTCAGAGTGGTACAACAGAAACAAAGCGGGTCCACATCATACATTATCATTATTACAAACAAAAATTACATGACGACTTTGAGATCCTCGTAGGTCCATAGAGGTATCCCGATGACTCAGGGCTAAACTATAATAACTCAGGGAACAGAATAAAGAAGCAACTATGGTTTATACGAGATTTATTATAGTTAGAGGATAGGGATCTATGCTACTGGACTAGATCACTATATATGCTACAACTACACTTCAGATACGTTGGTCTCCATTCCATAGATGTTTTCGTAATTGTTCCCTTTGACGCTTCCAGATACTTCTGGTTCTTCATAATGGAATTCTTCTTGGTCTTCAGTTGCATATAGTATTTCCTCTTCCTGATCGGTAATGTCTTCAGAATCTAGCAAGGGTTAACAAGATACGTTGAGTACAAGCGTACTCATAAGTACACTAAAAATGAGTGTTTGATGCACTATATCTACAGCCATAGACCATAGGTCATAGGCAATGCAGGTTTTCGTAAACATTTCTTCAAAGGTTGCTTTTATTCTAAAAAGCTATGTCCGTTAGCCTTCACAGGTTTACCAGAACTTTCATGGAGTTCCTTTCCTGCAGCGTGCGCAGCTCCTTCCTGGAACAGGGAGTAACAAGTTACAGTTCTTACACTCTGCAGAGGTGCGTCACTTTACCCATGAGAGATCAAATCCTTGATGCACAACCGGGCGAATCTTTCCCGTCCACACTTCCTATGGTGTGGGGTCCAGTAGATGATCCAAGCCAATCACTGTCCTTATCCGCGACCCCGCATACACCGCAATTGTTGTATGCCCAAACTCAAGGTAGACCTTTCCCCGTATAAAACGGCTATACCTTAGTTAGATACACACAACAAATTAACACTAGTAATCTGTCTTTTGTAAGCCTAGATCCACGGTAGACCTTTCCCCGAATAAAACGGCTATACCCACGATCTGCAATTCACAAATGCCCAGAACAATGTCCAATGCATGCGAAAGGGAGCCGATCCAGCTGACTTCTTTGTCCCATTCCAAATCTCATGGTTAACGCGTAATATACGGCGCGAGAATCACTGGCGACATTGGTTGTTAAGTCCTAGATGATACATTCCTGTGCAGTGGTATTCCAACTGCCAGATTTAATAGATTAGCTGATCATCCTGGATCAGTAACCAATAGTTCACTTTAATTATGAAAATAGGGTTTTCGACCTTTTTGAGATGCAGGTGATGATAACATTGGATTTTCAAAATACTTTACACAAAATAATCAAAGGACATGAGCAAGTGTGAACTTTCCTTGATATAACGAAATATTGTAGTCGAATGTCTCGACTTGACCCTGGACCTCGGGTTCTACAAAAATATCATCATTGCCCGGTAAGGACAATGTTTAAAGAAGCAATATGCTATTATGCATAAGTAATGAGATGCATAATGCAAAATCCCAAGTAATTCTTCAATCATTACCAGTGAGATATATTTATGATTTATTTAAGATTTGCTTTAGTTTATGTTTACTTTATAAGAAGGGTAAACATATAAAATATGAAGAGTAAAGTACAATCATAATATAATTTTAAGGTTCCATGATATTATGTAATTATTACAAAGTTCATGTTTTAAGTTGTTATGTCTTTAAAGAAATGGTATAGTGTTTCTTTTGAAGTGGCAAAAGAATAACATTTGAAGAAAATATTATTTAGGTTAAGTTATCAACTCTGAAGATTAATAGGATTGAAGCTATGGTTTTGCAATAAGGTTTAAATGATTTTGAGTCATTATATATCTTGCTTTGGGTATATTAGACCAAAGTAGACTAATAAAAATATAATTGGACTTGAGATATAGCATTTGTAGCATTATCAATTATTAGGGTTTTTCCTAAGCATAATAAAAATAAAATCTTATAATTATGGAATTTTGTTTTAAAGATGTAAATTCAGCATGTGTAATATTTATAGATCATACTAAGATATTTTTCTTTATAAATAAAAATGGATGGATTTTATTATAATTTATTTAGTGAATTTCAAGTTTGAAAAATATGATTTTTATGAATTGGTATTGATTTGCAAAGAATAACTTTGTAAATCCTTGACTTATAGCTGGTTAAAGATTTTAGAAAGATTATTATAAAGTTAATTGTTTACACCTAGATTTTATATTGAATTATAATTATGGTTTAGACTTAGTTAAAGGATTGTGTTTTGAATATAACTATTTTTCACTTAGGAAATAATATTAAATAATTAACAAAACAATTATCTTATTTTAATAACTTAGATAATTCAAGTTATACGATATAAGAACTTTAAAATGATTGTTGATAATAATATACTTAGTACCCTTTTAGTAAATATACTTGTTTAACTTCTTAAAAATGAATTTTATTTATTTTTAGACATTATCTTTTTTTATGTGAAATTTCTTAATTATTTAATGTCTTTAAATATTTGTTTTATATATATTAGTAAAATTTTAAGTTAGTATTTTTATGAGATAAGATATTTATTTTTATTTACAAAACTAATTTTTATTTATTTTAGAATTTTTCCTAAATTTATTAAATTTCATTTAAATATTTAAGGGTGTTAATATTTATTTGCATTTTATTAAACTTAAATAAATATGAATATATTTTTCTCAGGTGGATATTATTTTAATAAACACTTGGATGTATTAAATATATTTTTAGGGTTTTTCTACATTTTTCTAGAGCTTAAAATGTGTAGAGGGTATTTTAATAATTTCCATTGTTGTTATTATGTAAATTGGACCTAGTTCTTGGGCCCATCTAGCCCAATACCTAGCTCAATCCACCTGTTTGGACTGAGCCGCATAGCCCAACCGACCGAGTCGGTCAACTCGACCCCTTCTTCTCCACGCTGGCTCGTTCCTCACCTTCTCCCTCTCTAGCGACGTGGTGTCGCCGCCGTCGCCGCGAAACCATGGCCGGCGCTGGCCTCCTTGGCCGTCGCCACCGGTCGTCCTCGACGCGCTCCCCTCCGCTACTTCTTCCTATCCAATTCGATCTGTCATTTGATCCCTCTTTCGCTCACCCCCACTGCATTCTTGTTGCTAGGGTTTTGACCTTCATCTCCGGTGTGCTCCGGTGACTTCTGGATGGTGACGGTGGCAGAGTGGTGGTGTCCCGGTGATGCGGAGAGGGTCTGGTGGTGGTGTTTTGGTGGTCGTTGGCCACAATTGCTTGCGGTGACGAGCTGCTGGCGCCAATTTCCGCAGGTTGCAGCTCGGCGCGAGGTTAGCACTCGGTGCTCCCTGTGCCACTTTGCCGCCGGTGTGCCCTCCGTCACCGGTCTGCTTCCTCCTCTCGAGCTTAAGCGAGGACCACCAGTAAGTTTCTCTTCCCCCTTTATTTCTCTCTTTTATTTTCTCTTCCTCATTGCTCTGTACAATCCCTAACTAGGGTGTCCCCTCTGTAATCCTATCAATGGCTCTCTAGGATTCGCCCAACAATGTTGTTGAGCATGTCTTTCTCAACAAGATTTATGTCTAATGCCTTCTGAAACCCTATTAGTTAGATGCTATGATGTTAGTTTAATTAGAGTTAATATTATACTAAGGCAACAGATGGCCTTTCTTCTAAATTGATTACAGTATAAATGATTGGATCCCACCATGTGTTTAAATTCAATTCAGTGAGCTTTTTGTGTATCTAGATGGATTGATACTTGGGTATAAAGTACTAAAGCTTTGCTTTAGTAAGTAGTTCCTGGAATCTACTATATATGTATGTTATCTTAAATGACTATCTCTTAAGAGTGACTATGGATTTGTATCTAAAGATGATTCCTAGAAGCATTTCTAGGAAAAAATGACTTTTTTCTTGTGTGAATTCTGGTATAAGTGATACCTCCTGTAGGGTATAGTTGATTGATTACTGCTTCTGTGATGTTGGAATTGTAAATTTGCTTCCAGGTGTTCCCTTGACCTATAAATCTGATACTGGTTATGCTTAGTTAAATAGCAGGTTCTGCTATCTAACCATGTGTCACTGTGGTGCATTCAATTGGAATTTGCATAGTGTTATATGTAATATCATGCGTTACTTGTGTCCTAAATATTGTCCCTGTGATAGTGGAATTATATATGACTCCTAGATGTGTTGACTAGGAGAATGATTTACTTAATGGAGCCGAGACTCAAAAATGAAGTAGCAACATAAAAATATGACCTAGTGTAATACTAGGGAAATGATTAATCTTTTCTAGCTAAAATTTCTAAGTGGTTATTTAGTTAATCTGAAGGGTGGCTTCTGCTAATATGGTGCTACTATTGTGATGCCTCCTTGGAGTGTACACAATAGTCTGATCATCTCTAGCATGATCAGATGTCATAGATTTGGCTAAATTTGATGAGATTCATAAGATAAGTGATGGAAAGAAAATTATTTTTGTCTCTTCCCATGATATCTAAATTGAGGCTTTAAGTTTGTAAGATTAAGCATGGAAGAAAGATGCTTTGTTTGGGAGCTTAAGAAATAAATGATCTTCCTGTCATTTGTACAATGAAGAAATTTATGGATATGATTCCTAGAACATTTACTAGGAAAATGATTTATGTGGACTGAGTTGCCATTGTTGCTAGAGAGAAAACTTCTGTAATATGGCTATGCTATTGTGGTACCTCCTTGAGAGTGAGCACGACAGCATAGATCATTTACATGATCTGTTATACTTTGATTTAACAGAATGTTGTTCTATGTCCTTGCCGATGATGCTAAGTCTGAGGCTTTACTTGTGTTGCACATGATCATAAATCATTTTTGCCTTGCATCTGATTTGTCTAATGTCTAATTACTGTCATTAAGGCAATATCTTATGATTCCTAGATGTATCTATCTAGGAAAATGATTATGTGGTGATATCCTCTTGTGTTGTGTAGATTCACTAGTGAGATGCCACTGTGATGCCTCCATTAGGATGTAACACGGTTTTACCTACTGGATCTTTTTAAAATTTCCAATTATAATGCGGAAAAAGAATATCATCCAGTTTGGATGATCTAGATGCACCACCCTAATATTTGATCTTGGTCAATGATGCACAAGGCTGAGGCCAAACTCTTAGAGAGATAAGAATACACACATGTGTTTCCATATCCTGGGATGATCTTGTACTCCATTTGAGTACAGATCTGAGGATACAACCACTAATACACCTATCATGCCTATACTATTAAGAATGGATAATATGCATGATTTCTGGATGCCAACTTGTTATTGTAGAGTGGATAATGGAGTTTGGTGAGGTTGGATTGATTAGACTGGTTTGATCTGCTGTTCTTGCTCTAAATTGATCTTCTCTTCCTTGTTACTGGTTTGGTCTTGTTCCAGACTTGACCTTGATGCTTGATGTCCTCCTCCTCCCTGATCTTCTGCTGTGCTGAGAAAGAATTGATGGTACAGATGGCTTATCTTCTCCTTCTAATACATGCCTTACTGTGTTGACAACACACACATTTGCATGTGTTGTGTGAGCTGTTGGTGTGCTTGCATCACTCAAATGGATCAGATCGACTGGAACTAGATATTTTGCTGGGTATTACTATTTTACTTTTACCTTCTTCTCAATTGGTAAAATTTGCCCCTGTTTGCCTATGATGTGGTTCTAAGGCCAGATTTGGAATAAGAACAGATACTACTCCATTTGGCCCTCATTTTACTCTGCTCAATGATGTAAATAGCAATGCATTTCATTGCTAAACTAAGAGCAAAACTAATCAGTACTAACCCCTTTATTTTTGTCTTATTAGTATTTGTTTGCAGGTACCAAGAGGAAATACATGAAGGTCCATACTAGATGTAAAAATTAGTTTTAGGTGTTTTCTTTTTTATCCAATATTGTAAATTCCTTTTATGACAAGAAATTATATAGAGGTATTGTAATGCATTAATTTATCTTATTATTATTGTATCCATTTCTTATTATTTCTTTGTTGTAAAAGAATAATGTAATTTATGTATATAATCTTTTAATAAAGAATTACTCTATTTATTTAATTATTGTAATTCATTTTCCATTTTTATTCACTTATTTGTTTTAATTGTAACATTCCTTTATTATTATATTGTAAAGAATATTGTAATGTTGGATTTTAATAATCTTTATACTTTTATTTATAATACTTGTATTTTTATTATTGTGAATAATTGTTTATAAATCAAATTGCTCCCCTCATAACTCCAGAAAACAATATAGGTCATGTCAAAATTCATCTTACCCCCTCTTGATGACACTAAACCTAATTCATCGGAGTGCGAATTCTGATCACTCTAGTCTTTTAATTTGGCAAAAAAATTACCCGGATTTTCAAATGCATGCATGCAGATGCAAAAAATCCTTAATCTACCCTTTGTTTAGTCCTAAATGCTGGGATGTTATAGTCGGATCATGCCCCTTTACTTTTATCTTTTAGATCGCCACCATGGAAGTCTATGAATGAGTTTAAATTTGAACTCGGTTGGATGATCTGTGATGTCTTCTACGAGATGGTTAAGGCTATTTGGGAGAAACCGGTTGGTGGCCAAACGCCTATCCTATGATTGAATAACAAAATGCGTGCTTTACGCAAGTTCCTTCATGGTTGGGCCATGAACACAACTGGGATCCTAAAAATGAAAAAAATCGCCTTACATCTATTATTGATGACTTAGAGGCTTCCGCGGAAGTCAAGCCGTTAACTGCACAAGAAATTGAGCTTAAAAGCCAATCGAATACAGAGATAGCCCGACTACTGCATGAAGAGGAACTCAAATGGTACCAACGCTCTAAAGCAAAGTTCATTCTGGAAGGAGATGGGAATACTAGGTACTTCCATGCTGTTGCCAATGGCAAGCATAAGCATAAACTTATTCACTCTCTGATCCAAGATGAAGGTATGATTGAGGGACAGGAGCAACTGAAGTTGTATATTACAGCTTATTATAAATCCTTGTTTGGGGCCCTAGTGGAAAATTCATTCTCTCTGGATGAGTCAAAAAGGCCGACATTCCTCAAGTTTTTGATGATGAAAATAGCTTTTTGACTTCCTCATATACCGAGGAAGAAGTTAAGATAGCGGTTTTTCAAATGGAACATAGCAAAGCGCCAGGGCCTCATGGCTTCCCAATGGAATTTTACCAGAAATTCTGGGACGTCATCAAGGAGGACCTGATGAATTTGTTTGGATTTTTACAAGTCGGCCAATTGGATCTCTTTCATCTGAACTTTGGCAATATAATTTTACTGCCTAAGGTTAACAATGCATAACGTATACAACAGTATTGCCCAATCTGCTTTCTTTAGTTTTAAGATTTTTACTAAAGTTACCACGATTAGACTTAACTCAGTGGCTAATCATGTTGTTAGTCCGTCTCAAGTTGTGTTCATGCAAGGAAGAAATATCCTAGATGGTGTGGTAATTCTACATGAAACAATCCATGAACTACACTCAAAAAAAATTAAATGATGTACTATTCAAGATTGATTTTGAGAAGGCATACGACAAATTTAACTGGTCTTTCCTCCAGCAAACACTCCGTATGAAAGGTTTTTCAGAGGAGTGGTGTGCTCTTATTCAGTCGTTTGTGTCTGGGGGTAGTGTTGCCATTAAAGTAAATGAGGATAGTGGCAAATACTTCTAGACAAAGAAATTACTGAGACAAGAAGATCCATTATTGCCTTTACTATTTAATATAGTGGCTGATATGTTGGCTATCCTTATTGAGAGAGCAAAGGCTGATGGTCAAATTGAAGGATTAGTTCCACATCTTATTGATGGAGGTATTTCTACTCTTCAATACACTGAAAATACAATCCTTTTTATGGAACATGATCTGGAGAAGGCTAAGAATCTGAAATTAATTTTATCAGCATTCAAACAACTATCCAGACTTAAACTTAACTTCCATAAGAGTGATTTGTATTGTTTTGGGCTAGGCCCAAGACGAGGCCCATCTATATGCTGAACTTTTCAGCTGTAGTCAGGGGCAATTTCCAATCAACTATTTGGGAATACCGATTCATTATCGGTGGCTCACAATAGCAGAGTGGAAACTTGTTGAGGAAAGGCTACAAAAGTGTCTTAATAGTTGGAAAGGCAAATTGTTATCCCTTGGTGGAATACTAGTACACATAAATTCAGTACTGATTAACATGGTACTGTATATGATCTCGTTTTTCCAAATGCCAAAAGGTGTCTTGAACAAAGTGGATTATTTCCACTCAAGATTTTTTTGCAAGGGGATAGTGAGAAAAAGAAGTATCAGAACTTCTGAAGCTTTTTGATGATATTCTCAGTGCGAGGGAATACCTACTGCGCGAACTACACTCCCCGCACGATTTCCGAGGCATGAGGCTCCTCTGAGGAGACCGTTGGTCGGCCTCCGGCGTGGGATCTGCATGGACTCCTCAGGGGGTTGTTGGAAGATCACCTACTCTGGTGTGACCACGGGTCGTAAGTTTCTTGAGGGTTCACTCGTTCTCTCGGCTGATTCTTGGCTGGTTCTTCCCAATGCCAAAGGCTCTCCTCTTGAGGGCAGATGTTTGGAAAATGGGGAGAAGATTTCTATTGGATCTGTTTTGAGGTTCCCCTCTCACCTCTCTCGGGTCAATGATTTTTGGTGCCTACATCTGGATTTCTTGGTAGATCTCCTACCATCTCTAGAACAGATGAGGACACTGGTTTTAAATGGCATGCTCTTTGCTCCTCCTTGCCGGCTGATGATCTAGAGCCTACTAAAGGTTTTTTGATGCTTTTCCCTAGTGCAAACATATTAGTTCTTCTCAACCATAATGAGGTGGTCATTGATGATAGATATTTGATCCAAGCTGAGGTTGTGGGCACTGGTGTTTCTATTGATCTTCAAGTTAAGAGGGTTGTGGTTGGCACCCAGATCTTTCCTAGCTCTTCGGTTATGGAGAATTCTCTCAAAGTCAAGAAGATAGTGCCAAAAACCCTGGATTTCACCAAGGATTTTCCTAAGGAGTGTCTTCAAGAGGATGCTTCAATGAAACGACCTGCCCTAGATTTCTCATTATGGCAGGAATTTGAGAAGATGCTTTTCGATAAATTCAAACACCAAGTTAACTTTCTTGGTGGTTTCAGAAAGAAGCCTTTCTATTTGGTTTGTTCTTTTGGAAGAGCAAATTTAAATTGGATATTCATACGGTTGGTCTTGCACTCCAAGCTTGTTTTGGTGGTCTGGCTTCTAAATTCCAAGTGAGATTGCTGTAAGATAGAACTTTTCGTTTCTCGGTTGCTTCAAGGGCGGTGGGCTTTGAAATCTATAATATTTCAAAATTTTCATGTGAGTCTTTTGTGGTTCATGTTAATCTTCGGGGTAATGGTGGCCCAAATTGGATTTTTGAAGAAAAAGAATTTTACAAAGAATCTGCTGGAGATTGGAAAGTTGTCACGTTCAAAAAGAAAAGCCCCAAAAAATCTCTGTTGAAACATGGGAAAAATGTTCAGTCAGTTTTCCAACGGCTCAAATTTCCGATTGATGCTGCGGTTTCTTCGCCTGATCTTGCTGGCAGCAGTAAGTGTGATATCATCTCGAGTAATCAAGGCAGATCTTACGCGCAGGTTCTCGCTGATAGCGGTGTTAAACCCGTGGTAACGCCAGTCGGGTCAAAAGGTGGCGATAATCGCGCGACATTTAAGCTCCCTGGTCTTATTCCTTTTCTGAAATTTCCTTCATTCCCAAAATGTTTGTGGCCCGACAACTCTTACACTGGGTGGTTCAAGGCCCAGCAAAATCCTTATTTCGGCCCACTGTGTACAACGGTTTTAAAGAGTTCTCCATTTCATTGCAAAAAACAACTGCTTGATTCCCTGTCCCCTCAACTCCCTCGCCTGTAGAAACCCCAACCCTGCGTTGCTCGTCGCCGGCGAGGTCCGACTCAATGGCCAACATTCCGATTGACCCTGCGCCATTCTTGCCGAATGGCTTTCAAGTGCTGCAAGTGGCTGAAAGAACCCGCGTCAAGAGGGTGGTGGATCCGCGACGGTCAAGGACCCATGAACAGTATGATATCGCAACCATTAATCCCCTCCCTCTTGGTCAGGTCCCTTTTCTGAATATTCAAGAGATGCTAGTTGATTTCCTCAATAATGAGGCTCGGGTGCACTTTCGGGATGTTCAGGCATGTCCTTTTGGGGCCGCCTATGTGCAATTTCATCATGTTAGCGACAGGGACAGGCTCATCGCGGCCAGTCCTATCCCTTTCCAGGACGTGCATGTATCTTTTGTTAAGCACAATGAGGGGGAATTGGAGGAGAGCACAGTTCAACAACGAGTGTTGGGTAATGCTAGCTGGCCCCCCTTGGACCACTGGCACACTAAAGATCTGAATGCGGTTTTTGCTGACATTGGGAAGGTTCTTCTCTGGGAGCGGGACCAGGACCATAAGGGAAGGATTCTTTCGAAAATTCGTGTTACTGATCTGGTGGATATTCCCAAGAGTGTCAGGTTCACTATTGGCGATTTGGTGGAGTCTGAATCTTGGACCTTTTCTGTTGAGGTTTTGCAGAGTGACTTGCTTGGGGGGGGGGGGACCTGAGGAGGACCCACTTCCGGCTGACAATGAGGACCCACATCCCCTGCCTGTCTTTGGGCCCCAGATCCCCCCCTCCTCCACCTCCCCCACCTGCTCCTATGGGTTAGGCTGGTGGTTGGGGTCAGTGGTTGGTTCCTGTGCAGGACCCTGCTCCTGGTGGGAATAACAATGAAGGTTGGGATCCTTGGGAAGCTGCTGCTGCCCCAGTTCAAGGCCCTGTGACTGCTCCTGGTGAAGACATTCCCGTGGATGATCATAATCTTCTCCCCATGATGTTAACAGTGCAGTTACTGGTGCTATTCTTGTTAATGATTGGGAGTCAGATGATGATGACTCTGTGAATGCTGATCCAGCAGTTGTCGAGGGGCATGCAGCTGTTAAGGAGCCTCAGGGTGTTGGTATTGGGGAGGGCCTGCAGAACATCCTCCAAAATTATTTGGAGGAGGATGAAGCAAATTCTGATGAAGATGGGATGGTGGAGAGCCCCATGTACACTGGTGTTGAGGCTGGAGAGAATAATGACTGGATGTTGGAAGATCAGCACCTCCTTTCCCCTAATGAAGCTCATCTTCAGGTTGGAATGGTCAGAACTTTTGTTGCCATCCCTGATGTTCATGCTGCAAAGCAGGGCTTCTCTCAACAAGGTTTGGAGCTCTGGGAAAGTTACTTTGCTCCCCATATTCAAAAGGATTCTTCTTCAAAGGACTCACTTATGTGTGAAATTCCAGTAAGTTGGTTCAATTTTATTACTCTCATGCTTGCTATTCCTGAGAAGTTCAATTGGGTCAAGAGCTTTCTTACTTCTCCTTTATGGGAAATTATTAAAGAACCTATTGTTGAGGAGAATTCAATCTCTTTCATCATTCCTAATGAAAGCATTTCACAGATGGAACCTCCTTGTCTGGGCATTGAGGCCAAGCAGTCCTCCTGCTCTCCTTCCACTCCTTCCAGAAAGAGAAAGGGCAAGGAACCTCTAGTTGAATCTGAGGTGAGAAGGAGTCCTAGAATTGTTGAATTAAATGGGGGTTTCAAAAGTCAATTTCTGACTGTCTGACTTGCAATGGTGCTCCACCCTGTTTAAAGTCTAAAGTTGTTAAAAATCTTGCTGCCTCTTTCTGCAAGGTAAAGGATGGTGACCTGGAGAAGACGTTGCTCAAGAAAGGGAAGGCCATTGAAGTGGCAGTCAAATCTCCTTCAAAAGGCACTATCAAGGGGAATGGATCCTCAAGCTTGAAACTTGGAGGCAAGAAGAAATCTGGGGCTGCTGGTACCTATGGTGAGCAAGCCAAGAAGAAACCCTCAACTTAAGTGTTTAATTTATCACAAGTTGTCTTTTGCTGGAGCCTTGTTGGTTCCCTATTTTGAAACCTCTAATAGTGGTCGACTAATGTGTTTGCTACCTAATGTGTTCATGGATGTTGAATCTGTCAGTGGGTTTATGATGTGGAATGCATTTTGCCTATTTGGTTGTGATCTCTTCAGTTGGGTGATGACATTGGTTATATCACCCCTTAACATAATCCCCAATTTGGTTTTTTAATGGATAATAAAAGAATATGGAAGATTCTGAATTGGACCATCATGGGCATTAATTTAGATAAAAAATGGGTTGCCCTTAGAAATAAGATTGATGAATCTGGTTGTGACATTATTTGTCTCCAAGAAATTAAGAGGTATGTGGCATCCCGCAAAACCACTACTAGAAAATCGCGTTGTTTTTGTGCATTGCATCGTCATCATCATGCATTGTTTGCCTAAAACTATTTTCGCAAAGCTTGTTTTGTTTTCTAAAACGCCCCGTCTTGTTTTCAAATTCAAACCCGGGTCTCCGGAATATTTTGTTTCGTCTAAACACAGATTGCAAACGCCCCGTTTTAATTAAATAAAATGTTTAATTATTTTTGTGGGGCAGTCGAACGGGCCGAATGAACCGAACGACCACCCCAGAAAATACAATCGGTCCAACCTAATTCCTAATCTACCAGCCCTAGTCTACCCACACCCCCTCCACCTCACCCCAGCCTATCATCTCTCGCCACCTCACCCTCATCCCAACCCCCACCCAACCAGAGGCTGCCAACTCACCCCCCCTCTCCTTTTCCCTCTCTCTCTCCTCTCTCTCCCTCCTCACACGCCTACCCAGCCACACACTCTCCACCACTCCCTGCCTCACCCGGTCCAAACTCCCCACCTGCCGCACCGATCCCCACGCCGCCCCTGGGACCCACCCGCACCGCGCGGCCCACCCCCCACCACGCGCTCCCTCCACTGTTCCTCTTCTTCCCCCGCTCGTCTCCCTCCCCTATTCCTCTTCTTCCCCCGCTCGTCTCCCTCCCCTGTTCCTCTTCTTCCCCCGCTCGTCTCCCTCCCTCCTCTCTGCGTGCCCCGCTCGCTCCGTCCTGCCCCCCATCTCTGCCTCGCCGCCGGCCCATACCGTCCCCAGGCAGCCGCGCGCGCGCCGCCGTGCTCCTCTCTCTCCACCCCGTCGCCTCCCCTCCGGCCGGCGACCCCCTCACCCGAGCTTCCCCCGCGAGCTCCTCCCTCCCGTCCCGCTCCTCCGGCCACCAGCCACCGTCGCGGCTCCCGCTCACGCCGCCTCCACCGCTCCCTCAACCGCGCGCCGCCCCGCTCGAGCGCCCTCGTCCCCGCCGCTCGCCGGCCAAGCTTCCTCCTGCGTCGACCCCGCCTCTCTCCCGAGCTCCTCCCGCCTGAGCTTCGCCCTCCGTCGCCGGTCACGAGCCCCTCTGCCTCAACGCGCGCGCGAACCCGCACCTTCCCTTTCTCCTCCGGCCGCCGCCGGCGCAGCAGCGCGCCCGCAGGCCGCAAGGTCCCACCGCCGGCGCCGCCCCCCTCCCTCCAACCTCCGCTCGCCGCGCCGCTTCTCCGCTGCCGGCCGTCGCCCCTTCCGTCTGCCGCCGCGCCGCCAGGGTGCCAACAGTGTGGTCAGCTGCCGAAGGGTTCTCTGTTCGTGGTTTTGCCGTCTCTATTGGTACCCTATGTCCCGGTGGTGTGATGAAGCTTCCTAGTACCATGCAGTCACCAAAATCCTTCTCGGCAGAGCCTTCATCGTCATCTGACGGACAAGTCCGCCATACGACGAAGAACCCGATGGATTATGAGATGATGCGTGCGGGGTACTGGCGCCGAATGTCAAGATCTTCCTAAGGGCGACAAGATCGTCAAGAGGGAACCCTGATCCCAGAGTCTGAGGAGCCGAAGATCGTTCCTCGCCAAGACCCGGATCCGAAGACCGCCAAGATCGCCACCGGTTCAACAAGCGCTCCGCCCCGGACACCAATTTCTGCACCCCGAATGTCAAGACCGACTCGATGGCGCGGACCCGACAAGAGCTTCGCAACGACAAGAACGACAGCGACCAGGAGAATCCGATGCGCCCCCGGCGCCAAACCAAGCCCTGCTTCCCGGATGCCGAGGACACCGACACAGAACAACAATATCTACTTCGCGGACACCGTGCGACAAGATCTACCCAGTAATCCGAGAACGATCCCGGAGTCCGAGAACGCCTCCGTCGAACCCTGAACCCTGAGACCGACCCCGAACCCCGGAACCAAGACCGTCGAGACCCCTAAAGTGAGACCCTTATTCGAACCTCTATTTTATAAATGTTATATATAAAACCTGTTGCATATTAAATTGTTCATGCATGCATACTTGTCATGTGGTTTGGGGGCCTTATGCCGATTCACCTAATAATTAAATATGGGGCCCATATGCGGGCAAATCTAGCCTTATATTGGCCTCATTTAAATTTGTGCAGCGAACCGGTGATATATTCTGCTTTGTTAAACAACATTTAAATTGCGGGGTATCTAAACAACATGAACCGTTTGATTAATTGTCGGGACCCCGGTTCCGCTTAATCCTGCATAATCGCATCGCACCCTTGCCATGTCATGCATCATACATGCATCATGCCCGATCTTTGCCGTAGTATTAAATATTGCATCCGGTGTTTCTCCTAGTGTTTTGCTTCTTCGCGGATAAGGCCGTTGAGTTGATGCGAGTGTCGACCCGATCTTCGGTTGAACCTTCGACAATGTTTTCAGGCGAGCATCTCCCCCTTTCTACCTATCTTACTTTTATAGTATTTATTCCTTTCTGTTGATCTATTGCTATCTGTGTTGCGATGCTTTAGTTTCCGTACCTGGATATACCGTGCAGCCCTATATTGCCTTGGACACATCCTATTACCTGTTGTTTGGTAGATAGATGGACTTGCGCGTCGTAGTCGCTTGCTCAAGTGCTGTTGCGTGTCGTCCAGTGCCACAGTTGTTGATGTTTTGCCGCATGTTGATGTTGGAGGTGATCATAGTTTTACTTATTGTTCACTTTAATTCCTGTTTAACAACTAAAATTGAAGTAAGCAGAGGCATCGGTGGGTGATAGATAATATTTGGTTTCCGAACGCCCACTTGTGTCCCGTAGGACCCCGAGTACTTGATACCTGTTCCTTGATTTATCGCGCTATCCACATCCGGGAGGTATATGGGACCCCCCTGAGCCAGAGCTTGATTCAGTCTTATTTCTTGGGGCCACAAACTAGTTTGAGGTTTTATTTACTATCCTGTACTTATGCCATGCTACTGCTTTATTTACGATTGTGCGACAGATAGCACCTGTACTGTTTTGGATCGGGACATGATTCCGCGGTGTCGACAAGCCCAGTTTTGGGTTCCCAGTCGTTCACAGCCGTATACCCAAATCTTGAGTCCGTCTCGGAGCTTGCTTACTTCGTTGCGGGTAGCTTAATGGGGTGGCCCCCTGAAATATTTCTGAATCCTGTGATTGCTTTGTCGTGAAAGCCTCGTTGGGTTTTGATTTGGTTTTTCCGAGGTTGATCGAGTGTGTGTTGCTATTGGTGCACCCCGGCCGGGTAAAACTTTCTGAAAGCCGTGTCCGCGGTTATGGACGACTTGGAGCACAGTATCTCGACCATAGACAAGCATAACTAAAGTTTATTGCTATAAATTTGACTTTATAATGACTAGTAGTCAGCTTCACTACAATGGAATGGCTAATTAATACTGCCCACAATTGCTTGTTGGAGTGTCGCTTGCGACCATTGTACCTGACTAGTAAGTATTGCAACTACAACGGAATGGCTGAATAAAAGTATCAACAACTGCTGGGTTTTGGGTTTATCTCATGCTATCTGTATCTGATTAGTAATTGTTGCAACTACAACGGAAGGATTAACTAAAAGTGCCCACTGCTTATTTTATCAGGATGATTATCTATACCTGACTAGTAATTGCTGCAACGATAACCGAACAAATAAAATTGCCAACTGTGTGAGTTCCTCGGTTGACTTCCTCGTTTGGTCTCGAGGGGGAAACACCAGGATGGGTATGTTTGGTGTTCGCTTCAGGTTGGATCCGAATAGGTCATTCTTCCCCCTCTCCGATAACCGCCAGTTGTTTCGAGTCTCTATAGGTTGTTCAGTGCATGCTGCCGTTGCCGCTCAGTCCACCATACCTATGTAGGCGAGGACCGCCGAATTCTAGTCTCGCCGTGTACTGGCCTCAGTACTGACGCTCCTCTTTTTCCTTTGCCCTTTGTCGGCACCCCTTTTGTTTAAGAAGGTTTTGAGATCGACGTCGTTAGCAGGGTTACCCTTCCGGCTTGGCCTGGGCAGGGTTATGGACGCCATTGGTTAATCTTCAGGGCTCTTAGCCCCATTTGCCTCTTGTCCGTAGTCGGACGCTGTGTCAATTTCAAGGTGATTTGGATCTTTGTATATTATATCTGTATTCTTGACTCTTTGAGTCGCTGTTGTATATATCTGTTCTGTGGGTCCCATCGAGGACTGTTGTGTAATGTTATTACTTCGTTTTCCACCCGCACGAAAGTGCCTGGTGGGCACCTTTGAATCGTTTCTATGCGGGTTTGGCGGGTTTTCGCTAAAACTTGCATAGGTCCGATTCTGAGGGTGTTACAAGGTAATATTTTGATATCTCTTACATCAGAAAATTCCGTCCCTCCAAATTTGCCAAATTTGAATTCCTTCCCATCCAGGGGGGCTTCTGGGGGTTTGATTATCATTTGGAATAGCTCTCTGTTCTGGGCAACTATCTTTCCAAAATGAGTTCTCCATCTCCATTACCTTGACCTCTCTCTTGTCCAATGAAACCTGGATTCTCACCAACATTTATGGGCCATGCTTAGCTGAAAAAAGCTGATTTCTTTTAATGGTTTGGAAATATTGATATGCCTCATGATATGGATTGGCTCATTGTGGGTGATTTCAATTTTATTAGAAAACCCTCTAACAAAAACAGGCAGGGGGTGATGTGAATGATATGCTCCTTTTTAATGAAGCTATTAGCAATCTGGGACTCATAGAATTACCCCTTAAAGGTAGAAAGTTCACATGGAGCAACATGCAAAAGGAACCCCTCCTGGAAAGGCTGGACTAGTTTTTTACATCTGCTTCCTAGACTCAAAGATATCCTTCAACTTTTTTTGTCCCTCTTACTAAGCCTACCTCTGACCATCTGCCTTGTGTCATCTCTATTGGCACAATGATTCCAAAATCCCAGGTTTTCAGATTTGAGAATTACTGGATGCATCATAGTGATTTTAAAGCAATTGTTCAAAATGCCTAGAACATACCAGTTGGTTTCCCTGATTCTGCTAAAAAAATTAATGCTAAATTCAAAAATGTTAGAAGGGGGCTAAAGATCTGGGCAAAAAATGCCTTGTTTGAAAGCTCAAATTAGTAATGTCAATGCCACTATTGATCTCTTGGATGTCTTGGAGGAAATGAGAACTCTTACTGTTCTGGAATGGAATCTCAGAGAATTACTGAAAAATCTTGTAATCTCACTTCTTCAAGACCAAAATGCTTATTGGAAGCAAAGAGGAAAAGTCAAATGGGTCAAGTTGGGTGATGAGAACACAAAATTCTTTCATTCAAAAGCCACCATCAGCTTCAGGCATAACTACATCTCCATGCTCAAAGATGGCTCTAATGAAGAGATTCATGATCATTCTGGTAAAGCTGATCTTGTCTGGAATGCTTTCAAATATAGAATGGGCACCTCTGATAAGCCTGAAATGCACTTTAACCTTAGTGAGGTGGCAGGGGAGTGCTTGAGTCAAGAGGAGAGTGATGTTTTAGAAGAGCCATTTTCTGATAAGGAAATTGAAGGTGTAGTCAAGGAACTTCCTAATGACAAGTCTCCTGGCCCTGATGGTTTTAATAATGAATTCATTAAGCAATGTTGGCCCATTATTAAGGAGGATGTTAAACAACTCCTTGTGGATTTCTATGAAGGCAGGACTTCCTTGGAATGTATTAATGCATCTTTTATCACCCTCATTCCAAAAAATGAGGCCCCTTTGACACCTGCTGATTTCAGGCCTATTTCACTGCTCAACAGTGTCTTCAAGATTATAACCAAGCTCCTGGCTAACAGACTTCAAAAAATTATCCTCAAACTTGTCCACAAAAACCAATATGGATTCCTAAAACAAAGATCTATCCAGGACTGCTTAGGATGGGCTTTTGAATTCCTTGATCAGTGTCACAAATCCAAGGAAGAAATTTTAATTCTGAAGCTTGATTTTGAAAAGGCTTTTGATAGAATTGAGCATTCCACAATCATTAATATACTCAAAGCCAAAGGTTTTGGTGAAAAATGGATTAATTGGATCCAGTTGATCTTTGGATCTGCTCATCCTCTACTTTGTTAAATGGAGTGCCTGGGAAAATATTCTATTGCAGAAGAGGTGTAAGGCAAGGGGATCCTTTATCCCCACTCCTATTTGTCCTTGCTACTGATCTTCTCCAATGCATTCTCAACAAAGCAATGAGCCTTGGGCTTCTCTCCCTTCCTCTTGAAGGTGTGTTCTGTCCAGATTTACCTGTAGTACAGTATGCAGATGACACCTTATTAATCCTTAAGGCTGACTCAAAGCAATTAATGTGCCTTAAATCTCTCCTTCATACTTTTGCCCTTTCCACTGGACTCAAGGTTAATTATTCTAAATCTAGTATGATGCCAATCAACATGGATTCTGAGAGGCTAAGACATTTTGCTAGTACACTCTCCTGCCTCACTGGTTCACTACCCTTCACTTATCTTGGATTGCCTTTAAGCATCAACAATCCTGTAGTGGAACATTTTCTGCCTATTGTCCAGAGAGTGGAGAGAAGATTATGTGGGATTGCTGATTTTCTAAACTATGGGGGGAAATTACAGTTAGTTAAATCTGTCTTATCCTCTCTTCCCATTTATTATATGAGTTGCTTTGAGCTTCCTGTCTCTATTAAAGATCAGCTGATTAAGTATATGAGGCAGTGCTTGTGGAGGAAGAAAACCACTAATGTCCAAGCTAGAGGACAAGCTCTAGTGGCCTGGAATAAAGTTTGTAGACCAAAGAATCATGGAGGTTTGGGTGTTCTTGATCTTAACATTCAAAACTCAGCTCTTCTTCTGAAAAATTTGGATAAATTCTACAATCACAAAGATATTCCATGGGTTCATCTTGTCCGGAACACTTACTACTGCGATGGTAAATTGCCTGGAAGAAGTTTGGAGGGATCCTTTTGGTGGAAGGCTCATCTGAAATTAGTTGACATATTTAAATGAATTGCAAAGTGCTCGGTGGGAGATGGAAAATCCACCCTCCTCTGGACTGATATGTGGAAAGATAAATGCTTACAGCACAAGCTTCCTCATCTACTATCTTATGTAAAAAATCCACACATTTCTGTCTGTGAGTTCTTGCAGGCACCCAACATGCAAGATCACTTCTTTCTTCCTCTGTCCCAGAAAGCTTACTTTGAATATCAATGCCTTGAGCAAATTATCAGTGATGGAATGCAGGGAGAAACTGACAGCTGGAGCTACATTTGGGAAGTGCTCTTTTCTCAGTCAAAAAGGCCTATTCTTCATTATCTGGATATCAGACAGTTCAACCCCATTTTTCCTGGTTGTGGAAGTCTTCTTGCCAGCAAAAACACAAGTTCTTCTTCTGGCTTTTGCTTCTTGATATACTAAACACCAGAAATCTTTTGAAGAGGAAAAGATTCTCTCTGACTACATATGATTGTGTGTTCCATGGTTGCACCAGTGAGGAAATGTTACTTCACTTATTCTGGGACTGTTCTTTTGCAAAAGCATGCTAGGATGAAATTTGCCCTGTCTGTGACAATGTCATAAATCTCTTGGAGGCGTTGACTAGTATTAAAAGCAGGCTAAAAGTCCCCTTTGCAATGGAAATCATTATGCTTGGGGCTTGGGACATATGGATGTGCATAAATAATGAAATCTTTAACAACAAGCGTGCTTCCCTTGATGAATGGAGGGCTATTGTTTCTCAGGAATTAAGATGGGTCCTGTGTAGAATTAAGAAAAAGTATTACCAGGACCTCAAAGCCTGGATCAACAACAACTTAGATAGGAGATAGTTAACCATGGTGTTTTTCCCTCTTTGAGGTGGCCTGGAACTTGTAAATATCTGCTACTTGTAACTCATTATGATTTATAAAAATTGCAGTGGGGTTTTTACCCTACAGTTTACCCTAAAAAAGTATCAATTGTCCAGATGGAATGTGGTTTGCCGCCCGAAGGAATATGGTGGACTAGGCATACACGATTTGCAAGTCAAAAACACCGCGCTTTTGGGCAAATGGCTTTTTAAACTACTTACTAAAGATGGTGTTTGGCAAACCATGTTATGGAAGAAATATGTGGGGTCCAAAGATGTGTCTCAAGTGGTTTGGAAACCCGGTGATTCACATTTTTGGGCAGGTCTTATGGCCACCAAAAAACATTTCTTTCGTTTTGGTGCTTTCGAGATTAAGGATGGATCACAGATTAGGTTTTGGAAAGATAAGTGGCTTGGCCAAACTACTCTTCGCGAACAATATCCAGCTCTATATTCGATTGTTAGACACAAAGGAGATACAATTTCCACAGTGTTGGAGGATAGTCCTCCGAATGTGTCTTTCAGAAGAAGTCTCATTGGTGGTAGACTGATATCTTGGAACATTCTAATTTTACGATTATCCACGATACAACTGTCAGACAGTGTTGATGTGTTCAAATGGAAATTACTAGAAAGTGGTAAATTTTCTGTTGGCTCACTTTATAGAGCTTTGGTCAAATCTAATTTCCTAGTCGATGATAATAGTAAGATTTTGAAAATAAAAATAACTCTTAAGACAAAAAAAATTGCATGGTATTTACGTAAAGGTGTAATTCTAACAAAGGATAATGTTGCAAAGAGGAATTGGCATGGAAGTACTCAGTGCGTTTTTATCATCACGATGAGACAATTTGACACTTATCCTTCCAGTGTAAATTCGCTCGCTCTATATGGTCATTCATCCAAATAGCTTCTGATTTATCTCCTCCAAGTTCAGTAACCAATATATTTGGTAATTGGTTGCATGAAATTGTTGATAAGTGCAGAACTTTTTTTAGGGTGGGAGCGCTTGCCATTATATGGTCTCTATGGCTTGGTAGAAATGACAAGATCTTTAATAACATTGTGTCATCTCCTCTACAGGTTATCTATCGAGCCCCGGCTTTCCTTCAATCATGGACTATTCTCCATCATATGGAGTTTCACGACTTATTTATGGAGGGATGTACGCGATTGGAGGATACAGTGAGGGATATTTTCTCCTGACACAGATGGCCGCGTGATTTGAGTATTGATCTACCTTAGATTAAAAACTTTTTTCGTTAGTGGCTTTGTGTAATGCTTGTCTACAATTTATTTTATAGTTCTGTCGTTTGCGTGGTTGTGTGAATCTATGCAGAGGTCGGGTGTAAACATTAAATATTTTCGTTAATATATGCGCCCATTTCCACACAAAAAATGAAATAGGACTTTGCGTTAGTGATTTCTCTTGCTCGTGTTGGGCCAAAGAATATATGTAGGATCTACGTAATATGCAACCGTCTCAGTCTACATACTAATCAAGTTATGTGAAACTGTTATGTGAACTTATGTTCTTGTCGAAGTGTTGAAGGATGTGTATTACTTTATGTTCAATTGTCTTTGTCAAAGTTGTGAGCTATTATTTGTCTATTATATTTTTTAAGGGATTTCTATTTTCATGCCCCTGGTTCGTTAGTTGTACTTAGTTTTTCCCAGCCGCTTAAGTTTTCCTCACTTTTCCCCTCACTATGTTATGAAACCCTCGCAGGTGCTTGGACGGAGGGATGCCATCAGGTCAAAGGCTTGACCGTTACATGCTTACTGGTGGGACCGTGTTGGGCTGGGTCGTGCGTTGAGCATTACGTTACGTGGCCTCGACCGTTACATGCCGACCGGTGGGACCGCGTTGGGACGAGTCCTGCCGTGGCCAATACGTGCTGACGGGTGGGGCCAGGATACACGTCGGACCCACCATCCATCTCTCACTAACTTGTGGGCCGCTTTTTTCCTGATTGGATGGCCGGTGCAGGCAATAACAAATGGGGCCGTTCTGTGGGACCATCGAAGCCAATGAACGATGGGGCCGTCATGTGAGGCTGTCAAAGCCATGACCGATGGGGCCATGATGTGAGACTGGAGGGGGATTTGCATATTTGCCACATTTACGTCACAACTTGCATATTTGTCATTTTGTGTGTCACTGACATGTGATGGTCATGTGACAAATATGCAATTTTCAATGTAGTGGTCATGTTTAGGTTTAGGGTTAGTGATTTCTCTTGCTCGTGTTGGGCCATAGAATATATGTAGAATCTACGTAATATGCAACCGTCTCAGTCTACATACTAATCAAGTGAGTCTTAGTGTTTTGTGAAACTGTTATGTGAACTTATGTGCTTGTCGAAGTGTTGAAGGATGTGTGTTACTTTATGTTCAATTGTCTTTGTCGAAGTTGTGAGCTATTAATTGTTTTAAGGGATTTCTATTTTCGTGCCCCTGGTTCGTTAATTGTACTCAATTTTCCCCAGCCGCTTAACTTTTCCTCACTTTTCCCCTCGCTATGTTACGAAACCCTCGCAGGCGCTCGGACGGAGGGATGCCATCAGGTCAAAGGCTTGACCGTTACATGCTGACTGGTGGGACCGCATTTGGCCGGGTCGTGCGTTGAGCGTTACGTTATGTGGCTTCGACCATTACATGCCGACCGGTGGGACCGTATTGGGGCGGGTCCTGCCGTGGCCAATACGTGCTGACGGGTGGGGGCCAGGATACACATTGGACCCACCATCCATCTCTCGCTGACTTGTGGGCCGCTTTTTTCCTGATTGGGTGGTCGGTGCAGGCAATGACAGATGGGGCCTTTCTATGGGACCATCGAAGCCAATGAACGATGGGGCTGTCATGTGAGGTTGTCGAAGCCATGACCGATGGGGCCGTAATGTGAGACTGGACAGGGTATTTGCATATTTGCCACATTTACGTCGCAACTTGCATATGCCATTTTGTGTGTCACTGACATGTGGTGGTCATGTGACAAATATGCAAATTTCAAAGAAAAGGTTCGTTCTATGGGGCCATCGAAGCCAATGAATGATGGGGCCGTCGAAGCCAATGACCGATGGGGCCATGATGTGGGGATGGAGGGGGATTTGTATATTTTCCACGTTTTACATTGCAACTTGCATATTTGCCTTTTTGTGTTTCACTGACATGTGGTGGTCATGTGGAAAATATGCAAATTTTAGAGAAAAAGTTCGTTCTATGGGTCCATCGAAGACAATGAACGATGGGGCCTTCATGTGGGGCCGTCGAAGCCAATGACCGATGGGGCCATCATGTGGGGGCTGGAGGGGGGATTTGCATATTTTCCATGTTTTAGATTGCAACTTGCATATTTTCCATTTTGTGTATCACTGACATGTGGCAAATATAAAAATTTCAAAGAAAAAGTTTGGCAGATATGCAAAATTGGCAAATATGCAAAAATCCCGGACTAGCTACCCCCCCAAACATTGACGGGTGGGGTCATGTATAACACATGTGAGGTCGGCTCTCTCTCTCTCATCCGCTCCCAGCCCCCAGCCCCGAGCAGCTCCTACCCAACCGGCGGACAAAGCAGCCATCATCGGCGCATCGGCGGCTCCTTCCTACGGTGGCGTCAGACGGACTACTGCACTGCACCTCAACCACGGCTCCATCACATGTTTTGTCCGCATGCATTGTATGCTGAGGCAGTACCGACCGCAGGCAGGTCCTCCGCCCACGACGACCGGGATTTTGTTCCGCTGCCATAGCTCAACGCAAGGTCGCATGAATTGCTAGTAGTGCTTGGTAAGACCTTCGCTCCTGCTCCACCCACCCTAATCGATTCGGTTCTCGTAATTTCCTCGATATTACAGGGATAAATTAGTTTTCAATGTCTGGTCGTAGCGGGTACACCAGCGAGGGTGGGGATTCGATCATGTCGTGGCCACATTCTTCTTCTCCCACCACGTCGGAAGTGCTGATAGCTCCTTCTCATTGTACTACCATTGAATTTGAAGTGCCGCCATAGCCTGTTGGACCGATTTTAATTGGGATTGTTACAGTGTGCTATGTAGGCCGATGATCCGTGATACATTGCATACCAAGATGAATTAACCCAATGGTATAGGTAGAGGATGGATTTGGAGGAGATGGTTGCCAATTTAGGTGATGAATTGGCCCGTAAAAATCTGTTGATATTAGAGCTGAAGCATACTGTCGAGGAAGAAAAGAAGAACTCAGAGCTTATTCACAAATAGAAGTTGACACTTGAGGCTGATCTTGCCGTATCTGATCAAGTGGTAGAAAATCTAAAACATGAAATTCAAGTGAAGTGGGAGGAGAATAGTTGATTCATGTGGGCAGTTTTAGTAGTTGTTATCCCCGTCCTAATAGTTACACTATGGGGTTGTGGTGAAGGTGGCACGTATAATAATTAATTGAATTGATAGCTAATTTAGAGCATAGAATTGTTATTCAACAGATGGTTGTGAGTTCCTGCTAATTTAGTCATTTTGCGGTCCCAAAGTTGTCAAGAGAATGCATTGCGGGGCCCAAGTTGCTTGCCATTGGATCTAGATGCCCATAGTTGGCGTGCCAAATTCCTAGAGGGTAAAGTTTGGGGCCCTATCAGTTGTGCATTCTTCTTATCCAGAGAGGCGATCTGTCAAATAAAGTACTACTCCCTCTGATCCAAATTAGTTGACTCAAATTCGTCAAGATAGGAATGAATGTAATACCAATTCATGTTTAGATACAATTAAATTTTGACAAATCTAAATCAACTAATTTGGGTCAGAGGGCGTACTACTTATAAATCAGTTTTAGAGCATATCCCTCCAATCCATATTACTACTTGTCACTGAAATGGATGTATCTAGACATGTTTCGGTTAGAGGGCGTACCAATACATTTCAACAACAAGTAGTATGAATCAAAGGAGTATCAATTTTGATTCAAATGATACATAAAATAATCAAATTTATACAAGCCCACCGAATATTGTCAAAGCATACTCCCTCCAACCCATAGTAGCACTAAAAATTGACTAGATATGTTCATATCTAGATGTATCTAAGTCAACTAATATGGGCTCAAATTTTTCCCAATACTAAGTGGATAGTGAGACACCATCCCTGCCGCATTTGTCCGGCCACGAGGTACATATGGCCTTCACCGTTGAACTGCACCTCGACGTGCCAACCACGGCTTTCCTCCCACGGCATCAGTTCACGAGGGCTTGATCTGCGCCATGACGGTGATATTGTGGAAGATGGCTTCAATTGTTGTCGCATCGATAACCACTGTTGGCACTGCCGCTGCCTCGACGTATTTCACTAGCAACAGATTTGAGGAGGTGAACAGGAGTGAGACGGATAGAGAATTTTTTTTCAGATGCTTAGATCCTCACCGCCGCACGCCGTTCCAGCCGCCACACTTGGATCCGTTCCACCGCCAGCCATTCTGACCCCCACGCTTAGGTCCGCGCCGCCGCACGCCGTTCCAACCTCCAGGCTTAGATCCACGCTGTCGCATGCCGTTCCAACCCCCACGCGTACGTCTGTGTCGGCGCACGCTATTCGGACCGCCAGGCTTAGGTCCGTGCTGCCGTACGCAGTTCGTACCGCCACGCTTAGAACCGTGCCACCGCGCGCCGTTCAGACTGCCGCGCCGCCATACATCGATATGAGGGGAGAAATATGCGTCTGGTATACGTGCGATAGGGAACGGGAGGGAGAGACATCCAACCCATTGGGCTCTCCTCTTTGTACAGGGTAGGTGCACCCATTGGGAGAGAGAGAGACCTCCTGCCCGTCGGATCATGATATATCCAACGGTGGTTGGCCAAGATCCGTGTGACATACATCTCGACCAATCAGAGCGCATCCAAACTGATGCGGCTGGTATACGTGCGGAAGGAAAAGGGAGGGAGAGACATCCAGCCTGTCGGGCTCTCCTCTCCATACAAGGAAGGTGCACCCATCGGGAGAGAGATACCTCCAGCCCGTCGGATCATGATCTATCCAATGGTGGTTGTCCAAGATCCATGTGACATACATCTCGACCAATCAGAGCGCAACAACCCGAACTAATCGCAAGTTGAGATGTTGTGAGGGTTTGAGTCAGGAGAGAGGGGAAAAGTGAGGAAAACTTTAGCGGGAGGGGAAAAGTTAGGAAAAATTTAGAGGGAGGGGAAAACTGAGTAGAGCTAAGGAAAACAAGGGCACTCAGATAAAAAAATGAGTAAGGGAAATTCAAGCTTTTGGCATAAAAAATGAAAAATGTGTTATTTGAACAAAATAATTCATCTTGGCCATTATATTGTTTGCACCTCAAAGATACACAAGTGTTACAAATTTGGCCTCATTTAGACAAAGTATGTTTTGGGATGTGTTATTTTGGAGGTCAATCGAGTAGAAAGCCATGCATCTTCATAGCTAGTAGCTCATTCCAAGAAGGGTTTTAGAAGTGGTCTAGGGGATAAGTCCATTTCTCTTTATTTCCCTTTCCTTTATTATTCATGCTATGTTGTAGGCAACATAACAAGACTCCATTTGAAGGTTGCACTATATTTTGACTTTTTTTTGAATTAAACTAACCCTAAAACATTTTTTTGAATTTAATCACTTAGAAAAAGAAAGATGTGGCTGATTACAAGTTAATGCAAAATTTCCAATTTCAAATGGTAAATCAATCCAAGATACACAAGTGTGCCAAATTTTGGATCACTTGGACAAAGTTGAAGCCATGAACTAGCTAAACCACATGTGTTGACCACATGTCGAGGGCAAAACTAAGCAGTGCTAAGCAACTAGATGCATGGCCATAGAAACTTGCAATAACACATACATTATGGGATTATCCAACAAACAAACTTGGAAGCGTCACACTACTTCGAATTCAATACAAACATTGACAGTAGTTCAAATTTATCATACAAATTAAAATTAATAATTCAAATCCATTTTTTCTTGCTCCTAGTGTTTTTTGCTGGGTTCACCACCTTGCTCTTGGTGATCCCAGCTCGAATATTCTCGGAGTCCACCATCAGATTCTTACGTTTCTTATCTTTGTTCTTTTTCTCTGCATCCAATGAATCAAGTGCTTCAGTTTGTCGTACAATTGGTTCAATCATGTTTCGATCATCTGGTTCATACGGTTCAAAAAGCTTTGCCTCCATTTCATCAATATCTGCTCGTGCAATTCCTTTATGCTTGAAATCTACTTCAATCTCCGACGCAGTTGATATAATCTCCTCTCGATTGACTGGTTCAATCTCCCCTGCATTTGGTTCAATCTCCTCTGCATTTGGTTAAATCTCCTCTAGATCCATTGGTTCAATCTCCTCTCGACCGACTAGTTCAATCTCCCCTGCATTTAGTTCAATGTCCTATACATTTGGTTCAATATCCTCTAGATCCGTTGGTTCAATCTCCCCTGCATTTGGTTCAATCTGCTCTGCATTTTAATCTCTTCTCGATCCATTGGTTCAATCTGCAATGTATCAATTTCTTCATTCTCCTCTTGTTCAAACACCTCATTCTCATCTGCATCTGCTGCTCCCGCCGCCTGATCATCCATTCCATAAGCTGGGTCCACTGCATTTTTACAAAGCCTAGCAGTGTGCCCTAGGATTCCACAATGTTTGCACTTATGTCGTCGAGTTGGTGCACCACCCTCTTCACTAGCTCTTATCCTACTCTTCCTTTGCCTACCTGCTGGTTTAGTAAAAACTCGAGGGCATAGATTGAAGTCTGGATCCACTTTCATCCATTGGTCTTTTCCCAACAAGGTTGGAACATTCTAAGCATATGCCCTAAATTTGGAAACAGAGAAATACTCCGACATGTACTGATCAACTTCACCCTCTTCACCTCCTAGAACACCCATGAAAAACAATGCATGTATGTAGGGTTTCCCACGGAGCTGCCATTGCCTGCAATGGCATGTCCTATCAACCAAACTCACTGGATACCTCCATTGCCTATCTTTACTATCAGTATACGTTACCTCAGCCTCCATTCCTCTTCTAATGCATTTCATCTTCAATTGTTTTGCCCTGGCATGCAAAGCCTTAATCAAATATGGGAGGATGAGATGGCCAGTATATACTATTGATGCAATTCTTTGACGCAAATCAAACTTTATCATGATCATCTGCCTAATCTTATCAAATATTTGCCATAGCATAAGCCCTTTCAATGATTTGATCTTTGCATTGAAACTCTCTTCAAGGTCACTTGTTACATAGTCTACCTTGCAAATTTCATTGAATCGGATTCTTAACCACACCATTCCATGATGTGCATCCAAGTACTCCTTCATCGCAGGTTTTTGTTTACAAAACACTTCCAAATGATACAGGTGCTTCCTCAAACTGTATGTGTATGAAGCTAGCCATAGGTTGTCAGTATAAACTTTACCCTTGAATTTTTTTGTAAAATTCTGCACTAAGTGTCGCATACATTCCCTATGTTCCACTCCGAGAAATACTGCTTCTGCAGCTTTATCCAAACCTTTGCAAGCGTCCGTGTGGATAGTAAGTCCTGGTGGATGACCTATAAGGTCGCGTAAATTCTCCAAAAACTAAGTCCAACTTTCCTCAGACTCAATCTCCAAAACTCCATAAGCAACAAAGAACATCCAATTGCGGCCATCAACTGCAGTAGCAGCTACTAGCTGTCCTTTTAATCTTCCATGAAGAGATGTTGCATCCAGGGCCAAATAAGGCCTGCAACCATCCAGAAACCCTTGCCAGCAAGCTTTGAAACAAACAAAATCCCTTCTAAAGCACTCCTTCTCCATTGTATTCCCTCTTATTTTGTACTGAACATTATGCATGTCTATCTGTGCAACACTACCTGGACTAGCCATCTCCACTTTAGCTTTGAAGCTGTAAAGCAACTGAAAACTTTCATTCCATGGACCATTGATCCTCTCAAGAGCCATTTCCTTTGCATAGAACATCCTCATGTAGGGTACTGTAATATTAAACTTTTTAGAAACATCTTTATTTTATGAGCGCTGTTGCACCAAGTGATGGGTTCGCTCTCATCCAATCCATGATTACATCTGCCAACCACCTAGTCTTTGCTAGTTTCGTTTTGTACTTTGGCTGTCCCCCTTGAGGTGGACAAGAATGTTGGAACCAGCTAACTTTTATCTGAAACATAATGAAAATGTCAGGTATAGCTAACAAACTGTACACAATGATCTAAAATACACAACTAGTTGTAATACCTGAACCAAACTGCTCCTGAGCATAGTGGATGCATGCATCCTCCACCTACACCTCTTGTATGTGCACTTCACTGTGAACCTTGCTGGCTCACTCTTAATAAAATCATAATCATTATTGGTGCGAATGCAATATGTAGTAAGGGCATTACGACAGTCCCGCATCGTTTCAAATACGGTGCCTTCTGAAATCTTAGGATCGTCCTTGTCCCACTCAATTACTGGCAAGTCCTCACCATTTTACTCGGCTAAAACAAGGCTGTCATTGTTCTCCTTGTTCTCTTCGTCATCAGTGTCATCAAATCTGGCACCCTGGGCAATTTCATCCGTGTATTGATCCTCTAGTGCTTGTTTACTGAATCTATCTACAAATTTAGGAAACATCAACTCATCCTCATCATCTAGTGGAGGCGCTCCCTCATCAGGCTCTGCCTCCTGCTCCACATCGGCCACACAAGCGGTTTGGCTTACACTCGTAGTGCAAACATATGGTACTGCTGTGGACCTACAAGGATCGTCGGGGCACACACTATTAGAAGAGACATCAGAGACACATGATGCCCGACCACCTGATGATGCGTGACCACCAGATGATAATTTAACACTCTTTCCCGTGTGCTCAACTTTAGGATGCACATGGAGATGAATTCGACCAAAACATCAGGCAGCATTCAAAGAGAAAACCACTACCAGATAATCTTCGCTAGTTAGTGGGAGCAATCTTTGCTCGCTAATGTTGAAATATTGCAAATCAACTAAATCTCCATTGCTCCAGGGGAATTTACAACAGATTTTATCTATCAAATCTCTGAGAGTTATGGAGGTTGCAACCACCGCTGGGAAGTAAAATCCAGAGAGATATTGTTCACAACCACGAATTACGCTAGTATCCAGTCTAACCGCCAGCCGAAATGCCAGCACTAGATCAATCCTATTTGAAAAGCAAGGCAGTTAGTTGAGCACTAGATATTCCCGCTCAGATACTGCCAATAATTAATACACAAAGGGAAACGATGCTTACCCAGATGGAATTGATGCGTTAGTTCCCTGCGATTCCACCCAATCTTCTCCCTACTCGACGCGGATGGTCGGTACACCAGCTGGCGTTGCATACTATCCCGCAAAAGGGTTAGATCTAGCGGGGGCGGGAGCAGAGACGAAGGTGGAGTAGGCTCCATGGCTAGGGGGGAAGGGGCGGCTCTAGGGCCGGGGACGACATAAGGTAGGAGGGCACAACGGCGGGGCAGCGGAGGGGCGGTGTGGGAGCTATTCCAGGATTGGGGGGAAGCGAATGCTTTGGGTGAGCGAGAATGGCCGGTCAGATGTGTCTCCATGCGTCCCCACCCTTCACCACGTATGCAAGACCCATCCCAACATGGCCCACCCTTAACCACGTATATAGGACCCGCCCCAACACGGCCCCACCCGTCAACATGTAATGGTCGAGGCCACGTAACGTAACGCTCAACGCATGACCCGACCCAACGCGGTCCCTCCAGTCAGCATGTAATGGTCAGGCCTTTGACCTCATGGAATCCCTCCGTCCAAGCGCCTACAAGCGCCTACGAGGGTTTTGTAACATAGCGAGGGGAAAAGTGAGGAAAAGTTAAGCGGTTGGGGAAAACTGAGTACAACTAACGAACCAGTGGAACGAAAATAGAAATCCCTTTTTTATTGTATGGAGTAGGATATTATGCTAATGTTATTGTCATTGCTATGAAAACAGCAGCACCTGAGAAGGTTATATAGAGAGTGGGAGCAAGTAGTAAGGCTAGCAACGGTGTATGCAGGCGGGATTGGGTACAAGCCGGCTCGGTAAGAGGCAACAAATACCCAGGTCCAGGGCCCTCTATGTGAGGTAAACCCCTACTCCTGTTGATCTGAATATGAGGACGAACACGAAGAACTACAAGCACTCCTCGAGCTGTATCGGTGTGATCTAACTATCAGAGTCCAACCCTTACTGTAGATGCTCCGCTGCCCCTTATATAGGGCTGCGGCAGCGTGGGCAACGGTATGGCCGGCTGGCGGGTCCCACAGGCAGGCCTGGCCGACTGTTCTGGTATAGTGTTGCGCCCCCTGACGCCTTGCATAATGCCACTCCCCCCGGCTGACACGGAAATAGTGGAGGCCGCCCCGACCAATACGGGCGGCGGCTCATGTTCCCGCCCGACAACGGTATGACCCGTGATCTCTAGCATCCATGTCGTCAGTTGCTTCCTCCGGGACTCGTCGTTGTCTGCCAGGGGCGGTGGGCTATGGTATACCCCTGACTCTGGTACCTTCTTCCTGCCGGCTCGCCATGTCCGGCTAGGATGCACCAGCCAGATAGGTGCCTTGGTGAAGCCTTTTCATCTGGCTGCTTGGTTTGCTGGCTCGCTCTTCGTCTAGCCTTCTTTCTGACTTGCCTTTGGGTTTTTACATCCGGCTGTTATCAGCCGGTCGGAAGTTACATTGCCCTTGATTCTTATCCGGTTAGACTTCCAGGGGGTGATCCTCCCGACACTAGTCCCCGAGCGTGCCTAGATTCCACCCTTAGGAGAAATGTGGGTGGGCTAAAAAGCTAGTTTGAAATTACATCCAGCTGAAAAACCTGGCGGTCGGGAAAACTTGACTACGTCACCACTAACGCCATCCACACGCACAACTGACATGGTTATACCCTACGGGTACACGACATTAGCATACCTGGTCCAGCCCAAGGAAGGCCTACAAGACTATACGCGGCCAGTGGAGATTTTTGGGTGGCCCAAGCCCATGACATCTTTGGATCCTTGGAGAGCAAGACTAGAATAGATAGAATATTCAAAGGGGGCAAACCCTAAACTTGTAACCGACTCGATCTGTGCCCGAGACCTGCTTAACTATATATAAAGGCTAGGAGGGCACGGCAAGGAGGGCGAATCCTTTTTCCACCGCATACACACCTTCACGCCATATTGCATCTACGCACCCCTGTAAGCTTCGGTTCCGCCATAATCAAGAGCCGACAAGCAGGAGTAGGGTTTTCCCTCCGGGGGCCTGAACCTGGGTAAATATTTTGTCCCTTGGTTGCTTGTCTGTTAACCGTTCCACAATCTCCAACCCCCATCTTCTCCAAAACCCAAGATCATAACACTGGGCATTGACGAGTCGAAACCTCGTCAATTGGCGCCGTCTGTGGGAATCGGGGATGCTGATTGTGCGATCGTGACGGTCCCGACCAAAGAGATCTACAACTCCTCGGCGACGGTGAGCCATCTCATCTTCGGCGCTTTCGAATTCACCGCCCACTCGCCAGCCACCATGAAGGACTTCGAGCCCGTAGGCGACGGGCTCATGATTTTGTTCGGGAGCTTCTGCTTCCAGGTGGGACAAACCAGCACTCTCCGCCTCCCAGAGCGGGTGCCACTGCCATCGATCAGGCCCGCCTCGTGGGCCCTGCATCCCAGCATGCTACGCGCGTCAACGTTGATAGATGAGTCATACGACAGCAGCTGCTGCAACTCAGATCTATGCGACCCAAGGAACCTACGGTTCCGGATCCTAAAGCTGTGGCAGCAGCGATCCAATCCGTGAGCGCTACCAGTGCACCGTGGTCATCCAAAGCAACATGGAACAACCACCAGGTTCGAGTGCCCAAGTGCCACCACCCAACCCACAGGGTAGAAACGGAGAAAACAGGAGGCAACCATCCCCCACCCAACGAGGATGACCCCAATGCCCATCGAAGAATCAACCTCAACGAGGAAGGATGGCACCAAGCACGCGAAGCCATGGCGGGCAACAAGGTCCTGCCTATGGACGCTTCACGGGACCTGCTGATGGCATACCGCCTGCTTCTCATCGAAGAGCATAAAAAGCAGGTGAAGATGCAAGAGGTACTCGATAAATGCAAGCAAGCGGCCTTAGAGTCTAGTGTGCGGCGAGCTGCGCTCTTCGCCGCTGGGGGCTCCGGCTCGCACGACAACAATGTCAACAAGCATCACTCTCGCACAGAGAACATGGATCCCGCTGCACGTCGCGAGGTCACTCGAACCCTCAACACGTCCTGCATGGAGATGGACTCCAACGGCAACGTCATCCCGAAGACGCCACAAGCTGCGATCATGGAAGCCACTACATACCTTGCGTCCCATCCACCTCCGGTGGGGGAGCCGAAGAGAGCTATGCACAAGTCCGCACTAGCCGGACTCGGACTCGTTGGAGCTGCCCTCCACGAGGAGGCTCCCGCAGAGCCAAAAAAGAAAGCCGCGGTCAGATTCAACCGCAACCCCACGCCCTTAGACGATGAGGAAGAAGACGATCACGATCTTCCTCGACGACACAAGAGCCCAAGACGTCGCAGCCGCTACTACGACGCTCGAAATGACCTCGCCCAACGCAAGGTCGACAAGGCACGTGCCAAACATGCGTGCTCAGACGAATCCGAAGAGGACGACGATGGAGAACTCTACAGAGCTCGATGCTTAAGCAGATCTGTTCGGCGAACGCGGATGCCGAGAAATTTCAAGCTTCCTTTAGACACTCCGGAGTTCGACGGGACGCATGACCCGAAAGCCTGGCTCAGTGACCATCTGTCGTCCGTCAAGCTGCACGGCGGAAACAAGAACACCGCCCTGCAATGCCTTCAGCTGCAACTGACAGCCGCAACCCGGATCTGGCTCAAAAGCCTGTCCTCGGGCTCCATCCGAAGCTGGGAGGAACTGGCGTACAGTTTCATCCGAAACTTTAAGGGTACCAGCAAGAGGCCAGCCTCGATCGAGGAGCTACGGGCCTGCACTCAACAAACGGGCGAATCCATTCGCTCGTACATACTACGCTGGTCCAACATCAAGAACTCTACGGCACACATCTCCGAGGAGAGGACGATCGAAGACTTCAAGGATGGCGTCAAATGCCCGGACTTCAAGGAAGAACTTGGGCGCGTCAAGCCCAAGACACTCGACCACCTCATGGACATCACCAACAGGTGGGCAAATGGCGAGGATTCCGTCCACCGAGCACACTCAGATGAGGAAGATGACTACGGCCGTAGACGCGAATGCCGTAGCAAGCAAAGATCGCACGTCTACGATGATCGCGATGGCCCTGACATGGTTGCGGCTGGCTACACCGAACGCCGCAACAAAAATAACCGCATCAGCGGCGGATACCATGGAAACAACTTCCGCGATGGAGGACGCCCAACACAAACGTGGCAGCGTCGCGGTCGCGATGACGAACCCTCGGCATACGACAAGTTGTCGGGACCATGCACCATCCACTTCTACATCGAGAAGCAGGATGGCAAAAAGAAGGCCAGCCACATGCTCAAGGACTGCCACGAGTTCCAGAAACTCAGCGAGGGCTTTGCTCAGATGAGTCAGCAGATCCCGAACCCTGGGTTCGGACACGCACCCGTACCAGGTGACATCGTCCATGGAGCTCCTCCACCACCACATGTGGGACCTTCGAATCACGAGATCGCGCTCGTGCAAAATAACGGCGTAAACGGGTACCCCGCGCCAAAAGGGTCCCTGATGATCCAAAAGGGGCGCCCAACAAACAGGGTGAAAAAGAAGATCACCCGCCAAGTCAGCCTGGCTTTGACCGCCCCACCCGCAATACCTGAGTACCTCGGCGGTTCGAAGTCCTGCATCACATTCAGTTGTTTGGATCACCCCCGCCACATCCCTCGCCCAGGTCATGCTGCCCTGGTGCTTGAGCCGCAGATCGGAGGGTTTGAGATGAGCCGCGTCTTCATGGATGGCGGCAGCAGCATCAACCTGATGTTCGCTAGCACCCTAGCAGCAATGCGGATCCCGCTGTGCAGCCTGGAACAATCCGAACACAATGTTCCACGACATAGTCCCAGGGTGTAACACCCTCAGAATCGGACCTATGCAAGTTTTAGCGAAACCCGCCAAACCCGCATAGAAACGATTCAAAGGTGCCCACCAGGCACTTTCGTGCGGGTGGAAAACGAAGTAATAACATTACACAACAGTCCTCGATAGGACCCACAGAACAGATATATATACAACAGCGACTCAAAGGGTCAAGAATACAGATATAATATACAAAGATCCAAATCACCTTGAAAATGACAGAGCGTTCGACTACGGACAAGATGCAAATGGGGCTAAGAGCCCTGAAGAATAACCAATGGCGTCCATAACCCTGCCCAGGCCAAGCCGGAAGGGTAACCCTGCTAACGGCGTCGATCTCAAAACCTTCTTAAACAAAAGGGGTGCCGACAAAGGGCAAAGGAAAAAGAGGAGCGTCAGTACTGAGGCCAGTACACGGCGAGACTAGAATTCGGCGGTCCTCGCCTATAAAGGTATGGTGGACTGAAGCGGCAGCGGCAGCATGCACTAAACAACCTATAGAGACTCGATACAACTGTCGGCGATCAGAGAGGGATAAGAAAGACCTATTCGGAACCAACCTGACATTACCACCAAACAAACCCATCCTAGTGTTTCCCCCTCGAGACCACCCGAGGAAGTCAACCGAGGAACTCACAAAGTTGGCAGTTTTATCTATTCAGTTATCGTTGCAGCAATTACTAGTCAATTATAGATAATCATCCTGATAAAATAAGCATTGGGCACTTTTAGTTAACCTTTCCGTTATAGTTGCAACACTTACTAGTCAGATACAAATAGCATGAGATAACCCAAAACCCAGCAGTTGTTGGTACTTTTATTTAGCCATTCCGTTGTAGTTGCAGTACTTACTAGTCAGGTACAATGGTCGCAAGCGACAACCCAAACAAGCAATTGTGGGCAGTTTTATTTAGCCATTCCGTTATAGTGAAGCTGATTACTAGTCATTATAAAGTCAAGTTTATAGCACTACTTTAGTTATAGTTGTCTATGATCGAGATACTGTGCTCCAAGTCGTCCATAACCGCGGACACGGCTTTCAGAAAGTTTTAACCCTGCCGGGGTGCACAAATAGCAACACACACACGATCAACCTCGGAAAAACCAAATCAAAACCCAACGAGGCTTTCACGACAAAGCAATCACAGGATTCAGAAATATTTCAGGGGGCCACCCCTTGGAGTACACCCGCAACGAAGTAAGCTAGCTCCGAGACGGACCTGAGGTTTGGGTGGACGGCTGTGAACGACTGGGAACCCAAAACTGAGCTTGTCGACACCGCGAAAACGTGTCCCGATCCTAAACAGTACAGTGTGCTCCTCGCACAATCGTAAATAAAGCAGTAAAGCATGGCATAAGTACAGGATCGTAAATAAAACCTCAAACTAGTTTGTGGCCCCAAGAAATAAGACTGAATCAAGCTCTGGCTAAGGGGGGCCCATAATTCCCCATATGTGGATAGCGCGATAAATCAAGGAACAGGTATCAAGTACTCGGGGTCCTACGGGACACAAGTGGGCGGTCGGAAATCAAATGTTATCTATCACCCACCGATGCCTCTGCTTACTTACTTCAATTTTAGTTGTTAAACAGGAATTAAAGTGAACGATAAGTAAAACCATGATCATCTCCAACAATTAACTTGCGGCAATACTCCAACAACTGTGGTACTTGACGACACGCAACAGCACTTGAGCGAGCGACTACGACACGCAAGTCCAACTATCTACCAATCAACCGGTAATAGGATGTGTCCAAGGCAATATAAGGCTGCAGGGGATATCACGGGTACGGAAACTAGAGCATCGCAACACAGATAGCAATAGATCAACAGGAGGAAATAAAGACTAGAAAAGTAAGATAGGTAGAAAGGGGGAGATGCTCGCCTGAAAACATTGTCGGAGGTTCAACCGAAGATCGGGTCGACACTCGCATCAACTCAACGTCCTTTTCCGCGAAGAACCAAAACACTAGAAGAAACACCGGATGCACTATTTAATACAACGGCAGAAGATCGGCATGATGCATGTATGATGTATGGCAAAGGTGCGATGCAATTAGGCAAGATTAAGCGGAACCGGGGTCCCGACATTTAATTAGGTGATTCATGTTATTTATCTACCCCGCAAATTAAATGTTGTCTTCACATGGCAAAATAAGATACCGGTTCGCTACACAAATTTAAATGAGGCCAATATGAGACTAGATTTGCCCGCATATGGGCCCCATATTAATTATATGGTGAATCGGCCTAAGGCCCCCAAACCAATGATATGAATGCGAGAATGACAATTTAATATGCGACAAGTTTATTATATTATAAAAAAATAGGGTTTCGGGAAGGGGTTCACACATTAGGGGGTCTCGACGAACTTGGGGTTCTGGGTTGGTCTCAGGGTTCAGGGTTCGACGGAAGCGGTCTCGGCAGGAACATTCTTGAACAACGGGGCAGATCTTGGCGTTCCGTGAAGGAGGACTTGGTTCGGCGTCGGGGGCGCATCGGATTCACCCTGGTCGATGTCGTTCTTGTCATCGTGTAGACCTTGTCGGGTCCGCGGGTCGGGTCGGACTTGGCGTCCGGGGTGAAGTGCTTGTCGTTCCAGGGCGATCTTGGCGGCTTCGGATCCGGAAAGGAGCACTCGACGTTCCGGGGAGAAGACCTTGGCGTCATATGTTGAGGTTGTCGGGTGTCGGTGCCGGACTCGCGTGTGGCGTCGATGGTCTTACGTGGCCCGATGGTTCCATGTGGGAGATTCCCGGGTACCGCGGCGGAGTTCTCGGGGTTTCGATGAAGATCTTGGCGGGGGTTTTGTCGGTCTTCGGGTTCTCATCCCGTGTCAGCCTTGGTCTCTCAAATGGCCAGGAAGATCTTGTCGGCACGCGATCTTCGATCCGCACTTGGCGGCGGGTGTTCACCGAAGCGCGAGCAACAAACCCACGGGGTAAAGAAGACGAAGCCGACAGCTTAGCACCGAACAACATGAAGGCATCCTCTCAGATGGCGCTAGCGGTCTACGGGCACGCGCGGGTCGACGGCAGGGCCTGCCCAAGCGACGTCGACGACATGGCCTAGCCAACGAGAAGCAGAAGGGCGGCACGGAGGAGCGTAGCCAGGGCGGCGACGCTGCGCCGGAGCGGCCGGAGATGGGGTGGGGCAGGGAGGCCATGGCCTTTGCAAGGAGGCGACCAGGCGATGGGGCACCGCGGACAGAGGGGAGGTCGGGGGGAGGTGCGGGCCGACGGGGAACGCGCCGGCGCGGGGCGCAGAGGAGAGGCGCGGGCGCGGCGGAGCTCGCCGGGGGGGGGGGGGCGACGACAGGGAGGCGAGGCCGGCGGGGCTCGCGGCACGGAGACGAGGCCGGCGGAGGAGGAGGCCGGCGAGGAGGACTGGTGGCGGGGAGGGCTTGCGCCGGCGACGGCGGCTCGAGGCCAGGCGGCGGGGCAAAGGGCGAGGTCGGGCGGCGCGGGGTGGCTCCTGGTCGGCGGCGCGCTGCTGCCAAAGGGGAGGAAGGAGGCGGTGACGCTGGGCGGCGGCAGGCGCTGGCGAGCGCGGAGGCGAGTGGGCGAGAGGGGGGTCGCCGGGCGGTGGCGGGCGCCGGAGAGGACGCAGAGGAGGGGTGGGGGTGAGGCGCGGCGGCGCGGCCGGGGAGACAAGCGGGGAAGGCGGAGCGGCGGGCGGCTGGCGACCAGAGGGAGGAGGGGGCCGGCGGAGGCGCACGCGGCGGGCAGCGCCGGAGAGGAGAGGGAGGGAGAGGCCGCGAGCCGGCGGCAAGGGAGAAGCAGGGAAGGAAGGAGCACGCGGGGGGAACGAGGCGGGGGGGTCGGGGAGGGAGGAGACGCGTGGGAGAGAGAGAGGGGTGGGCTAGGGGAAGTGGGGTCGGGGGCCACGGGGCAGGGTGGGCTGGGTGGCTGCATGCGTCTGCGGGTGGGCCCGGCGGTGGATCAGGTGTGGGTTGGTGTGTGGTGTGCGTGCGTGGTGCTGTGTGGGGTGGGGTGGGACAGGTGGTGAGGGTGTGAGGGAGTGGGGTGGGTTGAGGTGGCAGATGGGGATTGGGTGAGGGAGAGAGTTGGGGTGAGGTGGCGAGAGATTATTGGTGGGGGTGAGGTGGAGAGGTTGTGGGTAGATTAGGTTGGGTAGTTTTAGGATTATGGGTGGACCGTTTTAAACATGGGGGTGGTCGACTGGGTCGGGTCGGCCCGTTCGACTGCCCCCACTAAAATAATTTAATATTTTATTTGTGTTAAACGGACCGTTTGCAAAACGTAGTTAGTCAAAACAAAATATTCCGGAGACCCGGTTTTGGTGTTGAATAAAGATGGGGCGTTTAGAAAACACAAACAGGTATTTCTGCAATTAGTTTTATGCAAGCAAATGCAAGACAAAGACTATGCTCAGATGCAATGTGGCATGATGACATGAGCATGCGGTCATGATGATGCAATGCACAAAAACAACGCGATTTTCTAGTAGTGGTTTTGCGGGATGCCACAATTCGACACCACTAACAATGGATCTCGCCCTCGAGATCCGCCTCATGGTACCGGAAAGGAAGGTCGGCGATCTGCGTCTTCTCGCTTCGTGTAGATCCTCGCGACACCACTAACAAGAGGTCGTTGTCCGTGATCGTCAGAGAACACTCCGGGAACATAAGGTCGAAGGTAGAGGTATCAACAAATAAAGCCACCCCTAACTTCCACGGAATGAGTATAATTGCACCGATCCACCGACTCGAAATACAAGAGCGAATGATAAGAGTAGTCGGATGGTGATCAGTCCATCGCGCACCCAAACCATTACTCTGCACACGAATAGGCGAATTATGCAACCAACTCTCAGAAATAGACTGAAGATCTCGACAAGCGAGGTTCGGAAACAAAGGAGTGATGCAGACTCTGCATCGGATCTGGCGTAGAGGATGTCGTCGCGTCGGAAAACACCGGAGAGCACAAACAAGGGACAGAGTGAAATCCAACAGATGAAGGATTCCTCTGATAGCATGAAGACCAGATGTAGCAACACCGTGATCAAAGGAGGAAGCGAAACCCTGAAGGTACGACGGAACCCAACCACGAGAAATCCTGGACTCGAAGAGAGAGAAGAGAGCGGATCCAAAACACGTAGAGGTAAGAGGAGAATAGCAGAGGGGTAAGGAGTAAAATTAGACCTAATCAGAACTATCCAACCGATTTTGCAAAATAGTTTTGACACTCTACTTCGGCCGTTAGCTAGGTTATCCTACAGGCTGGACTTGTCGGGTATCGCAACTGCTGAGCTCTGATACCACTCTGTAACACCCTCAGAATCGGACCTATGCAAGTTTTAGCGAAACCCGCCAAACCCGCATAGAAACGATTCAAAGGTGCCCACCAGGCACTTTCGTGCGGGTGGAAAACGAAGTAATAACATTACACAACAATCCTCGATGGGACCCACAGAACAGATATATATACAACAGCGACTCAAAGGGTCAAGAATACAGATATAATATACAAAGATCCAAATCACCTTGAAAATGACAGAGCGTCCGACTACGGACAAGATGCAAATGGGGCTAAGAGCCCTGAAGAATAACCAATGGCGTCCATAACCCTGCCCAGGCCAAGCCGGAAGGGTAACCCTGCTAACGGCGTCGATCTCAAAACCTGCTTAAACAAAAGGGGTGCCGACAAAGGGCAAAGGAAAAACAGGAGCGTCAGTACTGAGGCCAGTACACGGCGAGACTAGAATTCGGCGGTCCTCGCCTACAAAGGTATGGTGGACTGAAGCGGCAGCGCCAGCATGCACTAAACAACCTATAGAGACTCGATACAACTGTCGGCGATCAGAGAGGGATAAGAAAGACCTATTCAGAACCAACCTGACATTACCACCAAACAAACCCATCCTGGTGTTTCCCCCTCGAGACCACCCAAGGAAGTCAACCGAGGAACTCACACAGTTGGCAGTTTTATCTATTCAGTTATCGTTGCAGCAATTACTAGTCAATTATAGATAATCATCCTGATAAAATAAGCAGTGGGCACTTTTAGTTAACCTTTCCGTTATAGTTGCAACACTTACTAGTCAGATACAAATAGCATGAGATAACCCAAAACCCAGCAGTTGTTGGTACTTTTATTTAGCCATTCCGTTGTAGTTGCAGTACTTACTAGTCAGGTACAATGGTCGCAAGCGACAACCCAAACAAGCAATTGTGGGCAGTTTTATTTAGCCATTCCGTTATAGTGAAGCTGATTACTAGTCATTATAAAGTCAAGTTTATAGCACTACTTTAGTTATAGTTGTCTATGATCGAGATACTGTGCTCCAAGTCGTCCATAACCGCGGACACGGCTTTCAGAAAGTTTTAACCCGGCCGGGGTGCACAAATAGCAACACACACACGATCAACCTCGGAAAAACCAAATCAAAACCCAACGAGGCTTTCACGACAAAGCAATCACATGATTCAGAAATATTTCAGGGGGACACCCCTTGGAGTACACCCGCAACAAAGTAAGCTAGCTCCGAGACGGACCCGAGGTTTGGGTGGACGGCTGTGAACGACTGGGAACCCAAAACTGAGCTTGTCGACACCGCGAAAACGTGTCCCGATCCTAAACAGTACAGTGTGCTCCTCGCACAATCGTAAATAAAGCAGTAAAGCATGGCATAAGTACAGGATCGTAAATAAAACCTCAAACTAGTTTGTGGCCCCAAGAAATAAGACTGAATCAAGCTCTGGCTAAGGGGGGCCCATAATTCCCCGTATGTGGATAGCGCGATAAATCAAGGAACAGGTATCAAGTACTCGGGGTCCTACGGGACACAAATGGGCGGTCGGAAACCAAATGTTATCTATCACCCACCGATGCCTCTGCTGACTTACTTCAATTTTAGTTGTTAAACAGGAATTAAAGTGAACGATAAGTAAAACCATGATCATCTCCAACAATTAACTTGCGGCAATACTCCAACAACTGTGGTACTTGACGACACGCAACAGCACTTGAGCGAGCGACTACGACACGCAAGTCCAACTATCTACCAATCAACCGGTAATAGGATGTGTCCAAGGCAATATAAGGCTGCAGGGGATATCACGGGTACGGAAACTAGAGCATCGCAACATAGATAGCAATAGATCAACAGGAGGAAATAAAGACTAGAAAAGTAAGATAGGTAGAAAGGGGGAGATGCTCGCCTGAAAACATTGTCGGAGGTTCAACCGAAGATCGGGTCGACACTCGCATCAACTCAACGTCCTTTTCCGCGAAGAACCAAAACACTAGAAGAAACACCGGATGCACTATTTAATACAACGACAGAAGATCGGCATGATGCATGTATGATGTATGGCAAAGGTGCGATGCAATTAGGCAAGATTAAGCGGAACCGGGGTCCCGACATTTAATTAGGTGATTCATCTTATTTATCTACCCCGCAAATTAAATGTTGTCTTCACATGGCAAAATAAGATACCGGTTCGCTACACGAATTTAAATGAGGCCAATATGAGACTAGATTTGCCCGCATATGGGCCCCATATTAATTATATGGTGAATCGGCCTAAGGCCCCCAAACCAATGATATGCATGCGAGAATGACAATTTAATATGCGACAAGTTTATTATATTATAAAAAAATAGGGTTTCGGGAAGGGGTTCACACATTAGGGGGTCTCGACGAACTTGGCGTTCCGGGGTTCGGGGTTGGTCTCAGGGTTCAGGGTTCGACGGAAGCGGTCTCGGCAGGAACATTCTCGAACAACGGGGCAGATCTTGGCGTTCCGTGAAGGAGGACTTGGTTCGGCGTCGGGGGCGCATCGGATTCACCCTGGTCGATGTCGTTCTTGTCGTCGTGTAGACCTTGTCGGGTCCGCGGGTCGGGTCGGACTTGGCGTCCGGGGTGAAGTGCTTGTCGTTCCAGGGCGATCTTGGCGGCTTCCGATCCGGAAAGGAGCACTCGACGTTCCGCGGAGAAGACCTTGGCGTCATATGTTGAGGTTGTCGGGTGTCGGTGCCGGACTCGGGTGTGGCGTCGATGGTCTTACGTGGCCCGATGGTTCCATGTGGGAGATTCCCGAGTACCGCGGCGGAGTTCTCGGGGTTTCGACGAAGATCTTGGCGGGGGTTTTGTCGGTCTTCGGGTTCTCATCCCGTGTCGGCCTTGGTCTCTCAAATGGCCAGGAAGATCTTGTCGGCACGCGATCTTCGATCCGCACTTGGCGGCGGGTGTTCACCGAAGCGCGAGCAACAAACCCACGGGGTAAAGAAGACGAAGCCGACAGCTTAGCACCGAACAACATGAAGGCATCCTCTCAGATGGCGCTAGCGGTCTGCGGGAACGCGCGGGTCGACGGCAGGGCCTGCCCAAGCGACGTCGACGACATGGCCTAGCCAACGAGAAGCAGAAGGGCGGCACGGAGGAGCGTAGCCAGGGCGGCGACGCTGCGCCGGAGCGGCCGGAGATGGGGTGGGGCAGGGAGGCCATGGCCTTGGCGAGGAGGCGACCAGGCGATGGGGCACCACGGACAGAGGGGAGGTCGAGGGGAGGTGCGGGCCGGCGGGGAACGCGCCGGCACGGGGCGCAGAGGAGAGGCGCGGGCGCGGCGGAGCTCGCCGGGGGGCGGGGGGCGACGACAGGGAGGCGAGGCCGGTGGGGCTCGCGGCACGGAGACGAGGCCGGCGGAGGAGGAGGCTGGCGAGGAGGACTGGTGGCGGGGAGGGCTTGCGCCGGCGACGGCGGCTCGAGGCTAGGCGGCGGGGCAAAGGGCGAGGTCGGGCGGCGCGGGGTGGCTCCTGGCCGGCGGCGCGCTGCTGCCAAAGGGGAGGAAGGAGGCGGTGACGCTGGGCGGCGGCAGGCGCTGGCGAGCGCGGAGGCGAGAGGGCGAGAGGGGGGTCGCCGGGCGGTGGCGGGCGCCGGAGAGGACGCAGAGGAGGGGTGGGGGTGAAGCGCGGCGGCGCGGCCGGGGAGACGAGCGGGGAAGGCGGAGCGGCGGGCGGCTGGCGACCAGAGGGAGGAGGGGGACGGCGGAGGGGCACGTGGCGGGCGGCGCCAGAGAGGAGAGGGAGGGAGAGGCCGCGAGCCGGCGGCAAGGGAGAAGCAGGGAAGGGAGGAGCACGCGGGGGGAACGAGGCGGGGGGGTCGGGGAGGGAGGAGACGCGTGGGAGAGAGAGAGAGGGGTGGGCCAGGGGAAGTGGGGTCGGGGCCACGGGGCAGGGTCGGCTGGGTGGCTGCATGCGTCTGCGGGTGGGCCCGGCGGTGGATCAGGTGTGGGTTGGTGTGTGGTGTGCGTGCGTGGTGCTGTGTGGGGTGGGGTGGGACAGGTGGTGAGGGTGTGAGGGAGTGGGGTGGGTTGAGGTGGCAGATGGGGATTGGGTGAGGGAGAGAGTTGGGGTGAGGTGGCGAGAGATTATTGGTGGGGGTGAGGTGGAGAGGTTGTGGGTAGATTAGGTTGGGTAGTTTTAGGATTATGGGTGGACCGTTTTAAACATGGGGGTGGTCGACTGGGTCGGGTCGGCCCGTTTGACTGCCCCCACTAAAATAATTTAATATTTTATTTGTGTTAAACGGACCGTTTGCAAAACATAGTTAGTCAAAACAAAATATTCCGGAGACCCGGTTTTGGTGTTGAATAAAGATGGGGCGTTTAGAAAACACAAACAGGTTTTTCTGCAATTAGTTTTATGCAAGCAAATGCAAGACAAAGACTATGCTCAGATGCAATGTGGCATGATGACATGAGCATGCGGTCATGATGATGCAATGCACAAAAACAACGCGATTTTCTGGTAGTGGTTTTGCGGGATGCCACACAGGGAAGGGCATATTCCCCCTGGGAAAGATATGGCTCGACGTCATCTTCGGCAAACCCGAAAACTTTTGGTGCGAGCGGCTTGAGTTCGAAGTGGTGGACTGGCCATCACAGTACCATGCCATCCTCGGGCGCGTGGCATTCGCAAGGTTCCTTGCAGTTCCACACTATGCGTACCTGCTACTCAAGATGCCAGGACCTAGGGGCGTTATCACGGTCCAGGGCAGCTTTACCCGATCCGACCACTGCGACACGGACTTAAACAGAATCTCCTAGTCGTTCGGCATGCAGGAGGAGCTCACAAGGCTTCGAGAGGTGACAGACAACGGGGCACCCCCAGTCTCTAGGCAAAACACACCCGACATGTCATTCGACTCAACAGTCAACACAAAAAAGGTGCAGGTCCACCCGACGGACGCCTCCAAGACGGCGCTGATTGGCAACGACCTTAGCCCCGCATAGGAAAGAGCGCTCGTCCAATTCCTCCATGATCGCTGGAAAATCTTTGCCTGGTGTCCTGCGGACATGTCAGGAGTTCCTAGGGAATTCGCCGAGCACACACTCAATGTGTTTTCAGACGCCAAGCCCATAAAACAGTCCATTCGATGTTTGTCCGAGCCACGGGCCGAAGCCGTTAGAGTCGAAGTCAACAGACTGCTCGACGCCGACTTCATCCAGGAGATCAAGGAGAGCGAGTGGTTGGCAAACACTGTGCTGGTCCCTAAAAAGGACACGGACATCCTGCGGATGTGCATGGACTTCACATTGCTCAAGAAACACTACCCGAAGGATCACTTCCCTCTCCCCCAGATCGACCAGATCATCGATTTGACTGCAGGATGCGAGAAACTCTCCTTCCTCGACGCCTACTTAGGCTACAATCAGATTCGACTGAAGGTCAAAGATCAGGAGAAAATGGAGTTCATCACGCCGTTTGGAGTATTCTGGTACAACACAATTCCCTTCGTGCTAAAGAACGCAGGTGCCACGTACCAGCGGTGCATGAAGGCATGCCTGAAGAGCCAGATCGGCCGCAACATACAGGTCTATGTTGACAACATAGTATTCAAGACAAGGGAGGCCAAGACGCTGATCGACAATCTCCGCGAGACGTTCGACAACCTTGATCACTACAAGATCAAGCTGAACCTAGAAAAGTGCGCCTTCGGCGTCCCATCTAGCCAACTGCTTGGCTACTTCATCTCCCAGCGAGGGATTGAGGCGAACCCAAAGAAAATCCAGGCCATACTGGCCATGGAGAAGCCGAAGAACCTCAAAGGTGTCCAACAGCTAGCTAGGCGCATCGCGGCATTGAGAAGATTCATCAGCCGCATGGGTGAGAAGGCCCTGCCTTTCTACCAGCTGCTACGCAAAGAAGAAAAAATTGAGTGGACACCTGAAGCAGATGACGCATTCGAAGATCTGAAGCTGCTGCTCTCCACCTCGCCCGTCCTGGTCACACCAAAGGAACGCGAGCCCCTGCTTCTATACATAGCAGCCACGCATTAGGTGGTCAGCACCGTGCTTGTGGTCGAACGTCCCGAAGATGGCAAGACCCATGGGGACCAACGCCCAATCTACAATCTCAGTGAGGTATTGACACCAACAAAATAGAGGTACCCTCAATACCAGAAACTTGCCTACGACGTGTTCATGACGGCTCGTCAGCTGAGCCACTACTTCCAGGAGCATCAAGTGATGGTCGTCAATGAGGCGCCTCTGAACAGCATCCTGAACAACCCCGAAGCTACAGGACGCGTAGCCCTGTGGGGCATCGAGTTGTCCCCTCTAGACATAGTCTACGAGAAGTGCCATGCGATCAAATAGCAGGTCCTCCTAGACTTCCTCGTCCACTGGATGGAGCCACAGCTGCCGGATACCCCGGATATGATGCATTCAAGGACGATGCACTTTGACTGCTCCAAGCGCGAGGCTGGAGCAGGAGCCGGCGTCATACTAACGTCCCCTCAAGGCGACAAGATGGAATACGTCCTCCGGATGAAATTTCAGGCCTCCAACAACGAAGCCGAATACGAGGCCCTCATCCACGGCATGAAGATGGCCAAGATCTGCGGCGCAACATGCCTAGTCATCTACGGTGACTCGAACCTCGTCGTCTAGCAGCCGATGAATGAGTGCAACGCATACGCCATTAACATGATCGCGTACCGCGCTCTCTACAACTCACTAGAAGGAGACTTCGACATCTGCGAGCTTCGGCACGTTGGAAGAGAAAGCAACGAAGAAGCTGACAGACTCGCCAACATTGGCTCCACCTGCGCATGGGTGCCACCAGGTGTGTTCCTCGAACAAATTTGCATGCCTTCCATCAAAAGGAAATTCCCCAAAGGATCACTCGAAGAAGCAGAGCACTCGGGGGATGCGCTACCCGAAGGACCCGAAAAACTCGACACGGAGGTCGCGTTGGTCAACATGATGCAAGTCATGGCAATCGAAGAAACATGGACGCAACCGTACCTTCGGTACCTGATAAATAGTGAATTGCCTGATGACCCGACAGATGCCCGGCGCATATATCGCCAGTCCAAGGCCTTCACCATCATCAATGGCGAGCTGTACAAGCGCAGCATTTCGGGTGTGCTCCAAAGGTGCATCACCATCGGTGACGACAAAACCATCCTCCAAGACATCCATGAGGGCATCTACGGCCATCACGCGGGCAGCCGCGCCCTTGTCGCCAAAGCTCTACGAGCTGAGTTCTACTAGCCAACGACCATGAACGATGACAAGGACATCGTTCGAAGGTGCAACGACTGCCAGAGGTTTGCAGATAAACCACACGCACTAGGATCGGAGCTTAGGCCAATACCCCTGGCCAGGCCCTTCGCCCAATGGGGCCTCGACATGATCGGAAAACTGCTGAAATCCTCGAAAGGAGGCCATGTCTACCTCCTGGTCGCAGTCGACAAGTTCATCAAGTGGATCGAAGCCATGCCCGTTACTAACCAAAAGGGAAAACGTCTGTGAAGTTCTTTGAGTCCATAGTCTACAGGTTCATCGTGTCGCACAACATCATCACGGACAACGGGTCGAACTTCATCTCCAAATAATTCCAGGACTTATGCGAAGACCTCGGGATCAACAAATCATATGCCTCCGTGGCGCACCCGAAAACCAATGGGAAGGTCGAAAAGGCCAACGGCCTCGTAGGCAGCGGCATCAAGAAACACCTATTGAGCCCACTCGAACGGCTTGCGGGAGCCTGGGCAGAAGAGCTACCCTCCGTCCTCTGGAGCTTGCGCACAAGGCCAAACAGCTCAACTGGCTACACACCCTCCTTCATGGTGCAAGGAGCCGAAGCCGTGTTACCTGCAGAAGTACGCCATAAGGCCCCACGGGTCGTCTCCTACAGGGAATCCAAATCGATGGCCACACTTGAAGATGCCGTCAACACACTCGACGAGGCACGCGACATCGCCGCGGCTCGCTCGGCGGTCTACCAGCAGAGCCTCCACAACTATCATGGACATCGGCTACGCCCAAGGTCCTTCGTCGAAGGAGACCTCGTCTTATGACTCAAGCAAGAGCGGCCGAAAAAGCTCGAGTCACCCTGGGAAGGACCCTATGTCGTCACCGAAGTCATCCCAAGTGGCGCCTACCGCCTCAAGCACGTGGAGTCTGGAGTCGCATACTCCAACCCATGGAACGTCGCACAATTGTGGCACTTCTACCCCTAGCTATCTCTCTTTACTTTCAATAAGGCTACTCAACCGAACAATGTACCTCCTCGTTACAATATGAATAAAAGCTAAGTGTCTCGCCCGAAAATTTATCTCTTTTTTCTCACACTACTTTCTATTGCAACACACTCGGGGGCTCCGCCTCACGTCACGACTTTGTCGACTGAGCATAACGCATATAAACCTGATTAGCTGACCACGTACAAAAAGGGCATGCATACAATCAAGCACCACGTGCTCATACAAATAACCTTTACAACAAAGGCTTCCATATCCTGTTGGGTCAAGTAGTTGATCCGAACTGCAACGCGCTCCTTCTCCTCCCTAGGAACAAGGTTGGCACCTACAGAAAATACAGAGTAAGATGACACGCACAACATGTGCATCCAAAAACAAGCAATAGCTCAAGGAAACTTACACTGCAGCTGCTCGGCCAACTGCCGCAGCTCCCCCATCAGATACTCCTCCCTGGTTGTATCCCGCTCCGCCTTCGATTTCCACACATCTGCATGGCCTCGGATGCCAAGAATCTCCTTCTCAAGACTGTGGACGTGGTCACAAAGAAAAACAAGCTGCGACGCACCATCCAAACATGGTCGTGGCTGCGGAGGAGACGAAGTATCGACGGGATCCTCACCCGAAGGTCCCTAAAGGAAAACAAGCAAGAGTATGAACACCACATGACTAAGCGATAGCTCGAAGCATCATTTATATACAACAAAAGGCCACTGCATGGCACAAGGAAACTGTTCGACAAATATTATAGCAAAAGAAGAAGACAACTATCCTAAACTACAACGACAAAGACTAAGCAGTCACATCCGGAGTGGTCTCGGAGCCAGAGTGCCTGCTCTTGACTTACTCCTCAGAGCTTAAAAGAGTGAAGGCTACCTCAGAACCGTCGGGATCCGTTGGCATCTGGGAGGTGACCTGATGAAGATCCAGCTCCACCCCGGACGCCATGGCCATAGCCAGCCCCATGGAAGCGCCGATGCCCTTCTGCTTGCTCTTGTAGGCCGCATGCGCATCCGTTGACAGCGCATCCGCCAAAGAATCCACATCCTGAAGGGCAGCGCCCTTGGGAACGATCTCCTTGTAGAAGCGCCCGACGATCTCCTTGGCCTTGGGAAGGGATCCAGCAGCAGTACCGCAACGGTCTTTGATCGCCGTGGCGGCATCGTCAAGAGCGCTCCCGTGCTCCAAGGCACTGCGATTTAATTCAATGCCCGAGGCATCTGGAGCAAAAGAAAGACAAAGTAGGAATCGAATAAGGGCATGGAGACAGAGCAGCCGAAAAAACCAAAGATAGGCAAAAGCACTCACCGGAAACGGCCTTGGCAGCAGCCATCAACTTCTCGGACACCTCCTTATTGCGCGCAGCCGCAACATCGGCGAGCTGCTCTTCGTGATCCGAAGCTTCCCACTGAAGGCGCTCCTTGGCCGCGGCTACGTCAGCCAATTCCTGCTGAAGGCGCTCCTTCGCCCCAATGGCATCCTCAGCCTTCTTCTCCGCTCGCCCAAGACTATTTTTTAGAGCATCAAGTTCGCAAAGGGCAGCGTTATTTTTATCTGCAAAAGCACCAAGAACATACATAAGAAACACTAGCTACAGACACGTGAGCAGACGAAAAAGAACAAGATTGATTCAGCACGTACCTCGAAGTTTCCGCATGCTGGCCTCCAGCGCCAGATGCTACTGCACAAGCAGATTCACACTGTGAACAAAGGGCTGTGGAAGGAAGCAAAAGAAAACAATCAAGAAATAATCAAGGAAAGGGCTCGGGGGCTGCTCCCCGCAACGAGCACAACGTCGAGCAAAAACGACCCGACAAAGACTCGGGGTCTCCCCCCAGGAAAAGAGAGAAAAGTAACTTACATGCTCAGACGGAGACTCCGAAGGTCCCGGTGTAGTCTTCTAGGAGACGATCACTCGAGCCTCCTGTGGAGAGGGCTTCGGAGCATCGCCCCCAGAGGTGGCCACCGTCTGAGAGGGAGGGGCGTCAGTTTCGACTCCCCTATGGCCTCTTGAGTGGCCTCACTAAAAGAGCCCTCAGAGGAGTGGCTGCAAGGAAAACACCAATCAAAAGCAAGAAGACAAGAAGACAAGAAAGTAACGAATGACATCCGAAGGTACTTACGAGTCCATGTCGCTCAAGTCAAAAACGGGCAGCGCCCTCTTCTCTTTCTTCTCTTCCTTCTTCCTCTCGGTCGGCGGCTGCGGCGCTATAGCCCGCACGGGCACGGCCGGGATAGGTGAGGAAGCCGCGCCGTCACCTCCGCTGTGGCACACAAGGAAAGATGGGTCCCTCGGCGTTAGCGGAGTCGAGCCATCCGAAGATTCGCTCGAGCTCCGTGTCCACTTACGGGTCTGCACCTCGCTCGCCTCGGGGGCTTCCTTAGTCGGCGACTACGCCGGCGGAAGATCGGACTCGGAGTCCACAACTTCGTTGTCCGGCGCATTCGAAACCTTTCAGGTAGTGGAGGCACCATGCCAGCCACCTTGAGCTCCTGCACAATGAAGACATAAACGTTCAGTACAAGCAATCATAAGGAAAAGCACTCGAAAAAAGGTGCTACGTGCACATCGTAAATCTACACCTCCGGAACTAGTTTTGCGGCACTGAAAGGGGGCGTCCGTGAATTCCCCGGAAGGTCCTCATCGGACTTGTACTTCAGCAGTGGCCGAAGAACTCTGTCGAGGTCCCCCCTGGAGAGCTCCTCAGCCAAAATTCTCGTCGGGTTGTGGCGGCCAGAGTAAAGGAACATCGGATGCGCTCTAGCCTGGAGTTGCTGCACCCGACGTTTGAGGAAGGTGCGGATGATGTCCACACTGTTCACCTCCTTCTCGGGAACCACCTGGAGGGCCTCCACCCGACGGTAGAGCTCCTCTACCTCCTCCACCTCGCCCTGCAGGATATGGTTCTTCCAGGATCTCTTCTTCAAGATCTCCTGGGTAGAGTCGAAAGGGGCAAGGCCGAAGTTTTGCACGTCCACTGTGGAGTCGCGGATATAAAACCACTTCCTCCGCCAGTATTGGATAGACTCAGACATAGAGAAAGAGAAGAAAAGAATAGTAGATCAAAGAGAAATGATGTAGCCGCCGATCGGATAAACTCCGTCGGAGCCGAACTGCCTCTTCACGGAATAGAGCTTCCAGAAGAGGCCAAAGTGCGGCTCGATACCGAGCCAGCAATCGCAAAAATCAATGAAGCATGCGATGTGGAGAAGAAAATTGGGAGAAAAATGATGGATTTGGATGCCATAGAAGAACAACAGTCCACGAAGAAAATCGTGGACTGGGATCGAGAGGCCGCGAAGAACAAAAGCAAAAAACATCACCCGAAACCCTGCGGGTGGACGGGGAGTTACCTCATCGCCGGGTATCTTGAAGGCCTCCTTATCCTGCGGGATTAAACCCGCATCACGAAGCTTGCGCAGGTCACCCTCGCGTGTCTTCGAGCGCCGCCATCCACCATCGGTGATACGAGCGGCGGTGGTGCCTTTCTTGCCGCCGGAAGCAGCACTGGTGCCCGCTCCGGTGGAGGCCTTCTTCGATTTCCCCATCGTGGCGTGTCGACAACGCGGTGTGCGCGAATGAATGAGGAAGGGAACGATCAGAGAACGTCCAGCGCGCAAAGGGAAAAGCTCAAGAAATGGAGGCAGTGAAAAAATGGCTAAGGGTGAAAACAAACTACAGTTTTCCCCGCAGTTATAAGGATGAAGACGATGAACAGGGACCGTTCATCTGGAAGCCCTAACGCCAGGATCAGATCCAACTGTCCACATGTCAACACAGCAGCAAACCGTTGCTCGCACGCCGTCCACTACGCACGGAAATCGAGGAGACGCCGTAATTCTTGCCACGTCGCGCATGAACAGTCAACTCCAAGTCAAAAAGTGGGACCCATGTTCGTCCGGTCACGTCACCTCTAGCTCCGCAGACGGTTGAGGTCACCGATCGTCAGCACTTACGTCATCAAAACCACACTAGCAACGGTTACAAAACTGCGGCTGACAACCAAAAGTACTCACTCGAATCTACGATTCAAGCAACTACTCTGGGGCTACTCCTATCAGGAGCGCTGGCCGTGCACCCGAGGCATGATTAAGGTAGCACACCAATGTTGATTCTTCGAGTCCTATGTCGAGTCTACGACTCCACTACGGACTCGGGGGCTACTCCCATAGGGAGGATTGATTCAAGCATCTGAAAAAATTGTGTCCTACCGACCTGAGGCCAACAATAGCTGAATTAAAATCTCTGCTCGAGTCTATGACTCGAACAGACACTGGGGGGCTACTCCCATAGGAAGCGCTGGTCGCGCACCCTATGAATTCTTCGACTGCGATCCTTCGGATCAAAATGCAAAAACTTTTTGGCAACTTTGCCCCAACCAACGCTAAGTGAGTAACATCCTCCTTGGCCACCTGAAACACCTCCGTGGTGATAAAACTTTGGATGCTGTGTATATGACGCAAAGATAAGACCTACATATCCATCTGATGGCCTGGTAACGCACCTGACTGCGCTCTACTAGTAAAAATCTGTGCCAACAAGAGCAATGAAAATCCCGACGGACGCGTTGGGTACATCATTCAAAAACTACTAGGATTCGACTCCTATAATACCTCAACGGCCTGAGTCGAATTACGCCAGCATCTGTTCCAGGTTTGAGTCTAGGGACTCGAGTCTGAAGAAGATCGTGTTGTTTTGTCCTAAGACAGTTAACTGACCCTGATCCATTAGGAGAGTCAGGCACACGCATCAACAATCACTACACACTAAAATAATTCTTTTCTCTAATGAACAGAAACAGCTGCACCCAGAAGATTGAAGAGTCCTCAGTCGAATCTGCGATTCGACTAAACACTTGGGGGCTACTGACATGGTTATACCCTATGGGTACACGACATTAGCATACCTGGTCCAGCCCAAGGAAGGCCCACAAGAATATACGCGGCCTGTGGAGATTTTCGGATGGCCCAAGCCCATGACATCTTCGGATCCTTGGAGAGCAAGACTAGAAAAAATAGAATATTCAAAGGGGGCAAACCCTAAACTTGTAACCGACTCGATCTGTTCCCGAGACCTGCGTAACTCTATATAAAGGCTAGGAGCGCATGGAGAGGAGGGCGAATCCTTTTTCCACCGCATACACACCTTCACGCCAGATTGCATCCGCGCACCCCTGTAACCTTAGGTTTCGCGGTAATCAAGATCAAACAAGCAGGAGTAGGGTTTTCCCTACGGGGGCCTGAACTTGGGTAAATCTCGTGTCCCCTGGTTGCTTGTCTGTTAACCGTCGATATCCAACACCCCCATCTTCTCCAAAACCCACGCTCATAACAATGTGCATTGACAAGTGGAAACCTCATCAACAGCGTCATCATGGAGTTTACTGCGGCGCGTAGTGATGCATCGCATCGCATCGCATGGCGCCTCGGGAACCAATGCTAGCGCCTCGCAAAACGCTTCAGGATCCTCTGTGCATTCGACAATGGTGCAGCCCATCCGGGGGACGCGTCATGCGTGCGGCGCTGCCATGTGTCTAGTCGGGCGGTTGCCCTCCCCCAGCCATAAATACTAGCCGGGCCGCGGCCGTCCCCCCACCTTTCCATTCTCACTACCCTCGCTTCCTTTATCTTCCTCTATGCATAGTGCTCGCGTTCCTCTACCGCTCCGCTGCACCCTTTCAGCCATCGACCTTGCTTCTCCTTCGTGCTCCCATTGTTTCTTGCCACCGCTGCTCTTGCGCGCTCAAACTCTATTGGCGCCACCCATTTCTTGCCCGTCGGAGCGATGGGCCACCATTTTTCTTCCTCATCCCTTCCTCCGACCACTGTCGTCGACCCAATAGCGGAAAGCCGTGGAGCCTGGTGTGGTTCTTACGTGACAGAGGACCAAATCCCAAAGTAGTGCCGGTCCCGCGTCCTGCCACCGAACACGGAGGTTGGCACACGGCTCGCGCTAGCCAGCGAGGTGGTGCCTGATACGTCCATTTTGCATCACTATTTTATATTATAATTTACTGTTATTTATTGATATATTTCATATTAAGAGGTGATACTTATGTTATTTCATCTATTTCGCATGTTGGGTGACTTTTGGAGGATGAACTGCCAGAGTCAGAATTCTGATGGAAAAAGTGGTGCCCAGATGCAATATTCGCGAAGATCAGAAAATTACAGAAAATATATGGAAATCCCTATTTTTTTAGAAGACGAAGGAAGACAGAAGGGGAAGTGGAGATGGTACACAGGAGGCCCACACCACCCACTAGCGCGCCCCCTGGGCCGTGCCACCAGGTGGTGTGGACACCCTAGCCCACCTCTGGCATCGCCCTTTCGCCTATAACATCCCTTCGAAACCCTAAGACTCGGGGGGCGACCACACCAAGATTACGCCACCTCCGTGGGGCGGAAACTATAGAGAGAAAAAGCTCTCCGGCAGGCAGATTTCTGCCGGGGAAATTCCTTCCCAGAGAGGGGAGATCATCGCCATCAACACCGTCATCAAGCTAGACTTCATCGGGATCATCATCATCTTCTTCACCATCATCTCCACCAGCACCATCACCACCAGTCCATCCCGCTGTAACAATTGGGTTGAATCTTGCATAGTTCTTAGGGGAAACTTTCCCGGTGTTGATTACTTTTGTAGTTGATGCTATTGAGTGGAACCATTGAATTATTGTTTATGTTCAGATTGTTACTTATCATTATATCATCTCTAATATTGATCCATATGATGTCTCGTGAGTGGTTCGTTTAGTTCTTGAGGACATGGGAGAAGTCATGTTGTTAGTAGTGGAATTGTGTTGAGAAATATTCAATGGTTTGATATTTAAGTTGTGGTAGTATTCCTCTAGTGGTGTCATGTGAACGTCGCCTAGGGAAATGCATTGTGTATTTGTCTACTAATTGTGGGGTTGCCGGAGTGATAGAAACCTAAACCCCTGTTAGGAAACCTTTACACAAGGGAGTGTAGGATCTCAGAGTTTAATGTTGTGGTTAAGTTTTTATCTTAATTACTTTCTTGTAGTTGCGGATGCTTGCAAGGGGTATAATCACAAGTATGTATTAGTCCAGGTAAGGTTGGTACATTAGCATTGGTTCACCCACACAACATTTATCCAACCAAATAAGATTAATCAACTATATGAAGCGAAAGCATTTGATAGTATTCCCATGTGTCCTCGAGAACGTTTGGTCCTCATAAGTAATACAACCGGCTTGTCCTTTGCCGAAGAAAGGATTGGGCCACTTGCTGCAATTATTATTATTGTCTTTTATTGTCTCGCACTTTATTTCTTTGCATTATAAAAACCCTAAAAATCCATTTGCTATGTATTTATAGAGAATTCCTGATCCAAACCACTAGTCAACAGCTTCTGATCCTCGTTGGGATCGACACTCCTATTTATAGAATGTACTACGATACACCCCTATACTTGTGGGTCATCAAGACTATTTTCTGGCACCGTTGCCGGGGAGTGAAGCTCTATTGAAGTGTGGAACTGGTAAAGGAAATTTCTACTATGAGTATTGTTTTTATTTCAGTTTTTTACTTTGTTTTCAGTATGGACAGTCCACTTAGTTTCCTATTTGGGAAAGCTACTACCACTGCTAGGGTAGTAGATGAACCACCACATGCTGATATAGATCCTTTTAAGATACCTACAAAAATTGTTGATCGTGTTATGGATAACTATTATTTTGGAGATGGAACTGTCCATCCTGGTGATCACTTGCTTTTTATCCATGAATTATGCGGGTTGTTCAAGTGTGCAGGTATCACAATGAAACAAGTTAAGAAAAAGTTGTTCTCTATATCATTGAAAGGCAGAGCTGAGGAATGATATAAGTTGCTGAAGAATGGCCAATCTATGGAATGGGAGGAAATAATACCTCTCTTTTATTCTAAATTCTATCCTCCTAGTGAGATTCATAAAGACCGGAATCAAATATATAACTTTTGGCCTTGTGATGGAGATAGTACCGCCCAAGCTTGGGGGAGATTGAAGTTAATAATGCTCAAATGTTCCATTCATGAGCTCCCTAATAATATTATTATTAATAACTTTTATGCAAGGCCTTCTCTTCATGATAAGGATTTATTAGATCCTTCTGGTGCTTTATCATTCACACGTATGAAAGAATAAGCTAAATGGGATCTTCTAGACCGTATTCAAGAAAATACTAAAGCATAGGAGAATGACAAAGGAAGAAAGTCAGGTATAAATTATGATTATGAATGCATAAAATCTTTTGTGGGAACTAATGACTTTCATAATATTAGTACTGCTTATGGTCTTGATTTCCAAAGTATTGCCAATTGTTTTAAGGCCTTTGCCTCTTATATTGAAATTCCCAAAAAGGAGTGGAATAAGTACTATGCACCATATAAAGATATTGCTAATCATGTTCCTATTAGAAATACTGAAGTTTGTACTGTTGATCGCATTTTGCCTGAACCTTATTTTGCGAAAATACTTTTCCCTGCTAAGGTAAAGGAACATTCTATTATAGCTAATGTGGTTAACGAAAGTACAAAGAAAGCTATAGAACCTGATGAACAAATAAATGTTGAACCTGCAGTAGTAATGGTGAAAGACCTTGTCACTAAAAGCGTAGAAGATGGGCACATTATCTTTTGTGAAGATGCTTCTAATATTGTTTCACATCCTAGTAAAACTAGGAGAGCTAGTGTCCCTGTGATTTCTGATAGAATTGGTGACCATTGCTATTATGGTTTATGTGATATTGGTGTAAGTTCAAGTGCTACTCCTTATTAACTTTACAAAGAAATTATGCATGAAATTGGTCCTTGTGAACTTGAAGAAATTGATGTGGTTATTCAGCTTGCTAATAGACATACCATCTGTCCAATTGGTATTGTAAGAGATGTGGAAGTTCTTAGTGGTAAGACTAAATATCCTGCCGATTTTCTAGGTAAGGAAGCTAGTAAAACTTGTCCTATCATTTTTGGTAGACCTTTCCTGAACACTTCTGGAACTATTATAGATTGTAAGAAGGAGAAAAATTTAACTAAATTTGATGGAGAATCTTATGAGTTTAATTTCTCCAAATTTTCTAAAGCTCCTTATGTGGTATTGCCGACGAGTACGCCATGGAGGGGTACTCACAGTGCGTGTTTAGAGACATGGGGGAAGGCAGACGGTTGACGGGTACGAGGTAACACAGCTTACCCAGGTTTAGATCCCACGACGGTGGCGAAATCCTACTCCTCCTATAAATCACTATAAGGGAAATACGCCGAGTTACAGGGATTGGTTCGCTGCGCGAGATTGTCTGAAGTTGTCTATGAATGTGACCTAAAGGCTCCCATAGGCCCGACTTATATAGTCGCCAGGTCCTAGGGTTACAGGGAAAATCCTAGCCGGATAGGTTACAGAGTCCTACACCGTCTATTACTAGTCTTGTGAGTAGGATTTCGCCACCGTCGTGGGATCTAAACCTGGGTAAGCTGTGTTACCTCGTACCCGTCAACCGCCTATTACTATAAGGGATTGGTTCGCTGCGCGAGATTGTCTGAAGTTGTCTATGAATGTGACCTAAAGGCTCCCATAGGCCCGACTTATATAGTCGCCAGGTCCTAGGGTTACAGGGAAAAATCCTAGCCGGACAGGTTACAGAGAACTACACCGTCTATTACTAGTCTTGTGTATCTTGCACTCCAAGCCTCCGGGTACGTCGGTGACTCCAACCGTAGCCTTCCTTTATCCGGCATGGGCCTCCCTTCTGGATCCATCTAACTGGGCCGCCCAGCAGGCCATGGGCCATGCTACCAACTATGGGCCACCCGGGTTATCCGTATAGGAGACATGCTATGAGGATACCCATATAGCATATCCCCAACAGTAGCCCCCGGAGAACTCCGAGATCTTGCGCCGTCTTTCATCTTCGTGTGGAATGCTCTGTCTAGATAGATGTCGGCAAATAATCAAGCAATATCTTGTAGTCCTCCCAAAGATCCCTGCAAGGCTTTCTCCGTCTTCAATATGTAAGTCGGAGAAATGCTTAATCTTCCATCGTACTCTTCCGTAGCCAGATTGGATCCGTCCATGCCGGAATCTTCCGATGTGACGGCTCATCTGCCTATGTCAGCTAGGACGACGTAGGCTTAGGTCAGCGACGCCTCGTAACTCACACATGCAGAGAACGCAATCATGTCCGATTTCCCCGCGCAAGCGATACGAACCGTTGGCGGCGACGGTTGGAGACGTGGTGAAATTTCCGCGCATGTTCGCGAACACGTCGTCTACGCGGCAACCGTCCGATCAAGCTGCACGAATATTGACGCTGGAGACGATAAATAGTAACCGTTGTGGAATTTTCACTTTTTACCTCATTCTCTCCTTGCATCATCTTCTTCCTCCAGCGCATGCCTCCTCGAGCTCTCCGTGCCGAACTCGCGAAAAACCCTAGCCTCAATCTGCACCAGTCACATCCAATCTCTCTCCATGGCTAGCAAAAGCACCTCCCTTCCATGTCGATGTCGAGCGAAGCCGCGGTGAAGCCGGCGAGCTCCATTGTCGTGCCTCCAGAGGGCTTGGTCATCCCCGCCTCGGCGGTGATTGAGTCCACCGGCGGCGACCATAATCTGGCGGCGCTGGAGCCGTTGGAGGAGGAACTAGATTCGCACAAGGGCGACTGGCGCGGCTCAGATATCGCCGACCGTGAAATCCAAGAGCTGATCGCCGAGGGCTACCTCCCTGCGACGGAGGGGCTCGCCTGGCGGGCGGAGCCGGCCGGAGAGGTGACACCTTCTCCCCAAGCCGGAGAAAAGGTGTACCTCAAAGCCCAACTGGTACGCGGCTTCTCCCTGCCCATCTCCAACTTCTTTCTCTCCGTCTTAAACCACTACAGAGTCCAGCCCCAGAAACTTTCCCCCAACAGTATCTTAGTGCTTAGCAACTACGCGGCGCTCTGCGAGGGTTACTTAGGGATAAAGACTATGCTCGACCTCTTCGTGTACTTCTTCACCGTCAAACGTGAAGCCGGAGCTAGAAAGAACTTAGGAACTGTGGCACCATAAGCTTCAAGATTCGACCTAGCCGGCGGTTCCCCGACATCGTCGGCCACGAGTCCTGCAAAAATTGGCAACAGACGTACTTCTACGGCCCAGAGATTCCTCTGGCTGGCCGACCAAAGTAACGTACCCGGACTTCATTGACGGAGCCGCCGCTGAAGCCTCGTCATGGAGATCCCAGGCCTCCCTTCCCTCCGAAATCGATGCTTCCCACGCCATAAGGCGGATAGAATGGTTCGTAGAGATAGGTTTGACCGGCTTGGACCTAGCCATGTTGTGGTTCATCAGGCGAATCCAACCTCTGCAGCACCGCGCGAATATCATGCACGAGTATACCAGCGATAGAAGGGATAGCCTCCGCATCTCCATGGACAACTTCTCGAGCGACTCTGTCAAGATCCGCCTTAAGGACATCGTCAAGGTGAAGGACAAGAAGCATGGCTTCACCATCACCTACGACATGTTCGTAGACGGCAAGTGCCCAAAGGTAGGTATTTATTTTCCATGTATGACATATACTCTAGTTCTTGCGTCTTGTAAATGTCATCTCATCTAACACGGTGACTTCTCAGTTAACAGCTTAGCGATCTAGAGGAGGACAACCTGGCTGCCCAAATCTACGATCCAAAGATGAAGGAAGTCACGATCGTGTCCGACGATGATGCTCCGTTGGCGTGAAAGCGGAAGAGCTCCACCTTTGACGCTGCCGACGGAGGCAAGAAGAAGACTACTGCCGCCCTGGAGGCGGAAAAGAGAAAAGTTACTAGGATCCCCTTTGCCAAAGCACCCCCACTTGTGTAAGCTTCTCTTCCTCCGACATTGTCTATTTATCTGTCTTGCTCCTGTACTTATGCATTTTGCACGTTTCAGGAAGAAATCCATGACCAGCCTCAAGAAGACCTCCAAACCGGGGGCTTCTAGAACCATCAAGGACATGCTACATCGCGACGCTTCTCCCGCCATCGCCCCTACCACTCCCTCCGTCAAGCCATCGTCTGCCCCGACAAGCTCACAAGCTAAGGAGGCATCTGGCCCTTCCGCCATGGAAGTGGACTCAGGTGCTTCTACCGAGGTTGCTGTCGTCGGCGAGCAGGCGACGCAGGAGAGTGCTGCCCACCAAATGGCTGAAGCAGGTACTTCTATCGTTGGCAGCGCCCCCGCACCCAAGAAAACCATAGCCTATCCAAAGATAGTCTATCCGGTACTTACACCGGGTAGCACTCCTTTGGTCCCTGCTGCGGCACCGACATCTCCGACGTGCGGTCTAGAGGAGCTCCGTCAACAAGCATAAATATTGCAAGGAAACAGTGAATCCTTTGGCAAGCTGCTGGCCGAGAGTGCTACAAACCTCAAGATCATTGCACTTGTAAGTTTTATGTGCCTTTTGCATTTCATATGAGTATCGCACTGTAGCCCCCAAGGATGTAGACGGAAAAACCATAGGTTTTTTGCATCTATATGCTCTAAGAGTGACTAAGTTAGAAAACCTCTCACTGTAGCCCCCAAGCATGTAGGTGGAATGAAATGTTCCGACTAGATGCTTTAAGAGTAGCATACACAGTGTTTTATAAATTTCCATACTGTAGCCCCCAAGCTTCTAGTTGTAACTGAATTAGTTCTGACTATATTCTTAAAGAAAAGCTAAGCATATATCCGAGTTAAAAACTTTATACTGTAGCCCCCAAGCCTCTAATCGAAAAATGAATTAGTTCCGACTAGATTCTTAAAGAAAAGCTAAGCATAATGCTAAGTCAAAAACTCTCGTTGTAGCCCCCGAGCGTCTAGGTGGAAAATTTCCGGCTAGATGCTCCAAGCAACGTTTTAACTTTTGACCTTTTTTCCACAGAACAAGAGTGCTCGGAGGGGCATGGCCAATGAAAAGTACCAGAAGATGCGCGCAGACCTGGAAGCTGAAAAGAGTAAAACTGCCTTCTTGAAGGAACAGATCACCAAGAGCAAGCATCTGTTTTCTTTTTCGCATTCCGCCTTGGTATTGTGCCCATATTCTCCGAGTACTCACTGTGTACTTTGCTTTCTCCGACTTGCAGAAACCATCACCAAGGCCAAGAATATTGTCGAGCAATACAAGAACATTCAAGAGCTGGATAGCGAGAACAAAATTCTTAAGCAGGAGAGGAAGGACATGCTGAAAATGCATGAGGAGTTGATGAAGGCCCTGCAGGACTCCACCACCGAGGAAATCAATCGCTTGAAGGAGGAGATTGCGATCTTAAAAGATCAGAAGCAAGCTGCCGATGAGCATAATCAACGTCACAGCGAGGCGTATAAGCTTCTCCAACAAGAGAAAGAATCCTTGGCGGACACCCTCTGGCAAGCTGAGGCCAGCATCTTCAGTAAGTTTTCTCCGTCTTGGATTTATATAGTCTGGGTTCTTTGAATTGTTGAACTCATGCGCTCCTTGTTGGAATTTGCAGCTCCTATGGGTTTAACCCGATCGCCTCCTCTAGCCAAGGAATGCATGGTTCTTCCCGGCAACTTTATCAACACCGCCATCACGCAAGCCAAGGAGATCGCCAAGCCTCTCCAGATAAACATCAAGGCATCGGACTCCATGGTAAAGTACTCGGAGATTCTGCGCTGAGCCCCCCAGCGTATCACAAGCTGGGAAGCTTCATGTGCACGGGCTAGTGCAAGGATGGCGATGTCAATGGTGAAGGCACACTATGAAGATGCCGACATCGACACGGTGACCTCTGGCATTCCATCTTGTAGACGACGATGGCAAAGAGATTAACCATGAATCCATCTTGTCATCGCTCGCGGGCTATGACACCAGAGTTTCTGAGTTGGTAGACGTCAACGTCTTGGTGCCAATGAACACCATCGACAGCGGCAACCAAGGTTCCTATGAGTCCCACCACAGCGCCGACTTCGAGGGTAGTTCTCCGGCTGGTGATGCTGCTGCTTCCAAGTCACCTGCGCCAAAGGAGTGAATAACAACTTTGTAATATTGTTTCACCTTTTGTGCATATGCGGAAAAAACTTGTTTATGTAACTTAAGGCAGAAAACAATGGTTGTTATTTCCTGCTGCTCAAGAACTAGTTTCCAGCATGTATATATTGTTTTAAGCAAGTGCTGGTTTATCCATTACTTTGGTTCTTATGCTTGACTTCTTGTGAGTCGGAAGACTCGTTGTCGGAACCATGCGCTCACGTGATGATGCCCAATGGCACCGTCAATAACCTAAGCACAAAATCGCCGACAATAAGTGTCGAATGTCACTACTCCAGAATCCACATAAAAACGACAAAGAACGTGTAGACCAGAAAACTTGAGCTAATGCCCATAGGCGGAATTTTCACAAGTGCAATCGCAAAGCTTGTGCATAAAAGGTTTTACATGATCCAAAAATGAACACTAAAGGAGGTAAAAGACTTAGTAATATGAGTGAACCAAAGAGCTTTATTTCATTGATCATATAAGAGGTACACAATTAGATAGAAAATGCTAAGTGTAAAAAGGACGTAGCTGTGCTATGTTCCATGGCCGATCAAGCTCTGGGTAGTCATCATCCGGGTCACGTCGCTTACGCTTATGATCCTCATTGGGTCTATCCTTCAGTTCACGATTGTCAACAAGGTAGTAAGACCCATTGAGTAGCGCCTTGCTTATGATGAACGGTCCTTCCCATGGTGGGGATAATTTGTGTGACTTCTTCTGCTTAAGTCAGAGCACCAAATCCCCCTCTTTAAACGAGCGATGCCGAATGCGGCGACTATGATAGCTGCGTAGCTTTTGCTGGTAGATGGCGGATCTTTGGCATGCCAAAACGCGCTCCTCCTTGAGAAGGTCCACATCTAGGCGTCTAGATTCTTTAGCGCCATCTTCGTCGTAGGCGGCAACTCTTGGTGCATCGTGGAGGATGTCGGAAGGTAGGATGGCTTCTGCTCCATATACCATTAAGTAAGGGGTGTAGCCTGTGGATCTGTTGGGTGTAGTTCGTAAACTCCACAGCACAGATGGCAATTCTTCCGCCCAGGATCCAGCTGCTCTATGTAGTGTTGCCTCAAGACGTGGCTTGATTCCTTGCAGAATTAATCCATTAGCTCACTCAACCTGACCATTGGACTGTGGGTGTGCCACAGATGCAAGGTCAAGTCGGATGTCTTTCTCCCAACAATAATCCTCCACTTCTCCGAGTGACAAGTTACTGCCGTTGTCGGTGATAATGCTATGCGGGAGACCAAATCTCACCACTATATCCCGGACAAACCTGAGGGCAGTTGCCCTATCAAGCTTTCTAATGGGTTTAGCTTCTATCCATTTAGTGAAATTATCAACTGCTACAAGCATATGCGTAAACCCACAAGGTGCCGTCTGTAACGGTCCAACCATGTCTAGCCCCCAGACTGCAAATGGCCAAGTTATTGGTATTGTTCGCAATTCTTCAGCAGGAACATGTGGTTGTCGAGCATAATACTAGCATCCCATGCATGTCTCAAACAGCTTGTCGGCGTCCACCTTCGCGGTCAGCCAGTATAATCCTTGCGGGAAGGCTTTCGCGACCAACAATCGAGGAGCGGCGTGATGCCCGCAATCTCCGAGATGGATTTCACGTAGGATCTCCATACCTTCTAGCTGGGAAACACACTTTAGGTATACACCAGTAGTGCTCCTTTTGAAGAGTTGCCCATTGATTATGGTATAACCCTTTGCTCGTCGTACTATTTTCCATCTTTCGACTTCATCGTCGGGCAAAGTTTCGTGTTCGAGATATTCCATGAACGGTTTTGTCCAAGCTGGAGGGACCTTGGTCACCATGTTGACGAAAGAGTCAGCTCTATCCGGGTTGTCGATGTCGGCTCCCTTCACGGATGGTGTGCGTAGGTGCTCTAGGAAAACTCCTGGCGGAATTTGCTTGCACCCTGATCCTAGCTTAGACAGCAGATCAGCCGCCTTGTTTTGCTCCCTAGGAACATACTTGACTTCGTAGCGCAAGAAGAACTTGGCTATCTCGTCCACTTCGTCTCGATATGCTACCATCATAGGGTTCCGCGCATTCCAGGTGCAAGCCACCTGCTGGGCAACCAAGTCGGAATCTCCACAACAAACTATGCGCTTGATGCCAATATCCTTGGCTACACGTAGCCTGTGAATGAGTGCTTAATACTCCGCCATGTTGTTTGTAGCCTCGAAGTGGATCTAGATAACGTAGTGTAGCTTGTCTCCTGTTGGTGACTGTAGCAATACACCAGCCCCCGAGCCGTTGGGCAGCTTTGATCAGTCAAAGTGCATCACCCAGTACTCTGGTTCCGGCAACGGAGTAGCATCTGGCATCTCCGTCCAATCTGCAACAAAATCCGCCAAGGCTTGTGACTTGATAGCGTCGCGTCTCTTGTAAGTGATCTCGAAGGCGGAAAGTTCAATGCCCACTTCGCGACCCTTCCTGTGGCGTCCATGTTGTTGATTATGTCGGACAGTGGAGTCTTTCTCACCACTGTGATTGGGTGCTCCTAAAAGTAATTTCTCAGCTTCCGAGAAGCAAGGAATACTCCAAGCTATCTTCTGGTAGTGCGGGTAACGCTGCTTGGACTCCGTCAAGACCTCGCTCACGTAGTAAACTGGTCATTGAACTCCTTTCTCATAGCCTGGTTCCTTACGCTCTACTACGACGACGATGCTGATTACCCGGTTGGTTGCCGCCATGTAGATTAACAGGGGCTCACCAGGCTCGGGTTCTGCAAGGATAGGCGGTGAGGAAAGAATCTCCTTGAGCTGCTTCAATGCTGCATCTGCTTTGTCTGTCCATGTGAATTTGTATGCCTTCTTCAGCAACTTGTACAGCGGAAGAGCCTTCTCACCAAGTCGGCTGACGAACCGACTAACCGCTGCAACACAACCTGTTAGTCGTTGAATGTCCTTTAGGCATGTCGGACGGTTTATGTTTAATATGGCCCTGATTTTCTCCGGGTTGACCTCGATTCCACGATGGGAAACGATGAAGCCCAACAATTTGCCAGCTGGAACCCCGAAGACGCACTTCTTAGGGTTAAGCATCATGTTGTATTTCCGGAGATTATCAAAGGTTTCTTTTAAGTCGGAGATTAAGTCATTTGACTTTTTAGACATCACCGCGATATCGTCCACATAGGCGTGAACGTTCCGACCAATTTTGTCGTGAAGGCAACGTTGCATTGTCCGCTGGTACGTAGCACCTGCGTTTTTCAGCCCAAAGGGCATCGTGACATAGCAAAACGTGTCGTATTGGGTAGTGAACGAAGTGGCCAATTAGTCCGACTTCCTCATCTTGATCTGGTGGTATCCTGAGTATGCATCAAGAAAACACAAAAGTTTTGAGCCAGCCGTCGAGTCAATGACTTGGTCAATGCGAGGCAAAGCAAACGGATCTTTGGGACATGCTTTGTTCAAGACGGTGTAATCAACGCACATTCTTAATTCATTGGTTCCCTTTTTGGGGACAAGTACAGGATTGGCCACCCATTGGGTGTGAAGGACTTCTCGGATAAATCGAGCCTTAAGTAACCTAGCTATCTCTTTGCCAATGGCGCGTCTCTTCTCCTCTCCAAAGCGTCGTAGAGGTTGTTTCACTGGTTTGGATTTTGGATCAATGTTTAGGCTGTGCTCGACAAGTTCCCTAGGTACACCTTTCATGTCGGCAGGTTGCCATGCAAAGATGTCCCTATTCTCACGGAGGAACTCGACGAGCGCGCTTTCCTATTTGGGATTCAGGTTCGTCCTAATGGCGGTGACCTTGGAGGCATCGCCTACCACAAGTTCCACCGGCTTGGTCTCGATGGCGGCCTAGAACGCAGGAGCGGAGTCGGAGATCTGCTTCTTCGACGCGGGCATCTCTGAGTCATCGACCTTGCTCTGGATCTCTTTGAATTCTTCGCTGTAGAGGACAGCTTCTGCAACGGCTGCTTCATTGATCTTGCAGTTCCTTGCCTTGGTAAAGCTTCCGGATACGGTGATGACACCGTTTGGTCCGGGTATCTTGAGTTTGTTGTAGACGAAGCATGGCTTGGCCATGAACGTGTGGAATATGTCGAGGCCGAATATGACGTGGTACACGCTCTTGAAGGGGACCACCTCAAAGGTCATGCACTCTTGGCGGTAATTGTTAACATCGCCAAAGGCAACCTGAAGTGTAATGCACCCAAGGGACCGAGCCTCCCAACCAGGAACTACGCCGTGGAAGATGGTGTTGGTCCGCCTTAGGTTTGCCTCCGTCAAGTTCATATTCTGCAGTGTATCTAGTTACATGATGTTGATGCTGCTTCCACTATCCACCATACACTTGGTGAACTCCACGCCGTCAATCAAGGGGTTGATGACCATGGCGTATTGGTTCTCCGTAGGTATAAGGTCTGGGTGGTCCATCCTGTCCCAAGTAATTGGAACCTCCGACCAGCGCAGGTACTGGGGAACTAGGGGGGAGAGTAGCCACCAGGATCCTCAGCGAGATCTTCTGTTGTCAAACGGTGGGGGTGCCAAGGAAAGTGTGGTAGACTGGAGCCTTCTTCACGAAGGTGTTCTTGCCCTTGTCGTCGCTCTTGGTGGCGTGCTTGGGGTGAACGTCCTTGTCCATGTCACTTGAATCCTTGGACTCCTCCTCCTTCTTCCCCTTGCCCTTGCCTCGCGGTCTGTTCTTCCGACTTTGCTTATAGACGGACTCCGGGTCTTCCTTGAGGTCGTTGACGAACTTGCAGTGTCGATTGGTATGGGTGGCTTTGCCGTTGACGTCGAGGTGTACAAGGCATGGCATATCGTGGTACTCCTCGTAGGTTTGGGGAATGCGGAGCGGCGCCGAGGTGCTTTCACTTCCTCGCTGCTGCCCACGACCAGCTCCCCTTCCTCGGCCATGTTGTCCACCATCACCTCGTCCTGCAAAAGTCATAGCGACCATGTCGGTAGATTGCTTTTCTTCTGGAGAGGTTTTCCGCTTTGTACTACTGTTCCTCCGAGCTTGAGTTGGGACGGCCATTGCTGGCAAGGAGCCGCGAGCATCGTCGTCGGCAGCTGCGAACTCACTAGCCAATTGAATCATCTGGTTCAAGTCGAGCTGGTGATTGTCCTGCAAGCGCTTCAGCTTATGTCGGAGAAACGTGCCCCTTTCCAACCCATCGATGAAGGCGGCCATGGAAGTCTGAGCGTGCACTCATGCGCAAGAATTCTTCATGTCCAGCCAGCGGGAGAGGTAGGCGCGAGATGTCTCGTCTTTCTCTTGCACGCACCGTTGTAGATCGCCCACAGTGCAGGGACGTTTGTATGTACCCTCAAAGTTCTTGGTGAACGCTTCTTGCATGTCCAACCAGTTGTAGATAGATTTCTCTGGCAAGTCATCGATTCATTGACGGGCGGTGCCCGCCAACATTAATGGGAGGTACTTGACGACGACGTTGGGGTTGCCTCTGGAAATCTCCACCGCGTTGCCGTAGTCCTGCAACCATGTGGCTGGCTTGGCGGTGCCGTCATAAGGCTTGATGGTCTTGTCAATCCGAAAACCTTTGGGGTAAGCTGCGGACCGTATTGCAGGTCCAAAGCAACGTGGTCCCAGGTATGGTCCTTCCTGGGCCTCGTGGATCTTATCGATCCGCGAATGTGCATCGTACGGCTCCGGGTTCTTCTTCTTCTTGTCAACAGGGGATGGGCTGCGTGAACGACACAGGCCCCCTCCGCCATGGTGACTTCTTGGTGGTGACGGAGGCGGAGGTGGCGGTGGGTTAGCCTTCTTGCTGTTACCCTCCTGCGATGCCTCACGCCTGTTACGGTTGCTTGTCGGACGCAGAGGGTCATGGTGTGACCTGCTCCTGTGTCCTTGGCTGCATTCTCTGTCATGACGGGTCTGCTCCGTGTTGTCGCGGATGACGATGCCGCACTGCTTTGGTGGGGGCATATCCGTATGATGGTGAGTTTTGTAATATTCGTGATGTCGGGGGGACCAGGGCGGTGGCGATGGGCGACGAGGTCGGGCCTTTTCTTCGTGGTCGGAGGATATGGGGATGGCATCCTTCCTGTTGCGTGCATCCCTCCGTCTTCGTTCTGATGAACCCGTCTGGGACCCGACATCAAGAGGAGATCTGTCCCTTGGCGGCTTATACTGGCTGGACTGGCAAAGCGCTGGGTCGGACTCAAGCCTCTGAGAGGATGCCTTTTCCTGCTGCTTCACCGGCTTGGCCACTAGGTCATAGACCTGTTCCACTGCCTCGGGCGATCTATCCTGCTCTAGAAGGGTCTTGGCGACGGCGAGGTTAAGGAGTGGGGTGGGCATCACCTGCTTGCCTTCACTGTCAATGTATGGCTTGGCTTGTGCCGGCTTCGAGGGAGCCCATCCTAGGTTGGGCCGTACACCAGGATCGTTGATGACGCTAGCCGAAGCTTTCTTGGCCTTTTGCTGCTACAGCAAAGTCTTGTACTCAGCCTCCATTGCTCTAGCTTTCTCTATGGACTTCTGCGTGTTGATCAGGTCTCGATCTAGCTTAGCACCTTGCTCCGCGATGGCTTGAGCTTCCTCCAGCAGCTACTGACGCTTCTCGTCAGGCGGGGTCACGTTCCGAATATGAGCAACAGTTAGTGGCTCGACGAGGAGATTGCCGTACATTACTCTATCAGCTGGAGTAACTTGGGTTGCTACAGACGTAGATGCTGGAGGCGGCAAGTTTGCGGTGTTGTTGTTGCTCGGGCCGGTGCCGAGTTCCTGCGGCTACTGCACTGGGTTAGGCGGAGGAGGCATGACCTTTGCGCGATCATCATCAGCAGCAATAAGTGGCCCTTCCCCTTTTCCAGCGCTGTAGGCGGAGCTCGTCTGGGTAGATCTTCATCCATCGCTGTCCCAATGGTGACGAACACCCCTCGAGACGTGACGGCATTGTTGGCTTGCTCGTCGCGTGTGTACTCCTCCTCCATCTCCTGCATAGTGGAGTTTAGCTCTTCTGGACTAAAATATATCTCCTCTGAATCTGCACTGAAGTCAGCATAAAGCGCGTCAATGACAAAGTCGAAGGGTGCCAGGACTTCCTCGATGACGGGCGGTGGAGGTGCAACAGCAGCGACGATGACTGGAGGTGTCGGTGCAGCTGCGACGATGGCGGCCGGAGGCGGTGGTGGCGGTGGCTGAATCGGAGGTTCTCCGTCGATGAGCGCAAGCGCTTTCTGGGCTGCTGCGTTAGCCTCCGCGTAGTTGTTGACGGTGCTCACCATCTCTTCAAGGGTAAGGTGTCCTATTGCCTGCTGTTGTCTTAAAGAATGTCGGAGAAGCATGCCACGGTCTAGTTCTTCCACGAAGTGATACAAAGCGTTATCATCAGGGTAGTGGGCCAGATCGTCTCATATGCGGAGCCACCTGGCAAGTAAATCGCGGGGGTTTTCGCCTTCTCTCTGAATGCAGCGCGCCAGATCGAAGATGGTAACCACTCCGACGAACTTGGATCTCTGCTGTCCAGACGCACGGGCGAAGCCGGCGGATTTGCAGTGATCTTCCACCTTTATATCCTGCACAGGGGCGGTTTGGGTGGGTCTTGAATTTTTCCGATCTTTGTCGGCAAACTCCGAAGAGAGATCCGACATCGATCCTTCCGTGAACATATCCTGCTCGTAGGCGGTCCGTGTGGGCCTTGATGCTCCTCCGAATCACAGGGAACTATTGCCCGAGTCGGTTTCGCCAATGAAGAGGTGGATGTGTCTGATAGGAACGATCGAACACCGCGTAGGGTTCGTCTTCACCGGGATCCAGAACTCATCGGGAGGGACAATCGGAATGTTGCCGGAGAAGAGAACGCGACCGATGGCTACGGTTTCGTCGATTCCCATGAAGATCTTGGTCCTCACCCGCTGAAGAGCCTAAAGCGCCTCTTGCCCCACGGTGGGCGCCAACTGTCGTGGTATTTCCGACGAGTACGCCATGCAGGGGTCCTCACAGTGCATGTTTAGAGACGTGGGGGAAGGCGGACGGTTGACGGGTACGAGGTAACACTGCTTACCTAGGTTTAGATCCCACGATGGTGGCGGAATCCTACTCCTGCTATAAATCACTATAAGGGAAATACGCCGAGTTACAGGGATTGGTTCGCTGTGCGAGATTGTCTGAAGTTGTCTATGAACGTGCCCTAAAGGCTCCCATAGCCCTGACTTATATAGTCGCCAGATCCTAGGGTTACAGTGAAAAATCCTAGCCGGACAGGTTACAGAGTCCTACACCGTCTATTACTAGTCTTGTGTATGTTGCACTCCAAGGATCCGGGTACGTCGGTGACTCCAACCGTAGCCTTCCTTTATCCGACATGGGCCTCCCTTTTGGATCCATCTAACCGGACCGCCCAGCAGGCCATGGGCCATGCTACTAACTTTGGGCCACCCGGGTTATCCGAATAGGAGACATGCTATGAGGATACCCATATAGCATATCCCCAACACTCCTTATGAAAATTAATTGCCTAATGAGTATTTTAGAGTTGAACAACTTGCTTCTATTGATCTAGTTTTTTTACCTTAAACCTCTATTTGATGATTTTAAATATGCGCATTCTGATGATAAGAATGTTCCTTGTGATAGTTACATTGTTAATTTTATTCATAATGCTACTGAAAGTTATTATGAGAGAGGGAAACATGGTTTTATGCATCTCAACAATATTAAGTTTCCCCTGTTTATGCTGAAAGTTTTGAACTTGCATTTGTTTTTTCTTCCTATGCTAGTAGCCTCTTGTTTCAATAATTTGTTTTCTTACAAAATTCCCTTGCATAGGAAGTGGGTTAGACTTAAATGTGTTGGATATTTGCTTCTTGATGCTCTCTTTTACTTCAAATCCATATCTCCTATGTGAGCATCATTGAAATTATCATGCCCGTCTTAATGGCTATAAAGAAAGAGCTTTTGGGAGACAACCCATTTTATTTTTATTTTCAGTTTAGTCTTGGAAGTTATTGCGTCAGTAATAACCTCTCCTTATCCTTTTTGTTTGGTTTTTGTGTCAAGATTAACCTCTTACGAGAGGGATGTGAGATGTGGGAAGTTGCTGACCCAGAACAGATTTTTATGATTCACTATAAAAAATCGTGAAAAATTCCAATACGTCGGATTGAGCTGTAATTGTATGTGCATTTGCCCAAGTTATTATCTAAATTTCGTTAGTTTTGCACTTTTCGATTTGCGCAACATAAGATTTTCTAAAAAATCAATCTTTACCTGCCGGTCTGTTTTAACAGATTTCTGCCATTTTTGCATTTGCCTCTCAAATCGATTTACTTTTAAATTCTTTTGGGCTTTTGGAAGGAGTCGCTACAATATCTTATGTTTTGATGGACTTCATTTGAAATTAAACCCAAAGGTTTATTATCTTGCATACACTAATGTTGCTGATGAAGATTGTGTGAAGCTTTGTATGAAAGAAATTTTCATGTGTTGGGAGAGAATGATGTAATGAGATGAAGAATGGTCAAAGGCTTAACCATTATATCTCTAGATATTCTTATAATGAAGATGTTGATATTATTCAAGTAGGTGACTCTGGAAGAATTTAATAAAGACCAAAGTCAGGAATCTGCAGAGTCTGTTTTCAAATATGTAACAGTTCTGGTAATAAAAGGTTCACGAAAAACTTTCCAATTTATATTTTTGCAGTTTTTATTCAATATAGAAGCTAACGAATCAAAAGAGGGAAGGAAACGGAGCCCGAGTGGCTCATACCACCCTGTGGCGCGGACCCACCTAGCCGCTCCACCAGGTGGTGTGACCACCACGGAGCCTGTATCCATCCCGTTTTCTCCTAGTACCTTCCTTTTGTCTTTAAACTTCAGAATATATAACCCCCCGAGGTCCGTATATCGTGCTCTCATCGTGTTTTTGTTTCGATCTGTTTCTCTCAGGAACTATTCTCAAAGTTTAGAAGCACAATGTTCTCCGCCAACGACAAGGGCAAGAAGCTCATGGAAGATGATCATCAAGACCACAAGCAGGAGGAGGAGATCATGGTTGAAGTTGAAGAAAAAGTGGAGGAAGACAAGTGTCCATGCACCTACGCCTCCGTTGCAAGTATTGGAGTGGTGTAAAACCCTACCAAGCTCAAGAGGACGACACAGATGTCCACTGGAGGGAAAACTCTGCGTCATTTCCTAGCTCCACGGTCACTTCCTCCACGCACCAAGAACCCCTTCCATACTCTTATACATGAGTAGTAATTCCAAAAGATGCCTAAAGGAAAGTTGCCCTCTAGTTGGGATATGCGTCGTTCTAACCATACAAGGAAAGAATACTTCAAGGAAGAGTGGGGAAATAATCACAAGGACTAGGATTCTCAGTCTGACATGATCATGAACCGCATTGAGCATAATTCGCAGATGATTCGTACTCTACCCTTCGAGATAGAGGATTTGAAGAAGTTGATTGAAAAGCTTATCGAGAGAACACCACCACCATTGAAGGAGTAATTCGTCATGAGGTTTTGGCATCCCCTTGGTTTGTTCCAAGCTTGGGGGAGTGCCGCGGTATCACATCATTATCTTTCATCTTTTTACCTTTTTAGTAGAGTCATATCATGAATAGAGAAGTTATCATATAGGATGGTTTGCATTGTGGAAGTATCTCTCCTCTAGTTGGTTATCTATGTATCCCTTGGTGTGAGTGCCATTATGGAATATTAATGAGAAGCTTCATCGTTTACTTTTTGCACATCTTATCTTAGTTTGCAATTCTTGTTACATGATCGATATTGTTATTAGTATTGGTATCACTTTGGGATCATTAAGTAAATTTAATTGGTTTTGGCAAACTTAGCTTTGGTCAGTAGCAACACCACTTTGAGGATTGAAAGGAAAAGAGAAAAGTACTTACGGTTATTTTATTTTATTTTATTTTCTTTCTTTCTTGATTAGTTCATAAGCTTAGTATTCCCAAGTTAAGTTCTTTTGTGTTTTCAAGGAAAATTGGATGATTGTTTCTATCACTTGTATGTTTGTTTGTTTCCTTCAAGTCTTATGCTTGCTATCTAGCCTTGCTAGCCAAAAACCTGTACTGAGAGGGAATGCTTCTCGTGCATTCAATCCTTGAACTAAAACCTATGCCATTTGTGTCCACTATATCTACCTATTAGCATTATTGCTATTCCAAGTAAATTATCGAGTTTCATCTATCTTTCAAATTAAAAATTCTTTTGTTATGTGAAAACTAGTTACTAAAGATCTCACGAATTTGATGGCACACTTTACTTTCTTGCACCTAATAATCTTGAACCATTGTTTCATCTATGTTGTATATGCTTACACTTATAAGTTGGGAATTAGCAGAACCATGCTGCCATGGGGAACACTTTCAACACCTATAAATATCTACCCAGTTAATATCATGATCTTTTGTTTATGGATGTCAGGGTGTGAAATAAAAGGGGAGCTTGTAAGTCCATGGAGTATTATATATGTGTTAGGGAAACGCCTGGGCGGCTAGCCTAAGTCATGCCTAATCATGGTGGAAACTTGGAGCATAACCATTGTGAGCAATCTATGAAGCATACTCAGAAAAAAAATATAAAAAGAGAACAGGAAAAATATGTACCATTCTCATGGTAAATAAAAGGATCGTTGAGATGCTCACTGTCTGTTTCCTTGTCATTTTGATATGGGATAGCTCACGTGTCATGGGGGAAGGGTTACCCCCTTGGCGGTTCTCTATGATACACATATACTTACAATGACAAGAACTTTCTTGTGACTAAAGTTGAGTAGCATGAGGAAAGGCCCTCGTACTCAAGGGACATGAGATTGCCAACTTATGATTTTTCAAGCATATACTCCATATTTGTTTCACTTTAACCTTAATCTCCTCAAGATTCTTATGATAGGGGCAATGAGAGATCAAAGCTAGTAAGTACCATAATTTTTTGGAAGCTCTTTATGAAACTTGAAATCCCTGCTTCCCTCTATGAAGGGTAAATATTTTACTTTTAAGTTGGGTCAGTAAACCTATTCCTCTCTATCTCTAGCAAGCATTTGAGTTGTTGTGATTCAATCATCCATATGATGATTTATTCAATATTGTTTCTTATGTTCCTTGTTTTGCACTTTGCTCTTATCTGAACGAATACTACTTTGAAAGCTATCTTTGTAAAAAGCCCATTATGTTTGAGCAAGAGATTCCTTCTTTATGAACTCCATTATAAAAGCTTTACTTAAAACCAAGTATGATTTGCCAACTGTTCTCTGACCAAGAAAAAGGTTTGCCATTGCCAATTATGATTTCTTTATGCATCTCCATTGTGACCCCATAGTCGTTGCAAGTTAAGTTATATAATGGTGAGTTGTTTTCTATTATGACTTGAGTATTAATGAATGTGATGCTTCTTGTCAGTATTCTTTTTATCGACACTTCACTCCATAAACATGAGGTCATGTTTACTGAGTTCAGCTTTCGCTTGGGGACAAGCGAGGTCTAAGCTTGGGGGGAGTTGACACGTCTATTTTGCATCACTATTTTATATCATAATTTACTATAAATCCATTGAGATATTTCATATTAAGAGGTGATACTTATGTTATTTCATCTATTTTGCATGTTGGATGACTTTTGGAGGATGAATTGCCGGATTCAGGATTCTGATTGAAAAAGCAGTGTCTAGATGCAATATTAGTGAAGATAAGAAAATTCCAGAAATATATGGAAATCCCTATTTTTCTAAAAGACGAAGGAAGCTAGAAGGGGTGATACGTCGGAAACATACCTATAATTTTTGATGCTCCATGCTTGTTTTGTATCTACTTTGCTTTGCTTTGTCTATACTTTGAGGTGTTTTTATATCTTTTCTGGAACTAACCTATTAACAAGTTGCCACAGTGCCAATTGCTTGTTTTCTTCTGTTTTTGGTTCTAGAAAGACAGAAAATCAATATTCTCGGAATTGGATGGGACAAAATCTAAAGTCATTATTTTCCCGGAAAAACACGGAACCACGAAGCAGAGCCGGAGGGGGGCCACAGGGTCGCCGCACCCCCTAGGCACGGGGAAGCCCTGGAGGCACCTACAGAGGGTGTGGTCCCCCTGTACCCCCACCGACCTTGACTCATGCGCCTATAAGAAGCCTCCGACCCAAAAACCCTCGAAATCCAGAAGAAATACATGAAAACCTCCACAGTGCCGCCGCCACCGAAGGGGAGATTCAGGGGACAGAAAGTCTCTGTTCCGGCACCCTACCGGGATGGGGAAGTGCCCCCGGAGCCATCTCCATCGATCTCCATCGCCATCTTCATCACCGTTGCTGATTCCCATGATGAGGAGGGACTAGTTCTTCCTCGAGGCTAAGGGCTCTACCGGTAGCTATGTGTTCGTCTCTCTCTCTCTATGCATGGTCATATTGTGATCATGAGCTTTGTAATCAAGTAGATCTACCTTGCTACTCAAGTGCTTTAATAGATCTCTGCTCTCCCCATGTGTGTGAAAGTGACAGCGTGCACGCCATGGTGGCACTTAGGTTTGAGTCTACATAAATACTCTTTGTGCTTTAATAGATCTATGCTTTTCCCCACGTGTGTGAAAGTGACAGCGTGCATACCGTGTGTGGCACTTTGAATATTTGTTATGAGTTATATTTCGAGTTGGATGTCTCTATGAAGTTGTGGTGTTTCTTGGAACCATCTAGCGCTCAAGGTGACAGTGTGGGGTTATCTAGATTGGGGAAGGCAGACTTTGAGGAGTGTTGTTATAGCCCTACCATGGATTAGAGTGTCCAACTCGAGAGTAGTCAGAGTAGTATCATGAAGAGAGGATATTTATATGAGAGAGTTTTCACAAGTGAAAGTATGATCCCTAGGCCTTGTTTCTAAACATTGAAACACCGTTTGCATATAGATCTGTTGCATGTTTGCTTGCTTTAGTCTTTACCTCACCGTCAAGCTTTTTTCTGGCACTCACACACGTTCTCCCATGTCAACAACAAGTCAGAAGCTATTTTCTAGCACCATTACCACTTGTATTTCACTATATCTTCGCCAAACAAGTGCACCTATACAACTGACAAGTGTATTGGGTGTGTTGGGGACACAAGAGACTTCTTGTATCTTGATTGCAGGGTTGCTTGAGAGGGATACCTTTGACCACTTCCTCCCTGAGTTCGATAAACCTTGGGTAATCCACTTAAGGGAAACTTGCTGCTGTTCTACAAACCTTTGCACTTGGAGGCCCAACAACTGTCTACAAGAATATAAGTGTGTAGACATCAAGGGGAAGTGTATATGGGCCATAGGGGGCCACACCACCCCCTGGCGCGCGCCCCTGGGTCGCTCCACTAGGTGGTGTGTCCACCCTGGCCCACCTTTGGCATCGCCCTTTAGCCTATAACATCCCCTCGAAACCCTAAGACTCGGGGGGCAACCACATAAAGATTTCGTCGCCTCTTCGGGGCGGAAACTATAGAGAGAGAAAGAGCTCTCTGGCAGGGAGATTTCTGTTGGGGAAATTCTTTCCCGGAGAGGGGAGATCGTCGACATCAACACTGTCATCAAGATAGACTTCATCGGGATCATCACCATAAATCATCTTCACCATCATCTCCACCAGCACCATCACCACCATTCCATCCCTCTATAAAAATTGGGTTGAATCTTGCATAGTTCTTAGGGGAAACTTTCCCAGTGTTGATTACTTTTGTAGTTGATTCTATTGAGTTGCACCATTGAATTATTGTTTATGTTCATATTCTTACTTATCATTATATCATCTCTAATCTTGATCCATATGATGTCCCATGAGTAGTTCGTTTAGTTCTTGAGGACACGGGAGAATTCATGTTGTTAGTAGTGGAATTGTGTTGAGAAATATTCAATGGTTTGATATTTAAGTCGTGGTGCTATTCTTCTAGTGGTGTCATGTGAACGTCGACTACATGAAACTTCACGATTTATAGGCCTAGGGGAATGTATTTTGTATTTGGCTACTAATTGTGGGGTTGCCGGAGTGACAGAAACCTAAACCTCTGTTAGGAAACCTTTGCACAAGGGAGTGTAGGATGTCAGAGTTTAATGTTGTGGTTAGGTTTTTATCTTAATTACTTTGTTGTAGTTGTGGATGCTTGCAAGGGGTATAATCACAAGTATGTATTAGTCCAAGTAAGGTCGGTACATTAGCATAGGTTCACCCATACAACACTTATCCAACCAAAGACGATTAATCAACTATATGAAGCGAAAGCACTTGACAGTATTCCCATGTGTCCTCGAGAACGTTTGGTCCCAATAAGTAATACAACCGGCTTGTCCTTTGCTGAAGAAAGGATTGGGCCACTTTCTTCAATTATTATTATTGTCTTTTATTGTCTCACACTTTATTTCTTTGCATTATCAAAAAACCCTAAAAATTTGTTTGCTAAGTATTTACAGAGAATTCCTGATCCAAACCACTAGTCAACACCTTCTTCTCCTCGTTGGGATCGACACTCCTATTTATCGAAAGTACTACGATACGCCCCCTATACTTGTGGGTCATCAGTGCCGCATCTGGAAGACGGCGAGTGCGTCATCTTCCTCGCGCACGTAGAGCGCAGCCTGGCCTTGCCGGTTAGGGCCTTCTTCCTTACTTTCATGGCCACATAGGACCTCCACCTCCACCATCTTGGCGCCAATGCCATTGGCATGCTCTCGCACTTCAATGCCTTCTACGAGTGCTATATAGGGATCCAACCGGATCTCTAGATCTTCTACCGGCTCTTCTATATCCGGCCCCAAATCCAGTTATCCAAAGTCCCTCTTGTCACTTGATGTGGCGCCTCCATCTACTCACGCACACAGACCGGATACCCCAAGTTCTGTCTGCATGACACGGCCAAGCTCTAGCAGTAGACGTACTTCCACATACGGAATCTAACGGAGGTTGACTGGATCAACCTTCATGCCTTCCTGGACCAGGAGTCCAGCCGGACTTGCTGGGACCTAAAGGTCTACGGCTCCAAGGAGGACTTAGACGAGATGCTATGCCGGATGAGGGAGCTCGTAATAGCCGGCCTGACAGTCATCGACGTCACCCTCCACTAGTAGGAAAATGCTTATCCACAGGGTCCTTATCAGTGGCGCACATGTAAAGGGTGTCCCACGGGTCCTTATCTATGACGCACTGGATAAATCATGTGCCACTGAACTTGTCATACCTGCGGCGCACGCCCGATGCAATGTGCCACTATTACGTGGGCCCCAGAGCTGGCCACGGACCCTGTCCATGGGAAGCATATCCGTGGCACACCGAGCGGATATGCACCATGCGTAGAAGTCTTATCAGTGGCGCATGGGTGTTGGTGGGCCTCGGTGCTGAAAAGGTGGCAGATTACCGGCGGCGCACGATTTAGAGGTGCACCATGGACAGTATTTGTTAGTGGTGCACGGTATGTTCGTGCTCAATGGATATATCGTGCCAGACACACAAAAGGTGGCTCTTTCCCCTACCGCCACTAGCTAGTGCACTATCCCCTGCCTCCACTATAGATCGAGCTCGAGCTACTCCTCTTCTTCACCCCATTTTCTCCAACAATTTCTCCATTTTATGTTGCCAAAACCTCTTTGGGTTGGATGGATCTATAAAATAAACTCCTCTCCACCATGTAGATCCGTTAAAGTAAGATCACACACATTTTATCTCCTCCCCCATATGAAGCTTGATTAACCACACCACACGCTCTCTTGCACGGCCTCTCTCGTCTATCGGTGTAACTTGTGCTTGTTTTGTGTGTGTGGACGATGATGTTGGCGGTATATATGCTTGTGTTCTTGTGTATGCATGGATATATGCTTGTGTTCTATTATGTGTGGACGACGGTGTTGGCTCGGGAGATGATGTTTACATGGATATATGCTTGTGTTCTTGTGTATGCTTTGTGTTGTGAAGGTGCCGGTGTGTGTGGTGCAATAAATGTTTGCCGAAATGTTGATTCATTTCTATTTTGGAAATTTTTTGCAGTACTCATATGTCCTATTTATAGGGAAGCTCATGCCAAATTTTTGCATGCATGGTTCTAAATATTCTCTTTTGCTCCGCCGCGTAGGCAACCATGGTGTGTCAGATGAGCGAAGCTATGGTGGCTAGATACAAGGCACGCATGATGTCCGTCATGATTCAGAACAACATGACCGAGATAAGATGTCCTTGTAAGAGATGAAAAATTGGTACCCTAATCAAACCTGAGTCGAGGACATTGGAGAAACACTTGCTCATGGGTGGTTTCATGCTCGACTACATTTACAAGGATGTCAACAATGGGGCGCCGATAGGAAATGGTGCTCACGAAGACGCCGAACATGATTATGATGAAGATGCTGGTGGACATGATCATCTTTAAGGAGATGCCGGATCCGATGGTCGTGGAGAAGATGCGGACACACCTATAACTTTAGCTTTACAGGACCCTCATTTTCCAGAACTGCTCCTCAAGGAGACGAGCAACAACAAAGATGCTACCAGAGAAAAAATCAAGCTGGCGCAAATGGATAAAGACGTGATTACTCCGTTGTATCATGGGTGCCGGCCCGAGCATACACGCCTAAATGTAACCCTCAAGGCTCTAGAGATGAAGGTTTAACACAAATGGACCGACATGGCTTCAACCATATCATGGAATTCTGGCACGATATACTTCCTAAGGGGAAAACATTGCCAAGAGGTATCGACGAGGTCAAGAAAGTCATGTGCCCTATCGATCTATGGTATGTCAAATACCACGCATGCCTCAATGACTGCACACTTTACCGGGGCGAGTACAAGTATAGAACCACATGTCTGTTGTGCAGCCATGAACGATACAAGAGAGGGAACAAGAAAGTTCCTCAAAAAGTGGCATGGTACTTTTTTATCACTCCCCGTCTACAACGGTATTTAGTAGACCCTAAGGAAGCGAAGCTAATGCAATGGCATGCGAAAAGGGAGAAGCCCGAATATGATCTGGAGAAGGGCAAGATCCTGATACATCCTGCAGACGCTAGCCAGTGCCACACATTGGACATGGAGTTCGAAGAGTAGTTCAGGGACAATGCCAGGAACATTAGGCTAGGTATGAGCACCGATGGACTCAATCCCTTTGGCAACTAGAGTAGCACGCATAGCACCTGGCCCGTGTTTGTATGGTCGTACAATCTCCCCTGGATATGCACGAAGCGAAGGTACATACACATGAGTATTCTTATTTAGGGGCCAAAACAACCGTGTATCGACATGCATCTGTATCTCGGGTTGTTGAAAGAGGAGTTAGCCACACCGTGGGAGATTCCAGCCCGTACATGGGACGCCTACACAGGAGAATATTTCCCTCTGAGAGCCGCGTTGCTCACGATGGTGCAGGACAATCTTGGTCTGGGATATGTATCATACCAGGTGAACCACGGACACGGTGCATGTGTCAGGTGCATGGAGAAAACCCCGCATATGCAGCTACCGAGGGATCCTAGGTCTTCGAAAGCCATGTTCCCAGGGATTCGAAAGTGGCTCACCACGGATCACCCAAGGAGAAAACGTGGAGATCTGTTAAATGGTGAGGAAGAGCTCGAAACAGCCCCACCTAGGAGGAGTGGCGAGGATATCAACAAGTGTCAACACCCGGATTTTTCAATCCTAGATGCCTGTTATGCCATACATTGCAATCCTAGGATTACCATTTTTGCGAGACATAACAGAATTGGATACCATAGTACCTCATCCATTACAAACGATACATAAGTTCTTACACAAATAGGGATCTCATGATCCAGTTCTTAATACAACTTCAAGCAGCGGAATACGTAATAATAACGGTAGCGTAGGCGAAGCTCCATCTTCGGGGTCACATGCAATGCTGACGATGGGAGATGATCCTAGTTGTCGTAACCTCCCTGGGGTCCATCCTCCAGGTACTCCTCTTCATAGTCTGGCCATGGGAATAGCCAGGGACAAAGCCATAAGTACTCTTTAAGTACTCGCAAACTAATACTAACAGGTAAAGGGGTTTTTGGATAATAGGACACTAGGCTCTAGGGTTATTTTGCAAAAGCCAGATTTATCTCTACTAAGTTCTAAAGCTAGTCACAATTTTATAACTCCTAGGTGGGATCTTGTAACTCAGGTCACAACTCTGTTGTGGTCAAGTCAAAGTCTCAATTCATTTCACAAGTCATTTTGAAAAGTCTGACGGGGGAACAGTATGGCCACTCCAACTGTCCATAACCGCGGACGCGGCTATTCGAATAGGTTGACACTCTGCAGAGATTGTACACTTTCACCACAACATTCGATACATCCGTCAGGAACAAATCCTGAATTCACCATACTCAGTATGCGGATAATCAATCCTAACCTTTCAATTACACGCCCTAGTATAAGAACCTCTCCTGTGAGTTTGGCCTCCCAACCATGACCAACTGTCATCTTGGGCACTGCACAGGTGGACAATCTTCACAAGGTAGCCTCAGCTCAGACCTTGGCTGTGAGGGAACCAATACTAAGGTATATAAGTTTCTAGTCAAGCCCTACCCAATCTTCGGGTATTGTGGTTGTACGATAAAATTGGAATGGTATCGCATCTAGACAACCATCAGTTTTATAAAGGGCTAAGGATCATGCCTCAACATTTTCATCACCAAAATCATCAAGTGTTCGGAAACACATGTCCAAAACATTTCAATAGAATGATCCATCATTGCAAGGTTTTCATAACCATTTTTCCACCAAGTAAACCCACCTAAAGTTGATCAAGTCTTATGCTTAGCACTAGCATCTAATGAGGGGTGGTAAACTAGTGGAGTTTCAACTAAGTACAACTTTATATCTTAGGATGATATCAAGGTTTCTAACTTAGGCCAAATTTTATGCTCTTTATGCAACCTTCAGAATCTTTCTAGTATCTACAAGTCACTTAAGTCAACTCTAAGTTAAAGCTTTGATAAAGAAATAAAGTAATAAGCTTGCAAATAAAACTAGGATTGGTTTATCAAGTGGGTATGATCACATATGCTTAAGGCATATAGTAGGCATAGTAACAAGCAAGTATTTGCTTGCACCAAATCAGTATAAGCTTGCTAAATTGCAAGTGTTAGCTTGCATAGGTCAACTTGATTAGTAAGGCTTGCCTTGTGCAGAGCAGTGGTTGAAGTTCTCCTCGGCTTCTTCTTCGTAGTATCCTCCTTCCTCCTCGTATCCTTGGTCGGTACTAGCGTCTATGAATAAATACGAGGTACACAATCACCAAACAATACTTAACTACTTGCAATCATCACACACAAGGGTCCTATAGATGATCTAGCATCATCTCTAACATTACAAGGTTAAGGCTTGATTTAATTCCTTTTATTTTTAGAAAAGTAATTTCTACTCATTGAAAAACTACTTAAGATTTAATATTCTCCAAACCAAACATGGGATCATGTTGACACATGTCATCACCACATATTGTAGTCCATGGGAATGTGATTTAAAGTGGTCTCACAATTTATTAAGGTTTTACCCCTTTATTCTAATTAATTAAAGTGGCTAGAAATGCCTATGTAGCATTCTTTTATTACTTGAACATTATTTCTGCAAGTAAACCTATATATATTTATATATTCTGAAAGGTATGGTTAAATGTGATTTTTGAGAGTTGGAATCAACTCAAAAGCTATTATGGTTTAAATTTGAAAAATGTTTGAATGCAGAAAAACTTCTGCCTTGTTATTTTTACTAAGGATGATCTATAGATCCAAATGACTTGAATCCAATGGGCTTGGATTCAGCATTCACAGACCTTTCCAACAAAATTGGTTTCATTCAAATTGGTGCACTGAATCGATCTGGGTTGAATTTTGAAGTTGGGTATAGAAGTGAGTTTGAATTGAAATGGAAAAAGTTTAATTCAAATAACTGGGCTGCGCGGGAAAAGTTACTGGGCCGGCCTTCTAAGCGCAGTGCTCCCGCGGGATGCTTAAGTGGGTGTCCCCACTCGTCAGTGACACGGGGCTGGGCGAAGCGGTATGGGGGAACGTGGGTCGTTCGATCTGATTCTAATCCAATGGCTGGGAGTCATCGTCGACGCGAGACAACGCCGGCGAGAACGAAACCTAGCACGGCCAGTGGGGGGTTCTAGGGGCTCACCGGGGTAAGGGCGAGGGTCGGCGAGGCGGGCGAATGACGAAGTCGACGACGGCGAACTCATGGGTGGTCGCGGCAGCTCCTGGGGTGGACGAAATCGATGGCCCCCTTCTTCTCCAGAGGCGGCGGGCTCTGATGAAATTCCGGCGGGGTGGTGCTCGCCTTGCTCTGAGAACGGTGTGGCACGATCAGTGAGGAGAGGGGAGTGAGATGGTGTGAAGAAATCAAGCAGGGGTGGCCTCTATTTATAGTCGAGCGAGGGGACCGTTGGGGCGCACGGTGACCTCATCGGGGGCGATGTTACAGGCGGCTATTGGCATGGGCAAGGGTAGGGGACGGTTTGGTGTCTCCTGGCGATGCTCAACGACATGGTTTCGAGGCATGGGGCGGTGCAGCTTGGTCTGGAACGGGCGATGCTCTGCGCGGCAGAGGCGGCCTCTTCGACAGAGAGTGGTGGCTATGCGTCACGGGGCGGCGAACGGGGATGTCTGGCGGTCTCCTGGGTCGGTGGGGATGGTGTATGCACGCGGCGAGGGAGGCGCGCGGTCTGTGGGCTTCGGTCGAGGGTGGTGCTCTGGCGCACGCTCGGCATGGTCTCTGGCGGTCTGGGCGCGGTTCATGCGCGTGGTCCAGGGCCTTGCAAGGCTCGAGAAGTGGACAGGGAGTGGCGGTGGACGGTGGGATGCCTCCCAGACATGCTGGCTAGGCTTGCTGTTGCTCCTAGCTTGCTGTCGACTATGGGGTGGCAACGGTGTGCTCGGCTGTTCACCATTAATGGCAATGGCAAGCTCACAGTGGTGCTAGTGCTTGGTTAATCTTGCTAGATGATCTATTGAGCTGGTTGTGAGCTAAATGGGGAACCAGTTAGGCAAGAATCACTGCTCACAATAGTGTTTGATGTTTGTTTGATTTGTGTCTGCAACCTGTTTGATGAAATGGCCGCATGAAATCAAGTTTTGAATTTTGAAAAGATTTTTGGTGGGTTTGCTAGATTGGTGCTGGTGAGTCTGCAGATGCTTGGGTTTTGAAAGTTGAGCTTGTTTGAGTGGTTTTTGAAAAATTGGGATTTTCCCATATGATAAAGATTCAATTTTGAAATGTCATTTAAACTATGTATTTGAAAGTTTCTGGATGATCACAAAGTGGGCCTTGATACTTTGTTATGAGTACATTCAAGGGGTGCAAAGATCCAGAAAAAGTTTCTGTTAGGTTTTGAAAATTTGAGACAGCCAAAGTAGGCATGGGAGTTAAATTGGTCAAAGTGACCATTCATTTAATATATGTGTTTTGATTTACTTGTCTTTAGGAAAAGTGTGGGAAATGTTTTAGATGATGTTTATTTCACCTAAGAAACATTTTACAAGCAATGAAACAAACAAACAAGGTGGTTTTAAAAGAATTCAAAATCAATGCATACACATATGCATGCATTCATAATTTTATTTAGAAAAGTTTTTGTTAACCCTAATTTTGATGATTAGAGTTTGATGATCCAAGATTAGTATTTTTGGGATGTTACAACAACTTGCTGGAAAAATGGAAAGAGTGCCCCACGTAGGGAAAGAAGTGTCCGAGGAAAAAGCCGCTGCTAGGTGTATGGAAAGCAAGGTCTGTTTTCTAGGACCTGCCGTACTTGAAATACCTCCACACGCCACATATCATTAACCTCATGCACACCACGAAGAATGTGTGCGAGAGTCTGATTGGAACTCTTGTCATCATGACGGAGAGGACCAAAGACGGGCCAAAGGCAAGAAACGACCTGATCAAGATGGGCATAAAGGAAGAAGTTCATGGAGGATGCCCCGATGATGATGACGATGATGATGATGCTCAGACGCAAGATACTCAAGGTCGTCGGTGCAAAAGGGCTATGAGGAATGACTACAACTGCCCCTTCCTACTTCACTATGAGTGAGGAGGAGATCTAGTAGTTTTCAACGTCCTCGTCGGAACCAAACTTCATGTCAGTTATAGAGGGAAGATATCCTGATATCTTGACGAAACAAAGAAGAGGTTCTCCAGGATGAAATCTCATGACTGCCACATGATGATGACACAGATACTTCCGGTTGTGATCCGAGGGATAATGGACGAGCACGTACGTGAGACGCTGTTTGGGCTTTGTAACTTTTTCGACGTAATCTCTAGGAAGTCGATCGGTGTGAAGAAGCTCGACATACTACAAGAAGAGATCACCGTGATACTATGTGAGCTCGAGATTTACTCCCCCCCCCTGTTCCATGACATCACGGTGCATCTGCTAGTCCACCTCGTGGATGATATCATCCACCTCGGGCTGCTACTCCTACACAACATGATGCCATTTGAAAGGCTGAATGACATTCTCAAAGGATTCACTCGCAACAGGAACCGTTCGGATGGAAGCATAGACAAGGGCTTTCTGATGTATGAGTCCATATCGTTCTGCTAGAATTATCTATGAAATGAGGACGACGACGACCCGGTTGGTCTACCAATTAGGAGGAACCTCGGGAGGCTCGATGGATGTGGTCACCACGTGGGCCACGCCCAAATGCATACCATCTTCACTAGTCGACAGACAGACTATGACAGGGCACATCGAGTTGCGCTACAACACATAGAGTTGGCTAAACCATGGGTGCTAGAGCACAAAAGATTAACTGAGAAGATGTTTAGGGACACGGGCTGACGACGGACTAAGGGAGACGTGACTAGAGAGCACAACTCCAGCCTCATGCGTTGGTTCAAGAAAGAGCTACTCCAGCTTTATCATGGTAAGATGCCTTCTACGTATGAGGAAAGTTCATATTCACCTTGTCACAGGGCCCCACGATGAACGTGAGGACCTATCAGGCGTACGACATCAACGGTTACACATTCTACACCTGATGAGTGCATATTTGCATCATGTTTTAGATTATTATTTTGCATTGTAGTTGTAGGATCTTGGTATTTTACGGTGTTCGCACACACTTTTATGTTTATTTTCACCAGGATTAGGACACATGATGGATCCGATGGACACAATTCTTGGACCAATTATATTGGAGTGAAATGGGGAAAAAAAACAACATAAATCGCTTATTTGGGAAATAACAATAGGAATTTCTATTTTCATGCCCCTGGTTCGTTAGTTGTACTCACTTTTCCCTAGTCGCTTAGATTTTCCTCACTTTTGCCCATCTCCTATTATGAAACTCTCGCACGGTCTGACACTCGTTGTCCGTCAGCCTTGCCATTAGATGCTGACAAGTGGGTCCACATTCAGTCGGGTCCCGTAGTGGACCATCGCCGTTACATGCTGAAAAGTGGGGCTGCGGTCTGTTAGGTCCCGTAGTGGACCCTTGCCGTTACATGCTGACAAGTGGGGCCGCGTTAAGTTGGTTCCCTTAGTGGACACCTCTCTCCACTTATCCAGATTAGCATGGGACCCACAGCTTATCCACGTGAGCATTGGACCCACATCTTATCAACATGAGCCCGTGCCCGTTTCCATGTCGTTGCCTCCCCTTTCTTCTTCTTCTTCTTCTCTGGCAATGGCGGCCCTTCTCCAGCGACGGTGGCCCTTTGTCAAGCTTCACTTCGGCCTCCCGTTCGTCCTGGCCATAGTATGGTGCCTTCCCGTTGACCTCTACGAAGGATGACAATGGCAACCGTACGCAGAGTAGGTTAGATCTCGCACCAAAATGCACCAAAATCTCGCACCAAAATTGCAACCGGGCGCTTGATGTGGAGAATGCAGCCGGCGAGCCATTCTAATGATTTAATTGTTTTATCGAGTTAATTTCTTGGCTACAATCAAGTGAAAGAGTGTTTATAATTAAAAATTAGGGACATAGATGTATAATAAATAAGAAAATGATACAACTCTTGAACACTTTCAAATTAAAAAAATTATACAACTCTTAATGTACAAGAGTGTTTATAAATGACACAGCTCTTGAATAATTTCAAATTAAAAAAAGTATACAACTCTTAATGTAAAAGAGTTTTTAATTGACACAACTCTTGAACACTTTCAAATTAAAAAAAATATACAACTCTTGACCCAACTCTTGAACACTTTCAAATTGAAAAACATTATACAACTCTTAATGTAAAAGAGTGTTTACAATTGACACAACTCTTGAACACTTTCAAATTAAAAAACTTATACAACTCTTAATGTAAAAGAGTGTTTATATTTGACACAACTCTTGAGCACTTCAAATTGGAAAATTATACAACTCTTAATGTAAAAGAGTGTTTATAATTGATATAACTCTTGAACACTTTCAAATGAAAAAATATATACAACTCTTAATGTAAAATAGTGTTTATAATTAACACGACTCTTGAACACTTTCAAATTAAAAAAATCATACAACTCTTAATGTAAAAGAGTGTTTATAATTGACACAACTCTTCAAAACTTTAAAAATTGAAAAAAGTATACAACTCTTAATGTAAAAGAGTGTTTATAGTTGACACGACTCTTGAACACTTTCAAATTAAAAAAAATTATACAACTCTTAATGTAAAAGAGTGTTTACCATTTTTAGAGCGTGAAAAGTGATCCCTAAACTTGCGTATACGAAAATTATAAACCTTTGAACTCTATGGAATCGCACTTAATACATGATAATGATGTGCTAATAAAATCTTGAGAAATTATCCTTTTCATAGAATGTAATGCATAAACCTGCATATGGCAAAAATTATACACCTTTGAACTCTTTGAAATCGCACTTAGGACATGATAATGTTGTGCTAAGAAAATCCTGATCATTTGTGCTAATGTTTATTTATCATTTTCACGGAGTGAAATATAATGCAAAAATTATACACCTTTGAACACTTTCCCTTCAAATTATATTCAAAATCATTTGTTTATGGAGTTAAAGCATCAGTGGCAAACTCGTTATTTTGCATGGATAGAGGGTGTCCCGCGATAGATACAGGGGTTATCCTGTCTGCTAGATCACAAAGGATCTATCAGAGTATCAATGGTTGGTGGGTACGATCCGTGTGACAACTGTCTCGACCAATCAGAGTGTAGCAGCCAAGATGAGGACATGTGTGAGAGTTTGTAACTCAGAGAGAGGGGAAAACTAAGTAGAACTTAAAAACATAGGGCAAAACTGAATATAACTTAAATCCCAAGGACAAAACTGACAAGGGGGTTCAAATAGAAAATAGAAAGAGATTAAAAAATGGAAAATGCTTCTTTTATACAATAAAATACATATTGGAAGACATCAAACTATTTGCAATTCAAATATATATCAGTTTGACAATGATTGCCTCATTCAGACAAATTATGTTTTGGGGAGAGATGTTTTGGGAAGAGGCTTGAGTAGAAAGCCATGAACCTTCATAGATAGTAGGTGATTTGAGGAGTGGTGATTTAGGTTAAAACTTGATTTATATATATTTCTTATGGTGGCAGGTCACATAATAAGACTCCCTGGGTAGATGCCACTATGTTTAGATCTTTTTGAATTTGTTGTGCATAAAATGACTCAATTAGCTAACTAAAACCCATTCGTTGACTCTCCGTTGTCCAGCCCCCGGTGGGTAAAAGTGAGTATACTGCACACGATAGTGTTAGTACTGGAGGGCAAAACTGAGTACAACCAAACTGAGTACAACAAAACTGAGTACTCGAGCGTATAACTAAGCAGAACTAAGTGGCCAAGGTTAGACACGAGGGGGAAAACGTGACGCATGGTATGCGTGTCGCGGCGCACGGGGCGGTAGCGGACTCGTGTGGCCGTTCACGGTGCAGTAGAATACGCGGTTACGCAGTGCACGGTGGTGCAACGAAACGTCTCCTACCTTCACCTTTATAGAGGCCTCATCACTCTCACTCATCACTCACTCGCTCACTCACTCACGCAACCATCCCCACTGTCCCATCACCTTCTGCAAACCCCCAAGAAAACTCCAACCACGCCGGCGATGGAGAAGAACAGCGCGGTGGCCATCGTCGCCTCCAAGGAGGCTGACGAGGAGGCCCCCGTCCCCGCACAGGCACCCGTCGAGGCATTGACGGCAACGACCATCCCCGTCCAGACCCCCGTCCTCGCTTCCGCCGTAGGAACCGGCGAGGGGGGCCCCGTACCCGTATAGGCCCCCACCGTTCTCCTGCAGATCCCGCATGACTGGGACCCCTATGGGGACAACAACTACATCAGGCCAAAGAACACGTTCGGCGCCAGCTCAGCCGACCCATGGTCGGAGGTAACTGGGGTTTCCTCCCCTTCCTTTGTTCTTCCCCCATTCCCATCGTTGGATGCTAGATCGTGTGTTATTAGGGCTCGACTGTTCGTATTTTCAATCGTTGGATGCTAGGTATTTTTACAGAAGCTAATCCTCTTGTTTTAGATATCGTATTTCGATGAATTCCCCTAGTTGGGATCAGTAATACCACAGATCTGTAGTTGGGATCAGTACTAGCACCGATATATAGTTGGGATCAGTGTTCGATTTGGTTTGAGATTTGGGGATTGGGAATAATCAGGGGATGTCAATCGGTTAATTTTTGCAATTAATAAATCCCGATAATCACGGTATCTCAATCATGTCCTTATTGCACGCTACTGTTTTTTGTAGTAGGTGGATAGAAGTGACGTCTGCAGCGACGATGAGTCCACGGACACCAAGACTCGTCAGGTGCTGAGGAAGCTGGAGTCCGACCAGTTCAACGGCTTCTTCGCCGGTGACGTCTACAGGTTCCCCTTCTGCACCAGGGGCCTCGCCACCGACTTCAACTCCCTCATGAGCCATGCCGAGGACTTGAAGACCTGCGGCATGTCAAAGAACGTCAACGCCTTCAGAGACAAGCACCAGGCGCTCGGTTTTCACCTACACAACCTCTAGAAGGTGGCCATCGAGGAGGCTCGCATGCTACAATCAAGCCCAAGGCACACAAGGTCAAGGGACTGGGTAGCAGGAAGTGGAGGAAACGCTAGAGGGAGGAGGCGGAGGCCCTTCTTGCGGAGGCCATGAGGGGCCACTGATCTTGTGCTGATGTTGCTGCTATAAAGAAGCTTCTTTTGTTTTGTTGTCTGTGTTGAACTTGTAAGATGCTGCTGAGCAGCCTAATTGTCAAACCTGGTTTAAGTACCATAATATATAATCCTTTATTAGCTGCTTTATCTACATCCGGTCTGTTTATCTACATATTTTGGTGCTGGTTAGATTTGCTGCCAGATTCGGAAAATACGAGGGCTAAAGGGAACCATGAATAAAGAGAGAAGCTGATCTAAATTCGCTGCCTTTTTGGGAAAAAATAACAAGTGTTAGCAACATAAAGGGGAAAAGGCGCTCTTAAAAAGTCCAATTATAAAAATAACAAAAAAAGAAATCTTCCAATTTAGGCGACACGGTGCACGTAACTACCAAACGCGCCCCACATGGTCCGACACCACATCCCCAAAAACGCGTTCCCAACAAGCCAGCCCCACATAGTCCAACATGGGGGTCCTACCATGGGACCCGACTGAACGTGGCCCCGCCTGTCAGCACATAATGGGGAGTCCTACTTGTCAGCACGTAACGGCAAGGGTTCACTACGGGACCCACCTGAATGCGGCCCAACTTGTCAGCACGCAACGGTGAGGGTCCACTAACGGGACCCGACAGAGAGCGAGTTTCGGACAAGGAGCTGGGCAAAAGTGAGGAAAACTTAAGCCGCTGGGGAAAAGTGAGTACAGCTAAGGAACCAGGGGCACGCAAATAGAAATCCCATAACAATAATACCAGAAGAAACCCAGAAGCGATGGGAGGATACATAAGAGTTAACGACCAACTATACGGCGGGAAAAGTTTTCCAGCCATATAGTTCCCGCCATATAGTTGGTGCCAACACCGCCTCCTCAAATAGTTTCACCCCATGAAACTTGATCAAAGAGACGACATACAGAACACCCAGAAATCACAAAAAACCTCACCTTCGAAAGGGATATGGAGGGGGAACTTTCCCTAAGGATCCATCTTTGACCTAAGCATATCTGGGAGGCCAAGGCATCGATCTCCATCTTCATCAGCCTCTGCATCTTAATCACCACAATCATCTCCATCCATCTCATATAGATCTTGTTGTAATTCTTGCACTAGTTGTGGATTTATACAAGTACTATTCATCAATAATCGTTTCCATTACCATTGCCATGATGCTATTTTCCTCCATGTCTGAGTAGATCATTAGTTCTTGGGGAGATGGAGAAACCCTAGTATATGATTGAGATGAGATAGGGATTATTATGTTATACATCATTATATGTATTTGTTAATTGTCTTCATCTTGATGTTGGGAGTTGTGCACCTCCTTAATATTTGCATCTTACGGGGACTTGATGAAGGGGATTACTTGTTAGTAGACGGAGGGATGGTAGCACTTACTGTGACTATAAAGTCGTTGTCATCCTTTACATACTAACTTGGGGAAGCAAGGAGAACTCATTAAGCCATGTCCATGCCGCGGGAGAAATCCCTTAATAGTGGGATAATACGATTGATGTCGTTTATCTGTCAGCTATGGATATGAAGGATGGTGTGAGTAGTGGTTTCTGCCTAATCGTCCATATATGGAGCTCCTCCCACATACATGCATATCATGAGAATATTCGTTATAATAATCTTGATCACTTAGTCTAAATTTATAGCGGTGTATCCACCATTCCCCGAGAACACCTTTTTCCCTATTGCAGTTTCAATCTTTCTTACACACACGATTACTACTCCTGCATTAAGTTTTACTTCACTTTACTTTACTGTTTCACTCAACCAAAAATCGAAAAACAATTCTAATTTTCTTGAATCTTAGAATTATTCCTTAGGTACTTCGTTTAGTTTTAGTTAAAAACATTTTATTCTTTCGCCTACTACTCCCTTGGGATCGATATCTTTATTTCGAAACTAGCTACAAACAATATGTGAACTTGCAGTCATCAAGCTATTTTCTGCCACCTTTTCCGAGGAGCTTAGCGCTATAAGTCACTTTACTTTTAGTTATTTACTTTTGTTGGACTAATTTTTTATTTGAGTTGCAGGAGCATAACAATGGACAACACTCAGCATTTAATCCTGCTTGAGGCAGTAAGGAATATGGGTTGGCCCATGGGCGCTTTTATAACTATCAATAAAAGCATAAACCCCGATGGTATTGAGATCCATCCCTTATTATTTGAATTACTTAACTCTAAGAAGTTTGCAAGGATCAATGAAGAGAGTCTATATGGACACTTACAATTCTTTGAAGATGTTTTTGGTTCCTTTATATTTGATGATTGTGACCTTGATAAGGTTAAAATCCAGTTGTTTAGACAAACTCTCTCTAAAAATGTTTGCAACTGATATAGATCCTTTTGTGCAGAAGCAGCAAGGACGTGGACGGATTTGACAACCAATTTCCTGTCAAAATATTACTCAGAAATCAAAGCTCACAGGATGAGACGTATTATTATTAGTTTCAAAAATAATCATAATGAGAGTTTATATGAAGGCTATCTAAGGTATAAAATATATCTAGATAATTGCCCCCATCACCATTTGCCTGATTGGTTAATCACTCATACTTTCTATGGAGGTCTTAATAATAAAAATATAACGAGCCTAGATACCGCTTCTAATGGTATTTTTCTATCTTATACCTATGATGAAGCCTGGAAAATAATAATGAAAATGAAGGAGACAACGGAAAGTCTTAAAAATGAGGAGAGCAATATGAATAGTTCTTCTGAATATGCTTGTGTTAACGACTTTCTTGCAGATGAAAGGACTTGTGCGATGATTAAAACCCTCGGTATTGATTCTTATTCGGTAAAGAAAATTACTGAGAATTATGCAGGGCATCTATAGGTACCTAAAGGATGGGAACCTTATAAACCCCTCGAAGAAAAGGATCGAGCAAGAGAGGACGCATCATTGGTAGAATTTTCATCTGAACCTATTCAAGAGAATATTAAAAAAAAGTGTAGGAAGGAAGAACATATAAGGAGAAGATCAAAGAAACCAGAAAAGAACCCTGATGCTACCAATGCAAATATTGTTATATTTAAGGATCTTATGGAGGCAAGAATCATGGAAAATGAAGTAGTTATGCTATACTTTGAAACTTCAGACTTCATCACAGGTAAGATACAAGGTAGAGATACTTATAAACCTATGACTCCTATATACTATGTAGAAACTTCCTTATACGGAATTCGTGAGCCGATTTCCACTATAAAATTATGCCTTCATCACTCTATGCGGAACTTCACTACAATTTAAATAATATAGATGTGGAACCGGTAGACACTACCATTAAATTGTCTAATAGAACTAATATAAAACCATAAGGTGTTATTAGAAATATCTATGTCTTTATTTGATCACTCATGTACCCTCTTGATTTTCATATTGTTGATATGCCTTGAGACATTTTTTCCTATTCTTTTAGGCAGGCCTTTTGTCTCTATAACCAAAGCTCGAATTGATAATAAGAATGAGAATATTTCAATAATGTTTGGAGAAGAGGAAATTACATTCAATTTTGCTGAACTAAAGAAGAGGCCATATGAAGTGAAAGATATTAAGGAAGAGAAAACAATTTCTGAACTAGCTGCAATTCATTTTAGCACTCCCTAGGATGAATTAGAGAGGAGCTTAGTTAATTGGGAAGAGGCACTAGATGATGAAGAAAAACAAGATATGGACGATTACCTTGAATCCATTCCGGAAGCACAAGACACACATGACTATGAAGAATTGTTCAGAAAAGGAGACAAAGATCCTCCGCCAATTGAATTGAAACGACTTCCAGACAATACGAGGTATGAATTTTTTGATAATGAAAATAAATGTCCTATTATTAGTAAAAAATTATCACAGAATGAAACAAATAAACTTATTTTGGTTTTGATCAAACATCGTGAAGCATTTGGGTATAATCTAAGTGACATTAAAGGAATAGATCCATCCATTGTGACACATAAGATTACCATGCTTAAAGATATTGTACCTGTAGTTGACACACAGAGAAGGCTTAATCCAAAAATGAAAGAAGTAGTAAGAAAAGAAGTCATACGCTTATTAGATGCTGGCATAATATATCCTATTTGTGATAGTAAATGGGTTAGCCCAGCTCATTGCATACCAAGACATGGGGGTCTTGATGCAGCTATGAATGAGGATGGTGAGCTAGTCCCTATAAGACCTATTGTTGGGTATCGCATGTGCATAGATTTTAGAAAACTAAACCGTGAGACACAGAAAAATCATAAACCTATACCTTTCATGGATAGAATTTTAGAAATACTAAGCAATAATTCTTATTTTTGTTTTCTTGATGGTTATTTCGGTTATTCTTAAATTGCTATACAGACCGGAGATCAAGAGAAAACAACTTTCACATGTCCTTATGGTACTTATGCTTATAGATTAATCTTGTTTGGCTTATGTAACGCAGCTGCAACCTTTCAAGAATGTGTTTTAAAAATCTTTGATGATCTTGTTGAGAAGACTATGGAAGTTCTAACAAATGATTTCGTTGTTTGTGGAAACATATTTGATAATTGTCTCTACAATTTAACCAAGGTTTTGCAGAGATGCCGAGAATCAAATTTAGTTTTGAATTGGGAGCAATATCGATTCATGAAAAGAGAAGGTAAAGTTTTTGGATATAAGGTTTCAGAAAAAGGTATAGAAATATATAAGAACAATATAAGTGCTATAGGAAATCTTCCCATACCCCAAGACAATAAAAACTTAAAAATGTTTCTGGGACATGCAGGTTTTTATAGGCGTTTTATAAAAGATTTTGCTAAATTAGCTATGCCTCTCACTAACCTTCTTGATAAAGAAACTCTGTTCTACTTAGACCATGACTGCATTGCAACTTTTGAAAATCTTCAAAACAAATTAGTTTTAGCACCTATCATGCAATCTCCAAAATGGGATGAACCTTTTGAAATCATGTGTGATGCTAGTGACTATGCTATAGGAGTTGTACTAGGACAGCGAGACTAGAAGAATTTAAATTCTATTCATTATGCTAGTAGGACTCTTAATAAGATTCAGAAAAATTATGCTACTACCGAGAAAGAGTTCCTGGATATAATTTTTGCCTGTGAAAAATTTAGATCTTACATTATTAATTCTAGACTAACAAATCATACAGATCACCAATCTTTGTGTCACCTTCTTGTGAAAAAGGATGCAAAGCCTAGGTTGATTAGGTGGGTGTTATTACTCCAAGAATATGATTTGCAAATAGTAGATAGGAGGGGTAATGATAATCTAGTAGAAGATCATGTATCTAGGATGGAGGGAATACTTACCGACCCCGTACCTATAAATGAGTCATTTCCAAGAGAATACTTAGCAAATGTTGAAGTCGATGATCCGTGGTATGCAGATTATGATAATTATCTCGTAGGAAAATTTGTACCTCCTGGTATGACAAGTAATAAAAGAATGAAATTCTTTAATGATCTCAAATACTACTTTTGGGATGATCCGTTTCTTTATCATCATGCAGATGTAGCTACTTCCATGAATATGATCAAGGATGTCATATTTCCCAGGTTTGGAGTTCCTAGATTTTTTAATTACTGACGGTGGTTCTCATTTTATGAAAGAAACTTTTAGGAAGATCCTCTACAAATAGGGAGTAACTCACCGTGTTGCTTCACCATATCATCCTCAAACGAGTGGTCAAGTGGGAATCTCAAATAGATAACTAAAGATCATACTTGATAAGACGGTGGATAAATCAAGAAAAGATTGGTCATACAAGCTAAATTACACTCTTTGGGCATACCGAACTGCATTTAAAAATTTGGTGGGTATGACACCATATAAGATGGTATATGGTAAGGCGTGCCATCTACCTTTAGAATTGGAACATAGAGCTTTTTGGGCAATCAAGAACTTAAACTATGATCTTAAAGCAGTAGGAGAAAAACATTTATTAGACATTCATGCTTTAGATGAGTTTAGTAGTGAGGCTTATGAAAGTGCTAGATTGTTTAAGGAAAAAGTAAAAATATGGCATGATAGAAAAATATAGAATAAGCTCTTTAAAAGCGGAGATAAAGTTTTGCTCTATAATTCTCGTCTTAAGTTGTTTCCAGGAAATCTCAGATCAAAGTGGAAAGGCCCCTGTATACTTGAAGAAGCTTATGCATCGGGAGCAGTGAAGCTCCAGGGGAAAACACCCTATATTTCATGGGTGGTGAATGCACAATGCTTGAAGCATTATCGAGCAAAACAACATATAAGTGCAATCACCTTATGAGTAATTACCCCAGAAGAATTGGTTGAGCAAAAAATATGGAAGGAATGTTAACTGGAAGAAGGATAAGATCGAGACGAAGTGAGCAACACTATGGTCAAGCTATAAGACCATAAAAGATCACTTCATGGGAGGCAACCCATGTGAAATAAAGGGATGAGTAAGTTTTAAATTTTCAAGTAAGTTTTAGTTAAGTTTGCGATTGAATAAAGGAACACTTGAAGCTCTTGTGGAATAAAAGAAATTTGGTTATGATAAAAATCTCGTTCAATGAATGTTAATGTTGGTCGAAAATTTAAGCTGTCATTTTTCTGTTAAAATTGGTATTTCATTAATTTTTAGACTAATAAAGATCCCAAAGACACAAATAAATTTTGATGTGTACTGTAACCTTCACGACTAACTATATAGTGGGAATTAAATTTCCAGCTGTATAGTTGCGGCCATATAGTTATTCATCGCATACCCAGATTTTCATGCCAAGGTACAAAAGGTTTAGCGACCAACTATACGGCAGGAAGAAATTTCCCGGCCATATAGTTGTGGCCGTATAGTTGGTATCGCCGTAGATAAATAAAAAATCTATAGTCGGTTCGTAACTATACGGCGGGATCTATATGGTCCACGCCTGTATAGTTGCTCGTTAAGCTTGGCAGCTAGGGTTTTCGACCTCCCCTTTTAAAGACGGTTCCATCTAACCTTTTTTATTAAGTTTTTGCAGAGCTATAGCCTCCATCCTCGAAAAACCATCGCCATCTCCATACAAGCCTCTTCTAACAACATCCGTGCAGCGAAGCCGTGCAACCTTTCCATGTCAACAAGATTTGGAGGAGGAAGGAAGAGAAGCCCGTGAAGAGGATCGAGGGGGTGGAACCAAAAGAAGCATCATCGTCATCCAGCTCGGAGATCAAGCCTCTCCCAAATTGGGAGGACATGTTCCTACAAAGGATGGAGATGATGAGGCAAACCGATCAGAGAAGGACCAAGGATGAGTATCTCCCTAATCCTTACCGTCACAACATAGGATCTTATTATAAACCTCCTCTTAGTCCTCCACCTCTTAAATCCAAGAAGGTGCAGCAAGATGAGATTCATGATAAGATCTATCAATTGAAAAAAGCTTCAAAGGCATGTGTTGAAACTATTGGAGAAGGGATTGACTCCTACTGGATGATGATCAAAGACCTTGAGAAAAAGGTCAATGACGTCAATGGTAGAGTTGGTTTCTTGATTAAAACTATTTTTGAGTTGAAAGATGAGAAGAAATTCCTCTAGAGAAATTTTTTGAAGCTTCAATATGATATGGCCGAGCTAAGCATCCGCCTCGCAAGCATAGCTAACATTAGCAACCCAGGAGAGGAAGGCAACGCTCTTCCTACCACGGAGGAGGAATAGGTACCGGCAAGGAGTTATTTGATCCTGCATGGCTTGATTCCAAGATTAGGGAGATCTCTAAAACCTTGTAATCAATCTTATAAGTTTATTATTTTTAGTTTCGCATTAGTTCAAGTTTAGAAATAAATATTGCATCATTAGAATTCCCTTCAGGAATAGTCGATCCCTCTTATGAAATTCTTAGTTTATTATAATATATGGAGCATTATTGAGTTTGAGTTTGTTTTATTGGATATATGAATGGCTTGAGTATGATTTTACTTGCACTTGATGATAGAAATAGGAGTCTTCCACACCATTGGCATTAAGAGAACATACAAAGATAATTTGATCAATATTTTGTAGGTCAATGGTTTGATCTACAAAAAAGAGAGACTATTTAACTAACTAAGAAGAAAAATATAAACCTTGAACAAAAGGGAGAAATTATAAGTGCTATCCAATAGAGTGAGAACAAGTTGAGGTAGAATATTCAAGTTATAAAGATGCTTCATATATGTTTGGAATTTGGTAATTGAGATTGTTAAACTTTGAATTCCTACATGAAGTGGAATATATGGCTATCTCCTTTGCATAGAACTTAAACAAAAGTGTGAGCATGAATATATAGAGAGAGAAAGAAGAAAAAGAAAAATATGAAGAAAAAGCGCGAGTGTTCAAAGAGCAAATATGCATATACCACTATATTGTAGTAAGACAAAGAGACGTTTGAGATTTTGAATCCCAAGTGAATAGTTAATCCTAAAACACTTGGGACTACCTCACTAACTCATTCAGTTGAACCGAATACTTTTACATCATGTTGATAATAACCTTTCGTGAACTGATAATTGCTAAAGGTGTGGAAGCCTGCTAATATTATTCAGATAGTTTGAGTAAGTTACTATTCACAAACTTATTTATATGTATCCTTTATGATAAACACATGCTACAACTGCCTCATTTATTTTATCGACTCAGCTTCATGAATATGAGGATCACATCCATTAAGCTAAACTTGATCGGGACGAGCAAGAGTCTAAGCTTGGGGAAATTGATGAGTGCATATTTGCATCATGTTTTAGATTATTATTTTGCATTGTAGTTGTAGGATCTTGGCATTTTACGGCGTTCGCATGCACCTTTTATGTTTATTTTCACCATGATCAAAACAGATGATGGATCCGATGGACGCAATTCTTGGACCAATTATATTGGAGTCAAAAGGGTCCAAAAACAATGTAAATCACTTATTTGGGAAATAAAAATAATACTAGAAGAAAACCCGAAGCGATTGGAGGATATAGAAGAGTTAACGACCAAATATACGACGGGAAAAGTTTTCCGGCCGTATAGTTCCTGCCGTATAGTTGGCGCCAACACCGCCTCCTCAAAAAGTTTCACACCATGCAACTGGATCAGAGAGACGACATACAGAACACCCAGAAATCGCCGAAAACCTCACCTCCAGAAGGGATCTGGAGGGGGAACTTTCCCTAGGGATCCATCTTCGCCCTAAGCAGATCTGGAAGGCCATGGCATCGATCTCCATCTTCATCAGTCATTGCATCTTCATCACCACCATCATCTCCATCCATCTCGTCTAGATCTTGTTGTAATTCTTGCACTAGTTGTGGATTTATACAAGTACTATTCATCGATAATCATTTGCATTAACATTGCCATGATGCTATTTTCCTCCATATCTGAGTAGATCATTGGTTCTTGGGGAGATGGAGAACCCCTAGTATATGATTGAGATGAGATAGGAATTATTATGTTATACATCATTATATGTATGTGTGAATTGTCTTCATCTTTTTGTTGGGAGTTGTGCACCTCCTTAATATTTGCCTCTTAAGGGGAATTGATAAAGGGGATTACTTGTTGGTAGACGGACGGGTGGTAGCATTTCCTGTGACTATAAAGTCGTTTTCATCCTTTATGTACTAACTTGGGGAAGCAAGGAGAACTCATTAAGCCATGTCCATGCCGTGGGAGAAATCCCTTAATAGCGGGATAATACGATTGATGTCGTTTATCTGTCAGCTGTGGTTATGTGTAACATCCCAAATTTCATCAAATGCAAAACCATATTATTGCATTCATATCATCATGGTATGTTTACTTTGAACAAAAAATTTCAAAGCAAAAACCCTAATAAAACCATATTTAAACCCCTTTTATATTATATGTATGGGGCATGGTTTTATTTTTATTTTCAAGACCCAAAATGTTTGTGGAGTGAATAGTTGTTTTTGACACACTTTTACACACTAGGGTCACCTCACAAAATATTGGTGAAAGTTTGAATTCAATTGGATTTGAATAGTACATTCAAATCCTATTTAGAAATTCAAATAAGAAAAGAAAAAGGCAAAAGGAGAAAAAATAAGAACCAGCAACCCTTCTGTCCCAACTCCCCTGGATGCCCACTAAGCAGCCCACGAGCCCACCCGGGAACTCCCCCCTCTCCCCCTGTTTCTCACCCCCGCGTGCGCACCCCTCTCACTGACATGTGGACCCCACTGCGACGCCAGCTCGTCGTCTTCAATCACGTGCCAGACCCGCGCCGCCTGCCGTTTCCTCCCCTATTCACTGCCGATATTGATTTCATTAATTGCCATTGAACCAGCGCGAGATTACCCCCCCCCCCCCCTCGGCTCTGGATACTTAATCCCCTCCCTCTCCCCGTCATTTCCCCCAATACTGCAAGCACAGAGCACCGCCAGGCTCCCCTAATTTCGCTCTGCATCACCGCTGTACCGAGCAGCTCCGACGAGCTATTCCGGTAAGCCTTGTGCGCCCCTCTGCCTCTCGATCACGCGAACGTGTTCCCCTTATCCTTGCGCATCTGCTAGTGCACATGGCTTGTAAAATCGTGCCCCATGTCGTTGTCCCTATCATCGTCTGCAAGCAACTGAGGCGCAGCTCAACTCCAGCGAGCCAATTCGGTAAACTTCGTGCTCTCCTTGACCTCTCGTTCACACGAATGTATTCTCCCTCTCCGTGTGCACCTTCTAATGCCATCCGTTTGCCCTCTTTCACCCTAGGTCTTCGTCTTCGTCTCCGACCATGAGCACCCGACGCGCGAACTAACTCCGACGAGGATTAGTTGACGCGATAGTGCGCCCCTGCCACAACCGCGTCCACGTCTCTGCGACCGTCATAAGAACCATTGCCCCTACCCTACCCCTATGACCTCGCCGGCGTGTCACCGCAAGTGGCGTCGCCGCTGCTAGGGCCATTGCCGCCGCTAGGTTTTGGTCAGGCAGGTCTGATCCGTTGGATCCGGATCTAGTGGCCACGATTAGATGACTAGGCGAAGTGGTACGATTAGATCTAGACCACACGATCTAACTTAGATCCTATGGCTTGCCCACGTGATCCGCCTGAAGCAGTACCATCCAATAGGATGCTGCCGCGTGGCCCTGGTTTTGTTTTGAAATCCAGATTTTCATCTATTAGTTATTTAAACTTGTAAATTCAATAACTTTTCTTCTGTAAATCCAAAAATTACAAATTTTATATCTTTGGATTCGGAAAAATTATCCCTTTGCATCTATGGGAATTTTCTTCTGAAAAGTTAGGATTTTATACAGAATCACTTGTAGGCCTATTTTGACTATAAAAATTATTTAGAAAATTATTTTAACGTAAATTTTGGTTTATTTAGACTTTAGAAAGTATGCTTTGTGTTCCATACTAAACATTTTGTTTTTAAAAGTGTGACAAATCATCCCTTTGCATCTTGGATGTATTCATAATTATTTTTGTTTGTATATTGATTTGTGAATATTTGTTGTATGAATTTGTGTGCAGATTTTGTGGATTTTAAGGAGTGTGATTGTGAGGGTTATGTCTATTCCCCTAGCTACCAAGGCAAGTGATACTTCATATTTTTGTCCTATTATTTTATCTATGCACTAGTGATATTTTGAGTAGGATTTGCATGGTAAATTTCAAAGTATATGCTATGTTATGGTGGATCCTATAGATGATATCTTGGTAGAATTTTCCTAAGTTAAGAGACATGTTATACTAGTATGCTTATCCTAGCTATTATAATTCAAGGGTGAAAATTCAGGTTTTGATCTTATGGAAAGATTTTGCCTATGTGTTTTTGGACTAAGAAAACAACTTGTAAATGAAACACCTGGGTGGAATGGGAAGATTGGTTTGTGTTGAGTGGTTACACAAGGCCTGTGTCTATGGTTTACCTTGTGTATCACACTTGTGGATGTCCACCCAGGAAAAAGGGATTTGATATGTTTAGTGTTGAGAAGCTTCTAGTGCAACCACATGGAATATGGGCTCTGCCTTGACCAACTAGGTTGCAAGAACTCAGCCAAATGGATAGTTGGTGGTAGGGTTGATAGGATGGAACGCATCCATGGTGGTTTGAGGGAATGCTTCTGAAAATTCTCGTCTCGATGCATGTCGAGTCTTGTGGAGAAAGTGCACCACCTCTCGAGAGGGTAAAACCTAAGTACTTAGACGTGTCCCCGGTAACGGACATTTTGAGCATCAAAGACATTGAAACGATCAAGGATATCCTCATCCCAATTTCTCTAAATTAAAAATGGTGGGTGTACAAGGGTAGTGGTTCACAAATGTCTATTGGTGGTGCCTTAGAGTTTTTGTAAAGAAAAACTTAGTCTTTTCAACTAGTAGGACAAAACTAATTTGTGCAAAGCCAGCCTGAAACCACACTTAGCCAAATTCATATTGATGATAGTCTCTACTATGTAACTATGATATCACTTGTCAATACAATTCCAAATGTATTGAACCCTTGTGGCTGTAACTTATTATGTTGAAGGTTACTCTGATGGTGAGTAGGGTTATGAGTCTACACTCAACATGTTTGCCTGTGGCACATGAAGATGAAGACTTCATTTATTTGCTATGTAATAAGAATTCTATGTGTTAGCCTTGGGATAATAAGTTGTAAGAACTCTTGTACTCCTGGAATTACGATGTAATAATGACCTTTGTATCTATGTACTTCATCTTAAACTGTGGGTGCTAGCAATTCGATCCAGGCACTAGCACTGCAATCATAGGGGCCTTTACCTTAAAGGGTGAGGTCTTACATTATGAAGGATGGTGTGAGCAGTGGTTGCTGCCTAATCGTCCATATATGGATATCCTCCCACATACATGCATATCATGAGAATATTCGTTATAATAATCTTGATCACTTAGTCTAAATTTCTAGCGGTGTATCCACCATTCCCCGAGAATGCCTTTTTCCCTATTGCAGTTTCAATCTTTCTTACACACGCGATTACTACTTTCTGCATTAAGTTTTAGTTCACTTTACTTTAGTGTTTCACTCAACCCAAAACCCAAAAACAATCCTACTTTTCTTGCATCTTAGAATCATTCCTTAGGTACTTCGTTTAGATTTAGTTAAAAGCATTTTAGTCTTTTGCCTACTGCTCCCAGTGGGATCGATATATTTATTTCAAAACTAGCTACAAATGATCTGTGCACTTGCAGTCATCAACACCGAGGAAAAGGACAAGAACATCAAATATCTGAACTCGGGAGTCACGATGCTATCCTACGCAGACGAGGAATCCACTATCAAGGAGAGATTCTTCGGTAGGATCGATGAGATATGGGAACTCGACTACTATGGAGACAAGGTGCCGATGTTCTGTGTATATGGGCCAAGAACATCAAAAAATAAGGCCGGCATTTCACCATGATGGTTATACCCGAAGCCAAATCATCAAAGGCATCTAGCATGAACGTCCATGCGAAAAATGAGCCATGGGTACTGGCTTGCCAGGTGGATCAATGCTTGTACATTATCGACCCTGTAAGGCCTAGCTGCGTTGTTGTCAGGAGGGAAAAAGGAGCATCATCGGAATGGAGGGAGCGGCCAACGAACAAGACTTCGACAAGTATGGTGATCCAAAGATAGAAGAGGAATTCGACAAGTACTTCAATAGACCTAGTTCCGCATCAGGAAGAAGGAAGACCACTCTTCCCGCTAAAGGATGTCCGTACACGATAAGAAATCCCCATGTTCCCGGGCTAAATTATTCAACGGCGACGAAGAAGGGAAAGAAGATCACCATGAAGAGACGACGCTAGCTCGTTCGGAATCGACATCGCAAAAGTGACTTTTTTATGTGATGTGTGTGCGCGTGCATCAAGCTAAGTCACTATATACATGAGATACATTTGGTTTTTTGGAACAATAATCATATATACATGATTTGTGGTTTTTTGGAACAATAATCATATATAATAAAAAATTTGTCTACTTGCAATTGTATACATGTGTTTTTGCTTTTATATTTGTAAATGTTGAGTTGTTCATATTCTAAAAATACTAGACAATTATTTTCTAGTGAGTAAATATTAATTTCAAACTTTGTTAAATATATTTTAAAAATAAAGAAAAAAGGGGTGCCAGGATTCGAACCTAGCACCTAGGGGTCCAAACAAACCAACCGCACTTAATAACCAGTAAGAACCATTAGTGTTGTTGTCAACACAGTGGCGCGCGTCCTTTTTAGCTAAGTGCACAAACTCAGCGGCACTCTCTCTTATATGTGGCGCATCAAATAGAGATGTGCCGCTGAGTCCGAGCACTCAATCGATAACACGCGCGCTCCCCTCTCTGCTTCCTTTGTGTCTTCGTTCCCCTTTCCTCTTCTTCCTCTCTCTCCCAAAGACGACACCAACCGCTGGCGCCACCGGAGAAGATGACACCGCCAGCGCCACTAGAGAAGATGAATAAGACGCGCATGGAGAAGACGCTGGTGCCCCTCTGCTTCCTCGCCGACACCCCTCGCCTGCGCGCTAGCATGACCTTCCTCTGTCCACCACCACCTCCCTCCGTCCACCACCTCTCCAGGTATGAGCCTCCCTCTCCATTCCCCTTCCCTTCCCTCCCCTCTCTTGATAGGGTTAGGGTCGGGTTCACATCACGTAGGAGTGGCTCGAGAAGCTGCCACCGCCCTCCTACGAGGAGCGCTACGTCCTCACGCACGCCTCCCAGAACAGGGAGCTCAACAAGCATGCCCGCATAGGGTGCCAGGTCGTGCTCGGCAAGGAGAACCAAGGGATGGTCATGTTTTGATACATCGCTAGCTGCAACTTTGATTTCAGAAATAAATAGACTGTTAGTTAGTAATTTTGATTTGTTTAGTTAATAAATATATTGTGTTGCTTTGTAGGGCAAGAAGCACCAGGGGATAGTCTGAAAGTGTCTGCAGGAAGCGTTGTTTCCTGTGTCAGAGATATGCGCACATGTCTATTGGGAAGAATGCAGTAGTGAATGCTCATGTCAGCAACATGCAGTAGTGAATGCTCATGGCAGGTGTGGTGGGCAGTTTTTTGTCAATTGTTGCAGGGATTCCAAACTGAGTGCCCGTTACTCCTGAAATGTTGATTCATTTCTGTTTCAGTGAGAAATGGGTACTCCTAGGTAGCCTTTTTTTAGGGTAGGTGCTGTCAAATTTTCCTATCGATTTCTCTTATACTAATTAGTTGCATATACTTGTTTAGTTCAGAGATGTCGACTGGACAAGTAAATGACGGGGCCGGCCCTTCAAAGCAAATGAATGTCGAAGAAGAACCTCGGAAGGACAACATGCCGTTTTGGCGGCTTTCCCAGAGGGAGGAGGAGGAGCAGGAAATAGCTGCCATGGCTGACGACGAAGAAGACATGGATGGTGACGACGATGCTAGAACGAGTGATGGCCACGAGGATGACACCACCGATGCCGGCAGCGGACACACCGATGGCGCCGAGGATAACACCACCGATGACGGTGAACGCACTGATGCGGGCGGACAGACAAACGGTGGTGTCGCCCCGGCAACTAAGAAGAAGTCCATGAGGAAGAATCTAGACCCGCCGACGCTCGGCACAGAGCGCGACGAGTTCACCAAAGTGATAGTAGCAATGCACCCGTGGCGCCTGCAGCCCTTGCTGCTGGGTACGGGATACAACTCGGGTGCATTGTACGGGAGACCTTGACGGTCAACACGAGGAACATCTGAGATCCCAACAATGCGCATTTAGTCCAGCTCGTCATGTAGAAGCTTCACAGACGCTAAAAGTTCCCCCATGATTATGAAAATCTTGAGGTCAAGAACAATGCAGTGAACGAGGCAGCCCTCATAAATATGAGCAACCTCTTGAGCAACTGGAGAACCCGGGTGAAGAAGCATGAGCCACTGCTCGAACACAATGACTATCTCCGCTTCAAGGAGGAGTTGGAGACCGATAACTCAAAATCTTGGACGACATGGGGGAAGAAACTGTAGGTCTAGAATATAGGTAACCACAGGCTTGGGAGCGGGGGTTACAGAGGAATACTTCCAATTTGGGAGGAGTAGGATGCCGAGCTTAGGCATCTTGGTAAACCAAACATGTTTGACAAATTCAAGGACGAGTAGGTGAGGAACTGTGTGCGGGCCCGCTACTTCCTGTGCCCCATAACAAAGGAATTCAAAACCATAGATCCGGATGTGCTGAATATCGAGAAACACCTGGTAAGCAACTAACCACGTGGATCTCAAGTCGATTGGCGATTAATAATGAAGCCAAAACTAAAAATGGGTTCACCTTCCTTTTGCACGAAGATGAAATAGTGGCTGAGGCAGGTTCCCCTACCACGGGGCTGTTGGTGTCGTGGGACACTCCTTTCAACATGGCGGTGAACATTGTCAAGAAAAGGCCCAGGAACATGACGATGACGTCCGGTGGACATGTTCCTGGCTATGGGCTGACCAGGAAAGTCGGTGTCCACTTCAAAGAGGACTCAAAGATCAGAAAGGAGAGAAATTCCAAGGTGGAGGCTTAGTAGAGATAGGAGGTCACAGATCTCAAGGCCCAAGTTGCCCAGTTGCCGGCGCAGATGGAGGAAATGTTGGAAGCAAGGTTGCACCAGAGCATTCCTCTTTAGCTGTGGGAGGGTCTAGCCCAGTGGAATGCTTCTGGTGGAGTTGGGCCAATACCCATACCCAGCATGTCCAACAGCAACTCGGCCCAACACGTGTCTCCAAACTTGGTGACCCCGCCCTTCAACACCTTGGCTCAGCCGGTTGCATTGTTGAGCCCGCTGGCGGCCAATTCCAATGCGCAGCCGGCGACGCCCAACACCAACGCGCAGCCGGCAGCGCCCAACACCAACACGCAGCCGACATTGCTTCATGATGCACCCGAGTAGGATGAGATGCAGCCCCGCGTGTCCACATTATCCGAGCTCGACGCCCTCACCAAGCTAACTAATTATGTTTCAACATAGGACCCACTTCATACACCATTGTTGGTCTCTGATCGACTTCCATCTGATCATGATCCCCAACATGTTTTCCCGTAGGATGCTAATTGCACATTAATTCAATATATGGATGGTGTGCTGAATGATGTAGCCAAGGGTAGTATCGTTCTACCGAAGATGCTCATGATGCACAACAAGCCGATCCCTACTGGCTTGTTCAGGGTCACCTTGGTAAGGACGTTGAAGGATTGCGATGGCATTGACCCCCCCAAACAACCTAAAGGAGTTGATGAGCATAAGACCCTTGGAGTTTGCTATGGCTGTCCCTTGATATGGCCCAAGTCATCTCTTTGCCTTGCTATGGCCAAGGAAGGGCGGTTCCCCATAGCCCCAACTAATAAGACACGACCACTGATGTTCGTCCCCACCACCAAGAGGCATCAGCAGTTAATCGCACACACGTCGTCGTCATAGCCCGAGGACGTGCATCAGGATGCACCTCACGTAGCCAACGATGAGGATGATGTCGACGGCCACCTAAACACCATGATCACCGACGGATTATACATTCCTCCTATTGGAGAGCCAGCCTCACGCGGTCAACAACCTGGTCATCCCATGTCATGCACACAGCTTCTGCACTTCGGCGGCGTTTATGATTGAGAGACACCTCCGGGTGACGCTGCTGGTCCACAACCCAACGCGACGGTGATCATCATCCTCACCACACTCCACAAGGCGGCCGAGGAGTAGTTAAGATGATCCACTGATCCTGTCGAGGCGGCCGAGAAGCCAAAAAAGGGCTGGAAGCATAGCTGGATCAAGAAGGCTTCGAGCCAGCCGCTTCCGAAGAAGATACTCCAGGTTCAGGATGGCATGAGACAAGAGCCCCATGATTTCATGGCGCACATAGCAGGTAAGCCGATTCTGACTAAGGATATGCTTGAAGTCACGGGTGGACCCATATCGGATATGAATCAAAGAATTTTGTATCTCGAGAACACCCTTCTTAAAGAGAATAAGCATGGGTACCCGGACTTCACATGCAAGATGCCATCCGGCCATGGCTTCGTCGACAAAGCACTCGCGGACATATTCTTCGTGCGGTACAAGGACATCTACAATCTCCTGCACTCAAAGCGGCTAGACTATAACTTGGTCTGTTTGTACTCGATCAATATGGCGTTGAAGGCCAAGAGGGAGAAAACTCGGGGCATCATGATAGTGGACCCCTACTACTTGCGTGAGGTTGTCTTGGCGAACAATGGGGATCGGGCAATGGTGGCAGAGTACCTAGGGAGTATCTTCCATGAGAACTATACCAATTATTCTATTCTTCATCCTTGCTTTCCCGAGTAAGTAAACACACATTAGGTCTCTGTCGTAACAAATTATTTCTTAGATATTTGTTGTCCTCTTCCAACAATAATTAGTTCTATTTCAGTTGTCTTGCGTAGAGGCATATACTACGCACTCATCTCCATTAGTCTGACGTTTTCGCAAGAAACGTAATTTGACTCATCGAGTGACACAAAGCCAAAGGACTACGACAGATTCAAGAGAGTTCTAGATGATGCTCTACAAGTCTATGTTGAAAAGGGGGGCAAATTATCCAAGGGAGGGCAAGAACCAAGGATGGCAAACATGTGTTCATGCACCACACGAAGTTCCCCTGCGCCAAGCAGCCAAACCACAGTGTGAAGGAGGCCGCCTATGTCCTCCATCACATCAAGGGGTTAATGAGGGATTCATGGGTCGAGGCGCTGCCAGCTAATCTTCGACACTGGGATGCACAGTTGGCGGAGATCGATGATGCGGACCTTATGGAAGACTTCTGGAACATCCAGACTCAGATCTGCCAAATAATCCATGCCGATGTCAATACCAAAAGGGGCCCATGTACGTGCACATCGCGTTGAGTAACCGCGAGATTGAAACAACGCCTTGACATGCAGTGCGACACCAGGACGTTCATGATGAGAGAGGGCATGACCCCGTTCCCGGCGAGGTCTACATGATGTGTGCGTGCCTAGCTAGTAGTGTTGGTTATGTGTGTGTCGTGTCATAGAATTGACTACCCTCGTGATGTGTTTCTGAACTATCGTTTGATGTGTGTGTCATAAACATTATTAACTACCCCGGGCTAGTAAAACCCTTGACGGTCGATGTTGGACTTGCTTACATGATCGTCATCGGTGATATATTTTATTTTAATTTTATGAATCTTTGCTCATTTTTTGGATCATGCAAACATGTTTGTAGTTTGACATTCTTTTTGTTGTATAACATATACTACATGTCTTGTCTATGTATGCCTTGTCTATAGAGATGGCCAAGTGGTACGTGATATACGGGGGTCGGGTTCCAGGGGTATATGATGAGTGGGAGGACTGCCAAGCACAAGTGAACAACTTCAATGGCGACAGCTACAAAGGCTACAAGACAAGAGAGCTAGCGGCATCCAAGTGGAGGAGATACATGTGGAAGAAGAACCGGATAAAGATCTTGATCATGGTCTCGGTGTTGCTCCCCGTCGTCGCCGCTATGCTCTATTCGATCAAAGTCTAGGGTGATAGCTCTATGCATGTGTAATGTGATGATCGAATTTCTAATTTGATCGATCAAATTTGTACTACCACTTTGTGTAATAATCTAATAACACTTGAATTCATATTTGATGTATTTTAGCACTTTGGATCACTATCATCTTAGATTCGGTGTATTGTTGTATAACTGTCGTATATAACTGTTGTATATATAACTAGCGTATAAATAAAAAAATACACTTGAGTAGTCAGTGGCGCACTGTTATTGATGTTAGTGGCGCACCGTGTCAGTGGCGCACTGTTATTGACGTTAGTGGCGCACCGTGTCAGTGGTGCGCCATGTACACGTGTGTTGCTGATAATATCCATGGCGCACGGCATGGTCGTGCTCCACTGACTATCCTACTATCCATGGCATGCGGGAGCGTGCGCTGCTGGTAATATCTATGGCGCACGGTAAGGGCGTACGCCACTGACTACCCTACTATCCATGGCGCACCAGGACGTGCGCCACGGATAAATATTATCAGTGGCGTAATATCTGTGGCGCATGGCAGGTGCACCACTGACCTCAATTAAGGTGTGCCATTGATAGACCTTTTCCTACTAGTGCTCGGTTGGATGTCCTAGCTAATTATGTCATTGCAGCAGCGCGCACACAAGATGTACTACTACTCCAGCCGCCTCGACCCTACCCGACTCTCCCGTCGTGATCCCCCTTCAAGAACCTCTACGAATGGGTGTGGATGATCACGAAGGAGAAGATCAAGGCCGACTGGCCTTGGGGGAAGGCCCCCTATACCCGCGACAATTGCGCCCCCTGCGTAAGTTACCGCCCTTGCTACTTTCTTGTTCTTTGCTCGATCCGGCTAACTTTCCTTCTTTCCGGCAGCTCTTCCCCTACATCATCCGGGAAGAAGGCGATGCCCCCTCCAGACCTTCACAACCGACTTGCCTGAGCCATGCTCTAGGCGGTCTGGCGAAGCAGCGTCAGACGGCGAGGTAGAATTCTTCTCGAGCCGGAACGACAAAGGTGCGGAGGACCCGCATGGCTCGGAGCCAGATGGGGGCGACGGCGCCACGACCCCGGAGGCGAGGAAGAAGAGGCCTTTGGAGGCCATCTCGAGCCATGCCTATGCAGCCGACAAGTCGGCTGCCAAGCGGAGCCGTAGTGGCATCCCCGCTCTAACCCGGTCAGGGTTGCATGGAAGAAGACCCCCCCCCCCCCCCCGTCGTGCAGGGGTAAGTTTTCGTCTCTTCCGATTCTGTCATTGTTTCTTTCACGCTTCTGCCTTTTCTCATTGCATCTTCTTCCGTATTTCCTTATCTTGCTTCAACTCTGTCGTCTCTTTCGGCACTACCATCCTGGCTCACGCCTCCACTGCCTTGCCTCCTCGCACCTCCATGTCCGTCCAGACACTGATTCTACTGACCCCCCCCCCTCCCCCGTCGCCGCGAGAGGTCACTCCACCGCTGGAGCCGCAGCCAACGGTCTAGCTAGACCTTGATTCCTGGCCGGATGCTTTGAGCCGGCCGGAGGCCACAGCGTCTTCACCTGGCGGGAGTTCCTCTGCGGGAGTGGGGGGCTCTATGGTTGGGAATCAGATCGCCACGGTGGCGGACGATGATTTGGAGGACGAGTCGGCCAGGTAGTGGCTTGTCGTGGCCCGTGACGCCCCCTCCTCTCTTGCCGATGCCGCCGTGATGCTTCCTCCAATCGCTGCCGCCACCCTCAAGGACCTGGAGGTCAACCCGAAGGTTGGTTGAAGGGCCGTCGGCTTCTCAGACGATGCTGGAGGATGACAACAAGTCGGCGGTAGAGCAGATCACCATGGTACGGGGGACTTCCTAGAGTAAGTCCTTCGTTTTTGGGGGGTCTCTTTTCACCGACTGGTTCTCTCTAGCTGACTCCTTCTTTTTCCTGCCTTGGTTCTTCAGCCATCCTCGTCTATGCATAGCACGAGATTGACCGGCTGACATGGTTGAATTCGCGCCTCAACCAGGACAACTCCGCCCTCCGGCTCTAGAACAAGCAGTTCCACTCCAAGGTGGAGAAGCTGGAGGCGGCTACCGCGGAGCACGAGAAGACCCTTGCCAGCCGGTCCGAGGCCTTTGATCTCCTGGACATGGAGGCCAAACGGATGAAGGAGCGTGAGGCGTTCCTGCTGGAGGGGATCATGAACGTCAGGTGCGTCGCCAAAGGTTGGTTCTGCCTTCCCCTTTCTCTTCTCCGGATGGATCAACCGGATTCGTTTGGACTTGGTTTTCTGATAGCTTTCTATCCAGAAGTAGACTCCCGGGCGTACTACCGGGTCCAGTAGGTGGAGTCGGGTGAGAAGGCCAGTGTGCGGGATCTCGTTGCCTAGCTGGGCAAGAACGCGCAAGGCTACCATCTCTGTCCATGACTTACTCTGGCCAGATGACCTCGTGCCTGAGATGATGGGATCCCTTGCCATCAAGGTCTCCGACGCCCCGGCTACCGTCGACCAGCTCCGCGATCTGGTTGCTCGTGTTGGAGACGAAATGACTTTGGCGCTGATGCTTAGCTGGTACAAGGACGCCCGGGCGGAGAAGCTGGTGGGAGGCTTCCGAGCTAGAGTTGATCACGCCTCCATGCACCAAGCCCATCTGAGACTCCACGCAACTGCCATCAAGATCACCAGCTACGCCGATGTCGACGAGGTTCTGACCTAGCCGAAGACGAGCGGGGATCCGGAAGGTGGAGCGAAGGTGTCTTCTCGGTCGAGAGCAGTATCCGATGCGCTGGGCGCGTTGACCGGTGGAGAGGCTGGTCAGGGGCACCACCACGGCAAGGGGCCGGTGAAGTGGTTCGCAACAGAAAATCAAAAAAATCTCTATACAAACACGATCACCAAGATCTGTACTATGTATACATAAGTAACGGAGAGGAAGAATGGAGTTCATACCCTATAAGGCTGTGGCATGCCTTACGCATGTAGGCGTATAGCGATGAAGACAGCGCCCCAAGTGTTGCACCTCGAAGCTCTACACACGTACGGTGTAGGAACATCTCCGAGATCCGATCTAGCAAAGCAACGGAAGAAGAAAGAAGTCGGACCGTCCTGCGCACGACGGTAGTGCAGAGGTGGAGAACTAAATCAAGAGGCTAGATCCAATCTAATGGAGAGAGCTCTAGGGTTTAGAGGAAAGAGGAGAGAACTTGTTGTTGGGCGCCAATAGAGGGAAGGGGGCTCCTCTATTTATAGTAGAGAGGGGGTAGGGCAAACCCTAGCGCTTGGGGGTGGGCACCCCCAAGACGCCGCCGGCCCTGCGCCCCACCCCGCGGGTGGGAACGCTAGAGTTTGGCCGGTGCCCCTCTCCCCTTTCACCGTTGGTGCCTACCCTATTGGGCTCTTCTAGAAGCGGCCCAATAGAAAATAAGGCAGCGCTAAAATATAAAAATAAAATAAGTTTTAATATTAATTCAACCAATTAATATAAAACACATATATTAATATATTCCATACACTGAAACTTCTTTTGGACCTCTTCCGATCACCGTCGGATAATACCCAGAACCCTTCCGATTTCTCTCTCTCGTTTCTCCTTTGATGCCAGTTAAATCCCAAAGTGTTCCTACCCTTAAGTGTGCCACCCTTCGGCTCGGAGTAGCAACGGACATGACCAAGATTCTCTTGTATCTATGATCAACATTGTGACCTAGACGTCTGTAGTAATCCTCGTGCCCTAACGATTAATCTCATCGCTTGAACCTCGACTTTGTAGTGTTATTCCTTTTGTCATATGATACCTAGGTCATCTGAGATTTCATCACAACTATATCCATACTTCTGTTCGATCTCATTACTGATGAACTCGTTTACTCGTTCCTGTGCCATTGCATTCCATGATCTAATCATACGCTTGCAAGGTTTGTTACTGCAACGTCACCGAGTTGGCCATGTGTATCTATCCGTTACTTGGATTGAAAAATCTTGGTCTTGATAAAACTCCTCAACCTATTTCTTCGGGAAACCTAATGACACCTTTATGATCACCCTTTCATAGCTTGATGCTTAATGTCATTATTGTTTCCCTCTAACACGGTGACTATGCATTATCTCACAGTCAAAGGATATAAGGCACGGTGTCTTCATGTTATCATCAATGACGAATGTTTAAGTAACTAGATTCATTGTGATTATCTTTAGGGTGAATGTCTATCACATCATTCTCCAATGATGTGACCTCATTGTCAATCGGCACTATCACCATGATCTTGAAACCATAAGATCATCACTTTCCCAATGAGCTAGTTTGATAGAGGCAACTAGAGACCTGGTTGTTTACATACCAGACATGTATTACCATTTCGTATTAATACAGTTATATCATGGTAAGAAACGTATTATGAACAAGAGATATATCAAATAAAAAACTCTTTATTATTTTCCTCTAGGGCGTATCTCCTTCAGTCTCCCACTTCCACTAGAGTACAAATTAATCTAGTTTTACAATAGGCAATGGCCTTACACCTATACTATCCAGGTGTTGCTCATTCTTGGTTTGTGGAATACTTTTGGTCAACGGATCTGTGACATTTAGATCCATATGAACTTTGCAAATCTTTACTTCACCATTCTCAACATTTTGTCTAATGGCATAGAATCTAAGCTGGATGTGCTTGGCTATGGAATGAGTTCTTGGTTCCGATGTTTTTTCGATGGATCCTGTGTTGTCACAGTAGATTGACATAGGGTCATCTGCATTAGGAACAACTCCCAAATTAATGACGAAATTCCGCATCCACACAGATTCATTCACCGCAGAGATAACTGCGATGTATTCTGACTCCATTGAAGACTGTGACACCACTGGTTGCTTCACGCTTCTCTAGGTTACCTCCCCACCATTCACCAAGAAGACGAATCGCTTCTGAGATTTTGACTCATTGGAGTTTGTGTTCCAGCTCGCATCAATGTAACCAGTTACGTTCAGAGCTACATCATCTCCTCCAAAGACTAGGAACATATCCTTAGTTCTTTTCAGATACTTCGGGATATTCTTTACAGCTTTCCAATGTTCAACTCCTAGATCACTTTGGAAACGGCCTATCCAACTGAGATCTAAGGCCACATCAGGTCGAGTAGATAGCATAGCATACACGATAGAACCTATGGCCCAGGCATAGGGGGTATTAATCATTTTATTTCTGTCAGCATTTTCTGTTTCACAAGAGGCACAAAACCCCTTTTGGTGTCATCCATTTTGAACTTCTTAAAAATCTTGTCTATGTATATACTTTGACTTAACGCTATCAGGCGTCTCTATCTATCTCTATAGATCTTAATGCCCAATATATAGGTTGATTCACCCAGATCCTTCATTGAAAACTGACTGCTTAGATATTCTTTCACACTTCCTAATAAATCCACACCATTCCCAATCAGTAGTATGTCATCCACAATAGGAATGCCAATGAGCTCCCACTTACTTTCTTATAAACACAAGCTTCTTGATTATTTTGGAAAAATCCAAAACTCTTGATCACTTGATCAAATCGCTTGTTCCAACACCTGGATGCTTGCTTTAGTCCATAAATGGACCGTTCAAGCTTGCATACCTTTACAGCATACTTAGGATCGACAAACCCCTCTGGTTGCATCATATACAACTCTTCTTCAATGTGACCATTGATGAGGGCGGTCTTTACATCCATCTGCCATATCTCATAATCATAATATGCAGCAATTGCTAGTAAAATCCTGACAGATTTCAACATTTCTATAGGAGAGAATGTCTCACTGTAGTCAATTCCTTCCACTTGTCGAAAACCCTTTGCGACAAGTCTCGCCTTATGGACAATCACATTGCCATCAACATCTGTCTTCCTCTCAAAGATCCATTTGTTCTCCATAGCCTTTCAACCTTTAGGGAGATCCACCAAATTCTAGACTTGGTTCTCATGCATGGATCCTATCTCGGATTTGATGGCTTGTAGCCATTTCTTGAAGTCAGCACTTTCCATTGCTTCTTTGTAGGTTTTAGGTTCTTCTTGTTCATCTAACAAGGTTGCCATCACAAGGCTACTGTACCAATCTGGGACAGATCGAGCTCTTGTTGATCTCCGAACCGTAGGAGCTTTGATGTTATGATCTTTATCATTCGTTTCTTCTCCCACTGTAGAGGGAAGTTCTGGAATACTTTCCGTTGTGCTACTCGTTACTTGGAGAGAAGGGTCAACAATCTCATCCAGCTCTATCTTTCTTCCACTAACTCCTTTCGCGAGAAACTCTTTCTCTAGCAAGACGCCATTTTTAGCAACAAACATTTTCCATCGGCTTGGTTGTAGAAGGTATACCCAATAGCCTCCTTTGGGTATCCCACAAAGATGCATTTCTCCAGTTTCTTTTCGAGTTTGTCAGGCTATAGTTTCTTAACATAAGCCTCACATCCCCAAACCTTCAAGAACGACAAGTTTGGTTTCTTGCCACGCCATATCTCATATGGGGTTGTCTCCACGTCTTTGGATGGTGCTCTGTTTAAAATAAAAGCAACAGTTTCTAATGCATAGCCCCAAAACGACATAGACAAATCAGTCAAAGACGTCATGGACCGAACACTATCCAATAGAGTATGGTTTCATCGTTCTGACACACCATTACGCTGTGGTACTATACCACAGTTCCTCAAGTGCATGCCAAACTCATAACTCAAGTATTCGCCTCCCCAATCGGATCGGAGATGCTTAATCTTCTTGTTGAGTTGATTCTCTACCTCATTCTAAAATTGCTTGAATTTTTCAAAGGTTTTAGACTTATGCTTCATCAAGTAGATATACCCGTATCTACTCAAATCATTAGTAAAGGTAACAAAATAATGATACCCATTGAGTTTCAAGACACTCATTGGTCCACACACATCTATATGTATGATTCCCAACAGATCTGTAGCCCGCTCCATAGTACCAGAGAAGGGTGTCCTGATCATCTTGCCCATAAGGCAAGGCTCACATGTATCAAGAGATTCAAAATCTAGTGATCCTAGAAGTCCATCAGAACGGATCTTCTTCATGTGCTCTACGCCAATATGACCAAGACGGCAATGTCATAGGAACATGGTATTATCGTCATTATGCTTGCAACGCTTGGCATCAATGTTATGGATGTGTGTACTATCATCAAGATCTAGAAAGAATAAACCTTTGCATACACGCGCATGAACATAAAAGACATCATTCATAAAATTAGAATAACCACTTGTTTCGGATTTAAATGAATAACGATCTTGCAACAAGCAAGATCCCCTCACAATATTCATGCTCAAGGCAGGTACAAAGTAGCACTTATTCAAAACTAATATTAATATTGAAGGAAGATCCAGATACAAATCATCGAAGTCCTTGACATCGACCTTCGATCCGTTGCTGACGCGCATCGTCACTTCGTCCTTCCCCAAGCACCTCTAATTCCGTAGCTCCTTTTGGGAGTTACAAATATGAGCAACAGAAACGGTATCAAATACACAGGTGTTGCTCCTGGTGCTTGTAAAGAAAACATCAATAACATGTATATCACATATACCTTTTTCTTTTGCGACAAACTTGTCGGCTTTCTTGTCATCGAGGTACTTGGGGCAGTTGCGCTTCCAGTGCCCGTATCCCTTGTAGTAGTAGCACACGACACCAACCTTATGATTTGGGACCTTAGGGGATTAGGCAACTTGCTTGCCATCCCTCTTAGGCTTCTTGCCCTTAGTTGTTGATGTCTTTTTAAAGTTGGTGGTCTTATTGACCATCAACGCCGTGTGCTCCTTCTTGATTTGTACCTTAGCAGTCTTGAGCATGGTGAACAACTCAGGAAGGATTTTAACCATCCCTTCCATGTTGTAGTTCATCACAAAATCTTTGTAGCTAGGAGGAAACGAGTGCAACACCCTAGGAATCGCTAGATCGTCCGGGATTTTGCACTCCACGACGTTCAAGCATTGAACATAGCCAGACATTTTGACCACATGGTCACTTATACTGCTATGCTCTTCCTTCCTGGTAGAGAGGAAGAGCTCAGAAGTTTCATACCTCTCTGCCCGAGCCTTAGGAGCAAATATGGCTTTGATATCTTCAAGGATCTCAAATGCAACCATCTTCTCAGAGCGCCTTTGAAGCTCCGGCTCCATGGTATAGAGCATTCCACTCTGGATGATGGAGGAATGTCACATCCCAAAATTTTCCAAATTTTGAAATGTGAAAAATAAATAAATAAAAATAAACAATTGTTGATTTTTAGGGTGAGAGGAAACTTTTTGATTCCAATTGGAAATATCAAAACCTATTTTGATCAAATAAAATCCTAAAGGGATTTAAAAAGATAAATAAACAATAAAGTTAAAATAGTTGGAATTACTATTTTTGGTTCTTGTAATAAAAAGATTTGATTTTCAAAAGCAAAGGTAGAATTATAAATAAGGATTATTTTATAGAGCCAAATTAAATCTTGGCCAAGCTTTTGAAATAAAATATTTCTATTTGATAAAAAGAGTAAAGGTTTATTTAAATAAAATAATGAGGATTTATTAATATCAAGTTTTATTTAAGTAAAGGTTTTTCCATTTTAAATAAACACTAAAACTTGTTATTTTATTTTGAATAAGTTTTCCAAGTGTTTTATTTATTCAAATAAAACCTACTAAAATGATTTTGGTATTATTTAGATTTCAAATGGAGTTTTTAATAAATAAAATCTTGTTTGAATTAATAACTAAGGTCTATTTATTTAATTATGAAATAGATTCTAAAAAGAATAAAAATTATTTTGTTTTGGACTTTGATTTGTGTTGTTAAATAGAATTAAAACCTACACAAAGTTTGGCAAAGGTTTGAATTCATTTGGGTGTTTGAATTGTTTGAATAAAATCAAAACAAAAATTCAAATTAGAAAAAAGAAAAGGCTTCAGTATAAAAAAACGAAACAAACACGACCCAACCCAACAGGCCCAGCAAGGCCCATTCCAGCCCAACTAACCCCTCCCCGCAGTGAACCGTTTTTCACTGAATCTCGCACCCACACAGTCACTGATGCAGAGGCCCCACTCCCACTCTCTCACTCTCACAGACAGACGGACCCCACTGCCTCGTCATCATCATCAACCCCGCGCCAGCCGTTTCCCCCTTGCTCGTCGCCGTTCTGCCGCGAGTTAATCCCGTTAAATTCGAGTAAATGGCTGAATTAATCCTTGCAGTGACCACGCTCGTTAAATTGCCTCGCCCTCCTCTCTCTTTCCCCCCAAACAGCGCCTCCCCTCTGCCCCTAGGCTGCTCTAATTTGAGCTCGCATTCCACTGTCTCCGACGACGTCCCAGAGCAATTCCGGCCACACCCTGCCGCCCCTTTCCTTCCTCTGCATGCGAGCGAGCTCCCCACCTCCTAGCGCATCTCCCCGTGCCACTCGTTCGCCCGCGAGTGCCCGTAGCGTCGGCTTCGTCCTCACCTGAGCACCGCCGCGTCTGACTCGTCTCCGACGAAGTTCCCTGGCAAGCCTCGACCGCCCCAGCACCTCCTGTTGATGCTCCCATCACCCCCAGATCAGTACGCGTCTAAATGTGCCCCTATCTTGCCTTAGGGCGACCTGCAGCCTCACCTCCGACAGCAAACAGAGCCGCCCGTCGTCAGGAGCTACTCCGGCGAGCAATCGTCGCCGTTCCTGAGCGCCCCTTCCCAAGACGACCACACGTTGAGCTTCAGCATCTCCCTGCGATCACGGTGAGCGTCTCCGTTACCTCCCTTCCTTCCTGCTTCGCCAGAACCACCGCGAGCAGAGCCACGCCGCCGTTCGCCACCGCGCAGCGTCGCCAGTGGATGGTCAAACCCCTGTGAAGCGTCAGATCGTCATCCAGTGGCTTAGATAGAATAACTTATCGAAAGAGTATGGTGCAATCTGAACCGTACGATACACTTTAGATCTAACAGCTCACAGAGGCTGATCCGCACGAAGCGGTACCGGCCAATAGAATTACACCATGTGGACATGGTTTTATTTAAAACAGAATTTTGAATCTGATTGATATGCAAACTTGTAAAATTCATAACTTTAATTCTACACGTCCAAATTTTTCAAATTTTATATCAATGGATTCAGCAGAACAAGTACTTTGCAACCATGCATTTTGTTTAATGATTTGCTTCTGGAAAATTGGTCGAATATGCAGAAACATGTGTAGGCTTATTATGAATATAAAAATTGTTCTAGATATAATTTTAATGTGAAATCTTTGCAAAATGGTTTGTTTTGAACCTACTGACCCTAGGAACCAACTTATGGATTTAAAAATGTATTTTTTGAAGTTAAAGAGTAAATATTTGAATTAGCACATTTCTAGTCAAATAAAAATATTGTTTTTAGTTTAGAATTGAATCTTGAGTAAAACCCTTGGGAAATGTTTTGATTCAAACCTTCTGACCCTAAACACCAAGTTTTGAGAATTAAAAATATATTTGGTGAACTCTTTGAAGAATATTGCTTTGCTAAAAGCATTTTCAACCACATAAAATAATGAATTGATTTAAAAATGGTTTATAGATAAAACCCTTTGCAAATGGTTTTACCACTTTAGTAAATGACCACTTTGAACCTTATAATGTTTAGAGCCTAGTAAAGTAAAACTATCTTTTGCATGCTTACATGCATGACCTTGTTTTTGTTATTTTATGTGTGATAAATTGTTTGGAATGCTAGTTGAATTTGTGTTTGCTTGATTGAAATGTGGTGGAATTAGAAGAGTGTGATATTTGCAATATCAAGAAGTGAACCAACATTCTCTACTAAAAAGGCAAGTGACACTATCATCCAAGTCCTACTATTTTCATTACACTTAGTGGATTTTTGAAACATCCATGACAAGGACTACTATATTTTATACTGTGCTAAATCCTAATAGGATACCCTTATATATTCCTTAGTGGAAACATTCTAGTCGTAGTATGCTTAGCCCTGCTATATATTGGGATGGGATACATGATATGATTATATGAAGAGTTGAAAAGTTATATGTTTTATATAATAAAACAAGTACTCAATAAACCACCTGGGTGGACAAGGATACTCAAGTTTTGGACAAGGTGGCAAAAAAAGGAACCATGTTTATATGGCCATCTCTTTTTGTTGTGCACTAGAAGAAAACCACCCAGGGACTTAGAGATTGAACATGTTTCTCGTACAGTGGCTTCCGTGTACAGCCACATGCTAAATGGGCTCTGGCTTAGTCAACTACATAGTGGAAGACCCATGCATTGGCATCTTCAGGTTAACTAGAATTGTGTATGGAAATATATCCCTACGTTGGTGCCTGGATGTAACACCCTCAGAATCGGCCCTATGCAAGTTTTAGCGAAACCCGCCAAACCCGCATAGAAACGATTCGAAGGTGCCCACCAGGCACTTTCGTGCGGGTGGAAAACGAAGTAATAACATTACACAACAGTCCTCGATGGGACCCACAGAACAGGTATATATACAACAGCGACTCCAAGAGTCAAGAATACAGATATAATATACAAAGATCCAAATCACCTTGAAAATGATAGAGCGTCCGACTACGGACAAGATGCAAATGGGGCTAAGAGCCCTGAAGAATAACCAATGGCGTCCATAACCCTGCCCAGGCCAAGCCGGAAGGGTAAACCTGCTAACGACGTCGATCTCAAAACCTGCTTAAACAAAAGGGGTGCCGACAAAGGGCAAAGGAAAAAGAAGGAGCGTCAGTACTGAGGCCAGTACACGGCGAGACTAGAATTCGGCGGTCCTCGCCTACATAGGTATGGTGGACTGAGCGGCAGCGGCAGCATGCACTAAACATCCTATAGAGACTCGATACAACCGACGGCTATCAGAGAGGGGTAAGAAAGACCTATCCGGAACCAACCTGATTCTAACACCAAAACAATCCCATCCTGGTATTTCCCCCTCGAGACCAAACGAGGAAGTCAACCGAGGAACTCACTCAGTTGGCAGTTTTATTTATTCAGTTATTGTTGCAGCAATTACTAGTCAGGTGTAGATAATCGTCCTGATAAAATAAACAGTGGGCTATTTTAGTTAACCATTCCGTTGTAGTTGCAACACTTACTAGTCAGATACGATTAGCATGAGATAAACCCAAAACCCAGCAGTTGTTGGTACTTTTATTTCGCCATTCCGTTACAGTGAAGCTGATTACTAATCATATCAGATACAAGTCAAATTATAATGGTAAACTTTAGTTATAGTTGTCTATGATCAAGCACTATGCTCCAAGTCGTCCATAACCGCGGACACGGCTTCTCGAAAAGATTTAACCCTGCAGGGGTGCACCAAAGTACCCACACGCACTTCGACCCTTTTTTCCAGATCAATTAACATACACCCATCGGTATGTCGGCGGGGCCTAAGTCATGACGTTTCCCAGACCCAAAGCAAGCACGGGGGGCCACCCCACTAAGTACACCCGCAACGAAGTCGGCCGGTCTCCGAGACGGACTCAGGGTTTGCGACAGTGGCTGTAAACGACAGCAAATCCCAAAACTGGGACTGTCGATACCGCGAAAACACTCCGCTTCCAAAACAGTACAGCGTGCTCCTCACACAATCGTAAATAAAGCAGTAAAGCATGGCATAGGTACAGGATAGTAAATAAAGCCCCAAACTACTTGTGGCCCCCAGTACAGTACTTTGAAATCAGGTAATAAATCGATGGGGGGCCCATATCTCCCCACATGTGGTTAGCGCGCTCGATCTCGGAACAGGTGTCAAGAACTCGGGGTCCTACGGGACACAAGTGGACGGTTAACAACCAAATAACATCTATTGCCCACCTGTGCCTCTGCTTACCTACTTCAATTTTAGTTGTTAAACAGTAATTAAAGTGAACAATAATTAAAGCCATGATCATCCCCAACATTAGACAGGCGGCCATTCTCCAACCACTGTGGTACTTGACGACACGCAACAGCACTTGAGCAAGCGACTACGACGCGCAAGTCCAACTATCTACCAAACAACGGGTAATAGGATGTGTCCAAGGCAATATAAGGCTGCAAGGGATATCACGGGTACGAAAACTATAGCATCGCAACACAGATAGCAATAGAACAACAGGAGGGGAATAAATACTATAAAAGTAAGATAGGTAGAAAGGGGGAGATGCTCGCCTGAAAACATTGTCGAAGGTTCATCCGAAGATCGGGGCGAAGCTCACATCAACTCAACGGCCTTATCCGCGAAGAAGCAAAACACTAGAAGAAACACCGGATGCAATATTTAATACTACGGCAAAAGATCGGGCATGATGCATGTATGATGTATGACATGGCAAAGATGCGATGCAAGTAGGTCAATATTAAGCGGAACACGGGTCCCGACAATTAATTAGATGGTTCATGTTATTTAGAACCCCCGCAATTTAAAGGTTGTCTTAACCTTGCAAAAGATAGCACCGGGTTTGCTACACAAATTTAAATGAGGCCAATATACGACTGGCTTTGCCCGCATATGGGCCCCATATTTAATTATGAGGTGAATCGGCATAAGGCCCCCAAACCAATGATATGCATGCGAGAATGACAATTTAATATGCGACAAGTTTATGATATTATAAAATAGGGTTTCGGGAAGGGGTTCACACATTAGGGGGTCTCGACGATCTTGGGGTCCCGGGGGTTCGGGGTCCGGTCTCAGGGTTCGACGGAAGCGGTCTCGGCAGGAACATTCTCGAACAACGGGGCAGATCTTGTCGTGCTTCAGGTTCGGGTGCGGTTCTCGGCGAACTGGTCGGTTCCCTGTCGGAGGTCTTGGCGCTTCGGATCGGTCTTCGGTTCGGGGCCTCAGGGTCTTGGGGTTCGCGTCCGTGTGGCGGTCTTGTTGTCCCGTGTAGGCGTTCTCGAGGTCGATGGCGAACTTGTCCGGTACCGGGGTTCGGGTCCGGGAAGGAGTACTTGTCGCACCGGGGTCTCGGTGTCCTCGGATTCGATTGAAGATCTTGGCGGTTTCAACTTTATTTGCCGGTGTCGGGTTCGGCGCCGGTGGTTCACCGGAAGCGGCGATGTTTGTTGATGGTTTCTTGTCATCATTCTCGGGCGACTGGACGAGTCAGCAAAGCGGGCCTGTTTGGGTCACACGGGCGAACATTCTGCGGGCGTGCTACAGGCTTGGTGCTGAGGTCCTGGTCGCAGGAGGGCGTCGAGACGAGCTGGAGGTCGGATGACGGTGCAGGCGGCCATCTCGCAGACGGGGTCGGGGACGAGCTGGCCTCGAGGGCGGCGGCGCGCGGAGCCTGGGTCGCAGGAGGGGCGCTGCGAGTGTCTGCGGCTTGCGGGGCCCGTGGAAGCTGCTGCAGAAGTGGGCCGGGCCGGGCCCCGCGGTGGAGGGTGAGGTCGCCGGAGGCGGGCGAGCTGGCAGAGGGGGTCGCCACGGTTGGAGAAGAGGTCGAGCGGGGGGGAGCACGTGGCAGCGCCGGCTCCGGGGCGATGGCCGGAGGAGGAGGGCTCGGGGCCGGCGGGGCGAGGGAGGTGGCCCGCGGGAGGCTCTGCTCGCAGGGGTTGCGGCGAGCGCGGCGACGGGCGGCGAGGCGAGGAGGAGCAGGGCGGCAGAGGAGGACGCCGGCAGAGGGTGCGCTCGGGGCGAGCTCGGCCGGAGGAGGGCCGCGCGGGCGAGAGGGGGGTGGCCAGGCGAGGGGGCGCGGTCGCGTCCGGAGCGCGCCGGCTCGACGGAGGACGCGGCGGCGGCGGCGGGCAGGGTCCCGCGGCGGCGCGGCCAGGGCTCTGCAGGAGGAGGGCCGGCGGCGGGGCGAGCGGAGGGCGGTGGCGGAGCAGAGAGGGAAGGGGAGGAGGGGCGGTGGCCGGAGGCGGTAGAGCGGCACACGGGAGAAGGAGAGGAGGGATGGAGAGGAGGTGTCGGGGGCGAGCGGGAGGGAGGAGAGAGGAGAAGGAGGTGGGCCAGGGGGAGTAGGGTCGGGCGCGTGGGGTGCGCGTGTCCAGGGGAGGCGGGACCCACAGGCAGGGAGAGAGGTGGCTGAGTGGGGTGGAAGGTTGAGTGGAGAGTGGGGCCGGGTGGGGCCCGGTTGTCGGTGGGGAGAGAGAGAGGGAGGGTAGATAGGGTTGTGGTGAGAGAAGGCGTGGGGAAGAGGGTGGATTGATGAGGTGGCAGGGTGGGTAGGAAAAAAAGGGGAGGGGTGAGGTGGCGAGCTGTGAGTGGTGGGTAGATTAGGATTGGGTGGGAATAGGATTTCGGGTAGGCTGGTTTAGGTGGACCGTTTTAATACTGGGGGTGGTCGACTGGGTCGAATCGGCCCGTTCGACTGCCCCACTAAAAATAATTAAATGTTTTATTTATTTCAAACAGACTTTTGCAAACCGATAGCAAACAAAACAAAATAATCCGGTGACCCGGGTTTTGCGTTTGAACAAAGACGGGGCGTTTAGAAAATAAGGACAGGTCATTCCACAAATAGTTTTATGCAAGCAAAATGCAAGATGATGACGATGCTCATATGCAATGTGGCATGATGACATGAGCATGCGGTCATGATGATGCAATGCACAAAAACAACGCGATTTTCTAGTAGTGGTTTTGCGGGATGCCACACTGGATGACAAGCTAGCATTGTGTATTGGGAGGACTTCTATGGAAAGACTTTGTCACATTCTCAATCTATCGGTACTCCATTTTGGTGAGTACTTATCCAGCGGCCACTGGTGGCGTCAAGACGAGATTGTGTCATGTGGGTAAAGTGTACAACTTCTGCAGAAGATCAAAATTCTAAGTACTTAGTCGTGTCCCCGGTTATGGACAATATTGAGCAACTAAGGCCTGAAGCTATGGAAGATCTCGACATTCCAATTTCTCAAAGTAAAACTTGATGGTGACAACAAGGGATTTGAAGCACTTGTAGTTTTCCAAGAAGTTCAGAAAGATTTGACAAAAGATCAAAACTATTTTCAAAGATAGGATAAAACTATATTGTTTTCTGCAAATGAGCCTAACCCCACTTAGCCAAATATGCATGTAAATGATAGGATCCACTTATTTCTACATAGTAGTGAAACTTGCCAATACAATTCAAATGTATTGACCCTTGTGGCTGCAACTTATTATGTTGCAGGTTTGTTTGATGTTAGTGAAGTGTGTTGAATAGGATTACAAGTCTACAAACAACATGTTTGCCTGTGGCACTTTGAAGATGAAGGACCCCATGCTATTGTTATATTCTGTTGCATTGTAATGAGATAGCCAAATGAGCTATGTAAGATGTAATAATTTATTTTATTCCTGGTTATAAAGTTGTATTATGACCTTTGTTTCTTGATATTACATCTTAACTATGGATGCTTGCTATTGATCCAGGGACTAGCATTGTAAACACAGGGATCTCTACCTTATTAAAGGTTGGGAACCTTACAGATGGTATCAGAGCATTGTGTTGCCTGTAGGATTGTAACCCTGGGATTGGACAAAACCCCTTAGAAAAATAGGAGTTGTATTTGTTCCAAAACTTATTTACAAACAATCTTGTAAACTCTTTCCTCAACCATTTTGGTTTTCACTCTACATATCTTCTATTTCAAACTTGATGGACAAAGCCTACCCCATGGCCAAAGACTTCACCATGTGCAAAAGATTTCATCAACTCTAATGACTTCAACATCTTCAAGTGATTTCAACTTTAGTTTCACCAAGGACTTCAACTTAGACATCACTAAGGACTACAAGTGAAAAACCAAGAGACATTAGATTGCCTACCAAAAACATTGATATCAAGTTGGAGTATGGATCATATTGACCTATGAGGTATGATTATACTAAGTTATTATTTTCAAGAAAACTTGTTGTTTCCTTCAACTCATGAGTTAAGCTCATAAGTTGTTAAGTGGATAGTTGCTTATTGATTGTTTGATTGTTTGATTGAACTTGGTTGTTTTTGAGTTGTGTGTTAAAACTTCTTAAAAACCTATCCATCATACTTATCCCTATCAAACCAACAGATGCCTCCCCGACGTGCCAACCCCAACCAAAACAACAACATCACCCCTGAGATGCAGCAGATGTTGGCAGCTCAGACACAGTTGATGCAGGAGATGACCACGTACATATAGAATCAGAACAACAACAACAACAACAACAACAACAACAACAACAACAACAACAACAACAACAACAACAACAACAACAACAACAACAACAACAACAACAACAACAACAACAACAACAACAACAACAACAACAACAACAACAACAACAACAACAACAACAACAACAACAACAACAACAACAACAACAACAACAACAACAACAACAACAACAACAACAACAACAACAACAACAACAACAACAACAACAACAACAACAACAACAACAACAACAACAACAACAACAACAACAACAACAACAACAACAACAACAACAACAACAACAACAACAACAACAACAACAACAACAACAACAACAACAACAACAACAACAACAACAACAACAACAACAACAACAACAACAACAACAACAACAACAACAACAACAACAACAACAACAACAATCAGAATAATCCTCCAGCACTTGACATGCTCACCAAGTTTCTGAAACTTAGGCCTGCAAGATTCTTTGGAACAACTGATCCAATGGAAGCCAATGACTGGTTACGTTCAGTGAATAAGGACTTAGTGACTGTTGGCTGCACCGATGAAGAAAAAGTTAGGTTTGCAGCATTTTTACTTGAAGGACCAGCAACAACATGGTGGGACAACTTTCAAATCACCACTCCCCTTGAGGATGTAACTTGGACTATTTTTGTGGATGGATTCAGAACAACTCACATCTCACCTGGAGTGATGTACTTGAAGAAAAAGGAGTTTCAAAATCTGAAACAGCGTCACCTCAGTGTGGCTGAGTATATTGAAGAATTCAACAATCTGGCTTGATATGCACCGGATGAAGTTGATACAGATGCTAAAAGGAAGGAGAAGTTCCTCGAAGGACTTAAAGATGAGTTGAACCTGCAGCTAGCTGTTGCCTATGTCCCAACTTATCAATCACTCTGTGACAAAGCCACAATATTGGAAAAAAAGATGAATCAAGTTGAGAACAGAAAGAGGAAGCATAAACTCAAGAATCACTCAGGATCATCAAAAAAGAAGCATTCATTCAAAAAGAGCAATGAGGATTCTGAACCACATCAGTATCACCACAACAACAATGGAAGTGAGAATAATGGAAATGATACTGACAATGGAGATGACCTTGGTCAGAACCAACATGACACTTCCAGGAAGAAATACATTAGCCAGTTGCAGTGCTATAATTGTAAGGAACTTGGACACTATGCATCAGACTATCCTGAGAAGAAAAAGAAAAAGGATGCTAGAAGAGCCAATGGAAGTGACTCCAATGTGACCCAGAAAGGACATGTGAACCACATTGACATGGATGTAAACTTTGAAGAGATAGAAGAAGTGGATATCAGGAACTAGTTAAATCAGAAGAGTCAAATAAGGATTCCTTGTCTGGATATTAAGTGTTGAACCTATGGTCAAGTGAACCATCAATGTAACCCTATGAGACTTTATTTTAAGGGTGGTAGTACCCTAGTTGCCTTGAAGCCAACTTGTAACCCTAGCCTTCGCAAATCTCGGGACGAGATTTGTTTTAAGGGTGGTAGCCTGTCACATCCCAAATTTTGAAATGTGAAAAATAAATAAACAAAAATAAACAATTGTTGATTTTTAGGGTGAGAAGAAACTTTTTGATTCCAATTGGAAATATCAAAACCTATTTTGATCAAATAAAATCCTAAAGGGATTTAAAAAGATAAATAAACAATAAAGTTAAAATAGTTGGAATTACTATTTTTGGTTCTTGTAATAAAAAGATTTGATTTTCAAAAGCAAAGGTAGAATTATAAATAAGAATTATTTTATAGAGCCAAATTAAATCTTGGCCAAGCTTTTGAAATAAAATATTTCTATTTGATAAAAAGAGTAAAGGTTTATTTAAATAAAATAATGAGGATTTATTAATATCCAGTTTTATTTCAGTAAAGGTTTTTCCATTTTAAATAAACACTAAAACTTGTTATTTTATTTTGAATAAGTTTTCCAAGTGTTTTATTTATTCAAATAAAACCTACTGAAATGATTTTGGTATTATTTATAATTCAAATGGAGTTTTTAATAAATAAAATCCTGTTTCAATTAATAACTAAGGTCTATTTATTTAATTATTAAATAGATTCTAAAAATAATAAAAATTATTTTGTTTTGGACTTTGATTTGTGTTGTTAAACAGAATTAAAACCTACACAAAGTTTGGCAAAGGTTTTAATTCATTTGGGTGTTTGAATTGTTTGAATAAAATCAAAACAGAAATTCAAATTAGAAAAAAGAAAAGGCTTCAGTATAAAAAAATGAAACAAACACGACCCAACCCAATAGGCCCAGCAAGGCCCAGTCCAGCCCAACTAACCCCTCCCCGCAGTGAACCGTTTTTCACTGAATCTCGCACCCACACAGTCACTGACGCAGAGGCCCCACTCCCACTCTCTCACTCTCATAGACAGACGGACCCCACTGCCTCGTCATCGTCATCAACCCCGCGCCAGCCGTTTCCCCCTTTCTCGTCGCCGTTCTGCCGCGAGTTAATCCCGTTAAATTCGAGTAAATGGCTGACTTAATCCTTGCAGTGACCACGCTCATTAAATCGCCTCGCCCTCCTCTCTCTTTCCCCCCAAACAGCGCCTCCCCTCTGGCTTAGTCACATGCATTGGCATCTTCAGGTTAACTAGAATTGGCTTAGTCACATGCATTGTCATCTTTCCCCCCAAACAGCGCTTCCGTGTACAGCCACATGCTAAATGGGCTCTTGCTTAGTCAACTACATAGTGGAAGACCCATGCATTGGCATCTTCAGGTTAACTAGAATTGTGTATGGAAATATATCCCTACATTGGTGCCTGGATGACAAGCTAGCATTGTGTATTGGGAGGACTTCTATGGAAAGACTTTGTCACATTCTTAATCTGTCGGTACTCCATTTTGGTGAGTACTTATCCAGCGGCCACTGGTGTCGTCAAGACGAGATTGTGTCATGTGGGTAAAGTGTACAACTTCTGCAGAAGATCAAAATTCTAAGTACTTAGTCGTGTCCCCGGTTATGGACAATACTGAGCAACTAAGGCCTGAAGCTATGGAAGATCTCGACATTCCAATTTCTCAAAGTAAAACTTGATGGTGACAACAAGGGATTTGAAGCACTTGGAGTTTTCCAAGAAGTTTAGAAAGATTTGACAAAAGATCAAAACTATTTTCAAAGATAGGATAAAACTATATTGCTTTCTGCAAATGAGCCTAACCCCACTTAGGTAAATATGCATGTAAATGATAGGATCCACTTATTTCTACATAGTAGTGAAACTTGCCAATACAATTCAAATGTATTGACCCTTGTGGCTGCAACTTATTATGGTGCAGGTTTGTTTGATGTTAGTGAAGTGTGTTGAATAGGATTACAAGTCTACAACCAACATGTTTGCCTGTGTCACTTTGAAGATGAAGGACCCCATGCTATTGTTATATTCTGTTGCATTGTATTGAGATAGCCAAATGAGCTATGTAAGATGTAATAATTTATTTTATTCCTGGTTATAAAGTTGTATTATGACCTTTGTTTCTTGATATTACATCTTAACTGTGGATGCTAGATATTGATCCAGGGACTAGCATTGTAAACACAGGGATCTCTACCTTATTAAAGGTTGGGAAGCTTACAAGGAATCATCCGCCTTGGGCTGCCAGACATTCTTTTCGTCCTGAGTGGCGGTGTTTGCGGGTTTGGCGGGCAGTTCTGCCTCTAGGACATAGTTGAGCTTGTAGGGTGTCAGGAGGATCCTCAGGATGCGATGCCCGGCGGTGAAGTTCGTCCCATCGGTTTTCAGCTTTTCCTTCTCTAGGAATGAGATAAGGTTGAAGGTGGGTGGGCAAGATATCTACAATGGATTTGCAAAGAATTCATACCATGTTCATAATATACTTAGCACAGGTTTTAAGTTTTTCCTATAAACTTAAATTAACGAGGCTCCCACTCAAGTCGAACATCCCTCAATTCGTCTTAGTAGTCACATGATCCCATGTTTCTATATCATCCCCGATCGTCATGGACGATGACATAGTTCCAAATGTAGACATTCTTAATGTCGATCACATCTCTATGTGACTCATGCTCGACCTTTCAGTCTCTGTGTTTCGAGGCCATGTTTGCACATGCTAGGCTTGCCAACTCAAACTCGTGTGTATTGCTGTGTAACCTTTCTTACACCCACCGTATGCAAACGTAGGTATGTCTGACACCCGATCATCATGGCATGACACATACCGAAGAACTTTCTTAGTGGTGCACACACGAGGGGAACACTAACATTGAAATTTTTAGAGGGATCGTCCTATTTATCTACCGTCGTATAACTTAATATACTATGCCAAACAAGATGAGCAAACAGTTACTTCATAAGCATGGTGCCATAACATGGTTGCAGCACCTTGATCTCCATCGAGAGCTCCAATAGACAATCATTTCATAAACTTACCATTATCATGTCATGACATACGCCCCTTTAAAACAAAGTTAGACACTTCTATTTTATCCTTTTGCAAGTTTTATGCGTCTTTAGGGCTATCATGGTAGAACCCTTTCCCACCTATGAACGTTGATCCACAACATTGATTCAATGGTTTCCTCTTCGCTCCCTTTTCAGGGCCCTCCGGTGTAAAAGTCATATCCACTATTGAGAGAGAGACAGACACCCGCTAGACATTTATACGGAACAAGCCGTATGTTAAGTGTGGAACCAGTCTCGCGTAAGCTTACGCGTAAGGTCGGTTCGGGCCGCTTCATCAATCAATCCCGCAATTTGACAAAAACACGAAAGAGGGTCGCGACTAGAGAATCAACGCCCACATACTTCTATGTGTTCTATCCGTACGACATGTCTACCCATAGATTTGGCTTTGATACCACTGAAGGGGTTTGCAGCAGAAAATCAAAAAAAAATCCTATATGAACACAATCTCCAAGATCTATACTATGTATACTTAAGTAACAGAGAGGAAGAACAGAGTTCATACCCTTGAAGATAGTGGCACGCCTTACGCGGGTAGGCGTATAGCGATGAATACAGCGCCCCAAGTGTTGTGCCTCGAAGCTCTACACATGTACTTGTGTAGGGCAAACCCTAGGGCTTGGGGGTGGGCACCCCCAAGCCTCCGCTAGGGGAGGGCTGGCCACTGCCAGCTCTAGGCCCCACCCCACGGGTGGGAACCCTAGGGTTTGGTCGGTGGCCCCTCTCCCCTTTCTCCCTTGGCGCCTACCCTATTGGGCCCTTCTAGAAGTGGACCAATAGCAAATAAGGCAGCCCTAAAACATAAAAGTAAAATATGTTTTAATATTAATTCAACCAATTAATATAAAACACATATATTAATATATTCCATACACCGAAACTTCTTTCGAACATCTTCCGATCACCATCGAATAATACCCGGAACCCTTCTGGTTTCTCTCTCTCATTTCTCCTTCGATGTCGGTTCAATCCCAAAGAGTTCCTACCCTTAAGTGTGCCACCCTTCGGCTCGGAGTAGCAACAGACCTAACCAAGACTCTCTTGTATCAATGATCAACATCGGGACCTGGACGTCCATAGTGATCCCCGTGCCCCAACAATTAATCTCATCGCTTGAACCTCGACTGCATAGTGTTATTCCTTTTGTCATACGATACCTAGGTCATCTGAGATTTGATCTCAAGTATCTCCATACTTGTGTTTGATATCGTTACCGATGAACTCATTTACTCGTTCCTGTGTTGTTGCATTCCATGATCCAATCATACACTTGCAAGCTTCCTTAACACAAAGTCACTGAGTTGGCCACATGTATATATCTGTTACTTGGATTGACAAATCCTAGTGTTGATAATAATCCTCAACCTGTTTCTTCAGGAAACCTAATGACACCTTTATGATCACCCTTTCACAGCTTGATGGTTGATGTCATTAATGTTTCCATCCAAAATAGTGATTATACATTATCTCACAGTCAAAGTATATAAGCCACGGTGTCTTCATGTTATCATCAATGACGAACGTTTAAGTAACTAGATCTCATTGTGATTATCTTTAGGGTGAATGTCTATCACATCATTCTCCAATGATGTGACATCATTCTCAATCGGCACTATCACCATGATCTCGAAACCATAAGATCATCACTTGCCCAATGAGCTAGTCTGCTAGAGGCAACTAGAGGCATGGTTGTTTACATACCACACATGTATTAACGTTTCGTATTAATATAGTTATAGCATGGTAATAAATGTATTATGCACAAGAGATATATCAAATAAAAAAATCTTTTGTATTTGCCTCTAGGGCATATCTCCTTCAGTCAGTTGCTTGAGAAGATCCCCGGGATGCCGGGTGTATTTGTGAATGCTTGCTTTATGTTGTCAACGTACTCAAGAACCTTGTGGGCCTGTGGAGGCTTCGCCCCCGCCTTTTAATAACTATTGAACTTCTTTTGCCTTCGTAAATGTCTGTCTTATCTCGTGCATGGCCGATTGCTTTTCCCTGACTGGTCTCCTCTAGTCAGGCCTTATCATTCTTGTTTGCTTCTTCTGACTATCTTGTGAACTGTTGCTGCCCGACTGGTCACCTCTAGTAGGGAACGTGCGGTTTTCCTTACCGTTTTCCTGGCTGACAACCTTCATCCGCAGGAAACATCACTTCCAGTGGGGCGCGCCAGCGCACCCACTGGGTGTGGCCCCCGAGATTCGGAGTAGCTAGAGTATCTAGGTGCTTTGAATCTTACAAACTTGCATCTTTCCTACATCTTGCGTGGCCGACTGGCCTGACTTAGTCGGATGGGAGGAATTGCATCTCGGTCCGGCTTTGAGCCCTTTTCTCTATTACTTTGCTTTCTTGAGATATTTCGTTTCTCTATTTCTTTCTTTCCTTCCAACCTCTAACAGGCTTCGCCTTGTGCCGACTGGCAGAACATCTTCTAGCCGGGAGCTACATACTTCCAGTGGGGGCACGCCAGCGCACCCACAGGGTGTAGCCCCCGAGATTCAGAGTAGCTGGCGCTGCCAGGTGCTTTGAATCTTCCCAAACTTGCATTCTCACCATGCCTTGCATGCCCGACTGATCAGCCTTAGCCGGACGAGAGAGACTGCATCCTGGCCCAGGTTAACTCACTGTCTTGCCTTACCGATGGGTTTCGTCTTGCTCCGACCGGCTAGACCTCTTCTAGTCAGGAGCTACATGCTTCTAGTGGGGGAGCGCTAGTGCACCACTGGGTGTAGGCCCTGAGATTTAGAGTATCTATCGGAGGTAGGTGCTTCAAATGTTATCTGTATTTGAGATCCGACTCGATATGCTTGTGCAAAAACATACAAAACAAAAAGGTCTGCTCAATATATGTTACTTATCCGGATGATAGTATTACTTGCGAGAAGAGTGGACTAGAGCGTGTTTTCGGATGCTTAGTCATTTATCTCGTGCGCTCTATTGTTTACGATGTGTCCCTTCCGGGCAACCGGGTTGCAGTCTGAAGCCGGATGCGAAGAGGGAGCTGACAATACATTGTGCGTGGTACTTGTAGGCTTAGTATCCAGAATACACAACCTAGTGGTTTTGAGCCGGAAATGTCCAAAATTTTGCATCATTTGCCGTTTTTCATGTGGGATGCCTCCGGCTTTTGCTCTTGCTAGCCGAACAACCGGGTTGCAGTCTGTAGCTGAGTAGAAGAGTGGGCCTTTGGCATCGTGCATAGTACTGGGCCAGTTTCGGAGCAGCAGGTTGGGCCAGCCAGCGAGCCCCTAGGTGAGGGTCTATGGAGCCGAAAAACATTACAGGATTAATAGGAAAAAGCAACAAGAAAATGTCTGGCAAGGAGCCCCCGAGCATCATTCGGGGTTCCACATATTTCATTCATTCAGAGTTCGGGATACATACACTGCCATTCGACTAAGTGTAAAACGGACGGAGTAGGTTCGTGTTCCATGGCCTTTTGGTCTCCTCGTCCGACTTGTCCATCTTGTTCTTGCGTGTCTCCTATGCATCGATGAGGTAGTAGGATTTGTTGTGCAGCGCCTTGCTGATGATGAAAGGGCCTTCCCGGGGGAGACAGCGTGTGCATGCCCTTGGTGTCTTGTATCAGCTAGAGCACTAGATCACCCTCGCGGAATGCGATGGAGCAGATCCAGATCGAATGGTACTGGCGCATCCCTTGCTGGCATATTGCCGACCTTGAGAGAGCCAGCTCGCGGGCCTCCTCGAGGAGGTCCATGTTATCCTCCCTCACCTCTTGGTTCTCCTTCTCCGTGTAGAGGAGCTTGCGGGGTGAGTCGAACTCGATGTTCATCGCGAGGACTGTTTCTAAGCCATAGGTGAGAAAGAACGAGGTGAAGCCGGTTGACCAATTCAGGGTGGTGCATAGGCTCGAAAGCACGTCCGAAAGATCCTCAATCCAGTAGCCGGAAGAGCGCTCCAGCGGCTCGATCAGTCGGGGTTTGATTCCAGCTAGTACCAAGTTGTTTGCCCTCTCCTCTTGCCCATTGGATTGCGGATGCATGATGGACGCGAGGTCCAGTCGGATCCCCTTGTTGTGGCAGACCGGGAAAAGGCCCCCTTGGAGAAGTTCATGCTGTTGTCGGTGATCATGCTGTGGGGGTACCCGAATCGGATGATGATGTCCCAGAAGAAAGTTTCCACCATGGAACCGTCCAACTTCCGGATTGGTTTTGCCTCTATCCACTTGGTGAACTTGTCCACCGCCACCAGCAGGTGGGTCATGCCGGCTCGAGCACGCTTGAAGGGACCGACCATGTCCAATCCCCAAACAACGAAGGGCCATGTGATTGGTATGGTCTTGAGCACCGAAGTCGGCAAATGCTTGAGCTGGCCGAATCGTTGGCATCCGTTAAATGCACGGACCATCTGCTCCGCATCCTCGGCTGCGGTGGGCCAATAGAAACCATGGCACATTGCCTTGGCTACTATGGCCCGGGAAGAGGCGTGGTGGCCGAATTCCCCCTGGTGGATTTCCTTTAATAGCTGATAGCCGGTTTCCGTGTCAAAGCACCGTTGGAATACGCCGTAGACACTGCATTGCTGCGCTTGTACAACTCCTTGTTGATGATGGTGTACATGTGCACGTGACGCCTGATTTACCTGGCCTCCACCTCGTCATCCGGGAGCTCTCCGTTGAGGATGTAGTTCATGAAGGGCCGGGCCTAGGACGGAACCTCTCGGATGGTGAAGACGCTTCCTGCACAAGCTGAAGCTCATATCGCGGGTGGCCTGGTCGGATGCTCGAGTCGGTAGCCCCTGAGCCTCTTGGCTCATCTGGCGATGTCTGGCTTGATGACACAGCAACCCCAGGGTCTTCCGAGCCGGGAGGCACAGCAGCAGGCCCCGGGTCTTTTGATCCAACAGTCCCCGGGTCTGATATCAAGATGATGGACTCGGATTTGGGGGAGGGAGTGATACTGGTCTTGCGAAGGTGCTCCAAGGAAACGCCAGGAGGAATTTCCTGCCTAGTGGATCGGACTCGCGTGAGCGATTCAGACGCTTGGTTGTTGGCGCAGGGGACATGATGGAACTCACATCCCTCGAAGCAGGCACTGAGCAACTGGATGTGGAATCGGTATAGAGCCATGTTGGCATCATGGGCGTCCCACTCTCCGGATACATGCTGCACCACCAGATACGAATCCCCCAAGCAGAGGATCCGGGGAACGCCGATTTCTTTGGCGAGCCGAAGCACGTGCGCCAATGCTTCATATTCGTCCACGTTATTCGAGGAGGTGAAATGGATCTGGAGAACATATTCAAGCCGGTCTCCCTTGGGAGAGGTGAGCACGACGCCGGATCCCAAGCCCCGCGCATCTTCGAGCTATCGAAGTGCAGCTTCTAGTAGTCTGAGTCAGGAACTGGTGGCAGATACTGGGTCTCCGCCCAGTCGACAAAAAAATATTCTACCGCCTGAGACTTGATGGTGATTCTTGGCTCATATCGGATGCAGTAGGCGGCAAGCTCGATGCCCCATTTGGATATCCGGAAGTCATGCCTGAGCTTCTTACACACCACCATGAGCGGATGCTCCTGGAAGTATAGCTTGAGCTTCCTGCATGCCAGGTATATGTCGTAATACATCTTCTGGTAGTGAGGGTACTTCTATTGGAGAGGGAGAGAACTTTGTTGAGGTAGTAGACAGGTCATTGTACCGGCTGGGCCTTGCCTTCCTCGTGGCGCTCCACCGACAGGACGACGCTAATGACCCGATTGGTGGCTGCTATATAGAGCAACATCAGCTCCTTCTAAGTCGGCATGGCCAGCACCGGTGCTGTGGACAACATGTGCTTGAGGTCGTGGAACGCGGCATCCGCATGCACGGTCCAGGTGAGCTTGTCCGTCTTCTTCATCAGCTGGTACAGTGGAAGTGCGTTCTCTCCTAGTCGGCTGATGAATCGGCTGAGGGAAGCCAAGCATCCGGTAAACTTCTAGATGCCGAGCAAGCTCTTCGATGGTTTCATCCTCTCGTTGTCCGCGATCTTTTCCAGATTCGCCTCGATCCCTCGGTGTGATACGAGGAAACCGAGGAGTTGTCCGGCTGGCACGCCGAAGATGCACTTCTCAGGGTTCATCTTCATCAGTTACCGACGGAGGTTCGTGAATGTCTCGCCCAAATCCTCGAGGAGGGTACGCTTCTCCTTCGTCTTGATGACGACATCATCAAAGTAGGCATGCATGTTATGGCCGATTTATGAGTGCAAGGATTTATGCATGCAACACTGATAGGTGGCACCTGCGTTTCTCAGGCCGAATGGCATGGTTGCTATTACATAGCAGTAAATTCCGTACGGGGTGATGAACAATGTTTAAAATCGTGACACTGTTCCTTTCAGTTTAAAATCGTGACATGCTTGTGGGCTTTCGAGTGATGTTTTTACCATGTCAGTTTTGTTTCCGCAGGTACAGCAAGGATGACTACAAATAGCATAGAATTTTGATTTCAGGTTTATGTTATTGAGGGAGGCAGGTCGGGAAATACATTTAGGGCATGTTTGATTCAAATGATTTGTATAGGAAATTTGTAGGATTAAATCCTATAGGAAATTTTCCTATGGTGGTTGTTTGATTTGTAGGATTGATTCCTATAGGAAACTTTCCTAGGAAATCCTTTGCACTAGATTGCATAGGAAATCTAACATCCAACCAAAGCTCTTTCTTAGAATCCTTTGATGGAATCAAACAAACTTTGTTGCATGTGGGTTCCTATAAGATTGAAGTGGACATGACATTGCAATCCTATGGTTTTCCTATTTCTTTGTTTTTCCTATCATATGAATCAAACAAGCCTTTATACTTGTACAAATGGGTATAGGACCTATCCAGCAGTCCACGTGCTGAAAGTTGCTTTGGGATTCGAAAATAGTAGACTAGCAGCCTGTTTTATGGCCATTTTCTGCATTTCGCTAAAAGGAGAGAATCGTGGGAAAGTAGAGCAGAGACGCAGCGTCTGGAGTGGATAAAACTAAAAAGTGACTAGCATGTGATTGAGAGGACGCAACGACAAGTCACTACAGGAAAAAAGATCTTTGCCATGTGGTAAATCCACATGGCAAAATTGATAATCCACATGGAAAAGGCTTTGCCATGTGCTAACACACGACAAACGTCGCACGGCAAGAAATGCATGGCAAAGAATCTTTGCCGTGTGCTTTTCGGAAAATGCACGGCAAAGGTATTTGCCGTATGTTTTTTCAAATACACGGTAAAGTAAAGTGCTTGGCGGCTATAGCGGACGTAACGGCGCCGTCCTCTTCAGTTCGCCGTGTGGCATCGCTTTGTCGTGTGCCCTCCCTGTCCTCTTTGCCGTGTGTTGTAGTGAAACGCCTGGCAAAATGTTCTTCTTCTGCTGTGTGCCCTGGCTTTGCCGTGCGCCTTTCCTGTCTCTTTGCCATGTGTTTTCTTTCAACGCACGGCAAAATAATGTTCTGACTTGGTCTGTGGGCTTTTCCGTGTGCATACCTGAAGTCCTTTGCCGTGCGTTTTTCTCAAAAACGCACGGCAAAGAACCTTTTGCCATGTGGGTTGCTGAGTAAACACACGGAAAAGGCCCAACATTTTCACATTTTATTTATTTTTCTTTCATCCACACAGTTTAAATACAAAAATATACATATATTATTGCATAACAGCATATCTAGCACCAGATCAATATCCATGAAAACAAATACCATCATAAACAAGGATCTAGCACAAGATCCATAACTACATGAGTCCATGGTTCATACATAGCAACATATAGTCAATAGTTCCATACAGACAAGTTCCAAAACATAATCCATACAACATAGAGTCAATAGTTCCATAGATACAAGTTCCAAAACACAATCCATACAACATAGAAATATAGAGTTCACCTTGAGTCGGCAAACGGTGAAGATCTCCGTCCTTCATGCATATCCTACACATTTGAAAGTAAGGACATGAGAATCACAAGAAACATGATATAAAATTGCATAACTAAAGGAAACTAGACAACATAAGCTATGTAGCAATATGGAAAACATGTACGATGTAGAATTCTATAAGTGAATCATATGAGAGTAAATTCTACAAGTTCAAAAACAAAGACATGAGATTCTTGAAAAGTAAAGAAGCTATGTATGGAGACCTATGTTCGGAGTGATTCTACAAGTCATATAGTAAATTTTGGCAAGTTCATGAAACATAGCAAGTAAATTTTGCCAAGTAAAGGAACATAGCAAACCACAATTCATAGTTTTTAAACTTTGAGTAGATTTCCACACATGTGCTAGCTATGTATGGAGACCTATGCTCTATGGCTAGATTTCCAACATGTGATAGCTATAAGGATCATAGAGCCCTAACCTAGAGTCCAAGCCGGCGGATGACATGTTGGTTGTTGACGGTAGGCTGACTCGTCGCAGGAGTCGTCATCAGGGTGTCATCCTGACTTGCCGACCCACCGAGCTGCGCATTGTTGGATGCAACTGATGGTTGTCCCTACAAGATGAAAAAGGTTTTGATTCTTAGTCAATAAGAAGTAGACGTAGATATGTAGAGATTGACACTTAATACGCAAGACAACTTACCCATGTGGGGAAGGTGAAAGGAGGAGCACCAAGATCTAGAAGAGTCACGCCATTTGGCTGAGAGGCCTGGAAATCAAGCATGCACAAAGGTGAATAGAGTTCGGATTCTCTTAGGTTCTATGAGCAACAACTCACCATAAAGGCTGACATGTTCTGTGCCATCCACTCCATCATCTTCTCATTCTTAGCCATCTGCTGCTGCTGCTGAGTCAGCATCTCCTTTTGTTGTCTTATCTGCTCCTCCATCCGCTGAGAGTTGGCCTCGGCCTCCTCCCTTTGTCTCCTCTCAGCGGCCACCTCAGCCTACGTTTTTTCATCAAAATGTCATAAATGTTGCAATGGAAAGCATGTAATGAAGTGTGGATGACCGAGGAAGAAGAATATACCCGGATTTGGTCAATAGCTGTGGGCGTAACCGTCGGGCGGGTCTCTACTTGAGGCATGTCGCTCGTCCTGCCACAACGGACCTGTCTCATAGACGGGACGATCAAAGGATCGACGGAGCCGTCTCCAATCCACAAGCGGCCATTCTTCTTGCCTTGTCCCGCTAGCATGGCCACCTCGGGGTCAAAGGGAGCGGTGAGAGGGTCCACTTCCTTGCCATTTACCTCGGCATACTTGTCCCGGTACCCCTTATCGCGGATCTCGGCGCAAGAACTCACCCACTTCTTTGTACCATCCTCTTTGTCCGTCACCATATGCTTATCGGTCCAAACATCGAACAAGCTGGGCTCCACGCCTGTCTCTCTTTTCTGCAAAAGAGAGCATGGAGATACATGCAGAGGAACACGGAGTAAGGAACCACATGATGACCAAGTTTAGAGAATGCATTTTTTTCACCTTCTTCTGGATGCAGCAAGCGAGGGTGACGTTGCCTTGCGTGTGTGTTCCACCTTTCAACGCGGCTCGCTTTAGCACTCCAAGATCGTGCTTCTTCTTGAACCCGGTGCTAGTCCAATATCTTACCATGGCCGGAAGACTTCCGGGCTAGCCTGACCTACGTACTGAGGAGGGCACTGCATAGACAAAATACATATATTAGTGAAAACACATCTGACAGTCAACAAGTCGATAGTACGAAAATAAAACTACCTGCAAGTACTGCCACGGCTCCATAAATATCTCCCGAGCTTTGGCCTTTGTCATCCTGATCTTGTGTTTCTCGGCGTACCAATTGCGGACGCAAGCCACACGCGCCTCGGAGTGCATGTCTCGAATTTGCCTAGACGCACATCTGCTAGCCACGAGTACACAATCCCTTTGATGCACGTCCGGGTCCATGGTAAAGTATGTCTACAAGGACGCACATAGGTAATAAGACATTTGTTCAAATATTGTCAACCTAGGAGTTACTGAATGATGAGAAGTCAAAAAATCTTACCCAAAAATCGGACATCAGCCTCGCCTGGAGATTCGGGAGGGAAAACTCACTCGTGCCTTCCGGATCATCGGCGTACCTATAGTGTCTCCAACTCCAAGCTACCTCTTTGTGACCAGAAGGCATGGTCACAATCCCAGGGAAGTGTTTTCGAATGAGGCATCCAAGGATGCTCGAGTAGGCGCGTAGCTCCTTGGCCTCATCCTTATAAATGAAAGACCTGCACAATTAAAAGACAAAATTAGAATGATGATGAAAAGATCAACATTAAAATATCAAAAAATGATAAGTACACTCACTTATCCCCATAGGGTGTGAGCACTCTAACCCCACCCGACGAGATCCACACGTCGATATCCGGGAGGTGTGCGTACCCATGCTGGTACGGAGGAACGACCCCAGGCTCAAGAGGCATCCCCGGCTGATTCTCAACATACTCGTCCGGAGGATCCCAGATCCTCGTGTCACCCTCCGCTGAGTCTGAAAAGTACAGCTCGTCTGAGTCCTCCTCCTCGTGCTCCTCCTCATCCTCCTCGTCCTCCTCCGCCTCCTCGTGGTCCTCCTCCACCTCTGCCTCCTCATTCTCCTCCTCATCCTCTGCCTCATCCACCTCGGGTGGGGAAGGACTAGTTGGTCTTCTACCCCTCCCACGCCTCGAACGGGGTGGGGGAGGAGTAGGTGTTTGTGGTCGTCTCGAAGTGGATCCTGAAGCTCCCGCGTCACTAGTACCCAATATGCTGTTCAAGCCCCTAACCTTCTTATAGACTTTCTTGAGTGCTCCTCCTACTCCTCCTCGTCGTCCGCCTCCTCCTCGACCTCCTCATCCTCCTCCACGTCCTCCTCGTCCGCCTCCTCCTCCTCCTTCTTCTCCTCCTCCTCGTCCTCCTCCACGTCCTCCTCGTCCGCCTCCTCCTCCTCCTCCTCCTTCTTCTCCTCCTACACGTCTCTTTCCTCCTGGCATGTTTAAATCGCCTGCATTCACAAAAAGAGTATCTCCATTAGTACTCGATGACATAAAATGACATAGATAAAAGAAACAATAAGTAAAGCAAATATTTAGAATGCACCAAAATACATACACAAGTCGAGCATACAAACATAGCATAGCGTTCGCATAAATAGGCTAGTTTTACAAATCACTATTACATAGAGTTCTTACAAGTAGGCTAGTTACTATTACATAGAGTTCTCACAAGTAGGCTAGTTACTATTACATAGAGTTCTCACAAAATAGGCTAGTTTAACCAATCACTATTACATAGAGTTGCTACAAACTTCAGTAGCCCGTTTTGAGATCATTGCGAACAACCGATGGGCCACATGCTTCGTCATCGCTATCAGGCTCGCCCCACCAACGATCCACGTAACCTGGAGGTGGTCCAGTTGGCTCATCGGTGTCAAGGCCTGCACGGAACCGCTTAAGCAAAGTCAAGTCTTGTTCATTCTGAACCTCCTCGACTTCATCTTGCGTATTGTCTTCTTCTGGCATTTCGTCTTCTTCGCCCTCTATGACCATGTCATCATCAGTCGGCAAGTTGATAGTGAAATTCCCCGGGAGCCCTTCTTCCTGAAAAAACTCGCCATCATATGTTGAGGGGTCAAGGCGTCGGTAATCTTCAGTATCAGGCTTAGGTGGCCTATTGTGCGTCGGCACCATGATCACAACATCCTAGCCCTGTAGTCATTTTTTCGGGTTTTTGCATGGGTACGGGAGATAGAATACTTGAAATGCCTGGGTAGCCAAAATATATACATCATCACCCTCATAAACAGAGCTTCGTTCAACTTCGACCCACCCAATATCAGGTTTTCGTCTCACCCGGTGTGGGTCGAACCAATGGCACTTGAATACAATAGGATATAACCCTTTGCCGAAACCATAATTCAGCTCGTATATACCCTCGACTCTACCATAGTAATTGAGCCCATCTGATCCTTCACACAAGACTCTGCTATTTGTTGTCTTTCGATTGGGCCGACGTTGTGTGTACTCGTGGGTATGAAAGCGATACCCATTCACATCATAAGCATCGAATGAGTCGACAGAACAGTTAAATCCCTTGGCGATTTTTCTCAACTCGATTTTCATATCTTTGTCCTTTTTTGCCTACAAGTTTAGTTGGAGAAGCTTAGTAGGAAAAGTGATAGAATAATATAGGCACTACAAGCAAAGTTATATAGAATGGTACCAAGGTCGAGAACCAGTTAATGAAACCGAAACCACCACCCTTTTCAAAAAGATCTGAATCTTCTTGGTCGGTACGACTCCTGCTTAGCTTCCAATGTTGTTGATAGAATTGTCTATGCCAATGAAAAGAGAAATTGTTAGCCACCAACTTACGAGTGAATGTGAATGTCTGCCAAAAACTAAGTAGTGAGCACTTACTCGATGTATGGCTTCACTTCGTCCATGCTTTTCAAGACATACGAGTGTATCAAGCCCCACTCGGGATTATTTATCTTGTGCTTCTTCGTGCCACTTGATTTCCCACCTAGCCCAATGAAGATGCCAAGCTTGGGTACATCTTCAGGTTTTGCGGCATTGTAACGAAGGATTGGATTGTGTCGAGTGGGAATGTTTTCAGCATAGTACTTTGTCGTGAAGTTTGACACCTCCTTGTTAAGAGTGGCCTCGGCTATGGATGCCTCGATCTTGCATTTATTGCCGCATTGTTCACGAAGCTTCTTTGTTTCTCTCTCAGCCCCATACTGCCAACGGGTCTGCACAGTACCCCCTAGTAATGCCTCGTGCGTGAGATGCAAGATCATGTGTTGCATCGGATTGAAGAACCCTGGAGGAAGGAGCATCTCTAACTTGCAAAGCAATTCCGGTGCCTGTTTATCTAGCTTCTCGGCCACTTTACGGTCTAACTCCTTAGCACGAAGTTGGCGAAAGAAAAAGCTCAACTCCGCCAGCACTAGCCAAGTCTCCTCATCGACATAGCCTCGAATCATCACTGGCATTATCCGCTCAAGCCATATGTGATAGTCATGACTCTTGAGCCCCTGTACTCGCAAAGTTTGAAGATTTGCTCCCCTAATCCAGTTTGCTGCATAGCCATCAGGGAAGAATAAGCAGTCAACGATCCATTGGAATATTTCCCTCCTTTCAGGCCTTGTAGGGAAGAACCGGGCCTTTGGCTTAGACCACTTGGGGCCTTTGACTCAAGGAGGCTTCATGTCAAAGTATGTCCTATCGCACCATTCTTGCTGATCGATTCTAGCCTTAATGTTATCCTTTGTCTTTTCGGTGTCCATGATTGTGCTCCAGAGGTCCTCACCGATATTCTTTTCAGTGTGCATTACATCAATGTTATGCGGAAGCTCGAGTTCATGTAAGTAAGGGAGCTTCCATAAGCATGGAATGTGTGTCCACTGGTGTGTCTCCCCGTATCCCACAAAACCTTTCCCATCGGGGTTAGGCTGAAGAGCTTCTAACTCAGCCTTAGTATCACTTCCGGTCGGCAAACACGGTGGTGGAGTATGGACAACAACGCCTTTCTTGAAGTTTTTTTGTCAAACCTGAATCTATGCTTAATGGGAAGGAACTTTCTAGTTTCATCAAAGCAGGAATACTTGCCTCCCTTATTTAGCCAGAAGAAAGTCACAACCTGCCTACACACTGGGCAAGGCCACTTCCCATGTGGACACCAACCGCAGAACAATGCACGTGCTGGTAGGTCATGTAGAGATGTGTGGTACCAGACATACATATCGAAGTGCTCCTTCTTTGTGGCGTCGTATGTTCGCACCCCGCGATCGCTCCATCCAACAAGTAAGTCATCGATTAGCGGCTCCAGGTACACGCTCATGTTCTTCCCTGGGTATTTCGGCCCTGGGATTATCATCGACACAAACATGTTCTCAGATCTCATGATGATGCCAGGAGGGAGGTTCAGGGGAATAACAAACACAGGCCAACAACTATATGTTGCAGCTGACATACCATATGGATTGAACCCATCGGTTGATATCGCAATTGCTACGCTCCTCGGGTTGCCCGCTTTCTCAGGATATTTCTTTATGAAGTTCTACCATGCTTGACCATCTGATGGATGTATCATCTTCTCTTTTCGGTATCTCTTACCCTCAACGGCCCATCGCATCTGTTGGGCAGATTCCTTGGTCATGAAAAGTCGTTGGAGCCTTGGTAGGAACGGAAGATATCGGAGGATCTTTTGCGGAACCCCAGTCTGCCTCTTCTGCACATCACCTATGTTGACCTCAATGTACCTAGAGGATTTGCAATGGATGCAATATTTTCCTCCTAGATGTTCTTTTCTAAATAGCATGCATCCCTTTGGACAAGCGTGTATCTGTACGTATGTCATCTTTAGTGCTCGGAGGATTTTAGTTGACTCGTAAAAGTTCTTCGCCAGGAGGTGCCCTTGCGGCAGAATGCTGCCAACCACAGCCAGAAGATCGTCGAAGCGATCTCTAGACAAGTTACTCTCGCTCTTGAAGGCCATCCAGGAAGGGCGAAGCGATCTCTAGACAAGTTACTCTCGCTCGGAGGATTTTAGTTGACTCGTAAAAGTTCTTCGCCGGGAAGGGCATCCAGCGCGGTAACCTCTGTATGTGGATGAAGGGGTTTCTGCGCAGCAAACAAAGCCTCGTAGAACTTATTTGTGCTTTGTTCTGGCTCCTCACTTGTCTCCGCTTCCCCAGGTGTCTCCTCTCCATTAGGATTTTCAGAAGCATTTGCATCAAGGAAGGCATCTAAGCAGTCCTCAAAGCCAGCATCAAATCCTCTCGATGAATGACTCTGCTGTGATTCTGTTCTAGCACGTTTTGCTGATTGCTCACCATGGAAAACCCAATGACTGTACAACGGTGTGAACCCGAAGTTGATCAGGTGTTTACTCACATCGGCCTTCGATTGGTGTTTTCCGTTCTGGCATTTCTTGCAGGGGCACAACACTTTTGCGGGTTTTGTAGGAATGTCAAAAGCACTATCCACGAACTGCTCAGTCTTTTCTCTCCATTCATTGGTAAACTCCCACCGGCTGGTTCTGCCCTCGTACATCCACTTACGAGCCGGATCCATCCTCTAATTAGTACAAAAACGAACATACAATGCTTTCACTTTAACATGTTATTTCATCCGGTATTACTTTGATTAATTATAACAAATACAAGTTTTACGCCACGCATCCACCTATCTCTCTAATAGGTAAAGGATTTCCTAATCCCACCCGAGGATGTGTAGATTTGGTACGTTCTCCATGCTCTACCCCGTTCCGAGACAGAATTTCGGCAGCACCTCCCCGTTGTTCTTCTGATACACGTCTCGGCCAAAAGCCGAGAGGATGTGCATCCAGAGAACAACGAGGAAGTGCCACCGAAATTCTATCTCGGAACGGAGCAAAGCATGAAAAACGTACCCAATATACACATCCTCCGGTTGTCCAAAATACGTGGACAATCCGAAAGAGTTGCGACCATAAATATGCAATTTAATGCATATTTATTTGTCGTAACCATTCCGAATGGGAGATGCCTAGGTAACGCGACTGACTTAGTGATCTAGACCAAAATAAACCTAAGTCACATTACAAAATATGCAAAGAATTTATACCCTTGAAGCGTGATCGCGGAGTGATCGGCGGTCCCGGTGTCCACCTAGAAGAAGCCTTCCATCGACCGGTACCGCTATCAAAATCGATGCATATCCTACACGATAATGAAAAATAAGAATTAATTGTTGAATCTATTGACATAGTATTGTATTGTAGGCATATACTGAGGTGGTGAATCTAATAAAAACAGAGAGACTTTAATGAAAATGAGGTAGGCTTGAGCCTGTCAGAGCCTAGCTGGTAGATTCACCCCTCCTTATGCATAGTCAAAATGCACAATTTCTACACATCTTATTTAGCCTACTAAATATGTATGTTATGCACTTATGCACTTATGCATAATCCACAGCTAATAAAAACAGAGAGACAGCGTGCTGCAACTACTCAGTTTATACACATGTTTAGTCCTAGATCATCCACGGCTTATTAATTTCAAAACCAAGTCAGCTTAGTCCTAAACCATCCATCCAGTGTACTTACCCAAGTCAGCTTAGTCCTAAACGCTAGCTGCAGGGGGCAGTGGCAGGGGTGGTAGCAGCATCGGCCTCTCCTCCTCACCCGGGGCCCATCGGGTGGAGCTCAGAGCAGGGGGTGGCGGAGGATGGTGATGTGGGCGGCGAAGGTCGAACAGGGGACGGCGAAGGTCGGAGCAGGGACGGCGAAGATCGGAGCAGGGGGCAGCGGAGGTCGGAGCAGGGGGCGGCGGAGGTGGTGGCGACAGCGTCGGCCTCTCCTCCTCACCCGGGGCCCATCGGGTGATGGAGCTCGGAGGTCGGAGCAGGTGACGAGGTTTAATCTCATCAATGCCCATTGTTATGGACTTGGGTTTTGGAGAAGACGGGGATGCTGGAGATCGTGGTACGGTTAACAGACAAGCAACCAGGGGACACGAGATTTACCCAGGTTCAGGCCCCCGGAGGGAAAACCCTACTCCTGCTTGTCTGCTCTTGATTACGGTGGAACCGAAGGTTACAGGGTGCGCAGATTCAATCTAGCGTGGAGGTGTGTGCGAAAGTATGAGTTGAGAGATCTAGGACGTGCCCTCCTGGCCTTTATATAGACTTAGGAAGGTCCCGGGCATAGTCCTAGTTGGTTACAGGTTCTAGGGTTTTACCCCTTTGAATTTCCTATCTATGCTAGTCTTGCTCTCCAAGGATCCGAAGGCGTCATGGGCCTTGGCCACCCGAAAATCTTCATGGGCCAGCGTATATCTGCTGTGGGCCTTCCTTGGGCTAGACCAGGTATGCTGAAGTTACGTACCCGTAGGGTATAACCATGTCAGTAGCCCCCGAGTGATCAGTTGAATCGTAGATTCGACCGAGGTCTCTTCCATCTTTTGGGTGCAACTATGTATTAATAGTATATGTGTGTAGGGATTGTTGACGCGTGTGCCTGACTCACCCGACGGATCAGGGTCAGTTAACTGTCTTAGGAAGAAACAACACGATCTTCTTCAAGTTCGAGTCCCTCAACTCGAACCTGGAACATATGCTGGGGTAATTCGACTCAGGCCGCGGAGGACTTACAGGAGTGGAATTCCAGTGATTTTAATTAACGTACCCAACGCGTCCGTCGGGATTTTTCATCATGCCTGTTGACATGGATTTGTACTAGCAGAGCGCAGTCATGTACGTTGCCAGGCCGTCAGATGATATCTGCAGGTCTTATCTTTAGGTCGCAGACGCAGCATCCGAACATTTATCACCGCGGAGGTGTTTTGGGTGGTCAAGGAGATTGTCGCTCACTTGGCGTTTGTTGGGGCAGAGATGCCAAAAAGTTTTTGCGTGTTGATCCGAAAGATCACAGTCGAAGAATTCATAGGGTGCGCGACCAGCGCTCCCTATGGGAGTAGCCCCCGAGTGTCTGTTCGAGTCGTAGACTCGAGCAGAGACTTTAGTTCCAGCATTGTTCGGTTGTTAAGTCCGTAGGACTCAAAAAATTTCGGATGATTAAATCCATCCTCCCTATGGGAGTAGCCCCCGAGTCTATAGTGGAGTCGTAGACTCGACGTAGGACTCGAAAAAATATGTTGTCGTTATTCATCTTCCGGGTGCGCGGCCAGCGCTCCTGATAGGAGTAGCCCCCGAGTATTTAGTCGAATCGAAGATTCGAGTGAGTACTCTTAGCTGTGGAGCCGAAGAATTGTAGTTGGTGCTAGTATAGCTTTTGATGACATCAGTGCTGACGATCGATGACCTCAAGCGTCTGCTGTGCCAGAGATGACTTGATTGGACGAACGTGGGTCCCACTTGCTGACTTTGAATTGACCGGTCACGCGCGGCGTGGAGATAATTACGGCGTCTCCTCGATTTCCGCGCATAGTGGACGGTGTGGTGATGACGGTTCGTTGTGATGTTGACACGTGTACGGTCAGATCTGCCGCTGGCGTTAGGTCTTCTGGATGGACGGCTGCCGTTCGTCGTCTTCGCTGTTATAATCATTGGGGGAAACCGTGGTTTGTTTTCACCGCACCAGTTCTTGTGCTCACTTCCTCCTTGCGTTCGAGCGATTCTTGCTTTACGCTGGGATTTCCTTCCACATTTCCGTCGTTCTTTCTGCGTTTTCACCGCCAGCGCCGCCATAGCGCAATGGGGAAACCAAAGAAATCTTCATCTGCGGTTGGTACCAGCGCCGCCGGAGGAAAGAAGGGCACCGCCGCTACTCGCATCACTGATGGTGGCTGGCGGCGTTCAGAGACGCGGGAGAGCGATCTCCGCAAGCTTCGCGAGCGGGGCCTGATCCCGCAAGATAAGGAGGCCGTCAAACTCCCCGGCAATGAGGTAATCCCCCATCCCCCATCTGGGTATCGGGTTATGTTTCTCGCCTTCATTTTGCGTGGGTTTTCTTTTCCGGTCCACGACTTCCTTCGTGGACTGCTCTTCTTCTATGGGATTCAGCTTCATCATGTGTCTCCCAATTCTCTTCTCCACATTGCGTGTTTTATCACTTTTTGCGAGTGCTGGCTTGGCATTGAGCCGCACTTTGGCCTCTTCCGGAAGCTCTATTCCGTGAAGAGGCAATCTGGTTCGGATGGTGTGTATCCCATTGGGGGTTGCATCATCTCCCTTAGTCCCAATATTCTCTTCTTTTCTTTTTCCATGTCCGAATCTGTCCAGTACTGGCGGAGGCGATGGTTTTATATCCGCGACTCCTAGTGCCCGGGCAAGATTTTGGTCTTGTTCCCTTTGACCCCTCCCAATTGATTGAGAAGAAAAGATCTTGGAAAAACCAAATCTTGGACGGTGAGGTGGCGGAGATAGAGGCCCTTTACCGTCGGGTGGAGGATCTCCAGCTGATTCCGGAGAAGGAGGTGAACGGCGTGGACATCATCCGAACGTTTCTTGAGCGTCGGGTGCAGCCTCTTCAAGCGAGGGCGCATCCGATGTTTTTTTATTCTGGGCGCCGTGATCCGACGAGGGTTTCGGCTGAGAAAATGTCCGAGGGGGATCTCGACAGGGCCCTTCGTGCGCTGCTGAAGTTCAAAGCCGGAGAAGAAATCCCGGGGAAGTCACTAACTCCTCCATTTTCTTCGACATTGGCCGTACCGCAGGTGTAGATTTGTGCACGTAGTGCTTTTTGTCGGCTGTGTTTGTATTTCCTTTGTTTGCTAACAAAGTTTCTTCTGATTTTGCAGAGCTTCAAGGTGCCGGGCATGGCAGCGCCGTTGTCCGAAAGGTATCCGAATGCCCCGGATAATGAAGTGGTTGATTCCGTGTTCGAGCTGCCGTCGGCGCGATCTCCAGCGGAGGATGCCGACGAGTCGAGTGAGGACCATACACGGAAACAGTCACGGAGCTCCAGCGAGTCTTCGGATGCTTCGACTCCTCCGACTCCCAGAAATCCTCTGGGCCTTGAGCGTCATAGTGGCGGTCATGGAGGTTCTACTTCTCCTATTCCTGCCATTCCTGTGCGGGCTGTGGCGCTGCACCCGCCAGCGAAGCGGAAGAAGGAAGAGAAAAAGGAGGAGAAGAAGGAAGAAAAGAAGGAGGAGAAGAGGGCCCGAAGGTCTCCTCCTGTCTTTGACCTGAGTTCGCTGGGCTCGTAAGTTTCTTGTTGCACTATTATCCTTGTTTCTTCATGATTTTTGCACTTGTGCTGATTGGTTCTTATGCAGGCACTCCTCCCATGATTCCTCCAATGATGGTGGGCGAGAGATGATGGGGGATTGGAAAATTGCGTCTCCTCCGCCTCAGACGGTGGCGACTTCGGGTGGCGCAGCTCCGGATCCTCCGTTGCAGGAGGTGCATGTGGTTGCGCCTCAGAATTTCGCAGGCGGTCCTTCGGAGTCGCCATCATAACATGTAAGTTTTTCTGCTTCATGCCACGGGGGGAGCCCCCGAGTGTCTTTGTGTGCGAATTTTGTTGTTGTTTCTTCGTGCTGGGCGTAGCCCCCGAGCCCTTTTCTTACTGCTATTTATTTTTCTGCAGCCTTTTGTGCAGGAGGCCAAGCGGCTGGTGCAGGAGCGCCTCGCGCTGGAGGCGAACCTTCGGCATCTTCAAGGTATTTATCTGCCTTTTAATGCCTCTCTTTTTTATCCTGGTCCTATTCCTTGACACTTTCTTGTTTTGAATGCAGAGGAGCATAACGATTCCCTCCGTGAGGTTGACGCTCTCAAAAAGAGCCTTGGTCAATCGGAGCAGAAAGCCGAAGCCGCCGTTGGCGCGAAAGAGCACCTCAAGCTAGAGCTGGCTAAGGCAGCCGAAGCGAAGGAGCGTCTGCAGCAGGAGGCTGCAGATCGTGAGGAGCAGCTGGCCACCGTTGCGGCTGCTCGTGAGAAAGAGGTGGCGACGAAGCTCATGGCTGCTGCCAAGGCTATTTCGGGTGAGTGATGGTTTTGTACTTGCTTCTTTTTCTTCGGGTCTTCTTCTATGCTGCTTTTCTTCATGTTTTTCTTCTTTTTGTCTCAGATGCCGCAGGCATCGAGTTCGACCGCGGTGCTCTGGAGCACGGGAGTGCTCTGGATGATGCCACTGTGGCGGTCGAAGACCGCTGCAGCACCGTCGTCAACTCCCTCGCCAAGGCGAAAGAAGTCCTTGGTCGTTTCTACAAGGAGCTTGTCCCGAAGGGCGCAGCCCTTGACGATTTGGATGCTCTGGCGGAGGCGCTGTCAGCCGAAACGCCTGCGACGTACAAACGCAAGCAGAAGGGCATCGGCGCGTCCGTCGGGCTGGCGATGGCCATGGCGGCTGGAGCGGAGCTCGATCTGCCCCAGATTACTTCTCGGATGCCGACAGCTACGGATGGATCCGAGGTAGCTTTTGCTGCCTATTCTGCTCGCTGCAAGCAATATGGGCCCAAGCTCATTGATTTGCTGTCTGAGTACGCACTGCGGAAGCAGGGCGGGGCCAAAGCTAGGCAGTCTGGCTCCGAGGTGACTCAGGGCCCTGCATCTTAGGCATAGTAGACGTAGGATAGTTTGTAGTTTGTTTTTGTTGTGAATATCTTGAAGAACATCATCCTTGTGCCACGTAGTGGCCTTATATATTTAATGAATTCCTCTGAGTTGTGTTCTATCCTTGGATGAATGTCTGTGTTCCTTTCTTTTGCTGCTGCTCTAGGTTCCTTCGGGTGCTGACCCTGTTGACGCCCCATCCACAATGCTGTTGCGTCCATCCTTGGATGATTCCTCGCAGCTCACTTTCCTTCAGGATCGTGTGCGCAGTCTGGAGAGGGAGTTGCTCGGTTTGCGCGGTCATGCCGACGTTTGGAAGTCCAAGGCGGATCGTGGTGCAGCCAGAGAGGAGTACTTGATGGCGGAGCTGGTTCGGCTGTCCGAGCAGCTGCAATGTAAGTTGTTCTTTGGTTTGAGCTGTAGCTGAGTTCTTCAAATGAGCCTGCTGGCCTTACTCTTGTTTTGTGCGATTGCCGCAGGTGCGAATCTTGCTCCGAGGGAAGAAAAAGAGCGTGTCGCTGTTCGGGTCAATTGCTTGACTCAACAGGACATGGAGGCCGGCGGCTTCTTCTGGATGGATCGCGATCGCGCCATAGCTCTGGCGACGGTGCAGGATCGGGTTCATCAAGTTTCGCGGGTGCTCCGCCAAGTGCAGGCATCGCTTGCCTCGGTGTTGCACGTCATGTTCCCTTTGGATGCTGTACCGACAAGCCTTGCGGGTCTTCTATCGAAGTTTGGAACGTGAGCCATGTCAAGGAGTTGGTGCGGCAGCAGCTTGTCGCAGGAGTGAAGGTTGCGTTGTCTCTTGTGAGGCTACACCGGCCTGACGTGGATTTGGCTGATGTGGCTGCTGGGCCACCTCTTCGCCCTGATGGTGGCGAGTGGGACATGCGTCCACAATACACGGCTGTAAGGCAGTATGCCGAACAGATTGTAGATTTGTTTGAGCAGCGTGCCCAGGTTATTCTTCAACATAGGTAGTACCTGTAAAAAGAGAGAGATGTAAAATTTGTATATTTCGGCTGGGCGTGTTGTGCCCTTTGTTGTAAAGGTTTGTTTGTTTGTGAGCACGCAGTGCTTTGATTGGGTGCGTGTCCTTTCGTTTGCCTGATGTTGTCAGCTACTCAGGTGTACGCGTTTGGTCCTCAGTCGATGAAATCGTGAGGTGGGGGAGCCCTCGAGTGTGTTTGTAGCATGTAGTGAAGTTGCAAAAGTAGTGGACTGAAGATTTGGGGCGAGACACTTAGCTTTATTTATATCGTAATGGAGGAGGTACATTGTTCGGCTGAGTAGCCTTGGCTGAAAGCCTTATTGAAAGTTAAAGGGGGTAGGTTGCTACGGATAGAATCGTCGCAGGTGCGAGATATTCCATGGGTTGGAGTATGCGACTCCAGACTCCACGTGCTTGAGGCGATAGGCGCCACCTGGGATGACTTCGGTGATGACGTAGGGTCCTTCCCATGGTGACTCGAATTTGTTCGGTCGCTTTTGCTTGAGTCGCAAGACGAGGTCTCCTTCGACGAAGGACCTTGGACGCAGCCGACGGCTGTGGTAGTTGCGGAGACTCTGCTGGTACACCGCTGATCGAGCTGCTGCTATATCTTGTGCTTCGTCGAGTGTGTCGACGGCGTCTTCGAGTGCAGCCGTGGATTCGGCTTCGCTGTAGGCGACGACCCATGGGGCCTGGTGGCGTACTTCGGCTGGTAGCACGGCTTTGGCTCCGTGTACCATGAAGAACGGTGTGTAGCCGGTGGAGCTGTTTGGCGTAGTTCGTAAGCTCCATAGGACGAAGGGTAGCTCCTTCGTCCAGTTTCGAGCTTTTTGTTCGAGTGAGCTCATCAGGCGCTTCTTGATGCCGGCACCGACTAGGCCGTTGGCCTTTTCCACTTGCCCGTTTGTTTGCGGGTGTGCCACTGAGGCGTACGTGATGTTGATCCCAAGGTCTTCGCAGAAGTCCTGGAATTCTTCAGAGATGAAGTTCGATCCGTTGTCGGTGATGATGCTGTGTGGTACGCCGAAACTGTAGACAATGGACTCGAAGAACTTGACGGCAGTTTTGCCTTTCTGGTTGGTGACCGGCATGGCCTCGATCCACTTGGTGAATTTGTCGACTGCAACCAGGAGGAAGACGTGTCCCCCTTTCGAAGATTTTGGCAGTTTGCCGATCATGTCGAGGCCCCATTAAGCGAAAGGCCAGGCTATGGGTATGGGTCTGAGCTCGGACCCGGGTGCGTGCGGTTTGTCAGCGAACCGTTGGCATCCGTTGCATCTTCGGACGATGTCCTTTGCGTCGCTCGTGGCCGTTGGCCAGTAGAATCCTGCTCGTAGAGCTTTTCCGACAAGGGAGCGGCTGCCTGCGTGGTGGCCGCAGATGCCCTCATGGATGTCTTGGAGTATGGCTTTGCCGTCGTCGATGGTGACGCACCATTGTAGTACACCCGTGATGCTGCGCTTGTATAGCTCGCCGTTGATGATGGTGAAGGCTTTTGACCGACGAGATATGCGCCAAGCATCTGTCGGGCTGTCAGGAAGTTCTCCGTTTATCAGGAACTGGAGGTATGGTCGCGTCCAAGTTTCTTCGACTGCCATGACCTGCATTAGGTTGACCATGGCTATCTCTGTGTCCAGCTTTTCGGGTCCTTCGTGTCCTTCGGGTAGCGTATCTCCCGAGTGTTCTGCTTCTTCGGGTGATCCCTTGGGGAATTTCCGCTTGATGGATGGCACGCAGATCTGTTCGAGGAACACACCTGGTGGCACCTTTGCGCAAGTGGAGCCGATGTTGGCGAGTCTGTCGGCTTCCTCGTTGCTTTCTCTTCCAACGTGTCGAATCTCGCAGCCGTCGAATTCTCCTTCGAGTGTGTTGTAGAGCGCGCGGTACGCGATCATGTTTTCGGCGTGTGCGTCGCATTCGTTCATCGTCTGCTGGACGACGAGGTTGGAGTCACCGTAGATGACCAGGCGCGTTGCGCCGCATATCTTTGCCATCCTCATGCCATGGATGAGGGCTTCGTATTCGGCCTCGTTGTTGGAGGCTCTGAATTTCATCCGAAGAACGTATTTCATCTTGTCGCCTTGCGGGGAGGTCAGTATGACCCCTGCCCCTGCTCCGGCTTCGCGCTTGGAGCCGTCGAAGTGCATGGTCCATGACTGCGACATGTCTGGGGTGTTTGGCAGCTGTAGCTCCATCCAATGTACTAGGAAGTCTGGAAGGACTTGAGATTTAATTGCGTGTCGCTTCTCGTAGACGATGTCCAAGGGTGACAGTTCGATTCCCCACAGGGCCACCCGTCATGTGGCCTCTGGATTATTCAGGATGCTGTTCAGGGGTGCCTCGTTGACCACCATCACTTGGTGCTCCTGGAAGTAATGGCTCAGCCGTCGAGCCGTCATGAACACGCCGTAGGCTAGCTTCTGGTAGTGAGGGTACCTCTGCTTTGTTGGTGTTAGTACCTCGCTGAGGTAGTAAATTGGGCGCTGGACCCCGTGGGTCTTGCCTTCTTCGGGTCGTTCGACCACGAGTACGGTGCTGACCACTTGGTGTGTGGCTTCTATGTACAGCAGCAGGGGCTCGCGCTCCTTTGGTGTGACCAAAACGGGCGAGGTGGAGAGGAGCCGCTTGAGGCTTTCGAATGTGTCGTTAGCTTCTGGTGTCCACTCGAACTTGTCTGCCTTGCGCAACAGCTGGTAGAATGGTAGGGCCTTCTCGCCCATGCGGCTGATGAACCTGCTTAGTGCAGCTACTCGTCCTGCGAGCTGCTGGACGCCCTTGAGATTTTTCGGCTTCTCCATTGTCATGATGGCTCTGATTTTCTTCGGGTTTGCCTCAATCCCTCGTTAAGAGATGAAGTAACCGAGAAGCTGACCCGAGGGGACGCCGAAGGCACACTTTTCTGGGTTGAGCTTGATCCTGTAGCGATCAAGGTTGTCGAACGTCTCGTGGAGATCGTCGATAAGTGTCATTGCTTCCTTGGTTTTTATTACTATGTCGTCGACATAGACTTGGACATTGCGACCGATCTGGTCCTTGAGGCAGGCCTGCATGCATCGCTGGTACGTGGCACCCGCGTTCTTTAGCCCGAAGGGCATTGTGTTGTAACAGAATACTCCGAACGGTGTGATAAACGCTGTTTTCTCCTGATCTTCGACCTTGAGCCGAATCTGGTTATAGCCTGAGTAGGCGTCGAGGAAGGAGAGTTTCTCGCAACCTGCAGTCGAATCGATGATCTGGTCGATTCGTGGAAGAGGGAAGTGGTCCTTTGGGCAATGCTTATTTAGTGACGTGAAGTCCACGCACATCCGCAGGATGTCCGTGTCCTTCTTCGGGACCATCACCGTGTTTGCAAGCCACTCGCTTTCTTTGATTTCCCTGATGAAGTCTGCAGCGAGTAGTCTATTGATTTCCTTGCCGATAGCTTCGGCTCGTGGCTCCGACAGTCTTCGGATGGACTGCTTGACTGGCTTGGTGTCTGGAAAGACATTGAGTGCGTGCTCGGCGAATTCCCTGGGAACTCCTGGCATGTCCGCAGGACACCAGGCGAATATTTCCCAGCGCTCATGGAGGAACTCGACGAGCGCGCCTTCCTATGCGGTGCTGAGGTCGTTGGCGATCAAGGCCGTCTTGGAGGCATCCGTCGGATGGACCTGTACTTTCTTGGTGTTGACGGTGGAGTCGAAGGACATGTCGGGTGCGTTCTGCCTTGTGACTGGGGGTACCCCATTGTCCGTTACTTCACGGAGCCTTACAAGATCGTCTTGCATGCCGAAAGACTGGGAGATTTTGTTGAAATCCCTGTCACATTGGTCCGATCGGGTGAAGCTCCCGTGGACGGTGATGATGCCCCTCGGTCCTGGCATCTTGAGTAGTAGGTATGCGTAGTGCGGGACGGCCAGGAACCTTGCGAATGCTACATGCCCTAGGATGGCGTGGTATTGCGACGGCCAGTCCACCACTTCGAATTCGAGTCGCTCTTGCCGAAAGTTGTCCGGTTTCCCGAAGATGACGTCGAGCCCTATTTTGCCCAGGGGGAATATGCCTTTTCCTGGGACAATGCCGTGGAACATTGTGTCTGATTGTTCCAGGCTGCATTGCGGGATCCGCATAGCCGCTAGAGTGCTTGCGAACATCAGATTTATGTCGCTGCCGCCGTCCATGAAGACGCGGCTCATCTTGAAGCCTCCGATCTGCGCCTCCAGCACCAGGGCAGCATGACCTGGGCGAGGGATCTGGCAAGGGTGATCCGCGCGAGTGAATGTGATGCAGGACTCCGATCCGCTGAGGTACTCAGGGATTGCAGGCGGAGTTTCCATGGCCAAGTTGATTTGTCGGGTGATGTTCTTCTGCACCCTGTTTGTGGGGCGTCCCTTCTGGATCATATTTAATGCTCCCTTTGGTGGGGGGTATCCGACCCCGGCGTTGTTTTGCGCTGGTGCGACTGGTTGGTTTGGGCCTCCAATAGGTGGCGGTGGAGGAGCTCCGTGTGCTATTTCTCCTAGCGCGGGTGCGTTTCCGAACGCAGGGGTTGGGGCTTGTTGCCTCATCTGCACCATGCTTTTGCTGAGTTTCTGGAACTCGCGGCAGTCCTTGAGCATGTGACTGGCTTTCTTTTTGCCATCTTGTTTATCGATGTAGAAGTGGATGGTGCATGGACCCGAAAGTTTGTCGAATGCTGAGGGTCCGTTGTTGCGGTCGCGGCGTTGCCACGACTGTGCTGGTCGTCCGCTGTCGCGGAAATTTCCTCCGCGGTATCCTCCGCTGTTGCGGCTGTTGTCGTTGCGGCGGTCGGCATAGCCAGCCGCGACCATGTCGGGTCCGTCGCGGTCTTCGTTGACACGCGATCTCCTCTTGCTGCGGCGTTCTCGCCTTCGGCCGTAGTCGTCCTCTTCATCTGATTGCGCTCGCTGGATGCAATCTTCGCCGTCTGCCCAACTGTTGGCAATTTCCATGAGGTGGTCGAGTGTCTTGGGCTTGACACGCCCGAGTTCCTCCTTGAAATCTTGGCGTTTGACGCCGTCTCTGAAGGCGTCGATGGCCCTCTCCTCGGAGATATGTGCTGCGGAGTTCTTGGTGGTAGACCAGCGTAATATGTACGAGCGAATAGATTCGCCCGTTCTCTGAGTGCAGACTCGCAACTCTTCGATTGAGGCGGGCCTCTTGCTGGTGCCCTTGAAATTTCGGATGAAGCTATAAGCGAGCTCCTCCCAACTTCGGATGGATCCTGATGATAGGCTACTGAGCCAGACCTGCGCCGCGCCTGTCAGCTGCAGCTGGAGGCATTGCATGGCGGTTTCTTTGTTACCTCCATGCATCTTGACGGATGACAGGTGATCGCTGAGCCAAGATTTTGGATCTTGCGTGCCGTTGAACTTCGGAGTATCCGAAGGAAGCTTGAAATTGCGTGGCATCTGTGTTCGCCGAACAGATCTGCTAAAGCATCGAGCGCCACAGAGTTCTCCTTCATCTTCATCCATCTCGGACTTGGACGAGCATGCGCGTTTGGCTCGTGCTTTGTCGATCTTGCGTTGTGTAAGCGCGTCTCTGGCGTCGTAGTCGCGTTTATGGCGATGCGAGCTCTTCTACCTTCGAGGAAGGTCGTGCTCCTCCTCATCTTCGGATGAAGGGGTGGGGCTCCGGTCGCTCCTGACCGGAGCTTTCTTCTTCGGCTCCGCAGGAGCGTCTTCGTGGAGCGCAGCTCCGATGAGTCCGAGTCCGGTGAGTGCGGATTTATGCATGGCTCTTTTTGGGTCCCCTTCCGGAGGTTGGTGGGCCGCGAGATACGCAGTGGCTGCCATGATCGCAGCTTGCGGTGTCTTCAGGATGATGTTGCCGTCGGCATCCATATCCATGAACGACGTGTGAGAGTTCGGGTCACATCACGGCGTTCCTTGGGATCCATGTTCTCCACCCACGAGCGGTGCTTGTTTCCCTAGTTTCCGTTCGTGCTCGAGCCGGGTGCCATGGCGGAGAGCGCAGCTCGTCGCGCGCTGGACTCGGAGGCTGCTTGCTTGCGTTTGTCGAGCGTCTCCTGCATCTTGACTTGCTTCTTGTGCTCCTCGATGAGGAGGTAGTGGTACGCCATCAGTAGGTCACGTGGTGCATCCACAGGCAGGACTATGTCGCCTGTGACGGCACGGCGTGCCTGGACCCATCCTTCTTTGCTAAGTTGGATGACGTGGCCATTATTTTCCCCTTCGGGTGGGGGACTGGCTTCTTCTGTTTCCGTCGTTTCCGTCCTGCGGGTTGGGGTTCGTGTTGGGCGGCGGGTTAGGCGTTTGTTGCTCCTGGATGACCGCGGTGCATAGGTAGCGCTCGTAGATCGGTTCGCTGCTGCCGCAGCTTTCGGATCCGGAACCGTAGGTCCCTTCATCCGAAGGTGGATCGCACAGATCGGAGTTGCAGCTTCTGCTGTTGTAGAACTCATCTGTCGATGGTGACGTGCGTAGCACCGGGTGTGGAGCCCATGATGCGGGCCTGATTGATGGCACGGGCACCCGCTCAGGAAGGCGGAGGGTGCCAGTTTGTCCCACCTGGAAGCAGAAACTCCCGAACAAAATTTCGAGTCCGTCGCCTACGGGCTCGAAATCTTTCATGGTGGCCGGTGAGTGGGCGGTGAAGTCGAAAGTGCCGAAGAGGAGGTGATTCTCCGTCGCCGCAGAGTTGTAGATCGATCGGGTCGGAACCGTCACAAGCAATCAGCAGCCCTGATTCCCACAGACGGCGCCAATTGATGAGGTTTAATCTCATCAATGCCCATTGTTATGGACTTGGGTTTTGGAGAAGACGGGGATGCTGAAGATCGTGGCATGGTTAATAGACAAGCAACCAGGGGACACGAGATTTACCCAGGTTCAGGCCCCTGGAGGGAAAACCCTACTCCTGCTTGTCTGCTCTTGATTACGGCGGAACCGGAGGTACAGGGTGCGCAGATTCGATCTGGCGTGGAGGTGTGTGCGAAAGTATGAGTTGAGAGATCTAGGACGTGTCCTCCTGGCCTTTATATAGACTTAGGCAGGTCCCGGGCATAGTCCTAGTCGGTTATAGGTTCTAGGGTTTTTACCCCTTTGAATTTCCTATCTATGCTAGTCTTGCTCTCCAAGGATCCAAAGGCGTCATGGGCCTTGGCCACCCGAAAATCTTCATGGGCCAGCGTATATCTGCTGTGGGCCTTCCTTCGGCTGGACCAGGTATGCTGAAGTTACGTACCCGTAGGGTATAACCATGTCAGCAGGGGGCGGTGGAGGTCGGAGCAGGGGGCGGCAGAGGTCGGAGCAGAGATGTGGGCGGCGCGGTTGGGAAATTCCTGGAGGGGGCGACGGCGGGCGGAGGCGGGGGAAACGCAGGTGGGAGAGCTCTCGAGGGAGGTGGCGGCCGGAGCAGCTGGGCGAGGTGGGGAGAGCTCTCGAGGGAGGCGGCGGCCGGAGCAGCTGGGCGAGGCGCCGGCGTGCGTGGTTGGCGTGGGGAAAGAAAAAATTGGCCACGGGCCTGGGTCACGTTGGAAGAGTAGATAGGGTTTGGTCAAACCGTTTGCCGTGCGTTTTTTGTCCGACCAGTTTGCCGTGCGACTCGGAGAGGCCGTGTGTTCTCAGATTTGCCGTGCCTTTTAATATATAACACATGGCAAATGACTTGGTTTTGTCTAAATTTGCATGTATCTAGTTGAATCTAGAAAAAACAAGTCAACTAATTTGGATGGATTATGTTTTTCTAAATTTCCATTATATTTATTTATATTTTTCTCCTAAATACTATGTCACATAAAATAACACAACTGACTATCGCGCTAGTATTTGGCGATGGTGAGGAGCAAAAGTCTGAGTTGATGCATCACGGAACAAAGATTCAATCGGTTAATATTAATCTTACTTCTATTAAATAGAGATTCAATAGATGAATTATCATACAATGTGTCAACATGATGGCCACTACTTCTAGAGATAGACTCGAATTCTGCATCGATAACACCCGTCTGCGGCCCCGGGAAGGTCTACCCCCTAGTTTTTTCTGCACGAGATTCCACCAATGTACTTTTTTGTTGGTTAAGTTTTCTTTAGGCCATATATACAAGGAAAACCAAGTTTGGGACCATGTGGCACATTCTAGCCCCCGGTATACCCGCAGCGGGACATTCCCCCCTATAGGTCAAGGAATCTGCTAAGTGTTATCGCCTGAATGTGAAGAAGCTCACGCCGGGGAGATATGTCTTGCAACTATGGGACTTCTACAACACTTTTACATGTATTCTAGGTCCACATGCAAGTATCCTAGCTCCACATGAAAGTTTGGGTAGGTTCTCGGGTCTCCGGGGGTCATTCTGCATCGATAACACCCGTCTGCGGGCCCCGGGAAGGTCTACGCCCTAGCTTTCTCCGCACGAGGGTCCACCAAAGTACTTTTTTGTTGGTTAAGTTTTGTTAGGACATAGATACAATGAAAACCAAGTTTGGGACCCTGTGGCACATTCTAGCCCCTAATATACCCGCAGCGGGACATTTCCCCCTATAGTTCCAGGAATCTGCAAAGTGTTATCGCATGAATGTGAAGGTGCTCACATCGGGAAGCTATGTCTTGCATCTATGTGACTTTTACAACACTTTTACATGTATCCTAGGTCCACATGCAAGTTTCGGTGGGTTCCCGGGTCTCCGGGGGTCATTTTGCATCGAAAACACCCGTCTGCGGGCCCCGGGAAGGTCTACCCCCTAGCTTTTCCTGCACGAGGTTCCACCAATGTACTTTTATGTTGGTTAAATTTTCTTTAGGCCATATATACAAGGAAAACCAAGTTTGGGACCATGTGGCACATTCTATCCCCCGGTATACCTGCAGCGGGACATTCCCCCCTATAGGTCAAGGAATCTGCTAAGTGTTATCGCCTGAACGTGAAGAAGCTCACGCCGGGGAGATATGTCTTGCATATATGGGACTTCTACAGCACTTTTACATGTATTGTAGGTCCATATGCAAGTATCCTAGCTCCACATGAAAGTTTGGGTGGGTTCCCGGGTCTCCGGGGGTCATTCTGCATCGATAACACCCGTCTGCGGGCCCCGGGAAGATCTACTTCCTAGCTTTCTCCGCACGAGGTTCCACCAAAGTACTTTTTTGTTGGTTAAGTTTTTTTTAGGCCATAGATACAAAGAAAACCAAGTTTGGGACCATGTGGCACATTCTAGCCCCTAATATACCCGCAGCGGGACATTTCCCCCTATAGTTCTAGGAATCTGCTAAGTGTTATCGCATGAATGTGAAGGAGCTCACATCTGGAAGCTATGTCTTGCATCTATGTGACTTTTACAACACTTTTACATGTATCCTAGGTCCACATGCAAGTTTGGGTGGGTTCCCGGGTCTCCGGGGGTCATTCTGCATCGAAAACACCCGTTCGCGGGCCCCGGGAATGTCTACCGCCTAGCTTTTTCCGCACGAGGTTCCACCAATGTACTTTTTTGTTGGTTAAGTTTTCTTTATGCCATATATACAAGGAAAACCAAGTTTGGGACCATGTGGCACATTCTATCCCCCGGTATACCCGCAGCGGGACATTTCCCCCTATAGGTCAAGGAATCTGCTAAGTGTTATCGCCTGAACGTGAAGAAGCTCACGCCGGGGAGATATGTCTTGCATATATGGGACTTCTACAACACTTTTACATGTATTCTAGTTCCATATGCAAGTATCCTAGCTCCACATGAAAGTTTGGGTGGGTTCCCGGGGGTCATTCTGCATCGATAACATCCGTCTACGGGCCCCGGGATGGTCTACCCCTAGCTTTCTCCGCACGAGGTTCCACCAATATTATTTTTTGTTGGTTTAGTTTTGTTTAGGCCATAGATACAATGAAAACCAAGTTTGGGACCATGTGGCACATTCTATCCCCTAATATACCCGCAGCGGGACATTTCCCCCTATAGTTCTAGGAATCTTCTAAGTGTTATCGCATGAATGTGAAAGAGCTCACATCTGGAAGCTATGTCTTGCATCTATGTGACATTTACAACACTTTTATATGTATCCTAGGTCCACATGCAAGTTTGGGTGGGTTCCCGGGTCTCCGGGGGTCATTCTGCATCGAAAACACCCGTCTACGGGCCCCGGGAAGGTCTACCCCCTAGCTTTTTCCGCACAAGGTTCTACCAATGTACTTTTTTGTTGGTTAAGTCTTCTTTAGGCCATATATACAAGGAAAACCAAGTTTGGGACCATGTGGCACATTCTAGCCCCCGGTATACCCGCAGCGGGACATTTCCCCCTATAGGTCAAGGAATCTGCTAAGTGTTATCGCCTGAACGTGAAGAAGCTCACGCCGGGGAGATATGTCTTGCATATATGGGACTTCTACAAAACTTTTACATGTATTCCAGGTCCACATTCAAGTATCCTAGATCCACATGAAAGTGTGGGTGGGTTCCCGGGTCTCCGGGGGTCATTCTGCATCGAAAACACTTGTCCGCAGGCCCCGGGAAGGTCTACCCCCTAGCTTTCTCCGCACGAGGTTCCACCAATGTACTTTTTTGTTGGTTAAGTTTTGTTTAGGCCATATATACAATGAAAACCAAGTTTGGGACCATGTGGCACATTCTAGCCCCTAATATACCCGCAGCGGGACATTTCCCCCTGTAGTTCCAGGAATCTGCAAAGTGTTATCGCATGAATGTGAACAAGCTCACATCAGGAAGCTATGTCTTGCATCCATGTGACTTCTACAGTACTTTTACATGTATCCTAGGTCCACATGCAAGTATCCTAGCTCCACATGAAAGTTTGGGTGGGTTTTCGGGTCTCCGGGGTCATTCTGCATCGAAAACACCCGTCCGCGGGCCCCGGGAAGGTCTACCCCCTAGCTTTTTCCGCACGAGGTTGAACCAATGTACTTTTTTGTTGGTTAAGTTTTGTTTAAGCCATATATACAAGGAAAACCAAGGTTGCGACCATGTGGCACATTCTAGCCCCTAATATACCCGCAGCGTGATCTTTCCCCCTATAGTTCGAGGAATCTGCTAAGTGTTATCGCATGAATGTGAAGAAGCTCATACCGGGGAGCTATGTTTTGCATCTATGGGACTTGCACAACACTTTTGTAAGTGTAAAAATGTTTTTTGCGAAAAAATCATGAGCATCAGATAATGTACCTGTAGTTTAAATTAGTCCCACTTTCTACCGATTCGGCGGAAACTTGTCTTTTCACCAAGGATGGACGAAAATCTTTGAGATCCTTTGGTTGGAAATTTTATATGTAAGGCGGTCAAGTATTTTTGAATAATGTGATGAAAGCATTTTCAATAAGCCCTTTGATGGTTGGTCCGGAAAATGGCCAAAAATAAAAAATGGCCTTTGCCATATGACTATCCAGAACACATGGCAAATCTTTTTTCTTTGCCGTGTGCGTAGCCTGAATGCATGGCAAAGGTCTTTGCCGTGTGGTCTTGGCACCAAACACACGACAAAGCTATTTAAAATTTCGTGCGAAATAAATTTGCACGCCCAAAGATCTATACGATGCGAAAAACGCGCGGATAAGCAAAATAAAAAATCGAAAATTTACCGTGCGCCTAACGGCTGTACACGGCAGGGCCGTCAGGTCGGCAGCGTCAGCTGGGCGGAAATGTGGGCTCTCCTTGTCTGTTTGCCATGCGTATTTTCTTTGCCGTGCATTTGTTTGCTGGTTTACCGTGTGCCGTTCTTTGCCGTATACATTTCGCTATATTTGCCGTGTGTTTTTTATTTACCGTGCGCCCCGCGCAGTTTTGCCATGCATTTTGTCTTCGCCGGGTGTTTTCCGTAAAGACACACGACGAACATTTCTTTGCCGTGCGCACACACACGGCAAAGGTGTGACGCACGGCAACGTCTTGTTTTCCCGTAGTGAGTAGGCTTTCCATACCCAACGTGCTAGGATCTGCCTACCCTATTTCTTATGCCTTTTCTCCCGACCCATGCTCTGCCTCTTCCTACGCTAACTGCGCCCGCCATTTTCCCATGGCATTGCACCGCACGAACTGCGCCGCCTCCCCGAGCCTCCGTAGCGGGGCCAGCCATGTCGTGCACCGCTGCGTCCTCCGACGGTGCCACGACCACGACCAGCAGGGTCCACAGGTGCACCATCTGCCAGAAGGAGTTCCTGACCGGGCAGGAGCTCAGTGGGCACAAGAGGAAGCACTACGATGGTGGCGTGGCTGCCTCGTCCACCGAGCTTCTGGCCAACATGGTGCCGCCGAGTCCGATGTCGGGAGCACGGGCGCCAACGTGAGTTCCGCAGCCAGGGCGTTCGACCTCAACATCCCGGCCATGCCGGAGTTCGTGTGGGGGCCTTGCGCCCAGGACAAGATGACGTGCGCCGAGAGTTGTTGTCTCCTACGAACAATCGATGCTAGTTTGTATTGTTTACCGAAAATAGATTCACACAAACTACTGGCAATGCTATCTCAATCCACTACCTTGAGTGCCAGGAGGGTCTCGCCCTGCGAGCTCGCGAAGGACGACTACCATGTCCGCCTTTAGGAGTTGCTGGAGATTGGATTGGATCCATTGTGACAGAACCAAGGATGTCCTGTTCTAGGGACATGACATCCTGAACGACTGTAGCGCTCTCGCTGCATCGGCTTCCGGTTCTAGCACTAGTCCCGACGAGGAGCAGCTGTGGGAGCATGGGTGAGGTGAAGTGGTTCTATACCAGTGTACTGTAGCAGCTACAATAAAAGCCCAGTTGAGTTAAGAATAGACACAAAATGATCCATCTGACACAATGGTTCTCTTTTCTTCATAATGTATTGTTAAACGACGTACTCAACATAAACGAGCTCTCGGTCTACCTACACTTCCTAATTCTTGTGTGCTTCTAACGACCCATATGCTCGATGGACTGGTGCCAAAATTGCTCGATGGACTGGTGCACGCGAGTCCATGATAAAAGCCTACGAGCAAGATCGTCTTCTTCAGGAACGACGCGGCCTCCGTGTGCCATCGCCCGTCTATGAAGAATTTTGCAGCAGCTTCTCCAGAAGAGGAGAAGGATCCGTGAGCTCCGACGACAACTGCATGTATTCGGAGGCGGTTGACTCTCACTCTTGCTTTGCCTACAAATATGACGTCGAACCCATGGGAGGAGCGCATGACGGCGTCGTGTGCCACGGCGGGCGCGTATCCGGCGGCAACTCGCATCGGCAGAGAAGTCGTGGCGGGGGAAGGAAGGGGTTGGGGCTGGAGAGGGGGAAAGTAGCATGGACGGGAGGCGCTGGTCGCCGGAGTAGCCACTTATACAATAGCTCATCCGGTGGACCCCAGCTTATGACGTCCTTAACCAGTTGTTTCCAAAGGTAATCTTGGACTTTCGATCAGATGCTACAGTCGCATCCCGTCCTTTCACGCTTTCAAAAAATGCACAAAAGATACGGTGAGAGAAAGAGTCCTACTTACTCTCTCTCCTAGCAAGGGATGGGCGCTGCCTACCGTGCGTAAAGCCAGGAGAAAAGCGATCTGGATGTAACGGGAAAATCGGTAGGGAAATTTACAAAATGTCCAGATGCTCAAGTTACACGGATCTTAATGGCTGCACGAACGGAAAGGATAGATTTTGTACCCATATGTACAAGTACAAAATCCATTCTCATTGAGGCCATATTACAACTCCCCTAATCTTTGATGTTTGAGATTATGGTGCTACAAAACTTTACTGCCCTGCAGAAGTATAATTGGTTTTGTAGAGAAAATAAGATTGTAAAGGTATACTCCTGGACTTATTTATCTATAGCTTATGCGTGGTGACATGCACAACTGATGAGGCTATCAGCGCGCAATGTCTGCGCCTGGTTGCTGGTCATGGGTCTCTCCCCACGCGCCACGGTTGATTTTTTCCTTGCGGTTTCCCATCCGTGAACATGGCACGTTCCCTGGTCTCATCTTATCCCTAACCTCTGAGCTAAGGTTCCCGGCGGCCGTCCGGCGATCTCCGGCCGTCGCATTGCTAGCCTGACAGAAGTTCTTCCCCACCTATCTTCTTGGACGATGCACCTCCTTTCTGTTGACGCCCCGTTATCTCGGAGCCATAACAAGGTTGCTCACTGCCCACCCGATGGTCTGCATCGTGTTGCACGGCTTCCACGTCCCCGTCGACGAGCGCGAGATATCCATGGCCCTGCACGTGACCTGGCGCCGCAACTACCCCTGCTGCAGCTCTTCATCGGGGCCGACTCCTCGGCGGCGCTAGAGAGGTCAGTGTAACACCCCAGTTTTAGTTAAATAGTAAATAGGGTTGTTTGTGCATCCATAAGCATCATCTTAAAAATGCATGCAAAGAAAACTTAAATAAAACCCTAGCTATTTTACCCCTCTCTCTCCAAGAAATTCAACAGGTTTTGGATATTTTCAAAAGACTCAAAATGTTTGGATCCCAAACAGTATAAAGGGGTCCCTGTTGTATTTTACATATTTTATAAAAGCCTCTTATGTTTCCAAAGTACTCAAAACAGATTTGAAATTCAAATATACAAAGAGGAAAACAAAAACAGATTTGGAAAAATGTTTTTGCAAAAAAGTAGGCAGCAGCAGCCCAGCGAGGCCCAGGCCCACTTACCTCTTTGTTGTCTTCTTCCTCCTCGAGACAAGCAGCTGCCTGGCGTAGCCCCGCCGCCCGACGCCGCCATGATGCGCGTCGGCGCCGCGATGCGCGCCACCGACGCCACGCGAGGATAAGGACCGCCACGTGTCGTGCCCTCTCTTCTCATCCCCATTTCCCTCTCCCTCTCACTCTATGTCGCTCGCGCGTAGAGGTACCGAAACCCTAGCTACAGAGATTGCCGGCGCCCTGACATCTCCGGCCTCCCCTCGCTATCCTGAGCACATAGGAAGCACCGCCGCACCATGCTGATCATCCTCGTCGGTTGAATCGAGCCGGGACACATGGAATCGAGCCCCGTGACCCCTGTCTTCCTCAAGCCCGATGCCCGCCGCCGTAGCCATTGACGTTGATGCCGAGCTCCTCTGTCCTCCCCGAGGCTATTCACGTGTCAAGGGTGAGCAAGCGAACCTCCTAAATGCCTCCTTCATTCCTCTCTTGTTGTAGTTCATGCCCATCCCGTTAGCTTTCGTTCGCCGCTGTCGGCTGTCGTCGTACCACCTGCTTCGGCGACCAACAGAGGGCGGCGCCGCCAAGTTTGAGTCCGCCTCGTCGCGCTGGTTCGAACCATCCTAGTCTCACAGCCCCGCGCGTCCACAAACTGCCACCCCGCCGCCGATCTGTGGCTCACCGCCGTCGATGACATCATCGTGACGCCAGCACGCAGTCCGACTGGTCAAACCAGCCCCCCCCCATCCCACTTTGCTTGCGTGGCTGCCGATGTGGCTTCGGCCCCACCGGTCAGTCCCTGTGGGTAGCCCCAGACCCAGTGAAAAACGACCCCTCCCACTCTGCTGATGTCAGTTTGACGCAGTAATCTAATTTAAAATGATTTAAATAATTCCAGAATTTGAATAAACCTTACAAATTCAATATCTTATTATTTATAAGTCATAAAAATATATATAATATATCAAAATGATCAGAAAAATGAGAACAATCTATTTAAGCTATATTCATGCATTGTTAATCAACTTACATGACAAGTTTAATTAGAGAACCAAATGAACCCTCGCAGGTGATTCCGGAGTTTCCTCGAGTTAGGATTTTCACCCCTCGGAACCCCGATTAAGTTGTCGAGCATGCCTTAGGGTTACATTTCAATACAATTAAACTTGTCATATAATCATCCTTGCTTGAGCATTGCATCGATGCCATGTGTTGATTGTTTCCCCTTTATTTTCGATGTTTTGTTCTTCCCGATAGAATACGATATCGAGATCGAGATCGAAGACCGAGATTAGCACCGTCGAAGCTCGAAGACCAATACTTGACCAACTGTAATCAAGTCAAGTAAAAGCTATCCGAATATCTGCTTATTGGTTATCAATGGGCAAAGGCAAGCATAGCCCCACCACGATATAATCCAATGTTTTCGAAAGCATTTCAATTCCTGCCATGATGCATACGATTCTACTGTGGTCTTTTATCTATAGATAGAGTATCCTATTTGTTGCATTACTCCCTTTGAGCTTATATTACCTGATCCACTGCTCCTAGCATAACTAGATTTGGCTTGTGTGCACTGCTAGAGCTTATACTTGTGTCTGCTTAGCCATGCATAGCTGTCAGAGCTGGTTCATCCAGATGATGTATCAGATGCATATAATCTAGTATGAAAGGAGATCGTTGTGGCGCCCCGCAAAACCACTACTAGAAAATCGCGTTGTTTTTGTGCATTGCATCGTCATCATCATGCACTGTTTGTCTGAAACTATTTCGAAACGCCTAGTTTTGTTTTCTAAATAACCCCCGTCTTTATTTCAAATTAAAACATCGGTCCGTTCAGATCTTTTATTTGTCTAAAAAAGTATTTACAAAAATGTTTTACAAATAAAATAAATAATCAAATGTTTTGTCCGGGGAGGCAGTCCGATCAGTCAGGCCAGAGGCCCAACCTGACCAGACTACCTACCACCCGGCCCATCTAAAGAAAACCCTAAACCCTTTTCTACCTAAACCTAGTCTACCCAGCCCCCTCCACCTCACCCCGACCAACCACAGCTTGCCACCTCACCGTTCCCTCCACCTCATCACTCCACACATCCACCTCACCAATCCCAGCCGGCCCTGCCTCTCTCCCTAGGCCCCACCCCAACCCCACACACTCAACACCACCTGCCGCACCCCACCTCCTTCCCGCGCCTGACCCCACTCCCTCCCCGTCCACCAACCGCCACCCCGACCCTACTCCCCGTCGCTCGACCCCACTCTACCGCTCTCCTCCCCCCCCCGACCCATCTTCCTCCCTCCACGCATCAGGGAGCCGTCGCCGGCGATCCTACCTGCTGCGTCTGCCCCGACGCCTCAACCGCCTCCGCTCAGACCTCCTGGCGCCCCTTCTCCGCCTCCTCTCCGGTCCGGTAGAGCCCGGCCCCGCACCCCCGTCCTCACCTCCGTCCGCTGCCCCGGCCCAAGCTCGCCCTCCCCGCTCGCCCGTCTCCCTCTTTGCTCGCCGGCCGCGCCGCCGCGGGCTCCCCACCAGCGGCCCGCCTCGCCTCCTCCTCCCGCCGCTCGGGCTCGCCCCGCCATACGCCACCGCTGCCCCGAGTTCACCCACCTCTCCTCCCCTGGTGCCTCCCTCCTCCTGGCCCCGTGTGGGTCCGCCCCTGCGACGACCTCCTCGCGGGCCGCCCTCCGTTTGGCCCAAGCACGCCGCCGAGCTTGCTTGCCGCCGCCTTCCTTGATCCCCTGTTGCCGCGCAGCGCCTGTCGCTCCTCCTCTTGCACGCCCCGCCGTCGACCCCACCCCGCCCCAGCACCACATCGCCACTGCCCTGCGAGCGTCGGCCCTGCCTACCGGTGCTCCTCCACGTGGCCTTGTTCGTGCCCCTGCTGCCGGCCGCCCACGTCTCGGGCTTCGTGGTTTACGTCCTGGTGTGCCGCGCGGGCACATCATCTGCTCTGTGACTCTGTTGCCGGCCTTCCTTGGAGTGGTGCTATGTTGGTGGACGTGAAGAGGTGTCTTCATTGTGTCTGTACGTCTGTATTAGTGCTGTGGCCGTGAGAAGTCGCCAAGAACGACTAAAGCGAGAGTGTCCGACGTCGAGAACCCAGGCATGCCAAATTCTTCGACCTGAAGGACACCGATGCGACAAGTACTTCTTCCCGGATCTGATGCCCGAGAACCCGGACGCCAAGGTCGTCGACACAGATTCGCCAAGTACTCCTCGCGGACGCCAAGTTCTGCATCCCGGACGCCAAGACCGACCCGATACACGGACCCGACAAGATCTTCGCGACGGCAAGATCGTCCGCTTGGAAACAAGTTCTCCATCTTGAACCGAACCCTGCCTTCCCGTCGAACCCTGAGACCGAACCCCGAACCCCGGAACCCCAAGATCTGCCGAACCCAGATGTGTGATGCTTTTCCAAGCCCCGTATTTTTATAATATAGGATATAAACTTGTTGCATTAAAACATTCATCTCGCGTGCATATTTGTGTGTGGTTTGGGGGCCTTATGCCGATTCACCATATAATTAAATATGGGGCCCATATGCGGACAAATCTAGTCTTATATTGGCCTCATTTAAATTGGTATAGCGAACCGGTGCTATCTTTTGCCATGTTAAGACAACATTTAAATTGTAGGGTATCTAAATAACATGAACCTATTAATTAATTGCCGGGACCCCGGTTCCGCTTAATATGGCCTAATTGCATCGCACCTTGCCATGTCATACATCATACATGCATCATGCCCGATCTTTTGCCATAGTATTAAATATTGCATCCGGTGTTTATTCTAGTGTTTTGGTTCTTCGCGGATAAGGCCGTTGAGTTGATGCGAGTGTCGACCCGATCTTCGGATGAATCTTCGGCAATGTTTTCAGGCGAGCACCTCCCCCTTTCCACCTATCTTACTTTTATAGTATTTATTCCCTCCTGTTGATCTATTGCTATCTGTGTTGCGATGCTCTAGTTTTCGTACCCGGAACATCCCTTGCAGCCTTATATTGCCTTGGACACATCCTATTACCTGTTGTTTGGTAGATAGTTGGACCTGCGCGTCGTAGTCGCTTTCTCAAGTGCTGTTGCGTGTCGTCAAGTACCACAGTTGTTGGAGTATTGCCGTGTGTTTATGGTTGGAGATGATCATGGCTTTAATTACTGTTTAATAACTAAAATTGAAGTACGTAAATGCAGAGGCACAGGTGGGCAATAGATATTATTTGGTTGTTAACCGTCCACTTGTGTGGCATCCCGCAAAACCACTACTAGAAAATCGCGTTGTTTTTGTGCATTGCATCGTCATGACCGCATGCTCATGTCATCATGCCACATTGCATTTGAGCATCGTCATCATCTTGCATTTGCTTGCATAAAACTATTTTCGAAAAGCCTGATTTTGTTTTCTAAACGCCCCGTCTTGATTTCAAATTAAAACCCGGGTCTCCGGAATATTTTGTTTTGACTAACCTCGGTTTGCAAAAGGCCCGTTTAAAATAAATAAGTTGTTTATATTTTTTTTTAGGGGCAGCCGAACCGGGCCGATCCGACCCAGTCGGCCACCCCCAGTACAATCGGTCCACCTTAAACCCTACCCCAAATCTTTTCTACCCTATCCTAACCTACCCAGCCACTCCCAGCCCTCCACCTCACCTCCCTAGGCCACCTCACCCCCTGGACCCCCAATCCCCACCCACCTTGCCACCTCATCAATCCTTGACCCCGCGCCAGCCGCACCCCCGGCCCCGCTCCGGCCCCACCACTCCCTCTCTCCTCCCTCACACGCATCCACCCAGGCCCCACCTGCCACTCCCGTCGCTCCTCTGGCCCCACCACCGAGAACCCCCTGCCCCGACCCGACGCACACGCCCACCTCCACCTTCCTCCCTCAACCTCCGCGAGCGCTCCATCGCTGCCCTCCGGCCGTCCCCGTCCCTCCTCGACCCCCACCTCTCCGCGCTCGCCGGCGACCACCCTCCCCGCCGCTCGGGCTCGCCCCGCCGCCCAACCACCTCCGCCTCGCCAGCGAGCTCCGTGGCGGCCCCCTCCTCCTCCGTCCGTCAACCCCGCCCCCTTTCTTCCTCCCCTCCGGCGCCGCCCTCCTCCCGTGCGCCGCCCGCGCCGGCCTCCTCCGGCCGCCCTCCTCCTACCCTCCGGCCCACGAGCCGCCACCGCCGCCAGAGGGCCCCGGGTCCCCCGTCACCGCGCCCTCCCTCCTCTCCGGCCGCCGCTCGTCGTCATCGTCCCTCGCCACGCCGGCCGCCCTCCACCCCCTCTGCCGGCGCCCTCCGGAGCCGTCAAGCACGCGCCGCCGCGCGGGCCCGCCCTCAACCGACCGGCCTCCCCTCTCCCCCCGGCGTTCGGCCGCCTCCCCATCCTCGCCGCCTGCGCCTCCCCTCTGCAGCGCCTCCTCTGCGGTCGCCTCTCCACCTCGTCGGCCATACCGCGCCGTGGTCGCAGGACCTCGCCGAGCTCGCCGACCTCCTCCGTCTGTGAGCCATGCGTGTTTTCCGTTGCCCTGCACGTCTTCAGCGCCCTGGTCAGTCGTCGCCGAGCCACGCCTTCCGATGGCCACGGCAGCGTTTTTCCTCGTGGGACCTCGTTCTCTGTACCGTTGTTGGCCGATGTGGTGCATGTGCTACGGGTGCTCTATGTAAGATCGTCCCCAAGCCACCCTGCCGACAGATCTTCCTAATGTTGTTCAGCTGTGGTGAGAAATATGTCGACTATGCGACGCATGGCAAGATCTTCGGAAATACCCCAACTTAGACCACTGGAGTGCGACAACAAGTTCGGCACCGACCCGAACAAATCCGGTGAACCCCGATACCCTTCCGAGTTCGACATCGACTACCCGGACGCCAAGATCACCGTCACGGAACGACATGATCTTCTCCTCGGACGCCAAGATCTACCTCCCGGACCCGAAGACCGTACCTTCGCGGAACAAGTTCACGGCCAACAACCAAAGTCGGAACCCCAAGGTCGTCAACACGGACTCGGAGGATCCCCGGACAACGAGCCCTTCATCTCGGACGCCAAGTTCGTCGAGAACCCAGACGCCAAGTACTTCACCCCGGACACTGAGACCCGGTGCGACAAGTACTCCTTCCCGGACGCCGAGTTCGCCCGAGAACCCGGATGCGACAAGATCTACCCTGTTGTTCGAGAATGTTTCTGCCGAGACCGATCCCGTCGAACCCTGAGATCGAACCCCTGAACCCCTCCGAACCCCAAGCCCTTCGACCCTAATGTGTGAACCTTTTCCCGAGCCCTATTTTATAAATGCTATATATAAAACATGTTGCATATCAAAGTGTCATTCTCGCATGCATATTGTCATGTGGTTTGGGGGCCTTATGCCGATTCACCGCTAATTAAATATGGGGCCCATATGCGGGCAAATCTAGTCTTATATTGGCCTCATTTAAATTTGTGTAGCGAACCGGTAACTTATCTTGCCTTGTTATTACAACATTTAATTTGCGGGGTAGATAAATAACTTGAACCATTTATTAATTGTCGGGACCCCGGTTCCGCTTAATATTGCCTAATTGCATCGCATCTTTGCCATGTCATACATCATACATGCATCATGCCCGATCTTCTGCCATAGTATTAAATATTGCATCCGGTGTTTCTTCTAGTGTTTTGGTTCTTCGCGGATAAGGTCGTTGAGTTGATGCGAGTGTCGACCCGATCTTCGGTTGAACCTTCGGCAATGTTTTTAGCCGAGCATCTCCCCCTTTCTACCTATCTTACTTTTATAGTATTTATTCCCTCCTGTTGATCTATTGCTATCTGTGTTGCGATGCTCTAGTTTTCGTACCCGTGATATCCCTTGCAGCCTTATATTGCCTTGGACACATCCTATTACCTGTTGTTTGGTAGATAGTTGGACTTGCGCGTCGTAGTCGCTTGCTCAAGTGTTGTTGCGTGTCGCCAAGTACCACAGTTGTTGGAGTATTTGCCGTATGTTCATTGTTGGAGATGATCATAACTTTAATTATTGTTTAATAACTAAAATTGAAGTAGGTAAATGCAGAGGCACAGGTGGGCAATAGATGTTATTTGGTTGTTAACCGTCCACTTGTGTCCCGTAGGACCCCGAGTACTTGATACCTGTTCCTTGAATATTCGCACCGGGAGGCTTATGGGACCCCCCTGAGCCAGAGCTTGATTCATTCTTATTTCTTGGGGCCACAAACTAGTTTGAGGTTTTATTTACTATCCTGTACTTATGCCATGCTTTACTGCTTTATTTAAAATTGTGCGAGGAGCACCTGTACTGTTTAGGTAAGCGGAGTGTTTTTGCGGTATCGACAAGCCCAGTTTTGGGTTCCCAGTCGTTTACAGCCATTGACGCAAACCTTGAGTCCGTCTCGGAGTCGGCTAAATTCGTTGCGGGTGTACTCAATGGGGTGGCCCCCTGAAATATTTCTGAATCCTGTGATTGCTTTGTCGTGAAAGCCTCGTTGGGTTTTGATTTGGTTTTTCCGAGGTTGATCGAGTGTGTGTTGCTATTTGTGCACCCCTTCAGGGTAAAACTTTCTGAAAGCCGTGTCCGCGGTTATGGATGACTTGGAGCACAGTATCTCGATCATAGACAACTATAACTAAAGTAGTGCTATAAATTTGACTTTATCATGACTAGTAATCAGCTTCACTATAATAGAATGGCTAAATAAAACTGCCAACAATTGCTTGTTTGGGGTGTCGCTTGCTACCATTGTATCTGACTAGTAAGTGTTGCAACTTCAACGGAATGGTTAACTAAAAGTGCCCACTGCTTATTCCATCAGGATGCTATCTATATTTGACTAGTAATTGCCGCAACTATAACGGAATGAATAAAACTGCCAACTGTGTGAGTTCCTCGGTTGACTTCCTCGTTTGGTCTCGAGGGGGAAATACCAGGATGGGTATGTTTGGTGGTAGAATCAGGTTGGTTCCGAATAGGTCTTTCTTACCCCTCTTTGATATCCGACAGTTATATCGAGTCTCTATAGGTTGTTTAGTGCATGCTGCGCTGCCGCTTCAGTCCACCATACCTATGTAGGCGAGGACCGCCGAATTCTAGCCTCGCCGTGTACTGGCCTCAGTACTGACCGCTCTCTCTTTTTCCTTTGCCCTTTGTCGGCACCCCTTCTGTTTAAGCAGGTTTTGAGATCGACGTCGTTAGCAGGGTTACCCTTCCAGCTTGGCCTGGGCAGGGTTATGGACGCCATTGGTTATTCTTCAGGGCTCTTAGCCCCCTTTGCATCTTGTCCGTAGTCGGACGCTCTGTAACTACCTCGCTGAATTACGCTCCTAGATACAAGCCTGGATGAGCGGAAATGGTTGAAATAGTACGGTGGGGCCCAAAAGCCACTCACGGGTAGACCTTTCGGCCGTCCCAACCATTTCCAATCATCGGGACCTGTACGGGCAGCGTAATCGGCAGGCGAAGGGATCAACTACATACACAAATGAGTATGTATGCAAGCCACCATACAATAGTACATCAGAGCCATTCCATCTAAAAAGAAAGGAAATATAACAATGCCATACGGCAAGATTCAAATGACCTAGATAGATATAATAGTTTAGGATATTTCCTCATACATCACACATCAGAGTATCAGGCGGAAGCGGCAAACAAGGTCCGAGTACGGATAAGAAGCAAATCGGCATAAGATGCCCAGAAATAAGCACATCCCGCCCACAGATATCACGGATCCCCGTTCCCGGAATCTCTACACCGAACGATCGTTGCCCACATCATCAGCCTCCTCCACCCAGTATCCGTCCTGCGAGTGTACCTGTTCATCTGAACCAATAATTTATCGTGTGAGACCCTAAGGGTACTCAGCAAGTCTTTATGCCTCTAAAGGGGACACAACCTGGGGTGACGCAATTGCAGCAAAAGATAAACCCTAACAGTTCTATAGATACTCTCTATCCATCCGCCTAACCAAAGATAGACATATGTCCGTGAATTAATGACAACAGTTATAACAGTAATATCCACAGATCCATCCTCCCCCTCGCTTACCAACGAGGAAGCGGACGAACAACCCCCCATCCGTTGGCAATTTTATTAACCGTTCCATAAGTGTTACACTATTTACTAGTCAATTACTTAGTCAGATTAAAGCGGTACTTTAGTTATGCTTGTCTATGATCGAGAAACTGTGCTCCAAGTCGTCCATAACCGCGGACACGGCTTTCAGAAAGTTTTTCCCTGCAGGGGTGCACAAATAGCAACACACACTCGATCAACCTCGGAAAAACCAAATCAAAACCCAACGAGGCCTTCACGACAAAGCAATCACAGGATTCAGAAATATTTTAGGGGGCCACCCCATTGAGTACACCCGCAACGAAGCTAGCTGACTCCGAGACGGACTCAAGGTTTGTGTCAATGGCTGTAAACGACTGGGAACCTAAAACTGGGATTGTCGATACCGCGAAAACACTCCGCTTACCTAAACAGTACAGGTGCTCCTCGCACAATCGTAATAAAGCAGTAAAGCATGGCATAAGTACAGGATAGTAAATAAAACCTCAAACTAGTTTGTGGCCCCAAGAAATAAGAATGAATCAAGCTCTGGCTCAGGGGGGTCCCATAAGCCTCCCGGATGTGGATAGCACGAATAATCAAGGAACAGGAATCAAGTACTCGGGGTCCTACGGGACACAAGTGAGCAGGAAAAACCAAATAGCAGATATTGCTCACCGGTGCCACTTTCATTAGTTATCCCATTACTACTCAGGTTAAGTTGTTTAGGTACCTCGTTATCCATCAGACTCTCACATACCCTACGCATGCTGTTCTACGACTCACATGGCTCAAACAACTCCTGTAGTAATGGCTCATGGGATGGAGGAACAAGCTTCGGTGGGGTTTAAAAGTAAAGGCTATGCAATACTTGGGATTCAGTTTAATGCAATCGCGACTCGATGATGCAAGAATAAGATAGAGGCAATAGGTACTATATGTATGCAAGCATGTGGTAGTGCTTGCCTGGCAGCTCAGTTGAAGCAAGGGATGGATCTGGGTAGTGCTCCTGGTTCTCTTGATATATCCCCTTCTCAGAGTCTATTCGAAGAAGAACCAAACAAACAAGGGCCACATAAATAAAGTGCACAAGCATATGAATTAAATGCGACAAGCAAACAATCATGCCATGATGAATGATGCACAATTTGCATGGCATTAAAGTAGCATGGCATGGGTGAGGTGGGGAAATACAAGAATAAGTAATTTTATTTAGTTTTGGTCACATTTAAGCCCTAGTTAAGTTGCTGTTTGCATTATATTTATATGATGCATGCTGCAAAACAGAACATGGAATGCATAAACAGAAAGGCCTCGTCGAGCTGATCATTTTAGACATATCATTTGCTAAATTTGGAGTTATCATTCAAAAGTTATTAATTAATTAAGAAAATGGCATTTTATTGTAATTTAATTCAACTTGAAATTTCAAGTGTGCAATTAATATTTTGAAGGGCATATTTGAATTCCTCATATTTTTCTGATTCAAAAACATATATTATTTGTATTATTTAGAATTATGAATTTAAATTTATTTTAAAGTCAAAATTATTAAATAGGATCAAAGTCAAAGGTTGACTATTTAAATTAATTCTGAAAATATTTGATTAAAGATTTGAATTAACATTCAAAAATAAAAAAAATTTCATATTAAGTTTGAATTCAAATTCTAAACCATTTGAAAGTTATGAATTCATTTAGGTTTAAACAGATTTGAAATTTGAATTGAATTGAATTAATTTGAAAAGATTTGAATTCAAAACAGATACAGAAAAAAAAATACTTTTTGCACTCAGGCAATCCTAGCCCTAGTCTCTGACAAGCGGGCCCCATGCTGACTGGGCAAAGAACTGGTGGGGTTGAGGACTGCGGGTTTGTTTCCAGAAAAGCGAGGTGCCTTTTTACAAAATGCCGGCTGGGAGGGCTGCGGGTGGAGGGTTCGAAAAGTACAGGGCCCTTTTTATAAAATGTTCGGGGAGGTGGTTTTGGACTGACGAAACTGAAGATCTGTTTGCGAATTAGGCTAGCTGATTCGATTTTCGGAAGACGATGGCGACGATTCCATCGAGAATTCCGGCATACCACAAAACAAAAGACGGAGAGGGTTCAAAGACCTACAAGTTTCCTACAGGGAGAACTCGACGAAGATCAACAGGGCGCCGGTAAAATTGACGCGAACAGGGAGGATTCAGATTTCGAACGGAAAAATTCAGAAAAACAGATTACTTCGTCCTGACTTCAAAAGAGGATTTCTTCGGCTGTGGAGCACCAAATCGAGCGCCGTTTGTTTCGTTGGAATACTGGGATGTAGGAGAACAAATTTTGTGTTCGGAGTTTTCGCAAATTAGCAACACACACACTGGTACAAAAACGAGAAGAGGGACTGGTGAGATGCGCGTGTCGTCGAGTCGCTTGCCGGTGCCGTTCCAGGACATGGCTGTGAGCGCGACAGAGAGCGAGCGGGAGCGGAGGAAGGCCAGAGGAACAGAAGGGGTTTGCGGCTGCTCACAGAGGGGTGGACGGTGACGTGGTAGCCGACCGGAAGATGACGGCGGTGGCGGTGTAGCGACAAGAGCGGGACGGCGAGCGGCGCGTCGTGTGTCAGCGGAACAGCGGCGAGGGGATGCATGGAGTATCGGGAAGAGGTGGTGCTCACCGAGAGGCAGGCAGCCATGGAGGTGAGGTCGGAGGAGCTCGAGGGCGACAGCGAGAGGAAGAAGCCCACGGCGGCGAGCAACGGAGCACCACGTACACGCGGGCCTTCTCCTCCTCTTCCGCAGCAACGAAGCCCCTCCCGGGATGATGGCGGCAAGGCGACGCGATCCCCACCTTTCGGTATCCGCAGCGAGGTGCCAGCGACAGGAAGAACGAAAACGACATGAGCTTCTCATGGTGGAAGGTGGAGAAGAAGATGGGTGCAGGAAGGAGAGAGACTGGCGGCGGAAGGAGGGGAGGAAGGCTAGGGTTCCACAAAGGCAGTCTCGGCTGGGAAAAGGAGGGGGAGTGGTTGGCTTGGTGGCGCGATGACGTCCGCAGAGGAGCACGCCCCTCACGCGTGCTCTCTGTCGAGGAAGGAGACAAACAGGAGCCCCCCCATCGATCGCTGCAGATGGGCCAGTTACAACTGAGCTCCTGCTGGGCCAAGGAAAGAAGGTGGGCTACAGCAGGTATGTCCTCTCCCTCTCATTTTTTTTGATATCCTGATTTGATTTCTCTTATTTATTTGTTTGTCTCAAATTCAAGAAGGTTTATTAACTCGAACCTTTTGAAACTTTTGTAGGAATTTGAACAGATATTAGAGGCCAATAAAAGAGCAAAGAGGGAAAATAGAGAGTGGAAGAGAAGTATGCCCCCGTATATTCAAATTGGGCATTACTACGAGATCGGTGATAGCGATTTTAGAAAAGGAGCATCAAAACATTTGGAAAATATTGGACCCTAATCAATGATTCTTCTTGGGAAGACCAAAATACGGAGATAGACAAAATAGAGAGAGGGGGGGTAGACTCGGGTTAGAGCTAGGGTTGGAGGGGAGGCTCGGGTTAGGGTTGGTGTAGGGAGTGGAGAGAGGAGGTGGTGGCCCCTTGCTGGCCGAGAGAGGAAGGGAGGGTGGCTTAGGGTTTTGATGAGGAAAGAGGAGAGAGAGAGAGAGAGGGAGATGGGTGGAAACCACATGAGCTTGAGCAAGCATGAAGGGTAGGGAGATGGTCATGGGGATGATCCCAAAAAGAGAAAAACAATCAAACCAAGAGAGCAACAATTGGCTAAAGGTGGAGGTACTCTTGCATGGCCCATGCAATTTAATAAATGCCATGATTAATTCTTGTGAAAACAAAATAATAGCATGGCATTATCCTTATGCATTCCCAAGAAGTGGAATAAAGGCCAAGCAAAAGAATTTGTAGAAGTAGATCCATCCTATCTCCCATGAGCTAGATTAAATACCAAGAGAAAATAAAATGCCAGCTCATGGATAAAGGGATGGTGGAATTATAAGGTGGTGAAAGAAAGGGTGGTAGAGTGGAATAAAATATATGCCCCCAACTCAACTTGGGCATTTAAACAATATATCAAGAACCAAATACAATATCAAGAGGCAAATACAATTTACAATGCATATGAGAGAAGAACCAACACAAAAAGGGTTTTATATGATGCTCAAATGCAAGGTGGCATGATGACATGAGCATGATATAATTATGATGCAACAATTATATGTAGGAAGTAGCATTTATATAGACTAGGCTAGTAGCATTGCAATTATTAGACAATTGGGATGCTACAACTCTCCCCCACTAAACAAGAATCTCGCCCCGAGATTCCTAGGAAAAAGAGAACAACACAAGAAGAGGCGGGTGTTCAAAAGAAGGTGACCCTCACGTTCCCAAGTTGATGAACAACGGAATGGTGCGACCACTACACCTCGCAAAACTTGCTAGACTTGTTGCGAGTCTTGTGTTTTGCTTGAGAAACAACGGGTTAGAAGAGTTGAAGGATTGTCGTGAGACAAGAAGGATAGGATGGGCATAGCTCCGGTTTTCCCAAGAATCATGATAAAAGAATATAACCACTTGTGAAAGAAAAAGGAGAAGATGATGTATCATGGATAAGGAAGACACACCATTAAGATTAAAGATTTACCGATACGAGAGAGGATGAATCTTTATCTCACCGGAAGAAAAAGAGCTAGATTGGAGAGGTTTTGAACCACTATTACAATAGCATCGTATCTTCTCTCGGATTTGAGAAATGAAATACGGAAACCATATTGCCTTCAAACAATAGAGTCCCTTGATAACAACAGAAAGATTTAGTTAGACATCGTCGGATTAGATTCTTGTTGCGCCGGTAAGAACCAAGGATCACGCAATTTAGGTGCGCAGATATAACTTCCAGAGATGGATGTGAAGGCAAATCATGGTGGAATCCTGAGAAGTAAAGAGTATGGAGGATCTGGAGTTTATTGTAGAGATACTTATTGCTTTCTTTAGCCTTGAGGCTAACGCAATAGATTTGCGGCTGATGGCATCAACCATAATTGGCTTTACCACAGAAAAAGAATTGATGAACAAAGAGAGATAGTTACCTTTCATCTTGTTTGAGGATGTCGAGCATCGGTATAAAGACGAGGATAGAAAAAGGTTTGCGTTTGTTTCCACCAGATAATTGAGGATTTTGCTCCGTGTAGAAAGGGTGAGATCACCAACAAGAGATTATTTATTACTTTCTTCGAAAGAGCACTCCGGAAAAACAAGGACGGAAGTAAAAGTATCAAAGGATAAAGGCCACTTCTAACTTCCGTGGAATGAGTGAAATCACATTGATTCACCAATTCAATGTACAAGAGCGAATGATAAGAGTAGTGGTATGGTAGCTACTCCATCCCGCACTCAAAGCATTACTCCGCACATGAATAAGAAAATCATGCAACCCAACAACCGAAACAGACTGAAGGTGTTGACAAAACTCATAGAACTCCGTTAGAAAACAAGGATAGATGCAAACGATTCGCCGGATTCATAGATAGATAAAGGTGATGATGTTGTCGTCATGTCTGAAGTACCAAGCCACCAGGAAGATATAAAGGAAGATTACGGAGAACAACTGCAAGATTCAACAGATAAAGAAAAAGATAGCACCAACTTGAACAAAAGGAATACAAGATCTGGGAGGTCTTCATGGCCTCCGGTGGATTGAGCATAGATGATAGAGCGAGAGGGTTTCAAGAGATTACTTAACGAGATTGAGGTGAAAGAACTCCATGTTCTTCTTGAAATGATTGAGAGAGATTTAGCAGCCTTGAGGAAATCTTCAGCGGAACGACGATGATAACTTGCCAACAAGGAACAACTCCGGATTGGTTGAAGATGGAGGATGGAATTAACAATGGACTTGCTGATTCCAGAGTTGAAGTAATGTATTTAGCAGAAGGACGTGGCCGAGATATGTGACTTCAAAAAGTCAGAATTCTCACTTTGAGACTTTGCACACAGGCAGTGCTCACGAAGCTCGAGAGAAAGAGACACAGATGATCTTCCATGTCCTTCCATAGATATCGAATAGGCAAGCATATTATCAACATATACCACCATGGATTAACAAGGTATTCCCAGAATACCAAGTTCGAAAAGGCGGGAGAAACGAACAAATGCTCGAAACACTTTCTGAGCTCAACGCTCTTTGAAAGATCACGTTACGAGTAAGGATTCCTGTTGAAGAAGATGCGCTGACAGAATAGGTTAACTGGTCCTTCGGAAGAAAAAGAGATGTCACCTGGTTCACATTGTCGATTGGATCACCGGTTACAAAGATAAAGAGATCTTGGATAAGAACCGATGATAGCTCATACCTTAAGCAAAGCTATCAGAGACGAAAAGATGCAATTCCCTCGTATCCAGGAGAATTGTGCAGATATGGGGTTCAAAAGGATGTGCAGCATGATGGACAGATGATAGACCGCCGTAGTGCTTGGAGAAACTCTGGATTGCCAAAGATGCTTGGATATGCATAGATATGATCGCGGTGTACTCAAAATCACAGGAGATAACCGTCACCATTTGGAGGATAGTGGTGATTGCATTTTCCATATTCCACTCCATCATCCAGACCGATATGACACTTATCATGAGTGGAATATAGCTATGCCGAGAACCAAATTACAATCACCAGTATCGGATCGACACATGTTACGTAATTAGCCCAAGAGAATTGGAGATGAAATGAAACTCCGGATTAAGCGCCGGTGACAAAAGAATGAGTTAGCATGGACATGCTGATCAAAGGAAGATAGATAATGTTTCACACACGACTAAAAAGGAGTGTGGAAGCACAGATGTATCAAAGAAACAAAAATTCCGCATTTTTCGGCATTAAAATACCAATAGATGCGCAAAATCACTTATCAGGTAGAGAATAAATCAGTTGCTAATCGCTACCTGATGGTTTCACAGAATGTGGAGTTGCTAGAAGGAATGGCACCCTTAAAAAAAGATGGCACCGGTTACCAAGGAGTCAGATAGATCGCACCGGTTACCAAAAGCCTGTCAATATGGAATGTACCAACAGTTGATAACCAAAGGCAGATAAAGATAACATGTTGGATGCAACAGATAGACAAGGAATTACTCACACGCACACACACACACACTCACACACACACAACCTATGGTACTACGGAAACCCAGAACACGTGAATCCTGGTTTGAATTTTAAGAAGAGGATTGAAAACGTTACACTTCCTTACCAGAAAAGGGTGGGTAAGAAGAAAAGTGGAAGCAGTCCTACTCTCGCGTTTTGTTTTTCCCTAGTTTACATAACTACCAAAAATATTTGCTAGACTGACAACGACCATTTGGCTGAGACCCTGAAGGGCGGGATGGCTCTGATACCAATTGTAACTACCTCGGTGAATTACGCTCCTAGATACAAGCCTGGATGAGCGGAAATGGTTGAAATAGTACGGTGGGGCCCAAAAGCCACTCACGGGTAGACCTTTCGGCCGTCCCAACCATTTCCAATCATCGAGACCTGTACGGGCGGCGTAATCGGCAGGCGAAGGGATCAACTACATACACAAATGAGTATGTATGCAAGCCACCATACAATAGTACATCAGAGCCATTCCATCTAAAAAGAAAGGAAATATAGCAACGCCATACGGCAAGATTCAAATGACCTAGATAGATATAATAGTTTAGGATATTTCCTCATACATCACACATCAGAGTATCAGGCGGAAGCGGCAAACAAGGTCCGAGTACGGATAAGAAGCAAATCGGCATAAGATGCCCAGAAATAAGCACATCCCGCCCACAGATCTCACGGATCCCCGTTCCCGGAATCTCTACACCGAACGATTGTTGCCCACATCATCAGCCTCCTCCACCCAGTATCCGTCCTGCGAGTGTACCTGTTCATCTGAACCAATAATTTATCGTGTGAGACCCTAAGGGTACTCAGCAAGTCTTTATGCCTCTAAAGGGGACACAACCTGGGGTGACGCAATTGCAGCAAAAGATAAACCCTAACAGTTCTATAGATACTTGCTATCCATCCGCCTAACCAAAGATAGACGGATGTCCGTGAATTAATGACAACAGTTATAACAGTAATATCCACAAATCCATCCTCCCCCTCGCTTACCAACGAGGAAGCGGACGAACAACCCCCCATCCGTTGGCAATTTTATTAACCGTTCCATGAGTGTTACACTATTTACTAGTCAATTACTTAGTCAGATTAAAGCGGTACTTTAGTTATGCTTGTCTATGATCGAGAAACTGTGCTCCAAGTCGTCCATAACCGCCGACACGGCTTTCAGAAAGTTTTACCCTGCAGGGGTGCACAAATAGCAACACACACTCGATCAACCTCGGAAAAACCAAATCAAAACCCAACGAGGCCTTCACGATAAAGCAATCACAGGATTCAAAAATATTTCAGGGGGGCACCCCATTGAGTACACCCGCAACGAAGCTAGCTGACTCCGAGACGGACTCAAGGTTTGCGTCAATGGCTGTAAATGACTGGGAACCCAAAACTGGGATTGTCGATACCGCGAAAACACTCCGCTTACCTAAACAGTACAGGTGCTCCTCGCACAATCGTAATAAAGCAGTAAAGCATGGCATAAGTACAGGATAGTAAATAAAACCTCAAACTAGTTTGTGGCCCCAAGAAATAAGAATGAATCAAGCTCTGGCTCAGGGGGGTCCCATAAGCCTCCCGGATGTGGATAGCGCGAATAATCAAGGAACAGGAATCAAGTACTCGGGGTCCTACGGGACACAAGTGAGCAGGAAAAACCAAATAGCAGATATTGCTCACTGGTGCCACTTTCATTAGTTATCCCATTACTACTCAGGTTAAGTTGTTTAGGTACCTCATTATCCATCAGACTCTCACATACCCTACACATCCTGTTCTACGACTCGCATGGCTCAAACAACTCCTGTAGTAATGGCTCATGGGATGGAGGAACAAGCTTCGGTGGGGTTTAAAAGTAAAGGCTATGCAATACTTGGGATTCAGTTTAATGCAATCGCGACTCGATGATGCAAGAATAAGATAGAGGCAATAGGTACTGTATGTATGCAAGCATGTGGTAGTGCTTGCCTGGCAGCTCAGTTGAAGCAAGGGATGGATCTGGGTAGTGCTCCTGGTTCTCTTGATATATCCCCTGCTCAGAGTCTATTCGAAGAAGAACCAAACAAACAAGGGCCACATAAATAAAGTGCACAAGCATATGAATTAAATGCGACAAGCAAACAATCATGCCATGATGAATGATGCACAATTTGCATGGCATTAAAGTAGCATGGCATGGGTGAGGTGGGGAAATACAAGAATAAGTCATTTTATTTAGTTTTGGTCACATTTAAGCCCTAGTTAAGTTGTTGTTTGCATTATATTTATATGATGCATGCTGCAAAACAGAACATGGAATGCATAAACAGAAAGGCCTCGTCGAGCTGATCATTTTAGACATATCATTTGCTAAATTTGGAGTTATCATTCAAAAGTTATTAATTAATTAAGAAAAGGGCATTTTATTGTAATTTAATTCAACTTGAAATTTAAAGTGTGCAATTAATATTTTGAAGGGCATATTTGAATTCCTCATATTTTTCTGATTCAAAAACATATATTATTTGTATTATTTAGAATTATGAATTTAAATTTATTTTAAAGTCAAAATTATTAAATAGGGTCAAAGTCAAAGGTTGACTATTTAAATTAATTCTAAAAATATTTGATTAAAGATTTGAATTAACATTTAAAAATAAAACATTTTTCATATTAAGTTTGAATTCAAATTCTAAACCATTTGAAAGTTATGAATTCATTTAGGTTTAAACAGATTTGAAATTTGAATTGAATTGAATTAATTTGAAAAGATTTGAATTCAAAACAGATACAGAAAAAAAAATACTTTTTGCACTCAGGCAATCCTAGCCCTAGTCTCTGACAAGCGGGCCCCATGCTGACTGGGCAAAGAACTGGTGGGGTTGAGGACTACGGGTTTGTTTCCAGAAAAGCGAGGTGCCTTTTTAAAAAATGCCGGCTGGGAGGGCTGCGGGTGGAGGGTTCGAAAAGTATAGGGCCCTTTTTATAAAATGTTCGGGGAGGTGGTTTTGGACTGACGAAACTGAAGATCTGTTTGCGAATTAGGCTAGCTGATTCGATTTTCGGAAGACGATGGCGACGATTCCATCGAGAATTCCGGCATACCACAAAAACAAAAGACGGAGAGGGTTCAAAGACCTACAAGTTTCCTACAGGGAGAACTCGACGAAGATCAACAGGGCGCCGGTAAAATTGACGCGAACGGGGAGGATTCAGATTTCGAACGGAAAAATTCAGAAAAACAGATTACTTTGTCCTGACTTCAACAGAGGATTTCTTCGGCTGTGGAGCACCAGATCGAGCGCCGTTTGTTTCGTTGGAATACTGGGATGTAGGAGAACAAATTTTGTGTTCGGAGTTTTCGCAAATTAGCAACACACACACTGGTACAAAAACGAGAAGAGGGACTGGTGAGATGCGCGTGTCTTCGAGTCGCTTGCCGGTGCCGTTCCAGGACATGGCTGTGAGCGCGACAGAGAGCGAGCGGGAGCGGAGGAAGGCCAGAGGAACAGAAGGGGTTTGCGGCTGCTCACAGAGGGGTGGACGGTGACGTGGTAGCCGACCGGAAGATGACGGCGGTGGCGGTGTAGCGACGAGAGCGGGACGGCGAGCGGCGCGTCGTGTGTCAGCGGAACGGCGGCGAGGGGATGCATGGAGTATCGGGAAGAGGTGGTGCTCACCGAGAGGCAGGCAGCCATGGAGGTGAGGTTGGAGGAGCTCGAGGGCGACAGCGAGAGGAAGAAGCCCACGGCGGCGAGCGACGGGGCACCACGTACACGCGGGCCTTCTCCTCCTCTTCCGCAGCAACGAAGCCCCTCCCGGGATGATGGCGGCAAGGCGACGCGATCCCCACCTTTCGGCATCCGCAGCGAGGTGCCAGCGACAGGAAGAACGAAAACGACATGAGCTTCTCATGGTGGAAGGTGGAGAAGAAGATGGGTGCAGGAAGGAGAGAGACTGGCGGCGGAAGGAGGGGAGGAAGGCTAGGGTTCCACAAAGGCAGTCTCGGCTGGGAAAAGGAGGGGGAGTGGTTGGCTTGGTGGCGCGATGACGTCCGCAGAGGAGCACGCCCCTCACGCGTGCTCTCTGTCGAGGAAGGAGACAAACAGGAGCCCCCCATCGATCTCTGCAGATGGGCCAGTTACAACTGAGCTCCTGCTGGGCCAAGGAAAGAAGGTGGGCTACAGCAGGTATGTCCTCTCCCTCTCATTTTTTTTTTGATATCCTGATTTGATTTCTCTTATTTATTTGTTTGTCTCAAATTCAAGAAGGTTTATTAACTCGAACCTTTTGAAACTTTTGTAGGAATTTGAACAGATATTAGAGGCCAATAAAAGAGCAAAGAGGGAAAATAGAGAGTGGAAGAGAAGTATGCCCTCGTATATTCAAATTGGGCATTACTATGAGATCGGTGATAGCGATTTTAGAAAAGGAGCATCAAAACATTTGGAAAATATTGGACCCTAATCAATGATTCTTCTTGGGAAGACCAAAATACGGAGATAGACAAAATAGAGAGAGGGGGGTAGACTCGGGTTAGAGCTAGGGTTGGAGGGGAGGCTCGGGTTAGGGTTGGTGTAGGGAGTGGAGAGAGGAGGTGGTGGCCCCTTGCTGGCCGAGAGAGGAAGGGAGGGTGGCTTAGGGTTTTGATGAGGAAAGAGGAGAGAGAGAGGGAGATGGGTGGAAACCACATGAGCTTGAGCAAGCATGAAGGGTAGGGAGATGGTCATGGGGATGATCCCAAAAAGAGAAAACCCATCAAACCAAGAGAGCAACAATTGGCTAAAGGTGGAGGTACTCTTGCATGGCCCATGCAATTTAATAAATGCCATGATTAATTCTTGTGAAAACAAAATAATAGCATGGCATTATCCTTATGCATTCCCAAGAAGTGGAATAAAGGCCAAGCAAAAGAATTTGTAGAAGTAGATCCATCCTATCTCCCATGAGCTAGATTAAATACCAAGAGAAAATAAAATGCCAGCTCATGGATAAAGGGATGGTGGAATTATAAGGTGGTGAAAGAAAGGGTGGTGGAGTGGAATAAAAGATATGCCCCCAACTCAACTTGGGCATTTAAACAATATATCAAGAACCAAATACAATATCAAGAGGCAAATACAATTTACAATGCATATGAGAGAAGAACCAACACAAAAAGGGTTTTATATGATGCTCAAATGCAAGGTGGCATGATGACATGAGCATGATATAATTATGATGCAACAATTATATGTAGGAAGTAGCATTTATATAGACTAGGCTAGTAGCATTGCAATTGTTAGACAATTGGGATGCTACACGCTCTATCGTTTAAAGGTGATTTGGATCTTTGTTCTGTATATCTGTATTCTGGACTCATGGAGTCGTGTTGTATATATATCTGTTCTGTGGGTCCCATCGAGGACTGTTGTGTAATGTTATTACTTTGTTTTCCACCCGCACGCAAGTGCCTGGTGGGCACCTTTGAATCGTTTCTATGCGGGTTTGGCGGGAAGCGCTGAAACTTGCATAGGGCCGATTTTGAGGGTGTTACAACTTGTGTCCCGTAGGACCCCGAGTACTTGATACCTGTTCCTTGAATATTCGCGCTATCCACATCCGGGAGGATTATGGGACCCCCCTGAGCCAGAGCTTGATTCATTCTTATTTCTTGGGGCCACAAACTAGTTTGAGGTTTTATTTACTATCCTGTACTTATGACATGCTTTACTGCTTTATTTACGATTGTGCGAGGAGCACCTGTACTGTTTAGGATCGTGACCCGTTTTCGCGGTATCGACAAGCCCAGTCACACTTTCGGGTTCCCATTCGTTTACAGCCGGCCCCACAAACCTTGAGTCCGTCTCGAAGTCAGCTAACTTCGTTGCGGGTATACTTAATGGGGTGGCCCCCTGAAATATTTCTGAATCTTGTGATTGCTTTGTCGTGAAAGCCTCGTTGGGTTTTGATTTGGTTTTTCCGAGGTTGATCGAGTGTGTGTTGCTATTTTTGCACCCCTGCAGGGTAAAACTTTCTGAAAGCCCTGTCCGCGGTTATGGACGACTTGGAGCACAGTATCTCGACCATAGACAACTATAACTAAAGTAGTGCTATAAATTTGACTTTATAATGACTAGTAATCAGCTTCACTACAATGGAATGGCTAAATAAAATTGCCAACAATTGCTTGTTTGGGTTGTCGCTTGCTACCATTGTACCTGACTAGTAAGTATTGCAACTACAACGGAATGGCTAAATAAAAGTACCAACAACTGCTGGGTTTTGGGATATCTCATGCTAATTGTATCTGACTAGTAAGTGTTGCAACTACAACGGAATGTTTAACTAAAACTGCCCACTGCTTATTATATCAGGATGACTCATGCCATCTTTATTTGACTAGTAATTGCCGCAACTATAACGGAATGAATAAAACTGCCAACGGTGTGAGTTCCTCGGTTGACTTCCTCGTTTGGTCTCGAGGGGGAAACACCAGGATGGGTATGTTTGGTGGTAGTATCAGGTTGGTTCCGAATAGGTCTTTCTTACCCCTCTCTGATAGCCGCCAGTTGTATCGAGTCTCTATAGGTTGTTTAGTGCATGCTGCGCTGCCGCTTCAGTCCACCATACCTATGTAGGCGAGGACCGCCGAATTCTAGCCTCGCCGTGTACTGGCCTCAGTACTGACCGCTCTCTCTTTTTCCTTTGCCCTTTGTCGGCACCCCTTTTTTCTAAGCAGGTTTTGAGATCGACGTCGTTAGCAGGGTTACCCTTCCGGCTTGGCCTGGGCAGGGTTATGGACGCCATTGGTTATTCTTCAGGGCTCTTAGCCCCATTTGCGTCTTGTCCGTAGTCGGACGCTCTATCATTTTCAAGGTGATTTGGATCTTTGTATATTATATCTGTATTCTTGACTCATTGAGTCGCTGTTGTATATATATCTGTTCTGTGGGTCCCATCGAGGACTGTTGTGTAATGTTATTACTTCGTTTTCCACCCGCACGAAAGTGCCTGGTGGACACCTTTGAATCGTTTCTATGCGGGTTTGGCGGGAATCGCTGAAACTTGCATAGGGTCGATTCTGAGGGTGTTACAATCGTGATGAGATGAGATCAGTAATATGATATTAAACATGCTAAGGCTTGTATGGGAGGCCATGGTGGGATGTGGTTTTTCTAGTCCCATGCTCGCCACCACTAGGACCTGAGTTCTCGCCTTTGGAACCAAGACGAGCGTACAACCACACGGGGCCTGGACAACCTCATGAGCAACTAACTTGCCTAGTAGATTCCATGAGTCACATAGTTCGGGCGTTCCATTCGACATGCATTCTGGATCTTCTCGAAGGCGGTGAAGGAGGTGCATTCATAACAGGTAGGGAAGCGTGGATCGGGTTGCTTGGGGTAGATAGCGTCCCTGGTAAACCAACCTCGCCTCAGATCTTTAAGTACCGACTTTGGGATTTGACCTGTTACGGCGGACCCATACTTATTGCCTGACTCGTGATCTCGGCGAAAGCAAGGTAAAGGTCGTGTCTAACCACCCTCTGTCGGCCTTCCAAGGAAGAGGGCTAATCATGTGTCATTAAGAGAAGGTTAGTATGTGTGGGTAAAGTTGTACACCCCTGTAGGGTAATAATCTTTTCGAAAAGCCGTGTTCACGGTTATGAACGACTTGGCGACCGGACTCAAGATCATAGATAATGTTAACCTAATCGTAAAACTTGGTAGATCAACGTGTGCTTAAGGATGCTTCCTCATGGGTACGAGGGGGTGATCCTAGTTAGGGTTCAGATGATGATTTGGTGGATATCAAAAGATGATGATCAATATTTCCGGATATCGCTCTCTTATCCCCTTTTAAAATACTCTGATTAGACGAGCTTCTTCTCTCTCTTGTTTTATAAACAAAGATGGCTTTATGGAAAACAACTCCACTAGCCATAAGTCTTGTGGAGTACACCCTGTACTCACCCTTGATTTGTTGATACTTTTGGCAAAGTAAGTGTTCACCTGAAGACGAGTTTCGTACTACATCGACATCGACGAGTAGCTTGGGGTTCCCGGCCGGCAGCCTGGAATCTATGGGCTGGGACGTCATCGTTATGCTTCAGACCTCTTAGGCCATTTGTTAAGTTTTCTATACTGAATAGCATAATTTTCCTTCCGTTGTTTGATGTTTGTGGTCAGTGACCTCTGCTTGTAATAATTTGGTTCTCTGCTCAGTTATGAGCTTGCTGTAATAAATTTTGTGTCGTAGGGTCACTGTTGTGTTACCGATTCTTCACTGGATATTCTCGAGCTCAAGGTTAAGCTTATGTCAGACGAAGGTCTGGGATTTGTTTAGCCCTGATCCCGGGAGTGTCACAGTCAGGCAGCTGCACGAGGCCATCAAGTTGTGGCGCGAGCGTCGCGGGGCAGGTCCCAGCCATCGTCCGCGCCACCTCCGGGAGCATCCGCTCTGGCCCTTCCCTTCCTGCGCTAACTGCAACAAGAATGGCTGGTGGTACGCTACTTTCTTTCTATACTAGCCCTTTTCGTGTTAGTAGTATTACAAGGATTAGAGATACTAGCAAGAACAGTCTGACAGAGGTTGTTTCTTAATTTCTTGGCCTAGAAATTTCTCGTGGCATTGAGTATGCTGTTTCTGTATGGCCGACATGGACAATGAGTTATTTTCCCTATTTTTTGAAACTTGAAACCTTTTCTTAGATATGTATTTATCAAATATATCAACTATTTAGCACTGAAACTGGTTGGATCGATGTATATCCGTCATTCTTCCATTTTTTTGATGGTTTAATTGACTTCTAGATGAATATCAGATAAAGAATTTGTTCTGCTTTTAAATATGAGATATGCCAATTAGGTTTATCTAATATTTACAGAAATAGCACAAACCGAGCAACTTTGACTACCCTAAAATATTAAACCAGTAATAGATTATAAGTCAGTCACCTTCAAGTTTCTCAATGTATGTGTTACTTATTTTAATTTGACTGTTCATGACAGTATGTACGGATATCATTTATATTGTGCAGTGTGTTAGTTCTATATCACAGAGCAATCTCGTGGCCGCCGCCGTCCTAGAATTTGTGTGGCTTGACGTTTTCTTTTGCCATCTTAGCTTAGATTAATACTCCGAGACTGCGTCTCCTCTAGCTCCTGAATGCCCCTACTTTTGCCATATTTTGCCATATGTTTTTGTCTATTTGTAGGTGACATTCAATCCTACCAAAAGTTTGGAGGAACGGATAGTGCAATCAGAGATGTGTTCGCCAAATCATACAAACAAGACGGGGACTTGAACATGGACCATCGACTTGTTCGAGTGATGTGTAGTAGTAACATTATCAACAATCATTACTCACTGCTATAATTTTTTGGCTTCAGTTTGGAATCACCAGACCAAGAGAGCTATACTAATATCTAATCTATGATATATCATCCATGTCCATATTGTTGTCGATTACATGATGGAGACAATCCTAATCAGATGCACATTAGCTAATAAATACAATAGTATGCAATTTTTCCTATTGTTTACGACAAGATAGAAGCAATAATAGACTCTTCATATCATAAACTGAGATGGAAAACAAAGAAAATAAGTGAAATTTAGTCTCAACTTGCAACCAAGTGTACTGTGGTGGCCGTATGGAAGGCTACCATAAAGCTTCACCTATTAAATCCGTGGAGAGGTCTTAGATTACAACCCATTTATCTTCTTCATGAGTCAAAAGAACAGAATGGCATGGTAGGCCTCAAAATTTCATCAGATCCAAGCAATTATACAGAGTTTTAAGAACGTTTATATGGTTAGGAGACATCTTGCCATTGTCAGAATAAATTTGGTTAACAAGCTATTATCCCATTATTCCCTTAGCTTTACTCTTACCGTTGTATATTCTGAAATATATGCCCATCTGGTGCTACCATCAAGTTTCATATCATGTTTGTGATCAATATATTAGGGTTGATCTATTTATGATTAGCTTTTCAAAGTAAGGAGTGTATGTAATCTCATGCTTTCTGAACATAGCGAAGAATACTGCAGATTGCATGTAACATTTTTTATTTTTGAAAACATACTAGCTCTCATTCTTCATCTAAATTTTATATTGACCATTTATCCTCTTCTGTTTTGCTGGATCTTTTGTTAACTCCTGCTCTGAACTAAGAGATGTCTTGCCGCACTTTTGAAGCTGAAGACTTCTAATCAGGAAGGCAAGGCGAGTAAATTACATGTCTAAACTCCCAATCTATATCATTTATAATAACCTCATATATATATGTATTAATGCTTCTTTCAAACAATTTCAATCTATACATATTATAATGTTAAGTTGTATTTGAGAAATCTGCTCCATGTTGCTTGCATATTGTTGGAAAGATATAAGCGAATCGGAATTGCTGTGGTTTATTAGCCTGCTACTAGGCTCTCTGACTGCGTGTACCGTGACATGTTCGAGTAGTGTCCTGCCACCCATTGGTGTTGTTGCTCTTGGCCAGCTCACTCATGGCGGCATGGGTGATAAGGAAATTTTCCAATTTTTGGGTACTTGTGGATCCTATGTTTGCTCCAAATCCTACAGCGGAAGGATGCGGTGGAGATCCATTGCAGTTGAAATGAGCTTTGTTTGCGAGATGTGCTTTGAGGGCCTTCTTAAAAGCTTATGCCAGGCTCCCTAGTTAGTTGCTTACTCATTCACCTCTTACTGGTCAAAATTATAGTTGTGGAGACAGTTCTGTCAGTTGCGGCTACTATAATTGTTCTAGAAAAATAATTATCTTAGCTACTGGTATAGTTATAATATAATAGTAGAGAAACAGTTTTGTCAGCTACTGAGTGGCAAGGATCTTATTCAAAAAATGGTAAAGCTATCTTGTGATTTAGCTGTTTATCTTGAACCAATTCTTGGCTCAGTGTCCATGTTCATTTGTCATGTACAAATTCACAATTTGTGCATTCCTAAATGCGAGATTGGACTTCTCACAAGCAAAGGCTTATTTCAGCCGATTCAAGTGTCACGGAACTATGCTATTGATAACTTAAATCGTGTTATGCTGTTAGGTAGGCCTTGAGAAAGGATATATGTGTGAATATGATCATGTTAGGTAGGTTTTTACGTTCTCGATTGGAAATACCAGAAGCTAAAGTTCTTTCATATAAGGACTCGCTGAATAACGTATTATGTAAGGTAAAAACCAGTGGCAGAGGCATGCTCAAAAAATATGATATGAAGATGTTGTTGTATGAGAGTTGATTAGTAAAAAAGATGATGAGTTCATCTTGACGGCGTAAGTTTCTTTTTATCTTAGTTAATTTTCATGTATTAAGGAATGGAAGGCTATATTAACATATGCTTCTAGATCTTTCATCCTTTTTCATACCTATAAACTGATCTGTTTGAATTGTTGGTGCAAAGAGGATTAACTACCCGCTGCTTGCAAGTTAGAAAACTTTGTTGATTGCCATCTAATGTGAGAAATCTTTCTCCCCTTTAGTTCAGTATTTCCTCATGAATCATTCAAGGTGTAGCTTCTTAATTAATATTTTCACGCAATTAATGAATAAAAAGTTGTGGTACTAATTTGTGATAAGAAAATTATTTCTCATCTTATCGTGTAAGTTTGTTAAGTTTTTCTTGCACTCTTAGTGGGCACCGACAGATATAAATCAGTTAAGCCACAAGTGAACTTATTGGTACTTGGGTAGTTAGTTATAGCTGCAAACAAGCTGGGAAACTATCGGTATATTTTTTTCAGAATCTGTAAGGATGGTATGCATCATCAATGCCACCAGGAAATCATGCCATGGTTGTTGTGCTTGCCTGTCGTTTCCAATTGTTCAAGAGGAAAATCTTCAAGCGGAGCGACAGCCAGGTCCAAGTTTGGTATTGGAAGCAGCAAGCAACCTGATACAGGGTAAATTAAGATTTTTATCTAATAGTATTCATATAATTTTCATTAGGAGTTCTTTACTTCTACTTCACATAGGAAGTTAATCACACCGACTAAACTTGATCTTCTGTTTGTAGGCAAATCCAGGAGTTCAGAAGCATGTTAGATTTCTTTCTCCTTATGGTTGCACAACTCTTCTATGTTATTTATTTCAATGAAACAGAAACATTTTACTTGATATGCTAATCATTATTTATATATACTATTCCTTATAGAGTTTGTTGTTATCTCAATAGTTCCTTTTCTAAATTTTTTCGAAAAAGGGACATATCCCCGGCCTTTGTATCGATTGATACATACGGCATTTTATTGCTTTATTCAACAGTTATTCAAAATATTTATTACATCATGGGTCGTATAAGGTCGAGACATGAATCAACCATCTAAAAAATAAGGATAACATAAAATAACTCTATATCAACATGTTATCCACTTATCAAAACGCCAATTGCACTGATTGTATAAATCCCGTGCGACCGTCTCCAAAAGCTTGCACCCAGTATCCAGAGCGTTGCGCTTTTCCATTGGTTATAGGTAGGACCACGCACGGATCCAATGCGTGGCCTGAGGTATAACCTGCATAAAAGAGTGTGATTTTGCATTGTTAAATATATAATCATTTCGAACCTTCCACATTGCCCAAAGTAAAGCGCATACACCCACTCGTATCTGCACTTTCTCCTTTTTAGAAACACCACGTAGCCAATTACCAAACAGGTTAGTGATATTCTTAGGAGGTGTGATGTTGAAAGCCATATGAACAACACGCCACACAATCTTAGCAAAAGGACAATCAATGAATATATGTTGTATTGTCTCCTCATGATCACAAAAACAACATTTTATATTTCCTTGCCACTTACGTTTGGCCAGATTATCTTTGGTAAGTAAAACTCGACGGTACAAGAATCACATAAATATTCTGATTTTAAGAGAAACTTTTATCTTCCAAATAAACTTACGTAATAAAGGTGTGTGGTCATACATAAAATCTAAATATAATGACCTCACCGTGAAAGCACCTGATGTAGTTAGTCTCCAAACAAACATATCAGGCTGATCTGAAATTTGCACATCCATTAGACGGCACACCAAGTGTAGCCATCTTGACCAGTTGTTGCCCATCAACGATCTTCGGAAATTAATGTTGAGAGGATTATGAGCCATAACATCTGCAACTAGGACTTGTTTCCTTTGCGCGATGTTATAAAGAGAGGGGTATTGAGCTGCTAAAGGAGAATCCCCTAACCATACATCTTCCCAAAAACGGGTATCCTCTCCATTACCAACTTTGAAAGAGCCTCTATCAAAGACTCATCCTTGATCTTCATAAGACCCTTCTAAAAAGGCGAATCCGTTGGTTTAGATTTTACTTGTGATAAGGTTTTAGATTTTAAATATTTTTTGTATTAGCTCTTTCCATACACCAGTTTCATTTAAAAGCTTATAGAGCCACTTGCTCAAAAGACATTTATTCTTAATCTCCAAAACCTCAACACCTAGCCCTCCTTGGTCCTTTGGCCGACAAATAATATTCCACTTAGTAAGTCTGTACTTACGTTTTTGGCCATCGCTTTGCCAGAAGAACCGTGATCTAATGAAGTCTAATCTTTTCTGAACCCCTTTGGGTATATCGAATAAAGAAAGCATGAACATTGGGAGACTCATTAAAACTGAATTTATTAGTATTAGACGATCACCGTATTGTAACACCGCGGTTCTGAAAAGACCGAGGCTTCTATGTGACATGTCAATCTCTGGATCGGTTCATTGGCCCACAATAGAATAAGATGAATAACATAGCAAAATATCCGTGTATCATGAATAACGAGATCCAGAGTACCATTATTACAATAAAAGCTTAGCTCAAAGCTAGCTCAAATTATTCAGGTAGCAACAAAAATAGAGTAAATCCTCCATTCTTCAAATTGCCCACAAGTGAACAAGTGCCGAGTGGAGTACCGTGGCCTATATCGATTAATCAGAATCGGAATAACCTGCAACATGAAATGTAGCAGCCCCGAAGGGTCAATATATGGAATGTATGGCAAGTAGAGCTAGTAAAGGAGACAATAGTGCTAACATCTACATGCATATTTGGCAAGTGGAGCTGTGTCTGGCTTGCATTTGCAAATACATTTGTCCTACTTTCATAAACAGTTTTTGATTTTCTTTGAAAAGATCCCAATTAAGTTAACCCAACAATATTAAAACAATTATGAAATTGGAATGAGCGAGAAACATGTCATGGAATCAATATCAAGCAACTCAGTTGTCCATAACCGGGGACACGGCTAATCGATTAGATTATACACCCTGCAGGGGTTAGTACACTTTACCCATGTGACTTGGCCAGCCCAGCTCGTACCATCACTCTCATTTTGGGTGATGATAGGGAGAAGTCCAAGAAGAGACTGTTCGGGAAGTAGCTCCTCAATCCCGGCGCGCACCGGTCCAACCTACCAAAATTCTACATCTTTGGATACGCGGGTTCGAGTTACCACAACCTACTAAGTCCAACCAACCGCCCATTCCATTATTGGCACATGGTTATACACGTAAGCTACACAATAAAGAAGCCAATCATTCTCTCTTGATACCTGGGTGCCTTTCCGCAATGAAACCACCAAAAATTATCAATACCATCACACCCAGATGATTCATTGATTAAGATGTTTTAGTTTTCACAAACCAAATACTTTTAGAAACAAGTCTCGATGATGTAACCCAGCCCTCGTTCAACATAGCATGGCTAAGCACATCTACCAACGGTGGTTCATCTACAAGGAAGGTCCTACCACATAATAGGACATAGCATAGCGATAGTATCATCCTACACATGCATCTACAAAATACATGACAATGTATTGAAAATAGTAGGACGATATCATGAATAAAGTAGCATCTACTTGCCTTGGTTGTAGCGGTCGGAAGAACAATCCACACACGAGCAAGCGTTGCACTCGTCACAATCTACACGATACAATTGCAATCATAAACAAACAATCCACAAGCATATGCAACAAGGATGATGCATAAAGGTATGCAAGTCAAGTGAATTGGTGCTACAGCTGCACCACATAATCCTATTCAATAATACTACTGATTGCATGCATGGAAAATAGTTTTAGCGCAAGAAAAACTATTATTCAAAAAGTAACGCTCAAAACTAGAGCTAGAACTCAAATAATTCACTACCGGTAGTATACTGTTTGTAAAATCTTGGGAAAATTCTACCGCATAGGCATCGCTGATTAGAAACAGTACCAATTGGAATTACTCAAAAAGGAATTATAAAACTCCCCAGTAATTAAAACACTGCAGAAAGCCACTAGACAGTTTCTGCAGAAGTTTTTACTGTAAGCCCATCTTTTTAATTCACGATGAGATTCCCCTTGTTCCACTGAATCCAGGGACATATCATACGCGATTTTTGGAGCTACGGATCTTTTTCTATGAATTTATTACTCTGAAAAGGCCACTAACTAGTTTGATTAAACTGTACTAAACCTTGCTGCAAAAGTCTGAACCAAAGGTACAGCGAGATTCTACACGACTCACTGAATCTACACATATTTTATTTGTAATTTTTGGCCAAGCGGTTTAATTTCTACGCAATTTACATGATTCTACCGAAATCTGTCAACTAAAACGATTAGTTAAATTAACCAGTCAACTGTGTCTGTTGACTAGGCGCTGACTGGGCGTCTGACTAGTCAACGCCCGAGTCTGACCGGTCAACGACTGATCTGAACCGCTGATCTGAGATCTGACGGTGGCTGTAGGCTTACCGGAAACAAACGGCGAAACGGGCTCCGGACGGTGCGGCGAGTTCCGGACGGCGATGGCGATCGATTCCGGCGTCGGTGTTTTTCCTGCGCGGATGGAAAAGGTCAGCGCACGGTTCGAGATCGTCAACGCGGCGCGCGAGACGGCGCGCGTGCGTGCGTGTGTGCGCGTGTGTGTGTGCGCGAAGGCGCGCGGCGGCGCAGCGCGTGCAGCGGCGCAGCAGCAGCGCGTGCAAGCAGCAGCGGCGGGCGGCTGCATGCGGAGGCGGCGGCGACATGCTGGCGGGGGCGCGCGGTGGCGAGGCGGCGATGGCGACCGGCGGCGGGGCAGCGGCCAAGGCGGCGCGGCGGCGTGAGAGAGAGGAGAGGAGAGGCGCGCGGCGGCGCGGGCTCGGAGGCCGGGGTGGCGGGCGGCGGCGGCGAGAGCCTGGTGGCGGCGGCGATCGCGGGAGGCGGTGGGTGCGGGCACGCGTCCCGAGGCGCGATCGCGGGGTGAGCAGGGAGGCGGCGAGGTAGGGCGCGGTTCCCGAGGCCGGGGTGCCTCTTATGTGGGGCCCTCTCGCGGGGTCCCACTCCGATTCGGCGCGGAGTTGGTTTCGGACTCGGAAATCGGCCCAGAAATTCGGACCGTTTTCCGTCCTTTTAAACAAACGGTCATAACTTCTCCGTACGAGCTCTGAATCGAGCGATTCTTGCTCCTACGGTTTTGTACAGTCGAGGGGAACAATCTAGGGTCAAGGGTTGAGCGAAACCACTATGCTACCGGGGTGGCAACACTAGCTCTTCTAATGCCTCCCGCAGGAGCCTCGTAGCAAAATAGAATAGGGTTTCAAAAATAGCATTTCGCCGATTCTTTTCAATGACGGTTTGGCATAGAAGAGTATGATGCAATGATATGAATGATATGCAAGACCAAATCTAAAATTTGGGATGTGACACGTATGATAACAACTTGCCTAACCAACTTGCTAATTTTCTCTCGAATCGATCTTCCACTGGTTTCCATTCTCCATTTTTAAGCTTACGAAAATGAATAAGTATACCCAAATATCTAAATGGGAATGATCCTAATTCACAACCGAACAAGATCCTATATTGATCTTCCAAATCCTTGGCTTTGCCGAAGCAAAAGAGCTCGCTTTTATGAAAATTTATTTTAAGCCCCGACAATTGTTCAAAGATACAAAGGATAAGCTTCATATATAAAGCCTTCTCTAGATCTGTTCCAAAAAATGATTGTATCATCCGCATATTGTAATATCGATACTCCCCCATCAACTAATGAGGTATCAACCCATTTACTTGTCCATCTTCTTTTGCTCTAGCAATTAAGATGGCTAGCATATCAGCTACCAAAATAAAAAGAATTGGGGACAAAGGATCCCCTTGCCTAAGATCTTTTTGTGTTTGAAAATAATGACCTATGTCATCATTGATCTTGATCCCTACACTTCCTCGACTAACAAACTGGTTTATCCATTGACACCACAAAGGGTCAAAACCTTTCATTATCATCACTTGTTGTAAAAAAGGCCATTGCACTTTATCATATGCCTTTTCGAAATTAATTTTTAGTAAAACTCCATCCATTTTCTTCCTATGAAGTTAATGGATAGTTTCATGCAGAATAAGCACTCCTTCGAGAATATGTCTACCCGGCATAAATGTCGTTTGAGTTGGTCTGATTACTTTTTGAACTACCTCGGTAATCCTATTGGTCCCAACTTTAGTAAAAAAATTAAAACTAACATTTAACAGACATATAGGTGTCTGTATTGTTGAATTTGTATCGCGTTTTCTTTCTTCGGGAGGAGAATAATAGTCCCATAATTTAAATGAAAGAGTGGCAAGTCCCCCTGATAGAACTTAACAAACATGCATGTTAAATTTTTTTAAGAACCTCCCAAAAGCGCTGATAGAACTCTGTCGGCAACCCATCTGGTCCAGGCGCCTTGTTTTTTTTCCATTTTCATAATAGCCTCCCATACTTCCTTCTCTGTGAAGTCAGCAGTGAGGATAGTATTTTCTTCCTTAGAGATTTGAGGAATGTCTTCAATTTGATTTTCTACTAAAGAAAAATTATTGCTGGCCTGTGCCCCAAATAATATTTTGTAGAAATCAGAAACATAATTTTTTATATTCTCTTGGCCGATTATTGTTCCTTCATCTTGTTCAAGTTGAAAGATCTTCTTTCTTCTGTGTTTTCCGTTAGCAATTAGATGAAAATATTTTGTGTTGTTACCACTCTCTTGATTATGTTTTACTTTGGCACGCTGAGCCCACTTGGTCTCTTCATCACGCCTCAGTTTAGCAATATTTTCATTCGCCATCCTCAAGGCTTCCCTATCGGCGTCATCTAATGTAGTGGTTTCATCTTTCAAGTCTAAACTATCAATGATACACAAAAGCCTATCCCTTTCACTCTTGTAGATAGAACTCTGATTTCTCGCCCAACCTTTTAGAAAATCCCGAATATGTCTTATCTTGTTTTGCCAGATTTCTATAGGGTTTCTACCTTTATTACATGATCCCCATTCTTTCGCTACCATTTCAAAAAAAACCTTCTTGTTTAAGCCAGGATAGCTCGAAAGAGAAAAAAAATTATTGCCTAGGTTTGCTTGTTCACCAAAGTCAATCAAAAGAGGCGTGTGATCCGATCCTGCTCTTGGTAGCGCTCTCACATTGGCCAAAGGGAATTTCTCCTCCCATGAAACACTTGCGAGTATTCTATCCAACTTCTCATAAGATGGGACTTCTTTTCTATTAGCCCATGTGAATTGTCTTCCCGAGAGAGCTAACTCTCTGAGGTCTAGACTCTCGATAATTGAGTTAAAAATAAAAGGCCACCTTGCATTAAAATTATCATTATTTTTCTCATCTTGGCGTCTAATTATATTAAAACCCCTCCCACTAACAAGGGTAAATGCTCATCCTCGCATATGCGAACCAGCTCTGCCAAGAACTCACCTTTCTGGGCATCTTGAGCTGCCCCATATACGGCGAGACCATTCAAAACTATCAGCCTTTGTAGTTAGGTGAAATTTGACACACCGTTCTCCATTGACAATATTATTAATATAAAGAGTTTCTAAGTTTATCCCAACTAAAATGCCCCCGACCTTCCTTGTGGTGGCAAGCAACACCAAACGTAATCTAAACCTCCTCAAAGATTCTTAAGAAAAAGGCACCGAAAATTTTTCAAGCACAGCAAAGAAATCTAATTTATTCTCTCTAATTGTTTCATGCACTACTTTATGTTTTGCTTGGTCACCGAACCCATCACTATTCCAAAAACTTCCTTTCATTTCAATTTGGTTTTGTTGCTTAATCTTACACTACGACGGGTCGCTGTACCCTGTGCGTTCCTTCTTGTATAAACCTTCTTAATTTTTTCAACAGGAAGATGTAGGTCCTTTTGACCAACGGAGCCTTGTTGCTCTTCTTCCTCAAGGTCCACACTAAGTTCCTGAGCTTTATCAATGACCATACTACTAGTTGATTCTATAGAATTTTTAACCATCTCTTCATTCTTTTTAAGCATGATTAAAGTCCTATTCAAATCTACGCTCTTAATTGAATTAATAGAAGAAGAAATTTGACTAGGAGACGCATCCAAAGAAACACCCAGCTTCTCAGCTCTAGAAACTACCGTTTCATTAGAAATAGAAGAAATGGAAAATTTTGAAATAGTGTTGTTACCTGCAGCGAATGCTTGATCACGTGTTTGCGCCAACTTCCGAACTCTCTCTAGTTGGGTAGCATCTGCGTTTGATTGTGATCCTATCAATCACTTGATCGAATATTCTTTAACGGGATCCCCCCAAAAGCAACAACATCAGCCTGCGAGTATCGACCACCAAGGAAGACTCATGTACCCTGATCATTGTACGTACATGCCGCAGCACCAGCCAGAGCATTCTCTTTTGGAGTGCATGGTGTTTTGGCTGGAATTTTGGGAGAATGGATGACAGGCATAGTTATCTTGTTGGCTTCCTGTCTTTGATGACTGATCGGAGAGAGTGCTCCTGAAACCCTGTGTGGGCTAGCTGCAGCATCAGCAGTATCCTTCATCAGGACGTCCGTCTCTTTGACAGATGACACAACGTGCGCTGCCGCGGCAGTATAACCATTTGACAGTTGCAACTTGGCAACAGAGAAAGGAACGGCAGCATCTGAAACTTGTTCCGCGGCAGGGACAGTGACCTCCACAGCAGCAGAAAACTGAGCCGCATTAGTCATAATACGCGGCTTTTGTGTCTTCGCATATGTCTCGGCTGATATGCTATGAACTGTACCAGTGCGTGCATCACGAGCTAGTGCCGAAAGATTACACATCAGTGGTAGACCCTCTTCTTTCTCCACTCTAACCCCCCATGAGCTTTTAGCCATCAAAGATGAGATTTTGCTCTCATAAAAAGAACCAAAGTGATTTGTTGTTTACCACCTTGAAAATTATTTCCCTGAACTCTCGGTTGTTTAGACAAAGTAGATGATCCTTGCTGATCAGCACTTGTATTATCAGGATCTTTGTTTTGTTCCTCGCTTTGACGCTTCCCATCAACATCCGGGTTTGCATCATGCATCAAAACGTCATCCTCCTTCTTCTCCTCTGGCATTTCCCCCTCTATCTCGAAAGTAATTCCAAACCCTTCGCCATCATAAGTATGATCAGTACCAGCTGGTATATGCGCAATCCTTGTCACTTGTACGTACATCCTCACCACATTGTGTTCTCTTGTATAGACCATGTCCACTTCTTTTGCTTTTCCAATCAAAGAACCAACTGCAAATAGCGCTAGATAGTCACATCGTAGCTTCTTCGGGCAACCTGAAACAAGGATCCATGTTTCCTCTAACATGTACTTGTCTACAGGTGCAGCTGGCCACTCTTCAAACTTAAGGTTCAGAGTACCATCTTCAGTAGGGACGTTTATAATTTTTCTGAGCCTAGAGAGATCAGCCTTGGAAGGAAACGTAGCCCGGAAACAATTGTCCCCTGCGGGAATGAGCACCCACGAACAATCCAATCAAGTTCCTTTATTACTTCTTGTGCTGTCAAAAAAAAACCTCTACAGTAATCCTTCCTTCTTTACCATTGTCATGCTTAAATTTAATCTCATCAGATGTCGGAACTTCATGAAATAAAAGCTCAGCGCGACATAACCCATATGTAATTGCAGTCGGTTTTGGCATCGAGTGCAAGGGACAATCCTTCTTATCATGTGTGGCTTTCTCACAAAATATACACAGGACTGCGGTGCATTCAGTTGCAAAATGCCCAGTTTGTTCACATCTAAAACAAACAATGGCCTCTGCCTTTTTCACGACTTTTGTTCCAGCTCCAATTGCCCTTGTATTCACTACCATAGCCCCTCCCGTACCACCTTGTGGTTGCTGTAAATTGATAGATTGTGAGGTTACGGGCAAAGCTTGCCTCCTCAAACCGGCAGCAGAATTCTGGTTTTCAGTAGCAGCTGCGCTACTCTCATTGACCGTTGGCTCAACTGCCTGAGGATTGCGACCACCCAAGTTTCTATTGTAACGACCGCGATAACCTCCTCTTATTCCATTCTGATTGCGATTGCTATTGAACTGGGGATGATAGGGACGCCTATATCCATCCCCACGATTACCTTGATTGTAACCTTGTCCACCCTCAAAGTATCCTTCATCAAAGGTGCCAAAATCCCCACGAAAACCTTGTTCATTGAAACCTTGCTGCTCCTCTCTCCACCCATTGTTGTTCTGTGTAAAACCCTGACCTGAACTTGACCCAAACTCAAACCTCGTTGTAGTATCATTGCGGAAATTCTGAGGAGGGAAACCCTGTGCTTCCCGACTTACAAAATTTCCAGCACCTCGGCCTGTACCGTCACCGGTGCGACCCCCATAGCCACCAGGGTGCTGGGACTGGTATCTTGCAGGTGGCATCTGGCCACTGTTGTTGTTGCCGATTGGCCCCTGTGGCGGCTGAAAGCGATCCTCTCACCCGCCATGTCCCCGTCGCCGCCAGGGGTGGACGATGACGGCGTGGGAGAAACTCGTGAAAATACACAGGGAAGCCCTAGGTGCAGCCGCATAGGCCTGACAGTATTATGTGATGTCACAGATGCTCCTATCACAAAGCCCTCTTGGCCTGATAGGTGTGCTAGGCTCATATTCGTGTTTGAAAGGGCCTTATGCCCACACGGCCCATTTGTTTGAAAAATTTCAGATCGAGATCTGCCATTGCCTATGCAACGATGTTCTGCAGATGTCGACAATGGTCGCCGGCGGCAGAAACTGCTCACAAACCGTGGTTGAGCCTGAGATCGACGATCAACAGCTTTGTTCTTCTTTCTCTGAACCTGAATCCATTCACTTGCATTAAAACATTCAAGAATGAATGACGATGGTAAGATCGCTGGAAGCTTGATCTTTTTGATCTCCGATGGACTACCACGGGCACCAAACTTGGGACTTAGAGCAAGTCCAGCAGTTCCCCGATACCCTCCCCGATAGCGTTTTTAGGGGGAAAAAAGCAAAAACATCGTTCCAGCAGTTCCCCGATACCTTCCCCGAAAAATCGGCGTCCCCTACCCAACCCCTCCTTCTCCCCTACAGATCGGGGCGGCAGAGGCTTCCCCTATCCTTCGACTCGAGCAACCGCTGGCCCGTGAAGAATCCTCCCGCCACGAACTCGACCACTGGTACGTCTCCTCTTCTCTGTTTCTTCCTTTCTTTCCTCTCCAAATCGAGCGCCGATTCGAGGTCAAAATCGAGATGGGAGGTTGATTTCCAACCCCAAATCGAGTTGTAGATTGATTTCCTTCCCAAATCGAGCTTCAGATTCTAGGAAGGGGAAGAGGAGAAGGGATGGGATGGGATGTGTGTGGGCGCTGGGCTTGGCGATAGGCAGGGCGACGGGAGGGTCTCTCGGGCGCGGGGCACTCGGGCGCGGGGCACTGGATGGCAGGGGCTCGCAGGCGCGCGACACGGGAGGGGAACGCAGGCGCGCAGTGTGATGGCGGAGCGGGCTGCGCTATGTGAGCGATTGGCGGCGCTGGGCATAGCACGTTCGTATATATCTCCACTTCTGACTTGCGTGGAGGAGCTGCTTAGTGTATGCGATGGATGATGGATCATGTACATATATATCTCCACTTCTGACTTGCCATCTGCTAGCTAGCCTCCACATCTTGACTCCAATTATAGATATCGATATGATGCCAGGTCAAATATCGCTTGTTGTGCTGCTGTTTGTCTCAAAAAATCAGAGATTTCTTTGTTTTTGTTTCAGATTTCAGAGATTTCTTTATTTTTGTTTCAGAAATTTGTTGTGTAGGCTTGTTGTGCTTCTGTTTGTTTCAGAAATTTAAGATTGCTTTGTTTTTTTAGATTTCAGCAATGGACAGTTATACCAATCTTTTGAATGGTGATGCCGGATTGAATGATTTGTGGCCTGAAGGGCATGGGGAACAACACATCAATCTTGAAGGTTATGAAGAACAACACATTGATCTCGAAGATTGTCAAGAAGCTACCCCTCCTGTAAAAGCAAGCGGTAAAAAAGCAAGGGTTTCGAAAGGTAGCACTCTGAAATCAAGTGCTTCGAAGAGGCAAAAAATTTTTAGCAAGGCCGAAGACTTGACTTTGTGTGATGCATACCTCGAGATAACTCAAGATCCCATCATAGGAGTCGACCAATCTCGTGATTGTTATTGGAAAAGAATAAATGCTTACTTCCATGCCAACAAGACTGAAGACTTGGATAGAACACAAGGTTCTCTTCAACATCGTTGGGCCGTTATTCAAGAACAAGTGAATAAGTTTTCTGCATGTTATGATCAGGTTCTGAATAGAAACCAAAGTGGGATGACACATGACAATAAGGTAACACATATGCTTGTACTAATGCTTATGTATCGGTGCATATGTTCATATGTTTGTTGTACTAATGCTTATGTATCACTGCAGCTATCTCAAGCACTTGCTAAGTATGCTAGTGATGTCAATAAATCATTTGGATTGATGCATTGCTTTGAGAAGTTGAAAGACACCGAGAAGTGGAAATCTCGGCCGAAACTGAAAAAACAGAAGATATCCTCCCTTGATACTCCAGGTTCGTCATCTGCTAGTGTGTTCGAGGATGAAGCTACATCTCCCTCCAAAGATGTGCCCACGAAAAGGCCAATTGTTGTCAAGCGGGCTAAAGAAGCACTACGACGAGGTAATAATTCTTCCAATAGTACTTCCATGGATTCATTTGGTGAGATCTTGGAGACTAGGGAGTCAAAGAGACAAGAGAGATTTGAGCTCATGATTGCAATGGACAAGCAGAGAGAAGAAGAAAGGTTGGCAGAAAAAAAAGGTAAACTTGCAATAAAGGAAAAAAAGATTGCATTAGAAGAATAAAAGATACAAATCATGAGAATGGCAGAAGAACGCATGACGGCGGCGGAAGATAGCAGAATAATGAGCATGGACTTTAGTGGCATGGGGGAGGAAGAACAAGAATTCTACAAAATAAGGAAGAGCCAGATCATGAAACGGCATCGCAACTTGTTGTAATATGTGCTCAGTATTATATTCCCACCATTTGGATTTGAAACTACGTATTGTAATATGTAGTCACTATTATCTTCCCACCATTTGGATTTGAAACTACCTATTGTAATATGTACTCAATATTGAACCTGTAGTTTAAAATCATTATTGGCATTACGTAGAAAATGATGATACATGCATCGCTTACATAATCTAAACCTTACATAGGCTACATTATTACTACCACAAATTGAAGCTACATCTGTCCACGGAGCTGCCATAGATGCTCAACTAGATCAACTTGACGCTGACAATGAACTTGTTTGTTTCGAATTTCAGTGTGAGCTTCAAGAAATTGAGTCAATGTAGCTGCCTCTTGGTGAGAAGGTGTCACTAGTTCTCCCATATTCTCAAAGCGATAGTCTACATGGATTCCACGCTCATCTTCTACTATCATGTTATGCAGGATGATACAAGCTGTCATGACTTGTCCGAGTGTCTCTAAATCCCAATACCTTGCTGGTCCACGTACAATAGCAAAACGAGCTTGCAGAACTCCAAAGGCTCGTTCAATATCCTTTCGACATGCTTCTTGACATCGAGCGAAATTTTTGTTCTTTTCAGTTGTTGGATTAGAAATTGTCTTCACGAATGTTGCCCATTGCGGATATATACCATCTGCAAGGTAATAACCCATGTTGTAGTTGTGGCCATTGATGGTATAGTTCACTTCTGGAGCATGCCCTTCAGCTAAATTTGCAAACACAGGTGAACGATGAAGAACATTTATATCATTATGAGATCCTGGTAAACCGAAGAATGAATGCCATATCCAAAGATCTGGTGAAGCAACAGCTTCAAGAATGATTGTGGGTACACGATTATGCCCAACAAAAAAACCTTTGTGTGCATTCGGGCAATTTTTCCACTGCCAATGCATGCAGTCGATGCTTCCAAGCATACCAGGAAACCCCCTTTGCTCTCCAATTGCAAGTAATCTAGCAGTATCTTCAGCATTTGGAGATCTCAAGTACAGATCACCAAACACATCGATCACGGCACGCACAAATCTTCTAAGGTTTTCTAAAGCGGTGGATTTTGCTAGCCGACAATACTCATCGGTAAGATCAGCTGATATCCCGTAAGCTAGAATTCTGAATGCTGAGGTCAACTTTTGATATGGATGTAAACCAGGAACACCAGCACAATTTCTTCTCATGAAAAAATAACTATCATGTGCCTCTAGAGCTGTTGCTATTCTCAGAAAAAGAGGACGATGCATTCTAAACCTGTGATGAAAAACTTAAATGAGACATGAAGGGCGACTAGTATGCTCAATATTAAAAATTACATCGGTTACATACCTTCTGCGAAACATCCTTGTGTTGAAGGTACAATTCTCTGCAAAATAATCCTTGTGGAGACACTGAAAGCGTTCCGCAAATTCACGCTGAAGTGACTGACGTCCGGGAAGTGAACCTCGATGGCATGGAGCATCTAACCGCGCATGTTCTTCCTAGGTTAATACCGCAACCATCATGAGTTCCTCGTCTTCGGACGAGGAGTCTTCGCAAAACTGTCGTGCCAAGCTTTTGCGGTGACTCATTTCGTGTTCGAGATATGCAAGAGAGATGGTGAAAGGGAAGTAGAGGAGGAGGCAGAATCAAGAATGTTGTGAGAGATATGAGAGATGGTAAGTATATATAGATCTGAAAACTAGCCGTTGGAAATCGAGCCGTTAAAAAACTAGCCGTTAAAAAATAGCCGTTGGGTTTCAAATGGTAGTTATAGAAAAATCTTAAAATATAGAATAAGGGAGATGTTTTAGGGGAACTGCTGGAGTTGGAAAACTTTTAGGGAAGAATAATTTTAGGGGAGTCTAAAATTTTAAGATATAGGGGACATATTTTAGGGGAACTGCTGGACTTGCTCTTACCTCCGTAGACGACAGCATCAGATCCCGCGCAGCCAATCTTTGTTTATTCCGTTTCTCAATTCTTCTGGTCGCCCTAGATGGAGAAGATTGACGGATGTCCTCCCCATCGGAAGACAACCACCGTGGTGACCATCCTGGCCATGGTGACGCCTGCTCCGGCGAGCTCTCGTCATCCTCATCTAAGGAGATTGCCCAAAACTTACCGCCGTTGAAAGGTACAGAGTCCACCATGGCATCGCCCCTGGGAGAGTCCTCGTTAGGTGAGCCCCTGGAAGAGCCCCCAGTTCCTTTTCTACTATTAAGTGGTTATGAACATGTAGTAAGATGTCGTTAGATAATTTAAGAAAATCAAAACAGTTATTACCATTCTTCCTGTAAGATGTTCCTCCTGGACTCAAAATGGGTTCTTTTTTAGATACAAGAGCGATGCCAGCAAGAACACAACATATATCGATTTAAGTAAGATCAGCCAGGAAGAGAACAGCAAAATCAATATCTTACCTTGATGGCGTTTTATTTTCCCCCATCTGCTCCTTTAGTGCAAGAGTTCCAAAGATCAAAATTCCAGTTGACACAAGCATTTCAACATTATTCTTTAGTTGCTTCTAATTAAATACTGTATACTGATGTGGTCCACATGAAGTACCGAGGTTGAACAAAACTGGAGATTTAAGAGGTCAGATTTTCCTCTGTACTATTGTATTATATTTCTGAAATTTGGTCACCGTGCAAAAAAAAATTACTGTCTTACTCTTCTTAGTAATATTAGAATGACAAAAATGTGAAGACAGAACAAATCGTAGCCGGTTGTGGAAGCAAAGAGTTAGTTAGAGAGCTGAGGTCTAGACAAGGGTTTAATCTTGCAACATCTCGGTGAAACTCATCCAAAGGATAGAAGCCAATACGAAGATTGTTGATCAAGAAGCTCAGGGTATCTTAGAAGTTCTCAACAAGAGATGACCAAAGTGTGGAACAATAGATGGCTCAGTGTTGAAACCTAGATGGCAAGAGTAGTGAACTAGAAGTTAGTAACATGCACCATCTACAAGGTACCCCTTCAAATTTCAACACCAAAAATATGCAATTTTGTTTTGATATGCAGTGATTATTACTAAAAAGCCAAGGTAGACGCTTGACAAGGCTGGTGTGTATTTGCTAAAGCCTACTTTTTCTCATGGGCAGCTTTACATTGCCATCTCAAGGGCAACATCAAGAGAAGGTCTAAAGATACTTGCGTTTGATGAAACTGGTGTACTAGCTATAGAAACAAGAAACATAGTGTATCAACAAGTGCTTGATCGTCTTTAGAGGTATCGTTTCTATGTATAACTATCTACGGTCGCACCGTCGATTTATATTCTGTTGTCCATTCAGTAGATTAATATGTTCTTTCATTCTTTTGTTTTTTGGCATCTGCTTCATATGAACAAGGTCAGCAGACGGAGTGTATTTTGCTTAAATGGTGATATGGGTTTGTTTGTACTATTTAAAGCAACAATTCTCCTTGGTCTGTATAGAATTACAGGAACAAGATCATCCTCAAGCATCAAATCTCAGGTTTGTGCAAATGCCAGCTACAGACATTTAGTGTTGAAACTACCTAGAGGTTCTACGTTTCTAGACATCCTACACGAACTGCTGCACTTCGAGGCGCAACTAGCTCAGTTTAGATCACACTGCATAAGTGTTATATGTACTTTTCACTAGCAGATACTTCCACATTATACTAATAATCAGTAATTTGTTCTCTGTACTTCATGCTGCACTGTATCCCTGTATCAAGTAATTATACTGAATACCACACTTCGGCTCCTCAATCAGTTCGTCCAGTAATAAGACGTAGTCTTAGTGCAGTTGATTTCCAATTCCTGTTTATTCATGAGCATGCATAGAACGAAAAAAGCAACATACCAGGCACCGAAAGATCAGCTCCCAGCTTCAGTGAGTGCTCCATCGTTTCCCTCAATTTGCCCCCTAGCACTTTGTTCAGCACCGCCTACCGTCGCTGACCTATTCCTCTTCATCCAGGAGCTCATCCACTAGGTCGACGACACCCAACTACCGAATTTTGGATGTCAGCAAGGCTCCATCTCTCTAGGAGAACCAGCTTGAGTGGTTGCTCCCATCGTTTCCCCCGGCCCCCATGGCTCTGTCCGCCACCCCGGACTTCACCAGCTCATCGAGCAGGTCGACGATGCCCAAGTGCCGAATCTCGGTCGACGTCAACGAGCTAGAACTCCTCTTCCTCCTCTCTGTGGCACAACCTTTCTGTTCATTCCTTATGGGTCTTTGTTGCTTTGGTGACATTGTTTGGTGCGGTGGTGCCTGGTGGTGACCGCCTGCTCTTTTGTCACTTCTTTTCTTATTATCGTTTAGCCGCTCACAGTTTCAGAAAAACTAGTACTCCCTCCTCGATCCATAATAAATGTCGTCCACTTAATACTATAAAATTTGTAACCGTATATATATTCATATTTACAACCGTATAAACATCATTTTTTAAGCAATACACATTTAAAAAGAATGACATAGGTCACATAACGGGCGTGGAGTCGTGTTTTCCTTGCACTCTCAGTGGGCACCGATAGATATAAATCAGTTAAGCCACAAGTGAACCTATTGGAGGTGTCAGTAGGTAATTAGCTAAGTATTCATGATTAGTAGTTCGCTTATTTCATTTCTTTTCTTTTACAAAGGAAAATCTTGCTATTTTTTTGTTGTTGCTCACAAGGCGCATGCTTCCTCTGTGGTGCTTTGTTCATTTAAAAGGATCCTATTCTAGAAATTTATTTATTATTACCGTTCTAACTACTTACTTCTCAAGTCCCAAAATGGATAACCTGATAAATTTGTCAGGGTCAATAGAAAATTAATCAAAGCTACAAAAGTGTTCATGCAACTCCTCTTGTGAGTTGTGATCTGTATATATGTTATCCATTTATAATTGAACCTATTTATGAATGTCTTTCTATGGGCAAAACACCTACAATTCTACCATGCAGCACACTTTATGCCAGAACGGAATGCAAGCGGCGCGGCGAAGCGCGCCTCTTTATCTAGTATTGTAAGCACATAAATTGTTTGCAGTGGTGACCCTTCGTCAGCAGAGAAAGTGTTTACATAATTTACGGTAGAGAGGAAGCAAGGATTATTGAACTTTCTTTATTACCATGATTTTGTTAATATGCTAAATCTTCTCCATTCATAACTAATTTATTATCTTCTTTGAAGCTACTATTTTTCTTGCACTGTTAATTTTATGAAGCTACTACATATTCCCTTGTACCAAAATTCTTTGTCCATAATTTGTACTGAATAAACTTAGGTTTCTTGTACTCCCTCCGTCTCAAAATAGATCTCACGAACATGTCAAAAATTGGATGAATCTAGACACTATTTAGTATATAGATTCATCCAAATTTTGACAAACCTGTGACATCTATTTTGAGATTGAGGGAGTACTAAAATTTACCTTGTTGCTAAAATTTCATAGGAAAGAGTAGCTCGAGGGAGCAAAAAGAACAAGGAAAATGATCTAGAAAATAGAATTTATCGTGATAATTAAGCTGCAAGCTTCGGTCAAATCCTAATTAAGTGAGATACTGGTTGCCTATTTTTCAAACTATGTGGTTGGATGTAAAATAGGTTAGAGCGGTCGATGCTTATTGCTTCTGTTTTCTAATTGATATTTTGTTAGAAGAATTGTGTTGAAGTATAGTCTACGTGAGATCTTGGTTGCCATCCATCTACACGGTATTTAAATTTTTACAAATTATTTTTTCTGAAAATATAATAGACTGTTGCGTTTTATTTTATTGGGTAGGTAAAAAAGGTTCGGTTACATCAGTGTCATGAGAGCAGAAACGAGAAACTAAAACACGACTCAATGTACATCCCAAGGTTGTCGGGAGCAACAAACGCAACCCTTTCGCTCTGGCCCTAGCCCAAAGCGTGACCTCCACCCTAATGCTGGCCAATAGGAGATGTCGTGAAGGCCGGACATGGTCGAAGACGCAGCTGTTCCGTTGCTTCTAGATTATCCATGGAGTGAGTAGGGTGATTGTTGCAAACCCCATGCGCATGGGCTTGGGCAGCGTCTGGTGCACCGCATGCCACCAATCGAACAGGAAGTGCCCGTCGTGTGGTGGCACACAGGCAGCCTAAGCCATGAGAGCGTGTCGTGTCAGATCTATCGCGAGAAGGAGCACTCCGTGAACAGATGGTGCATAGACTCGGGCAGCTGGTCGCAAAGCATGCATCTGGCATGGTGCTGCGGGCCGTGGTGCTCAAGTCTAACAGCTATACAGCTGCAGTTTTGTGCTGTGAGCCAATGAAAGAACCTGACGCGCGGTGGGGCCCAGGTCTTCTAGATTAACCTCCAGCACTGGGACAGGAGAGCTCCATGGAACATGGCCTCGTAGCAGGATTTGGCCGTGTATGTGCCGTCTGCGGTCCATCTCCAGATTAGGCAATCAGGCTCCTGGGTGGGCGCCATGTCGCACACCAATTGCCAGAGGCAGAGGTATTGGCCGATCTCGTGGATGCCGACCGTGTCATGGATGTCTCTGGCCCAGACGTTGGTGTTGAGCTCCTCGGCGACGGTTCTGGCTTTCCGACGCTTCTTGGGGATGCAAGCGTAGAGATGGGGCACGATCTCGCTGATGGCACGACCGTCGATCTAGCGGTCCTCCCAAAAGAGGGCTCTCTGGCCGTTGCCGACTTGCATGGTGGTGGAGGCAAAGAACATGGCGCGTTCGGCGGGGGAGGGTTGCAGCTTCAGCCCCGCCCATGCACGGCTGTCGTCGGTGCGGGAGTACAAGAGCCACCTAAGCGTGAGCGAGATGCCTGTATTTTCTAGGTCGCAAACGCCAAGACCGCCCAGCGAGAGCGGCCGACACACATGGTTCCAGTTGACATGGCAGCTCCCACCGTTTGCCTCTTTGCGCCCCTCCTATAGGAAGCCACGCTTAATCTTCTGAAGTTATCTGATGATGGACTTGGGTGGATCAAGTACGAGGAGTTGGTGGAGGGGGATAGCGCTTAGCAAAGCCTTTAGGTAGGTAAGGCGTCCAGCTTTGTTCATGAGCTTCGCTTTCCATGTGGGCAGGCTGGCAGCGACCTTCTCCACAAGCGCTTGCAGCTGCGCAGATGGGGCGGCGGATGGTTAGGGGGATACCCAGGTATGTCAGGGGTAGCTCCACAACGGGGCAGCCAAGGAGCTCAACGGATGGCAGTGTCGTGTCAGGGTCACAATTAAGCAGGGAGGCGGAGCTCTTGGAGAAGTTGACCCACAGGCCAGACGCATCGCTGAACAACCGCAGGATCTCCTTGATGGCGGTTGTCTCAGCCTCCATGGGGCGACAGAATAGAATGACGTCGTCGGCGTAGAGATAGCAAGTAGGGATCTGGCAGCTAGGATTGAGCGGCTGCAAGATGCCGGTGTCGACTGTGTACTAGATGAGGCGGCTCAGCGTGTCCACTGCGAGCACAAAAAACTGCGGCGAGAGAGGGTCGCCCTGTCGCAGCCCGTGGCGGTGCCAGATCGGTGGGCCTAGGTCGCCGTTGATGAGCACCCTGGTGTTGGCCATAGAGAGTAGGATCATCAGCCAGTCGATCAAACAGTCACTAAATTCGTAGCCGGAGCACCTCGAACAGGAAGGCCCATGAGAGAGTGTCAAATGCGCGCGCGAGGTTGAGTTTAAGGAGGATTCACGGCATGCACGGCTGGTGAAGCGATCTGGCTGATTGCTTCACCAGGATGTAGTTGTCATGGAGGCTCCTTCCGGGTATGAAAGCATTTTGGTTCTTGCTCACAAGCCGGTCGAGTTTAGTGGCGAGGCGCAGCGATAGCAACTTTGCAAAGTCATTAGCAATCAGGTGTATCAGGCTTATGGGCCGGTAATCATGCAGAGCCTCGGCGTCGGCACGCTTCGGCAGAAGTGTGAGTAGTGCCTGGTTAAGGCGGTGGAAACCATGGCATCGTAGCTCAAATAGCTGCTAAAAATGTCAATCATGTCCTGCTTGACCGTTTGATAGCTATGAGATTCGACACATTTTTTATTGTTTTATTGATGGTTTTTGCCTCGATTTGATGGTTTTCTAGCATTACCTAATGATAATACTTTGGTAGCAAATAAAACTTGGTTTTTAATGTGTGTTTTAGGTTCTGAACATCAACAGAAGGTTTTAACAACAGAAACACAATATTCAGATAAAAACAAGCAAGTCTCTTTTTGCAAGCAAACGAGGAAGGCGTCCAGTAGCTTTAACGAGCAACTATACGGCGGGAATATTTTCTCCCGCCGTATAGTTGCCACCGCCTTCGTCTTGTCAAAAGGGACAACTTTCATGAAGAGGCCGAGGACAAAAAGATAACACAGCAGCCGTCGTTCCATCCAAAAGGGAGAAAGAAGAGATCCGGAGAAGGGGAAGACGTTCTTCATCTCGCTCCACGATCTTCGATCTCCTAGCCACCACACCCCCATAGCCATTAGTTATACTTGAGAGAGAGAGATCCACCTTGCAAGATTAGGGTTTGAGATTGTTTCTTCCTATCTTGAATTGTGTTGGATTTATTCACTATTGTTATTGTGGATCCCCAGGGTAATATTAAGAAGAACTCCCTTTATTTAATTATATCGATGATTCTTTCTTCTCTCATGTGTGAGTAAGTTCCCTTGGGCGTGGGAGATGTAAGGGATTGGTGAGATGTGATGTGCCTATGTATTTTCCATTAGTTTGTGATTGATTTTAAGTGCTATATTATGTGTGCTTGACTATCTGTGGGATGCTTAATGCTTAGTGTCTAATTAAGGGACCATACAAGATGATACCTTGTTATACATAGATAAGATCTTGTTTGCTAGCAGACCGGCGACCCCCAATGACACGGGGATATCAATGGAAAACTAGTTGAACTCGAGGAGAACGAGGAGCCACTATACCTATTGCATTAGTCCGATCCAAAGAGCTTAATTGCTAAGCAACCTGAAAGATCTTAATCGTCTAGTGACTGACCATAGTTTTGGTAACAGACTAGTAGGATTATTGAAGTTGGGATGAAATCTACCAAGAGGAGTTCCGGATAATTATGGGTTGCTCGCCTACACATATATTTATAAGATTATAATTGTTACATTTATCACTCATCCACCTGGCAGATTCACTATCACCATGAACTATATATCCCCATGCCTATTTTGTCATCTATAGAAAACAACAAACAAATCGTTCTTTACTTTTATGCTTTTTATTTCTGAATTTTACATTTTAGTTTTATTTAAATACATTCAGTTTAATCCAAAACTTTATTCTTATTTCAACACTTGTAGTCAATTCACTCGAAGACCTGTGACAACTTTGAGTACGACAGAGACTTTACCCATAAACACTTACCTTTGGGCTCCATGTGGGACTGATATCTTAACTTCGAAACTAGCTACAAACCATTTGTGCACTTGTAGTCATCAAGCTATTTTATGGCGCTGTTGTCAGGGGCTAAGCGCTAAGTTTTTGTCTTTTTGACATTTCAGGTGTTACTACTACAAAATGGTCTCCCTAGGAGACAAAGGGTCTACACGCTCTAGTAGGACCTATCTACCATATTATTTTGATCGCGTACCTATTCAAAGACGTGAAGAAATTATTGGAAAACTTTTGAGATCAAATAGAGTTGAAGTTGAAAACCTGAGGGAATTCATGGAAATCATGTCCATTCACAGGACAACTCCCAAGAAACTTGAGAAAACTCTCAGAGAATACAGTGCTCTAAATTCTGCTTTTCTTAAAAAAACAATAGAATTTCCTAATCCTGGAGTTACACAATATCAATTTGAAGGTGAAATTATTAAAATTTTGCAGGAAAATATTTCAGTGGAAGGGAAGATGAAGACCCAGGAAGACATCTTAGAGAGTTTGACGATGTGATAACATCACTTGGACCAAAATGTTTGCCAAGAGACTTCTCTCGTCTAAAACTATTTCATTGGTCTATTAAAGGTAAGGCTCTAGACTGGTTATATTCTCTCCCTCGTCATTACATTAAATGTTGGGAAAACTATATTGTTAAATTCATAAACAGGTTTAATCCTTTTAAAAAGGTAACTGAAATTAGAAAGAATATAGGCAACTTCAGTCAGAACGTGGGAGAAAATTACCCACAAGCTTGGGATAGATTTTTTGGAATGATAAATAGTATTCCTAATCATGGCTATTCTGAATCAATTGTTTGCCACTTATTTGACCATGGTCTTAATACACAATGCGGAGAATTAATTGATTTATCAGAAGGAGGATCGATAAATACTTTAACTACTAAAGCTTTTTTGGAATTGATGTCCACTAGGGCTAAGAATGATTCTCTTTATAATCCCGATTTTGGTACTAAGCTGGAAAAAAGGGATACTTCGTATAACTCCTGATATTATGCCTGAAGTACGCAAAACAATGAAAGAAAAAGGTATACCTTCTAAACTTGTTAAGGAAAACAAAGCAGATCTGTTATAAGTTTTTAATGAAGAAGATGAAACTAGAAAACTTTTTCAAGAACTAAAACATCGACAAGCAAAATCCCATAATAACCTGCATAAGCAATTTCAAAGACACAAGAAGATTTTGGCAGAACTCACGGAAAATTATGAGGAAATTGGCCAAGAAATAAAATTATTTAACAAGTACCTTAGTATGATTGAAACCCAATGTGAACAAATAGCATCTGGTTATCAAATTTTTCTTCAAGATGATATAAACATTCCTGTTTCTCCTAATGTTGTTACAAGAAGAGGTGCAGTTGTTACAGGACTATTAGGACCACCAGAATATGAAGCTAAAAAAGATCAAAGGGAAAAAGCCTTGCTCAAAGTAAGCCAAGAAGATGACACACCAGTGGATCCTCAATATGAAACTGCTCAAGAAACACAAGACCAAACCTTGGAGGAGCAAAATGATGCACAGGATGACCATTATGACTCTAATGCAGAGACTGTTGATCCAAGAGAAGAAAAAGAGATAAGCAATGAAGATGAAGTTGTTGCAGTAGAAAAGAAGAAAGGCGATAAGAAGCAACAAAAGAAAACAACTAAAGAGCCTGATCCCCCACAAAAGGTAAAAGACAAGAATAAGAAAGGTGAGCAAAAACTTCCATATCCAGATCGCAAAAAGAAAGCACCAGATCAGGTAATCTATGATTCTTTCAAAAAGGCACTTGGTGACCTTACACTAGAAATTCCATTTGCGGATGCAATTAAAGTTCCTACATATTCTAATTTTCTTCGTGATATTCTTAATAAAAGAAAAAAGTAACTGAAACCGTTGCCATGGTGACTAGTTATCCTGCTAATGGGAAGTTATTATCTAAGTCGGGAGATCTCGGAATACCAACCATTTCATGCTCAATTGGCAAAACTGATATTCATAATGCTTTGTGTGATTTAGGTGCAGGAGTTAGTGTAATACCATATTCCCTCTATAAAAGGTTAGGATTAGGGGAGTATTCCCCCACTTCTATCACTTTACAGATGGCTGACAAATCCACTAAACAACACAATCCCACTGATTTTATTATTCTTGAAATGCCAGAGGATGAAAAATTATCTATAATACTTGGAAGGCCTTTCCTTAGCACTGTAGGAGCGTCAGTAGATTGTGCCGAAGAAAAAATAATCTTCAATGTTTATGATGTTGAAATCATCCAGTATTTTCCAAAGAAACTAGAAGCAGGAGAAAGGTATATTCCACCAGCAAAACGAGTTCATGTTGTAAGTGCCCTTGATAAGGGGCAACCCAAGGTAAGAATTCGAGAACGGAGAGGGGGTTGAAATATTTGACCATTCTTAAAATAAAACGCTTAATGGGATTCAACCCATCACATTAATAAAATAAGTTAAATAATAAAATGTTCATCGCATCCCTACAACTTTTTTACAAACATTCTTGCGGAAGCACGCCCGTGAAGGTGCAGCTGTCAAAAAGTAGTAGAAATATTGACTGAATAATCATAGATTTAGTATAGAAAATAAAGTTTGAGTTTTAGATGCAAAAAATAGCTTAATCATATTATCCAGTTAATCTCTGAAAATTTGGGTGAAAAAGCATGTTCCAGGAGTTGTAACGACCAACTATACGGCAGGAATATATATTCCAGTCGTATAGTTATCGACAAAATTCTCAAAAAAGAGGTCTCGGATATAGAAGGTTTAACGACCAACTATACGATGGGACCATTTTGGTCCGGTCGTATAGTTGCACCCATATAGTTGTGATCTGGCATGGAGAAACCCAAAATCTGGACGCAGCGGCAACTATACGGCGGGAGCTACTTATCTCTCCCGTATAGCTCCCGCTGTATAGTTCGGTGCGACCACTTAATCAGTCCGGGACGACTAGGGCTACTCCTCCTCCCCATTATTTCTCTCATATTCTCTCTCCAAACCTCTCAAAACCCACCTAGAACTCTTGATTCTTCACAGATTTCATTCCTTTGAGTTGGGGAATCAACAGAACCGTATGTTTCTCTCCCTATCCATGCTTTATTTTCATAATTCCATGGTTGAAATCCTCACATTGATTTAGTGGATGAACTCAAGCTTGTTTGATTTTCCCTTTTGATTTCTCACGTTAGGATTGAATTTCTCCACATAGAGTCGTTCGTATATCATGTAGAAACTATATGCCTAAGGTTTTATGTTAAAAAAAATAGTGCATCAACATGAACAAGCTTGGTAGAATTTTTCACAAGAGGAAGCGCCAACGTGGCGAGGGCTCGGGGCTCCGGGCTGGGCTCGATAGCAAGTACGACATGGTTTCATCAAAGAAGGTGATGCCCACACGTTGGGCTGATGATGGCTTTCTCACCGTGACAGGGTTGAGGGCGGACTTCGACCTCATGTGTGCAAATGCAGGGTTATCACTCCTTGCCTACGCTAGCCACTACACTTACGTTGAGATCACCTTTGAGTTCCTCGCCTCCTTCTACGATGACTACAAGGATAAAGGTAATGCGTGCACACTGAGCTTCACTATAAACTAGCAGCTTTATCAAATATCTTTCCAACGATTTTGTGAAGCTTTTGGATTCCCTCAAGAAGGGGAATCAACTGTTACAAATTTTTATAGCGTCTCAAGTAGAGAAACTTGAGAGGTTATTTCTGTTAACGGTGGCAGGGACTTCTACCAAAAGAAGATGTCCACCATTCAGAACCCGGCCATCCGCTACTTCGCCTTGTTTCTCGCTAACACTTTGCTGGGAAGAGGAGATACCGGCTCTATGGCCAATGTAGATGGTGGCTGTGAAATATGGCCATGCACACTCACATTTAAACTAGATATTATTTATATATTTGATGAAATATCTCTCTAAATTCTGCCACTAATGCCTAATGATCAAAGGGGTATGCAATCATGTCTTTCCCTATGCAGATAATGACGTTTGATGATGGGAATCACTACATTAAAGTCAAAGATACGAGATTTCCAACAAACCAAAGAAACCTGGAGGGTGAAGTGGAGGCAGTGCCTTTAACGACCAACTATACAGCCGGAATAAAATTCCCGTCATATAGTTCTGGCGGTAGAGTTGGCACCGACATCGCCAGGTCAAATAGAAAAACTTTGGTGAAGGGACACCTATATAAAGAGGCTTCGGGTGAAGAGAAAAACCCTCTTATTTTTGACCTTAACTCTCCCTGGCACCAGAAGCCACCACGCCGGAGGAATAGATCTAGATCTAATATCGAAACCCTTCTCCACCACCATAGCCATATTCCACCACTTGTAATAGTAGATCTCATCTCCAATTGGCGACATTGTAAGACTGTTTGCTATCAATATCATGATTTCTATTACAATGGTTTTGGTTGTTGGTTTCATCTTTGTATGTGAGAAATTCTCTTTTATTCCCTTCTCCACCACCATGCTTCGGCCTAGCCATGTAACTTTTGTACATGTTATTTATCATAGATGGGATCATGTATTAGTTTGTATGACATGATGATTATTGTGCCCTCTCTTGCCTCAATCTAAGGACGTTTCAGGTACCCAAGAACCCAAGGATTGATCTAGGTATAGGGAGTGTGAGTGATGACTGATCTGTAGGTTGGGAACCCTAGTGACAGAAGGGGTAGTATGGCTATATGTGAGGGATTTACTTGGGATTAATGGTGACATCACTATGCATATCATTAGTTCTCTTTCTTCTATGGATGCGATTAGTAGGTTATTGCTATAAGAGGTTGCGGAGGCAATAGCAATTATGGATGCATTGCCCACATATAATTATCCTGCTCTAACAATTCCATGCATACTTTATTATTATCTTTTATTCCCATCAGATGTTTTGCACATCTACTGGTGAAACAGAATGCCCCAGGCCCTCTATCTCTCCATCGTCAACAACAACAAAAGATCGCAAACTCTTGGTCCGGTGAAAACACAAAAGGAATTCTAAAACTCCAAAAGGTCCATTGAAGTAACCTTACTATGCTTTTTGCTTCCCGAGGATTCGATAAACTAGGTCTAATAGGGAAAAAGAACTATACTACATACATAATCCGGATCGATGGTATCAACCCTTTTTCTGGCGCTGTTGCCGTGGAAGCAATAGCTACCCTGGTGAGGTTAGTAGGAATCTTGCTAATTTTAATTCTTGTTCTTAATTTTGATAGTTTGCTTTTAGTCTTTATTTGAAAAACCAAAAAAATAGTTAGTCTATAAATTCTTGTTTTTAATATCATTAGTATTTGTTTAAGAAAATCCAAAAACATAGGAAATATGGATGAAAAGAAGCTTGGAGAGTCTGCAACTCCTAACAATGATTATTTGTGTACTCCTATTCACTGTTCAAAAATCAGCTTAATCAGCAATTAATAGGCCGATTAATCACTACTAGGGACCTAACCGTGTCGATTACCACTAATTGGTTGTGTTAATCGTTTAGCCTGATTAATAGCTCTGACATTCCGATTACTAGGTATGTTCCTGATTAACTACTATACTTGGTCAAAAAAATTGCAAAATTATCAACACATATCGCCCATCCATCTTCTATCCTGCCCCATTGAAGTAGGTTTTGTGAAGCTCTCGCTTGATCCTGTCTCTAGGAGCTCGATTCCCGCCATCACCAGTCAGTTCCTTGTCGTTGTTGACAAGTTCCTCGTAGTTGCCGACAAGACCTCAAATACAAGAGCTGGAGTGCCTTGAGGATCTCATCTGGGGTCTTGACGCTGCCTTTAATAGGGTAGGTGGTTGATCTGTAAGAGGAGTCATACATGTTTTAGGTGCTAATTTTTGTAGGTTTGCACTGATTAACAATCGACAGATTAAATTAGTTAATCATTCAAATTCTGATTAGTCACTACTCCCAAGCCAACCGAGAAGTTAACGATTACTAATTTCATTACCATTGCTCCTATTACACAACCAGTAATTACTGCTAAAGATTGTGAAATTAATCCCCACTATTTAAGTTTGGTTCAACAAAATCAATTTGAAGGCTCTACTGTTGAGGATGCAGGTATGCACTTAAATACTTTCACTCAAATATGTGATATGATGCACATTAAAAATGTTGACCCCGATGCGGTCAAGTTGCACTTATTTTCTTTCTCTATTAGAGGAAGAGCAAAAGAATGGTTGCTATTTTTTCCTAGAAATACTATTGCATCATGGATGGAATGTACTTCTTTATTTATGACTAAATTATTCCCACCTGCAAATACTATGCAACTAAGATCCAATATTACTAGTTTTAGACAGGAAGAGCGTGAGCCACTAGCGCTTGCATGGGAGAGAATGAAAGAATGCATGAGAAACTGTCCCAGCCATGGGATGAAAGATTGGTTAATTCTCCATTTATTTTATAATGCTCTTAATCCTGTATCTAAGTCTATGCTTGATACTGTAGCTGGAGGAACATTTATGGGTAAACAAATTACCGAAGCAAAGCAGCTGCTAGACAATATGCAAGACAACCATGCCCAATGGCATGTGGAAAGATCAAACACAAAGAAGGTGAACTCCGTCACACATCAAGAAAATGAAGAGCTAAATGCTAAATTGGATGAGCTCATATTAGCCGTCAAAGGTAAGGAAACTCAGGTAAGAGCTATCCCAGAACCAAATATAGAAGAAATAGACTTCATAGCTCGTAATGATTATAACCCTGCTTGGAAGAAGAATTATAATCCAAATTTTCAGAAACACTATACTAGTCATGCAGGTAACTCTAGTAATAATATGGCACCAAGTAATGGTAGTCTCCAAGAAACTCTTAAGTCTTATATGGATTCAAAAAATGAGAAAAATAGTATCCTTGTTAAAATAACAGAGAACCATGATGCTATGCTTGGTAAATTATCTAACCAATCTATAAGTTTGAGGAATGATTTTCAGGCCCTCCAAGAAAGAACAAGGATTGTTGAGGCACGGCTAGGTAAGATAACTGAGAGTCAAACTCTCATTCTAGCTAAATTTGCAGGTAAAGCCGAGCCCAATCCGGTTGAAGACCTCAAGATGATAAGAATCCAAAGGGAGGAGCCTGAAGAACTTGATTATAGCAATGCTCCTTCACCAAATTACACAATTGAAGATCTTTTGAAAAGGATCAATATCAAGATTCTGGTAAGTGAAGCAAATGAGGAAGCCATGTATCAACACTTTGTTAATCAGGTAGCAATAAAGGTACATGAGCTTGAGGAAGAATATAAGAAAATTGCTGAAAAATTACCCATTAAGCTTGATGATATATTTGAGCCTATTATTAAGATTAAAATTGGGAATAATGAGATAGCAGCACTTTGTGATTTAGGTGCAAGTCTTTCAACAATTCCAAAAAGTCTTTTTAATAAGTTAAATCTTGGCTCTTTTGAAATCACCGAGTTAAAATTACATCTAGCAGATTCTACCTACATGCAAGCAGTAGGGATTAAAGAGAATACTTTAGTATACATTAAAGGTTGTACTGTTATTATTGATTTTGTTATTGTTGACATACCTAAAGATCCTACTGCTCCTATCATATTAGGTCGTCTATTCTTAAGAACTATTAAGGCTTTGATTAATCTGCATGAAGGGAACATGAAGCTTCAATTGCCTTCGTGGGGTCCTTTTATTATTCATTTTCCCAGGAAGAAGAAAGCCAAGCATGATGAAAAAGAGGCCATCACTTTAAAGGCCAACTATTTTGGAGTGGGTGTTCCACTCATTTGGCCTAAGTGAGCAACATCAAGGTCAAGCTATTGAGCATAAAAGAGCGCTACATGGAAGGCAATCCATGTGAAATAAAGGTTTGAGTAAAGTTTTTTTAGTTTTATTTTAAGTTCCATGTTGAATAAAGAGTGCTAAAAAACTCCAATTGAGAAGGAGATTCAGTGGTACTAAAATTCTTGTTTTATACATGCTAATGTTGGTCGACAATTTAGTCTGTCATTTTTCTGTCAAATTATGGTGTTTCGCTAAGTTTCAGTCTAAAAAGTAAATCTTGGAGAAATAGAATTTTTTTGACGACTACAGTACCTTTAACGACCAACTATATGGCGGGAATAAAATTCATGTCGATAGTTTCGGCCGTATAGTGATTTGAGCCATCGACAATTTTTCTTCTCTCGATACAAAAGGTTTAACGACCAACTATATGGCGGGACCATTTTGGTCCGGCCGTATAATTGCGACCGTATCGATACAACCGCTAGGAAAAAACCCTAGAAACCCTAATTTTTATCGTTAGACCAACTATACGGTGGGAACAAAATGTTTCGGCCGTATAGTTGCGACCGTATAGTTGTGTCTGACCATTTAAATGCACGGGAAGGTACCTAAAACACCAAAACTTCAATCCTTTTTCTCTCTTCTACCTCCAAACTCTATCAAAACCTCAAGGGATCTTTATCTCTACTCAATTTCGTTCGATTTCTTCGCACACAAGTGATCTACTGTAGGTTTCTCCTCCGATCCTCCAATTACTTTTTGCAAATTCATCTCTAAACTATTGTCTTCATCAATCTAGGGTGAGACTTATTTAGAACCAATTCCCATGTTTCTCTTGCCTAGATTATTATGTTGAGAAGATTCTTTGGTGTGCTATGATGAGGAATATACTATTCTTATCAAAAAGTTTTATTTTTGTCTCTCTTATTTTTAGAAGATGAACACAAGGAGCCAAACGCGTGCTTGTGCCGCTATGAGTTCTTCGCGGGCTGTCGCTACCACTGCAGCTCGGGACCGCATGGGGATATGGTTCAGGAATGAGCTCCAACGTGATTGCTTCAACAATATCAAGAACCGAGAAGTGAAGGCAACCAAGTGGGATTGTCCTGTTATATTGAACCAACTCGGTATTTCTGATGAATTTAATTTACTTTGCAATAGGTTTGGCCTACAAAACTTTGTATTCCATGATGTGCCTACCTATTGTTGGTTAACTCTAGAATTCTTATGTTCTTTGACAAGCACCGTTAAAACATGGCATGGAGAGGACATGATTTCTTTCCGACTTATGAACAACAATTATACATTAACACTTGATGAATGGTGCAATTGTCTTAGTCTACCAAATAATGATGTTAATGCTTTAGTGCATCTTTTGCTGACATGCATCCTTCCCCGGATCATTATTATAATGGAATGCGTTTCATTTCTAGAGTCAACAAGGGGAAGAATATTCAGCATCCTGCTATCCGCTATTTGTTCTATGTCATTGCTAACACCTTGTAGGCACGTAATGAGTTTACAAGACTCAATGAGGAGGACATCTTAGTCCTTGCAAAAGCTACTTTCAACAACATCGACTTGTCACTCAAATTGGGCGCAATTCTTGTGCACTATTTGGAGCACCAGTCCTCCCAAAGACAAGGACCCCTCACAGGTGTAGGCATCATCACCGTGCTTGCCATTGCCCTAGGCATCGACCTAGGTGAGTTGCAACTAGTGCTAGGTGAGCGACGTGTTGGTTTCTCTACTTTGGAATCTTATGGTATGCTCACTCGGAGAGGTGGTGGTTTTTACTTGCATATTGCAGGAGTTGGGGGTCTCTACCCCGCTCCGTTGCCTAATGGTCTCTTCTCTATCGAGGAGGGACGTTTGCTATATGATGTGCGGGTTGAAAAACATCAACCCAAGGAGGAGATTCTGGAGGAGGATGAGGACCAAGAAGAGGAGTAAGAAGTTCCTTATCAAAAGGATCAGCCATCGAACCTGTTCGCTACATATCAAGACTTCCAATAACTTGGAGGGACTGTGGAGGGGATGCATAATCTCGCTCTGAACCTCCAAGAAACAACAAGTAACTTATCAACTCAATTTGTGTACTAGAGTTACAACTTTTTCCCGCCACCTCAATGATTTGAAGGGCTTGCAAAATCCTAAGCTTGGGGAAGTTTTCTATTTATTTTTATTTGGCGTTCATTCGCTTTATTTTATTTCGAGTTATGCTTTTTATTTGAGTTTATGAGCACTCGTGTTGGTTTCCCCAACACTTTATCTTTAGTTATTTTATTTTGCTTTGTTTTCAAGATTTTCAAGCCGAGCTTTGCCGCCAATTTTCTATTATTTAATTCCCTCTCTCAAAAACAACAAAAAAGATTTCTCCCTTTATCTTTATTTTCCCTTTTTATTTTATTTTTGCCTCGAGGTTCTCATGTATTTTCATGAAGAGTGATCGACTTTGAGTTTCCAAGAAACAAAGAAAAATGGAAGAGAGAAGTGGAACCAAACATGAGAGGTATGCCTTATGACTCCCCACTTTTGAAGTTTGAGAAACCCATGCTAGTTAGTAGTAATGTTAAGATATTATATTGGTGGAGTGAGTCTCTGTACTGTAGTAAAATTTTGTCTGCATGGGTATTTAGTTGAGTATGTTTTGTTCCAGCTTATGTAGTTAACCAAGTCTTGCCTAAAAATTTGCTAAACAATTGAAATAAGAAAAGGTCTCACAATTGAAGGCTTGGGTGTTGTAGTGTTTAGTCTTGAAAGCTTATTCCTAGAGACACTTAACACCACAGAAAATACCGATTGAATTGATAGCTCTCTTTGAAAATATTTGTTCAATTGAATTAATGTTTAGCGGTTTTTGTGAGCATGCCGAAGTTTGACTTGTGAATCATAAGAATGATATAGCTTTATGCGTGTCAAACTTCATGGGATGCCAACAACTCCGCTATCCTACAAACGATCTTCATGGAGGAAACTCCTAGATTTCGGCTCTGAGTTGATTAAACATATGTAGCAACAATGCTATACTGGGTAAGATTCTTGGCACTCCCGGGTAGCTGTGTTCATGATGGAATCACTCCTCTGGCTGATATGATTAATCATTATGCAAAAGGAACATAAACCTTAGTGATGCCACGAGTGTCCATCACAACCCGATAAACTAATGAATTGTTTTTGGCATGCTCTCGATTACTTAAGAACTGAAATTCTTGAAGGACAATGAATACAAAGGTAGTGCTTGAAAAGTCTTGATTTATTGATGTGGGAGAATTGAGATACTTTAGTGTATATGCTTTTTGATGACAAACTCTCACACTCTCAATTTACATGATTACACTTTATTGGTCAAAGGCAAGCTTATGAGTTGATTACATGACATGGAATAAATTTTACTCATTTGAATCATCCATGCTTACAATAATTTTACTGCTCTATGCGGATTCATGAAACCCGTATGATATGCTTGCCATTATTCTATCTATGCTGAAGTTTTTTAGATTAATAAAGTGGAGGTAACATGAGACTACCAATCATGAGTAAGATCATCATCTCGTTATTTCAGTTTAAATGTTGAGTTCCTTTTTGGTTTTCTTGCTCAAGGAAGATCAAATTTAATCTTGGGGAAGTTGATGGCTATGAAATATAGCCATCCACATTCACATTTAAACTAGATATTATTCATATATTTGATGAAATATCTCTATAAATCCTGCCACTAATACCTAATGATCAAAGGGGTATGCAATCCTGTATTTCCCTATACAGATAATGACGTTTGATGATAGGAATCACTACATTAAAGTCAAAGATACGAGATTTCCAACAAACCAAAGAAACCTGGAGCCATGAAGTGGCAGTGCCTTTAACGACCAACTATACGGCCGGAATAAAATTCCCACCGTATAGTTCTGGCCATATAGTTGGCACCAAGATCGCCAGGACAAACAGAACAACTTTCGTGAAGGGATCCCTATATAAAGAGGCTTCGGGCAACGAGAAAAACCCTCTTATTTTTGACCTCAACTCTCCCTTCCACCAGAAGCGACCATGCCGGAGGAATAGATATAGATCTAATCTCCAAACCCTTCTCCACCACCATATCCATATTCCACCACTTGTAATAGTAGATATCATCTCCAATTGGTGACATTGTAAGACTATTTGCTATCAATATCATGATTTCTATTACAATTTTTTTGGTTGTTGTTTTCATCCCTATGTGTGAGTAATTGTCCTTGGGATAAGGGATTCGGCCTAGCCATGTAGCTTTTGTGCATGTTATTTATCATAGATGGGATCATGTATTGTACCCTCTCTTGCCTCAATCTAAGGACTTTTCAGGTACCCCAAGACCCCAAGGATTGATCCAGGTATAGGGAGTGTGAGTGATGACTGATCTACAGGTTGGGAATCCAGTGACAGAAAGGAAAGTACGGTTGTATGTGAGGGATTTACTTGGGATTAATGGTCACATCACTATGCATATCATTAGTATGGATGAGACTAGTAGGTTATTGCTATACGCGGTTGCGGAGGCAATAGCAATTATGGATGCACTACCCACATATAATTATCTTGCTCTAACAATTACATGCATAATTTATTATTATCTTTTATTCCCGTCAGATGTTTTGCATAGCTACTGGTGAAAACGAAAGCCCTAGGCCCTCTCTCTCTCCATCGTCAACAACAACAAAAGATCGCAAACTCTTGGTCTAGTGAAAACACAAAAGGAATTATAAAACTCCTGAAGGTCCATTAAAGTAACCTTACTACACTTTCTGCTTCCCGAGGATTCAATAAACCTAGGTCTACTAGGGAAAAGGAACTATACTACATCTGTAATCCGGATCGAAGGTATCAGCAGACATGGCCATGATCACCAAGGCACTCTTCCCCGATGCACCGCAGAGTGCCACTCCTGTAGCTCTATTCCTCCAGCACCTTCGCCACCAGAGCAACAAAAAGAAAGGTGACGTTCGCATTGGTGGATTGGTAACCCACCTTTTCCAAGCATTAATATTCCAATACATGTTATGCAACCTGTAGATGGCTCCATACTTATGGATGTCAAATATATAACTGATTGTGGCTTCCTCGGTGTTTACCGAGCTGACGAGAGGCTCCAAGCATATCAGTTTGTTTATCTTGATGCTTCACATGATGTGCAGGTGTTGTTGCCTTATCCACAAGCCTTCTTGATTCCCGAGAAGAACAACTGGATCCTCACCAAGGATCAAGTTGTGGCGATCATGGCTGAACTACAGCCTAACCAAAAAGAAGATGAAGAAGGAGAGAAGCGGGATGAGAAGGAGCAGGAGTACAACCCTGCTTGGGAAGGACAACAACAGCATGAGGGGCCCTGGGACCCATGGGCCAACCAACAGCAATAGCAGCATGGGTTCAACAATGTCCCCTATCAAGATTTTCTATAGCTCAACCAGCGTGTTGGGGAGATCGACCAAACTTTGCAGGGAGTGAATGAGGATGTGAGTGCCTTAACTCGCAACTTTACTCATGATACTTCCAAAACATATCTACTTTCCCGAACACATTTGCTATTGTTTCTCCTCTAAACTTGTGTGATTTGGATACAACTAACATGGACTGACGCTATTTTTAGCAGAATTACCTTGGTGTCTAGTTTTTGTGCAGAAAATCAACTATCAGGAAAAATCCTGAAAAATATGCCAAAAATTATATTTCACCAGAAGATCCACGGAGCCAGAAGACGAGACAGAGAAGGGGCCTAGGGGGCCACACCCCTGCCAGGCACGGGCCCACCTCTGGTCGCGCCTAGGGGGTGCAGCCACCCCAGCCACCCCCTCGGCCTCCCTCTGCGCCTATAAGTTACCTCTCGACCTAAAAACAGGGGGTTCGATAGCTTTCCAGAAAGAGTTCCGCTCCGCCGCCGTCACCAGAAACCAAGATTCGGATCCAGAAACTCCATTCTGGCACCCTGCCGGGATGAGGAATTTGGAGACGATCATCGCCATCGTCATCACCAACGCATCTCCATCAACCATCGATGTTTCCCTCATCCATGAGTGAGTAATACCCCACTGTAGGCTTGGGGATGGTAGGGATTGGATGAGTTCTATCATGTAATCTAATAAGATCTGTTAGGGCATAATGCCTAGTATCTCTATTAGTGCTATTTGACTTTGTTGCAACTTGTTGTGCTTAATGCTTGTCACTATGACCCAAGTGCCATGATCACAGATCTGAACTTATTATTGAATCATTATGATAGTATTGTTTGTGATCTTATCTGCAAGTTGTGTACACATATCATTGTTCGGATCCAAAGGCCTCGACGTGACAATAATTGGGACAACCGGAGGGGATGGTTATGTTGTGAGGATCACATGTATTCACGGAGTGTTAATGATTTGCTCCGGTGATCTATTAAAAGAAGCACCTTCATTGTCAGTAGTTCCCTAGAGGCCCCGCTGCCACGGACTGGCTGGATAGAAGATGTTGTGCAATTTCTCATTACGAGCACGTATGACTATATATGGAGCACATGCCTAGGATCGTTTAGTACTTGGATGCTTGTTATTATTTATCTCCAATACTCTAGATCTTGAAGTTATATGTTTAGACTCGTCCATGCAACTCCTGTGTCACATCCCAAATTTTAGATTTGGTACTGCATATCGTACATGCCATTGCATCACGAGCATCATTGCAAAATTTCAGTTTCAAAATCTTTTGACAAAAACCATCGCTTGCATGCCCATTGTCACCTGCACTAGAGTGCTCGGATTTTACCTTGCACCTGCTAGAAACTTTGAGTTTAGTATTTTGATTAGCACAGATGCGTAGAGGGTTCCGTCATGAACCCATATCACTTTGAATCCCCTCAATCGGAGGTCCCGATCAAAAGTTATGCCCTGCTGAATTTCGTGTCAAATTTCAGATTCAGTCTGATAGAAAAATTCAGTTAAGAAAATCTCCCGGAAAAAGAAAAAAGAAAAAGAAAAAAAACAGCAGCCCGCGCCAGCGCAGCTGGCAGCCACCAGCCGCGGCTCACCCGGGGCCTTCCAGCGCAGTGCAGCAGCATGCGCGTGGGCAGCAGATAGCAGCCGCCGCCCAGCCGGCCCAACCCTTCCCTGTGCCGCTGCCAGATGGGGCCCGCTTGCCAGCGCGCCGCTGCCGTGGGCACGGACGTCGAGGCCGTATTCCTCGTGAAACCTGACGCGCCGCAGAGCCCCGATTGCACCGCCTTATATCCCCAAGATCCCTCTACTAAGACCCCCTCGAAACCTAGCCTAAGGCGCCGCCACCCCTCCGCAATTTCTCGCCGGAGAACACCGCCGCCGCTGTCGCCATTACCGTCGGTGAGGTCCCGATTCACGCTGTGCCGGCCACCCCTTCTCTCCCTGATGACCCTAGGGTCTCTCCCTCACTCGACAACGTTGCCCTGACCCTCTCGTTTTGCCGCAGGACCACCGGGACGAGCTCCCGAGCTCACCGGGGTGCCGCCGTCCATGCCCACGCTCCAGCTCGCCGCTGGCGTCGCCCGCGGACGCGAGAGCCGACGCCGTCGCCTCTTTGAGCATCACCATCGCCTCCCGCACGCCGTACGCCACCCCTTCGCCGCTGACGACCACCTGAGGAGCCTCGTCGCCGACCGCCGACGCCGCCCGGTGAGCACCCCGTCACAACCACCCCCCTGCCCTTGATCGACCGTGAACGGTCCAGATGAGCCGTAGACTGGCGTTTGACCGCTGACTGGTCAGCCTGTGCCATGTCAACGCGGTCAAAGGCAGTAGACTTTTACTATTGATGATTTAATTTCGATTTTAAATTGGCAGGAATTAACTAAATCTTGTGAAATTCATATCAATTAATCTACTGGGCCAAAAATGGCAAATAAGATACCGATGGATTCAATTTTTCACGTAGAATATTTCTGTACAATTGTTTCAGGCTTTTGCATCAATGTTTTTCCGTGAATAAATAAATAGTTTAATGTCCTATTTAGAGTAATAAATTCATAGGAAAAGTTCTACAACTCCAAAAATTGCAAATGAGGTGTCCCTGGAATCAGTAGAACAAGAGGAATCTGTTAGTGAATTAAAAAGGTATACTTGCAGTACTGAAAGTTGCAGAATATATTAAAAGGCTTTCTGGAGTATTTTATCTATTCAAAAAGTTCTACAAATCCATTTTGAGTGATTCTAGTTGGTACTGGTTCTATTTTAGGTTGCCTACACAGTAGCTATTTTACGAAGATTTTACAAATTGTTCAATAGCAGTGGCTTAATAATTGGGTTATAACTCAATTGTTTGGCCATTTAAAATTGCATGCCTTGTTTCCAATGTTTTAAAAATGTTTTCCATGCATGCATACAGTAGGTACTGAACAAAAGATGTAGAATACTACTGAAGCTTTGTTCAACTTGTCATGCATGCATCTTGTATTGTTATGTTTGTATATGATTGTGTTTGGTTTGTTTATGTGATTGCAATTGTGTCGTGTAGATTGTGACGAGTGCAACGCTTGCTCGTGTGAGGATTGTTCGTTCGACCACTACAGCCAAGGCAAGTAGATGCTAATTGTTCATGATTATTGTCCTACTATTTTCAATGCATTGTCGTGTATTTTATAGATGCATGTGTAGGAAAGTACTATCGCTATGTTATATCCTATTATGTGGTTGGGATCTCTTGTAGATGAGCCACCGTTGGTAGATGTGCTTAGCCGTGCTATATGATCGAGGGCTGGGTTACATCACTTAAAAGATGTTTCTAAAGTATTAGTTTGAGAAAACTAAAAACAACTTAATCAATGAATGTCCTAGTGTGATGGGATTGATATTTTTTGGTGGTATCATTGCGGAAAGGCACCCAGATATCAAGAGAAAATGATTAGCTTCTTTATTTGGTAGCTTACGTGTACAACCACATGCCAATAATGGAATGGGCGGTCGGTTGGACTCAGTAGGTTGTGTTAACTCGAACCCACGTATCCAGAGATGTAGAATTTTGGTAGGTTGGTACGGTGCATGTTGGGTTTGGGGAGCTACTTCCCGAACGGTCCCTTCTTGGACTTCTCCCTATCATCACCCAATATGAGAGTGGTGGTACGAGCTGGGCTGGCCAAGTCACATGGGTAAAGTGTACTAACCCCTGTAGGGTGTATAAACTAATCGATTAGCTGTGTCCCCGGTTATGAACATCTGAGTTGCTTGATATTGAGTTCATGACATGTTTCTCGCTCATTCTAATTTCATAATTGCTTTAATATTGATTGGGATAACTTAATTGGGATATTTTCAAAGAAAGACAAAAATTGTTTATGAAAGTAGGACAAAGGTATTTGTAAATGCAAGCTAGCCACAGCTCCACTTTCCAAATATGCATGTAGCTGCTAGTTCTATTATCTCTTTTAATAGCTCTACTTACCATACATTCCATGTATTGACCCTTCGGGGCTGCTACGTTTCATGTTGCAGGATATTCAGATTTTGAGTGATCGATTAGGCCACGGTACTCCACTCGGCACTTGTTCACTTGTGGGCAATTTGAAGAATGGAGGAGTTATTTTATTTATGTTGCTACTTAAATAAGTTGAGCTATCCTAGAGCTAAGCCTTATTGTAATAATGTTACTCTGGATCTTTCGTTATTTATGATACACGGATATTTGCTATGTTATTCATCTTTATTCTATTGTGGGCCAATGAACCGATACAGGGGTTGGCATGTCACATAGAAGCTACGGTCTTTTCAGAACCGTAGTGTTACAAGATGGTATCAGAGCCCGTGTATCGACTGTAGGATCGTGACCTAGGTTTGGATTAGGAAGCCATAGAATTACTAAAGCTTATATTAACTCTGTCTTTCATCTTATGCCTTTCAGTCTCGTAAATCGTTACCATTGCTATTCTCACATTTTCCTCTATTAATTGATAGATGGGAGAAGTCAGGACTGAGTATGCTGCGATTGAGTCGCCAAGGCCCTTTGCAAGACAGTTGGGACAGCTCTCACAGTCATTGGGCTTGCCGCTGCCCATGTTCAAGGGAAGAAGGCTATACACCTATGGATATGGCGAGGACGCCTGGGAGATCACCACTTTCATCTTTAGGGATGTCGCCTTGCCAAACCCTATGCATCTAGTCTACACCAAGACGTATTGCAACTGGGGGCTTGGAATAAACTTGGCCCTGCATGAATCCCTGTCACACCAGTGTCATCTTGTTCGACACCTACTGCCAAAAGACTCACCTTACCGTGACTACAGAAGGCGTGATGAGAATGGGAATGTTGTGGTTACCCCGGGAAACAGGAACAACATGCCACCCCGTCGAAGGCACATAGAGGATATGGAGGTGGAGAATGGAGTCCTAGCTGAGAAAGTGATGATGGTAAAGGAGATAGCTGATTTTGCCAGCAACAGTCTAGTGGTCCAAGGACAGGAGATTGATACTTTACATGAAGTTGTGGATGTTCTAAACCATGCACTTATTAGCAGGGACGCGACCATAGCACAACTGAATGGAGCCACCCAAGAGAAGTATGAGACCATAGCACAGCTGAATGGGACCGTCCAGGAAAATAATCAAGCCATAGAACAGATGCAAGGGACCGTCCAGGAAAGGGACCAAACTATTGTTGATATGGCAGCCCAGATTGCCGCTCTCCAAGCGCAGTTGAATCCACCTCCTGATGACAAAAATTGAGATGATGGCAATGATGATGAAGACGGAGGGAACAATGATGATGAGGATGAAGACGATGATGATGATGATGGGGATGGAGACGACGATGGTGGAGGAGATGAAGCTGTTGCTGCTGCAGCAGAGGATGAAGAGGAAGAGGAGGATCCAGAAGAGGTGGAATTTTAGGTCTCAAGTGGGGATTCAGGAGAAGTGTATACACCACCACCATGGATGGTCCGTGGACAGAAGCGCCAACGCATGAACGCAAGGACCTACTGCAACCTCTTCATGAAGTAGTTAGATGGCCACCAATTAGTCTTTGTTAGGATACATCATTAGTTTAAGGCCTCGATCAATGTAAAACTTAGTTTATGTTAGTTTAAAGAGTTTAGTTGCTCCTATGTGTACTCTAAAGTTCCAGGGTTATTTGTGCGAATTTTATAAATGAGTTATGGCAAGGTTTTGGTTGATATTCGAGTATTTCCTGCTGCAGTTTTCTGCTGACCCTGTTGTACTGTACGATTTTTCATATTCTTTTCGTAACTGGGAAAAATCTGAAAAATAGGGTCCGTTTTGAAACTATCTGTACTATATGCACAAAAATCAGCAAAAATTCCTGACAAGTTTAAGTCAGGTAGAAAAATTCGTGAACACTGCTGGACTGTTCTGGCAGATTTATGTTTTATTGCCTTGTTGGCCTGTTTATGCTTGTAACTGTTGCCAACGCTTCTAAAACTATTTCAGTAGCTATATACTGCTAGGATAACCCCTAGAACATTTCTTGATCACTTGTTTGCTGATGTGTTGCTTGCTGATGATTGTCTGTGATTGCTTTGTGGTTGTTTGATCATAATGCATGGGTAGAATCCTACTTTCGTAATTGATTCTTTCTAAGCTTACCTGTGCTGAACCGCAGATGCCTCCCCGCCGTCAACCTACTGAGATGGAAAAGCTTATGGTAGCTCAAGCACATCTAGCCCAAGTGATGACCTAGTTCATGGCATCTCAGAACAACAATAACAACAACAATGGGAACAACCAGCCCCATGGAGATGCACTTACAAGGTTTCTGAGGCTAAGGCCAGCGAAGTTCTCTACTACAACTGAGCCAATGGTTGCTCTCGAATGGTTGCGTTCAGTGAACAAGGATCTGGTAACTGTTGGATGCACAGATACTGAAAAGGTGAGGTTTGCTGCTCACCTACTGGAGGGACCAGCTGCTTCGTGGTGGGACACTTCCAGATCACCCACCCGCTGGACACTGTAACCTGGGCCATGTTTGAGGAAGGTTTCAGGACCAACCATGTCTCTTCAGGGGTTCTGAGTCTGAAGAGGAAGGAGTTCCATAAATTGCGCCAAACCAACCGCATGGTGGCTGAATATATAGAGGAGTTCAACAACTTGTCGCGCTATGCCCCTGAGGATGTTGACACTAATGCCAAGAGGAGAGAGAGGTTCCTGGATGGCCTCAGTTGTGAGCTCTCGGTACAGCTGCTAGTGGTTTATTGCCCCACTTTCCATGAACTTATGGACAAGGCCAGAATCTTGGAGGGAAAGCACAAACAGATGTAGAACCGCAAGAGAAAGAACAACAATCACCACTCTGTCTCTCACCACAAGTCTCGCACTTCTTATGATGGATACTCCAAGCATGGAGGAAGTGACTATGGGCGCCATGGAAGCCATGACCGCCACAGCCATGGAAGCGATGGACATCACCATGAGAGCCACAAGAGCAACCGCCACAGCCACAAGGGAGGACACACTCACCATTCTGGAGGACACAATGGACATGACCGCAACCGTGACCGCAACTTTGTGAAGAAGGACCTGAGTGAGGTGACATGCTTCAAGTGCAACCAGAAAGGGCATTATGCAGACAACTGTCCGGAGAAGAAGGGACTGAATCCAGGCAACAACCAGAAGGCCACAGTGAACCACATGAATGTGGAGGTGATCCCAGATGAGCCTGAGCTTGTGGTTGGTAAGTTTCCAATCAACACTCACCCTACACTTATTCTTTTTGATACTGGTGCATCGCATTCTTCCATATCAAGGGCATTTGTGGATAAGTATAAGCTACCTATGGAGTCTCTAAAAGGGTCTATTAGAGTAAGCTCACCTGGAGGGGAAATGATAGCTAGCGCGGGATATCGCGACTTAACTGTGAGAATTGGAGCACACAATTTTATTGCACATCTGGTAATATTGGAGTCGCAAGGTTTAGATGTAATACTAGGCATGGATTGGATGTCTATGCATGAGGGACACATAGATTGTGCACAGTGAGTGGTTTCGCTCAAGACCCCGGATGGTAAGAGAATTAGGTTCAAGTCGTCGGTGCGACTGGGAAGGTGTAAGCTAAATTCTCTTAAGGGGGTTAGCATGGATACAGTGCCTGTAATAAGGGAGTACCCCGACGTGTTTCCGGAGGAGCTGCCAGGAATGCCACCTGACAGGGATGTGGAGTTTCTCATCGATCTGATGCCGGGAACAGGACCTATAGCAAAGAGGCCATACAATATGGATGTGGATGAGCTGAAGGAATTAAAGAAACAACTATGGGAGCAGTTGGACAAGGGATTTATTCGGCCCAGTTCGTTGTCATGGGGTGAACCTGTTCTGTTTGTGGAGAAGAAGGACAGTAGCAAGAGGTTAGTGGTGGACTATCGCTCGCTGAATGAAGTGACCATCAAGAACAAATATCCCCTGCCAAACATAAATGATTTGTTTGATCAACTGGAAGGAGCAAAGGTGTTTAGCAAAATTGATCTGCGATCGGGCTATTTCCAATTGAAGATTCGGGAGGAGGACATTCCCAAGACTGCTTTTACCACTAGGCATGGTTTATATGAGTATATGGTTATGTCTTTTGGACTAACAAATGCTCCGACATATTTCATCACCATGATGAACAAGGTGTTTATGGAGTACTTGGACAAGTTCGTGGTTGTGTTCATTGACGACATACTGATATATTCCAAGAATGACGCTGAACATGAGAAACATCTACGACTGATTATGGAGAAGCTGAGGGAACATAAGCTGTATGCAAAATTCAGCAAGTGTGAATTCTGGCTTAACACTGTTGGATTTCTTGGACACGTGGTGTCAGGATAAGGAGTCGCTGTTGACCCAAGCAAAGTGACGGAAGTTACTGAATGGGAAGCGCCCAAGAATGTGAGTGATATTCGGAGCTTTTTGGGACTTGCTGGATATTACAGTAGGTTCATAGAGAATTTCTCCAAGATCGCTAAGCCAATGACGAAACTGCTAAAGAAGGAGAAGAAGTTTGAGTGGACAGATGTGTGTGAAGATAGCTTTCAGGAACTGAAGCGTCGCTTGGTGACCGCACCTGTTCTGTGTTTACCTGATCTTCAGAAGGATTTCCAAGTGTACTGTGATGCATCTCGATAGGGACTTGGAAGTGTGCTGATGCAAGATGGGAGAGTGGTGTCATATGCCTCGCGGCAACTTAAACACCATGAGAGAAATTACCCCATGCACGACTTGGAATTAGCATCGGTTGTACATGCGCTCAAGGTATGGAGGCACTACCTGATGGGAAAACACTGCGATGTGTACACCGACCACAAGAGCCTGAAGTACATATTTACACAGAAGGAGCTGAACATGAGGCAAAGAAGATGGTTGGAACTTATCAAGGATTATGATATGAATCTGCAATACCACCCAGGAAAAGCCAATGTAGTAGCAGATGCTCTAAGCCGGAAGGTCTATGCCAATGGATTGACTGTTGGGGAATTGCCCGAGGATTTGTGCAAGCAATTCAAGGAGCTTAGACTGGAGGTAGTGTCAGAGGGATATTTGGCAGCAATGGAAGTCCAACCAACGCTACAGGACATGATCAGAAAGGCTCAAGTAGGAGACGAGGAGATAAAGGAAAAGATGAAGGAGGATCGAGAAAAAGAAATCCGTGAGGATGAGCAAGGAACCTTGTGGTATGGAGATCGTTTGTGTGTGCCCAACGACTCGGAGATAAGGAAGCTAATTCTGCAGGAAGCTCATGACTCACCATACTCCATACATCCGGGCAATACAAAGATGTATATGGATCTAAAGGACAGATTTTGGTGGAACAACATGAAGGGAGACATCGCCGAGCATATTGCCTTATGTGATGTATGCAGCCGAGTGAAGGCGGAACACCAGAAGGCAGCAGGATTACTATAGTCGTTGCCCGTGCCAGATTGGAAGTGGGATAGAGTGGGAATGAATTTTATCATAGGATTGCCTAGGACCAGGTTGGGATACGACTCTATTTGGGTAGTGGTCGACCATTTGACCAAGGTAGCCCACTTTATACCGGTGAAGACGACCTACACGAGTGCAAGGTTGGCCAAGATTTATATGGACAGGATTGTGTGCCTACATGGAGTCCCCAAGAGCATTGTATCAGATAGAGGCACCCAATTTACATCACACTTTTGGCGCCAGCTGCACGAGTCATTGGGATCTAGGTTGGAGTTTAGCACAACATTCCATCCTCAGACAGATGGACAGACAGAGAGGGTGAATCAGATTTTGGAGGATATGTTGAGAGCTTGCGCTTTGGCTCATGGCTCTAGTTGGGATGAGAATTTGCCGTATGCCGAGTTTTCCTACAACAACAGCTACCAAACCAGCATCCAGACGTCACCGTTTGATGTGATATATGGGAAAAGATGCCGGACACCATTGTTATGGGATGGAGTAGGAGAGCGTCAGCTATTTGGACCTGATTTGATCAAGGATGCCGAGGAGAAGGTCGCTTTGATTAGGGACAGGTTGAAGGTAGCACAATCGAGACAGAAGAGCTACGCTGACGCCAAGTGCAAGGAAGTGGTGTATGAGATCGGTGATAGAGCGTACCTCAGAGTATCGCCACTGCGTGGGATTAAGAGGTTTGGAATCAAGGGTAAGCTGGCACCTCGGTTTATAGGACCATACCGGGTCTTAGCACGCAAGGGAGAAGTTGCATATCAGTTGGAGATGCCAGAGGCTCTGTCCGCTGTTCATGATGTGTTCTGTAACACCCTCGGAATCGGACCTATGCAAGTTTTAGCGAAACCCGCCAAACCTGCATAGAAACGATTCAAAGGCGCCCACCAGGCACTTTCATGCGGGTGGAAAACGAAGTAATAACATTACACAACAGTCCTCGATGGGACCCACAGAACAGATATATATATAACAACGACTCCATAAATCAAGAATACAGATATAATATACAAAGATCCAAATCACCTTGAAAATGATAGAGCGTCCGACTACGGACAAGATGCAAATGGGGCTAAGAGCCCTGAAGAATAACCAATGGCGTCCATAACCCTGCCCAGGCCAAGCCGGAAGGGTAACCCTGCTAACGACGTCGATCTCAAAACCTGCTTAAACAAAAGGGGTGCCGACAAAGGGCAAAGGAAAAAGAGGAGCGTCAGTACTGAGGCCAGTACACGGCGAGACTAGAATTCGGCGGTCCTCGCCTACAAAGGTATGGTGGACTGAAGCGGCAGCGGCAGCATGCTCTAACATCCTATAGAGACTCGATACAACTATCGGCTATCAGATAGGGGTAAGAAAGACCTATTCGGAACCAACCTGTTGCTACCATCAGGCAAACCCATCCTGGTGTTTCCCCCTCGAGACCAAACGAGGAAGTCAACCGAGGAACGCACACAGTTGGCAGTTTTATTTATTCAGTTATCGTTGCAGCAATTACTAGTCAAATATAGATAGTCATCCTGATAAAATAAGCAGTGCGCAATTTTAGTGAACCATTCCGTTATAGTGGCAACACTTACTAGTCAGATACAATTAGCATGAGATAACCCAAACCCAGCAGTTGTTGGTACTTTTATTCAGCCATTCCGTTATAGTTGCAATACTTACTAGTCAGGTACAATGGTCGCAAGCGACACCCAAACAAGCAATTGTTGGCAGTTTTATTTAGCCATTCCATTATAGTGAAGCTGCTTACTAGTCATTATAAAGTCAAATTTATAGCACTACTTTAGTTATAGTTGTCTATGATCGAGATACTGTGCTCCAAGTCGTCCATAACCGCGGACACGGCTTTCAGAAAGTTTTACCCGGACGGGGTGCACCAATAGCAACACACACACGATCAACCTCGGAAAAACCAAATCAAAACCCAACGAGGCTTTCACGACAAAGCAATCACAGGATTCAGAAATATTTCAGGGGGCCACCCCATTGAGTAGACCCGCAACGAAGCTAGCTGACTCCGAGACGGACTCAAGGTTTGCGTCAATGGCTGTTGTGGCATCCCGCAAAACCACTACTAGAAAATCGCGTTAAATTTGTGCATTGCATCGTCATCATCATGCATTGTTTGTTAAAAACTAATTTCGAAAAACCTATTTTTGTTTTCCAAACGCCCCGTCTTTGTTCAACACGCAAACCCGGGTCTCCGGATTATTTTGTTTTGTCTGCTATCGGTTTGCAAACGGTCCGGTTAAAACAAATAAAATATTTAATTATTTTAGTGGGGGCAGTCGAACGGGCCGGACCGACCCAGTCGACCACCCCCGTACAAAACCAATCGGTCCAACCTAAACCCTTTGCTACCCAACCTAGTCTACCCACCCCTCAGCCACATCACCTCGACCACTCCCCTCGTGCCACCTCATTCCACCCCTCTCCCTCACCCAACCAGACGCCGCCACCTCACCCCACTCCATCCCTCTTTCCTGCCCACTCACACAACTTCCCCACACCAACCCCACCCCGGTCCCGCGCCCCAGGCCCACCAGCTGTCCCCAGCCCGCCACCTGGTCCCACCCGTCGGCCGCTCTCCCCACTCACCGCCCAGCGGGCCCCACCCCATCACCCCTCCGGCCCACTCCCTCTCTTCCCTCCGCCACGCGCCCCTCTCCCCACCGCGTCCCCCCCGCCCCCTTTTCTTCCATAGCTCCGGTCGCCGACCTCCCTCTCCGCTCTGCTCTGCCACCTCCCTGTCCTCCCCATCCTCCCTCTCGCCTCCGCGCCTCCGCCGGCCGCGCGTCCTCGTCCCGCCTCGCCGGCCGGCGCCGACGCAGCCGCCTCCTCCCGCCGCGGCCCCGCGCGCCGCCGTCGGACTCTCCTCCGTTCGCCGCCCTCGCGCCGGCCGCCCTCATCCCGCCGGCCCCGCCTCTGCTCCTCCCTGGCGCGCCCGAGCTCCGCCACCAACCGCCTCCGCCTCCGTCCAGAGTCCCGCCGCCGGAGCGCCGCGCCTGCAAGCTCGAGTGGCCGGAGCCTGGCCAGCCCGTGCGGCGCAACCGCCTCCTCCGCCCTCTGCAGCACACAGACGCGCCGCCGCCGCGCCACAGCGACCCGGCCCTGCCTCCAACCTCGAGCCCCGCCGACGCCCCTCGCCTCCGACCCCGCGCCGCCGTCGCTCGCTCCTCCCCGTGGCCGCCACCGTCCGTCGAGCCCGCCTGCGTCGCTTCCCTCGGCAACCGGGCGCCACCGTGGACCCCACCCGGTGGGCCTGCTCTGACCTCGCCTCGTCCGCACCGCTGCCCCATTTTGGCAGCTTCGGATCGCCCATAGGGTGTTTGTGGTGCTGTCCAGATGGGACATGCCCCGTGCAGTGTTCCGGTGATGGTCCCTTTGCAGATGGCCATCCGCGAGCGCTGCGTAGAGGTGTCGATGCAACTCAAGCCCCACACTCAAGATCGACCCGACCAAACCCGATGAACGTCGCCGTTGAACCTGACTCCGACGACCGTGGCCTCGAAGGCATCTCCTTCACAAAAACCGCAAGATCTTCACGGTACGCCAAGTTCGCCAACGTGGCAAGTCCGAACCCGGAGAACTCCATCACGGGATATCAAGTACTCCGTCATGGACCCGATTGAAGCAAACCCGAAGACGGTAGATGCGACAAGTACTTCTCCCCAGATCCGATGCCCGAGGACCCGCACGCCAAGGTCGCCGATGCGGATACGACAAGTACACCCTCGAGGACGCCGAGTACTTCACCCCGGACACCGAGACCCTGAACGACAAGCTCTTCTTCCCGGACGCCGAGCTCGCCGGGAACCCGTATGCGACAAGATCTACCCGTTGCTCGAGAATGTTCTGCCGAGACCGATCCCGTCGAACCCTGAGACCGAACCCTGAACCCCGGAACCCCAAGCTCGTCGAACCCTAATGTGTGACCCTGATCCGAGCCTCTATTTTATAAATGCCATCTATATAAATTGTTGCATATTAAATTGCCATACTTGCATGCATATTTGTGTGGTTTGGGGGCCTTAGGCCGATTCACCATATAATTAAATATGGGGCCCATATGCGGGCAAATCTAGCCTTATATTGGCCTCATTTAAATTTGTGCATCGAACCGTTGTCATATCTTGCCTTGTTAATACAACATTTAATTTGCGGGGAAGCTAAATAACTTGAACCGTTTAATTAATTGTCGGGACCCCGGTTCCGCTTAATATGCTCTAATTGCATCGCATCTTGCCATGTCACTCATCATACATGCATCATGCCCGATCTTCTGCCGTAATCTTAAATAGTGCATCCGGTGTTTATTCTAGTGTTTTGGTTCTTCGCGGATAAGGCCGTTGAGTTGATGCGAGTGTCGACCCGATCTTCGGTTGAACCTTCGACAATGTTTTCAGGCGAGCATCTCCCCCTTTCTACCTATCTTATTTTTATAGTCTTTATTCCCTCCTGTTGATCTATTGCTATCTGTGTTGCGATGCTCTAGCTTTCGTACCCGTGATTTCCTTGCTGCCTTATATTGCCTTGGACACCTCCTATTACCTGTTGTTTGGTAGATAGTTGGACCCGCGCGCCGTAGTCGCTCGCTCAAGTGCTGTTGCGTGTCGTCAAGTACCACAATTGTTGGAGTATTGCCGCATGTTAATGTTGGAGATGATCATGGCTTTAATTATTGCTCACTTTAATTATTGTTTAACAACTAAAATTGAAGTAGGTAAGCAGAGGAACCGATGGGTGATAGATAATATCTGGTTTCCGACCGCCCACTTGTGTCCCGTAGGACCTCGAGTTCTTGACACCTGTTCCGAGATCGAGCGCGCTAACCACAGGTGGGGAGATATGGGCCCCCCATCGATTAGTACCTGATTTCAAAGTATTGTACTGGGGGCCACAAGTAGTTTGGGGCTTTATTTACTATCCTGTACCTATGCCATGCTTTACTGCTTTATTTACGATTGTGTGAGGAGCACGCTGTACTGTTTTGGAAGCGGAGTGTTTTCGCGGTATCGACAGTCCCAGTTTTGGGATTTGCTGTCGTTTACAGCCACTGTCGCAAACCCTGAGTCCGTCTCGGAGACCGACCGACTTCGTTGCGGGTGTACTTAGTGGGGTGGCCCCCTGTGCTTGCTTTGGGTCTGGAAACGTCGTGACTTAGGCCCCGCCGACATACCGATGGGTGTATGTTAACTGATCTGGCAAAAAGGGTCGAAGTGCTTGTGGATACTTTGGTGCACCCCTGCAGGGTTTAATCTTTTCGAGAAGCCGTGTCCGCGGTTATGGACGACTTGGAGCACAGGTCTCGATCATAGACAACCAAAACTAAAGTTTACTGTTATAAATTGACTTGTATCCGATATGACTAGTAATCAGCTTCACCACAACGGAATGGCTAAATAAAAGTACCAACAACTGCTGGGTTTTGGGATATCTCATGCTATCGTATATTTGACTAGTAAGTGTCGCAACTACAATGGAATGGTTAAATAAAACTGCCCACTGTTTAATTTATCAGGACGATTATCTATACCTGACTAGTAATTGCCGCAACGATAACCGAATAAATAAAACTGCCAACTGTGTGAGTTCCTCGGTTGACTTCCTCGTTTGGTCTCGATGGGAAATACCAGGATGGGATTGTTTGGTGTTAGTATCAGGTTGGTTCCGGATAGGACTTTCTTACCCCTCTCTGATAGCCGTCAGTTGTATCGAGTCTCTATAGGTTGTTTAGTGCACGCTGCCGCTGCCGCTCAGTCCACAATACCTATGTAGGCGAGGACCGCCGAATTCTAGTCTCGCCATGTACTGGCCTCAGTACTGACGCTCCTTCTTTTTCCTTTGCCCTTTGTCGGCACCCCTTTTGTTTAAGCAGGTTTTGGGATCGACGTTGTTAGCAGGGTTACCCTTCCGGCTTGGCCTGGGCAGGGTTATGGACGCCATTGGTTATTCTTCAGGGCTCTTAGCCCCATTTGCATCTTGTCCGTAGCTGGACGCTGTATCGTTTTCAAGGTGATTTGGATCTTTGTTCTGTATATCTGTCTTCTTGACTCATGGAGTCGTGTTGTATATATATATCTGTTCTGTGGGTCCCATCGAGGACTGTTGTGTAATGTTATTACTTCGTTTTCCACCCGCACGAAAGTGCCTGGTGGGCACCTTCGAATCGTTTCTATGCGAGTTTGGCGGGTTTCGCTAAAACTTGCATAGGGCCGATTCTGAGGGTGTTACAGCTGTAAACGACTGGGAACCCAAAACTAGGATTGTCGATACCGCGAAAACACTCCACTTACCTAAACAGTACAGTGTGCTCCTCGCACAATCTTAATAAAGCAGTAAAGCATGGCATAAGTACATGATATTAAATAAAACCTCAAACTAGTTTGTGGCCCCAAGAAATAAGAATGAATCAAGCTCTGGCTCAGGGGGGTCCCATAAGCCTCCCGGATGTGGATAGCGCGAATATTCAAGGAACAGGTTTCAAGTACTCGGGGTCCTACGGGACACAAGTGAGCAGGAAAAACCAAATAGCAGATATTGCTCACCGATGCCACTTTCATTAGTTATCCCATTACTACTCAGGTTAAGTTGTTTAGGTACCTCGTTATCCTTCAGACTCTCACATACCCTACACATGTTGTTCTACGACTCGCATGGCTCAAACAACTCCTGTAGTAATGGCTCATGGGATGGGGGAAACAAGCTTGGTGGGGTTTAAAAGTAAAGGCGATGCAATACTTGGGATTCAGTTTAATGCAATCGCGACTCAATGATGCAAGAGAAAGATAGAGGCAATAGGTATTGTATGTATGCAAGCATGTGGTAGTGCTTGCCTGGCAACTCAGTTGAAGCGAGAGACGGATCTGGGTAGTGCTCCTGGTGCTCTTGATATATCCCCTGCTCAGTGTCTATTCGAAGAAGAACCAAACAAACAAGGGCCAACATAAATATAGTGCACAAGCATAGGAATAAATGCGTCAAGCAAACAATCATGCCATGATTAATGATGCACAAGTTGCATGGTAATAATGTAGCATGGCCTGGGTGAGGTGTGGAATACAAGAAATAACATTTCTATTGGGCTTTGATCACATTTTATTGTCATGATAGTTGCTGTACACTATATTTTTATATGATGCATGCTGCAATTGAAGTCATGGATAGCATAAACAGAAAGGCCTCGTCGAGCTGATCATTTTAGACATATCATTTGTTAAATTCGGAGTTATATATCAAAAGTTATTAATTTATTAAGTTCCAGTGGCATTTTGTTGTAATTTACTCAACTTGGAATTTTAAATGTGCAAAAGGTAATTTGAATAGCATATTTGAGATCCTCACATTTGCATTATTTGGATTTATGAATTAAAAGTTATTTAAAAACAGATTGAATTTGAATTTTGAATTAATTTGAATTAAATTTGAATAAAACAGAGAACCAGAAAATCTTTTGGTACCCAGGCATACCTAGCCACTGCCGCTGACGGGTGGGCCAGGCTGACTGAACCCAACACGCGCACAGGACAAAGGGGAGGGGACTGCGGGTTGATTGCAACTAAAATCGAGAGCCTTTTTGCAAAAACCCAGGGACACAGACAGTGGGGTCAGGGGATCGCGGGTTGAGCGGCAAAAGGGGCAGGCGGTTAAGTGCAAAGTGCCAACGCGTGCACTGTGGATCTTCCTCTGACGCGCGGACAGACGCGCGCTGGCGCATGCGCGACGCGCGCAGCGCGAGGGTTCGAGCCCGCGACCTCGGGCGGGCTAGCAGAGGCGGCTACCGCTGCGGTGGTGTGAGGTTGGTGACTGGTAAGGGGGGTGGGGCCTAGGTAAGCTTCTGCGAGGCGCGGCGCGGAGCAGATGACAGCGCCGCCGACGCACGCAGCGTGCTCGACGGAACAAACGGCGGCTACAGACGATGACAGCGTGGCGGAGGTTGTCAGAGAGGCAGGTAGGCTCACCGAGAGGACGTTGGCGTGGTCGACGGGCTCGGGGCGGTCGCGATCGTCGGCGAGGCTGGCGCACCGGCGGAGCTAGGGTTCCGTCGGGCTCGCGCTGGGGCAGGGGTTCTGGGGCCTCCTCTTCGCGGTTCCGTGCACGGGGCGGCTGCAGGGGGGTCTCCAGTACTTCCTCGACGCGCCCAACTCCACGCCCGCCTCCTCGTACAGCAGGTGAGCGCCGGAGCCGACGGTGGCAGACGTCGGGTAGATGGTGGTGGAGCGGGAGAAAGGAGGCGAGGCAGGGCCTCTGGGGCGGATCTGGGGATGCAGGGGAGGTGGAGAGAGGGGGTATATAAGGACGGGGAAAGAGGGTGCCGTGGGGGTGGGGTAGATGGGAAAAGGTGGCCTCGGTGCCACCTTTCTCTTCTCCTCCTCCTCACGTGCATGGGTCGGGGCAGTAGCAGGGGGAGGGGAAGGAGGCTGCCAGGTGGGTCCGGCGAGTGCAAGGGGGCAGGGGCAGGCTCGGTTAGAGGGGCCCCTAGGGCAGGGAGAGAAGAGAGGGAGAGAGGGAAGGCTCGGGTAGGAGGTCTAGGGTAGGAGGGAGGGTGGCTCGGCTAGGGTTTGCTTAGATGGGGTAGGAGGGTAGCTGGGGTGGAGCCTGCATGGCATCGAGGTAGGGAGATGCCGAGAGAGAGAGGGGGAAGGCTTAGGGCTTAGAGGGAGAGAGGAAAATGTTTAGAGGGGGTAGGGTTTAGGGAGAGGATTAAATAAAAGGGAGGGGGTTAAAGAGAAAGGGTAGGGTATGATGATTAGGGGGTAGGTTTAAAGTTAGCTAGAGAGGTAGAGAGAGAGGGTAAGGTTGAGTGTTTGACAAGACAAAACAAGATCAAACTATCAAGGTCAAGCAAAGAGGGAGAGAGATGATCTATGCAAGAAAACAAAAGAAATTCAAATGACAAGTAAAAAGGTGATGCTTGCATTGCTCTAGCTAGATCAAGCAAAAGGGAAGGAGAGAGTAAGATAAGAGAAAAGACCCACTCCAAGGATTGCAAAATTTATAAACCAGATGGCTTGGATGTGGGCCAGGCGGGTGGGGTGGTCTGCGTGTGTGGGTTGGGTGAGTGGGGAGTGGGGGCGGGATTGGTGAGAGGGAGAGAGGAGAGGTGAGGTGGCAGCGTGGGATTGGGTAGATTAGGGTTGGGTAGACTAGGGATTTTGGGTGGACCGTTTTGAATTGGGGGTGGTCGACTGGGTCGAATCGGCCCGTTCGACTGCCCCCTAAAAATAATTAAATATTTTATTTGTTTCAAACAAGGCTTCTGCCAACCGATAGCAGACAAACAAAAAAAAAATCCGGAGACCCGGGTTCTGCGTTTGAACAAAGACGGGGCGTTTAGAAAACAAAAATAGGTTTTTCCGAAAATAATTTTATGCAAGCAAATGCAAGATGATGACGATGCTAAAATGCAATGCGGCATGATGACATGAGCATGCGGTCATGATGATGCAATGCACAAAAACAACGCGATTTTCTAGTAGTGGTTTTGCGGGATGCCACATGTTCCATGTGTCCCAGCAGAAGAAGTGTCATCCAGAGATGCTGGATACACCATTGAGAGACACCGTGCCACTAGAGGAGGTTCAGCTAGAGAATGACTTGACCTATGAGGAGAAGCCGGTCAAGATTTTGGATACAGTGGAGAGGTTTACCCGTAGCAAGACAGTCAGATTTTGCAAGGTGCAATGGAGCCACCACACCGAAGAGGAAGCCACTTGGGAGCGTGAGGATGACCTCCGAGAGGACCACCCACACCTATTTGCTAGCCACATCGAATCTCCGGGACGAGATTCATCTTAATGGGGTTAGTCTTGTCAAATACCAAATTTTAGATTTCGTACTGCATATCATACATGCCATTGCATCATGAGCATCATTGCAAAATTTCAGTTTCAAAAGCTTTTGACAAAAAACATCGCTTGCATGCCCATTGTCACCTGCACTAGAGTGCTCGGATTTTACCTTGCACCTGCTAGAAACTTTGAGTTTAGTATTTTGATTAGCACAGATACGTAGTCCGTAGCACTTTGAATCGCCTCAATCGGAGGTCCGGATCAAAAGTTATGCCCTGCTGAATTTCGTGTCAAATTTCAGATTCAGTCTAATAGAAAAATTCACTTAAGAAAATATCCCGGAAAAAGAAAAAAGAAAAAGAAAAAAACAGCAGTCCGCGCCAGCGCAGCTGCCACCCTTTCTCTCCCCGATGACCCTAGGGTCTCTCCCTCGCTCGACAACGTCGCCCTGACCCTCTCGTTTCTCCGCAGGACCGCCGGGACGAGCTGAAAGGATACGGATGTCGCCTAGAGGGGGGTGAATAGGCGATTAAAACTTTTCCTAGAGTGGCTCAACAAAGCCGGAATAAAACTAGTGTTTACTTTGTTAAGCACAACCTAGAAACAACTAAGGTTCACCTATGTGCACCAACAACTTATGCTAAGCAATACAAGCAACAAAGTGATAGCAAGATATATATTACTTCAAGCACGAAGGCTATCACAATGTAAAGTGCATAAGTAAAGAGCTCGGGTATAGAGATAACCGAGGCACGTGGGGACACTGATATTTTACTGAGTTCCTCCCAACATGGAGTACGTCTCGTTTGGAGAGGGGGTGGTATCAAACCACCAACGCCACAAAAGGCCTCCCTTATTCTCCGGTGAATCTCACCCCAATGGGATCGATCCACGCTTCCACTATCGGTGCACTTGTCGATGGCAACCGGAACCTCTCACAAGGTTTGGGCACTTCTCCACAACTTAATTGGAGGCTCCCAACAAACGCCACAAAAGGCCACAATGCCACCAAGGCCACAAACCGTCTAGGGTTCCAAGAACCCAAGAGGAACAAGCTCCAATGAGTAATTCAAACCAAATCCTCCGAGGAGAACACAAACCGATGCACCAAATGCAAATGGCAAGAACACCACAAAGATGCTCAAATCCCTCACTCTCAAGTTCCAACAAAGCTACTAAAGCTATTGGGGGAACAAGAGAGGAGGAATCAAAGAGAGACACAAAATCCCCCAAAATCTAGATCCCCAAAGATGCACTCACAAAGAGATGAATCGGTTAGGTCAAAACGTGGGTCTAGATCTCCTCCAACTACCCCTCAAATATATGCAAGAATCAATGGAGGGGTGAGTATAAATCAAGCTCAAGGAGTAAGACAAATAGGGGCAAATCTTAGACAAAAGGAGGAGGAAGAAGTAACCCTAAAATACAAAGGGGCAAAGCTATTTAAAGAGAGGGGCCAAATCTGCCCGTTGGGGCATTTTTCCTGGACGGACCGGTACTACCGGATTTAACCGGTAGTACTGCTCCCAACCTGAGCAGCCTAGAAAAACAGACAACGCGCGTGGCAGCTAGGGATCTGGGGAAATCAGCACGCAGCACGCGATGCGAGAGGGGCCAGCGAGCAAGCGGTCAACGCGGCAACGGCGGGCATCGAACCAGGCGCCAGGCGAGCGGGCGCACGCACACAGTGAGGCCGCGTGGCATCGCGCAAGGCAGGCACGCGCGGGATCCAGCAGCGGGGCCCATGGTGGTACCCAACACGCGGGTCAATGTGCGGGACGCGAGGCAGCAGCAGCAGCGCGCGGGGCCAGCGAGCAAGCGCGCGCAGAACCACCAGGGCGTGCGAGGGAGCTGGGCTAGCGAGCGGCGGCGGCGTGCAGGCGGGAGACTGAGCGCGGGATGGGCTGGAGTGAGGAGGCAAGCTGGGCTGAAGATTGAGGGCAAGCCGGATGGGCCGGCCGGTAGTACCTGCCCACCCGGGCGGTACTACCGGGCCGGTCCGGTACAGCCGGCCTGGGCTACTGGGGAGGACTGAAAGGAGTAGGCCACTGCCAGGGGCGTCCGGTACTAGGCCCGGTAGTACCGGACGGCCCAGTAAACTGTTTTTCCTTTTAGCATTAAATCGGCAAATATTCGGATGGTCATAACTTTTGAACGGAGACTCCGATTGACCCGATTCCAATTGCGTTGGATAGAGGACAACAATGGCATCCCAATAAAAAGTGGAAATATTGATTATCACCAAGTGATAAATTATCAAGTAGAATAATGTGGGATACCTCACTTGGTGAGAAACCGAAAAACTGCATAAATCAAAATCGCAACAAGATACATGTGAGAGATCCGATTTTGATGAACAAGGGCTTGTTATGGAGATTACCACAAGCTCTATATCCTCACATGGATAAGACCAAATAACAACCAAATGCGATGATGCACGTATGCAAAGGTTTGATCTCTCTCCGAACGATGTGACCGAATTACTCATACGAGAGCCCCTCTTGATAGTACGGTTATCTATCCTAAACCCGGTGTCCTACACACAACAAGAGACCGGCAAAAGGAAAAACCTATCAAGATTATACCTTAGCCTTGAGCATTCCACTTGAGGTCGATGTAGACGGTCTTGCCCTTCTCAAGATGGAACGCCTTTCTTAATTCCTCATCATCGACCTCGCATATTGAGCTTGCACGACAAATCTTCTTTGCATTTCATCGACCTTGAAGCCAACACATGCTCCAAGCGATGCTAATGGACAAATTCTACAAGTATAACTTAATACACACATTAGTCCATAAAGATTGTCATTAATTAACAAAACCACACATGGGGGCCCAACATGTTCTTTCAATCTCCCCCATTTTGGTAATTGATGACAATCCCTTTAAGAGGGTTTATATAAGGAATATTAGTGAATAAAATGGTAATACCAATATCAAATACTACAAAAGTATGTGATATTGGTACCACCACCATATATAGTATATATAGCAAACTCCCCCACAATCTATGCATGTGTGATGAACTTGAATTTCATTGCATATATTGCCAATCATTATCATTGGTGGAGTTTCCTCTATATATACCACATGCTAAGCAACAACACAGATGCAAGAGCATGAGAGGCAAATGCACAAGAACAAACTCAATGCATAAACCAACTTCCCTTAAACCCTCTAAAACTTTTCCCCCATTGGCATCGATTGCCGAAATGGGTGACAAGTTCAAGAAGGCAAATATAGTAATAATTCCTCCAAAGGTGTGTTTACGCTCATATCCAATGATGAATACTTGGGAGGGAGTAGAACTATATCGAGGACCCGAAGGTTTCCAAAATAAAGTCAAATGATGTAAGCAACTACAAGGTCCGACAAACCAATTTGAAAACAACAAATGAGTCCAAATGGAAACTACAATATATTATGATATGAGCAAAAGAGTGTTTTAAATAACAAATAGAGAAGCTCCCCAAGATTTGTGCACAATTCAAAATAAATGCATTGGAATACATAATGCACAAATATGGAATCCTCGCTCCACCATAAGTATTTAAAACACAACAAATGTGAAAGGATACAAATGAGTATTATTAAATGAATTAGATGAGCTCCCCAAAGATAATGCACCAATTATGATAATTGTATTTGGGATCAAGGTGCATAATCATGGAATCCTCACTCATCCAAATTCATTTAACAATACAAGGCATCAGAGAACAAGTATGAGTGTCCGAAGGTGCAAACAAGAGGAACAATCACTCATAGGCAAATAAATTTGGGGGCCACCGAAGAATCAAAAGGAATAGATAGGTGGTATCCAAGGATTAATGATCAACTAAAATTATCTTCTCATATGTGTATATGTCTCTAAGTGGAAAATATCACAAAGACATATTCCCATAAAGAAACAAGCACACACAAAGAAGATATACGATAAATCACATAAAAAGCTAAAATGAAGCCATAACATATACCAATAAGATTTTTGCTTCAAAGCATGGCCAAAGGCTCAAATATAAATTATTGTATATTAATGAGCTTCAACACACTACATATATTACAACTATCACCAAGGGAAAAGGGGAAAGTTGAAATATATGGAGAAAGGCAACAAGTATCACAAGGAATAAACAACTAGCAAAATCTCACTATTGCACATGAGAGAAGTTGAGGAAAATATAGGTAATAAAATTGCTAGATTGACATATTTGGGATTGATGGATCATATGCATGATTTTGTATAGTTCCAATTATATGCACTCATCTCAACTATACACATTTACAATAGAGAGTTCTCTTAATACCATGGCTAGAGATACAACAATAAATATAATAACAAAAATTCATACCAAGATGCAACCTACCAAAGGTTGGAAGCAAGATAAATATGCATGAGCAAGAGATACTTGTTACCGAGATATAATTGGTAGGATGTAGAGGATATGAATTCGTTGATCATCCTATAGCTTGCCTCCAATTTTCATGTATGCATCATTTCTTCAAAATTGAGAGACAAGCATCCAATCTATCTCCAATGTACCTAAAACACATTTAAGTACAAAATGGTCCCCAAACATATTGGGTCCATAGTAGTTAGTGCAACTACAATACATAGGAGAGACTCCACATAATTATGTGCATATTGATATGAAATTGAATTTCAAGCACAACTTAGCCGATGGGAATTGGTGGAGTTTCCCCTATATATTGGATCAAAGAAAGCAAGCATGCCATAATATAAACATATAGTAAATATGCATGCATAAAGCTTTCAAGAACCAAAAAGGAGATACAATTTGAATAAAAACACCAAGTAAATCGAGATTGCACACACATGAGTGTGACATGACAAACGATGTCCAAATTGTATCAAAGAACCAATTCAACACATGAAAGATCACAAGTTCAACCAATGAACTAGGCTAAAGCCAAAGAGCAAAAGATAGATAGAAATAAAAAAAGCTCAATGATTTATCTCATTCTAAAATGTTCAAAATGTGAAATTGTTATCGCCATATTTTGGCCAAAGGAGGAGATGGGCCGTAATCAAGATGGGCTTGGAAGATACATATATGCAACGTGTTGTTGAATCGGCCTTGTGCATGGATTTGGGATAAATTGCCCGTGTATCTTATATTGTAGTAGGTTCCGTTTCGGTTTAAGTAAGAGATAGAGTTGTTAGGGTTATTCCAAAGAGAGAAAGTCTCCGGACTATAAATATGTAGCTAAGGTTATTGAGAAAAGGAGGACGATCACGTTCACAACAAACACAATCTCGGCGCATCGCCACCCCTTGTTTCTAGGGTTTTTCTCGGGTAAGTGTCATGCTGCCTAGATCGCACCTTGCGATCTAGGCAGTATCTGCTTATGCGTTATTTGGTGTTACTCGTACTGAAGCCTTGTTGATGGCGAGTAATACTATTATCATAGATCTGTTTGGGCTAGCATCGGTACCTTTTTGTTATGATTGCTTAAACTATGCTGCCTTTACTTATCTCGCTGCCTTTGCACCTTTTTTGGGGTGTAAGGGTAGCACCTTGCTTGATCTTTATTCAGTCGATTTGATCTGTTATAGTTATGCCTTGTTCTCCAAGGTTTAGTTTGATATCCACATGATCAGGCCTTGCAAACGGGTTGAACGATCCAGTGGCATGTAAGGATATGGTTTGCCAATTCGAGAGGAGTTGTTCCGGGAATTGACTTTACGTCGGTTGTTAGGCCTTCTCTAGGGTTAGTTTTCTATCATCTTTCATGTCCACCAGGCTCAATTACGTGTAGGATGTTCCAATTATGTGGTGAAAACGTTAAACTGTCGTAGATCGAGTTAACTTGTATTGATGAAGCAAAACCCCATGTTATCGTAGATTTAATGCAGAACCATGGGATAATCGGCTCCAGGAGCCGATTCACAGGGAAGCCTGGGAGCCAGTCGCGGCTCGAATTTTACGTATGTTTGTTTGCCATGCAGGAAACCAATCGAAGCAATCCATCACCTTCCTGACCAGGTATAGGTCAGGTGGCACGCCCTTACATCAGCCAGGACGTGTGCCGGAGTTTTGCGGGTCGTTGCCCGAGGGACCAGGGCCCACCAGCAGTTCTGGGAGCCTCCCGGCTCTTCGTGTTGCCCGTCGCTGCTCGCCGGTGGGTTTTGGCAGGCAACACATTCTGGCACGCCCGGTGGGACATTCAACAACGTCTACATCAACATCCGACGCTGCGATGGAGAACAGACCGGTCACGTACGACGATCTGCCTGAGGAGCACAAGGCGAAGTATGATGATATCAAAGCTCTCTTCGAAGCCGATCTCATCGGATCTTTTGAGAGGACCCATAAGCATGGCATCAGGTGGAAAGGGTTCTCACCCGAAGGTGCTCTTGACGAGGTGGATCTGTCTGTTCCTTCAGAGGAGCGCACCAGAGCTCTGCGACAGGAAGTCAATTACATGGTGGCTCATTCTCTTCACCGCCATTCTGAGAGCCTAGTGAACGCTTTCGAGCGCGTCGCGGTTCGCGTAGTTCAGGAGATCATGAAACATCAGTACTCTCTGTCGGGGCCTACTCTAGGGACTCACCAGGGAGAAAGACCGCTCCAGACCAGGCCACAGCTGCCATTCACGCTTGCAGCTCCGGAGCCACCAGGGGCACCGGCGTACGTCGTCTACAAGGTTGGAGGTGACCCCGGCGATTGCCAATTCCTGTTTGAACCACCTAAAGAAATCCCACATGGATATGTGTGCACCTACGTGCCGGACTGCAATAACCTGACGCGCACGAACCAGGTGGCAACTGCAGGGATTTCTGGGACAGGAGTTTCTGGAGCAGGGGCTTCGGGGGCAGGTATTTCCGGAGCAGGGATGTCTGGGATGGACGCTGATAAACAGGCATGGCTAGCCAAGTACGCCACCGGAGCGAGTTCTGAGAATTTAGCCCCTGCAGCTCAAACGGTGGAGCAAATCCGTACCATCCTGAGAGACCAGTTCGGCTTCGTGCCGAAGAGAAGGACAATCGGCTACTCCAAGCCGTACCCCAACGAGTTTGATCTGATTCCGCTGCCACCCAAGTATCGGCTCCCTGAGTTCTCAAGGTTTAGCGGATCAGAAGGGTCGAGCTCGATTGAGCATGTGAGCCGATACCTGGCATAGTTAGGCATGATTTCGGCATCGGATCAGTTACGCGTAAGGTTCTTTGCGCAATCTCTGACCGGACCAGCTTTTGGGTGGTACACCTCGTTGCCACCGGATTCGATCCAGACTTGGAAGCAACTGGAAGAGCAGTTCCACATTCAGTATCATTCAGAAGCTACCGAGGCTGGCATTGCAGATCTGGCGCAGGTGCGGCAAAAGCGGGGAGAAACGGTAGCTGAGTACATTCAACGTTTCAGGACTGTCAAGAACCGATGTTATTCGGCTCGTTTAACTGAGAAAGAAGCGGTCGAGCTAGCAGTGTTGGGTCTCTCAGCACCTATCAAGGATCTGGCTTTCCAAGTAGAGTACAATTCATTGGCGCACATGGCCCAGAAACTGACGATGTATGAACAGCGCCACCCTGAGTTGTACCAAGACAAGTTCAAACGTCCGATAAGCCTGGTCGATACAGAAGAAGAGGATCCCGTACAAGACCAGGAGGTGGCCGTGGCTGAATGGGCTCGGGGGGCAGATCCTGTGTCCTGCAAATGGGTGAAGCAGCAAGGGCCCGCAAAAGGGTTCGACTTTGATGTGAGCAAAGCTGAGCAGATATTCGATTTACTGCTGAAAGAAAAGCAGCTGAAGTTACCCGAAGGCCACAAAATCCCTACGGCTCAAGAGATGAACGGGAGACCATACTGCAAGTGGCATCACTCGTTCACCCACACCACCAATCACTGCAAAGAGCTACGTCGCCAGATCCAAACGGCGATAGAACAGGGCCGTCTGATCCTTGGGCAATTCGCCATGAAAGTAGACACAAACCCATTTCCCGGCGTCAACATGGTAGAACACAGCCACTCCACGAGGCGTCAGTTGGATTTCTCGTTCGATGTTAATATGGCCGGACCTGTGTACCACCATGGCACATATAAGGAGGAAGACGGTCGCTCTCGGGGCAAGGAAAGAGAGGAGGCTGGTCCACGCGACCGGCCCCGTTATGACGACAGGCGGTATTTAACCGAGGAGCAAGTGAGAAGCGTGCGGTATCAGAAGCCACACTCCACACATCTCCTTAACAAGTATGAGCGTCAGTATGACCGACGTCGCCGGCGCGATAGGGATGATGAAAGATATGAGCACCTCGCTAGGGGAAAGTCAAAGGAAAAGGAAGGCATGGACAAACATTGGGATTGTCCCTTCTTCAAGTATTGCTGGGATGCCGGAATGAGCCGATTGCCTACAATCGACAACTGCCCAGAATGTGGACAGCAGAAGGATGACACAGGTCCAGTCTCAGTGTTCAAGCGCCTAGGGCCTCTCCCTCCTCGAGCAAAAGACCTCGAGGAGCCAATGGGTGGAAAAGAAGAAGACAGATATCACCGGCCAAGGTGGTGCCCCGATGGACTCAGGCACACCCAAAAGCGTCGAGTTCAGCGGCTGCGTAACTTGGAGGAAGCCGAAGCGCAGTACCTCCACGCTTTAAGGAAGGCACGGCCCGATCTGGCCGTGAAAGTTCGGAAAACCTTGGAAACGGAGGCTCGTCCGAAAAGAAAAGAGTGGCGCCCCAAACCAGTAAAAGCCGATGCGAAGACATCGGCTGGCACAAACATGGTGTTCACACTTCCGTCAGAATTTTGCGCTCCAAGAACCAAAGAACTACCAGTGGCACAGTTTGACTGTGGCCCACGGCCACTTATCTTTGAAAAGCCACAAGAGAAGGGCTACAAACATCTGAAAGCTCTGTACCTGCGAGGTTATATCAATGGGCAGCCTGTCCACAAGATGTTGGTTGACACCGGAGCGGCAGTCAATATAATGCCATACTCCATGCTACGGCGTTTGGGACGCTCCACTGCAGATCTGATCAAAACCAACGTCACGTTAAGCGACTTCAACGGCCAAACTTCAGAGACGCAAGGCGTTCTGAATGTGGACCTGACCGTGGGCAGAAAAACCATCCCTACGTCATTCTTCATCGTTGACAGCAAAAGCACCTACGCCGTCTTGCTGGGGAGGGATTGGATTCACGCCAACTGCTGCATTCCATCCACGATGCACCAGTGCCTGATACAGTGGGATGGAGATGAAGTGGAGGTCATTCATGCAGATGATTCGATCGAGATCTCCATAGCTGGCATGAACATCTGGGAAGCAGGAGACCAAGAGCCGATCTCTGGAGTCAGTCTAGACGGCTGTGAGCGCATTGAAGCTACAAAAAACGGGGTGAGGCTGGTCTTATCCACTGGCCTGACAGAGTAGCGATGTCCACGATTGCACGTGGTACGGCCGATCCCTGCGATCGGCCACAAAAAATAAAAAGCAGCAATCTTACGACAAACAGGTCATGCAGTCGTAGTAGGGAGGTTCCCCGCCATTGTAGAGCACAGATAAGTTGTAAACCTTCCTTGACTAATGCAATCAAAAAGGGGGCCGATTCCGGCAATCGGCCCAAATTACCTTTGTTATCCTCACCAACTGTTTGCCCCGTGTTTAGCATCGATTTAGCAGGTGACGGAAAGCTAGGGTATGGGTTTACCTCCGCTGATGAGCTAGAGGAGATTGACATCGGTCCTGGGGATAAGCCACGACCAACATTTATCAGCAAGAAGTTAGATCCGAATCTGCGGGGTCCGATGATAGCTTTGTTGAAAGAATATCCAGATTGCTTTGCCTGGGATTATACAGAGATGCCCGGGTTAGACAGGAGCATCATTGAGCATCGACTCCCGCTTAAAAAGGGGTTTTGGCCATTCCAGCAGCGAGCACGACAGATGAAGGCCGAAATTTTGAAAGAAGTCAAGAAAGAGATCGAGAAAATGTTGACAGCTAAGTTAATCAGGCCATGCAGGTATGCTGAGTGGATTTCTAGTATCGTACCTGTAGAGAAAAAGGATGGCCGCTGGCGTGTTGCCATAGATTTTCGGGATCTCAATAGAGCCACTCCAAAGGATGAGTATCCGATGCCGGTAGCAGAGACATTAATCAACGCAGCTGCTGGTCATAAGGTTTTGAGCTTCATGGATGGCAATGCCGGTTACAACCAATTTTTTATGGCTCCGGAAGATATACACAAGACTGCATTCAGAGTCCCAGGTTCGGTGGGGTTGTTTGAATATGTAGTCATGACGTTTGGACTGAAGAATGCCGGCGCCACATACCAAAGAGCCATGAATTACATTTTCCATGATCTGATCGGCAAGCTGGTGGAAATTTATATCGATGACGTGGTGGTCAAGTCTGCTTCAGTACAAGGACACTTGGACGATCTGCGACGCATCCTGTACCGAACAAGGAAATTCGGGCTACGAATGAATCCAAAGAAGTGTGCCTTCGGGGTGACGGCCGGTCAGTTCTTGGGTTTCTTGGTCCATGAACGCGGAATTGAGATCGGCCTGAAAAGTCAGGAGGCAGTGCGAACAATGAAGCCACCTACCACGAAGAAAGAACTGCAGTCTCTCATCGGCAAGATCAACTTCGTCAGAAGATTCATCTCCAATCTGTCAGGAAGAATAGAGCCGTTCATGGGACTGGTGAAAATTAAATCTGATGAAGAGTTCCGCTGGGGGACAGAACAACAACGAGCCTTCGACGAGATCAAAGAATATCTAACGAAGCCGCCAGTATTGGTTCCGCCTCAGCCGGATAGGCCGTTCTACATTTACTTGTCAGTAGCTGACACGTCCATCGCCTCGGTGGTGGTGCAGGTTTATGATGGTCTGGAGCGAGTGGTGTTTTACATCAGCAGAAGGATGCTGGATGCAGAGACAAGGTATCCTGAGATCGATAAGTTGTGCCTCTGCCTGTTTTTCACCTGCACCAAGCTGCGCCACATCTTGCTCTCAGCAGAGATTATCATTATATGCAAATCAGATGTCATAAAGCACATGCTGTCGGCTCCTATGTTGAAAGGCCGACTCGGCAAATGGATGTTTGCATTATCAGAATTTGACATCCGGTATCAACCCGCGAAAGCGGTTAAGGGTCAGGCATTGGCCGACCTTATTGCTGAAAGGATCAACACTGATATAGCAGCGCTGTCTATACGGGCGTGGGCTATGTTTTTCGATGGATCGGTTTGTGATGATGGTTGCGGCATTGGCATTCTACTCGTGTCGCCCCGGGGGGCAACATATTCCTTCTCCATCAGGCTAGCTACCCCTCGCACCAACAACGTCGCCGAGTATGAGGCGATACGCAAGGGAATGGAGTTGCTCATCGAAGCTGGAGCAGAGGCAGTGGAAATTTTTGGAGACTCCAAATTGGTGATTTCCCAACTCACGGAGGAATACAAGTGTGAGAGCGAGTCGCTCTTCCCATTATGGTTGCAATGCCGTGAGCTCATGGCACAGTTCTGGTACATAAACTTTAACTGGATCCCGCGATCGCAGAATACAGAGGCGAATGATCTCGCACAAATGGCTTCAGGCTACAAGGACGTAGCAGAGGGAACTGATGTTCAAGTACAGTTCCTGGAGGCGGATGACTGGAGAGCCGATATCTTCAATTATTTGAAAGATTCGGCTCGGGGGGCACCTAAACGGATAAGGTACAAGGCCATGAAGTATGTGCTTATCGGGGACGACATGTTCTACAGGACTCTGGAAGGATTACTGCTCAAATGTCTGGGGCCAACCGAGGCCAATCGGCTCCTACACGAGGTACACGAAGGCGCCTGTGGAACTCACCAATCGGCTCACAAGATGAAATGGTTGATCAGGCGATCAGGGTTTTATTGGCCCACCATGCTTGAGGACTGCTTTAAGTACTACAAAGGGTGTCAAGCATGTCAGAAATTTGGAAAAATTCAGACGGTACCCGCGTCAGCAATGAACCCCATCATCAAACCTTGGCCATTCCGAGGTTGGGGCATGGATATGATTGGCAAGATCAACCCTCCATCAAGCAAAGGCCACATGTGGATTTTGGCCATTACGGATTATTTCACTAAGTGGGTGGAAGCCGTCCCTATGAAGTCAGTGACCTCGAAGGATGTTATCGATTTTGTGAAAGAACATGTCATTCATAGATTCAGGATTCCCCAAACTATCACGACCGATGGAGGTTCGGTCTTCACTTCTCACGAGTTTAGAGAGTTCTGCGAGGACATGGGAATTAAGCTGATCCGATCATCTCCATACTATGCTCAAGCAAATGGGCAAGCTGAAGCGTCCCACCAGAGCCTTATCAAGTTGATCAAGAGGAAAATCGATGAGCACCCTAGGCGTTGGCACGAGGTTTTGTCAGAGGATTTATGGGCCTATCGCATGTCATGTCATGGAGCGATAAAAACCTCGCCATACCATCTAGTCTATGGACAAGAAGCCGTATTGCCCTGGGAGATTACGGCTGGAGCCAGACGTGTCACTTTTCAGAACGATCTAACAACTGAAGAATATGCGGCCCTGATGAGTGACAGTGTTGAGGATGTGACTGAGCTTAGGCTGTGGTCGCTTGAGAAAATCAAAGAGAACAAGGCCAAGGTAGCTCGTGCATATAATAAGAAGGTGAGACCGAAGGAGTTCCACGTTGGCGATCTGGTATGGGAAGCTGTATTGCCATTGGGGACTAAGGATGCAGCATATGGTAAATGGTCTCCAAATTGGCACGGGCCATACAGGGTCGATCAAGTTTTAAGGGGGAACGCGTACATGCTTGAGGAGCTGGACGGCGTGAAATTCCCAGTGGCTGTCAACGGTCAGCATCTCAAGAAATATTTCCCAAGCATGTGGGATGATGGACAGTGAAATATGGGGGCCTATACATGAAATCGGCCAATAAAAAAAACAAAAATATATAGCCGATGCACAGCCATCGACTCTAGAGGTTCAAACTGCTACGAGCAGGTGTCAGTTTACGTGAAGAAGCTACTGAAGGAATGCCTCGAAGGCGTGGAGGGCATCAGCGCGGACACGATCCACCTCAGCGATCTCGGCTTCGTCATCTTCGTCCTTGCCCATCACTAGCTGCTTGTTCAGGGCACGTATTTCCGCCAGATCAGTCTTCAGTTGAGCTTTGAGGCCTTCCGCTTCGTCTTGAGAGCGGGCGATGAATGCTTCCTTGTCACGGATGAGCTGTTTAGTCGCCCGGACCTTCTCTTCAAGATCTCCCAGTTCCTTTTTCAAGGATGCAAGCTCGGTGGTGCTGACAGAGGTGTCAGTTTTGGCATCCAGAGACACCTTTTTCTCGTTGAGCTGCTGACATTTGTCTGCAATGTTGGCCTTCAGTGGGAGTTGGGCACGGCGCAGATTAATCCTCTCGCGAGCCGACTTCACCCTTGACCCGTAGAAAGACAGAGTTACAACTGGCCAAAGCTTCACCTGTAGTGCTACTGGGAGTTGGTCCTTGATTTCAGCAAGAACACTCTTCACCTCTTCAGAACCCTCGATCAACTTATCGATCGGGGAGGACAGCAAGGCTTTGAGACGCTGGAATTGAGGTAGAACAGCCCTTGCTCGTGGTTCATCGTTGGCAACAGGGAGGGTTGGTTCGATGGATTCAGGGTCGAACGTCAGCAGGCCTAAGATATCACAACCCTGGCAGGCCGAAATGGCGTCAGTATGCGTCCAACACGGAAGGAAGAGCCGAACGAAGCGAACGTACCTCTCCTAAGGTCAAGGGGATAGCAGATGACGAGACCATCGGCTTGTGTGTTGTTGCTGGGGGCTTGGCCAAAGTGGTAACCGTTTCAGCTACACCTTCAGGGATTACTAGATCCAGCCTTGCGGCAGGCATCGGCACTTCCCCGGCTTTTCCACTAGAAGTGCCAGTCGTCTGCATGGAAGGTGCTTAGCCGATGTAAATAAGTGATGAATCGGCAGATATAAAAAATAATAATTGGTAAGAGCATCGAGGGTGATGACTTTCGAAACCTCCTGGCTTGACAAAGAAGTTTGCAGCCCCTTGCGAGCCCTCTTGGGGCTCAAAGCTGGCCCCGCCTCGACTGATGCTCGGGGGGCAGTAGGTGCAGGAACCGGCCTTTTCCTGGAAGCCGATGGTGGCAAATCTGGCTGGCTCGGTGTGGTGGTCCTTTCAGAGTCTGTTGGGCCCGATTCTCCTCGATTGGATTGTGTGTCCCCGCTGGAGGTGTCTTCGATGGAACCCTGTAAGAAAAGGAGAGCTAGTAAACACAAGCATGTTTGCAAGGATGAAAGAGATCAACCAAGGCATGGATCAGCGTACATGCGGACTTTCTGGAGAAGGGCTCCGGCGCTTCAAAGTCTTCCTAGCAGCTACCTTCCTCACCACCGTTCTTGTTTTAGTTGGAACTCGAGAGGCGGCGGACCCAGAAGTGGCTTGGATCTTGGAAGCCGATTGTGGTGATATCGGCTGGTTCTGCATCACGACCTTTTTAAAAGGTGGCGAATTTTTGCAGAAAAGGACCACAGGAGCTGGTAGGAAGAATTCGAAGGGGGAGCCATCATCGTGTGTAGGTTCAGGACCATCTTGTTGCTGCAAGGAGACAGAGCGGGTTATTAGAAGGATCATTGGGGAGCTGCATCAAGAAAATTTACAAGTAATAGTACCTGTTCTACGGGGATATCATAGTCAGCATCGAGCTGTTCCAGCAACGGTCCCAGAGCTCTCCTGAAGGCATGAGTCTTCCACATCGCCCACCAGTTCTCAAAACCATCGGTTGATGAAGTAAAGATGAGGTTGTTGGGAATTGGGATGGTCAGAGCATCGAAGAAGGAATAACACCTTTGACTGGTGAGAGGATCGGGCAGGTCAGCTCTGCTCTCCGTAAGATGGTGGAGAAAGAAATGGGGAGGTACTTGTCCAAGGCCAAATTGCCGAGCCACTACGACTGGCTGGTAGAATTCATATCCAGGCTTGATTATTCTATTGGATGTGCTCATGCCAACTGGAAGAAAGCAGGGACGGATCACAGTGGAAAATAGCTGCCGAGTGTTGGTGTCATCGGCAAAGTTGTCTAGCCTGAAGGAGATTGGATTTTCAAAATGTTCCGATTCTTCCGTGTAAGGAAAGAAGATAGGATTATCCAGGCCTTGGAAGAAAATGCTGAACCATTTGGATGCTTCCTAAGGGATCAGTTTGCTACCTGGCAGTCTGTACAGAGCTTGGCCATAGCTGGTGCATCGGATCTGCTTCCCTTTGACATTTGGAAAGGTGCAACTCGCCAAAAGGGGGAAGTTTGGGACATGGTTTTGAAAATACAGCTGAGACCATAGCTGGATGAACCACCAAGGACCTCCTGTTTTGACTGCTATGCCGGAGAATAATTTGACAGACATCAACTGGAGATATCGATAGACTTCTCCAAGGAACAGTTTGCCGACGCCGAGTTGAGTGCCTTTGGCAAGTTCGTAGGCCAAGGAGAGGTAATTCTTGGTTGGAGCCAGGGAAGGGCCACAGAATATGAAATGTTCCAGCCAGAAGTTGAGGAAAGCCGTGTGTTCCTTCTCTGTGACAGGGCCTTTAGTTTTCATGTGTTTTTGAAGATAGGCACCCCAGTTCGTGCAGTCTGTTTTGGAAGAAAGCTTGTAGGGGACCTTTGTCAGCTTAAAAGCAGAGGGGCTGGGTGATGTAACGTCCAGACCAGTAATCATCACCACGTCTAACAGAGTTGGTGTCATGGGGCCATGACCAAACGTGAAGCAGTTCAGAGCATCGGACCAGAAATAGCCGATGGTTTTTAGAAGATTTTCATGTTTCTCCAGGGGAGACAATGACAAATGCAAGGCATCAGCTATTCCCGTGGTTTCCCATTGAGATTGGTAAGTTTTGGCTACCCTGTTGAACCAAGAGACCCAATGTTCAGGAGGATTAGGCCAGGCTCGCAAGCAGTCGGCCCAAGAATTCAAATCTAGGTTTTGGCTTGCGAAGGGGATTCTGTTTGCCTCGCAAGAGATCAGATGGGCAGGACTAGATTCTGTCCGGGGGCCAAGACAGAGAGAATTTGGGAGAGAAGGATGCGGCAGCAGGATGTCTGAAACCTAAAAAAATTTAACGGTGGAATAAAGCATTAATTCAGGTGTTTGCTATTAATTCTAGCGCCGTGTTCAGACTACGAGGAGCAGGCGTACCTTCAGACCAGAGACCGCTGTGTTGATATTGGACGATTCCGCCATCTGGTTTGCCGGCGGAGATGGATCTATGCGGTTGGGGATCGAGGGTTCTTGTCGCTGTAAGCTCGATCTATGCGGTGAGGAAATTGGAGATCTGGTCTAGCCTTTTTGAAGAGGGTCGCAGGCTACCGTTTGAAGTTGGAGAGTGGCCGCTCAGATTTATCTAAATATGCGACCAAATTTGACCTTGTCAACGTTTGTGGGGAAAGTCGATGTGTTACCATCGGCTCGTTGGGCTTTGACTTGGTTGACCATATGAGTGTAGTATGGTGAAAGCCGATACATTGCTATCGGCTTCTGGAGCGTTGACCTATTTTGACTATCGGCAAAAGCGAATCGGAAAAGCAATCTTTGTTGATTCAAAAGACGATTGTTTACAATGGAGCCGATTGCTTACAAAAGGAAATCTACTACTAGTGCTACTACTACTAGTTCCTAATCTAGAGGCCGGTGTCGTCGCCGCTGTCTTCGCCGTCGTCGTACTCGCTGTCATCAGCGCTGCTGCCGGCGTCGTCTTCGTCGTTGCTGCTGAGGATGTCAGCGGGGGCCTCCTCGTCCTCGTCGTCATCTTCGGTGTCCTCGCTGGACCCGGCGCGGAAGCGCTTCACCGGCGGGTATTCATCGGAGGAGGTGTCCTCCTCCGCTTCCTCCTCCTCGTCGGAGGATTCGACGCCATCCCAGGACCAGGCGTCGTCGGAGCTCTCCACCTCCAGTTCCCCGTCGACAAGGAACTGGAGGCCCTCCTCGCCGTCGTTCAGGGACTCGTCGTCCTCCGACCAGGCGGCGAAGTCCCAGTCCCTCTCGTCCCACCATTGTGGGGCGAGAGCCTCGTACGCCGCCATTGGCGGGTGCTCCGGCGTCGGCTCTCGGTTGCTCATCGTGTTGGAAGATTGGGAGGAAAGGGCGGATGATTTGGAGGAAGAAGAGGAGGCCATGGCGGAGGAAGAGGGTTTTTTGGCTAATGGAGGAAGATGGGGGCTGCAAACTGCTCAGATGAATTTAAATAAGGGGAATAGTGGGAGACGTTTCAATGCCATAGCAGTTTCCATAATGTGGTGCCAAAACGGTCAAATCATGCACTGCGGAGGAGTTGAGAAGACAGGGCATCATGATGAGGGGGTGGCGTGACGATTCTGCTCTGCAACGCGTAACCCGATATAAAAAAAGGGGAAGAAAAAACATCAGCAGAGTGGTTTTGGAATTATTATTGCCAAAACCAGGGGGCATGTGTTATCGCCATATTTTGGCCAAAGGAGGAGATGGGCCGTAATCAAGATGGGCTTGGAAGATACATATATGCAACGTGTTGTTGAATCGGCCTTGTGCATGGATTTGGGCTAAATTGCCCGTGTATCTTATATTGTAGTAGGTTCCGTTTCGGTTTAAGTAAGAGATAGAGTTGTTAGGGTTATTCCAAAGAGAGAAAGTCTCCGGACTATAAATATGTACCTAAGGTTATTGAGAAAAGGAGGACGATCACGTTCACAACAAACACAATCTCGGCGCATCGCCACCCCTTGTTTCTAGGGTTTTTCTCGGGTAAGTGTCATGCTCCCTAGATCGCACCTTGCGATCTAGGCAGTATCTGCTTATGCGTTATTTGGTGTTACTCGTACTGAAGCCTTGTTGATGGCGAGTAATACTATTATCATAGATCTGTTTGGGCTAGCATCGGTACCTTTTTGTTATGATTGCTTAAACTATGCTGCCTTTACTTATCTCGCTGCCTTTGCACCTTTTTTGGGGTGTAAGGGTAGCACCTTGCTTGATCTTTATTTAGTCGATTTGATCTGTTATAGTTATGCCTTGTTCTCCAAGGTTTAGTTTGATATCCACATGATCAAGCCTTGCAAACGGGTTGAACGATCCAGTGGCATGTAAGGATATGGTTTGCCAATTCGAGAGGAGTTGTTCCGGGAATTGACTTTACGTCGGTTGTTAGGCCTTCTCTAGGGTTAGTTTTCTATCATCTTTCATGTCCACCAGGCTCAATTACGTGTAGGATGTTCCAATTATGTGGTGAAAACGTTAAACTGTCGTAGATCGAGTTAACTTGTATTGATGAAGCAAAACCCCATGTTATCGTAGATTTAATGCAGAACCATGGGATAATCGGCTCCAGGAGCCGATTCACAGGGAAGCCTGGGAGCCGGTCGCGGCTCGAATTTTACGTATGTTTGTTTGCCATGCAGGAAACCAATCGAAGCAATCCATCACCTTCCTGACCAGGTATAGGTCAGGTGGCACGCCCTTACATCAGCCAGGACGTGTGCCGGAGTTTTGTGGGCCGTTGCCCGAGGGACCAGGGCCCACCAGCAGTTCTGGGAGCCTCCCAGCTCTTCGTGTTGCCCGTCGCTGCTCGCCGGTGGGTTTTGGCAGGCAACAGAAATAAGGAATGAGACAAAACAAACTCCCAAGAAGAGCAAGGTTCCAACAAGAAACCAAACTCCCCAAACTTTTCATGATGGCACAAAATACCAAAATGAAAAGATTGAGCATCTAAGCACATAAAACTCGATATGGATCAAACAAACAAGCATAAAAGGATTGTTCTAGATAATATAGGAGAGCTCACCCATAAGTAGTACATTATATAGAATTTTTGCTTTTGAATGCAAAATGCACACAAATGAGATCATCAGTACTACCTACATTAAATAAAACACAAGAAGATACCAATAAAAATAAAAGGATCCAAAAGTAGCAAGGAATACATGGGAGCACACAAAACATTTACTTGGCCAAAGATAGGACAATATTAATCAAAGGACAAAGTGAATATGATCAATAAATTCTACCATAAGTTGGGTACTCATTGTCCAAGGACAAGAAATAGAATAATTTTCCATAAGGTAGCTTGCATGGATATCCAAGATCATAGACACAACAAGAAGCATATAACTAAATATAAGAAATTAAGCATGATACTTCGAAAAAGATTCTTGGTAGCTTCCAATAGTCACACAATCACTAGTGATTAGAGTAACTTGAAGCAAATGGTTTCCATGAGGATATATATATATCTAAATATGAGGAAACACATACCAAGAACCACTCTATCCAAGATCCAAAATAAGATCAATAAAGCCATTAAGGAAATTGGAACTTGTATGAGAAAATGTGTCACATAGGCGCTAGATAATTATCAATATCAATTCTAAGTGACACAACCTCAAATATTCACACTTTCTAGGATTCTAATATGCACTAAGCGTATGACTCCCCCATAATGTGATACTACCATAAAGCCAACCCGAGGCAAAAGGATACAAATAGAGATGATTAATGGACATTATAAAACTTAAAATTCTCATGAGAATTATACCACATAGAGACTAGACAATAATCCAATATAAATACTAGGTGGTATTCCTCATGTACACACAATTTTAGGATTGTGGAATGCCCAAGCATAACACTCCCCCAAAATGGGATAATCCATTAATCTCTCACAAGAGCCAAATAAGATATCAAATATAATCAATTAAGGCTCAACCACAAGAAACACACATACATGGAGTGCCACCTAATGATACACAAATATGCTTGATACCTCAAGATAATTAAGTGGAAAGCACAACATGTACAAAACCATGGAAGATACGAAACCAACACATGCACAAAGGGGCGAGTAACTTTCAATGTAAAGAGTTTAGCATATGTTACCGCAAGGAGGAACATTGGAAATATAATATAATCAATATAATCCAAATGGCTTGGCTTGACAATAATAATTGATGAAGATCCCTCAATTCTTCATAATGTAGCCAAAACTCCAATGCCCTCCAACAACACCTATTGATCAAGTTTTGGCTTGTTGGTCCCCAACCAAGTTGGGTCCTAAGAGGTTAGTCACAATAGGCTTGGCAACCCAAATGGTTCTTTTCTTGAACCCACATTGAGCACCAACAAACTTGGCAAACACATTGCCAACCTCATTCTTATAAAGTGAATAAGCATCATCAATTAAGATAGGATTGGATGAGGAGATACCAATAGTGCATACGGAAGAAATGTGCCCCTTCTCATGGCATATGTAGCAAGTTCTACTCTTGCCATCTTTCTTCTTAGGTGAAGCCACAACTAGAAGAAGAGCTCGAGTAGTCCTCTTAGGAAGAGGCCCATTAATGACTTGAGGTGGAGCTTGAGGCCGCTTCCCTTGTTGCTTCACACTAGGAGACTTATTCTTCAATGGGCAAGATCTAACATGATGCCCTTCTTCCTTGCACTTGAAGCAAACAATGTTGGCCGGATTCTTGACTTGATCTTGGCCATTATTCTTGTTGTCCTTGTGCTTCAACTTGATAGTGGACTTGTTCTTGACATTGGAGTTGAATCCAAGCCCACTCTTGTCATTGGGGGATTTTTGCACACTCAAGATTTTGTTGAGTGTGACCTTCCCTTGATGACCCTTTTTCAAGTCATTCTTCAAAGAAGTGACTTGAGCCTTGAGCCTTTTGATTTCCTCTACATGGTTAGTTTCAACAAAAACACTAGAGGAAGTAGATGCTACATTGTTAGAGCAACAAGGCACGTAATGTAATTCATCACGAGATATATCATGGTTGTGAGAGGATGAACTACAAGGACTAACACATGGCAATATAACATTTGGAGTAGATGTAGTGCTAATGTCCACATGAGGCCCACTAGATGTTAACTTTGACACGATGTCCTCATGAGCTAACTTTAGCCTACCATGAGAGACTAGAAGATCCTCATGCGAGCTCGAGAGCTTAACATGACTTTCTTCTAATTTCCCATAGTTGCTAGTTAGCAAAGCAAGTTGAGCCTTTATCTCAACATTCTGCTTCAAAATAGATGCTTCACAAGAAATAGAGTTAGTAGCACAAGCATCATCACTATTTGCAAGAGGTGAGGGCAACTTGGCAAGCTCTTTTGAATATGAGGCTTTAAGTTGCTCATGTGACTCGGTGAGTTTGATGAGCTCACCCTTTATGACCCTAGAGCCATTTTTGAGGTGCTCAAAATCCTCAAGGAGTTTATCATAAGCAACTTGAGCCTCATCATTTTTACTTTTGAGATCACTTGCCACCTCAAGATCTCTATCATGAGATTCCTTTACTCTAGATAGCTCTAAAGCAAAGGTCTCCTCAAGAGATTCCTTGGTGGTTTATTCCTCTTCAAGAGCTTTATTTAGGTTTGCAATTATATTAGCATACTCACGCTCAAGACTACACATTTTATCAACGTTGTTATCATGCACCTCAATTTGTGTTTCTAACTTATCAATATGTTCTTTGCTCTTAATAGCAAAGTCCAAGACTTCAACAAGGTTAGAGCAAGCAATATCCTTTTTAACAAGGGCACAATAAACAATCTCACCCTTCTCATATAAATCATCAATATCAAGCTCTTCTTCCACATTATCCACATCCTCCTTATCACAAGAGGTAATGGGTTCCAAAGTAGGAGTTACCTTAGAATCCCTAGCCATAAGGCATAGGTGGGTACCGGAAGAAGATGAAGATGAGATTGCATATGTGGCTTCATTCAAAACCATGCCTTGGCCCATAGAATCTTCGGTTTCCTCTACATGGTTAGCAACACAAGCACTAGAGGAAATGGAAGCATTTTTATCATGGCAACAAGACAACACAAGCATATCATCATGATATTTATTCAAGTCATTTATACATGATATGCAAGGACTATTAACAAAAGCATGTGAGGAATTTTGAGTGCTAGAAGTGTTAAGGTCCAAAGATAGATCATTGCAACTAGATAGATATGAGGGATTACAAATAGTGAACACACTATCCATATTGCAATTTCTATCACCACTCACCATATCATTACCTTGTGAAAAGTCACATGTTGGTGAAGTGGTAGAGGATGAGAACTCATCTCGACCGGAAGTGGAAGCAACACAATCATCCTCAATAATGTTGGACACAACATATTTATCTTGAAGTTTTGTCCATAACTCATGAGCGCTCCAAAAAGGAATGATTGAAGATGTAACTACATAGCTCAAAGCATTAACAAGCACATTAGAAGCTTGAGCATCGAGATATAAGTTTTTCTCATCCTCACTAGATAGATTTTTGAAATCCATTGGAGGAGAAAAACCTATATCTACAATACGCTCCAAATTTGGGTCCATGTCCCGAAAATGAATGAGCATGCGATTTTTCCATATATCATAATTTGTGCCATCGAATGTGAACATGTCATTGTGCACTAATCCTCTAGCCGACATCTTTAATCTCAAGGCGGTGAAGCCTAAAATGAGAGACCGGGCTCTGATACCAATTGAAAGGATACCGATGTTGCCTAGAGGGGGGTGAATAGGCGATTAAAACTTTTCCTAGAGTGGCTCAACAAAGGCGGAATAAAACTGGTGTTTACTTTGTTAAGCACAACCTAGAAACAACTAAGGTTCACCTATGTGCACCAACAACTTATGCTAAGCAATACAAGAAACAAAGTGATAGCAAGATATATATTACTTCAAGCACGAAGGCTATCACAATGTAAAGTGCATAATTAAAGAGCTCGGGTATAGAGATAACCGAGGCACACGGGGACACCGATATTTTACCGAGTACGTCTCGTTTGGAGAGGGGGTGCTATCAAACCACCAACGCCACAAAAGGCCTCCCTTATTCTTCGGTGAATCTCACCCCAATGGGATCATCCACGCTTCCACTATCGGTGCACTTGTCGATGGCAACCGGAACCTCTCACAAGGTTGGGGAACTTCTCCACAACTTAATTGGAGGCTCCCAACAAACGCCACAAAAGGCCACAATGCCACCAAGGCCACAAACCGTCTAGGGCCAAGAACCCAAGAGGAACAAGCTCCAATGAGTAATTCAAACCAAATCCTCCGAGGAGAACACAAACCGATGCACCAAATGCAAATGGCAAGAACACCACAAAGATGCTCAAATCCCTCACTCTCAAGTTCCAACAAAGCTACTAAAGCTATTGGGGGAACAAGAGAGGAGGAATCAAAGAGAGACACAAAATCCCCCAAAATCTAGATCCCCAAAGATGCACTCACAAAGAGATGAATCGGTTAGGTCAAAACGTGGGTCTAGATCTCCTCCAACTACCCCTCAAATATATGCAAGAATCAATGGAGGGGTGAGTATAAATCAAGCTCAAGGAGTAAGACAAATAGGGGCAAAGCTTAGACAAAAGGAGGAGGAAGAAGTAACCCTAAAATACAAAGGGGCAAAGCTATTTAAAGAGAGGGGCCAAATCTGCCCGTTGGGGCATTTTTCCTGGACGGACCGGTACTACCGGATTTAACCGGTAGTACCGCTCCCAACCTGAGCAGCCTAGAAAAACAGACAACGCGCGCAGCAGCTAGGGATCTGGGGAAATCAGCACGCAGCACGCGATGTGAGAGGGGCCATCGAGCAAGCGGTCAACGCGGAAACGGCGGGCATCGAACCAGGCGCCAGGCGAGCGGGCGCACGCACACAGCAAGGCCGCGTGGCATCGCGCGAGGCAGGCACGCGCGGGATCCAGCAGCGGGGCCCATGGTGGGACCCAACACGCGGGTCAACGCGCGGGACGCGAGGCAACAGCAGCAGCATGCGGGGCCAGCGAGCAAGCGCGCGCGGAACCACCAGGGCGAGCGAGGGAGCTGGGCTAGCGAGCGGCGGCGGCGTGCGGGCGGGAGACTGAGCGCGGGCTGGGCTGGAGTGAGGAGGAAAGCTGGGCTGAAGGTTGAGGGCAAGCCGGATGGGCCGGCCGGTAGTACCTGCCCACCCGGGCGGTACTACCGGGCCGGTCCGGTACAGCCGGCCTGGGCTACCGGGGAGGACTGAAAGGAGTAGTGTCGTGGGAATGGTCATAGCAGATGCTGCAATCGGCAGCGAGTAGTAGAACAAGGGGAAAGGGCGGCCAGCCATCTGCGGTGCGAGATAATGGCGGAGACACAGGGTTTTACCCAGGTTCGACCCCCGGAGGGTAAAGACCTACTCCTGCTAGATTGTATTAAGATGGTGTTACAATGCGGCGAGCTCGGCGGCTAGGCGGCGAGTCGCTTGGGTGTATGATGGAACGTATCTCTACACGCCCTGTAGGGAGGTTTATATAGACTCACCTCCCCCTAGGGTTTACATATCTCAACCGAATCAGTTAAGGCTTCGGTACTCATTTAACCTAATCCGACTGGGCCTATCTACTCGCCTGGGCCTTCAGCTTCCAGTCTCTTGGATCCACACCGGGCCTTGATCCAGTCGCCGTCTTACAGGCCCACCCGCCAGTTCCTGGGCCAGTCGGAAACGTCCTGATGGGTATACCCCGGTAGGCATATCCCCATCAGTAGTCCCCGAGGCCGTCGTCGATTGGGCACAGGTGGTTGCTGGTAGTCGGAGCATACGGATTTCAATGCGGACATCCAGTCGAATTGGCGGCGGGCTCCTGAATAAAGGAGGAAACTAATCATTCTGGTCGCATCTTTGGCGATTGGATTGGCGAAATATTTAGTCACTGTTTGTAGTGATCGGGTCGGCGAGCCGAGTGGCTGAAGTTGGACCGTAAAAACGCGGTCAAACTAGTCGTTGGGGTAATCCAACGGTAACTTTTGGCGTAATCACCGCGTAGTAACGGCTCCCTGATTTGGCGGGTAACAACCGCTATATAAAGGGAATGGTAGGCGATCAGAGAACCACCTCCTTGTCATTTCCTCCGATCGCGCGCACCTTCGTTTTCCTCCGCATCGCGATCCAGCCAAACCGAAATCCTCCGACCCCCACGAATCCTTCCGCCTATGGCCCCCTCCACCGAGCCATGGGGCAGATCCAAATGCATGAGAGCGCAACTGGCGTCCTTCGAGGAGGCCGGGATCCTACGCGCCGGTAGATGGCGCATCCCTGCGGCCGGAGAAGTGACTCCGGACCCGCGCGAGGGAGAGTTCGTCTGCTTCACCAGCCACCTAGAGCGGGGGCTGGGAATCCAACATCTCTTTTCTTCCGGCGGTTCTGCGCCTTCTACGGGATCCAGCCGTCAGACCTGGGCCCGCACAGCATCGAGCATCTCGCCATTTTCGTGGCGTTCTGCGAGTGCTACCTGGGCTGCAGGCCCTACTTCCCCCTGTGGCAAGACCTGTTCCATGGGAGGATCAGTCGCGAAGAAGCGGGCGGCCCAATGCTCGCTGCGGGCGGCCTGACGTTTCAGTTGAAATCGAAGGCTTCCTTCTTCGATCTGATGCTACCCGCCAAGGCGGTGAGTGAGTGGGAGAAATCTTGGTTTTACGTCACTGAGGCGACTCCGGACGGCGAGGTGGCGATCCCAAGATACTCCGCTGACCGGCCCGAACCGCGCCGACTCCAGGTCGGCAAGCTTCCAACAGACCAGCGGATGGTTGTGGATGAAATGCTTCAGACCATCCGCGGCCTGAAGAAGAAAGGTCTCCAGCACATCAACTTGTATAACTGCTGGCTCGGGCGGCGACTCGTCCCCCTGGCCCGCCGCGACCACTACATGTACGAGTACGCGGGCCGGGAGGACTCGACGAAGTCCTGCCTCGCCGAGTGGCAACTCGAGGATTACCTCCTGGCGCTGAAGAAGATCACCTAGGCGGCGTACCTCGATGCGAAGGCCGGGGTCGCCCCCTACATCGCGAAGCATCCAGCCCCAACGGTAAGTCGTCTTTCTATCATTTGCAGTCACAGTAAATGTTGTCGCGGTTATACTGATATTGTCTTATGCTTATTGCAGCTATTTCAAGTGGTGGAGGGGTGGCTTCCGCCCGCGGACGATGAGAATTCGAGATCATCCGTCCAGGAGGTGGGCGACTCGCCTCCTGCAAGGGGCGGCGTCGAGAGTGACGGGAGTGGCGACGACGACGAATCCGAGGAAGTGGTCGCCCCGCTGGTCCGGAAAACTCGAGGACAGCGGCAGCGTGAGCTCGAAGCGAGCAAAAGCCTCGAGCGTCATGATGATGACGACGAGCTCCCCGAGCACACCTTGCATCGCGAGGCTACTCCATCGAAGAAGAAGAAGAAGAAGAAGAAGAAGGAGGCGAAGGCCCCTCCAAAGAGGAAAACGAAGCCAGCGAAACAGGCGTCTCCGCCTCATTCGCCAAGCAGCTCCGACGCCACCAGCCTGTCCAGGGGTGAAGCTCCACAGACGACGGCGGCGCCGGATATCACCGCCTTCCTGAGCGAGGTGCCTCTGGCCTCGATGCCTCCGTCGTTCGCCCCAGTCTCTGGGTCGGGGGCCGCTCCGGTCGCGGCAGCTTCGCCGCCCAGGGATGCTCCCGCCGAAAACGTTTCGGAAGCCCCAGTCGACAACGAAGAAACCGTACATGTCTTGGGCACGCGATGTCCTGGAGATGGGCCTCAGTCGACGGCTGGGCCCCGAACTGGAGAAGCCGGCCGGCATCCGCACAGGGCTGCGGTTCCTAACGGTCGCCAAGTGAGTTTTATTCTCCTGTCTTTGTTTTTCATTGTACTTGGACTACTTTGCTCATGTGATCAATTTGTAGGACTGGAGCCAAGAAGATAGGCCATCCAACCGTGGCCAAGGTGCCGCCAGTCATCAGCGAGGAGGACCCCTCCCGGAAGAGGAAGGAGGACGAGGTCATTGCCCCCGCGGATAGCGCCAAGAAGACCAAGGGCTAAGAGGTCGTCACGGTGTCTGACGACACAGCGGTTTATCCGAGTGAGCCCGTGGCGGGGGCGGCCTTGACGACCAAGGAAGGTGCTCCCTCGCCTGGGGTGGTCGAGCCGGCCTCCTTTGGTGCCGGCGCATCCATCGCAACCTTCCCGCGCTTCATGACCAAAGCGGCTACAGCGAGTGGTACCTCGCCCTCGAGCCGCGCACCTGGGATCGTCGACACGGAGGTCGAGCAACGTCGCGGGCACACGCCGGCTCTCCTCGCATTCGTGGACGCGATACAGCTTCATGGTACGCTTGGCGCAGCCATCCAGGTATGTCCAGTCCTCGAGGATCAGGCCGCTGTATTGTAGCGGTCTGATTCTTTTAGTGTCTTGCTTTTAATTTTCGCGTCCAGTCCCCGAGTGCGCGCTCGCTGAATTTCAGCGGGTGGGCACTTAGGATTTTTGATTGCCAGTCCCCGAGTGCGCACTCGCTGAATTTCAGCGGGTGGGCACTTAGGATTTTTGATTGCCAGTCCCTGAGTGCGCACTCGCTGAATTTCAGCGGGTTGGCACTTAGTGTTTTTGATTGCCAGTCCCCGAGTGTGCACTCGCTGAATTTCAGCGGGTGGGCACTTAGGATTCCGCTGTTGCTAACTGTTTGACTTGTGTTCAGGGTTTGCAGCGTGAGTCAGCCGACCGACTCGCTGCAAAACGTCACGCGGAGAGGGGACTGGCCGCTGTCCAAGAGGCGAACAAGGGGCTCCAGGCGATTGCTGCGAAGGCAGAGGAGGTCCGCCAGGGCCTCGTCCCAGCGACTGAGTTGGTGGCAGCTCAAACTGCTTTAAGCTCAGCTGAGGAGCGGATCGCCCACCTTGAGCGCGAGCTGAAGGAGGCGAAGGAGGAGGCAACTTCGGCGGATGGGCGAGCCAAGGCTTCCGTTACAGACGCCGCTGAGGAGCGTAAGGTCTCCGACGCCCTTCTTGCTGGGCTTCAAGACGACTACACCTCTCTTCAGAGCTTCATCACGGATCTCTCCCGTCCCTTGATTGGTGAGTGTGCCTTCCTGTGCCTGTAACGTTTGCATTGTGTAATCTTTGATGTACTCACTATCACTTTCTGTCCGCAGGTAGAATCATTGACAGCGCGAAAGAGGCGAGTTCGTTCGACGCACAACAATGTGTGGCCACGCTGGTCGACTCGGCCACGTTGTCGACGACGTGCATACGGGCGTATCTCCAGGAAATGTCGCCCATGGAGGTGATTCCCAGCGACCTCGTTGAGGTGTGGCGATACTTGGAAAAGGCGCCGTCGGTTGTCGAGTTCATGACGCGATCGGCGTTCCGACATGGAGCGGCGACGGCGCTTAGCCTTGGGCTCGCTCACTTCCTGGAGGACTTCGACCTGGACGACGTGACGAGTGGCTACCCGTCGTCGACTGGCTCGGTGGAGATCTCCGAGGTGCTGAAGTTGACGGACCGTGCCGCGGTATACTCTGAGCGCGTCTGGGCGATGGGTGACCTCCTTCCTTATCAGGAAACGGTCGTCGCGCCCAACGACTCTGAGCCGCAGCACCGGGACTTCAAGATCGAGCAACCCTTCCGTGCGGCGATGGCGAGTGAGCTGATGACGTACCCGTCAAACCCGTACTCTCCCTTCATTCGCAGTCGCAAGGGTGGTGGCGACTCGTCATCGAAGCCTGCGGAGTAGAACATTGTGCCCTAGGGCGTTAGTAGCAGTTCTGCCATTGGGCATACCTTGTATTTTGTGACACTTGCGACATGCTATAATGAGATATCGTGTTGTTTTGTGAATTGTCGTGTGTTTCTGATTGAGGGTTGAACGAGTCCCCGAGCGCGTCCGCCCTTTTTATGGGGTTTACCTCGTTTGGTGTGTGTTTGCGGTTTTGAATGTTTTTTTTATTGAGGTCGACTCGCCTGACCTTGGAAAGCCAGTCGCAGGGCGACTCCCATGAGTGCTCTGTACTTCACCGTTTTCCCTTGCGCGAAAGAGGTTGAATGGCCAAGTCCCCGAGCGTGGTAATTGGTTGTTCTAGGCGCGACTCGAGGGTGGACGAGGACTTGGCGCGTTAGGGTGGGCGCATCACTCCTGCCTGGCCCGTCGGGTCAGTCGCATGGCGAATCCTGGGCATGCTATCATACTTGGCGTTTTCCCTAGCCGCTCGTGCTGGACTGGTCATCAGTCCCCGAGCGTGGTACTTGGCCGTTCGAGTCGCTATGTCGAGGACACGGAGGATCATGGTCGCTGTGAGAAGCGAAGGCAGTTGTCTTGGCTCGTAGAGCCAGTCGAGCTAGGCGACTCCAATGGGGCCCCGGGTAGGCGTTTTTCGTGGACGTTACAAGACCTGGGGTGACCCAGTGCCCTTGTAACACACTACTTGGCCGTGCCGATCGCTGTACCAGAGGTTGACTTCTGCAGTTAGCTTGGCGCTGTTATTACGAGTGCGAGTGGCACAAGACACGGAGAGTAGGCGCAATTTGCGGTAACCAATTCTTTTTATTTCATAGCGACTGGAGGATACATATGTGGGGTTCTAGGAGTAGAACTTCCGTAGGAGTTTTACATTCCATGGTCGCTTGACGTCGAGTTTGCCGTCCCCGCGGACGTCGATGAGGTAGTAGGCGTCGTTGCCGAGTACTCGCCCGATGGCGAATGGTCCCTCCCACGGGGGGGAAAGCTTGTGCATGCCTTTCTTGTCCTGGATGAGGCGCAGCACCAGGTCGCCTTCTTGGAAGGTGCGAGTTTTCACCCGCCGGCTGTAGTAACGGCGGAGTCCTTGCTGGTAGATGGCGGTGCATGATCGGGCTAGGTCGCGTGCCTCGTTGATTTGATCGACTCCATCCTATCGTGCGAGTTCGTTCGCGGCCTCCGTGTAGTGGACGACCCTTGGCGAGTCGTGCTCGAGGTCGGTCGGCATGACTGCCTCGGCGCCGTACACCATGAAGAAGGGGGTGAACCCTGTCGACCTGTTGACCGAGGTGCGGATGCCCCAGATGATGGAGGGTAGCTCCTCCACCCAGCACCCGGCGGTGCGCTTGAGTGGTACTTGGAGCCGCGGCTTCAGGCCGTGGAGGATGCTCTGGTTGGCTCGTTCTGCTTGGCCGTTGGACTCCGGGTGGGCGACTGACGCAAGGTCGAGCCGTATGTGGTGTTCCTCGCAGAACTCGGCCATGGCTCCTTTGGCGAAGTTGGTGCCGTTGTCCGTGATGATGCTGTTTGGGAATCCGTAGCGATATATGAGCTCACGTAGGAATTTGGTGGCGGTCTTCCCGTCGCATTTTTGGACTGGCTTGGCCTCGACCCACTTTGTGAATTTGTCGACCGCGACCAGTAGGTGGGTGAAGCCGGAGGGGGCCTTTTTGAAGGGCCCTACCATGTCCATACCCCACACGGCGAATGGCCATGTGATGGGGATTGTCTTGAGCTCTGAGCTCGGCACGTGTATCTGGTTGGCGTACTTCTGGCACCGGCGCACCGCTGGACAATCTCGACGGCATCGGCGTGTGCGTTGGGCCAGTAGAAGCCGTGTCGCATAGCCTTGGCGACCAGAGAGCGGGCACCGGCGTGGTGGCCGCAGTCACCGGAGTGGATGTCGTGGAGGATCTTGCGTCCTTCGGCGGGTTGGACGCAGCGTTGGAACACGCCGGTCACGCTGCGCTTGTGGAGCTCGCCGTCGATGATGGTGAAGGATTTGCATCGGCGTGCAATCATCCGGGCGTCTGTCTCGTCTGCCGGCAAGGTGCCAGCCTCCAGGTAGGCGACGTACGGCTTGGTCCAGTCGTCTGGCTCGGCGACGAGTGCGACCAGGGCTGCCTCCGGTTGCAGCGGGACTCCGATGTCGATCTCCCTTGGGGGAGAGACTGAAGGCTTGGTGATCGTGTCGAGGAAGACGCCGGCGGGTGGTGCGAGTCGAGCCGACCCGATGCGAGAGAGTGAGTCAGCCTCCTCGTTCTTCCGCCTGTCAATCCACTCGACGGAGTACCCTGCGAAATGTCCCCCCAGCTTGTCTACTGCTTGGCGGTATGCCGCCATGGTGGGAGAGACGGCGTCGCAAGTGCCAGCGACTTGCCCAGCGATGAGGTCGGAGTCTCCGTAGCAGCGTAGGCGGTTGACGTTCATCTCCTTGGCAGCTTGCATGCCGTGGAGTAGTGCCTCGTACTCGGCCATGTTGTTGGTGCAGGGGGTGAAGTCGAGGCAGAGGACGTAGCGGAGCTTGTCGCCCTTCGGTGAAGTCAGCACGATCCATGCTCCTGCGCCGTCCGCGTTCTTGGAACCGTCGAAGTGGAGGCTCCAGTAGTGGAGGTATGGCAGCTTTTCTGGCTGTTGGGCCTCTTCCCAGTCGGCGATGAAGTCCGCTAGAGCCTACGACTTGATCGCTTTTCGTGGCTCATACTTGATGTTGTGGACGCTGATTTCGACGGCCCACTTGGCGACTCGCCCGGTCGCCTCGTGGTTGCGGATGATGTCCTGCAACGTTGCTGAGGAGACAACCGTGATTGGGTGCTCCTGGAAGTAGTGCGGTAGTCGCCGCTGTGCTCTAAAGACCGCGTATACCAGTTTCTGGTACTGCGGGTACCGCTGGCGCGACTCGGTGAGGACCTCGCTGATGTAGTACACCGGTCGCTGTACCGGGCGCTCCTTTCCTTCCTCTGGCCGTTCGACGACCATGACGGCGCTGACGACACGCTCGGAAGCCGCGACGTAGACCAGCATGGGTTCTTTGTCGGCGGGGGCGACGAGTAGCGGTGCGGCGAGTAGCACCTTCTTGAGGTCGCGGAGCGCGTCGTCCGCCTCCTTGTCCCACTGGAAGGTGGGGTTCTTGCGCATCAGGCGGTATAGGGGCATCGCCTTTTAGCCCAGGCGGGGGATGAAACGACTGAGAGCCGCTACTCGCCCGGCCAGCTTCTGGACGTCGCGCAGGCACTCGGGTTTGCCGAGCCAAGCGATCGTGTCGATCTTGGTGGGGTTCTCCTCGATCCCGCGCTTGAAGACGATGTACCCCAGTAGTTGCCCTGCTGGTACACCGAAGGTGCATTTGCCTGGGTTGAGCTTTATCTTGTATTTCCGCAGGTTGGCGAATGTTTCCGCCAGGTCGGCGAGTAGATCGCGCTGGCGAGCGGACTTCACGACCACGTCATCGATGTAGACGTGGATATTGCAGCCAATTTGGCTTGCGAGGCACTCCTGCATGCACCGCTGGTAGGTCGCCCCGGCGTTCTTGAGGCCGAAGGTCATGGAGGTGTAGCAGAAGGCTCCGAATGGCGTGATGAACGCCGTCTTCTCCTCGTCCTCAACAGCCATTTTGATCTGGTTGTACCCAGAGTAAGCGTCGAGAAAACACAGTGACTCCGAACCCGCAGTGGAGTCGATTATTTGGTCGATCCACGGGAGGACGAACTGCTCCTTCGGGCAGGCACTGTTTAAGTTTGTGTAATCGATACACATCCTCCAGGTCCCGTTCTTCTTCTCGACCAAGACTGGGTTTGCCAGCCACTTGGAGTATTTGATTGGCCGAATGAAGCCTATAGCGAGTAGACGCTGCACCTCCTCGGCGATGGCTCGGTGGCGCTCTTCATTGAAGGGCTGCAGCGACTGCTTGACGGGTCGCACTTTGGGGTCGGCGTTTAGTTTGTGCTCAGCGAGTTCCCTAGGGACACCAGGCATGTCAGAGGGCTTCCATGCGAAGATGTCCCTGTTCTCATGGAGGAACTCGATGAGCGCGCCTTCCTAGGCTGGGCTCATGCCAGTCCCGATCGTCACCGTCTAGCTGGAGTCGCCTGGGACCAGCTCGACGGTGCGGGTGTGCGTCGTTGCCTCGAAGGCTGAGGTGTTTGCGCCCTCCGAGTTGGGATTCTTGAGTATGGTGGGGTCGTCGTTGTTGACCCCGCTCGCGTATTTGGCGAGCTCGCTGGCGTGGTTGGTCTCTGCCGCGATGACGGCGTCGGCGAGTTCGGCTCCTTTGGCTTCGCACTCGGCAGCCATGTCGGGGTCGCTGTTGATGGTGATGACGCCGCATGGCCCTGGGAGCTTCATCGCGTTGTACGTGTAGTGGGGCGCTGCCATGAACTTGGCAAACGCCTGGCGCCCCAGGACGCAGTGGTAGGGGCTGTCGAAAGGTACCAGCTCGAAGACGATCCGCTCGGTGCGGAAGTTTGCTGGTGTGCCGAAGGTGACGGGCAGCGTGACCTTGCCGATCGGGTACGCCTTCCGACCGGGAACAATGCCGTGGAACGTGGTGTAGGTCGTCTCGACCATCGACTGTGGGAGCCGCAGTCGCCTGAAGGTGTCCAGGTACAGGATGTTGATGGAGCTGCCGCCGTCCATCAATGTCTTGGGGAGCCAGTAGTCGCCCACCTTGGGCTTGACTACCAGGGCGACTCGGCCTGGGTACTCGATGCGTGGCGAGTGGTCCTGGCGGCTCCAGGTGATGGGCTGCTCCGACCAGTTGAGGAACTGGGGAACGTCCACCTGGGCCACCGCGTTGACGGCGACGGCGTGGGCGATGACCTTCTTCTCGCGCTTCGTGTTGAAGCCTGTGAAGGTATGGAGCGAGCCGGCCACATTGCCGAATTTTCCGCCGTTTGGCGGGTTGTTGTCGGGGTCCTCCCGCGCTCGCCGTGCCTTCTCAATCTCCCTGAGAGTGTGGCAGTCGGCGGTCATGTGTGTGGCGGGCTTCCCTTCTCTGCTGTGAAACGCACAAGGTTGGTTAAGGAGGGCCGCGGGGTCGAAACTTGGTTTCGCCTTGTAGTTGCCGCCGTCGCGGCGTTGCCCTCCGTCGCAGTGGAAGCTCTTGGGCTCGCGCTGCGCGTGCCCGGCGTTGGCGACGAAGTCGACTTGCCCGTCACTGCGCGCTTGCTAGTGAGGCGAGTGTTGCTGTAGCGTAGGTCGGACCGTCGTCCGTTGTCGTTGCCGCTCGTGCGGCGTTGGCCTCCTGACTTGTCGTCGGTTTCCTGGTTTGGGTCTTCTTCCGCGTACCGTTTGGCGATCTCGAGGAGGTCCGGTATGTTGTCGAGTGTGCGAGAATGTCGCTTGAGCTTGGCGACCAAGGGCTCGTAACGGCACGAGGTCTTGAAGCAATGGATCGCGGTGTCCGGGTGGATGCCGACCGCATTGTACCATAGTTCTTGCCACCCCTGGACCCAGTTGCGGGTCGACTCGCAGGGTCCCTGGACGCATCGCTCCAGGTCCTCGATGGTGGTGGCGCGCGTGTAGGAGCACTCGAAGTGCCTGACGAAGGCATCTCGCATCTCGTCCCAGGAATCGATGCTATCCTGGGGAAGGGTGTTGATCCACTGCCTGCACGTTCCCTCCATCATCAGGGGGAGGTAACGGGCGGCTAGCAGGTCGGTGTGGCCAGCGATCCCCATTGCCATGAGGTAGGTGTCTAGCCACACGGAGGGGTCGTACGACGGGTCGTATGTAACACCCTTAGAATCGACCCTATGCAAATTTTAGCGCTTCCCGCCAAACCCGCATAGAAACGATTCAAAGGTGCCCACCAGGCACTTTCGTGCGGGTGGAAAACGAAGTAATAACATTACACAACATCCCTCGATGGGACCCACAGAACAGATATATATACAACACGACTCCGTGAGTCAAGAATACAGATATAATATACAAAGATCCAAATCACCTTGAAAATGATAGAGCGTCCGACTACGGACAAGACGCAAATGGGGCTAAGAGCCCTGAAGAATAACCAATGGCGTCCATAACCCTGCCCAGGCCAAGCCGGAAGGGTAACCCTGCTAACGACGTCGATCTCAAAACCTGCTTAAACAAAAGGGGTGCCGACAAAGGGCAAAGGAAAAAGAGAGAGCGGTCAGTACTGAGGCCAGTACACGGCGAGACTAGAATTCGGCGGTCCTCGCCTACATAGGTTTGGTGGACTGAAGCGGCAGCGGCAACATGCACTTAACAACCTATAGAGACTCGATACAACTGACGGTTATCAGAGAGGGATAAGAAAGACCTATTCGGAACCAACCTGATGCTACCATCAAACAAACCCATCCTGGTGTTTCCCCCTCGAGACCGAACGAGGAAGTCAACCGAGGAACTCACACAGTTGGCAGTTTTATTTATTCGGTTATCGTTGCAGAAATTACTAGTCAGGTATAGATAATCATCCTGATAAAATAAGCAGTGGGCCGTTTTAGTTAACCATTCCATTGTAGTTGCACTCTTACTAGTCAGATACAGTTAGCATGAGATATCCCAAAACCCAGCAGTTGTTGGTACTTTTATTTAGCCATTCCGTTATAGTTGCAATACTTACTAGTCAGATACAATGGTCGCAAGCGACAACCCAAACAAGCAATTGTTGGCAGTTTTATTTAGCCATTCCATTATAGTGAAGCTGATTACTAGTCATTATAAAGTCAAATTTATAGCACTACTTTAGTTATAGTTGTCTATGATCGAGATACTGTGCTCCAAGTCGTCCATAACCGCGGACACGGCTTTCAGAAAGTTTTACCCTGCAGGGGTGCACAAATAGCAACACACACTCGATCAACCTCGGAAAAACCAAATCAAAACCCAACGAGGCTTTCACGACAAAGCAATCACAGGATTCAGAATTATTTCAGGGGGCCACCCCTTGGAGTACACCCGCAACGAAGTTAGCTGACTCCGAGACGGACCCGAGGTTTGGGTGGACGGCTGTAAACGACTGGGAACCCGAAAACTCGGGCTTGTCGATACCGCGAAAACGTGTCCTGATCCTAAACAGTACAGTGTGCTCCTCGCACAATCGTAAATAAAACAGTAAAGCATGGCATAAGTACAGGATCGTAAATAAATCCTCAAACTAGTTTGTGGCCCCAAGAAATAAGAATGAATCAAGCTCTGGCTCAGGGGGGTCCCATAATTCCCCCGTATGTGGATAGCGCGAATATTCAAGGAACAGGTATCAAGTACTCGGGGTCCTACGGGACATAAGTGGACGGTTAACAACCAAATAACATCTATTGCCCACCTGTGCCTCTGCTTACCTACTTCAATTTCAGTTGTTAAATAATAATTAAAGTGAACGATAAATAAAGCCATGATCATCTCCAACATTAAACATGCGGCAATGCTCCAACAACTGTGGTACTTGACGACACGCAACAGCACTTGAGCAAGCGACTACGACGCGCAGGTCCAACTATCTACCAAACAACAGGTAATAGGATGTGTCCAAGGCAATATAAGGCTGCAAGGGATATCACGGGTACGAAAACTAGAGCAACGCAACACAGATAGCAATAGATCAACAGGAGGGAATAAATACTATAAAAGTAAGATAGGTAGAAAGGGGGAGATGCTCGCCTGAAAACATTGCCGAAGGTTCATCCGAAGATAGGGTCGACACTCGCATCAACTCATCGGCCTAGTCCGTGAAGAAGCAAAACACTAGAAGAAACACCGGATGCACTATTTAATACTACGGCAAAAGATCGGGCATGATGCATGTATGATGTATGACATGGCAAAGGTGCGATGCATTTAGGCAATATTAAACGGAACCGAGGTCCCGACAATTAATTAATATGTTCAAGTTGTTTAGATACCCCGCATTTTAAATGTTGTTTTAACAAGGCAAAATTATATCATCGGTTCTCTACACAAATTTAAATGGAGTCCAGAATAAGACAAAGATATCCCGCATATGGCCCCATATTTAATTATGAGATGAATTGGCATAATGCCCCCAAACCCACATGATAGGCATGCAAGCATGACAATTTAATATGCAACAAGTTTATACTTCATTTTATAAAATAGGGCTCGGAAAGGGAATCACACATTATGGTCGGAGGCCTTGGTTCCGGGGGTTCGGGGTTCGGTCTCAGGGTCTGGATCTGGGGTTCGGTCTCGGCGGAAGCGTTCTCGGATAACAAAGTAGATCTTGTCGCATCCGGGTTCTCGGCGAACTTGGCGTCCGGGAAGGAGTACTTGTTGCACCGGGGTCTCGGTGTCCTCGGAGCATCGGAGTACTCAAGTCCGCGTGGGTGATCTTGTCGTTCCGTGGCGATCTTGGCGGACTTCGGGTCATCAACTCCGGGAAGGAGATCTTGGAGCGGCGTGGGGTTCGGTTGTCGATGACGATCATGGGAAGTGTCGGCACCGGGTGGTCTTGTCAACAAGAAGGCCCTGGCGCTCCGGATCGGTCTCGGTTCCGGGAACGGTTCTTGGCGTCTTTGATGGAGAACTCGGCCTATCCGGGACAGCCTTGGCGGTTATCGGTTTCAGTTTTGATTCCATGAGGGAGAGCTCGTCGTTCCGTTGGTCGATCTCCGAGAGTGTCAAATCCGTGTTGGAGAACTTGGTTCTTTGGACAATAGATGCCACACGTGTATAGCCACATCACCACCACACCACCAGATCAACACAAAACATACCCCGTTCGGGCCAACAGGGCGACGGGATCCTGCAGAGGGGCGATGCTGGCGCGTCCCAGCGGTGGTCGGACAAAGTCTTGGAGGGTCCAGGGCGGCTGAAGGACACAGCGGCGACGGGGGTGCTCTGCTCGGTTTGGTGGGGGAAGCTCCAAAGGCGGGGACGGAGGCGAGCAGGGGGCGAGCGGACGGGGTCGGGCCGAGGGAGGAGGGGACCAAGGCACGACGGCGGTGGCTCAAGGAGGCGCGGGCCGGCCGGAGGTGAGGCAGGGCCGAGCGGGGATGGCGAGGTCGGCCGGAGAGGAGGGCGATGGGGCGACACGGGCGGAGGGAGGCGCCGGCGGCAAGGCGGGGTGGAGGCGCGGGGCCGGCTCGGGCTCCGGCGGCCGCGGCTGGAGGCGGGGCGACGAGGAGGCGCAGGAGCTCGGGGTCGGTGGCGCCGGAGAGGCCGCGGTCGGGCAGGAGCGCGCGGAGACAGACGAGGCCGGCGGGGAGGAGAGCCAGGCGGCGGCGGCGGTTGTTGGCGAGGCCGGGGACGCGCGAGGCGGTCGGGCTCGGATCGAGGCGACGCAGGGCGGCGCGGGTCCGGCGACGCGCGAGGCGGTCGGGCTCGGATCGAGGCGACGCGGGGCGGCGCGGGTCCGGGCGACGGCTTGGCCGGGAGCTCTGTGCGGCGTCGGCGTCTGTCGGGGTGGAGGCGGAGCGAGGGGTGATGCAGGCGGGGAGGTAGGTGGGGGAGGGAGCTCGGGGAGGGAAAGGAGGCTGCGGAGGGGAGGGGCCCTGGCGGCGGCTCGCGAGGAGAGCGGCGGCTGCCGAGGAGGGAGAACGGCGGCGAGAGGGGAGGCGCTCGGGGAGAGCTCGGGGAGAGAGAGGGTGGGGAGGGGAGAAGGGACGCGGGGCAGGTGCGGCCTGGGGTGGGGAGGCAGGGGCCGGTCTGAGCGGGTGGGGCCGCTGCGGGGCTGGGAGTTGGGTGGGGCCAGGGGGACAGTCGGTCAGGGGTGGTCGGCGTGTTGGCGTGTGTGCTTGTGTGTGCTGTGGTGTGTGTGGTGGGGATCCAGGGGTGGGTTGGTGTGTGTGTACTGCGGGGTGGGGCCGGGCTGGCAGAGAGAGTGGAGAGTGGGGTGAGAGAGAGGATTGGTGAGGTGGCTGGGCTGAGGGTGAGGTGGAGGGTCGGTGAGGTGGCGAGCTGGGGTTGGTGGGTAGACTAGGATTGGGTAGATTAGGGATTAGGTTTAGTTTAGGTGGACCGTTTGGTTTTGTACTGGGGGTGGCCAACTGGGTCGGATCGGCCCGGTTCGGCTGCCCCCTAAAAATAATTAAACAATTTATTTATTCCAGACGGGGCTTTTGCAAATCGTTGGCCGACAAAACAAAATAATCCGGAGACCCGGGTTTGCGTTTGAACAAAGACGGGCGTTTAGAAAACAAAAATAGGTTTTTCCGAAAATAGTTTTATGCGAACAAATGCAAGATGATGACGATGCTCAAATGCAAGGCGGCATGATGACATGAGCATGCGGTCATGATGATGCAATGCACAAAAACAACGCGATTTTCTAGTAGTGGTTTTACGGGATGCCACATCGTACTTCTGTATTTCCTTTGGCGCCTTGAAGTTCGCCGGATATTTTTCGCCTTGGATCATCGGTCCGAAGCACCGGGGCCCGAGTCGGCTTAGCGACCCCATTGGCTCGCCGTCGCGGTGATTGGTTAGGGTGTGTCACAGGTCGTCGGGCTGGCATGCGCGCCAGCTTTGGTTGTTGATGATGTGGGTGCGGGCGTCGACGGGCTGACCGTTGGCGGCGACGAAGTTGGTCGCTAGCCTGGGGTCGTTGGTGGAGAGTGCCGCGTTTGCGGGTCGGTGTTGGAGCCGAAGCGGTTTGGGTGGCGGGCAATTGAGGGTGTTTGCCGCCAATGGGCGGCCGCTTGAGGCCGCTCTGCTGCCCGAAGAACGCGAGTACACCCGGCCCTGCGAGTCGGCGCCTGCGTTTTGCTGCTCGACCGCCTTTGCGAGCAGGGCCCTCATGTACTGGATCTGTAAGGCGCCGTCGCCGGTGGCCGTGATGTTGTCGGCCGCTGCTCGACCTGCCACGAGGTTGTCCATCGGGGTGGAGAACAGTGGTAGGCCATTCGCATCTCGCTCCCGTGAGGAGACCACTATCCGCGGTTGGTCCCTGGGAGGTGTGCGGTTGGGTGGAGGTGGGGCGCCGTTCGCCGTCGACCCTGGTGGGGGCCGGGCGCTTCCTCCTGGCAGCGCGTTCTCGCAGATCGCGCGCTCGGCCATGCGGGCCGGGTCATTCTCGTCGTCGAAGTTCAGGGCGCGCCCCTGGACGGTGGGGTTCAGGCGCGACCTGATTCGCTGCTGGTGGTAGCGCGACAGCTCCTGCGCCGTCACCTGCTCGAGGCGAAATTTTTCGCGGTCGGCTTGCTCCTTGCGGACTACCTCCGCTAGCTTCAGGCGGAGTTCCTCGACCTCCGTTGCCGTGGCATTAGGAGGGATCGGGGTGGAGAAGGGATCCTCCGGCGGATCGGTGCCAGTCGCCATGTAGGTCGCGGCGTGGCGACCGGTCCGTCGCGGAGATCGGCGGAGTTTTCCGACCCGGAGTCAAAGTCGAAGATCCCAAGGATGGAAGGATCCTCGAAGTCTCCTATGTTGGAGACCTGGGTGATGGAGCCCGTGGGTGAAGCCGCGGTGATGGATCCGGCGAGTGACGCCGGGGTCGCCGAGTCGGCGTCGTCGTTGAGGGCCGCGTCTTCCGCGGCCGCGGAGTTTTTGGCCACGTTGCTGTGGGCCGAGTTGTACTCGGAGGCGAGGCGATGGATCGTGCGGACCTGGCTCTCGGAGATCCGATCGCGTGGCGGCGACTCGCGGATGCGAGCCGAATCCTCCGAGATGATGACGTCGGTGAGGCCGACGAAGAGGCTGATCATGCCGACCGGCAAGATCATGCTGTGCGTGACGGGTCGCGCCGCCGGGACGTAGCTACTCGGCAAGATCTGGAGCATCTCGCTGATCGCTATCATGCGGCCGGTGGCGACCGTCTCGTTGATGGGAAGATTGGATCTCGCCGCAGAACACCGGCCAGACCGGCCAGGCCCCACGGTGGGTGCCACTATCGTGGGAATGGTCACGGCAGATGCTGCAATCAGCAGCGAGTAGTAGAACGAGGGGCAAGGGCGGCCAGCCATCTGCGGTGCGAGATGAGGGCGGAGACACAGGGTTTTACCCAGGTTCGGCCCCCCGGAGGGTAAATACCTAGTCCTGCTAGATTGTATTAAGATGGTGTTACAATGGGGAGAGCTCGGCGGCTAGGCGGCGAGTCGCTTGGGTGTATGATGGAACGTATCTCTACACGCCCTGTAGGGAGGTTTATATAGACTCACCTCCCCCTAGGGTTTACATATCTCAACCAAATCAGTTAAGGCTTCGGTACTCGTTTAACCTAATCCGACTGGGCCTATCTACTTGCCTGGGCCTTCAGCTTCCAGTCTCTTGGATCCACACCGGGCCTTGATCTAGTCGCCGTCTTACAGGCCCACCCGCCAGTTCCTGGGCCAGTCGGAAACGTCCTGCTGGGTATACCCCGGTAGGCATATCCCCATCAAGTAGTCCACTGCGAGGGGCGTCCGGTACTAGGCCCGGTAGTACCGGACGACCCAGTAAACTGTTTTTCCTTTTAGCATTAAATCGGCAAATATTCGGACGGTCATAACTTTTGAACGGAGACTCCGATTGACCCGATTCCAATTGCGTTGGATAGAGGACAACAATGGGATCCCAATAATGTGGGATACCTCACTTGTTGAGAAACCGAAAAACCGCATAAATCAAAATCGCAACAAGATACATGTGAGAGATCCGATTTTGATGAACAAGGGCTTGTTATGGAGATTACCACAAGCTCTATATCCTCACATGGATAAGACCAAATAACAACCAAATGCGATGATGCACGTATGCAAAGGTTTGATCTCTCTCCGAACGATGTGACCGAATTACTCATACGAGAGCCCCTCTTGATAGTACGGTTATCTATCCTAAACCCGGTGTCCTACACACAACAAGAGACCGGCAAAAGGAAAAACCTATCAAGATTATACCTTATCCTTGAGCATTCCACTTGAGGTCGATATAGACGGTCTTGTCCTTCTCAAGATGGAACGCCTTTCTTAATTCCTCATCATCGACCTCGCATATTGAGCTTGAACGACAAATCTTCTTTGCATTTCATCGACCTTGAAGCCAACACATGCTCCAAGCGATGCTAATGGACAAATCCTACAAGTATAACTTAATACACACATTAGTCCATAAAGATTGTCATTAATTACCAAAACCACACATGAGGGCCCAACATGTTCTTTCACGAGCTCCCGAGCTCGCCGGGGTGCCGCCGTCGACGCGCACGCTCCAGCTCGCCGCCGTCGTCGCCCGCCGACGCGAGAGCCGACGCCATTGCCTCCTTGAGCGTCACCATCGCCTCCCGCATGCCGTACGCCACTCCCCGCTGCCGATGACCACCTGAGGGGCCTCGCCGTTGACCGCTGACGCCGCCCGGTGAGCACCCCGTCGCAACCACCCCCTGCCCTTGGATCGACCGTGAACGGTCCAGATGAGCTATAGACTGGCGTTTGACCGCTGACTAGTCAGTCTGTGCCACGTCAGCGTGGTCAAAGTCAGCAGGCTTTGACTATTGATTTAATTTCGATTTTAAATTGGCAGGAATTAACTTAATCTTGTGAAATTCATATCAATTAATCTACTGGTCCAAAATTGCAAATAAGATACCGATTGTAAATAAGATACCGATGGATTAATCTACTTAAGTTGTCCTCTGATCTTAAGTTTGCCACCTCACCCATAGATATTAAAGATAAACATTATGATTTCTCTCTTGATTTATCTTATTTAGATATTGTTGAGAAAGAGCCTTTCTGTGGGACTAAAAATGAGAGTGCTGTGGCTCATATGAATGAGCTTTCTACTATGAGTGCTTTATTTTCTGATGATTTTGAGATGCGTAAGTACTTTGTTACTAAGATCTTCCCTTTTTCACTAAAAGGAGAAGCTAGGGCTTGGTTTAATAGATTACCACCTGGTTCCATTGATAGCCCTGATTGCTTTATTCCTTCTTTCTTCCAAAAATATTTTCCTCCCACTACTAGACATGCTGCTTTGAAGAGACTTTTTGATTTTAAACAGGGAGAAGAAGAGAAATTGCCTGAGTCATGGACAAGGTTCTGTGCCTTGATTCATGCAAATCCTGGATGTCCATTACCTAACAATGAGCTTCTTGATATTTATTATAATGGATTAACCCATGATTCAGGACATACCTAGATAGCTTTGTTGATTGTGTTTTCAGGAAAAGAACTCCTACAGATGCTAAAGAACTAATGGCTAAGATAATCAAGAATTATGATGATTGGACTTCAATTGAGCTAAATACACCTGAGCCTATTACTCTTGAACCAGTTATGCCAGCACCAATTTCAACGCCAACACCAAAGAAGAGGGGAGTTATTGCATTAAATGATGAAGTGATGAAGGAAGCTAAGAAGTTTCTAAAGGAGAAAGGTATTAGAGCTGAAGATGTGAAGAATCTACCTCCTATTGAAGAATTATGCAATCCAATTCCCCACTCATCTACTATTGAGGTACACTCTCTCCAACACTTTGATGAAGGAGATATTCCTTATGGTGTGTAACACCCCGGGTAAAACCACTACTAGAAATCGATTGATTGTTTACTACTTTGTGCATCATCAGGCATCATGCATCTGTTAAACTAAAAACTATTTCTCTAAAAGACTCTCTTTGTTTTCTAAAATACCCCATCTCTTTATTCAAATCAAAATCTGGCCTTTCCGGATATTTTATTTTGTCTACAACATAGTTGCAACTGTTTTAATTTAAACAAAACAAAATAAATATATTATAATATAAAAACCCTATTTTATAAATCCCGGAGGAGACCGCCGCCTGCCTGGCCCAACGGCCCAGCTAGCAGCAGTCTACAACTCCGATAGGCCCAAAATCCAAACCCTAGACCAATCCCCCCTCCAAACCCTAATCCTCAGATCCCACCCAAACCTCTCAGCCGCCACCCACCTACCTACCACCAACCCGGTCAACCGCCCTACCCCACTAGCGCCCCACTCCCTCGCTCCCGACCCCACCTGGCATCTCGCGATCCCCCACCCTGCCTCGCGATCCCCACCTGTCGCCCCGCTCCTCTCACCCTCCTGCTCGCTCGCCTCGCTCCCCTGGCGCCACCCCTGCCTTCCTCCTCTGCAACCACCCCGCGCCACCGCCGCCTGCTCCCTCGGCCGCCCTCCGCTGGCGCCGCGCGCCTCCGCAGGATCCTCCCGCCCGCGTCACGCGCGGCCTGCTCGAGCCGCCTCCATCTCTGTCCTGCAGGCGCGCACCAGCCTTTTCTCGCGCTGGACCCAACCTCCCCCCCCCCCCCCCCCCCGCTGCCGGCCGCGTGCCCCAGCACCAGCGCCGCTTTGGGCCTCCTCTTTGTCGGCCTCGTCGAGCCGCCTCCCTCTTTGGACGCTGCTCTCCTCCGGCCGCAGGACCTATTGTGCGCCCCCGCGTCCCCATGGCGCCGCCCGCAGGAACTCTGGCGCCCCTCATCTTCTGCCGCCGCGGTTCCCTCACCACCTCCTCGCGCTGACCCGCTCTGGCAGCAAGCCCGGCCACCCGCCATCGCCTTCCGCGCGCCCCGGCTCTCCAGCAGCGCCGCCTGGACGCGACCTCGACGCCGTCCGTCTTGCTTCGCCGCCCCAGCGCGCTCTGCCTCTGCTAGCTTTGGTCGCTGTCGTCTGCCTTGTGTCGCCTTCGTGTACCCCTAAACACCTGCTGCAAGGTCTGGTGCCGATGTGTTTTTCCTCTGTTGTGAATTCCAGCGAATCATGTTATGTGTGTATGGCCCTACAGACATTTGTGGCTTTTTGGTTCCGGAAGTGTTGTTGCTGCTAATCTGACAGTATAGTGGTGACATGGTGATGGTATGATGCCCACATGGTGATGTTTCAAGATCTTCCCGAGACCATCGACAGCAAAGACGAACCCCAAGCCCTCCTTCATGGCAACAGGATCGCCCACATGAACCCTAGCGCTCGCTCCCGGAACTCAAAGACCGAACACGATGTCCGTCTCCCTCACGGTACCCGAAGACCGATCCTGGAACCCGAACCCAAACCCGGCGAACCGCCAAGAACGCCGATATCCCAATGTGTGACCTTTATCCGAGCCCCTATTTTATAAATGATACATATTTGTTGCATATGAATTGAGCATACTCGCATACATCTCATGTGGCTTGGGGGATTTTGTCGACACACCTAATAATTAAATATGGAGGCCATATGCCGGCTAGTCTAGTCTCATATTGGCCCCATTTAAATTTGTGTAGCAAACCGATGCCATGTTTCGCCTTATTAATACAACATTTAAATTGCGAGTAGCTAAACAACAAGAACCTATAATTAATTATTGAGACACCGGTTCCACTTAATATTGCCGAATTGAATCGTGTTCTTGCCATGTCATACATCATACATGTATCATGCCCGTTCTTATGTCATAGAATTAAATAGTACATCCGGTGTTTGTGTTAGTGTTTTGCTTCTTCACGGATTAGGCTGACGAGTTGATGCGAGCGTCGACCCTATCTTCGGATGAACCTTCAGCAATGTTTTTCAGGCGAGCATTCTCCCCCCTTTATACCTATTTTACCTTTCTAGTCTTTATTTCTTCCTTTTGATCTATTGCTATCTGTGTTGCGATGCTCTAGTTTTCGTACCCGTGATATCCCTTGCAGCCTTATATTGCCTTGGACACATACTATTACCTGTTGTTTGGTAGATAGTTGGACTTGCGCGTCGTAGTCGCTTGCTCAAGTGCTGTTGCGTGTCGTAAAGTACCACAGTTGTTGGAGTAATGCCGCGTGTTTAATGTTGGAGATGATCATGGATTTAATTACCGTTTAATAACTAAAATTGAAAGTAGGTAAATGCAGAGGCACCGGTGGGTAATAGACAATATTTGGTTTTTAACCGCTCACTGGTGTCCGGTAGGACCACGAGTTCTTGACACCTGTTTCGAGATCGAGCGCGCTAACCACAGGTGGGGTGTGTGGGCACCCCCATCGATTAGTACCTGATTTCAAAGTACTGTATCGGGGGCCACAAAGTTGTTTGGGGCTTTATTACTATCATGTATTTATACCATGCTTTACTGCTTTATTTACGATTGCGCGTGGCGCGCCTGTACTGTTTACGAACAAATGTGGAATGTTTTCGCGGTATCGACAAGCCCAGTCACATTTTCGGGTTCCCAGTCGTTTACAGCCATTGGCACAAACCTCTGGGTCCGTCTCGAAGCCGGTCGACTTCGTTGCGGGTAGCTTAGTGGGGTGGCCCCCATGTGCTTGCTTTGGGTCTGGGAAACGTCGTGTCCGAAACCCCGTCGACATACCGTTGGGTGTATGTTTTGTGATCTTGTACCTACCTGATCTGACAACAAGGGTGCAGGTGCGTGTGGAAACTTTGGTGTACTCCTGCAGGGTTAAATCTTTTCGAGAAGCCGTGTCCGCGGTTATGGATGACTTGGAGCACAGTTCTCGATCATAGACAACTATAACTAAAGTTTACTGTTATAATTTGACTTGTATCCGATATGACAAGTAATCAGCTTCACTACAACGGAATGGCTAAATAAAAGTACTAACAACTGCTGGGTTTGGGATATCTCATGCTAATTGTATCTGACTAGTAAGTGTCGCAACTACAACGGAATGGTTAACTAAAAGTGCCCACTGCTCATTATATCAGGATGACTATCTATACCTTACTAGTAATTGCTGCAACGATAACGGAATAAATAAAACTGCCAACTGTGTGAGTTCCTCGGTTGACTTCCTCGTTTGGTCTCGAGGGGGAAATACCAGGATGGGTATGTTTGGTGGTAGTATAAGGCTGGTTTCGAATAGGTCTTTCTTATCTCTCTCTGATACCCGGCAGTTGTATCGAGTCCCTACAGGTTGTCTAGTGCATGCTGCGCTGCCGCTTCAGTCCACCATACCTATGTAGGCGAGGATCGCCGAATTCTAGTCTCGCCGTGTACTGGCCTCAGTACTGGCCGCTCTCTTTTTCCTTTGCCCTTTGTCGGCACCCCTTTTGTTAAGCAGGTTTTGAGATTGACGTCATTAGCAGGGTTACCCTTCCGGCTTGGCCTGGGCAGGGTTATGGACGCCATTGGTTATTCTTCAGGGCTCTTAGCCCCATTTGCATCTTGTCCGTAGTCGGACATGTAGGGTTTCGTAGCATGGAAAAAAAAAATTCTATCGCATACAAACAAACAAGCCAAGATCTATCTACTAGATTGTAGCAACGAGTCGATGGAATAACTTACCCTCGAAGATTCCAAAGTGTTTAACGAGAGCGGATTCTCGTGGGTGATGTAGTCGTACTCTTCCCGATCTCAAGATCGCGTAGACGATCCTTCCGACTCTGTGTTCCGGCAGCGCTCCCGCAGTCGGTCACACGTTCGGTACTCGACGAAGACCTTACTATCCCTTGTTCCAGCAGGCAGCGGAGGTTGTAGCACTCTCCTCACGATTCCGGCAGCACAACGGCGTGGTACCGGAAGTAGAGGGGAGATCTCGCAGGGCTTCGCCTTAAGCCGGAGCGAGTATGGTGGAGTATGAGAGAGCTCCTCGGTGATCTAGGGTTTAGACACACCAAGGAGGAGAGGCTAGAGCCGGCGGCTAGGGTTTCGGGGACACCCAAGTCGGCGGCTAGGGCAAAACCCTATCGGGGCGGCGGCTATGGTGGTAGGCGCCAAGCTAGGGTTTGAGGAGAGGTACTTGTGTGTGTTAGGAGGGAGCCCTGCCCCTCCTTATATAGGTGGAGGGGCCGGCGGCCAAGGGGAGGGAGGGGAGTCCCTCCCCAACTCGGCTTGGAGGGGGCGCCGCCGGTTGGAGGAGGGATTCCCTCCCCAACTCGGTTTCCCTCTTCCTCCTCTTTTCCACTTTCCAATTTTAGCCGTTTGACTTTTCAAACTAGCTATTTGACTTTTCAAACTAGGATTCGATTAATCCTTTATTTGGAACAGCGATGACACTTAGTACATGATGCAATCATACCAAGTTTGATACAACACATTCATGTACCCTTCCCCTCCGGAGTGCCGGACATTCCGGAACCTTCTAGAACATTCTCGATGAAAACACCGGAATCATTCCCGAACTCCGAAACGGGACTTTCCTTATATGAATCTTATTCTCCGGACCATTTCGGATGTCCTCGTGATATCCCGAATCCCATCCGAGACTCCGAACAACATTCGGTCTCTTTCTCATAATACCATAACTACTCAAACAACGCCGAATCCTTAAGTGTGTCTCCCTACGGTTCGTGAATTATGCGGACATGATCGAGACACTTCTCCGAACAATAACCAATAGAGGAATCTGGAAATTCATATGGCTCCCACATATTTCTACGATTACTTTGCGACCGAATGAACCACTTACATACGATACCAATTTCCCTTTGTCTGACGATAGTTTACTTATCCGAGGTTATGATCGTCGGTATCTCTGCATACCTAGTTCAACCTCGTTACCGATAAGTACTCTTTTCTCGTTCCCGTGATATGTGATCCCTTGTGAGCCAGTCACATGCTTGCAAGCTAATTGGATGACATTCCACCGAGAGGGCCCAGAGTATATATATCCGTCATATGGATGGACAAATCCCACTCTTGATCCATGTGTCTCAACCAATACTTTCCGAACACTCAATGCCACCTTTATAGCCACCCAGTTACGGTGTGGTGTTTGATGTCATCAAAGCATCCATCCGGTAAAGGTGATATGCATGATCTCATGGTCGAAGGAATTAGGTTACTATGTATCAGAAAGCTTATAGCAACTGAACTATTAAAATGACTTGATCTTTATGCTACGCTTATCTATAGGAGTATGTCCATCATATCATTCTCCTAACGATATGATCTTGTTGTTGATAACATCTCAATGTTCATGATAGGGAAACCACAATCATTTATCAACCAACAAGCTAGTGATGTATAGAGGCTATACTAGGGACTTCAAATTAAGTTTACAAATCACACAAGTATCAATGTTTCCTTGTTAATACTATTATAGCATGAATGTAAACATTTATCATAAACACAAAGATATAATAATAACCACATTTATTATTGCCTCTAGGGCATATCTCCAACAGTCTCCCACTTGCACTAGAGTCATCTAATCTAGATTACATGGTAATATACCGAACACCCATGGCAGTTTGGGGCTGGTCATGTTTTGCCCTCGGGAGAGATTTAGTCAACGGATCCGCCACATTCAGATCTGTGTGTACTTTGCAAATCTTTATATCCCCATCTTGGATATGTTCTCGAATAGCATGAAAACGTAGCTTGATGTGCTTCAGCTTCTTGTGTGACCTTGGTTCTTGTGCATTGGCTATGGCGCCCATGTTATCACAGTAGATAGACATTGGGTCCAGCGCACTAGGAACCACACCCAGCTCTGTAATGAACTCTTTCATCCATATCGCTTCTTGTGAAGCCTCCGAAGCAGCCATGTATTCCGATTCAGTTGAATATCTCGCCACAACGCTTTGCTTTGCACTCCTCCAGCTAACTGTTGCACCATTCAAAATAAATAGTATCCAGATTGTGATTTAGAATCATCTGGATCAGTGTTCCAACTAGCATCGGTCTAACCATTAACAACGAGTTGTTCATCACCTCCATAAGAAAGAACCATATCCTTAGTTCTTCTCAAGTACTTAAGGATGTTTTTGACCGCTGTCCAATGATCCACTCCTGGATCACTTTGATATATGCTAGTTAAACTAACAGCATATGCAATGTCGGGTCTAGTACATAGCATAGCATACATTAGAGATCCTATGGCTGAGGCATAGGGAGTCTTACTCATCCTTTCTCTATCTTCTGCCGATGTCGGACTTTGAGTTTTACTCAAGGTCGTATTGGGCAACATGGGCACGAACCCTTTCTTGCTATCTTCCATTCCAAACCTCTTTAGAACTTTGTCCAAATATGTACTCTGTGACAATGATATTTGGCGTTTCGATCTATCTCTATAAATCTTTATGCCTAATATGTAAGCTGCTTCGCCAAGATCCTTCATTGAAAAACTATTATTCAAATATTCCTTGACACTATTAAGAAGGTCTACATCATTCCCAATCAACAATATGTCATCCACATATAGTATTAAGAACGCTACAGAGCTCCCACTCACTTTCTTGTAAATACAAGCTTCTCCATAAGTTTGTATAAAACCAAAACTTTTGATCACCTTATCAAAACGTTGATTCCAACTTCGGGATGCTTGCTTCAATCCATAGATGGACCGTTGAAGTTTACATACCTTGTTAGCATCTTTAGGATCAACAAAACCTTTGGGTTGCATCATATACAACTCTTCATCAATATCTCCATTGAGGAATGCTGTTTTGACATCCATCTGCCATATCTCATAATCATAATATGCAGCGATTGCTAACATAATCCTCACAGACTTTAGCTTCGCTACTGGTGAGAAAGTCTCATCGTAGTCAACTCCTTGAATTTGTCGAAACCCTTTTGCGACAAGTCGAGCTTTATAGACAGTAACATTACCATCAGCATCTGTTTTCTTCTTGAAGATCCATTTGTTCTCGACAGCCTTCCGTCCATCCGGTAAGTCCACCAAAGTCCATACTTGGTTTTCGTACATGGATCCAATCTCGGATTTCATGGCTTCTTGCCATTTATTGGAATCTGGGCTCATCATCGCTTCCTCATATGTCTCAGGGTCATCGGTGTTGTCCACCAACATGACACTCATAACGGGATCATACCAATCTGGAGTGGTACGAGTTCTCGTTGACCTCCGAGGCTCTATAGAAACTTCAACCGAAGTTTCATGAACATCATCATTAGCTTCCTCTCTAATTGGTGCAGGCACCACAGGAACTTCTTCCGGTGTTGCGCTACTCGCAATTTCGAGAGAAGGTTCGACAACCTCGTCGAGTTCTACTTTCCTTCCAGTCACTTCTTTCGAGAGAAATTCCTTCTCTAGAAAGGATCCATTCTTGGCAACGAAGATTTTGCCTTCGGATCTATGATATAAGGTATACCCAATAGTTTCCTTCGGGTATCCTATGAAGACGCATTTTTCCGCTTTGGGTTCAAGCTTGTCCGGCTGTAACTTCTTTACATAGGCTTCGCAACCCCAAACTTTAAGGAACGACAATCTAGGTTTCTTCCCAAACCATAATTCATATGGTGTCGTTTCAACGGATTTAGATGGTGCCCTATTTAAAGTGAATGCGGCTGTTTCTAATGCATAACCCCAAAATGATAGCGGTAAATCTGTAAGTGACATCATAGAACAAACCATATCTAAGAGAGTTTGATTACGACGTTCGGACACACCATTACGCTGTGGTGTTCCCGGCGGTGTCAACTGTGAAAGTATTCCGTATTTATTCAAATGCTCGCCAAACTCGTAACTTAGATATTCACCTCCACGATCAGAACGCAGAAATTTAATCTTCTTGTTACGTTGATTCTCTACCTCACTTTGAAACTCCTTAAACTTCTCGAAAGTTTCGGACTTATGTTTCATGAAATAGATATACCCATATCTACTCAAGTCATCCGTGAAGGTAAGAACATAACGATAACCACCGCGCGATGCTACACTCATTGGACCACACACATCGGTATGTATGATTTCCAACAAGTCCGTAGCTCGCTCCATCATACCAGAAAATGGAGTCTTAGTCATTTTTCCCATCAGACATGCTTCGCATCTTTCAAGTGATTCGAAATCAAGTGATTCAAGAAGTCCATCGGAATGGAGTTTCTTCATACGCTTCACTCCAATGTGACCAAGACGACAGTGCCACATATAGGTCGAGTTATCGCTCGATTTCAAACGTTTAGCCTCAATGTTGTTGATATGTGTATTTCCACTATCGAGATTCAATAAGAATAGACCATCTATCAAAGGTGCATGTGCATAAAACATATTACTCATATAAATCGAACAACCATTATTCTCGGACTTAAACAAGTAACCGTCTCGCAATAAACAAGATCCCGATATAATGTTCATGCTCAACGCAGGCACCAAATAACAATTATTTAAGTATAAAACTAATCCCGATGGTAGATGAAGGGGTAGCGTGCCGACCGCGATCACATCAACCTTTGATCCGTTTCCCACGCGCATCGTCACCTCGTTCTTCGCTAGCTTCCGTTTATTCTGCAGCACCTGTTTCGAGTTACAAATATGAGCAACCGAACCAGTATCAAATACCCAGGCACTACTACGAGTACTAGTGAGATACACATCAATAACATGTATATCAGATATACCTTTCTTCTTGATGTTGCCGTTCTTCAAATCCGCCAAGTACTTTGGGCAATTCCGCTTCCAGTGACCTTCTCCCTTGCAGTAAAAGCACTCAGTTTCAGGCTTAGGTCCAGCCTTGGTCTTCTTCGCCGGTGTGGTAACTTTATTACCACCCTTCTTGAAGTGTCCCTTCTGCTTAGACTTGCCTTTATTGAATTTGGTGGTCTTATTGACCAACAACACTTGGTGCTCTTTCTTGATCTCCACTTCTGCAGACTTTAACATAGCAAACAGTTCTGGCAACTGCTTGTTCATGTTCTGCATGTTGTAGTTCATCACAAAGTTCTTGTAACTTGGTGGTAGTGATTGGAGGACACGGTAAATCCCCAAAGCATTAGGAATCACTATACCCAAGCTTTGAAGTTTGTTTGCGTGCCCAGACATCTTAAGCACATGCTCACTGACGGAGCTGCCCTCTTCCATCTTGCAGTTAAAGAACTTTTCAGAAGCCTCATAACTTTCAATTGCCGCATGAGTCTCAAAGATCAATTTGAGATCCTCGACAATATCATATGGGTCTGAATTCTCAAACCTTTTCTGAAGCTCCGATTCCAAACCATACAAGATAGCACACTGAACTATGGAGTACTGATTCTTCCGAGCGAGGTAAACATTCTTTACTTCATCGGAAGCATCAGCTGCAGGTGGGTCACCCAGCGGTGCATCCAGCACATAGGTCAAATTACCAGCTGTGAGGACAATCCTCAAATTGCGGAACCAATCCGCGAAGTTTCTTCCATTGTTTTTCAACTTTCCTTTCTCTAGGAACGCATTAAAATTGATGGTAGGGGCTGCCATTGATCTACAACATATTTGCAATAGTTTAGACTAAGTTTATGACAAATTGAGTTCAAATTAATAATAAAGTTAATCTAGGTGAACTCCCACTCAAAACAACATCCCTCACATTGTTTTAGTGATTTCACACGAACCAAATCCACTACATCAACACCGATCATCACGAGAGTTGATATAGTTTCAATGGCGAACAGTCGTCATGTTCATCATATCTACTATATGATTCATGCTTTACCTTTCGGTGATCCGTGTTCCGAGACCATGTCTGTACATGCTAGGCTCGTCAAGATCAAACCTTAGTTTCCGCATGAGCAAATCTGGCTTGCTCACGTTGTATACACTTGCAGAATCTAACACACCCGATCATCACGTGGTGCTTCGAAACAACAAGCTTTAGCAACGGTGCTAACTAAGGGTGAACACTTTATGACTTGAAATTCATGTGCATGAGGGATCATCTTATAATGCTACCGTCGTCTACTAAGCAATACAAGATGCATAAAGGATTAACATCACATGCAATTCATAATATGTGATATGATATGGCCTTTCTTCTTTGTGCTTCCGATCTCCATCTTCAAGCACGAACATGATCTCCATCATCACCGGTATTGCATCAAGGTCAATGACGCTTCTCCATGGTTGTCGTCCACCGGCTTCAACTATTACAACTACTTTGAATAGACACGCGGGTCTTAACATAAATTAAAGACAACCATATGGCTCCTGTCGGTTGCCAACTTACAATAAGGAACATTGCATACATCAAATATAATCACAATCATGGCCATATCACATCACTGTACACCCCTGCAAAACAAAGTTAGACGCCTCTACTTTCTTTGCATATTTTACGTGGTTTGGGGCTTTCAATAAGTGTCGTTCTAACTTACGAACAAGAACCACAACATTGATACTAGTATTGTTAATCACCCGGTGTAAATTGGATCTTAACTATGCTAGGAGAAACAGGCACCCGCAAAGCCACTTATGCAATACAAGTTGCATGTCAAGCGTGGAGCAAGTCTCATGAACGATGTCATGTAAGGTTAGCCCGGGCCGCTTCATCCCAACATACCGCAAGATGCAAAGTACACAAGAAGCAATCGACAATAAAAGCATCAACGCCCACAATGACCATTGTGTTCTACTCGTGCAACAGATCTACATATAGACACGGCTCTGATACCACTTTAGGGTTTCGTAGCATGGAAAACAAAAAATTTCTACCGCATACAAACAAACAAGCCAAGATCTATCTACTAGATTGTAGCAACGAGTCGATGGAATAACTTACCCTCGAAGATTCCGAAGTGTTTAACAAGAGCGGATTCTCGTGGGTGATGTAGTCGTACTCTTCCCGATCTCAAGATCGCATAGACGATCCTTCCGGCGCTGCGTTCCGGCAGCGCTCCCGCAGTCGGTCACACGTTCAGTACTCGACGAAGACCTTCCTCTCCCTTGTTCCAGCAGGCAGCGGAGGTTGTAGCACTCTCCTCGCGATTCCGGTAGCACAATGGCGTGGTACCGGAAGTAGAGGGGAGATCTCGCAGGGCTTCGCCTTAAGCCGGAGCGAGTATGGTGGAGTATGAGAGAGCTCCTCGGCGATCTAGGGTTTAGACACACCAAGGAGGAGAGGATAGAGCCGGCGGCTAGGGTTCCGGGGACCCCCAAGTCGGCGGCTAGGGCAAAACCCTAGAGGGGCGGCGGCGGCTATGGTGGTAGGCGCCAAGCTAGGGTTTGAGGAGAGGTACTTGTGTGTGTTAGGAGGGAGCCCTGCCCCTCCTTATATAGGTGGAGGGGCCGGCGGCCAAGGGGAGGGAGGGGAGTCCCTCCCCAACTCGGCTTGGAGGGGGCGCCGCCGGTTGGAGGAGGGATTCCCTCCCCAACTCGGTTTCCCTCTTCCTCCTCTTTTCCACTTTCCAATTTTAGCCGTTTGACTTTTCAAACTAGCTATTTGACTTTTCAAACTAGGATTCGATTAATCCTTTATTTGGAACAGCGATGACACTTAGTACATGATGCAATCATACCAAGTTTGATACAACACATTCATGTACCCTTCCCCTCCAGAGTGCCGGACATTCCGGAACCTTCTAGAACATTCTCGATGAAAACACCGGAATCATTCCCGAACTCCGAAACGGGACTTTCCTTATATGAATCTTATTCTCCGGACCATTCCAGATCTCCTCGTGATATCCCGGATCCCATCCGAGACTCCAAACAACATTCGGTCTCTTTCTCATAATACCATAACTACTCAAACAACGTCGAATCCTTAAGTGTGTCTCCCTACGGTTCGTGAATTATGCGGACATGATCGAGACACTTCTCCGAACAATAACCAATAGAGGAATCTGGAAATTCATATGGCTCCCACATATTTCTACGATTACTTTGCGATCGAATGAACCACTTACATACGATACCAATTTCCCTTTGTCTCACGATAGTTTACTTATCCGAGGTTATGATCGTCGGTATCTCTGCATACCTAGTTCAACCTCGTTACCGATAAGTACTCTTTTCTCGTTCCCGTGATATGTGATCCCTTGTGAGCCAGTCACATGCTTGCAAGCTAATTGGATGACATTCCACCGAGAGGGCCCAGAGTATATCTATCCGTCATATGGATGGACAAATCCCACTCTTGATCCATGTGTCTCAACCAATACTTTCCGAACACTCAATGCCACCTTTATAGCCACCCAGTTACGGTGTGGTGTTTGATGTCATCAAAGAATCCATCCGGTAAAGGTGATATGCATGATCTCATGGTCGAAGGAATTAGGTTACTATGTATCAGAAAGCTTATAGCAATTGAACTATTAAAATTACTTGATCTTTATGCTACGCTTATCTATAGGAGTATGTCCATCATATCATTCTCCTAACGATATGATCTTGTTGTTGATAACATCTCAATGTTCATGATAGGGAAACCACAATCATTTATCAACCAACAAGCTAGTGATGTATAGAGGCTATACTAGGGACTTCAAATTAAGTTTACAAATCACACAAGTATCAATGTTTCCTTGTTAATACTATTATAGCATGAATGTAAACATTTATCATAAACACAAAGATATAATAATAACCACATTTATTATTGCCTCTAGGGCATATCTCCAACAGGACATTGTATTGTTTTCAGGATGATTTGGATCTTTGTACTGTAAATCTGTATTCTTGACTCATGGAGTCATGTTGTATATATCTGCTCTGTGGGTTCCATCGAGGACTATTGTGTAATGATATTACTTCGTTTTCCACCCGCACGAAAGTGCCTGGTGGGCACCTTTGAATCGTTTCTATGCGGGTTTGGCGGGAATCGCTGGGACTTGCATAGGGCCGATTCTAAGGGTGTTACAGAGTGGTATCAGAGCACAGCAGTTACGATACCCCACTGGTCCAGCCTGTAGGATAACCTAGCTAACGGACGTTGTAGAGTGTCAAAACTATTTTGGAAAATCGGTTGGATAGATCTGATTAGGTCTGGTTTCACTCCTTACCCCTCTACTATTCTCCTCTTACCTTCGCGTGTTTTGGATCTATCCCCTTATCTTTTCTTCGAGTTTAGGATTTCTCGTGGTTGGGTTTCCATCGTACCTTTAGGGCTTTGCTTCCATCCTCTTGTAACGGTGCTTCTACATCTGTTCTTCATGCTACCTGATGAATCTTTCATCTCTTTTACCTTTCGGTGGACCAAAATTTCACTAAAAATTTTCTTTGTACCCTCCGGTGTTCTCCTTCACGACGACGTCATCTGTATCAGATCTGATGAAGAGCCTAAATCATTCTTTTGGTTCCAAACCTCGATTGTAAGATCTTCAGTCTAAATTCCGAGAGTTGGTTGCATAAGTCTTATATTCATGTACAGAGTAATGCTTTGAGTGCGGGATGGAGTCGCGACCATACCACTACTCTTATCATTTGCTTTTGTACATTGAATGGTGGGTCGATGCAATTTTACTCCTTCCACAGAATTTAGAGGTGGCCTTATCTTTTGATACCTTTACCTTCGTCCTTTGTTCTCCGGAGTGTTCTCTCAACGAATGTGAGCATCGACCCTTGTTGGTGGTGTCGCCAATTTCAAGATGAAGAAGGAACCCTTGTTAGTGGTGTCGCGAGGATCTACACGAAGCGAGAAGATTCAGGTCATCGGCTTTCATCCCCGTACTAGGAGGCGGATCTCGAGGGCGAGATCCATTGTTAGTGGTGTCGAATTGTAGCACCCCGGGTAAAACAACTACTAGAAATCGATTGATTGTTTACTACTTTGTGCATCATCAGGCATCATGCATCTGTTAAACTAAAAACTATTTCTCTAAAAGACTCTCTTTGTTTTCTAAAATACCCCATCTCTTTATTCAAATCAAAATCTGGCCTTTCCGGATATTTTATTTTGTCTACAACATAGTTGCAACTATTTTAATTTAAACAAAACAAAATAAATATATTTTAATATAAAAACCCTATTTTATAAATCCCGGAGGAGACCGCCGCCTGCCTGGCCCAACGGCCCAGCTAGCAGCAGTGTACAACTCCGATAGGCCCAAAATCCAAACCCTAGACCAATCTTCCCCCCCCCAAACCCTAATCCTCAGATCCCACCCAAACCTCCCAGCCGCCACCCACCTACCTACCACCAACCCGGTCAACCGCCCTACCCCACTAGCGCCCCACTCCCTCGCTCCCGACCCCACCTGGCGTCTCGCGATCCCCACCTGTCGCCCCGCTCCTCTCACCCTCCTGCTCGCTCGCCTCTCTCCCCTGGCGCCACCCCTGCCTCCCTCATCTGCAACCACCCCGCGCCGCCGCCTACTCCCTCGGCCGCCCTCCGCTGGCGCCGCGCGCCTCCGCAGGATCCTCCCGCCCGCGTCACGCGCGACCTGCTCGAGCCGCCTCCATCTCTGTCCTGCAGGCGCGCACCGGCCTTTTCTCGCGCTGGACCCAACCTCCCCCCCCCTCCCCCCGCTTCCGTCCGCTTGCCCCAGCACCAGCGCCGCCTTGAGCCTCCTCTTTGTCGGCCTCGTCGAGCCGCCTCCCTCTCTGGACGCTGCTCTCCTCTGGCCGCGGGACCTACTGTACGCCCCCGCGTCCCCATGGTGCCGCCCGCAGGAACTCCGGCGCCCCTCATCTTCTGCCGCCGCGGTTCCCTCACCACATCCTCGCGCTGACCCGCTCCGGCAGCAAGCCCGGCCACCCGCCGTCGCCTTCCGCGCGCCCCGGCTCTCCAGCAGCGCCGCCTGGACGCGACCTCGACGCCGTCCGTCTTGCTTTGCTGCCCCAACGCGCTCTGCCTCTGCTAGCTTTGGTCGCTGTCGTCTGCCTTGTGTCGCCTTCGTGTACCCCTAAACACCTGCTGCAAGGTCTGGTGCCGATGTGTTTTTCCTCTATTGTGAATTCCAGTGAATCATGTTATGTGTGTATGGGCCTACACACGTTTGTGGCTTTTTGGTTCCGGAAGTGTTGTTGCTGCTAATCTGACAGTATAGTGGTATCATGGTGATGGTATGATGCCCACATGGTGATGTTTCAAGATCTTCCCGAGACCATCGACAAGCAAAGATGAACCCCGAGTCCTCCTTCATGGCAACAGTATCGCCCACACGAACCCTAGCGCTCGCTCCCAGAACTCGAAGACCGAACACGATGTCCGTCTCCCTCACTGTACCCGAAGACCGATCCTGGAGCCCAAACACAAACCCGGCGAACCTCCAAGATCGCCGATATCCCAATGTGTGACCTTTCTCCGAGCCCCTATTTTATAAATGATACATATTTGTTGCATATGAATTGAGCATACTCGCATACATCTCATGTGGCTTGGGGGATTTTGTCGACACACCTAATAATTAAATATGGAGGCCATATGCCGGCTAGTCTAGTCTCAAATTGGTCCCATTTAAATTTGTGTAGCAAACCGATGCCATGTTTCGCCTTGTTAATACAAAATTTAAATTGCGAGTAGCTAAACAACAAGAACCTATAATTAATTGTTGAGACACCGGTTCCACTTAATATTGCCGAATTGCATCGTGTTCTTGCCATGTCATACATCATACATGCATCATGCCCGTTCTTATGTCATAGAATTAAATAGTGCATCCGGTGTTTGTGTTAGTGTTTTGCTTCTTCACGGATTAGGCCGACGAGTTGATGCGAGCGTCGACCTGATCTTCGGATGAACCTTCAGCAATGTTTTTCAGGCGAGCATTCTCCCCCCTTTCTACCTATTTTACCTTTCTAGTCTTTATTTCTTCCTTTTGATCTATTGCTATCTGTGTTGCGATCCTCTAGTTTTCGTACCCGTGATATCCCTTACAGCCTTATATTGCCTTGGACACATCCTATTACCTGTTGTTTGGTAGATAGTTGGACTTGCGCGTCGTAGTCGCTTGCTCAAGTGTTGTTGCGTGTCGTAAAGTACCACAGTTGTTGGAGTAATGCCGCATGTTTAATGTTGGAGATGATCATGGATTTAATTACCGTTTAATAACTAAAATTGAAAGTAGGTAAATGTAGAGGCACCGGTGGGTAATAGACAATATTTGGTTTTTAACCGCTCACTGGTGTCCCGTAGGACCCCGAGTTCTTGACACCTGTTCCGAGATCGAGTGCGCTAACCACAGGTGGGGTGTGTGGGCACCCCCATCGATTAGTACCTGATTTCAAAGTACTATACCGGGGGCCACAAAGTAGTTTGGGGATTTATTACTATCATGTATTTATGCCATGCTTTACTGATTTATTTACGATTGCGCGTGGAGCGCCTATACTATTTAGGAACAAATGTGGAATGTTTTCGCGGTATTGACAAGCCTAGTCACATTTTCGGGTTCCCGGTCGTTTACAGCCATTGGCACAAACCTTTGGGTCCGTCTCGAAGCCGGTCGACTTCGTTGCGGGTAGCTTAGTAGGGTGGCCCCCATGTGCTTGCTTTGGGTCTGGGAAACGTCGTGTCCGAAACCCCGTCGACATACCGTTGGGTGTATGTTTTGTGATCTTGTACCTACCTGATCTGACAACAAGGGTGTAGGTGCGTGTGGAAACTTTGGTGCACCCCTGCAGGGTTAAATCTTTTCGAGAAGCCATGTCCGCGGTTATGGACGACTTGGAGCACAGTTCTCGATCATAGACAACTATAACTAAAGTTTACTGTTATAATTTGACTTGTATCCGATATGACTAGTAATCAGCTTCACTACAACGGAATGGCTAAATAAAAGTACTAACAACTGCTGGGTTTGGGATATCTCATGCTAATTGTATCTGACTAGTAAGTGTCGCAACTACAACGGAATGGTTAACTAAAAGTGCCCACTGCTCATTATATCAGGATGACTATCTATACCTGACTAGTAATTGCTGCAACAATAACGGAATAAATAAAACTACCAACTGTGTGAGTTCCTCGGTTGACTTCCTCGTTTGGTCTCGAGGGGGAAATACCAGGATGGGTATGTTTGGTGGTAGTATCAGGATGGTTTCGAATAGGTCTTTCTTATCTCTCTCTGATAGCCGGCAGTTGTATCGAGTCTCTACAGGTTGTCTAGTGCATGATGCGCTGCCGCTTCAGTCCACCATACCTATGTAGGCGAGGACCGCCGAACTCTAGTCTCGCGGTGTACTGGCCTCAGTACTGACCGCTCTCTTTTTCCTTTGCCCTTTGTCGGCACCCCTTTTGTTAAGCAGGTTTTGAGATCGACGTCGTTAGAAGGGTTACCCTTCCGGCTTGGCCTGGGTAGGGTTATGGACGCCATTGGTTATTCTTCAGGGCTCTTAGCCCCATTTGCATCTTGTCCGTAGTCGGACATTGTATCGTTTTCAGGGTGATTTGGTTCTTTGTAATTTAAATCTGTATTCTTGACTCATGGAGTCGTGTTGTATATATCTGCTCTGTGGGTTCCATCGAGGACTATTGTGTAATGATATTACTTTGTTTTTCACCCTCACGAAAGTGCCTGGTGGGCACCTTCGAATCGTTTCTATGCGGGTTTGGCGGGAATCGCTGGGACTTGCATAGGGCCGATTCTGAGGGTGTTACATGGTGAGCCTCCTGATCAATGTTTAGAGGAACTTGACATTCTTATAGTTAAACAAGGTAATTTTAATAAACAAGTTTAGAATCATTTATTGGAAAACTCTAGAGCTATCAATGACTTGAAAGAAATTGTGGAAAGAAATTCTAATGATATTAAAATTCTTTGCAAACATTTTCAAATGGTTCAAACCCAACTTGATCAACTTGCTAAGGTACAAAAGGATATGCTAGTTAATGCCTCAGAAGATAAACATGCTTATGGAATTAGAACTAGGAGTGATATAGCCACTCAAGATCCTTTATATCCTGAAGGACACCCTAAAAGAATTGAGCAGGATTCTCAACAAGGTGAATGTAGTGGTAGTCCTCGTAAGAGAAAGAAAAATAAACATAAGGTAGTTGAGGAACCCCTTGAACCTGCTTTAGATCCTAATAGCATATTTGTCTCTGATGCTGAAATCGAGAGTGGTAATGATAAAAATGAGTCTCCTGATAAGGAGGAAGGTGAGGAAGAACCTGGGAAGCACACTAAGAACACTAGGTACACTAAGGAAGATTTTATTGCTAATAAACAAGGTAAAGAGAGAGAACCTTGGGTGCAGAAACCTAGGCCTTTTCCAGGAAAGAAACACAAGTCAAAGGAGGAAGAACACTACAACAAGTTTTGTGAGTGGATGAAACCTTTATTTTTGAAAATTCCTTTGACTGATGCTATTAAGTTGCCTCCTTATTCAAAGTATATGAAGGACATTGTCTATAATAAAAGGAAGATTCCTAATGAGGAGATTTCTACTCTGCTTGCTAATTATTCCTTCAATGGTAAGGTTTTAAAGAAACTTGGTGATCCAGGCATACCAACTATTCCTTGCTCTATTAAGAATAAATATGTTAGAACTGCTTTATGTGATTTGGGAGCTGGAGTTAGTGTTATGCCTTTTTCTCTCTACAAGAGACTCTAGCTAGAAAAGTTGATACCAACTGATATATCTTTGCAAATGGCTGATAAGTCAACTACTATTCCTGTTGGTATATGTGAGGATGTTCCTGTTCAAGTGGCTCATAATTGCTTGGTTCTAACTGATTTTATTGTGCTTGAAATGCCTGAAGATGATAATATGTCTATTATTCTTGGGAGACCTTTTCTTAATACTACAGGTGCTGTCATCAATTGTAATCAAGGGAAAGTAACATTCAATATTAATGAAAAAGAGCATAATGTTTATTTCCCCAAGAAGGTTGCTAAAAGCTATTTCCTGAATTCCATTGAAAATATTGAGAGCATCAAGGTTGGAGAAATATATTGTCCCATTCCACAAGAAAATTTTGAAACTATTATGATTGGGACCATTGCTATCAAGTATGAGGTAACATAATCACCTTGTGGAATGCAAAGTTTTGTTTCATATAAGATTGTTTTGGTAACAAGACTTGATCAACCTTGTTAACAACAGGATTTTAATGAACAAAATAATGTTTTCACTGTGGTTATACTTGCTTTCTTTTACTTTTTCTCCTTCCTAGTCTTTGCCTTTATTTTGCTAGCTTTGGTTTTGTTAGTTGTTTGCTTGTTAGAGTGTCTTAGAGCTCCTATAGTTTGGCTTTTGGTTTGCTTTTGCTTCTTCTGAAAAAACTGTTTCTGCGAGAAAATCAATTTTCATACCCTGAAAATTGGCCAAAAATAAAGTTTCCCAAAAAATCCCAGAAAATTCAAAATAAATTTTTCCTCGAAAAAGGGGCAGAGGGACACCTGAAGTGACCCAGGGGGACACCCCAGGCCACCACACCCATGGTAGGCGCGACCTACCTATGGGTGGCGCCTAGGGGGTCTGGCCCACCTGGGCCCCTTCAAGGTGCCCCCTCACAGCCATCTTCTTTCTCTCTCCCGAAAAACACCGGAAAAGTTTCTTAAGCTCGAGTTCCTACTGTTCTTGCTCGTGATTTTCGATCTCCTTGTTCATCCCATCTTTGCTGCTGATTTTTGGAGGGATTGCCCCTTGGTATGTGCCTCCTCCACTTGTCTAATTAGATTTGTGATTAGAAGATTGTATCTTGAGTATTTTTCTGCTATAGGTGTCAGGTTGTGTGAGCTTGCATGCTTGTTCTATGCTTAGAGATTTCATTTTGATGCATGTGTAGCCCTCTAGCAAGTTCCTATAGTAGTTGCTCATCATTTATCAACTTGGAAATCACTTGGTTTGATGTTTGTCTAAAAATTTCAGTAATAAGGTGGTAATGGACAACCGCACGTTTGGAGAGATATTTGAGAGTGATGCACCTAGAAGGGCAAGGCTTTCAAGATCATCCACCCATGCTAGGCCCTCATACAATGAGGATCTCATTACTCCGCATTTCGGCGACGAGGGAGATGAAGGGGATGCGCACCCCTCCCCCTTTCCTTGCCAAACCTTCTTGCGGGCTGCTGGGATTCATGATGATTTTATGACCTTGGTTCGGAGGGCTGGACTAACAAGCCTTATGCAGGATGAGAGTGCACAATATGCTACGCTCACTAAAACATTTGTGGAGAGCTTCTCCTTTACTAACAGCATGTTCAGTCCAGATGTTTCTTTCAAAGTTTATGGCAGGCCTTACCATATGTCATTGAAGAAATTTTGTGAAGCTCTAGGACTTGGTACAGCTGGGCCAGCAAAGAAGATTCTAGCTCAACCCGCTGATTTGTTGGAGCTCTATCGCGGAATAACCAATGATGATAACTGTAGAGCTCAATGGGGAAAGATAAGAAACATTCATCTTCCAGCCATCGGGCACTTCACTTACTATCTTGCCACTAGTGTTCTTGGTAGGGAGAACACTAGTAATATTTCCAGCTATCATTTGGCTTTCTTAGCTGTTGCGCTCAACAATGATACTAAGTACAATCTTGGTTCTCTCATTGCTCATCGCTTAACTGCTAAGGGAACCATTTATGGGGGAATTATTGCTATGTGTGTTGCTACTTCCTTGGACATTGTTGGTGATCCAAATGATACAGTTTTGGCTCCTTAGAGGCTTGATCTTGCTGCCATGAAGGCGCACCACTTTGTCACCACTAGCTCTACCCTTGAGAACTTGGTCTATAAAATGTTGTTTATTGACGGGGACGAGAGAGATATACCTCTACCCCAAACCACTTTGTTCAGTATTTCTTAGGGACCTTTGTCACGCTCCAAGGAGGAGATGGATGACAAGCTACGCTCTCTTACCTTCCATGGGCACTATCAGGAGGAAGCGCCCTCATATGACCCCGTTGTACACTACACAGGGGAGTCCTCGAGCTCGTACTAGGACGAGGGAGCCTCCTCGTCGTACTACGGAGGTGCACCTACTTGGGAACCATGGGGAGCCCCACTTAGGCCAAAATCCTAAGCTTGGGGGGAGGTATACCGACGTCACACTCATCTATATATCATCTTCGGTCGGTTCTCTGTATATCCATTATTTTGCATTCTTTTTGGTTTTTGTTGCTGCTTTCTTAAAACTCAAAAATACCAAAAATATTTTCGTTGTTTCTCTTGGTTTGTTTCTTTGCTTTAGTTTTCCTTAAAAGAAAATTCCAAAAAGATTTTGCTTTGTTTGGTTTGTTTTTGCTTTGTTTGTTTTCGCCTTTGTTTGCTTGTTTCTAAAAAAATTGAAAAAACCAAAAATATTTGTTGTTCTTCTTTGGTTTTGTGAGTTCTTTGCAGGGTTCAGCCGTCCTCAGTGGATTTTGGTTTCATGTTATTATTCGAGTCACACAAGTGAAGGGCAATAATGAAGATTAAGACAACTTGAGGAGTGGTAAGAGGCTGGTAATGAACTCTATTTGTTTCATTTTTGTACATATACTCATCATTGTGAGCATGCTTAGCCTGTTCCTGTAAGGTGTATGTTACTAATGGATACTTAGTAGTTCTTGCTTGTCTATGATTAGCTCCAGCTTGCTAATAGTTTGTAGCATGTCATATGAATGTTTGCTTGCATTGTTTTATTCATATTTTGGTACGATATTGTGGTATCCTCCTCTGGAAGTTTCATGTGAATCAACTTGGCACATGCTCACGCATGCATATGACTAAACAATAGTCAGTAAGCCTCGATGATTTATTTTGCCTCAGAGTTCTAGTATCACTTTCATGCCATAATTAGTCCTGTTTTGTTGCAAGCATGGTTATGATAATTATTGCTCTCTCGTTTGTCGCTCTCTCTCTCTCTCTATTGCTAGCCTTCACTTGCACTGAGTATGAGCTCTACCTGTGCTTCCAACTCCCTAAAACCGATATTGCCACTGTGTCCACCACACCTATCTATTAGCATCATTTGCTATTTCAGTGCATATTCTATATGCCTTGTTTTCTTCCAAATAAAATGTTTGTCTGTTTGAGGAAGTTAGTTAGTAAAGCTCTCATGAACTTGATGGCACACTTTGTTCCTTGCACTTAATAATCCTGAACCATTGTGACTTGTCCATGAAAGTTATATGCTTTCAAATTATATGTTGGGAGTCAGCAGAACCGTGCTGTCACGGGGAACGCTTTAAACACTTTTTGGATATCCTATCCAGTTGATACTTTGCTCTTTTGTTTACGGATGTCGACGATGTGAAATAAAAGGGGAGCTTGTGAGTTCATGGAGTCTATACATTGTGTTAGAGAAACGCCTGGGCCTCTAGCCTAAGCCATGCCTAATCATGGTGGAAACTTGCAGCATCACCATAATGAGCATTTATGAAGCATCCTCAATAAAAAGCTATGCATATAGTAAATAAAAAGGTCGCTGAGATGCTCATTGTCTGCTTGCTTTGTCATTTTGATCATGGGATAGCTCCTGTATCATGTGCAAGGGATACCCCGTTGGCGGTTCTCTATGATATGCATGTATTTACAATGACAAGAACTTATAGGTAACCAAAGTTGAGTAGCATGCGGAGCGGCCCTCTACTCAAGGGATTTGGGATTTCCAGTTTATGATCTGACAAGCATATAACTCATACTGGACCTCACTTTCACCTTAACCACATGAAGATGCCTATGATAGGGGCAATGAGAGCTCAAAGCTAATGAGTACCTTCCTTTCAGCATTTGGAAGCCTTTCAAACTTTTCAAAACCTTTTCACTTCCATGTTGAGTCACCACTTATTCTATGAGCACCTTCTTGAGAGCATAGTTGTTATTCTTGTGTTTGTCTCAAAACTTGATTAATTATGTAATGACTTTGATACTTGTATCTATGATATCTTTACTTCTAGTCTTCACTAGAACTTCATAGGTGCCTTGGCATTTATATTGTGCTCTACAAACAAAGGCAAGCGAGATACCACTCTATCTTACCTTACTATGAGCATTGCAATGTTGCTTATTTTTATGTTTCATGCTACTTATTATTATTGAGTTGGTTTCTCTTCATAGCTTGCAATAACTATTGAGTAGACTTAGTTGCATACTTCTTATTATGAATGGTTTAAGCATCTACTCATGTGCTAAGAATATATACATCATATGAAGCAATTGTGTTCGTGAAAGTTCTTTTATCGCACTCAGTTTTCAACCGAATTACTTGAGGAGAAGCAATAAGCTAAGCTTGCGGGAGTTGATACGTCCAAAACGTATCTACTTTCCCAAACACTTTTGCTATTGTTTCTCCTATAAACTTGTGTGATTTGGATACAACTAACACGGTCTGACGTTGTTTTCAGCAGAATTACCTTGGTGTCTAGTTTTTGTGCAGAAAATCAACTATCAGGAAAAATCCCGGAAAATATGCCATAAATTATATTTCACCAGAAGATCCACGGAGCCAGAAGACGAGACGAAGAAGGGGCCTAGGGGGCCACACTCCTGCCAGGCGCGGGCCCACCTCTAGTAGCGCCTAGGGGGTGCAGCCACCCCAGGCACCCCCTCGGCCTCCCTCTGCGCCTATAAGTTTCCTCTCGACCTAAAAACAGGGGGTTCGATAGCTTTCCAGAAAGAGTTCTGCTCCGCCGCCACCACCAGAAACCAAGATTCGGATCCAGAAACTCCGTTCTGACACCCTGCCGGGACGGGGAGTTTGGAGAGGATCATCGCCATCGTCATCACCAACGCATCTCCATCAACCATCGATGTTTCCCTCATCCATGAGTGAGTAATCCCCCGCTGTAGGCTTGGGTATGGTAGGGATTGGATGAGTTCTATCATGTAATTGAATAAGATCTGTTAGGGCATAGTGCCTAGTATCTCTATTAGTGCTATTTGACTTTGTTGCAACTTGTTGTGCTTAATGCTTGTCACTAGGGCCCGAGTGCCATGATCTCAGATCTGAACTTATTATTGAATCATTATGATAGTATTGTTTGTGATCTTATCTGCAAGTTGTGTACACATAGCATTGTCCGGATCCAAAGGCCCCGAAGTGACAATAATTGGGACAACCGGAGGAGATGGCTGTGGTGTGAGGATCATATGTGTTCACGGAGTGCTAATGCTTTACTCCGGTGCTCTATTAAAAGGAACACCTTAATTTCCAGTAGTTCCCTAGAGGCCCCGCTTCCACGGGCTGGCTGGACAGAAGATGTTGTGCAAGTTCTCATTGCAAGCATGTATGACTATATTATGGAGCACATGCCTAGGATTTTTTACTACTTAGATGCTTGTTATTATTTATCTGCAATGCCCTATATCTTGAAGTTACATGTTTAGACTTGTCCATGCAACGCCCGTCCATCCATCCCTATGCCTACCGCACTCGCATCCTACTATTACCGTTACTGTTACTATTGCTCCTGTTTTACTATTGCTGTTGCTACTACCAAGCTGTTGCTACTGATAAACTTCTGTGATCAAGAACTATTTCTAGGTGTAGCTGAATTGACAACTCAGTTGTTAAGTCTTGCAAGTATTCTTTCGCTCCCCTTGTGTCGAATCAATAAATTGGGTAATACTACCCCCGAAGACAGTTGCGATCCCCTACACTTGTGGGTCATCAAGTCACTTCATGACCTTCTTCCCCGACTACTATCAGTAGTATCCGTACCCGTCGCCCAATGACGACAACAACTAAGCATGGAAACATCCTAAGCTTGGGGGAGGTTTGAAAACCTCCAAACTTTGCATTCATATTTTTATTTCTTCTTTTGATTTATTTTATTTTCCAAAAATTGCATGTTTACTTTCAGTTTTGCATTCCTAAATCAAAAACACAAAACTATTAGTTATAACTTCTATTGTAAATTTGTTTCTTTGTTTCTCTCGGAGATTGCTCAATTTCAGGTGACTTGGCAATAGGGAAATATAGCGAGGTTCAACATTCCTTTCATCACCTTTTCTGCAATTCTAAATTGATCCTACAACTATTTACTCGCTTGCACTTGAGTCACTCCCCACTTAGCTTGTTATCCTATAAATTATATTCCTTTGCTAGTGTCTCCTTTTTAGCTTTTAAATAATTAGCAATGAATTTGGTTAAAATATTTCTGACATTTTTACAACAATAAAAAGCATCCAAAAGATGACTTGAGTCCATGTTTAGCCCAAAGGATTTGATTTCAGAACCTACTCAATCCCATTGAGCTTATTGTAAATAGACTTGGTAGCACTCTTGAATGAAATTGTTTGATAAAATGGATGCTTCGAAGTAATAGAGATTATGCCACTACTTTTTCTAATAATTAAAGTAAGATATTGATTTTCATGTGTCATTACAACACTGTCATGCTCCATGTGGAACTATTAACTCCACTGGCCAACGAACGATCTAAATGTGGGAAACCACTTGATTACATCTATTGAGTTATGTAAGCGTCTGTAGTTACAATGCTATGACGGATAAAATTTTAGTCTCCTTGTGGTTTCATGTTCCAAGTGAATTTATAGTACTCCTCTGGCCCACTATTTCTCAACAGTTATCTATTGGCATGGTCATGAGTGCGCAACACAGTCCCAATTAACATGTTAAAAACAGTGGCATGATTTCTCTATAAAAGAGCTGAAGTTTTTGAAAAACAAGGAAAGGTAGGTGCTTTCAGAGTCTTGAAATTTTGACGTGGGAGTAGATGAGTTGTTCTTAAATTGATTTTTTTTGGTGCCAACTTGAGTACTCTTAATTGATTAAAGAAACAAGAGCAAAAAGTTTTCATCTCTCAACAAAGAGAGAAACCAAAAGAATTTGTTTCACTTTCCTAGCTAAACTTTTGACACTTGCTCGGGTATATGATTTATTTGCTAGCCAGATATATGTGGTTAAGAAGTGGACTCAGTGCAATATTGTGAATACTTGTATGATCATGTTTAAGATTGTAGGAATTGTGAAGAAAAGAATTTGACACCAATTTGAACTTGTAAGTTCTTTTATTTCAGTTTCGAATCTCCGCTATTATTCCTTATTTTCTTGTCACTCAAGGACGAGCAACATCTAATCTTGGGGGAGTTGATAGCTGTGAGATTCGACACATTTTTGATGGTTTTTGTCTAGATTTGATGGTTTTCTAGCTTTACCTAACGCTAATACTTCGGTAGCAAAGAAAACTTCGTTTTTAATGTGTGTTTTAGGTTCTGAATATCAACAGAAGGTTTTAATAACAAAAAAACAATATTCAAACGAAAACAAGCAAGTCTCTTTTTGGAAGCAAACGAGGAAGGCGTCCAATAGCTTTAACGAGCAACTATACTGCAAGAATATTTTCTCCCGCTGTATAGTTGCCACTGCCTTCGTCTTGTCAAAAGGGACAACTTTCGTGAAGAGGCCGAGGACAAAAACATAACACATCAGCCGTCGTTCCATCCAGAAGGGAGAAAGAAGAGATCCGGAGAAGGGGAAGACGTTCTTCATCTCGCTCCACGATCTTCGATCTCCTAGCCACCACACCCCCATAGCCATTAGTTATACTTGAGAGAGAGAGATCCACCTTGCAAGATTAGGGTTTGAGATTGTTTCTTCCTATCTTGAATTGTGTTGGATTTATTCACTATTGTTATTGTGGATCCCCAGGGTAATATTAAGAATAACTCCCTTTATTTAATTTATATCGATGATTCTTTCTTCTCTCATGTTTGAGTAAGTTCCCTTGGGCGTGGGAGATGTAAGGGATTGGTGAGATGTGATGTGCCTATATATTTTCCATTAGTTTGTGATTGATTTTAATTACTATATTATGTGTGCTTGACTATTTGTGGGATGTTTAGTGCTTGTTGTCCAATTAAGGGCCCATACATCAAGAAACCTTGTTCTAAATAGATAAGATCTTGTTTGCTAGCTTACCGGCGACCCCCGAGTGACACGGGGATATCAATGGAAAACTAGTTGAACTCGAGGGGCACGAGGATCCACTATGCCTATTTCATTAGTCCGATCCAAGGAGCTTAATTGCTAATAAACTTGAATGATCTTAATCGTCTAGTGGCTGACCATGGTTTTGATAACAGACTAGTAGGATTATTGAAGTTGGGATGGAATCTACCAAGAGGAGTTCCGACTGATTATGGGTTGCTCGCCTATACATATATTTATAAGATTATAATTGTTACATTTATCACTCACCCACATGGCACATTCACAATCACCATGAACTGTATCTCCTCGCGCCTATTTTGTCATCTACAGAAAACAATAAATAAATCATTCTTTACTTTTATGCTTTTTATTTTTGATGTTTACATTTTAGTTTTATTTAAATACATTAAGTTTAATCCAAAACTTTATTCTTATTTCAACACTTGCAGTCAATTCACTCGAAGACCTGTGACAACTTTGAGTGTGATAGAGACTTCACCCATAAACACTTACCTTTGGGCTCCTTGCGGGATCGATATCTTAACTTCAAAACTAGCTACAAATGATCTGTGCACTTGCAGTCATCACCGTTCCCGAACACGCCCAGAGAAACTAACCTGTGAACCCATCAGGGCCGGGCGCTTTATGCATAGGCACGATCTTGATGGCACCCCAGATCTCTGCCTCGGATAATGGCGTGTCCAGATCTTGCAGGGACAGCTTGAGGACCTCCTCAGACTCGGTCATATTTGTGCTCTGGGACTTGATGACGCGCGCCAGAGTTGACGACGGGGGAGCGGCGGCTGGCGTCGCCAGCTCAGGGAGCTTGAGCGGCATGACGGAGCAATTGTTGCTCGCCGGGGGAGTGCATGGGCTGTTGGCGGAACGGTCGTGGCCCGTCATGCACGCCAGGGGTGTGCATGGCCTGTTGGCGGCGCGTTCGCGGGTAAGGTCGCGGTACCCGCTATGGACCAGAGGTGGCGTGCACTCAAACTCGCTGCGCTCGTTGTGGCACAGGTCGCATTGGCATGACTCGTGGCCCTCGTGCAGGCACTTGCGACACCTCACGTCATTGGTGCAGCCACGGACAATGTGGCCGGGGTGCAGACAACGGTGGCACAAACCTGTGGCCTCCTCGGGCGTGGCGTTGCCGCGCTCCTCGTAGAGGTGCCGGTCTCTGGTGCGCATCGGCGGGGAAGGGCGTCGTGCGTGGTCTAGGCTGCTGGAAGCCATCCTTGTCGACCTCGGTGATACGTCGGAAACATATCTATAATTGTTGATGCTCCATGCTTGTTTAGTATCTACTTTGCTTTGCTTTGTCTATACTTTGAGGTGTTTTTATATCTTTTATGGAACTAACCTATTAACAAGTTGCCATAGTGCCAGTTGCCTGTTTTCTTCTGTTTTTTGGTTCCGGAAAGGCAGAAAATCAATATTCTCGGAATTGGACAAGACAAAAGCCAAAGTCAATATTTTACCATGGGCGACACGAAGTCCAGAGGGGAGAAAGAGAGGCGAACCAGGGCCGCCGCACCCCCCCTAGGCGCGGGTGGGCCCACCCTGCGCCTGGGTAGGGTGTGGGCCCCCTGGCCGCCTCCTAGCCTCGCCTCTTCGCCTATAAGAAGCCCCCGATGCAGAAACCCTAGGCACCCGATCAAAACTCCACGAAACCTTTTATAGACACCTCCACTGTCGTCCCTAGATCGGGGGGATCTGAAGTTCTTCCCGGCACCCTGCCGGAGGGGAGATCATCCCGAAGGCCTTCTTCTCTGGTATGATGTGTGACTAGTTCCACCTTGGACTATGGGTCCATGTAGTAGCTAGATAGTTTTATCTCCTCCTTGTGCTTTGATGTATAGATCCTGTGAGCTCCGTTCATGATCAAGATCTAATCTATTTGTAATCATGCATGTTGTTTTTGCGGGGATCCGATGGATATTGAGATTACTATGTCAAATTGATTAATGGTTTTGTCTATTTGATACTATAATGTATGTGTTGTTTGTGATCTTGCATGCTCTCTGTTGTTAGTAGCTATCTTGGCCAAGTAGTTGCTAGTGACTCCAAGAGGGGGTATTTATGCTTGATAGTGGGTTCATGCCTCTAGTTTCCAAGGGAAGTGACATAAATTTCTTCGTTTGTAGATGTGTTGTTTCCACTAGGGAGAACATCTACAACCGAAGATATTTCTGTCACTTCCCTTGGAAACTAGAGGCATGAACCCACTATCGAGCATAAATACCCCCTCTTGGAGTCACTAGCAACTACTCAGCCAAGATAGCTACTAACAACGGAGAGCATCCAAGATCACAAACAACACATACATGATAGAATCAAATAGACAAAACCATTAATCAATCTGACATAGTAATCTCAATATCCATCGGATCCCCGCAAACACAACATGCACGATTACAAATAGATTAGATCTTGATCATGAATGGAGCTCACAAGATATATACATGAAAGCACAAGGAGGAGATACAACCATCTAGCTACTACATGGACCCATAGTCCAAGGTGGAACTACTCACGCATCATACCGGAGAGAAGGCCTCCGGGATGATTTCCCCTCTGGCAGGGTGCCGGGAAGAACTTCAGATCCTTCCCGATCTAGGGACAACAGTGGCAGCGTCTACTGAAGGTTTCAAGGAGTTTTGACCAGGTACTTAGGGTTTCTGCATCGGGGGCTTCTTACAGGTGAAGGGGGAGGCCGAGGAGGCGACCAGGAGGGGCACACCCTGCCTAGGCGTGGGTCCACCCCTGGACGCGCCTAGGGGGTGTGGCCGCCTTGGCCCGCTTCTCCGTCTCCCCTCTGGACTTCTTGTTCCCCACAGAAAGTCTTTGGCTTTTGTCCCGTCCAATTCTGATAATATTGATTTTCTGCCTTTCTGGAACCAAAAATAGAAGAAAACAGGCAACTGGCACTGTGGCAACTTGTTAATAGGTTAGTTCCAGAAAAGATATAAAAACACCTCAAAGTAAGACAAAGCAAAGCAAAGTAGATACTAAACAAGCATGGAGCATCAACAATTATAGATACGTTTCTGACGTATCATGGTCTCCCAACGAAGTGATGCTGCACTCATCAAGCCTTTTTGTGGCGCCGTTGCCGGGGAGGCTAAGGGCGTCTTCACAAGGGGAGTCCTCCACTTCCTTTATCTTTACTTTGTTTTTAGTTTATTTTGCTTGGTTTTGTTTGCCTCTTTTCAAAAACTCCAAAAAAAATAGTTTAGTTTGGTTTGCTTTCTTTATTCAAAAACACACAAAAATTAGTCCCTGCTCTAGCTGCTGCTGTTGTTTTTGGCTTGCCCACCTTTGCCAAAATGAACTCCACTGAGAACACCAGGTTGTGTGACTTCACTAGAACAAACAACAATGATTTCCTTAGCACTCCTATTGCTCCACCTGCTTCTGATGCTACCTTTTATGAAATTAAGCCTTCTTTGTTGAATCTTGTGATGAGAGAGCAATTTTCTGGTGCTAGTTCTGATGATGATGCTGCCCATCTCAGTAAATTTTTTGAACTTTGTGAGATGCAAAATTATAAGGATGTAGATGGAGATATTATTAAGCTTAAGTTGTTTCCTTTCTCCTTGAGAAAAAAAGCTAAAGAATGGTTGCTATCCTTACCTAGAAATAGTATTGATTCTTGGACTAAGTGCAAAGATGCTTTTATTGGAAAGTATTATCCTCTTGCTAATATTATATCTATGAGAAGTGACATTATGAAATTTAAACAACTTGATAATGAACATGTTGCTCAAGGTTGGGGAAGAATGAAATCCTTGGTTAATAATTGTCCCACTCATGGACTCAGTGCTTGGATGATTATCCAGACCTTTTATGCAGGTTTGAACTTCTCTTCAAAAAACCTGTTGGATTCAGCTGCCGGAGGTACTTTTATGGGCCTCACTTTGGGTGCTGCAACAAAGCTCCTTGAATATATGATGGTTAATTACTCTAAATGGCATACTGAGAGAGCTCCACATGGTAAGAAGGTAAATTCTGTTGAAGAAACCTCCTCTTTGAGTGATAAGATTGATGTTATTATGGCTATGCTTTTTAATGGGAAAGCTCCTCTAGATACTAATAGTGTTCCCTTGGCCTCTTTGGTTGCTCAAGAAGAGCAAGTTGATGTGAACTTCATTATAAACAACAATTTCAACAACAATGCCTATAGGAATAATTTTGGTGGTAACAACAATTATAGGCCTAATCCTCCTAATAATGGCAATACCTATGGAAACTCCTACAACAATGCTAGAAGTGACCCCTCTGAAATTGAAGTCATGCTCAAAGACTTTATTAGTAAACAAAATACTTTCAACAAGACTATAGAGGAAAAGCTTTTGAATGTTGAGAAAAATATATCCTCTTTGTCTGAAGCACAGCCCTCCTTGATTCATAAAATGGCTGCTAAAACTGAAACCATGGAAACTACCTTTGCTGCCACTCATGCCATACAAGTTACTATTGATGAAAATGTTACACTGTTATCCCAACTTCATGCTAAGTGGGAAAGGGAAGCTGAAATTGATAGAAACAATAGTATGTGCACCATCACTAGAATGGATACCACTAAACCACAAGAAGTCCCTATTCCTCCTCCTACAGTGCCTAAGCCTATTGAGTCTACTACTAGTAATGCTAAGTTTGATTTTGATATTGATGGTTGCAATATTTCTGAAGTGATTATGTTCCTGCAAAATCTTGCTAGAAGTCCTGATGCTAGTGATATGCATGTTGCTTTCACTAAACACATTACATATGCTCTTGTGAAAATTAAGGAAGAGAAGCTAAAACACAAAGCTTTTATTCCTAGGAAAGTAGAAGATAGTTGGGAACCCATTATTAATATGCAAGTGAATGACTTTGATCTCAAAGCTTCATGTGATCTTGGTTCTAGTGTCTCTATTATGCCTAGGAAGATTTATGAAATGCTTGATTTGCCACCTTTGGAAGATTGTTATTTGGATATTCCACTTGATGATAATGCTAAGAAGAAACTAATGGGGAGTATTAATGATGTCCTCATCATGGTTAACAATGCTTATGTCCCTGTGGATTTCTATGTTTTGGATGTTGAATACAATGCTTCTTGTCCTATTACTTTGGGAAGACCTTTTCTTAGAACTGTTGGTGCCATCATTGATATGAAAGAAGGCATCATTAAATATCATTTTCCATTCAATAAAGGTATTGAACACTTCCCTATGAGGAGAGAGAAGTTGCTTTTTGCTCCTCCTTTGAAAGCAAGGTTTGATGTTAATGCTTCATTTGAAAATACTTGATTCTTCTTGCTTCTTGTGCCTAACTTAAAGGCGTTAAAGAAAAGTACTTGTTGGGAGATAACCCAAGAGTTTCCTTGAGTCTTGGAAGTTATTACTTCAGTAATGACCTCTCCTTATCCTTTTTGTTTGCTTTTTGTGCCAAGAATGACCTCTAATGAGAGGGAAGTAAGATTTGGGGAGTTGCTGTTCCGAAACAGATTTCTATCCTCCACCATAAAAATTCATGAGGAGTCTCTGTAACTCGGATTGAGCTAAAAGTTTACGAATAAATCCCGCAGTATGTTAGATAACTTTCCTTAGTTCAACACTTTTTCATTTGAGCAATAGAAGATTTTCAAAAAAAATCGGTTTCTACCTGCTGGTCTGTTTTGATGGATTTCTGCCATTATTTGCATTTGCTTCTTATTGATTCCTTTTTTAGTTATCTTTTGGGGAATTGAACTTTTATTGAAGGAGTTTCTACAGTAGCTTGTGTTTTTAGTGAAAAGTCTTGCTGTTCCAAAGCTTGGCCTAAAGGTCTATTATCTTTTGATTACACTAATGTTGCTAATGAAGATTGTGTGAAGTTTTGTATGAAGGAAAAATTTCAGGTGTAGAGAAAGAATGATGTAATAATATGAAGAATGGAAAAAACCTCAAGCTTGGGGATGCCACCCCGGTGTCACCCCAAGAAATATCCAAGAGGTACAAGCGTCAAAGCTTGGGGATCCCAAGGCATCCCCTTCTTCATCAATAAAAAGCCCAGGTCTATCTAGAGACTTCGTTTTTATTGTTTCATGCACAAGTTGTGTTGTTCTTGGAGCGTCTTAGTTTTCGTTTGGTTTGCTTGAATAAAGTATTTTGGACCCCTGTTCTCGCTGTGTTGTTTCAAATAAGTTGCTTCGTGTTGGAAAAGAGTAGCAAGTTCCTGCTTGAAAGTGCAAGAGCAGCTTGCATTGACTGTGACTTAGACTTTAGCATGACATGCTAGGTGTTGTTTTAAACTTATGCTTAGTGATTATTGTTGTAGCATGTCTTGTTCCAAACAATTGGGATTTCTTAGTGTGCCTTGAAGAAATCATGCGTTGTTTTAGCATGCAAAAGCATAGTATTGTGGTATTCTCCTTTGATGCTTTGTTTGGGTTGACTTGGCACATGCTCACACCATGTTATGACTATGAACAAGTCACCATAACCTCTATGATCATTTAGTCCTTGACTTGTAGTACCACTCTATGCTTTGATTAGTAATGTTTTGTTGCTCTGCTTGATTATGGCCATTATTGCTCTCTTAGTTGGTTGCTCCCAGTCTTTTGCTAGCCTCCACTTGTATGAGTAAGTTCTACTCATGTTTCCAACTCCCAAGAAACCAAGTTATTCCAAAGTGTCCACTATAAAATCCTATGCATGGTGTGTTACACCATTCCAAGTATATTCTTGTTTTTAGCTATCTTCCAGTTAAAAAGTCTCTTTGTTATGTGAAAACTTAGTGATTAAAGCTCTCACAAACTTGATGGCACACTTTATATTATTTTCCCCTAATAAACTTGAACCATTGTGTCATATATGTTGTATATGCTTGCACTTATACGTTGCAATTAGCAGAACCGTGCTGTCACGAGGAACGTTTTCAACATTGCACTTGTACTTTGTACTCAGTTGATATCATGCTCTTTTGTCTATGGATGTCACCGGTGTGAAATAACGAGGGAACTTGTAAGTCCATGGAGTATGTATTTTGTGTTATAGAAATGCCTAGGCCGCTAGCCTAAGCCATGCCTAATCATGGTGGAAACTTGTAGCATCACCATAGTGAGCTATCTATGAAGCATCCTCAATAAAAAGCTATGCATATAGTAAATAAAAAGATTGCTAAGATGCTCATTGTCTGATTGCCTTGTTATTTTGGTTATGGGATAGCTCATGTACCATGTGCAAGGGGTACCCCGTTGGCGGTTCTCTATGATACGCATGTACCTACAATGACAAGAACTTACAGGTGACTGAAGTTGAGTATCATGAGGTGTGGCCCTCGTATTCAAGGGACTTGAGATTGCCAACTTATACTTTGTCAAGCATATACTCCATCATTGTTCAGTTTAACCTTAATCACTTCAAGATGCTTATGATAGGGGCAATGAGGGCTGAAAGCTAACAAGTACCATAATTTTTGGAAGCTCTTTTTGAAACTTGAAATCCCTGCTTCTCTATGAAGGGCCTTTCTTCCACTATTATTTGAGTCTCCACCTTCTACTTTTAGGCACCATTAAGAGAGCATAGTTGCCATTCTGTGTGCAGTGTCCCAAAACTTATTGATTGATGCATATTGTGTTATTACTTGTTCTTGTGCTACTTGTTTCTAGTCACCCTTGTGAACTTTGAAGGTGTCCTATGCATCTATTTGCTACTCTATGAGGGACAAGCTGAATGCCACTATGCCATGTTTTCTGTATGTGAAACAAACAAATGTTTTTCAATGCATGTTATTCATGATATTTGTTTGTAGCCTTTCATGTTGCATGCATAGTTACTATGTCCTATTGTTAGAACTCCATCTTTCATGCACATGTTTAGAGTTCTTTGATCCCAGCTTTCAATGCTTGCAAATGGTTTGATCTTTGTTTTGATGATGCATGTCACTTCAAAAATTGTTCTTTTTATCACTTACCTACTCGAGGACGAGAAGGAGTTAATCTTGGGGATGCTTGATACGTCGAAAACGTATCTATTATTTCGGATGCTCCATGCTTGTTTAGTATCTACTTTGCTTTGCTTTGTCTAAACTTTGAGATGTTTTTATATCTTTTATGGAACTAACCTATTAACAAGTTGCCACAGTGCCAGTTGTCTGTTTTCTTCTGTGTTTGGTTCCAGAAAGGCAGAAAATCAATATTCTCGGAATTGGACGGGACAAAAGCCAAAGTCAATATTTTACCATGGGCGACACGAAGTCCAGGGGGAGACAGAGAGGCGAACCAGGGCCGCCGCACCCCTCCCTCGGTGTGGGTGGGCCCACCCCGCGCCTGGGCAAGGTGTGCCCCCCTGGTCGCCTCCCGACCTCGCCTCTTCGTCTATAAGAACCCCCTGATGCAGAAACCTTAAGTAACCGATAAAAACTCCACGAAACCATATGTAGCCGCCGCCACCATCGTCCCTAGATCGGGGTCTGAAGTTCTTACCAGCACCCTACCGGAGGGGAGATCATCCCGGAGGCCTTCTCTCCGGTATGATGCGTGAGTAGTTCCACCTTGGACCATGGGTCCATGTAGTAGCTAGATAGTTGTATCTCCTCCTTGTGCTTTCATTATAGATCTTGTGAGCTCCGTTCATGATCAAGATCTAATCTATTTTTAATCATGCATGTTATGTTTGCGGGGATCCGATGGATATTGAGATTACTATGTCAGTTTGGTTAATGGTTTTGTCTTTATGATTCTATCATGCCTGTGTTGTTTGTGATCTTGCATGCTCTCCGTTGTTAGTAGCTATCTTGGCCGAGTAGTTGCTAGTGACTCCAAGAGGGGGTATTTATGCTCGATAGTGGGTTCATGCCTCTAGTTTCCAAGGGAAGTGACATAAATCTCTTTGGTTGTAGATGTGCTGTTGCCACTAGGGAGAAAACAACAGTCTCTTTTTCATGGAACAAGTGGATTGTTTACCTTACACACTTTGCTTAAAGCAGTTGTCTGTTGCTTGCAACTTAATACTGGAGGGGCCTCGAATGATAACCTGAAGGTGGACTTCTAGTTATAGATGCAGTTGGATGGCGGTCTATGTATATTGTTGTATTGCCCAATCGAATCTCATAGGATCTTTCTAAATAGTATTGCATTGTTATGCCTTGCTCAGTTCCTGTCAATTGCTCTGCTGTAATTTTTTCACCCTTCATGCCATGTTGTTTATCTAAGGAGAGCACCTCTAGTGAACTATGGACCTCGGTCCAATCTTTACCATTGATACATATTCCACTGTTACTATTTACTTGCTTCAAACCACCATTACCTTCCACACAATACAGTTAATCCTTTGTTACAGCAAACCGGTGAGCTTGACAACCTCACTGATTCATTGGGACAGAGTCTTGAGTTTGTGTTGCGCAGGTCTCCACGTTGTTTGCAAAACCTGTGGGACATTTCCTTCCTCCTTCTGTTTCGATAACCTCGGTCTCTACTGAGGGAAACTTGCTGTTGTGCTCCTCACACCTTTCTCTTGGGGTTCCAACGAAGTGTCCCACGTCAACATTGGGTGCACGCATCAGTGCTACATGTGGGCTTAGAGTTTGCTACATGCGGTTGGCGCTGCGCTACAAGGCCCTGCTCCGAGTTCTCGGGACGCCCGTTTCCGCTCAAATTCGGCTTAAATTCGTCTCAAGTTCGTCCAGATTTCGGCATAGTTCGCGCATACTATGAATACAGAACATGTTACGGCCATAGTTCGGCAAAATTTTAAACATAGTTCGGCGAAAATGTAAACATTGTTCGGCCTGTAGTTAAAATACAACATATTTCGGCCAAGTTCGGCCAGTTCATGCTCTACATCTACGTGTTGTCCCTGCGTATCCATATCTTCTCAACAAGATCATCCTGCAGCTGTTGATGCACCGGCGGATCTCAGATCTCCTAACACATGACGATGAAGGCAGCCTAGGTTGGAGGCACCTGATGATCAGGCTCGGCAAGAGGACCCTGTCTGTAGTATGGCTCGTTCTGCTCGAGCAAACTCACTGGATCCTTCCTCTCATCCTCAACGATCATGTTGTGCAAGACCACACAACATTTTATCACTTCCCACATCTGATCTTTCAAACATATCATAGCAGGGAACCAGACAACTGCAAACATCTGCTGGAGCACACCAAATGCCCGCTCCACATCCTTCCTGCAAGCTTCTTGTTCCATGGCAAACTGAGAATGCTTGGGGAGCATTGGGTTTGAGATAGTCTTCAGAAATGTTGGCCATCTTGGATAGATGCCATCTGCTAGATAGTATCCCTTGTTGTAGTGGTGTTCGTTGATCTCAAATTCTACAGGGGGAGCATGACCCTCAACAAGCTTGGAAAAGACAATTGAGGAGTTGAGGACGTTGATGTCGTTGTTCGATCCTGCCATGCCAAAGAAGGAGTGCCAGATCCAAAGACCATGTGTAGCGACTGCCTCAAGTATCACAGTGCAACCTTCTTTGTGGTCTTTGTACATTCGTTGACATGCAAATTGACAGTTCTTTCACTCCCAATGCATGCAATCTATGCTTCCAAGCATACTAGGAAATCCTCTACTTTCATTGACTGCAAGGATCCGAGCAGTGTCTTCAGCAGTGGGTGATCTCAAGTACTGTTTCCCGAACACTGCAATCATTTCCCTGCAGAACCTGTACAAGCAATCGATTGCGGTGGACTCGGCCATGCGGAGATAGTCATCGACACTGTCACCCGGCACTCCATATGCAAGCAACCTCATCGCCACTGTGCACATCTGCAGTGAGGAAAACCCAACCATGCCGGTGTAGTCCTTCTTGCAAACGAAATAGGGGTCGAACTCCCGGATGGCATGCACGATCTTGAGGAAGAGCTTCCGGCTCATCCTGAAATGACGCCGAAACACGGCCTCTCCATGGAGCGGCTCGTCGGCAAAGTAGTCGGCGTACAACAAGCAGTAGCCCTCAATCCTTTGCCTCGCCTTGCACTTCCGATGACCCGGCGCCGAACCACCGCGCTTCGGCTTTGCCATCTGCAGGTACAGCTGGGCGAGGGAGGCGAGGATCTCTATGTGCTCTGCATCTTCGGAGACCTCGGCGTTCTCCTCCTCCAGCAGTACGGCGAGTGTCTGCTCGTCGTCAGAGTCCATGGCCGAACCGGCCAAATGCCAAACACTTGGTGGGCGTGGTGGTGGGAGCTCGCAGCGAAGCAGAGCTACGACGAAGTTCGGGTAGCGAAAGCGGCGACGAAATGGGCGGTGACTACGACGAGCATATCTAGAGGCGTGGGCATGTCTCGGCATGGAGGAGATCCGCCGGCAAAGTCATGGCGACAGAGGCGCTGGGATCTCTTCGCCGCAGTCTGGGCGAGTGGTGTGGGGGGAATGGGACTGTCTCGCCGACAGAGCTGGCCCATGCCCGTTTTCACTGTGTCCGACGTTCCCAGGGCATTCTCGGGAACCTGGGTACGGCCTGGGAAGCCCGGACCAAAGTTCGCCCGAATCCGGATGAAAACAGGTTCCTGGGTACGCGACTGGGCCGATTTTCCATGTTCGGACCTATTTTCGGCGTCCGGATCGATGTCCTGGTTAGCCGAGTGGAGATGCTCTAACATCCAGGAAATCTAACAGCTCTGCTCGCATGACCCGCTTGCCATTGTTCGAGGTCCGCTCAGACGATGGAAAGGGGGTCAGGGCGGCGCTCGCTGGTGGAGCAAGAGGAAGGGAGTGAAGGTTGGCACCTGCGGCCCGCCGATGCAGAAGAAGTAGGCGGTGGAAAGGATTTCATCGATCAACTGTTGTTTGTGCTGAGGTAGTTCATTACGCATCTACCGGCAACCCGAGCGCGTGCACACCGTCGCCAATGACCCTCTGTCGAGGACGTCGTTTGCACGTACAAGTTTCCTGATTCACGCGGCACCAGTCGGCTGGACCGTATAGGCGGGAGGCCACCGCTCTCTGCACCGCATACCTCGCAGTCATCCGGCGCGCGTGCACATCAAGAAAACAACACATCTAAATTCATTGATGTCAAGTGCTAGCGCTGAGGGTGAGTACTTGCCATCGCCGGAACATACAACACGGTGAAATCAATCTGCCGTGATCCTAGTCGTGCACTCCCATAAATTTGGCTTCGCGGACTGCACGTTGTCGGTTCCTTGCTTGGCCAATTTGTAAGGGTCAAGTTTGCTTTGCTGCCTTGTCACCGGCCTGGTCGTGCGCCGCCACTTGCGGACATGGGAATGTTAAGGAATCATAACAGCAATCTAAGCATAAGAAAACATTTAGAAAGATGACCAATTCCAAAAAAATGATTCTAATACAATGAGTTAACTACGAATCTAGATCTCAATCCAGGCCCCGTGGTAATGATGAAATGTTGCTCTAAGTCTGTAGAAACAAGCAATCAGACCATCGAATGCAATCACCAGCAAATCGAACCAAGTGGTTAAAGCACCTCGGGCTTGGTGAAGACGCCGGTGTTACCAGAGATGGCGCGCTGGCGGCCTCGATGACCTTGATGACGACGTTGGTGGTGCGGGGCAGCTCAGGCGGGCCGGCGTCGAGCGTGATGTTGACAATGTCGAACACGTCGACCTCGCGGAGCCTCGCGCTGGCAACGGTCATAGCTTGCTGCAGGTCCTGCAAGGTGGTGGAGGCGCGGAGGATGTCGGCGGTCTCCTCCTCGATGAGCTGCTCCTTCGTCTTGGCGTTGTCCTGATGAAGACTTTGTGTACGCGGATCTCCACGGGGTTCGACAGGAGCCTCCAGAACACGGACTACACCTTCTCCCGCTCGACGGTGGCGTCCGCCGGCTCCGGCCCGTCCAGCTCATCCTCATCCACCTCCTTGTACTCGTACTCCTCCTCGGAGGTTTCGCAATTGGATCCAGCCCAGGGCTCCGGCATGTGGGCTCCTATACATGATAGTGCTTGGGGGTATAAATCTGACTGGGCACCTATACGTGATAGTTCTTTGTGGTATAAACCTGACGTTCCGAACAGTTTAATTAATTAACTCTGGTGGCAAAGGATAGTATATCTGAACTTTAGGGGTAAAAGGTCCAGAAAAGTATAGAAACGACAAGAAACACCCGTTCCTTTATTATTAGGTATAGATATCGTAAGCGAACCAATTTTTATTACATGTACCAAAAATAAAACTTTTGTAGCAAAAACAGATATGTCTATAGAAAAACGTAATTTAGGATTTTTAGAAGACATGTGTTAAGGGAAACATGGGGATCCGATGGAAATATCCGCGGAGACACTAGCAATCCTCTTTCTAAGACTAGTAAAGTGGCACGTGCAATGCACGTTTTGATACATAAATTTGGCTAGGCCTGTTTTAGGCAACAAAAAATGATCTTTCATTACAATCGAGGACATGGGTAACAAAATGCGATGGCTCAGTTTGATAATATCTCTCGTTTAGTTAATGATTTAACATTCATTTAAGTTAAGTCTATAGTTTTATTCTATAGACGAAACAAGTTCCTACAATGTATACCAGAAAATGGATTACATCAAAGTCTAAGAAAAACATACTAAATACTAAATGTCTCTTATACACATCTATGTGATATTTCAGTCCCCTCTCGCCTTGCAAGACGATCAGAAAACCCTGGAACGAAGACCTATAGCTCTGCAACTCACGAATAGCTGGCACCCACTGATCGCTGCTCCTGACTATCCAGAACATACTCTCAATCACCACTCTCTGATAGCCTATTGGGCAAACATGGTATCTCTGCATGCCAGGAGCTTAGTGGTAGATAGACCAGTGATGCTATTGTATGGAGGCTTCTACTTGAAATCTTCCAACAATCAGCCCCGCACCAACAACTCCCCTGGCCAAATAAAAAGAATCATCACTGATTATTTTCATCCAGTTTCAGATGGTGAACTACACTTAACCTTCACTTGCTAGTTGCTACTCACCGACAACACTTGTAACATCCCAAAAATACTAAACTTGGATCATCAAACTCTAATCATCAAATTTAGGGTTAACAAAAACTTTGCTAAATAAAAATATGAAAGCATGCATGGTGTATGCACTTCATTTGGAATTCTTTTAAACCAACTTGTTTGTGTGTTCCTTTGCTTGTAAATGGATGCTTAGGTGAAATAAACATTATCTAAACAATTCCCAAACTTTTCTCAAAGACAAATAAATCAAAATAAAGCTAAATGAGTGAATGGTCATTTTGACCAATTTAACTCCCATGCCCACTTTGGTTGTCTCAAACTTTCAGAACTTAACAGAAACTTTTTCTGGATCTTTGCACCCCTTGATTGTAATCATAACAAAGTATCAAGGCCCACTTTATGATCATCCAGAAACTTTCAAATGCATAGTTTAAATGACAATTCAAAATTGAATCTTTATCATATGGGAAGATCCCACTTTTTCAAAAACCACTCAAACAAGCTCAACTTTCAAAACCCAAGCATCTGCAGACTCACCAGCACCAACCTAGCACACCCACCAAAAATCTTTTCAAAATTCAAAACTTGAGTTCTTGCGGCCATTTCATCAAACACTTGGCAGACACAAATCAAAGAAAATCCAAACACTATTGTGAGCAGTGATTGAAGCCTAACTTGTTCCCTCTCTGGTTACAACTAGGTTTTAGTAGATCATCTAGCTCAATTGCACACCCTTAGCAGCACTGTAAGCTTGGCATTGCCATCAATGGTGAGCAGGCCGAATGCACACTTGTCACCCCCATGTCGACAGCAAGCTAGGAGGAGATTTAGCCATGCCAACCTTGTCTAGGAGGCAACCCACCATCCACCGCCACTCCCTGTCCCAGCCGCGAGCGTTGCCAAACCCTGGACCACCCGCACGAACCGCGCCCAGCTCGCCAGCAACCATACCGAGCATGCGCCAGAGCGCCACACGCGACCGATGCCCACAGACCGCGCGCCGCCCTTGCCGCGTGCATACATGATCGCCACCGACCCAGGAAACCGCCAGACATCCCCGTTCGCCGCCACATGCCGCACATCCACCTCTCACCGTCGAAGACGCCGCCTCTGCCGCGCAGAGCGTCGCGTGTTCCAGACCAAACCGCACCGCCCCTACGCGCGCATTAAAGCCGTAGAGCATCGCCAGGAGACCACCAAGCGATCGCCACCACCGGCCATGCCTCTAGCCGCCCGTAGCCATGTCGCCACCGTCGCCTGCCCATGTCGTTCGGTCTCATCGTCGCGACTATAAATAGAGGCCACCCCCAGCCGAATTGAGCACACCATCTCACTCTCCTCTCCTCACTGATCGTGCCACCCCGTTCCCGGAGCAAGGCGAGCAGCACTTCGTCGGAATTTCATCGGAGTCTGCCGCTGCTGGAGAAGAAGGGGGCCAGCGATTGGAGCCGCCCCAGGAGAAGCTGCCGGTACCAGGAGGTTCGTCGTCGTCGACTTCATCGTTCGCCCGCCTCGCCGACCCTCGCCTGAACCCCGGTGATCCCCCAACGATCCCCACTGGTCGCGCTAGGTTTCTGTCTTGCCAGCGTTGCCCAACGTCGACGATGACTCTCAGCCGTTGGATTAGAACCAGATCGAACGCACCACATCGCGCCATACCGCTTCGCACCCCCTTGTCTCACTGACGCGTGGGGACAACCACTTAACCAGCCTGCGTAAGCGCTATGCTTAGCAGGCCGGCCCAGTATCGCTTCCCGCGTAGCCCAGTCATTTGAAATTAACCTTTTCCATTTTATTTCAAACACACTTTTGCACCTAGATTCAAAAATCAACCCAGATCGATTCAGTAAACCAAATTGAATAAAACCAATTTTGTTAGAAAGGTCTGAAAATGCTGAATCCAAGCCCGTTGGATTCAAGTCATTTGGATCTGTAGATCATTCATGGTAAAAATAACAAGGCAGAAGCTTTTCTGCATTCAAACATTTTTCAAATTAAAACCATAATAGCTTTTGAGTTGATTCCAACTCTCAAAAATCACATTTAACCATACCTTTCAGAATATATAAAAATATATAGGTTTAGTTACAGAAATAATGTTCAAGTAATAAAAGAATGCCACATATGCATTTCTAGACACATTATTTAATTAAAATAAAAGGGTAAAACCTTATTAAATTGTGACACCAATTTAAATCACATTCTCATGGACTAAAATGTGTGGTGATGACATGTGTCAACATGATCCCATGTTTGGTTTGGAGAATATTAAATCTTAAGTAGTTTTTCAATGAGTAGAAATTACTTTTCTAAAAATAAAAGGAATTAAACCAAGCTTTAATCTTGTAATGTTAGTGATGATGCTAGATCATCTGTAGGACCCTTGTGTGTGATGAATGCAAGTAGTTAAGTATTGTTTGGTGATTGTGTACCTCGTATTTATTTATAGACGCTAGTACCGACCAAGGATACGAGGAGGAAGGAGGATTCTACGAAGAAGAAGCAGAGGAGAACTTCAACCACTGCTCTGCACAAGGCAAGCCTAATACTACTAGTTGAATGTGCAAGCTAACACTTGCAAGATACTCTACTTTAGCAAGCCTAATACTACTAGTTGAATGTGCAAGCTAACACTTGCAAGATACTCTACTTTAGCAAGCCTAATGCTACTAGTTGAATGTGCAAGCTAACACTTGCAATTTGGCAAGTTTATACTGATACTATGCAAGCCAATACTTGCTTGTCACCATGCCCCCTATATGCCTTAATCATAGAGGATTCTACCCACTTGATAAACCAATCCTAGTTTTACTTGCAAGCTTATTACTTTATTTCTTTATCAAAAGCTCTTACTTAGAGTTACTGGAATAAATGGTAGATACTAGAAGGATAATTGAAGGTTGCATAAAGAGCATAAAATTTGGCCTAAGCTAGATAATCTTGATGTCATCCTAAGGCATGAGATTAAACTTAGTTAAACTCCACTTAGTTACCACCCCTCATTAGTACTTACCCCCACTTGTAGATGCTAGTGCTAAGCATAAAACTTGATCAACATTAGATGGAAATACTTAGTGAAAATGGTTATGAAACCCTTAGAATGATGGATCATTCTACTGAGATGTTTTGACATGTGTTTCCGAACACCAGATGATTTTGGTGCTGAAAATGTTGAGGCATGAGCCTTAGCCCTTTTTTTAAAACTGATGGTTGTGTGGATGCGATACCATTCCAATTTTATCGTACAACCACAATACCCGAAGATTGGGTAGGGCTTGACTAGAAACTTATATACCTTAGTATTAGTTCCCTCACGGCCAAGGTCTGAGCTGAGGCTACCTTGTGAAGATTGTCCACATGTGCAGTACCCAAGATGACAGTTGGTCATGGTTGGGAGGCCAAACTCACAGGAGAGGTGCTTATACTAGGGCGTGTAATTGAAAGGTTAGGATTGATTATCCGCATACCGAGTATGGTGAATTCAGGATTTGTTCCTGACGGATGTATCGAATGTTGTGGTGAAAGTGTACAATCTCTGCAGAGTGTCAAACTATTCGAATAGCCGCGTCCGCGATTATGGACGGTTGGAGTGGCCATACTGTTCCCCCGTCAGACTTTTCAAAATGACTTGTGAAATGAACTGAGACTTTGACTTGACCACAACAGAGTTGTGACATGAGATACAAGTTCCCACTTAGGTGTTATAAAACTTCAACTAGCATTCGTTGCTTCTGAACTTAGTAGAGATAAATCTGGCTTTTGCAAAACAACCCTAGAGCCTAGTGTCCTATTTCCAAAAACTCCGTTTACTTGTTAGTATTAGTTTGCGAGTACTTAAAGAGTACTCATGGCTTTGTCTCTGGCTATTCCCGTGGCCAGACTATGAAGAGGAGTACCTGGAGGATGGACCTCAGAAAGGTTACGATAACTAGGATCATCTTCCATCGTCAGTATTGCCTGTGACCCCGAAGATGGAGCTTCGCCTATGCTACCGTTATTATTACGTATTCCGCTGCTTGAAGTTGTATTAAAACTGGATCATGAGATCCCTATTTGTGTAAGACCTTATGTATGGTTTGTAATGGATGATGTACTGTGGTATCCAATTCTGTTATGTCTCGCAAAAATGGTAATCCTGGGATTGCGATGTATGGCATAACAGGCATCTGGGATTAAAAATTCGGGTGTTGACAACACTCTTAGAAAGAAACTACAAAGCGCGCACAAGCTCATTAAGAATCTCCATGGATTCTAGTGGTCTGTACTGAATCCATGTGCATTCATCCCAAAATTAAGCATTTTGTGAGCAAATAAAAATCAGAAATCCATGGAGTGCAATAGTTGTTAAACTTGCTCGGAAAAGTGTGCCTTTGTCATCCCCGTATCTGCTACGGCATCAAAGTTTCAGATATATGAATATGAAGTGAGATAGAGTACATCAACACTCAATAGTACTTCTGAATGTGTTAGAATTAATTACATAATGATCACCACTAGACACACAGTGGGTTCTACACATATCTAGTTGAATTAGCAATTTTAATCACTCCGCTAGAACAAATTTACACAAAATACAATCAGTACCATTGGAGGACTTCGGCAGGTTTGCCAAAATATTCAATCGAGATATCACCATATGTTTGTTACTACATGTTAATTTTACTGTATTTCAAAATTTCAAAGTTTTTATGCACCTTATGTGAATGTGGGACTAATCGCAACACTCCCACATCCGAGTCCGCTTCCATCCGCAACACCCAGGTACCACCACTTCTAGAGAGAAAAAACCCTATAAAATGTATAACTAACCGCAAAACCAGAGAATCGCATCTCCATCCGATCCAGAGATAAATGAAACATGTGATGTAACTATTTTTTCTACAGTCGTAAATTCAGTTTTGGTTGTCTAAACTTGGAGCATTTCACTGTCGGATGCAAGCTAACTAAAAAAATAACTCTATAGAAAAGGCAATCAGAATATGTTATTCTTTTTTATCAGGAAACGAAGGCCGTGTTGAAAAAATGAAAAATGGAAGAACCTCCGTTGGCCACTTTGCTAATCATGATATCACGATAAGGATGTTTCCTATTTAGATTGGCTGACAGATGCCAAGGAGTATATAGATTGGCTGACAGATGCCAAGGAGTATATGATCCTTCTTCAGGCCACCGTATGAACGCAACTGAAAACACAGCAATCAAATTGAACGCCGCGTACCTGTATGACTATAACCAGCGGAGAAGTGGTTGCAAGGTGCTTCTGCCCAGCGAAGAGGCTCTCTGGCGGCGTGGCTACGTATGTATGATGGGAGGGGGCTTCATGACGACGGGGCGAGGAAGGCAGCGTGAACAAGGTCCTCGTCGTCGTCCTCGAAGCGAATTACACGAGCGGACAAGCGGTCAGCTGGAGGGGAGGCGAGGCGAGCAAGGGGTGGACGACGGGCGGGGTCGCAGACGATGTTGGCGTGACCGACGTGGTGCTGGATCGCGCCTTGACAGGTGTGGCAACAACATTTGCACTATGATATCTCGTCGGCATTTGCGGCGGCCGCGTTGGCGAGAAGTCGAGGTCGGGCAAGGGGCGAGGGTGGTTTACAAGGACGGCAGGCGGTGTGCGACAATGGGCAGCGGCCGGTGCGGGATGGCATAGGAGTTGTTTTGTTTTTTTCATCGATGCAGAGGATAAGTGTAACACCCCGGTCACTCCGGACCGACGGCCATCACTTATGGCAGCTCAATAGGATCTCTAGACTAACCCCACAGACCAGCACTAGTCTTTTCTGCGCACTTTGTTCTCACTCATACGCACCCGGTACTCACTTCCCAGTCGGTCACTCATCCTAAAATTGCTCTAGGCCAAGCACGCTTAACCTTAGAGTTATTTTCAAATGAGCTTTCGAAAAAAAGTTATAACTTGTTGGTATGGATTTCCTATCAATCCTATTGAGCCATGCGCCAGGGTCTCACATACACCCACCTTTAGAAGACCGACGTCCTCGTTGATCAACCACAAGCCAGAAACGTCCCCTCTTGTCACACGTCTGTGCGTCCAGTGCCAGCACATTGCTATGCCGTGTCCACTCCGGGCCACACGCGCCATGCTACACATGTCCGCCACTAACCTGCACACGCCCATGTAACCGCGAGGGTCGGCTCTGATACCACTTGTAACACCCCCGGTCACTCCGGACCAACGATTGTCACTTCTGTCAGCTCAATAGGATCTCTAGACTAACCCCACAGATCAATACTAGTCTTTTCTGCGCACTTTGTTCTCACTCGTGCGCACCCGGTACCCACTTCCCGGTCGGTTACCCATCCTAAAATTGATCTAGGCCAAGTACGCTTTGTTGGAGATATACCTAAGAGGCAATAATAAAGAGGTTATTATCATATCTTCATGCTTATGATAAATGTTTACATACCATGCTATAATTATATTAACCGGAAACATTAAAACTTGTGTAATTTGTAAACATAAAAGAGTCCCTAGTAAAGCCTCTTGTTAAACTAGCGTGTTGGTTAATATATGATCATGGTTTCCTGATCATGAACATTGAGATGTTATTAACAACAAGATCATATCATTAGGAAAATGGTGTGATGGACATACTCCTATAGTTAAGCATAGCATAAAGATCAAGTCATTTAATATAGTTCAGTTGCTATAAGCTTTCAGATACATAGTAACCTAAATCCGTCTACCATGAGATCATGCTAATCACCATCACTGGATGGATGCTTTGATGACATCAAACACCACACCGTAACTGAGTGTCTATAAAGGTGGCATTGAGTGTTCGGAAAGTATGTGTTGAGGCACATGGATCAAGAGTGGGATTTGTCCATCTATATGACGGATAGATATACTCTGGGCCCTCTCGGTGGAGTGTCATCCAATTAGCTTGCAAGCATGTGACTGGCTCACAAGGGATCACATATCACAGGAACGAGAAAAGAGTACTTATCGGTAACGAGGTTGAACTAGGTATAAAGAGATACCGACGATCAAACCTCAGATAAGTAAACTATCGCGATACAAAGGGAAATTGGTATCGTATGTAAGTGGTTTATTTGATCGCAAAGTAATCGTAGAAATATGTGGGAGCCATATGAATTTCCAGATTCCTCTATTGGTTATTGATCGGAGAAGTGTCTCGGTCATGTCCGCGTAATTCACGAACCGTAGGGAGACACACTTAAGGATTCGATGTTGTTTAGTAGATATGGAATATAAGTAGGGAGACCGAATGTTGTTGGAGTCTCGGATGGGATCCAGGATATCACGAGGAGATCCAGAATGGTCCGGAGAATAAGATTCATATAAGGAAAGTCCAATTCCGGAGTTCGGGAATGATTTCGATGTTTTCATCGGAGAGGTTCTAGAAGGGTCTAGAAGGTTCACCGGACCGAAAGGGGAAGGGAACATGAATGTGTTATGGATAAGTAGAATGATTGGATCATGTCCTAGGTCACTTGATTGGGCATTTGCAAGAGAGGAATTGAGCTCCAAATTGCAAGTCAAAAGGCAGGTTTGAAAAGTCAAAGTGGAACAATAGTTTCCTAGTGGAAGAAGGAAAGAGTCCTTCTTTCCCTCCAACTTGAATAGGGATTTGGGGAAGGATTCAAACTCCCCTCTCCCAAGCTGCCCTCCCTCTCATAAATAGAGGGGAGGGGCTGCCCCAAGAGATCACAACAAGCCCTCCCCACCAAGCCACGCCGCCCCCCCTCTCCCCCCGCGCCGTCGCCGCCCCCGCCAACCATCGCCGCCGGCTCGTCGCCGTCGCCCTAGCCACCACCGACTCCACCTCCTCCTCTCCGGCTTTCTAAACCTAGATTGCTGGAAATCCTAGATCCACCATAACCTGCTCCAGCTTAGGCGAAGCCCTGCAGGATTTTCCCTCTACTTTCGACACCATGTCGTCGTGCTGTCGGAATTGCGAGGGGAGAACTACAACCTCCGCTGCCTGCTGGAATAAGGGAGAGGAAGGTCTTCATCGAGTACCAAACGTATGACCGACTGCGGAAGCGCTGCCGGAACGCAGCGCCGGAAGGATCGTCTACGCGATCTTGAGATCGACAAGTGTACGACTACATCACCCACGAGAATCTACTCTCGTTAATCGCTTTGGAATCTTCGAGGGTGAGTACTCTAATCGACTCGTTGCTACAATCTAGTAGATAGATCTTGGCTTGTTTGTGTGCATGTGGTAGAAATTTTTTGTTTTCCATGCTACGAACCCCTACACGCTTAACCTTAGAGTTCTTTTCGAACAAGCTTCCAGAAAATAAGTTGCAACTTGTTGGTATGGGTTTCCTATCAATCCTATTGAGCCATACGCCAGGGTCTCACAATAAGGAAACAACACGCGTGAGTTATTTAGCGTGATTTGTGACGTCTGTTGATTACCGACGTGATTTGCGTCCGGGCCGTGGACATGCGACAGACTGTGTTTTACCATAAAACTCGGAGTGACCTACACCATGGGATATTGGATAGATGGTCAGGATTTGTTGGATCTGTCCCCTCTATGTCTTTTTATATTGGTATAGATATAGATATCTCTACAAAGTCGTACTACTATTAAAATTTATTTTCTAAAACCAAAGAGCATCTCCACTTGCCTACCCAAGACGCTGATCCGGACGCCGAATTTAGGTCCGGACGCCGAAAATCGGCCCAGTCGCGTATCGAGAAACCTGTTTTCGTCTGATTCGGGCAAACTTTGGTCCGGCCTTTCAGGCCGTAGCCAGGTTCCCGGGAACGCCCTAGGGACGCCGGATGCAGTGAAAATGGGCGTGGGCCAGCTCTGTCGGCGAGACAGTCCCATTCCCCCCACTCCACTCGCCCAGACTACAGCGAAGAGCTCCTAGCGCCTCTGTTCTGTCGCCATGACTTGGCCGGTGGAGCTCCTCCGCGCCAAGACATGCCCACGCCTCTATATATGCTCGACGTAGTTGTCGTCCACTCCACCGCCCATTCTGCCACCCATTCCACCGCCGCTTTCGCCGTAGCTCCGCTTTGCTGCGTGCTCCCACCACCACGCCCGCCAAGTGTTCGGCATTTGGCCGGTTCGGCCATGGACTCCGACGATGACGAGATACTCGCCATGGACTCCAACGATGACGAGATACTCGCCGTATTGCTAGAGGAGGAGAGCGTCGAGGTCGCCGAAGATGCAGAACACATGGAGATCCTCGCCTACCTCGCCCAGCTGTACCTGCAGATGGCAAAGCCGAAGCGCGGTGGTTCAGCGCTGGGTCGCCAGAAGTGCAAGGCAAGGGAAATGATAGAGGGTTACTGCTTGTTGTACGTCGACTACTTCGCCGACGAGCCGCTCCATGAAGAGGACGTGTTTCAGCGCCGTTTCAGGCTGAGCCGGAAGCTCTTCCTCAATATCGTGCATGCCATCCGGGAGTTCGACCCCTATTTTGTTTGCAAGAAGGATTGCACCGGCTTGGTTGGGTTTTTCTCACTGCAGAAGTGCACAGTGGCGATGAGGTTGCTTGCATATGGAGCGCCGGCTGATAGTGCCGATGACTATCTCCGCATGGACGAGTCCACCGCCATCGATTGCTTGTACAGGTTCTGCAGGGCACTGATTGCAGTGTTCGGGAAACATTACTTGAGATCACCCACTGCTGAAGACACTACTCGGATCATCGCAGTCAATGAAAGTAGAGGATTTCTTGGTATGCTTGGAAGCATAGATTGCATGCATTAGGAGTGGAAAAACTGTCCATTTGCATGTCAAGAAATGTACAAAGACCACAAAGGAGGTTGCACTTTGATACTTGAGGCAGTTGTTGTACATGATCTTTAGATCTGGCACTCCTTCTTTGGCATGGCAAGATCGACAACGACATCAACGTCCTCAACTCCTCAACTCCTCAACTGTCTTTTCCAAGCTTGTTGAGGGTCATGCTTCTCCTGTGGAATTTGAGATCAACGGGCACCACTACAATAAGGGATACTATCTAGCAGATGGCATCTATCCAAGATGGCCAACATTTGTGAAGACTATCTCAAACCCAATGCTTTCCAAGCATTCTCAGTTTGCCAAGGAACAAGAAGCTTGCAGGAAGGACGTGGAGCGGGCATTCGGTGTGCTCCAGCAGAGATTTGCAGTTGTCTGGTTTCCTGCTATGACCTGGTCGAAAGATCAGATGTGGAAAGTGATGAACTGTTGTGTAGTCTTGCACAACATGATCATTGAGGATGAAAGGAAGGATCCAGTGAGTTTGCTCGAGCAGAACGACCCATACTACATACATAATCCTCTTGCCGAGCCTGATCATCAGGTGCCTCCAACCTGGGCTACATTCATCGCCATGCGTCAGGAGATCCGAGATCCGGCGTTGCATCAACAGCTGCATGATGATCTTCTTGAGCACATATGGATATGCAGGGGCAACACGTAAATGCCGAGCATGAACTAGCCGAACTTGGCCGAAATATATTGTATTTTCACTGCAGGCCGAACTATGTTTACATTTACGCCGAACTATGTTTAAAATTTTATCGAACTTTGACCGTAAAATATTCTGTATTCATGATATGCCGAACTATGCCAAAATCTAGATGAATTTGAGCCGAATTTAAACGAAAACGGGCATACCCAAAACTTATTCCATCCTGCCTAAGTTTGGTTCGGACTTCGACTTGTGTTCGCTCACCGAGTGGAGATTTGTAGTGGCTAACCCCCTATCTAAACAACCACCGAGGGTTCCGCTGAAAAAAAGAAAAAAGCACTCGAAGGGCAACCTGCGGCAGATGATCTCGGCCGCCCGTTTTCAGATTCTATTCCAACGGCGATTGAACACTGTTCCCACTCGGCAGAGGAAGGGAAGGAAATCCCCCGGACGCGCAAGAACTGTGCCATAAATTGCAGCGCGATTTGGAGGCGGAAGGAGACCAAACCGAGCAGAACAGACGGCCGGCCGAACCCAATCCAACCAATCTCGAGAGCAGGCAGCAGCAGCCCGCGGTGTTCATCCTACGGTTCGTTTCCTACTCGCCCTACGGTTCGTTTCCTACTCGACCTAACCCTCAATTTCATCCTGTTGCGGCCGCCGCGTCAATTTTGATCGAGGGGATATGGGTAGACGCGAGTTGTCCAGGTTTCTTGAAAACGGGCATGTTTCTTGCTAATTCCTCCTGCGTAAGGTGATGGTTTTCTTGGACCGGGGGTTGGGTGTGGTGATCTGGAGAAGTTGTTCTCTTGGCTTCGTGCTCTTCAGAACATTGTTTCTTGAAATTTCACCAGTTCTTTCTCTCGTCCTTGTCCAGTGCCAAACAAATTCAAGGTGGGTAATTCCAAGACATCGCATCTTGTCCTGCGCCCACGATTAATTAGTTTTTTTCTTTGGTGGCGGCTTCAATTCTCTTGTTGTTTCCGCGGACTGACGAACAAATTTAGGGCACGGATGTGTTTTCTTGTTTTTCGGCACCTGTCCAAATTATTTATTTTAGTGTTCTTGTTTCTGGCGTGGATGTGTGATCCTTGCACAGATGCAGCTGTTCCGGACTGTCTCCAGGGCCCACGGCTTTGAAATTTCAGCTAGATTTCACTTTCAGTCAGACACATATTTCTTTTTAGATTTTTGTTTGGTCAGTGACACGGTGGGAATATAACAGCTGCACAATCTCTACTGGTGTAGGATACAAGATAAGAGTCTGACATGGCCAAGTGGCTGTATGGTTTATTCCTGTTGAACTGTCTTAGACACAGATGTATATCGCCCATTAAAGATTGCGACGTGTTTGGATGGCCTAACGGGGTTGAACTTTTGACTTTTGACCAAAACAAATGATCAGAAGCACCCTTCTGAGTAGGCAACGTTCCGCTCCATTATCTCTATCTGCCACTATATATATGTATATCTGAGGTGTACTCCGCATAGTTCCCAAGAACACCCTAAACCGGAAAAACCTTGGTTTCGTGCTCTGCACTAAGCTAATAAGTGTACGCCTTTTTTAAAATTATTCTTTCCACACTTCTAGTTCGTATAAGTGCATCTTGTATATACTGGATTTCATTTATCTTGTTTGTACTGGATTTCTTTTTTCTTCCTGGGGCTACCATAATACCTTTGTTTCAAAGTTCTTGTCCAGAGGCCAAATTCGGTATGTTTTTACATAATCTACATGTCGTTTGCAATACTATCATAAGCTGTCTATAAGTGTTGTAATTAGTCAGATTTTCCTTTTTTGACATTAGCCAGCATATGGTATCGAGCACACATTTTTCATTGTGTAAAGTCATGACTCTTTGAGTTTAGTTCTATGATCCTATCATTTATGAATATTTTAATTGATTGACGAACTGTTGATTTACTAATATCTTTCAAAACAGCTATTTCCATTGGAGAAGACACCAGTGGTCATTAGGCAATATCATGCAAAACAATTAGATGTCTATATTTTGTTTAGTGTATGTCACCGTTTTTAATCCACCTTTTCTTTCTTTGTAGATAAGCAATGGGTCAGGCAATTGGTTTGATACAGATTGATCAATCAACAGTAGCCATCAAGGAAACTTTTGGAAAGTTTGATGCTATTCTGGAGCCTGGATGCCACTGCCTGCCATGGTGCATAGGGCAGCAGATTGCTGGATATCTTTCGCTGCGTGTGCAGCAGCTTGATGTCAAATGTGAAACAAAGACCAAGGTTTCCTTTTATCTTCTCTATGCATTCTTTGTTTTTTACTATGCTGAAGGTGCCAGGAGGAATTTCATGCATGATTGAAATACTTATGAGAAGCAATGCTTTTTATTCTATAATATCGTTCATTCAGAATATGTACCAATAATATCTATGTTTTCTCATATGAATCGGACACCTACAATTCAAAGACAAAAAAGTAATTTCACTATTTATGTAGCTCTCTGATGATGTATCTCATGATTAATCTGCAGGATAATGTCTTTGTCAATGTTGTGGCATCTGTGCAGTACCGTGCTCTTGCTGATAAGGCATCTGATGCCTTTTACAAGCTCAGCAACACCCGGGAGCAAATCCAGTCCTATGTCTTTGATGGTAAGATTGTCGTATGTTTTGAACTGCACTTCACTATTCCACTGCATGAATAAATTTTCTCATCCACTTTGTTTCCTCATCCTATCATGGTATTTACCTGAACATTGCTGATTCTATGCTGCATTTTCTTTATTTGTGTAATTCTAATAGAACTTGGATGATTTTTTGATGCTAATAGGTCTCTAGTTTCTGTTTTCCGCTTGACTTGCACTTTTATCTAGTTTCTGTTCTGTTTGGGTTTCATATCTAGCCTACCCCAACTTGATTGGGACAAAAGGCTTGGTTGTTGTTGTAATAGGTATCTATTCATTGTGTGCAGTGATCAGGGCTAGCGTTCCAAAGATGATCTTGGATGATGTATTTGAGCAAAAAAACGAAATAGCAAAGGCTGTGGAGAATGAACTTGAAAAGGTTTTTGTTCATCATGTATCAGGTCTTCTATAGCATATGTTAGTTTTTTACTAATTTAATTTATCTGCTGTGTAGGCAATGTCCGCCTATGGGTATGAGATTGTGCAAACTCTGATTGTTGATATTGAGCCAGATGTAAATGTGAAGAGAGCCATGAATGAGATCAATGCAGGTATGTACAAACTGCACTTTCCATTTTATCCTTGGTGAGGATATCAATCGTCTGGTTTTACATTTCATGTTTGGAGCAATTCTATGCATTCCTAAGACATTTTTTTTCATGTAGAATATACTACTACCTCCGTTCCATAATATAAGCCGTTTTAGCAAACTAAAACAGCTTGCTAAAAAGGCTTATATTGTGGAATGGAGGGAGTAGAAAGGAAGACGAGGTAAATCACTAGACATGGCCCTGAGTCATTGGTCTAGCTTCCCTGCAGTCGACACTAGTTGAATCTATTTTCACCTATTTACGCATATACTTACCATAGCGTTGTAGTAAACTAAACAACACACCTATATACTGTGGTTATATGAGATACACAATCAGGCCGCTTGTCAGTTTAATTGACACAAGTTATCCATCAGCTTGCATTTATCTTTCACATGTATTACAGTTTTACAATTTTGACCAACAAAAAGTGTTGTAGTTTGGAAATCAAATATAGTAGCACCCTTGTATGTTAAATATACATATTTAAAGCAACCCAGATTAAACTTGCAGACGTATTCTATTTCAGATGTCACTTGGCTGCAATCACGTAACAGCTATTGTTTTTCTCTGCACTTCTTTTCTTCAAAATTTTCAGAGAACTACACAGTTTATAGAACTAAACATATTTTGGCTTATGACGTGTAGGTCCTAGATGTCAATTACACTGACAAGTAGATCCCACATCCCAGACTGTTGCATTGCGAAATCTGAAGCGGTTTATTGAAACATTGTGCTCAAGTAGTTCATTATTTTCTGATAGTTACAATAAAATATGTGTAGCTGTGGAAATTTACTCTTAAGTGCTCATATTGTCTGCAATTCTAATCTCTTTTCTCTCTTTTGTTGATGTGTCTTTATATCATATTGAAAAGACTAGCGACATTTTGGTAGTTCTTTCACATTTTGGTTCAAGGTCAGAGTTGAGTTTGAATACATGGTCAAACATACTGCAGTTTACTTATTGAATTGATTGTAACAAACTGTTCTTGTCAACTAGTACCCAAGAATGAACTTCATAATCATAATATTTGTTACATGTTATCATCTCAAAAATATCCTTGCACCACATTTAACTGTTCTTGTAATTCATAACACAGCTGCTAGGATGAGGTTGGCGGCCACTGAGAAAGCTGAAGCGGAGAAGATACTCCAGATCAAGAGGGCTGAAGGAGATGCGGAATCCAAGTACCTGGCTGGTCTCGGCATTGCGAGGCAGCGACAGGCCATCGTCGATGGGCTGAGGGACAGCGTGCTGGCTTTCTCTGAGAATGTGCCCGGGACCTCTTCCAAGGATGTGATGGACATGGTTTTGGTGACCCAATATTTTGACACCATGAAGGACATCGGTGCCTCGTCCAAGTCATCAGCTGTGTTCATCCCTCATGGGCCAGGTGCTGTCAAAGACATCGCTGCACAGATCAGAGATGGTCAGCTGCAGGGCAGGATGGTTTAAGAGTGCTGGAAACTGGACATTTTCAACTTCCCAAGCAGAAGACTGCAACAATCTAGCTACATATTTTGTGAAATGAAATTTAGAGAAATATTTTATATTTTGTGAGTACTAAATGCATGCATGTTTAAGTGCAGTTTATTCTACTACTATATGTGAGGTTGTGCCTAGATGAATGTTAATATACTTGTTACTAAAATTTTACTACTCCTGTATAAATCTTGGTTGTGTAATCATTAAGTTTGCCACTATTTGTGAATTGAGTCTGAAAGAAAAATTTCAACTTATTATATACTTACACAATAAGTTCTCATGCCGTTGACAGCAGTTTTTTCTTGATATCCTTGGTAAATTCCAGCATTTTGAAGCGCCTCTGTTCTATTAGATTCCCTAATGAAAAGTTCTTTTGCGTAGATTCCGTGTGCAATCTTCATTTTGTTAGTGAATGGGTTTTATGTGTTCCATACAATACAATGTTATTTTCCCATTCTGTTTCTACCAGAGTATTGGGAAATTACATTCGAAGTTCTTCTATGTCAGAAGTACATACGAGTTCCCTCTTCAGTTGATGTATAAATGATATGATGCTCTGTTTTCAAGAAAAGTCAAAAGAAAAACAAAAAGTTCTGAAGACAGTTATAAACACTCAGTGTGCACCAAAATCAGGCTGGATGCGCATATACAACTCCAAACCTCACCCACTCGCGGGAGCTGTTGCATTGGCAGCAGTTCCCTCGAGCTCCACTAGTCGAGTAACGATTTCCTGCTTCTTCGCCTTGAAGTCCTTGATTTTTACATTGATCTTCTCTAGCTTCGCTCTCAGCTTGGCCGCGTCGGTCGCCTCCCCGACCTTCTCCTTCTTTTCCTTGGTCTTATCTTTCTTCTCCTTTTTTTCCTTCTTTTCCTTTCCAGGTTTGGCCTCTTTGGCGTGTTCCTTGATGAATGGGAATGCATATATTCATCAGACTTTTTGTACGGCATGCATGTTGCATTACTGTCAATTGGGTGTGGTTGTTTAAGATAGTACTCCCATTGTCCCATAATATAAGATGTTTGAGCATATTTGTTGTAATCAAATCTTAAATTATGACGCATATTTCTTGGTTGCATGTTCCGGATGATCAATATTTGTGGGAGAAAAAAAAGTTACATATGATTACCTTATCCTTCTCCTCCTTGGGATGAGTTACATCTGCAGCTTCCATCTGCATTTTGGGATAGCAGGACGCACAGCCGGTATTATCCTTCCAAATGAATCGCAAGCAACAATCGAGTTTCTTAAGCAAGAAATTTAGGGATAGCTAACTTGCCTCTGCGAAGGACAAAGATTAATCCGGTTTGTTTTTATGTTGCTGTAAAAACTAACAAAGCCTTAACACTTGTGAACGGTGATTAAACATGCTTTGCTTAAATTCATCCGGTTTTATACCTGTTGCTGCGAGGAGCAATGTAGTTCTATAATTAGTTTTGTATGGACTAATTTAGGCATGATTTTTATTTGGATAAGAGCGAATGTCTCGAGAAAGAGAAAAAACACACGGGTTTCATAATCATTTAACTTAATATAGTACAATAGGTACCCATATTTCGTATGCCATTCATTTCAGCACAGTGCAACTGCATGACCTATTTATTCCTTCGTCCTCAAAGGGATGAATTTGATAGGTACTAGAATGCCACACTTATCCTCCAGTCCCGATCACGTAGGATCTATTCCTAGTCAGTGCACACGCCAACCGTGTCACAAAACTGGGTTGATTTCATCCTGAACCTACCAAACACACCCAAACAGACAAAATCTGGTAATCCGGTAGTAGGTGAGGAAATGACGGAAAACCGCCACATTTAGGGCAGCGATGAAAGGGAACCACCGACTGGAGGCACGACAACACATAACCACCACTTTAGGGGCTGGTCCGCAACAGGGAGCACTGATATGTCAGTTGACACAGTTTAATCTTGTCTTAGACTGTACGACCCTACCTAGCAGGCTTATGTGGCAGGTCATGGCCGTTAGGTATATGGTGGAGGGCGCACGCATTAGTCACAAGAGTCGTTTCATACCACGCTATCCCCTTCCCCATCCTCAGTTCCGCTCCTGCAAGAGCTCGTCGGCCCCCGCCGTTGCACCGCCGCCGTAGATCTCCCGTGGCCGCCGACCGATGACGGTCTCCTGGGGCGATGGCGAGGAGTCGTCGACCGGCGAGATCTCTCTTGGGACCGATGTAAGTATTCCATTCTCCTACATCTAGGGTTAGGGTTCCTATCCATTTGGAGATTTCGAATTTGAGCAAGTTTTTGATTTATTAGGATCCAAATACCATGTACGACTCTGACTATAATGGTTTAGACGATGGAAATATCCTCATCCGTGGTAAATGTTGTGCCGTGGATGCCAAATTTGTTGCGTTTGAAGGGTGCTGGACTTGTAGGAGGTTCTTGGAGTGCTCAGGGGAGGTGTGTGACTTAACCCAATTCATTTGTTAGTTTATCAAATAAATATCATGCTATACATATTTCTTATATATTCTGCCATCTCTATTGTAGTCTGGAGAAACCTGTGACTTTGTGCATTGGGTTGATGATGTGTGGCTAGATGCACTGATCAAATATTTGTGCAAGCTTTGGGATATATATTCTGATGTCAAATAAGGTAGAACTCGTGATGCTCTCGTACCACCACCGTGCTTCTATGTTGGATTCAATGCGATGACGAGCATCATTGGGCGAGAGCGAGCTGCGCCTTGGGTGCACGCTATGCCTGTGTGGCGGTGGAGTCGGATTCCTGCTTCTTCTTTCGCCATTGCCTTCTCCACCTCTTTAGCTTCCATGGGAACGATGAGATCCTTCATGGTCGCTAGTAGGTGGGCTGCTAGGTGGGGATGGTGGCTTCGGTGGGTTAATTCCGGCTGAGTGACGGGCTCTTGGAGCTTCGTTATGTCAGCTTCGAGGTGGATCTTCATGACGTCGGCCATCGTCCCGACTTGTACCAGAGCGATCCTTGTTGTTTCTTTGTCTGGCATTATCGTCATTACGATGAGGTTCAGCCAGACGGCTAGTGTGTTTGGGAGGTGGCATTCTTTGTTGGTCCAGCTTCTGCTGGCGCCGCGCTTCCTCTTTGTCCCTATGGCCATTCCTTTGCCGAAGATGGGGTTGGTAAGGGGCCAGTGCTCTTATAGCGTCATGTGTCCGGAAGAACTTCCGACCAGGCCCACGCGATCCTGCGATGATGACCGTTTGATTTGGTCCTTGAGTTTTCTTCATCCCTAGGGGCGGAATGATGACGTTGATCCGGTTCCCTTCGGGGTCTTACATCAGCGTTTTGGCCTGCATCAGTGCGGCACTGCTCCAACTTCGGCACCAGTTTCCCGCTGAACAACGCGGCCATTTTCTGCTGCTGCAGTCCTTTGTCCAACAATGCTATGCACTGTTGGACCTGTTGTGGAGATGAACTATTTGCGAGGATAGCTTGAGCAGATGCAGCATTCTCCATTGGTGTGTTGTAGACTCGGATCTTCTCTCCAGTCTTCTCGTCGAATAAATCGCCGTGGACTTCTGGGTACCTGTTAGCAAGAATTGGGAGAAGAGGCCCGACGCCACTATATAAGGGGACCTTCTCCTACCTTATAATAGGTCGATCCGAGAGATCTCAAACCCTAGACATTGATCCACCATTGTATCCTCGCGAAGAACGCGAGCAATACAACAAAGTAGGAGTAGGGGCTTACCTCCTCATGAGGGTCCCAAACCTGGGTTAAAAACCCTCTCATGTCCACTCTCTATTGTGCTGATACTGCGACGTAGATGGAGATTTGTCCCGTGAAGGAACTAGGGTCCAACGATCCCTAGGTTCGAGAGGGGGCTGAACACGCGTTCTCAAGGAGCCTCGGTGAAGGTGGCGGCAACGAAGTAAGAATCACGATAGAGAGGTGACACAATGTTTTTTACACACCTCTAGTTTTGTTTGGTAGTCGCTTGAATTCTGACTAATACTGGGCGGGATGATGTCTATTTGCTGCTTAATCTCGACGATGCTTGCAACCTCTTCGAGCAAGAGCAAATGATGAGTATCCTGATCCTCAGGCCTTTTCTCCATCTCCTCCGGCATAAGATCCGAAGCAGTTGGGATGGGTACTGTTAGTGCATCTCTGTAGATCTCACGTGCACCTTGGGTGACTACGTGTCCATCAACCGGAGGATCGATCGGTGCGATATTAACTGGTTTTCCATCCGTCCTATCCGCCTCGATTTTTTCATCGTTGGCTACCTCCACCGGATCTATCGGTGTCGGGGTTTTATTCTTCTTCTTCTTCTTCTTCTTCTTCTTCTTCTTCTTTATCCGCCTAGTAGCTTTTACGCGCGTACCAGTAGCAGAGAAGGTTGGTCCGGTGCCGGGAGATAAGCTTCCATCAGTACTTTCAGTCGTGGTTGGCTCGGACTTTTGGACCTCGGAAGAATCTCCGGTGTCCATTTCATCTTGCGAGGTGTAGTCTTCGTCCATGCTATCATACGGACTTGGAGGTGTCTCCTCCCCACCTTCCTTTGGCTTGGAGTTGTACTCTTCTTCATACGCCTCCATATCCTTCTCGAAGTCTCGGAGTTCCTATGATGTCAGTGATTCCTGAGGGGAAGCAGGTAAGTCAGTATTTCCTCGGATTGCATTGCGGACTGAGTCGTTTTTGGTTGTAGCATCAACAAAGTTGGATCCAGAGCCAACATAGCGCATGAAGCAATGCTTCTTCTTGATTGACTTGAGGTAATGGAACAGTTGAGTCTCTGCCTCTGCTTCTTCAAAACTTTGCATGATCTCAGTGATTCCGTCGTAATCGACGTATGGGCGTTTCATTATCTGATTTATCCTATTCCTCAAGAGTGATTTTACTACTTCAGCATCGGTAGAAGCGGATCCAGAGCGGATATATTCTTCATCCATGTATCTGACCTCAACAGGGAGATCAGATCCGGATTTTTCCTCCACCACTGTGGCATCCCGCAAAAACCACTACTAGAAAATCGCGTTGATTTTGTGCATTGCATCATCATGACATCATCATACATCTATCTGTCTAAAACTATTTTGCTAAAAGCCCTATTTCGTTTTCCATATTAATTCCTCCCTTTTACTTTAAATCAAAACACCGGTGCTTCCGGATATCTCAGTTTGTCTAAAAGCAATTTATAAAATGCTTTTAAAATAAATTAGAAAACCCTAGCCTAAAATATCTAGTCCTAATCCTACCTAAAACCTTTTATACCAAATAACCTACCCAGTCCTATTCTACCCCAGCCCTCCACCTCACCTGCACCAATCGGTGCACGCCACCTCACCCTCTCCCTTCCCCCTAACCTATCCTAGCCCGCCACCTGGCCACAACTCTCTCTCCCTCCACCCACCTCACCCGCTGGCCCCACCTACCCTCACACACGCAACACACACCGACACACACACACCTGCCCCCGCATCGGGCCCACCCCGGCCCCACTGCCCTCTCTCTCCCCGCCTCTCTCCTTCCCTGTTCCGCACCGAAGCCACCTGCCCCGCCCCTGGCCGCTCCTCCCCACCTCGCGCAGGAGCCCCGCCGCCCCGCCGCTAGGGAGTTGCCCTGATGCCTCGCCCGCGACCTCTGCCGGCGTCGCCCCTCACCGCGTCCCCTCGCCTGGCCCCCGTCGCCCGCGTTCGGGCCTGCTGTCCGCGCCCTCTTCCCGCGTTCCCGGCCGCCGTCGGGTCCCCTCCTCCCGCCGCTCGGGCTCGCCCCGCCGCCGGCGCGCCCCCTCCCCGTCGGCCTCCTCGCCGGCCCGAGCCACCCTCCGCACCTCCGACCGCCACCCCTCCGGCTCGCAGTCCCCGCGAGCTCCGCCGACCCCGCCGGTCGCCTCCTCTCTCGCCGCCGGCCCGCGCCTCCGTCACGCCCGTCCTCATCTCCCCTGGCTCGAGCTCGCCCCGCACCAAGCCCCGTCGAGCCGCCGCCGTCCACCCCCTCTGCCGGCGCCCCTCCCGAGCCGTCAAGCACGCGTCGCCGCGCCGCCGGCGTCGTCCCCGACGTCCACCGGCCTCCCCTGGCCTCTCTCCCCGGCCGCCCTCCCCGCGTCCGGCCGTACCGCGCGACCTCCACCATTGTCCTTCCGGCCGCCCTCCTCCCAAGCACGCAGCAACCGCCGCCCTCCTCGCGTCCCCAGTGCTCAGCCGAGCTGACCCGAAGCACCATCGGAGTACCATTCCAAGACCCCCTCGACAAGATCTCCGATCCGACACATCGACAAGTTCGCCTCGAGGAGCCGCTTGAACCCGAGGGTCCATCGACAAGACCTTCGACGCGAACACCGAGCTCCTCTCCCCGAGTCCGAAGACCGAACCCTGGCGCGCCAAGTTCTTCGACCCCGAGGACCGACCCATAGATGCGTGAAGTACTTCCTCGAGGACGCCAAGTACTTACCCCGGACATCGAGACCCTGAACGACAAGTACTCCTTTCCGGATGTGATGCTCGAGAACCCGGACGGTAAGGACACCGACGCAGAACGCCAAGTTCTTCATCCCGGACGCCAAGACCGACTTGATGGCGCGGACCCGACAAGATCTTCGTAACGACAAGATCGACACCGACCAGGGCGAGTCCAATGCGCCCCGACGCCAAACCAAGTCCTTCCTCGCGGAACGCCAAGATCTACCTCAGTTATCCGAGAACGATCCCGCCGAGACCGAACCCCAGATCCGAACCCTGAGTCCGAACCCCGAACCCCCCGGAACCAAGATCGTCCGAACCCAGATGTGTGAACCTTTTTCCGAGCCCCTATTTTATAAATGCCATCTATATAAATTGTTGCATATTAAATTGTCATACTCGCATGCATATTGTCATGTGGTTGGGGGCCTTATGCCGATTCACCTAAATTAAATATGGGGCACATATGCGGACAAATCTAGTCTCATATTGGTTCCATTTAAATTTGTGTAGCGAACCGGTAACTTATCTTGCCTTGTTACTACAACATTTAAATTGCGGGGGTTCTAAATAAATTGAACCGTTTAATTAAATGTCAGGACCCCCGGTTCCGCTTAATATGGCCTAATTGCATCGCATCTCTGCCATGTCATACATCATACATGCATCATGCCCGATCTTCTGTCATAGTATTAAATAGTGCATCCGGTGTTTCTTCTAGTGTTTTGCTTCTTCGCGGATAAGGCCGTTGAGTTGATGTGAGCTTCGCCCCGATCTTCGGATGAATCTTCGACAATGTTTTCAGGCGAGCACCTCCCCCTTTCTACCCATCTTACTTTTATAGTATTTATTCCCTCCTGTTGATCTATTGCTATCTGTGTTGCGATGCTCTAGTTTTCGTACCCGTGATATCCCTTACAGCCTTATATTGCCTTGGACACATCCTATTACCTGTTATTTGGTAGATAGTTGGACTTGTGCGTCGTAGTTGCTTGCTCAAGTGCTGTTGCGTGTCGTCAAGTACCACAGTTGTTGGAGTATTGCCGCATGTTTAATGTTGGAGATGATCATGGCTTTAAATACTGTTTAATAACTAAAATTGAAAGTAGGTAATGCAGAGGCACAGGTGGGCAATAGATGTTATTTGGTTGTTAACCGTCCACTTGTGTCCCGTAGGACCCCGAGTACTTGATACCTGTTCCTTGAATATTCGCGCTATCCGCATCCGGGAGGATTATGGGACCCCCCTGAGCCAGAGCTTGATTCATTCTTATTTCTTGGGGCCACAAACTAGTTTGAGGTTTTATTTACTATCCTGTACTTATGCCATGCTTTACTGCTTTGTTTAAATTGTGCGAGGTACTGCACACTGTACTGTTTAGGTAAGCGGAGTGTTTTCGCGGTATCGACAAGCCCAGTTTTGGGTTCCCAGTCGTTTACAGCCATTGACGCAAACCTTGAGTCCGTCTCGAAGTCAGCTAACTTCGTTGCAGGTGTACTCAATGGGGTGGCCCCCTAAAATATTTCTGAATCCTGTGATTGCTTTGTCGTGAAAGCCTCGTTGGGTTTTGATTTGGTTTTTCTGAGGTTGATCGAGTGTGTGTTGCTATTTGTGCACCCCTGCAGGGTAAAACTTTCTGAAAGCCGTGTCCGCGGTTATGGACGACTTGGAGCACAGTATCTCGATCATAGACAACTATAACTAAAGTAGTGCTATAAATTTGACTTTATAATGACTAGTAATCAGCTTCACTATAATGGAATGGCTAAATAAAACTGCCAACAATTGCTTGTTTGGGTTGTCTCTTGCGACCATTGTATCTGACTAGTAAGTATTGCAACTACAACAGAATGGCTAAATAAAAGTACCAACAACTGCTGGGTTTTGGGATATCTCATGCTAATTGTATCTGACTAGTAAGTGTTGCAACTACAATGGAATGGTTAAATAAAAGTGCCCACTGCTTATCTTATCAGGATGACTATCTATACCTGACTAGTAATTGCTGCAACGATAACCGAATAAGTAAAACTGCCAACTGTGTGAGTTCCTCGGTTGACTTCCTCGTTTGGTCTCGAGGGGGAAACACCAGGATGGGTATGTTTGGTGGTAGTATCAGGTTGGTTCCGAATAGGTCTTTCTTATCCCTCTCTGATAGCCGACAGTTATATCGAGTCTCTATAGGTTGTTTAGTGCATGCTGCCGCTGCCGCTTCAGTCCACCATACCTATGTAGGCGAGGACCGCCGAATTCTAGCCTCGCCGTGTACTGGCCTCAGTACTGACCGCTCTCTCTTTTTCCTTTGCCCTTTGTCGGCACCCCTCTTGTTTAAGCAGGTTTTGAGATCGACGTCGTTAGCAGGGTTACCCTTCCGGCTTGGCCTGGGCAGGGTTATGGACGCCATTGGTTATTCTTCCGGGCTCTTAGCCCCATTTGCATCTTGTCCGTAGCCGGACGCTCTATCATTTTCAAGGTGATTTGGATCTTTGTATATTATATCTGTATTCTTGACTCGTTGAGTCGCTGCTGTATATATATCTGTTCTGTGGGTCCCATCGAGGACTGTTGTGTAATGTTATTACTTCGTTTTCCACCCGCACGAAAGTGCCTGGTGGGCACATTTGAATCATTTCTATGCGGGTTTGGCGGGAATCGCTGAAACTTGCATAGGGTCGATTCTGAGGGTGTTACAACCACTTCTTTCACTATAGGAGCGGGCTAGGTGGGTTCAGTTTTTTCCGGGACCTTGAACTCTTTCGCCTCGGCAGATAGAGTAGATCCGGATTTTTCTTCCACCGTCATCATCACCTCAGGGGTGGGTTGGGCGGGTTCAGCGAAATCGAGATAGATATTGATCTCACCGATTGGCATGATGGTGAAGGCCGTCACGGGCTCCTTAGCCGGAATCCAGGTCTCGTCCAGAACAACAAGAGAGACGTCACTAGCTTAGACCACGCGACCGATGGCGATTGTTTTGCCGATTTCTGCACGCACAAATTCCGCCCGAAATGAAGGTCCGAAGGTCACCGACCCCATTGTGGGCGCCAAGTATCGTTGGATTGATGAAAAGTACGCCATAGGGGGTCCTGAAAGCGTTGAGAAGATGGGATGTGAGCCGTACGATGTTCCGGGAGCAGTGAGCACAAGTTTACCCAGGTTCAGATTTGACTGCAGTGATCGAATCCTACTCCTGCTAGCAAGCCAGTAATATATCAACGAGATCCGGATGTTACAGTGGATTACAAGAGAGGTTCGCCTGTGCGAGTTAGTTGTGGTTGTGTTGCGATTGTGCCCTAAAGGCTCCCTCGGGTCCGTCTTATAAAGGCGCCAAGACCTAGGGTTACAGGAGAGACCTATCCGACTACGTTACAGATCTGGTAACTAAGCACAACTTGGACTACAAGTAAACTAAAGGACTAAATCATAAGTCATATGGACCTTGTCGTAGCCGAAATTGACTCCATCCTCTTTCCATGACTGGGCTACCCATGAAGCAAAACTCTAACCCGTTAGTGGGCCACCCTGGTCAGCGAGTCCTGTGGGTATACCCGGAAAGTATATCCCCAACAAGGTGCTTTTCCTATGTGGCATGTCATTTAATAAAGAAAGAGCGTGTTGTTGTATCTTACTCCCTCTATACCAGATTGTTGGGCTAATTTCGTTTTTGAGGACATATTAAATTAGTAGGCTAAATTGTGTATTAATTACCCATTGAAATCCCCGCGAGGACCTTTTCTTCCTAAAAAATCTCCCAATCTTCCCTCTGTCCGTTCAGTTCCTTTGTGGGAACACATTCGATTACGTGTATGTTTTGGTTGGATGCAGTGTGAAAGCAACCAGGGCTGCAATTCCGATTTTAATTTATGGTGGGTCAAGGCTAAATCAGCGCTTCTCTTCCTTTTCCTATAGCCAATTAGAAATCACCTAGATCCCAGAGTTTTTCTAATTAAGCCCAATAAATCGGTATGGAGGGAGTAGCTAAGATACACCCCTTTGCACGATATCATAGGCAAAAAACATGGCTAGACCAATCACGCACATGCATAAGACTAAAATTATTAAATGCAACACCACTAAGAAACGCCATCTAAGAAATAATGCATTGTAATTGTTGTTTCTTAAGTTTTTTTGAGGTAAAACATAGTATATTAGGTTTGCAAGCCGTCTCATTAAAACCTATAAGTCCCTTTCGGTATCCTGGTAAGGAAAAAGAGTGCATCTGAAACTTGCAGCCTCAAAATCAAACCATAGTTACATCATTCAAGAGATATTGGAGAAGGAATCTAGGGAGTTCCTCGACCCAATTACAAGAAAGCTTAGACACGAAACACTCCCTAGCTATACTATGAGCCACAATATTAAGATATCTCCTACAATGATTAAACTCAACCTTTCCAATTATTCCAGCTGCTGTCATGATCTCAGCATAGATCGTCGTTGATTTGTTCCATATATACAGTATTCTCCCGAGCAGAGGTTAATAACTTACATAGAATCCAATTCCACTTCAACTAAAAAGTACCCCAAGAGATCTTGCAAATAGTAAACCATGAGCATTGCAAGAGCTTCATCCATTCATGGGGAAGCCACATGCTCAATAAAAGTAGAAGAAGCGGCAATGAACACTCCCTGGTTATTTCTAATGACCACACCCAATGCTCCCGTGTTCTCCTCAACCGAATAGGCATCATCAACGTTAATCTTGATCTGATTCCCTTTTGGTTTTCTCCACTTCGCCTTGTCAGGTTCAAGATGATCTGAGGTAGGCGAGGCAGAGTTAGCAGTAATAGCACGAATAGAAGTAACACAATTTTGGATCGGTGGAATTTGTTCACCACGTGTTCTCCTTCGCCGGAGCCACCAAATATACCACACTGCGACATCAATGACATTATGTGTTAAGATAAAAGTAAAACCTGGAAATAGTCGATGGTATTCTCAACAAGGCTTTGAGAACCTCAGTACCATTGCAATCGTTTCTCATGTGATCATTTATAAGAGGCTCCAATCCAAGTGCTCTCCAAATATTTTTTGCGCCATGGCATTTGAAGACCATATAACTAATATCCTCAGGAGTGTCAGTACAGATAGGGTATAGACTATTCATCCCAATATGGCGTTTAAAAAGAATCTCTTTGAGAGGAACAATCCCATGAAGAATTCTCCAAACTAGAATCTTTACTTTGGCCGGCACCTTTAATTTCCACAAAATTTTCCAAATAGGGTTGCTCAGCGGAGTATTACTGATAAGAGCTCTATAGGTGAGACTATTAAATTGATATTTCCATTCGATTTAATAGGCCGAGCAAACTGAAAAAATAACCGTTTTAGTGCCACTCCAATCCAAGAAATCATCAAAACCGTTGACACTTGAGGAATTTGGAGAATCCTTGAAGCATCAATAGGGTGAAAAATGTTCTGGATCAGGACCTCATCCCACAAATCAGTAAGAGGATAAATCATCTTGCTCACTCTAGAGAGAACACATTGTCCTCTATGCATGACAATTTTTTGATCTGGGCTAGATGGAATCCAAGGATCCTTCCATATCTCAATCCATGATCCATCTCCAACCCTCTCTTGAAAGTTTGGATCCTAGCAACAATACTTTGCCAAGTGAAGGAGGACCCCACTTTTGGTCCAGCCTTAAGGATGTCACCATAAGGGTAGTACTTAGCTCGTAAGACCTTGGAACAAAGGGAGCTTGGTTTGTCATTTAGTCGCCAAACTTGTTTTGCTAACATTGCCAAATTGAAAGAGTGAAAATCTTTGAATCACATACCACCATATTGCTTTGGAAAGCATAATTTCCACCACGCATACCAATGCATCTCTCTCCCTTGCTCATCATCACCCCACCAAAATTGTGATATCACATTAGTCATCTTACATATATTCTTTGGAAGGAGAAAAACCGACATAGCATAAAACGGGATAGCCTGAATTGCCTCTTTGATAAGGATTTCTTTGCGTCCAATAGATAATAGTTTTTCTCGCCATCCTTTTATACGTTGGATCACCCTTTCAACAAAATGCAGGAAATAGTCACTTCTGTCAGCCCCGACCATTGCCGGTAGGCCAAGGTATTTATCAGACAAAGCTTCAGTGTTAATATTCAGGGTATTGCAGATTTGAACCTTCACATCAACATGAGTATTTGGGATAAAGTAGACACTTTATTTAGCCACACTAACCAATTGTACTGAGTTTGCACAAGAGGAATCAAGCACTTGTTGCAACGAGATTGCATTGTTTAAATATGATTTCAAGAGAATCAAAGAATCATCAGCGAATAAAAAGTGTGAAACTGATGGTGCACTCCTACACACTTTGATCCCTTCAATGCCACCAATCTCCTCAGCGTGCAACAAAATACTAGTTAAGCTTTCTGCACATAGTAGGAACAAATACGGGGATAGAGGATCTCCCTGATGAATACCTCTAGTGGGAATAAACCCATCTGGCATTTGAGAACTAAACTTGACAAAGTAAGAAACTAAAGGAACACAAGCCATAATAAGATCAACCAAGTGGACATGAAAACCGAGCATGATCATCATTTTTCGCAAGAAATTCCACTCCACTCTATCATAGGATTTGTGCGTGTCCAACTTCACCGCACACAAACCGTTTTTTCCTTTCTTATTATTTTTGATTTGTGGAAGCACTCATAAGCAACTAGGACATTATCAGTAATAAGTCTTCCAGTGAAAAAAGCACTCTGAGTTGGAGAAATAATATCCGAAAGAATCAGCTTCAATCTCGCAGCAAGCATCTTAGAAATAATTTTGTAAACATTGCAAAGAGAGATAGGGCGAAACTGAGATACCTCCTCCGGGTTCTCAACTTTAGGGATCATCACCACCACCGTTTCATTCCATCCAGGTGGTATGACATGGTCATTTATAGCCTTCAAAACTGTAGTTGTAATATCATCCCCCACGAGATGCCAAATTTCTTATAGAAAGTAGAATGTAACCCATCTGGCCCTAGGGCTTTAAGATCCCCAATACTGAAAACCGCTCTATTCACATCCTACACATTAAATGAAGCCATAAGCTTATCATTCATCTCATGAGTAACTTTAGGATTAATTTTATCCAAGAACTCCGGATCTATATCAGTGTTGTCAAAGGTAAATAAATTTGAAAAATACTGAAGTATTAGAGGATTCAGCTGATCAGTACCTTCCACCATCTGTTCGGCTGGTCCTTTAAGCTAAAATTCCCGTTTTTCCGAGCAGAGGCGAAATTATGAAAAAAAAGTATTTTTGTCTCCACTTTCAAGCCAATTATTTCTTGACCGCTGACTACATTTTATCTCCTCTTGCTCTAGCAACATTTCAATAAGACACGCCAAATCAGTCCTCCTTTGGTCATTTAAATTCTCAATCGGGCCACACATGAGCCCCTCAAGTTCTCGCTGGGCCTTACAAAGCCGTTTCTTGGGTTGGTTGATGACCCGGGCATCCCATGCATGAAGCCAATCATGCATGGACTTCAATATGTTGTGGACGTCGATCACGCCCCCATCACCGCCCGCTACGGACGATTGTTCCGCCACCACCTCCCTGAATCCCTCTTCCTTAAACCACTTTGCCTCAAATATTTTCTGATTACTAGATTGGGGAACCGGAGCCGCCTTGTAATACTTCATGTCTAGTAGGAGAGGTCGATGATCAGAATGATTGTATTCTAGGTGTAGGACCATCGCATCTGGGTGCATGTTGATCCAATCTACGTTTGCCAGATCTCTATACAATCTTTCTCTCATGGCTCCTTTATGCCAAGTGAAAATATCCCCCACATAGCCAACATCATTCAGACCACAAGCCTCCATAGCATCGTGGAACGCTTGCCTATAGCGTTCAGGCCTGACGTTTCCACCTTCTTTCTCATGAGTATAAAGGATCTCATTTATATCTCCCATAACTAACCAAGGTAAATTATTTTGCTGATGGATAGACCTCATCCAGTCCCAAGTTTTGTGCTTGTCAGCCCATTTGAACTCTCCATACATCCCCGTATATCTCCAAATGTTGTTCTCATCTTCCTCAATGCGGACATCAATGTAGTTGGGCTCAACATAGATTTGACAAACTTTAGTCTCTTTCCTCCAAAGCATAAGAATACCACCTCTCCTTCCATCACTAGGTTGGATGATACATAAATCCATCCTCATTCTCCTCCTAAGACATTCTGCCGGATAATGATCTAGGTGTGTCTGTGTCTCCGACAAGAACACAACCTCGGGGTTATTACGCCTCAAGACATCGAGGAGTGCTAGAACTGCTGCGTTATTCCCCAAACCGCGGCAGTTCTAAACTAGTATCCTCATTGTGACCGGACATGTTCCTCACATGAGCCTCTCGATCCTAGTGAAGGGGAGAGAGATCCAACCTTCTTTGAGCGTTTGTTACAGTCCATCTCAAGATCATGATCAATATCATTCCTCTGCATAGAACTATCAGGAATCATCAGTACCGTCCCCTTGACCACCTCACTATTACTCGGAGACAAAGTTTCTAGCTGCAGTCTTTGTTTCACACTTGAGTCCATGCTATCCCGATCAGTCATGACCGCATCAGGCTTCTTAGTAGGGCTCGTACTAGTGTCATCGTACCCGCCTTCAGTAGAAACTGCATCATGAGTTGGCGGTACTATATTAGGCATCCATCCTTGTTGATTATCAACCTCAAGGTATCCTTTTCCCCTGCCCAGGTTCCTACCACCATCTCTGCCACGACCTCCCCGAGTGTCATGGCCCCCTCGACCAAAATGACCACCACCTCTAGTGCCAAAAGCACGAACATACCATGAGTCCCAATCCACTTTGAGCCATTCTCTCCACTTTAGTTCATGTTCAGCAAATTCACCAGAGCCACACTCCAAATGAGTGTGTCCAATAATGCCACAAGCCCCGCATAATCTAGGCATCTTCTCAAATTTTATTTGGTATATCTCTCTCTGACCTCCTCTAACAAAACACACAAACCGGGCCATCGGTTTCCTCACATCAATCTTCACCTTTACCCTAACAAAATTTCCTGCCTCCTTAACGTCTTTATCTACCTCCTCCACTTTGCCAACTTTTTTTGAAGTCAGGTTTGTGACCAGTTCCTTGTTTCTGTACCACATAGGAAGCTTATGAATCTGGATCCATGTTGAAAAGAAATTCAGATCAATAGACTCAGGAAGTGCAAAAACATCATACTTCTCAATGCAAACAATAGCGCGGCGGAATAGCCAAAGACCACTAGTTGCAACCTTTAGCCAGTCACCAAGACAAAAACATTGCACTGTAAACAGATTACCCTCCAGATATTGAAACTTTACCTCCCTTGTAGGACTCCATGAAACACACATGTGTTGCTCGAGGTTTTGGGGGCCCTCAACAACTCCATCCACTTGATCCCCTATATCGGAGCATCCTCCTCTTCAATCACCAGATCATCGAATTCTCCTTCTTCAATACCCAATCTTTGGAGAATATATCGTTGATCGATTATGTCTTCTCACCGTTTGATCTTTCAACCTTACCCATTGTACAGCAAACCCTAGGTCACTGCGACACGGGAAAAAGAAAAAATCCCTCCCGACCCACCTCTACCGAGAGATAAGGGCGATCAAGGACTGGAACCGACTGTACTCCGTGCCGGAATCAGATCCGGTGGCGGAGGAAGAAACCCCTAGTCGCCCTGTTTCGCCAGAGCACTGGGTCGTGAGGTTTTGCCACGTGGTAAGCAATTTTGTTTCTTAAGTTATAATTACTTCTACAAAAACGTTCTAAGAAACATCCCATTGTGAAAGACCCAAGAGGATCAAGGCGGCATGGAACCAAGATGGTCGCTAATGCTACTGAGATAGGGTACCTGGGTGGGCGCACATGAAGCTCCATGGCTGGCTAGAACTTGGCCTCCCGGTCAACGCATGTGGCAGATTTGACAAAACTTTGATGCTGCAAGGAAAAGTGTGGAGGTTTGGATTGGATTCAATTGAACAAGGTGCAAAAAAGGACACGACGACCAAGAAGGTGTTTCTCAACCCCTACCGGCTGGCCGGTCCCGAGGCTACTCCACAACCGAGAAAGAAGACTAGAGTCGAAGGCACACAAGAATTACACAAGAATATGACACAGGGAACAAGAAGGAGCTTTATTGATATGTCTCTAGAAGTGAACGTACAATGATTGATCCTCTATTTATAGATAAAAAGGGATAGAATACCCACATGGGCTAACCCTAGCCTGGTAGAGGCCACACCGAATGGGCTTCTACCGGCCCAGTTTCCCAACACCCCCTGGGTATCTTATCTGTATAACCATGTCTCAGAACTTCGAAAAACCCAGTGGGAAAAATATGGAGAAAAGTACATGGTATACCTCCTGCTATGTTGCACGAATTGCCTCATTAAAAACCTTATGTGAGAAACTACATAAAACTCACTAAGGAAAAAAGAGTATAATTTACTTAACTATAAAGTTAAGTACTCAATCATCGGGATCGAGATTTCAGTGATGAGTTTGTAAATATTCTCCCCCTGAACCTTGCATCTCCCTAAGTCTCATCATGCCAATTCCACGAACACATCTCTCGAAAGAAGATCCTGGCAATGATTTAGTGAATAAATCAGCGAGATTTTCACATGACTTAGTATGCAAGGCTTTTACTTTTTTCAACTTTTGCAGTTCATGTGCATAGAAGAACTTGGAGTTTATATGCTTTGTGACATTGATCTTCACGTAACCCGTCTGGACTTGTGCAACACAAGCAATATTATCTTTATAGATAATTGTTGGGGTTTGTACGGTGTTCAGCCCACATGACATCTGGATGTGGCTGACTACTCGCCGAAGCCATACACATTCTCGTTATGCTTCATATAATGCTATGATTTCCGAGTGGTTCATCGAAGTTGACACAAGAGTTTGCTTAGACGATTTCCAGGAAATCGCTGTTCCACCATAAAGGAAAACATATCTAGTCTCCGACTTGGATGTGTGCGGGTCCGAAAGGTACCCAGCATCTGCATAGCCTACAACAGATAGGTCTTGGTTCTTTTGGTAAAACAAGCTAAGGTCTTTGGTCCCTTGTAGGTACCGAAAGATGTCCTTAACGCCTTTCCAATGTCTCTTGGTAGGCTCAGAACTATGCCTAGCAAGCAGATTGACGGCGAATGCAATATCCGGCTGTGTACAATTTGTGAGGTACATAAGTGCGCCAATTGCACTTAAGTAGGGGAATTCCGGTCCCAGAATTTCCTCCCCCTCTTCTTTAGGCCTGAATGCGTCCTTGTCTTGCTGCAAAGATCTTTCGATCATCGGGGTCTTAGAAGGATATGCTTTGTCAAACCCAAACCGTTCCAACACCTTCTGGGTGTAGGCCGACTGGTGAACTAGAATCCCAGCAGGGGAATGCTCAAGTTGCAGACCTAGGCAGAATTTAGTTTTTCTTAAGTCTTTCATCTCGAATTCCGACATCAGGTAGGAACTCGCTTCCTCAATATCATCAGGTGTACCGATTATATTCAAATCGTCCATATACACCGAGATAATACATAAACCATCTTGTGATCTCCGTATAAAAACACATGGGCAATCTTCATTGCTCGGTAGCCCTTCTGATGAAAGGAAATCGCTTAAACGATTATACCACATCCTACGTGACTGTTTTAGTCCATACAATGACTTCTTAAGTTAAACAGTGTATAAGCTCTTGTTTGCTCTATCCTGGTTCGGGACAGGGATAACTTCTAGTACTGTCATGTATATGTCTGAATCCAAGTTACCATATAGGTAAGAGATGACAACATCCATCAGTTTCATTTTTAAGTCCATGTTTACTGCCATTGAGATCAAATATCTAAAGGTAGTTCCATCCATGATCGGGGAGTAAGTTTCCTCAAAGTTGACACCTAGTCGTTGAGTGAAAGCTTGAGCAACGAGCCTTGGTTTGTACCTTACTACATTATTCTCGTTTCTCTTTCGAACAAAAACCCACTTATGGCCAACGGAGCGCATGTGGGGAGGAGTTAGACAAACAGGTCCAAATACCTCTCTTTTGTTTAACGATAATAATTTAGCAGTGATTGCCTTCTGCCAATCTTTCCAATCCAACATTTTCTTACAATCAGCGAGCGTGTTAGGCTCAGGGTCAAGATCTATGATTGAGACAATTTTCTTAGCAAAATTAACGTCGACATTTGCCATGGCTCGGTTGTATGACTGCCTGAATTAACATAGTTAATGTCCATTTCCTCATGAAGTGCATCAGGCACATCCTCTTGCTCCACCGGATATTCCAATCCAGGGCCTAGGTCCTTTAGCTTTCCCGCTCCAATGTGTGCGCACACAACTTCGCTAGGTATTTCCGATATAGGAAAATTCAAGTCCGGAATTTCGTGCACTGAAATATCCGTACTTGTGCCAGGTCTCAACTGGCTCCCCTCAACAGGGGCAGACTGTAATAAATCTCTCTTATCCTTTTTCTTCGGTCGTCCTCGGGTACTTGGGATTTGAGAAACCGGATTCCGCGTCCTCTTAGGCCTTGGGACAGGAGTGGGTATACCATCATTTTTCTTCGGTATTTCGACCCTTTCCGGTGCATTGCGTGCAGGCACATGCGACTTTGTCATAGTCTTTAAATCACTAAAATGATCAGGCAGTTGATTCGCTAGAAAGTGAAAGTCTAGTATCTTTTGGACTTCTCGATTAGACTCAACAATGCGCGGGTCATGGGCGTGGATCCCCGTGGCTTTCCATGTGATTTATCTACTTTTGTCATCCAGAGGTTGATTACCTCCCCCCAAAGTCGAAAAAAGATCCTCGTAAAAAATGCAGTCAGCAAAATGGGCCATGTGACAGTCACCTTTCAAGGGGTCCAAGAACCTGATTATGGACATAGTCTCATAACCAACGTATATTCCCGACTTTCGGAGAGGTCCCATTGTTTATCGCTAGGGTGGTGGTATAGGTACATATACCTGGCAGCCGAACCTACGTAGGTGGAAAATTTTTGGTGCCGACCCTTGCGCAAGTTGGATAGGAGAGTGGATGTTGTAGACCGATGGTAGAAAGTTGATGAGATTAGCAGCATGTAACACCATGTGTCCCCAACATGTAGTTGGTAAATTACAACCCTGAAGGAGTGGTCGGGCAATGAATTTAATCCTTTTAATCAATGCCTCCGCAAGTCCATTTTGAGTGTGGACATGCGGTACAGAGTGCTCAAGTTTGATTCCTGTTGCCATGCAATAATCATCGAATGCCTTTAAAGTAAATTCTCCGCATTGTCCATTTGAATAGACTTTAAACGATAATCAGGGAATTTATTCCTTATTTGTATGATCTGGGAGATCAACTTTGCAAAAGCATAATTCCTTGTTGACAGCAGGCAAACATTAGACCATTTAGAGGAAGCATCAATGAGCATCATGAAGTACCGAAACGGCCCTGAGAGGGGCTGAATTGGACCACATATATCCCCTTGTATACGTTCAAAGAACGCAGGGAGTTCATCCTTAACCTTTAGGGGGACAGTATAATGATCAATTTCCCCGTAGCGCATGCGGAGCACACGGAATCATCAGGATTCGAGAAATTTTTCACATTAATATTATGACCATTCGAGTTGTTAATTATATTTCTTATCATCCTAAGACCGGGGTGACCTAACCTATAATGCCAAAGGCAGAATAGTTCAGAGCTTCTAAAGACAGTCTTAAGGGTAGTGTAAATAGGCGATGCTACTATCTTAGTGTAGTACAACCCAGTAGCTAATGAAGGGAGTCTTTCAACAACATGTTTACCATTTTTGCCGCGCTTGGTAACGAGTAGGAACTCCTTTCCATTCTCATCATCATCGGTCTCTACATGGAAACCATTTGCGCGAATATCTCTAAAACTTAAGAGAGTACGAGTCGACTCCGGGTACAACAATGCCTCTTCAATGATCAGAGTTGTTCCATTCGGGAGTATGATAGTTGCTCTTCTGGAACCAACTACATTCGAACCGCAGCCGGCGATCGTCATTATGTTACCGGTATTTTTGTAATAGACTCAAAGTACTTTGTTTCTCTCAATATGGTATTTGTGGTGCCGCTATCAGCAAGGCACGTTTTCTCCATTTGGGCGCCACACACGTTCTAAAATGTAGTGTCTAATTAATACAATGGAGCGAGGAAGATGCTACATCAAGTAAGTAAAACACATAAACATTTCAGAACATAACACAATCGTCTCATATTAAATAATGGAATAAATGAATGAAATAAATGTCATCCAATCGCCGGAAAAAAATGTTTTGCTCTCATAGAGCTTACAACCATATCGAAAGATTGTATCATATTATTTGCGAAAATAAATCATAAAGTAAATAGCAACAAAAAGGAGCTCAGGTGGATTCTGCAAAGAAACCATCAATATCAGATGCTATCCCAAGCTCGCTGAGCTTCTCTTCGTTGGCTATCATCACCGAGGCAGCATAAATGTCTAGCTGGGGCATGGGTGGGGGCACGACGTGCTCAACCTCCATGGGCACAGTGGCGTTCGTATGAACTGCCAAAGATGCTGCCACATGTGCTACGTCCTGCGCCACTATGGACGCGACGTTGTGCATGGGCGCCGCTCCGAGCGCTAGTGGTGCCTCAACCTGGATGAGGTGCACCTCGCGCGCCTTCTTGTTGGCCTTGAACGCGTCCACAGCGTGCTTGGGGACCAGAAACTGTCTGGAGAAGTGAGTCTTGGAGCCACAGCGGAAGCAGTCCTGGGGCCTTGCCTCCCCCTTGCCTGCCTTGCCTTACTTGGCCGGGTTGGAGGAGTTGGGGCCCTTCTTGCCCTTCTTTCCCTTATTGCCTCGCCTCTTGTGGATGGGCTTGCGCACCTTGTAGGCGTCATCATTAGCCTCATGACTTGGCCCCCTCCCCCCCGTGAAGGGTTGCGCGGAGAAGTTCTTTTTGAGAACATTATCCTGCGCCTCGGCCACTTGAAGAGCATCAATAAGCGCTGCATATTTCATAAATCCTTCCTGGCGATAGTTCCGCAAGGACTGGATGTTGTCAGGGTGGAATATGAAGAGAGTCTTGTCTATCTTCTACTGATCTGTGGTACTGGTTCCACACAGCTTAAGAATGGTATAAATCCGGTGTGACGCGGAGTTGTACTCCCCCACAGTCTTAAAGTCCGCAAACCTCAGACGAATCCAATCCGCCTCCGCCTGTGGCTGAATGGTGTACTTAAGCCTAGATAACCGCTTGTTGAGGGCGGTCCAAAGGGAAGAAGCACTCCGTTCTGTCATGTACTCATTTTTGAGAGTCTCACACATGTGATGGCGGAGGAAATGCAGTGCTTTGACGTTGTCCGCCGGAGTGGTGGTGCTAGGGCCGTCGGGGTCCCCGCACTCAGCGCACCCTTGATGCATCGGCCCTCGAGGACGATCTCCACGTCCGAGGCCTAAGTCAGATAGTTCAGCCCATCCTGGGTCAACTCCGGAAACTCACGGCTCACGATTCCGGTCATCTACAATATATGCAAAGTGTTTAAGATTACAGCAGGTAATCGGTTACATAAATGAGATAATCGATACAATTATTCCAATATGACGGCGTTCCAAAATTTAAATAAAAAGGGTACATGCTAATTATGAATTTGCAAAGAATTAAATCATACAACATTTAAATAACTGCAGAAAACATAGTACAAAAGCATGTACAAAATAAATGATATTAAGAACGCGTTCTAAACGTGAAAAACCGTCCGAAAAGACGATTCCCGAAGCAATTTTTAATAGATTCTGCGTGCTCTTTTTTTCCACATGGGTATCCCGTTACGGGCCGAAAAATGGCCCAGCCGCTCGGCCTCCCCGTGGGACGGCCCACCCCACACTCTCCCTGCCCGAGAAATGGGGGAACAAAGCACGGGGGCTCTCGAGTGGGGCGGCGTCGGCATCCGGCCGCGCCGGTGACAGGGGGTGAGGTGGCGGGGTGGGCCGGCGTGGCAGATGCAGTCAATGGGGGCCATGGCAACGGGCTGCCACTCGTGGCGACACGCGCATGTGGCGGCTGGGCTCAGCCAGCAGGGCGACGGGCGGCGGTGGCGGGTTGCGCGGTAGGCGCAGCGGCGTAGCAGCGCGAGCACGAGCACGTGACGCGGCGGCCAGTAGCAGCGGGAGGACGCACGCGGCACGGCAGCGGGCGCGAGCGGCCAACGCGCAACGGCGGCCTGCAGCGGCGATCGGGGCGACAACAGCGCACGTGCAACATGCGTGGCGCGGCACGACACGACCAGCGGGGCTCAACTTGTGCGGCAAGCGGTGCTGGCGTGACGCAACACGACGTAGCGCGGCAACGGTGCAACAAGCGTCCATGTGCGGCACACCGCGTCTAGCGGGGCTCGTGTCAATGCGGCGCGGCCAACAGGGCCTGGCAGCGGGCGTGGTGGCGCTCGACGCACGGCTAGCGTGCCTACAGGGGCGCATGCGGACTCGGCGGCGTACGGCCATCAGGGCCATACACGTAGCAACGGCCATGGCCGTGGCCTAGCTTGCATGCCATGATTTGAAAATAAAATAAGACTGTACTCAAATAGTTTCGATCTGATAAAAAACGGCGCGATCGGCACATCGGGGGCTCACGGCGGTACGATCAGTTGGATCTAAAAATACCGTCTTCTAAAGTGTAGTCAACAAGTCTCTAGATCCGAGAGTATCGATATTGGTCTGCGACATGTCTACTCGACTCTCGGGGAGAAATCCACATAGTAGATTTGATCTAATCTACGAGTTAAACACAAAAAATGAAAGGAAATCGAATGACGAATCCATTTTTGCGGTTAATTTTGGATTATCTTCAATGAAAGCCTGCGTGATGCATGCTCGACGGTGGCTTGACGGAGGCTCGACGGAGAGACACGTGCTGATAACGTGTTTCGCAACCCCTGCCGGCTGGCCGATCCCGAGCTGCTCCACAGTCGAGGAAAAAGACTAGAGTCGAAGCCACAGAAGAATTACACAAGAATATGACACATCAAACAGGAAAGAACTTTATTGATTTGTCTCTAAAAATAAATATATAATGATGCTCCTATATTTATAGATAACAGGGGATATGAAACCAAAATAGGCTAACTCTAGTTTGATAGAGGCCACACTGAATAGGTATCTACCGGCCTAGTTTGGCAACAGAAGGGACATGCGTTTATGCTTACCAAAATTAATAGGATCGACGATGTTGTGACACGTTGAAGAGGATTTGAGGAGAAAAAACGATAGCCGCGTTGACTCGATGTATTCTGGCTGACTGGAGATACGTGGCCCTTCTGGCGCGCTGGATCGAGGGGACATGGCCGGCTCTCTTGCAAGGAGTAGGCGGCGGGGTGTATCTGCTGGGTGGATCGAAAGTGCAACAATACAGCCACATACAGTGGTGCGGCCTGATGATCTGTAGACGCGAGGCCCAAACGGGTGGCGTGGGAGTGGCCAAGCAGCAAGGGATCTGATGGTTGGAGGCGAGTGGTTCTGATGGTGTTCGTCTCGAGCGTGGAGGGAGTACAGCTGCTGCTGTTGCTATGCCCATGGCGTTAACATTTGGTTGGGTCGAGCAGATTTTGGATCATATGAAGGACATACGCATGGATTTAACAAATAAACAAGGATTAGGAAGAAAAGAAGCATGTCCACCGTGAGGAAAAAGAGAGAACAGCGGGCAAAAGTTCCAGGGAAGAAGCAAAGAGGGGAATTAGATCAAGATGTTGGGAAAAGAGGAAAAGTATTAGATAGATTTGGGGCTAGGTTTTGGGGAGAAAGAGAAAGGGATTAGAACACTTATATAGTCGAGGTATATACACCTTTAGTCCTATATCTTGCGCCGTGAAATCATTTTAGTCCCACATCTTGCAAAATGAGAAATACTAGTTTCATAACTTGCATTCTAAGAACATTTTAGTCCAATTTAATCAAATTTTAGTAAATATTACTAAATTCGTCCACAAATAACGTTAATTTATTTTAAATAACCTTTTTATATTTTTTTTATGTCATTTGTGTCCTGCATGCGGACTGACATGTGAGCCCATCTATCGGTACAAATAAAATAAATAAGCAAGGATAGGATTCAAACTCAATACCCTTACAAAGCAACACAACGGAACAAGCCGGTCCACCAATAGATGCTACTTGTTAGTAAGGAGCACGTAATTATTTTATAGAACATAAAAACACAACAACATAAAAATGCTCACGTCTACTTCTAGTATAATCTTACACGGCATCTGTATCGAAAACATCATGTCTATTGCTAGCATACTCTTATGCACTGTCAAACATCTCGTCACACATATGTTGGAACGGTCCAAAATATGTCTTGTATAGCTTAGTCGTTAACCTAATAGCTAGCTACCGTGTCTATAATAAACTTGAGTTTTTTCTTATTCGCAAAAAAGGAAAAGGAACAAATTTGAGTTGTAACTATAGTTCAGAACAAAAGTTATTTTAGATTGAGAATTTGCATTTTTTTAAAATTACATAGCTTCGGAGCAAGGACACATCAGCAGTGTGTGCATGTAAGTTAGGTAGGACACATCAGCTGAAAAGTAGTGCATAAAAAATTGGCGCTCTTCAATTAATCAAGTCGTTGTGTGATCTGTAGTGGCAAGGCTGATTTATTTAGTAGCGCAGGTAGTAGTTCGATTCCGTTTCTATATTGCATGTGCATATTTTCTTATTTTTTTTCTTATCTGTACAACCATTGACATGTCGGGCCTACCTATCATGTTGCAAGCGGCAGAGAGAAAATATACATGGGTCATTTTGCAATTATGATGCCACTCTAGAATAAAGTACCACTAATTCGGTCAAAATTGCATAAATTTGATTGAATTGGACTAAAATGCTCCTGGGTTACAAGTTGTGGGACTGGTATTGCTCACTTTGCAAGATATTGGACTAAAACGCTCTTATGGTACAAGTTGTGGGACTAAAAGCGTATATAACTCTATATAGTCCAAAGTAGACTAGATAGGTGTAGTTGGAGATAAAACTTTAGACGGTCTTTTTTTCTAATTTTATTAGTAGTAAAATATAAAAACCTTTTGTCATAGTTAAATGAGTCAGAAAATATATTCTGTTTTAATTTAAAATAGAATAGAGGAGGAACCGGTTTTGTATATTGCACCTTATGGATATTTTGGCAAAACAAAATACGCCATTTAATAAAATAATTTTCAAGGCCAAAAATATGCATGATGGTGTCATGGTGATGCAAAATTAAAATAACAAGAAAAAACAATATGTAATATATTTTATAGGCTTACAACTCAATACCACTAACAAGGATCGCGTCCCGAGATCCAAGAAAAGACACAGGGGAGGAGGGAGAGAGGTAGAATTATCGGATCTTCCTGCATCTAGTTGGTGGTCGCGACACCACTAACAAGAACTCTTAATCCGTCTGTAATTATCGATACCATCAACAAGGACTGTTGCTCACGTTTTTCGAGAGAACGCTTAGTATAAACAAAGGCGAAGAAAGGGTTACAGGATCACCTCTAACTTTTAAGGAAGGAGTAGAAGTCACATTATTCCACCAGTTCAATGGACAAGAGCTAATAATAAGAGTAGTGGTATGGTCGTGACTCCATCCTACACTCAAAGCATTACTCCGTACATGAATAGAGAATCATGCAACCAACTCTCTAAATTCAGACTGAAGATCTTGATATATAAGAGGTGTTCGGAAGCTTCGGAGAAAAGATGAGGAGGTCGTTGTCTTAGAAATCACAACACCGAAACACATAGGAAAAGAGATCTTGGAAAAAAAGGAGAGGTCCAACAGATAGAAGGAAGCCAGATGTAGAAACGCTGTTGCAAAAGGAAGGAAACGGAACCCTAAAGGTACGACGAAAACCCAACCACGAGAAGTCCTGGACTTGAAGAAGGTGAGAGGGAAGATTCAGAACATGCAAAGATAAGAGGAGAAAGAATATAGAGGTAAGAAGTAAAATCAGAGCTAATCAGATCTATCCAACACATTTATAACAAAATAGTTTTAACACTCTACATCGTTCGTTGCTAAGGTTAACCTATAGGCTAGACCAGTGGGGTATCGTAAACCTTTGCTCTAATACCACTTGAAACGCTCCAAATCGAGTCTATGCAGATCTCAACATTTTTTGCCAAAATCCGCATAGAAGCAATTCAAAGACGCCCACCAGACACTTTCGTGTGGGTGGGATTTTATTACAAGAAGTTACATCAAAATAGTTTACAACAACATCCACAAGAACTTATATATATACATCAACGATTCGACAAGTCGAGAATACAAATAATATAATTCAAGAAGAAAGAGAAATAGTATCCGAGTACGGATATGATCCAAATGGGACTAAAAGTCCCGAAGAATAACCAAGTAGTGTCCATGTCGTGGTGTGGAACACGGCAGTGCCATCGGGGATGGCTTAAGAGGGGAAACTCGGGATGCTATCGATGGCTATCGCAATGGGCTGAACACAAGCACTACAGACACAACAAAATAGCCAGGTTCGAGGCCCTCTTGGTGAGGTAACACCCCTACTCCTGCAAGGATCTACTATCTCAAGTGCGAAAGCCCAATACAAGTGCTCCTTGAGCTGTTTTCCTTTGCTACTAGTGAGAACTAGAGGAAGAAGATGAACTGGAGAAGTCTCTTCCCTAAACTCTAGCGCTACCCTCCCTTACATAATGGCTAGGAGGAGTAGGTTACAATGTGGGTTCTAGGATTTATAGAATGGGCTTTGGGTTTACAAAGTGGCCCGTCTCGCGATGCTCAGCCGATGGGTCAAGACCCAGTCACCGCTACAGTGTAGGGTTGTAGTGCTATAGTGCATAGGTGCCAAAGCTTTAGAGGTCGGTTGACAGCTTTGCCCCGCTTAGTGCGATCGTCGTGTAGCGCCATCTGGCGGCACGCCATCCAGTCTAGTCTGGTGATGCGAGGCTCTAGAGGCATGATATGTGGGGAGCGTCACTTCCTCCGTATCCTCGCCACCAAATCCGAGGCAACCTGGTGGAGGCGGCCACCATGCAGGTTCTTCTGGTCACCTGGCTAGATGGGCCAGCCGAGGAAGCTCGAGGGTGGACTGGTTGGAGCGTTCCACCCGGATGCAAGTCTTTTGTCTTGCGTCCATCTGGCTTGATACCTCTTGAGTCGGCCAGTTTGGCCTGGCTTATCCCATCCGGGGGTCATCCCCCCCGACACTAGTCCCCGAGCGTGTTGGGGCTTCACCTTGCGGGGAAGTTCTTGCATGCTCATGATTGAGTTGAAGTGGTTCTTGATGAAGCCTACTATGGACTTTTGCCCATTCTTGTTGCTTCCCGGGTGGATTCAACCGGCTACGGAGTCGGTGGCCACCCACTAGGTGAAAACAGCAACATAAGCGACCGATTGGCGCAACCGAGCACATGAGATGAAGGGTCTAGCCACTGAGGTGAGTGCTTACGCCATCCACGACCAGCGGTTCTGACGCATGCCACATCACTTTAGATTCCCTGGGTAACTTGAACGCTTGCCCTGCCACTGTAGTTTCTTGGTAACCGTGTGCACATGCCTCATGAACCCCTTCGAGATCTTTTGCGCAAATCTGTATTAGCAGACGTGATCCGGAACCGAACCATTGTGAGGGGATGGGAGTTAGGGTTTTCCCTACCTAGCCCTTCTTGTTTTCCTTTCCTCTGTGCTCCTCCTTTTCCCCTTCTCGTGCCGCCAGTACAAGGTCCCCAGCACCGCCGCAAGCTCGCGCGATGACGGGCCCCAGTATCTCTACCATGACGCCCCCAACAGAGATGACGCCTGAGCAGCGTGGGGGGATGGTGCGGCTCCTTTGTCATGGAGGAGCATATCCAGAAGTATCAATGGGGGAGGTTTATTCCGTCAGAGCAGTTGGTGAAGGCCTAGGTCACGCCGGAGGGGGATTGGGTCCCCCACACTCAGGACGACGAGGTCGTCGTCTTCCTCGTGCACTTCGCCCGCGGGGTTGGCCTGCCCATGAGAAAATTCCTCCTAGAGCTCTTCCACATGTTCAATCTCCAACTTCATCATCTCGGAGCGAACGCCATGGCATAGTTCTCGCACCATGTCGCGTGCTGCGAGTCCTATCTCGTAGTTCGCCCAGACGCGACGAATTTCCTCAAGTTCTTCAATTTCAAGGCGCAAACGGTGCACAAGGGTGGCCCTCTGGTGGAAACCGGTTGCTGCACCATCTATCCACGGGGGACCTCGACGATTCCGCGATTCGACCTCCCCGACACCGCCAATCTATGGAAGCACTCATAATTCTACGTGCACAACGCCATTGAGGTTGACTGGATCCGGCTACCGGTCTTCGCCAACATTGCCTCTAGCCGGAAAGCCTAGACCGTGAAGGGGTGGGGGCCCAGGCGGACATGGACCGGATGGCCACGCGGCTGAAAACGCTGGTGAGCAAGGAAAAACTCACTGCTTGGGACATTACCTTGTCCTGGATGGTGCATCGTGTGCTCCCGCTGTAACGCCGCTCGCACAAGACGTTCCACTTTTTTAGGTCCATGGAATTGACCCGAACCTCCCGGCTAGACGCGCCATACGAGGCCTTTCGAGACTGGCTTGCCATGATCTCGAAGGAGGATCTGGAGAATGGCTGGTGCTACTCCTGCCGTCTATACCACCGGGGCCGCCTTCCGCCCAAGGTGAGTTTGTTGTTTCGCTAGATGGATTCCTCCTAAATGGTTGCCTCCTATTTGTTATCTGGCCCCTTTGAATATATTTTCACGGCACATCTAGCTGAGGACGGGATGGGTGACGATGAGCTCCCCACCTTCTCTGCTGATCGACAACCGCTGAAGTATCTGGCTACCGAGCTAGAGCTTTTTCCCACTCGGAGCTACGGCGGGTCTTTGGATCCGCTCGGTGAGTGTCTTCTACTTTAGTTTGCAGGTCGGATTGTTTGTTTTAGCCGTATTCTGATGTTTGTGTGTGTTGGCACAACCATGTATAGCGACGAGGGTCCTCCCGCTCCTACCGCTACAGCAAAGTCCAAGGGGAAGCAGGTGGCGTCCAACACTGCTTTGGTGGGAAGCGATGGGAAAAAACCGCATCGGCAGAGGAAGGTGGTGACCATGTCGACGACGGCTAGGTATGTGCACTATCGACCTTCTGGCCGTTCTCCTCGTTAGCTTGTTCTTTCTCTGAGATCGCTTGTCCTCGTAGCGAGGCGATGTCGCTAGATGGCTCCGGTTCCACCTTGGCCACCGTTGCTCCGGCTGCTCTGGCCAAGTCGGTGGCACAGGCTGCGCCTTCCCCAACTGTGTCAGCTGGGGCTGCACCGACTACGCCAGCCGCGTCCTTGCCTATTGCGTCGATGTTACTACACCGGGCCCTGGACGCCTCCCTAATCTCCCAGGTTTTCGCGGGCGGGCGCCGTTCCACCACTCCTCTGCCCCAGCCAATGTCTGGCATGAACCAAGACTGGAGCACTGCTCCAACGGGTCCAACCGTTGGCCTTGTTTAGGAGTCAGAGGAGGTCATGGAGGTGCCGTACACCTCCGAGCAGGCGGATGGGGGTGACGGTGGGTGGCAGGTAGCCTCCGGGTCTAGGGGTGCGGCTGCTGGGGCCGAGCTAGTCATGGTAGGGGTGTCGCAGGCCGCTGACGATGAGGAGGAGGTCTGGTGACTGGGTACAAGCCATCCCTGGCCGTGCTAATGCCAGATGCTCTTCTCTCCTAGCTTTTAGTCTTGGCGCAGGTCTCCCTCAACCAATCGCAATGCCTGGTGGAGGTGATGGAGTTGGGGCTCGAAGAGGCCGAGCGGCTGAGTTTTTCTCTGGAGGTATGTTTTTTCTCCAGACTTGTGTTTTTTGTCTAAGGTGGTTTGCTCGTTTCCCTTTTTCATTTTCATTTTCATTTTCCCACTGAAAGCTTTTTCGGAGATTACCAAGAGCACACATGATTTGGGGCATAAGATTGCTCTTTCCGACATGTCTTTGCAACAACGCGGATTTTTGCGGTTTATGCTGACCATCGTGTATCACCTTGCAATCATGATAGTTGAAAATGTGAAGGAGATGTACCGGATGAAGGCCGAGGTGCTCCGGCTGCAGAACTCCTACCAGATGCTCCAGTGTCAAATTGATAATCTGGTGGCGCTAAAGGAGAAATTGGAGAATGCGGTAGGGAAGGACAAAAACAATTCGTATTTATGCGACGAAGCCTTCAAGAATATCGAGGAGGCCTACGCAAAGCAGGAGGAGCTGTTGGCGAGGGTCCAGTCGCGCGAGAAGGAGGCGTGCACGAAGCTATAGCGCATTGCCGAGGCGACCGTCATTAAGTTTCCTTTTTGTTTGCTGAGTTCCCTCCGTATTTTGTAGTCGGTTTGGAACTTTAGTATGTCCACTTGCAGCTCATTATTCAGAGGAGACCGACCAGGCCCTTGCCTGCGTGCCTATCAAGGAGGCTAGGAGTGAACTACATACCGAAGAACTTGTCGGTGTGCTTGGTGAGGAGGCCAACCAGCTGCACCAAAGTCTGCATTGAAATCTTCGAATACATCTGGCCCTTCCACATGGAGCCGGGGACTATCGACGGGCTGGCCGTCGCGCTTGGGAAGGCTGTGGACCGCATCAATTCTAGGCGGGAGTGGGCTGCGCACGGAGGCGTGGAGATGGCCCTTGCCTTGATCAAGTCCTGGTATCTATCTGCAGACCTTCGGGGCCTCGCTCGTGGTTTTTGACAACAATACAAGATTCTAACTTATTATATAGAAAAGTTGTAGTTTTTCAAAGGAAATAATTATTTCATGTGATGGCAATGCGCATAATATGGCCTAGAATGTAATAATCCTAAATTTCACACAAAATGGACCTTGTTTAATAGATAATTTCAAAGCATCGACCTACTGTTGGATGAAGAGTATACACAACTGTAATCTGTGTGCAGAAGTTTCTTCTGCCTAAGGCAAACGTCTCATCTTTCTGCAATGCATTAACACAAGTAGCAGAAAGCTTAGCATGAACATAAAACATTATCCTGGTTGCATTTGGACATGGGTACTTGAGCAGATTTGGAAATGCACAGTACAATCTATCTCCATCAAGCAATCCAACCAAGATAATGTTGAGCCTCCCATCTTCACAACATCTACTAGAGGGGAAACATGCCAGTCTTCACATATTCCAGGAGGAATTTGCCATATGCTGCATGTTTCTCCAAGGTCTTTGCCTTGTGCTTACGACTGTGGACACGGTCGACGCCCACCGAGTGCTGGATCATGCTGTCGATGTCCTTGTTAATGACTTTGCCACATAATGGGCAAAACAATTTCCCATTATAGTGGAAAGGAATTTGCCCACTCCGCAACCGCCGAAGTACGTAGCAGCTCTTGCTGTCCCTGGAATTCTTGTTGACATGGGTATTCCCAATAGGCACCCAACTACAGGCTACCTGGTGCGGCTCTGTCAACACCCAGATTTTTAATCACAAATGCCTGTTATGCCATACATCGCAATCCAGGATTACCATTTTTGTGAGACATAACAGATTGGATATCACATTACATCATCCATTACAAACCATACATAAGGTCTTACACAAATAAGGATCTCATGATCCAGTTCTTAATACAGCTCAAGCAGCGGAATAACATAATAGTAACGATAGCGTAGGAGAACCTCCATCTTCAGGGTCACAGGTAATGCTGATGATGGGAGATGATCCTAGTTGTCGTAACCTTCCTGTGGTCCGTCATCCTGATACTCCTTTTCATAGTCTGGCCACGGGAATAGCCAGGGACAAAGCCATGAGTACTCTTTAAGTACTCGCAAACTAATACTAACAAGTTAAGGGGGTTTTTGTAGTAGGATACTAGGCTCTAGGGTTGTTTTGCAAAAAGCCAGATTTACCTCTACTAAGTTCAGAAGCAAATAAAACTAGTTGAAAATTTAATAACACCTAAGTGGGAACTTGAATTTCATATCACAACTCTGTTGTGGTCAAGTCGAAGTCACAAATCATTTCACAAGTCATTTTGAAAACATCTGACAGGGGAACAGTATGGCCACTCCAACTGTCCATAACCACGGACACGGCTATTCAAATAGTTTGACACTCTGCAGAGATTGTACACACTTTCACCACAACATTCGATACATCCGTCAGGAACAATCCTGAATTCAGCATACTCAGTATGCGGATAATCAATCCTAACCTTTCAATTACACGCCCTAGTATAGGCACCTCTCCTGTGAGTTTGGCCTCCCAACCATAAACAATTGTCATCTTGGGTACTGCACAGGTGGACAATCTTCACAAGGTAGCCTCAGATCAGACCTTGGCTGCAAGGGAACCCATACTAAGGTATATAAATTTCTAGTCAAGCCCTACCCAAATTTCGGGTATTGTGGTTGTATGGTAAAATTGGAATGGTATCGCATCCAGACAATCATCAGTTTTATAAAGGGCTATGGCTCATGCCTCAACATTTGCATCATCAAAATCATCTGGTGTTCAGAAACACATGTCAAAACATTTCAGTAGAATGACTCATCATTCTAAGGTTTTCATAACCATTTTCACCAAGTATTCCCATCTAAAGTTGATCAAGTTTTATGCTTAGCACTAGCATCTACAAGTGGGGGTAAATACTAATGAGGGGTGGTAAACAAGTGAGGATTAGCTAAGTTCAATCTCATGCCTTAGGATGACATCAATATTATCTAACTTAGGCCAAATTTTATGCTCTTTATGCTACCTTCAGTTATCTTCTTAGAATCTATAAGTCACTAAGTAAACTCTAAGAGAAAGCTTTGATAAGGAAAATAAAGTATTAAGCTTGCAAGTAAAACTAGGATTGGGTATCACGTGGTGTAAGCTTGCTAAGTTAATAGCTTGCTAATTCAACTAGTAGTATTAGGCTTGCATAAGTAGGGTATCTTGCAAGTGTTAGCTTGCCTTGTGCAGAGCAGCGGTTGAAGTTTTCCTCGGCTTCTTCCTCGTAGTATCCTCCTTCCTCCTCGTATCCTTGGTCGGTACTAGCATCTATAAATAAATACTACACAATCACCAAATAATACTTAACTATTTCCAATCATTACACAAGGGTTCATACTAGATGATCTAGCATCATCACTAACATTACAAGATTAAAGCACTTGTCTTATTTATTTTTATTTTTAGAAAAGTAATTTCTACTCATTGAAAAACTACTTAAGATTTAATATCTCCAACTCAAACATGGGATCATGTTGACACATGTCATCACCACATATTTCAGTACTTGGGAATGTGATTTAAAGTGGTGTCACAATTTAATAAGGTTTAACCTTTTTATTTTATTTAAATAAAGTGACTAGAAATGCCTATGTGGCATTCTTTTATTACTTGAACATTATTTCTGTAAGTAATCCTATATATTTTTATATATTCTGAAAGGTATGGTCAAATGTGATTTCTGAGAGCTGGAATCAACTCAAAATCTCTTATGGTTGAATTTTGAAAAATGTTTGAATGCAGAAAAGCTTTTGCCTTGTTATTTTTACCATGGTTGATCTACAAATCTAAATGGTTTGAATCCAACGGGCTTGGATTAAGCTTTCCAGTACCTTTCTAACAAAATTGGTTTCATGCATTTTGGTTCAGTGAATCGAGCTGGGTTGATTTTTGAATATAGGTACAGAACTGGGTATGAAATTAAATGAATAAAACTAAATTTGAATTGTTGGGTCGCGCGGGATGTTTAACTGGGCCGGGCCACTATGCACAACGCACGCGCGGGCTGGTTAAGTGGCTGTCCCCACGCGTCAGTGAGACAGTGAGGGGCGAAGCTTTACGGGGTGATCTAGGCCATAGGATCTAATTCTAATCGAATGGCTCGAGTTCATCGTCCACGCCTGAACAGGACGCGACGAGCACGAACCCTAGCACGGTCAGTGGGGGTCGTGGGAGGCTCATCGGGGCTCCGGCGATGGTCGGCGACGGGGGAGAATGACGAATTCGACGACGGCGATCCTCCTGGTACCGACAGCTTCTCCTGGGGTGGCTCCAATCGACGGCACCTCTCCTCCTCTGCAGCGACAAACTCGGGTGAAATTCCGGCCACCTGGTGCTCGCCTTGCTCCGAGAGTGAGTGGGTGTGATCAGTGAGAGGTGGGGAGTGAACTAGTGTGAAGAAAACGAGCGGGGGAGGCCTCCTTTTATAGTGCGGTGAGGGGATCGAAGGTTGCGGGCTAAGTTTGTCGTGGTTGACGGCACAGAGGGCTAATGGCATGGGCGACGATAGGGGGCGGTGCTGTGCTCCCTGGCAAAGCTCAACGGCGTGGTGGCCAGGCGTGGGGCGGTGCTGATCGGTCGGAACACGTCGACGCTCTGGACGGATCCGACGGCGATTTTAAATGGCGCACAACGTGCATGGTCCGCGCGGCGGCGAACGGGCATGTCTGCGGGGTTGCTGGGGCGGTGGTGATCACGCACGCAAGCGGCGAGGGCGGCGCGCGGTCTGGGCGAGCGAGTCGAGCGGGGCGCTCTGGCGCGCTCTCAGCATGGCCGCAGAGAAACTGGGTGCATGCTTGGTGGGTGGTCCACGGGCTGGCTACGCTCGGGGATGGGATAGGGAGTGGAGGTGGACGGTTATGTGTCTATGAGACAAGGTTGGCGAGGCTAGAGAGGCGTGTAGCTTGCTGTCCACATTGAGGGTGGCAAAGGGGATCGACATGGTCACCATTAATGGCTATGCCAAGCTCACAGTGGTGCTAAGGCTTGTTAATTTGGCTAGTTCATCTACTAAGAGTATAGAGTGAACTAGAGAGGGAACAAGGTTGGCCAAAATTACTGCACACTATAGTGTTTGTTGATCACAAGGTGTTTGATGAAATGGCTGAAAGAAATTCAAATTTGAATTTTGGATTCAAACTTGGTGGGTTTGCTAGGCACATACTAGGGAGTATCTGGTTAGTTGGATTAGTCAAGGGGCACTGGTTTGGTTGGGTTTTGAAAATGTGTGATCTTCACATATGATAAAGATTCACTTTTGAATTATCATTTGAATGAGGTTGTCAAATGTTTCTACAAGTTTGAAAGGTGGTCTTTGCTTCACTTTTACTTGGTCTAGCAAGGGGTGAAAAGAATTAGAAAAGTTTCTGTTTGAAATCTTGGACTAGAAACACTCAAAGTGACCTAGTGAACAAGATTGGCAAAAATGACCATTTGCTTTATTTGATTTGTTTTTGATTTTCTCTTGATTTGTTTCTGCATGGAATTATTTTATATGATGCTATATTAATCTTTAAACCATTTCTTGCTATTTAGGTTAATCACACAAGTTCATTCATGCATTTATCAAATCACCACATACACACATGCATTCATATGATTTTAATTAATCAAAGTTTTTGTTAACCCTAATTTTAGTGATTAGAGTTTGATGATCCTTGTTTTATATTTTTGGGATGTTACAGGCTCAACGGAAGGCCCACCTGATGACCTGCCAAGGTCCATGATGCCCATGGCGGTTCGGCTGGTACGAAGCACATATGGATGCGGACTCAAATCGCTCAAGACAAGGAAATCTCAAGACTAAAGTTTGAATCCAACATGTAACCTACTTGTATTGGTACCTGAGACCTAGCCTCCCCCATATATAAAGGCTAGGAGGGTACAATGATGAGGCGACCTCTCCACCGTCATAATAGACAATAGATCTACAAATCTAGACCTACCTCATAACGTAGAACACACCTCGCCAGGTCTAATCTACGTAACCCTGTAACCTTAGGCATCGCAATTAATCGAGAGCAAACAAGCAGGAGTAGGGTTTTCCCTCCGGGGACCTGAACCTGAGTAAACACCGTGTCCCGCATTGCTTGTCTGTTAGCTGTTCTGCGATCTCCAACATCCTCTCCTTCTCCAAAACCCAAGTCCATAACAATGGACATTGACGAGCCGAACCCTCGTCAATTGGCGCCGTCTATGGGAACTGGGAATGCTGATGTTGCGATCGTGACCTCCATCACCAACGATATACAATTCACCGGCTTCTGAGGAGAAGATCCGCTTCAATGCTTCGAACTCATCACCATCGACAAGACCATCATCGACCTACTTGCATGCGGCCAGCTCGGTGTCCGTCACAATGACCGCAAGACTATGTCGCCCCCGCAATCTGTGGGATGGCGAACAGCTGAACCAAGGCCAACCTGTCCGCCTGATTGCAACATCCGATCCTTGAAATCAATTTTTAATGGTGTTTCTGTTTGCCGCCATGAGATACGATGTGTCTCCTTGCAATTACTGGAAGCAGTGACTCCCCACGCGTGCATCGCGCGAGGCCGGACAAGATCGGCGTACCATCCATCTATCTGCAAGATGATTGCTACTACATGCAGAAAAATCAAAGACATCAAATCGTGTCACTAGATCAAGTCCCGAGGAGTATTATTTTTGTTGAACCAAAGAAGCAAGGAGTCGTTGAGGGATGCAATTTATTCATCTGGTTCACGTAATATAAACTATGAGAAAGATCATATACTCCACGCCTAGACGTGTCCTAAACTCCATATCAAGTAAACTTGAGTCCTAGTGGGATAGCCAGCTGATTGACAGTCCTAGTGTCCAATTTTACTACTTCTACGTGAAGGACAAAAGAAAACAATAGATTGATCAAAGCTAGCCTGGCTCTTGCACGGACGTATCAGTATAATAGACAAATGTAGCAAATTTATTGCTAAATTACTTCGAGCGCCACACGGCTCCCCGTCCATGTCGACTCCTTCCTCTGGCAATCCGTCACCAAGTTGATTCCTTCTGCCAGTGACCCAATGGCCACGTCGACTCCTTCGAATGGCAGCCACGCGACTCCATCGACCATGACCACACGTCCTCCCCGATGACTCCGTCGACCATGCTTACACTCGGGGGCTGCACCAATTCCGTCAAGCGACCCACTGTGGCCTTCGGCTTCGGCGACTCGGGGGCACCCTCTGCTTCAGCGACCCGATGCGGTCTTCGACTTTGACCACCTACTGCGGTCTTTAGATCAGGTGTTTTGGGGTATCCCTCGACTCTCGTGACCCTCTGTAGTCTTCGACTACAGCGACCCACTGCAGTCTTCAGATGCGGCGACCCGATGTGGTCTTCGATTGCGGCAATCTTCAGACGCGAAACTCGTTGCCGCTATCGACTTAGGCAACCCGTGGCTACTATGACTACGTCCGCTGATGTGGATCGGTGATGGTAGAGCCTGTTGAGAGACCCCAAGAGCAAGGTGTGACGAGCACATCAGCAAGTTTTCCCTCAGTTATGAAACCAAGGTTATTGAACCAGTAGGAGTAAGGAAACAACTCCAAGGTGTTGCTAACAACTTGAAACCTGCACAACACAAACTCAATACTTTACCCCAACTTATAGTGAGGTTATCAATCTCACTGGTTTGCTAAAAACAAAGAATTAAACGTATAGTGTGGAAGATAGTGATTTGCTTGTAGAAAGTAAACAATAACAGTAGATGATGTATCAATGATAAATGAATGGACCGGGGTCCACAGTTCACTAGAGGTGTTCTCCTTAAGATAGATAGCATGTTGGGTGAACAAATTACAGCAGGGCAATTGACAGAATGAGAAAGCATAACAATGCATATACTAGACATCTTGACTCCTACGAGATTTGATTGGACATTACAACATAATACATAGACCATAATCCAACTGCATCTATGACTAATAATCCACCTTCAGGTTATCATCCGAACCCCTTCTAGTATTAAGTTGCAAGCAATAGATAATTGCATTAAGCAATGTATGTAAAGTAAACAATACAATTGCCTAACGGACAAAGGATTGTTGTTTTCTCCCTAGTAGCAACATCATATCTACAACCTTAGAGATTTCTGTCACTTCCCCAGATTACTAGAGGTATGCACCTACTATCGAGCATAAATACTCCCTCTTGGAGTTGCAAGCATCTACTTGGCCAAGATAGCTACTAACAACGGAGAGCATGGAAGATCACAAATAACATAGACATGATAGAATCAATAATCAATCTGACATAGTATCTCAATATCCATCGGATCCCCGCAAACACAACATGTACAATTACAAATAGATGATCTTGATCATGAACGGAGCTCACAAGATCTAAACTTGATAGCACAAAGGAGGAGAAACAACCATCTAGCTACTGTATGTACCCATAGTCCAAGGGTGAACTACTCACACATCACTCTGGAGGATGGCATGGTGATGAAGAAGGCCTCCGGGATGATCTCTACCCTCTAGCAGGGTGCCGGGAAGAACTTCAGACCCTCCCGATCTAGGGACGATGGTGGCGGCGGCTACAAACTGTTTCATGGAGATTTGATCGGGTACTTAGGGTTTCTGTAGGGGTGTTTTTATAGGCGAAGGGGAAAGGTCGGTGCGCGCCCTAGGGGCCCACACCTAGGGCTGGCGCACCCCCTGGCCGTGCCTCCCTAGGGCGTTGCCACCTCGTGGCCCCCCTTCGGCTTCCCTTCGGACACCGTGTTCCTTCTGGTAAAATATTGACTTTGGCTTTGTCCCGTCCAATTCCGATAATATTTCCTTACTAGATTTTCTGAAACCAAAAATAGCAGAAAACAGGCAACTAGCACTGTGACATCTTATCAAGAGGTTAGTTCCAGAAAATGTATAAAAATACCTCAAAGTGTATACAAAACATAAGAAAGTTGATACAAAACAAGCATGGAGCATAAAAAATTATAGATACATTTACGACGTATCAAGCATCCCTAAGCTTAACTCCTGCTCGTCCTCGAGTAGGTAAGTGATAAAAGGATAATTTTTGAGGTGACATGCACCATCACAATCTTGATCAAAATATTGTAAAGCATTGATATCTGGGATCAAAGTACTCTAAACATGAGCATGAAAGATGTAGTTCTAACAATAAGACATAGCAACTACGTTGTAACATGAAAAGGTACAAACAAAGATCATGAATAACAATGCATTGAAACACATTTATTTGTTTCACATATAGAAAACATAGCAAGAGTGGTATTCAGCTTATCCTTCATGGTATAGAAAAACATAAATGCATAGGACACCTTCAAAGTTCATAAGGGTGACTAGATACAAATAGTTTAAGAACAAGCAATATCTACATTATGAATCAATCAATAAGTTATAGGACAATGAACATTAAACTAATAATGAAAACTATGCTCTCTTAATTGGTGCATAAAGATAGAAGATGGAGACTCAACATAAAGGTAAAAAGAAAGGCCCTTCATAGAGGGAAGCAGGGATTTAAAGTTCCAGAAATTATGGTACTTATTAACTTTCAGCTCTCATTGCCCCTATCATAAGCATCTTGAAGTGATTAAGGTTAAAGTGAAACAAATATGAAGTATATGCTTGACAAATCATAAGTTCACAATCTCATGTCCCTTGAGTATGAGGCCCATTCCTCATGCTATTCAACTTTAGTCACAAGCAAGTTCTCGTCATTGTAAGTATATGTGTATCATAGAGAACCGCCAACGGGGTACCCTTTGCCCCATGCCACATGAGCTATCCCATATCAAAATGCTAAGGAAACAGACAGTGAGCATCTCAACTATCTTTTCATTTACCATGAGAATCGTTCTTTTTTTCTTTCTTTTTCTATATTTTTTCTGAACATGCTTCATTGCTCACTATGGTATGCTGCAAGTTTCCACCATTATTAGGCATGTCTTAGGGTAGCCGCCCAGGCGTTTCTCTAACACATATATAATGCTCCATGAACTTACAAGCTCCCATTTTATTTCACACCGCCGACATCCATAAACAAAAGATCATGATATCAACTTGATAATATTTACAAGTGTTGAAAGTCTTCCCCATGACAACATGGTTCTGCTAATTCCCAACTTATAAGTGCAAGCATATAACAACATAGATGACACAATGGTTCAAGTTTATTAGGTGCAAGAAAGTAAAGTGTGCCATCAAGTTTGTGAGAGTTTTAATCACTAATTTTCACATAACAAGTTTAATTTGGAAGATAGATAAAAACATGAATATACTTGGAATGGTGTAACACACCATGCACAGGAATTTATAGTGGACTCTTTGGAATAACTTGGTTTCTTGGGAGTTGGATGCACGAGTAGAGCTTACTCAGTACAAGTGGAGGCTAGCAAAAGACTGGGAGCGACCAACTAAGAGAGCAATAATGGCCATAATCATGCAAAGCGACAAAACATTATTAACTAAAGCATAAAGTGGTATCACAAGCCAAAAACTAAATGATCATAGAGGCTAAGGTGACCGGTTCATAGTCTTAACATGGTGTAAGCATGTGCCAAGTCAACCCAAACAAAGCATCAAAGGAGGATACCATAATATTATGCTTTTGTATGCTAAAACAATGCATGATTCTTTCAAGGCACATTAAGCAATCTAAATTGTTTGGAACAAGTCATGCTACAAAAATAATCACTAAGCATAAGGTCAAAGCAACATCTAGCATGGCATGATAAAGTCTAATCCACAATCAAAACAATGCTCCTTTTGTACTACTATAAGCATTAAACTTTCCTGCTCCTTTCCAACACCAATCAACTTATTTGAAACAAAATATGAATGCAGGGCTCCAACTAATTTTTTCCAGAAAACCAAACAAAATAAAACTAAAAAAACAAAGGTGCTCCAAGAACAACTCAAAATTGCATGAAGCAATAAAAATAAAGTGTTTAGAAAGAGACCTGAGATTTTTATTGATGAAGAAGGGGATACCTTGGGCATCCCCAAGCTTTGACGCTTGTACCTCTTGAATATTTCTTGGGGTGATACGGGTGGCATCCCCAATCTTGAGCTTTTGTACATTCTTCATCTAATCACATCATTCTTCCCCTACACTTGAAAATTTCCTTCATACAAAACTTCACACAATTCTTTATTAGCAACATTAGTGTATTTAAGATAATAAGCCCTTGGGTTTAGTTTCAACACAAGTAAAACTTTCATTAGAACACAATCTACTGTAGCAATTCCTTTTAAAATCTCAAGTGATCAAAGAGAACTCAAAAAGAAACCAATAAGAAGAAAATGCAAATAATGATAGAAATCTGTCAAAACAGACCAGCGGGTAAAAACCGATTTTTTCGAAGACCTTCTGTTGCTCAAATCGAAAAGTATTGAACTAACGAGAGTTAGATAATAACCCGGGGCATAAGCTCAAAAAATTACAGCTCAATCCAATGTACTGGGATTTTTCACGAATTTTACAGTGAAGCACAAAAATCTGTTTCGGAACAACAACTTCCCCAAATCTTAATTCTCTCTCATGAGAGGTTATTCTTGGCACAAAAACCACACAAAAAGGATAAGGAGAGGTTATTACAGAAGTAATAACTTCCAAGACCCAACAAAAGAAAAAACTACTGAAATTTGGGTTATCTCCCAATTAGTACTTTTCTTTAACGCCTTTAAGTTAGGCATAGGAAGCAAGAATCAAGTATTTTCGAATGAAGAAGCATTAACATCAAATTTTGTTTTAATAGGAGGAGAAAAAGGTATCTTCTCTCTCCTTTTAGGGAAGTGTTCTATACGTTTCTTGAGTGGGAATTGATATTTAATGGTGCCTTCCTTCATATCAATAATAGCACCAACAGGTCTAAGAAAAGGTCTTCCCAAAGTAATAGGACAAGAAGCATTGCATTCAACATCCAAAACATAGAAATTAACAGGGACAAAAGAATTGTTAACCATAATAAGAGCATCATTAATACTCCCCATAAGTTTCTTTTTAGCATTATCATCAAGTTGGACATCTAAATAGCAATCTTCCAAAGGTGGCAAATCAAGCATTTCATAAATTTTTCTAGGCATAATAGACACTAGAACCAAGGTCACATAAAGATTTAGATCAAAATAATTTACTTTCATATTAATGATGGGTTCCCAACCATCTTATAATTTCCTAGGAATATAAGCTTTATGTTTCAAATTTTCTTCCTTAATTTTAATGAGGGCATCTGTAATGTGGTTTGTAAAAGCCATATTCATAGTAGTAGCATTCGGACTTCTAGCAAGATTTTGGAGGAACATAATTACTTCAGAAATATTGCAACCATCAAGATCAAAATCAAACTTAGCATCCAAGGTAGTAGAATTATTGTTTCCCATATTTCGAAAAATTTCAGCATTCTTATTGGGTTTAGGCATTGTTTCAAAAGGAATGGGGACTTCTTGTGGTTTGCTAGCATCAATATTGGTGGTGGTAATGGTACAAATACTATTATTTCTAGCAATTTCATCTTTTATTTCCCACTTATCATGCAATTTAGCTAACAGTCTAACATTTTCATCAATTCTAACTTGTATGGCATTAGCAGCAACAAAGGGATTTTCCATGGTTTTAGGGTTAGTAGCCATTTTATTTATCAAAGAGGATTGTGCTTCAGACAATGATGAAATATTTTTTTCAGCATTCAAAATTTTGGATTGCAAACCAGGAATTTCCCTATTTAAATTCTCAAGTTGATGACTAATATTTTTCAAAATAGTAGATTGTTCCTCCATGGTTTTAGTGAATAATTTATTCTGCTCATATTGCATTTGCATAAAGTTTTTAGTGGATCTTTCAACTTCTAGAATCCTATCTTCACTAGGCATTCCTGATTTACCATGATAAGTATTGCTATTATTATGAGGATATGGCCTATAATTATTATTACCAAAATTGTTCCTATAGACATTGTTGCTAAAGTTGTTATTTCTAAAGAAGTTCACATCAACTTGCTCTTCTTGAGCAATGAAAGAGGCTAAAGGAACATTATTTGGATCAATATGAGCTTTTCCATTAATAATCATATACATAATAACATCGATTTTATCACTCAAGGAGGAGGTTTCTTTAACATAATTTACCTTCTTACCTTGTGGAGCTCTCTCAGTGTGCCATTTAGAATAGTTAACCATCATATTATCAAGGAGCTTTGTTGCAGCACCCAAAGTAATGGTCATAAAGGTACCTCCAGCAGCAGAATCCAACAGATTTCTTGAAGAAAAATTTAGTCCTGCGTAAAAGGTTTGATTAATCATCCAAGCAGCCAGTCCATGAGTGGGACAATTCTTTACCAAAGATTTCATTCTTTCCCAAGCTTGAGCAACATGTTCATTATCAACTTGTTTAAATTTCATTATTTCACTTCTCATAGATATAATTTTAGCAGGAGGATAATATTTTCCAATAAAAGCATCTTTGCATTTAATCCAAGAATCACTACTATTTCTTGGTAAAGATAGCAACCATTCTTTTGCTTTTCCTCTCAAAGAGAAAGGAAACAATTTAAGCTTAATAATAGCTCCATCTACATCCTTATATTTTTGCATCTCACAAAGTTCAACAAAATATTAAGGTGATCAACAACATCATCAGAACTAGCACCAGAAAATTGCTCTTTCATAACAAGATTAAGCAAAGCAGGTTTAGTTTCATAAAAAGTAGCATCAGGAGCAGGTGGAGCAATAGGTGTGCAAAAGAATCATTGTTGTTGGTGCTAGTGAAGTCACACAACTTGGTGTTTTCAGGAGTATTCATTTTTGCAAGAGTGAAGCAAGCCAACAGTAACTAAGGTAGGAACTAATTTTTTTGTGTTTTTTATAAGAAAAAGCAAACCAAACAAAACTATTTTTTTGTATTTTTGATAAAAAGAAACAAGCAAAACAAAGCAAAACAAAAAAAAAGCAAAGAGATTGGTTGTGAGAGACTCCCCTTGAGAGAATCTTCTTTCTCCCAGAAAAGTGACTGATGAGGAGGAAGAGATTGAAGCTGTCCTTATCTCCCCGGCAATGGCGCTAGAAAATCTTGATGTGGCTCGGTGATGGTAGATCCTGTTGGGTGACCCCAAGAGCAAGGTGTGGTGAGCATAGCAACAAGTTTTCCCTCAGTTATGAAACCAATGTTATCGAACCAGTAGGAGTAAGGAAACAACTCCAAGGTGTTGCTAACAACTTGGAACCTGCACAACACAAACTCAATACTTTGCCCCAACTTACAGTGAGGTTTTCAATCTCACTACTTTGCTGAAAACAAAGGATTAAACGTATAGTATGGAAGATAGTGATTTGCTTGTAGAAAGTAAACAGTAACAGTAGATGATGTATCAATGATAATGGAATGGACCGGGGTCCACAGTTCACTAGAGGTGTTCTCCTTAAGATAGATAGCATGTTGGGTGAACAAATTACAGCGGGGCAATTGACATATTGAAAAAGCATAACAATGCATATACTAGACATCTTGACTCCTACAAGATTTGATTGGGCATTACAACATAATACATAGACCGTAATCCAACTGCATCTATGACTAATAATCCACCTTCAAGTTATCATCCAAACTCCTTCCAGTATTAAGTTGCACGCAACAGATAATTGCATTAAGCAATGTGTGTAAAGTAAACAATACAATTGCCCCATGGATAAAGGATTGTTGTTTTCTCCCTAGTAGCAACAACACATCTAAAACCTTAGATATTTCTGTCACTTCCCCAGATTACTAGAGGCATGAACCTACGATCGAGCATAAATACTACCTCTTGGAGTTGCAAGAATCTACTTGGCCAAGATAGCTACTAACAACAGTGAACATGCAAGATCACAAATAGCATAGACATGATAGAATCAATAATCAATCTGACATAGTATCTCAATATCCATCGGATTCCCGCAAACACAACATGTATGATTACAAATAGATGATCTTGATCACAAGGTCTAAACATGATAGCACAAAGGAGGAGAAACAACCATCTAGCTACTGTATGGACCCATAGTCCAAGGGTGAACTACTCACGCATCACTCCGGAGGCTGGCATGGTGATGAAGAAGGCCTCTGGGATGATCTCTCCCCTTCGGCAGGGTGCCGGGAAGAGCTTCAGATCCCCCCGATCTAGGGATGATGGTGGCGGCGGCTATGGACTATTTCGTGGAGATGATCGGGTACTTAGGGTTTCTGCATCGTGTTGCTTTTATAGGCGAAGGGACATGGTTGGTGGGCGCCCGAGGGGCCCACATCTAGGGATGGCGTGCCCCTGGCCGCGCCGCCCTAGGGTGTGGCCACCTCGTGGCCCCCTTCGGCTGCCCTTAGGACTCCGTGTTCCTTCTGGTAAAATATCGACTTTGGATTTTGTCCTGTCCAATCCGAGAATATTTCCTTACTAGCTTTTCTGAAACCAAAAACATCGGAAAACAGGCAACTGGCACTGCGGCATCTTGTCAATAGGTTAGTTCCAGAAAATGTATAAAAATAACTCAAAGTGTAGACAAAACATAAGAAAGTTGATACAAAATATACATGAATCATCAAAAATTATAGATACGTTTACGACGTATCATCCGCTGTGCGACCTACTACCGCGCCGACTATGTCTGCCACACAATCCGCTATCATGTCGACTACGTCCGTGGCCGCATCGATTTCATCCACCACAACTACAAATAAAGCTAAGTCTCTACTTAGAGTTGATTTCTTTATTTTTAAATCGCACTCGATACACTTGGGGGCTACGCCCTCTTTGAGTAACCTAATATGCCGTCGAATCCATGCACTTGAGCATTTCATACGCGACAGCCTGGGTAGATGATTCTGCCTGATCGTTGAATCCTTGAACTCCGAGTGCCTCGGCAAGGTACTAAGACTAAGGGCAATCAGGATAATGAAAAGGCCTTACATATAGTGCAAAAGTATCGACTCGATTGGAACCAGAATTTTACTTTACAAATCGGCAGACAATTATTCTTTACAAGATACAGGCACTTCATAATTCTTCATGTTTTTTGCAGCTTACAAGGATGCCGGACTACACCGGGCTATTCTATCGGGTCCTCCAACAGGAGTCAACAAAAAAACTAGCTACGCCATAAACTCAAGACCCGAGTCAAGTCCCTCCTTGGATGGTTGCATCGCTTGATGATACATAGACGCGACGCTAGCCGTGCACCTGACAGAAGTGACTGCATCGACTCCATACGCATCATCGAATCACCCGGCTAAAACGTTGCATGACTCCTCTACGTCGACTCTTGGCTCCTTACGCGTGAGACGCTGACTCGATGCACTTACTGGTCAGTGTTTTCTCGTCGCATGATTGTCGACTGCGATAGTATGATACAAGACCTGAGTCTCTGCCCGAGTTTACGACTCGGCCAAACACTCGAGGGCTACTCCAAACTGGAGCGTTGGTCATGCACATACACGATCTTCGAGTGGCATGCTCCGATTCCTCACTCAAATTAACGATTTGACTAATGAACCGGGGGCATTGTGTTTATGCAACCAACGAATACAAGTCTCTGCTCAAGTCTACGACTCGAACAGACACTCGGGGGCTACTCGCATAGGAAGCGCTGGTCGCGCACCCTATAGTCTATTGTGTTGAATGCGTCCATAATGTCGACTCGCTTGCAGTAATCAAACTCATTGGCGACTCCGCCCACTCACATTGCAATGTCAAGTTTAGAGACAGCGTCTCCTTGGACAATCGAAACACCTCCGCGGTGATAAATCTTCGGATGCTGCGTCTATGATGTAAAGATACAATCTGATGGCCTGGCAACCATATCCACTGCGCTCTGCCAGATAAATACCGCGCCTACATGAATGATGAAAATCCCGACGGACGTGTTGGGTACATACTTATCAACTGGAGTTTGGCTCAGTAAGGCCAACACGGCGTGAGTCGAACTACACCATGAATTTCCAAAGTCTAGTCCGGGGACTCGAGTTTGAGTAGGTAGCGTTGTTTTTGCCCAAGAGCAATTAACTGGCCCCGAGCCGTCGAGCGCACCAGACACGTTTACCATCATCCCTATGAATAATTACGAATTTCTACTGACCCGATGAACTTCCAGGTGAAGTGCTTCTCAGTTGACACAACTGGCGACTATGAAATCCAAATGCAACGCTCAAGAAATTGAGTCTCCACCTGAATCTACGATTCGGATGGACACTCGGGGGCTATTGACATGGGTATGTCCAACAGGCATCCAACTACAGGCTACCTGGTGCGGCTCAAAGGAAGGCCTACTCGATGACCTTCCAAGGTCCATGACGCCCATGGCGGTTCGGCTGGTACGAAGCCCATATGGACACGGACTCAAAGCGCTCAAGACAAGGAAATCTCAAGACTAGAGTTTAAATCCAACCTGTAACCTACTCATATTGGTACCTGAGACCTAGCCTCCCCCATATATAAAGGCTAGGAGGATCCAACAAGGAGGCGACCTCTCCACTTCCACAATAGACAATAGATCCACAGATCTAGACCTACCTCATAACCTAGCACACACCTCGCCAGATCCAATCTGTGCACCCCTGTAACCTTCGATATCGCCATTAATCGAGAGTAGACAAGCAGGAGTAGGGTTTTACCTCTGGGGACCTGAACCTGGGTAAACACCATGTCCCGCATTGCTTGTCTATTAGTCGTTCCATGATCTCCAGCGTCCCCTCCTTCTCCAAAACCCAAGTCCATAACAATGGATATTGACGAGTCGAACCCTCGTCACTTGTCTTCGCCATGTCGTCAGATTCTTCATGTGGATTTTTAAATACATAAGAACTCATATAAGGTCCTGTTTGATTCGTAGGATAAAATACAAAGGATTCTATATATCCTGCAAATCATGGGTACCACTTTGTGACTAGGATTTGACCGGTCACGCGTAATTTACACGATAGTTATGTTGGGAATATGCCCTAGAGGCAATCATGTATGATGATATTTCTGATGTGTATCACTGAATATGTGATTCGGTTGTGGAACTATACATTCATGTTTTTTTGTACTAAATATCCTTGGTCATCGAGGTTGTGCTGGACACAACTTAGACCAATGTGAAATTCGGCTTGATGACTTAGTTCCACTTGTCATGGGCATGGAGATGCCATTCCGACTTACACAAATTCGAATAAAGAGTTTAGCGAGTCGGATTGAACCATATTGAGGTACAACGAACAAGTTGTCATTTGTATATCTGAATCAATGTAATCCTTAGACCTGAGGTTGTTGCACAGTCCGAGTTGAGGATCACCGACTTAGGTTTTGTCAAATGCTGATCCATAACTGGGCAGTTATAAAGGCAGAGTTCGGGTCGACTGAGAATCAAGCTGCGTGATGTGAATAACCAAGATGGGATTTTGCCCCTCCACTTGGAGAGATATTCTCTCGGCCCTCTCGGATGATATGATTCGGAAAGCATGGCCATGCACGACTCGGTTAAGTGTTAACCAAGGCGATCAACTAAGAGTTAGTCATATGAATCACTTATCTCGAATCGAGAAGAGAGTCGGACTATTTAAGGGATGGCAAATATTCTCCTATAGTCTGACAAGGTATATCGTGAGGCAAAAGGGACTCGGACACAAGTCGCATTGGAAAGTTAAGTCGTCATGACTCTTTGGTATTTGGGAGTCGGCACGTTCTGCTAGGAGCCGCTACCGACTGATCGATTGAGAGTCGGACTCCAATCGTGTCCAAGTTGCCAAGAGCCTGCAGGGTCACACACTTAAGGGCGGGAGCAAGTTCGGATTCGATCTGAACCAGAAATCTGGTTGGGTTGGACCTGAGCCGGATTTGGACTGAGTCAGTGAGTCAGACTCACGGTGACTAATATTATATGGGATTTAGTGAATGGGCCACGAGTAAGTGGATCCCATGTTCACTCCCTATATATAGTGGAGCACAGTAACCTAGAAGGGTTAATCGTTGATTGGTTAGGTCATTCCATGAGTTGGAAACCCTAGCTCCACAGTAGTCCTGCCGACGAACCGAACCTAGAAGTTCATCGCCGGCGCTCCTCCTTGTACGCGTGGATACCAGCAGAGGTGCTGTATGATCAGCACCTGCACGATCATGATCTGATCGGATCTCGAGGACTGCACGACATCAACTGACGCGCTACATCAGTAACCCGCAACCGCGCGTCTAGTGGTAAACCTCGTGGCCTTCTACCTCATCTAGATCTTGGGATCACCACGTTAGAGGGAAAAAGTTTTTGTTTTAACCCTACGTGGCCCAACAGTGGTATCAGAGCGATAGATACTGGTTTTAGGCTCGAGATATTGCATATGTGATATGCGGTTGGCTGTAGATTGGATCTATGTGCTATTTTGGTGGTCGATCTATGAGATAGATCGGTTTGTACGAGTTTGATTGGATCAACTGTACTCAGGGAATGGTAGATCTAATTTCCATGATCATACTGCTAAGGTCGTGGAACGACATACCCCTACCGGTCGGTTTCCGCCATCGGGGTAGACCGTGACACGTAAATCCAGATGCGGTAATGCGGACCGCTGGCTTCGCCCTGTCGTAGCACCTTAGATATCGTTGTGAGTTTCACAACGCCGGTAGATAGCGTATCTATGCATAACTTGTTTTTGCAGGAAGTTGTGAATGGTATGGTTCAGGTGCATGTGATGTATGTGTGTAATCCATACGTAATCTGTGAATCACGGTTTTTGTCAGCCAGCTAGAGCCTAGGTGCTGTCATTTTATTGTATAATGACCTGCGTGTCGGATTCTCTTTGTAATTTACTTTACCAAGCTAGTGTAGCTGTTTGGAGAATCCGGATGACGTGCAAGTCGATGTACATGTCGGCGACATGAAGTAAGACGACAAGTGATAAGAGTTGGCACGAGTCGGATTACAGGCTTTGTGGAGATGGAGATCCCCATGAAGAGAGCCATACCATTTCACATTATAATTGCTTTATTTTGTGTTGGTTATATGTATCTGTTTTACCTCTATTACATAGTCTGTAAAATCTAATCCCTCAAAGAAGGTCTAGTCGGTTTTCCTGCCAGTGTTTGCACCATCACAAGTCGGACATTTTTGGTAGTGGGCTCATAAAATTGAGGTGCTGCCAATTCTTTCCGACTAGGTGGGTTTGAGTCGGACTCTTACTGCGGAAACACTCGGTAAGCTAGACGGGTCTATCACAACGGTTGTAGGACTCGGGAAAAAGTCGGACGAGATACGGGGCATGTGATGCCACCCGTCCAACAGGAGCCGTATGAGATATGATTGACAAGGAGTTTTCTACCTAGATCACTTGTCGGCTAGCAATGATGCTAAATCTCACTAGCAGACTTTCTTATTTAGGATCCTGAATCACTAAGTAACCATCGAAGGGGTATTGGTTCTAGTGGGAGCATAACATATTAAAATGTTTAATATGCTTGCTCTTTTATGAATAGATGTCTTAAGTGTTTTTGCATATTTCTGTTGTAGATCATGGCACCAAGTAGCAGTCACTATCAGATATCCGGTTTTGCTTTGAGAACCATTCTTGAGAAAGATAAATTGAATGACACTAATTTTACCAACTGGTATCGAAATCTGAGAATTGTTCTCAAACAAGAAAAGAAGGACCATGTCAACACCCGAAATTTTAATCCCAAATGCCTGTTATGCCATACATCGAAATCCCAGGATTACCATTTTTGCGAGACATAACAGATTGGATATAACAGTACATCATCCATTACAAACCATACATAAGGTCTTACACAAATAAGGATCACATGATCCAGTCTTAATACAATTCAAGAAGCGGAATAACGTAATAGTAATGATAGCGTAGGCGAGGCTCATCCTCATGGTAGCAGGCAATGCTGACGATGGGAGATGATCCTAGTTGTCGTAACCTTCCTGCTGTCCATCTTCCTGATACTCCTCTTCATAGTCTGGCCACGGGAATAGCCAGTGACAAAGCCATGAGTACTTTTTAATTACTTGCAAACTAATACTAACAAGTGAAGTGGTTTTGGAATAGGAAGTACTAAGCTCTAGGGTTATTTTGCAAAAAGCCAGATTTACCTCTACTGATTTCAGAAGCAAAGAAAACTAGTTGAAAGTTTTATAACACCTAAGTGGGAACTTGAGTTTCATATCACAACTATGTTGTGGTCAAGTCAAGTCATAAATCATTTCATAAGTCATTTTGAAAACATCTGACGACAGAACAGTGTGGCCACTCCAACTGTCCATAATATCGGACGCGACTATTCGAATAGTTTGACACTCTACAAAGGTGGTACACTTTCACCACAACAATCGATACATCCGCCAGGAACAATCCTGAAGTCACCATACTCAGTATGTGGATAATCAATTCTAACCTTTCAATTACACGCCCTAGTATAGGCACCTCTGCTGTGAGTTTGGCCTCCCAACCAGGACCAACTGTCATCTTGGGAACTGCACAGGTGGACAATCTTCACAAGGTAGCCTCAGCTCAAACCTTCGCTGCAAGGGAACCCATACTAAGATATATAAATTTCTAGTCAAGCCCTACCCAAATTTCGGGTATTGTGGTTGTACGGTAAAATTGGAATGGTATCGCATCCAGACAACCATCATTTTTACAAAGGGCTAAGGCTCACGCCTTATCATTTTCATCATCAAAAATCATCTGGTGTTCAAGAATACATGGCAAAATATTTCAATAGAATGACTCATCATTCTAAGGTTTTCATAACAATTTTCACCAAGTATTCCCATCTAAAGTTTGATCAAGTTTTATGATTAGCACTAGCAACTACAGGTGGGGGTAAACACTAATGATGGGTAGTAAACAAGTGGGAATTAGCTAAGTTCAATCTCATGCCTCAGGATGACATCAAGATTATCTAACCTAGGTCATGTTTTATGCTCTTTATGCTACCTTTAAATATCTTTCTAAAATCTACAAGTCACTAAGTAAACTCTAAGAGAAAGCTTTAATAAAGAAATAAAGTACTAAGCTTGCAAGTAAAACTAGGAGGGTGTGTCATCAAGGTGTAAGCTTGCTAGGTCAACTTATATAGTAAGGCTTGTAAGATTGCAAGTATAGGCTTGCATAGGTAACAATGCAAGTAGTAGCTTGCTCAGTTAATAGCTTGCCTTGTGCAGAGCAGTGGTTGAAGTTCTCCTCGGCTTCTTCCTCATAGTATCTTCCTTCCTCCTCGTATCCTTGGTCGGTACTAGCGTCTATAAATAAATACTAGGTACACAATCACCACACAATTCTTAACTACTATATTTAGCACACAAAGGTTCACACTAGATGATCTAGCCTTATCACAATTATCACAAAGATTAAATCACTTGTCTTATTTATTTTATTTTAGAAAAGTAATTTCTACTCATTGAAAAACTATTTAAGATTTAATATTCTCCAACTCAAACATGGGATCATGTTGACACATGTCATCACCACATATCTCAGTACTTGGAAATGTGATTTAAAGTGGTGTCACAATTTAATAAGGTTTAACCTTTTTATTTTAATTAAATAAAATGACTAGAATGGCCTACGAAGCATTCTTTTATTACTTGATCATTATTTCTGCAAGTAACCCTATATATTTTTTATATATTCTGAAAGGTATGGTTAAATGTGATTTTTGAGAGTTGGAATCAACTCAAAAGATTTTATGGTTGAATTTTGAAAAATGTTTTAATGTAGAAAAGCTTCTACCTTGTTATTTTTACCATGGCTGATCTACAACTCCAATTGGTTTGAATCCAACGGGCTTGGATTAAGCACTCCAATACCTTTGTAACAAAATTGGTTTCATGCATATTGGTTTAGTGAATCAGGCTAGATTGATTTTTGAATCTAGGTACAAAACTGATTTTGAAACTAAATGAATAAACCTAAGTTTGAATTGCTGGGTCGCGCAGGAGGTTTAACTGGGACAGCCCACTATGCATAGCGCGCGCACGAACTGGTTAAGTGAACGACCCCACTCGCCAGTGAGACAGCAAGTGGCGAAGGGGTACAGGGTGATCTAGGCCGTGCAATCTAGTTCTAAGCCGACGGCTGTGGTTCATCATCCACGCCTGAATAGGACGCGCCGAGGCTGAACCCTAGCGCGGCCTGTGGGGGTCGACAGGGGCTCACCGGGTCTCCGGCGATGGTCGGCGATGGGGGCGAACGACAAAGTCGACGACGATGATCCTCCTGGTACCGGCAGCTCCTCCTGGGGCGGCTCCAATCGACGGCGCCTCTCCTCCTCTGCAGCGGCGAACTCTGGTGCAATTCCGGCCACCTGGTGCTCGCCTTGCTCCGGGAGTGAGTGGGTGTTATCAGTGAGAGGTGGGGAGTGAGATGGTGTGGAGAATTCATGCTAGGAAGGACTCTATTTATAGTGCCTGAAGGGGATCGACGAGCGCGGGTGGAGCTCGTCGTGGTCGTCGGGACAGTGTGCTAATGGCATGGGCGACGATAGGGGGCGGTGCCTTGCCTCCTGGCAAAGCTCAACGGCTTGATGGCGAGGCGTGGGGTGGCGAGGAACAATCAGAATGTCGCGGCGCTCTGGGAGGGTACGATGGCAAGTTTAATGGTGCACAACGTCCATGGTCCGCGCGGTGGTGAATGGGGTTGTCTAGAGGGTTGCTAGGGTGCTGGCGATCACGCACGCAAGTGGCGAGGGCGGCGCCCGGTTTGTGGTCTCGTGTCGCTGATGGCGCACTGGCGCGCTCTCGGCACACACGCAGAGAAGCTGGGCGCGAGCTTGTCGTGTGGTCCAGTCCAGTGGCTGGCAAGGCTCGGGGCATGGAAAAGGGGTGGAGGTGGACGGTGCTGTGTGTACCAGACAAGGTTGGCGAGGCTAGAGCTTCTCCTAGCTCGCGGGCGACATGGGGGTGGCAAAGGTGCTCTCGGCATGGTCACCATTGATGGCTATGCATGCTCACAGTGGTGCTAAGGCTAGTTAGATTAGTTTGACCATCTACTGAGAGTGTAGAGTGAGCTAGAGAGGGAACAAGGTTGGCCAAAATTACTACTACTAATAGTGTTTGATGTTTGTTTGTTTGCTGCTGACAAGGTGTTTGATGGAATGGCCGAAAGAAATTCAAATTTGAAATTTGGATTCAAACTTGGTGGGTTTGTTAGTTACATACTAAGGAGTCTCTTGTTAGTTGGATTGGTCAAGGGGCACTGGTTTGGTTGGGTTTTGAAAAGATGTGATCATCACATATGTTATAGATTCAATTTTCAATTGTCAATTGAATGGGGTTGCCAAATGTTTTTGCAAGTTTGAAAGGTGGGATTTGATTCACTTTTACTTGGTCTTGCAAGGGGTGAAAAGAAATGGAAAAGTTTCTGTTTGAAATCTTGGACTAGAAACACTCAAAAGTGACCTAGTGAGCAAGATTGGCAAAAATGACCATTTGCTTTATTTGTTTTGTTTTTGATTTTCTCTTGATTTGTTTCTGCTTGGAAATGTTTTAGATGATGTTATTTTTCATCTTTAAACCCTTCCTTGCTATTTAGGTTAATCACACAAGTCCATTCATGCATTCATACAATCATCACATACACACATGCATTCATTTGGTTTTTATCTAATCAAAGTTTTTCTTAACCCTAGTTTTAGTGATTAGAAATTGATAATCATGATCAATATTTGGGGGATGTTACAAACCTTCCCTCCTTAAATTAAATCTTGTCCCGAGATTTGAGAAAGAAGAAAAAAGATTACCTTGGATTTAAAGAGATCAGGAAACTCCGTCCTGATGTGATCTTCTCGCTCCCAGGTAGCTTCTTCTTCAGTGTGGTTACTCCACTGAATCTTGATAAACTTGATGCTTCTGGTCCTGGTGGTTCTGAAAGCTTCCTCCAAAATACGGATGGGTACTTCGGGATACGTCAAGTCATCATTGATCTCTATGGTTCTGTGATCAATGTTCTTGAAAATTTCGGTCTTCTCCAGAACTTCAAGGCATTTGCGGAGCAACGATATATGGAACACATTATGTACTGCTGACATCTATTCTGGCAATTCTAATTGAAACACACTTCTCCTAGATGATTCAGAATCTTGAAAGGTCCGATATATCTGGGGGCTAATTTTCCTTTGAGCTGGAAACGCTGCATTCCCTTCAAAGGCGACACTTTGAGATACACAAAATCTCCGATATTGAAATCGAGGTCTCGGCGTCTCTTGTAGGTGTAACTCTTCTGTCTGGATTGGGCAGTCTTGAGGTGCTCACGAATCTTGTGAAATTTCTCTTCTGCTTCCCGTAGGATGTCGGGTCCGAAAATCTGACTCTCTCCTACTTCCAACCAATTCAAAGGGGTGCGACACTTTCTTCCATACATGAACTCAAATGAGGCCATTTGCAAACTAGCTTGATAACTGTTGTTGTAAGAAAATTCTGCAAAAGGCAGACAGTCTTCCCATTTAGATCCATACTCTAGCACACATGCTCTCAACATATCTTCGAGTATTTGATTTACTCGCACCGTTTGTCCATCAGTCTGAGGGTGATACGCTGTGCTGAAATCCAATCGGGTTTCTAATCCTTCTTGGACTTTCCTCTAGAATCTTGAGGTAAATTGAGTTCCTTGATCTAATACGATGTTCTTGGGGACTCCGTGCAAACTGACGATCCTAGTGATGTATAACTCTGCTAGCTTCGAACTCTGGTAGGTGGTCTTGACTGGTAAGAAATGGGCTACTTTGGACAATCTGTCCACTATGACCCAAATAGAGTCATTTCCCCTACTAGAAGTAGGCAATTCGGTGATAAAGTAATTTCCAACTGAATCCCATTTCCATTCCGGAATCTGCAATGGTTGCAATAGTCCAGCGGGTCTTTGATGTCCCGCCTTGACTCTTTGACAAATGTCACACTTGGCGATGTAGCTTCCGATTTCTCTCTTCATCTTATGCCACCAAAATTGTTCCCTCAAATCCTGATACATTTTTGTCCCTCTGGGGTGGATAGAATAAAGCGTATCATGGGCCTCCTTCAAAATAACTTCTTTCAATTCTGAATCTGCTGGTACACATAGACGTCCTTTGTACCAAAGAACTCCTTCTTCATCCTCGGTGAATCCGGGTACTTTGCCTGTACCGATACGATGTTTGATTCCATCGATACTAGCACTTCCTTTCTGCGCCTCCTTGACCTAGCTGATCAAAGTGGGTTGAAGTTCTATGCTAGCCAAAAATCCTTCACATACTAATTCCATTCTGAAATCTTCCATCTCCTTGTGCAAAATTGGTTGCTCCTTCAGAATCATGGAGTTCAAGCGGCACGGCAATCTGCTAAGGGCATCTGCTACCGCATTGGCTTTACCTGGGTGATAGTGAATGTCCAGATCATAGTCCTTGATTAGCTCAATCCATCTTCTCTGCCTCATATTCAGCTCCTTCTGAGTGAATATATACTTAAGGCTCTTGTGATCTGAATAAATCTCAGAACGGTTTCCCATCAGATAATGCCTCCATGTCTTCAGGGCTAGAACTACGGCTGCTAGTTCAATGTCACGAGTTGGGTAATTTTGTTCATGCTGCTTCAGTTGTCGGGACAGATAAGATATAAATTTGCCTTCTTGCATTAACACACATCCGACACCGACCTTGGATGCGTCACAATACACATCAAAGGGCTTCGTGATATCTGGCATGATCAAGATTGGGGCTGAAATCAATCTCCTCTTGAGTTCCTGAAAACTCGCTTCACACTTGTCTGTCCATTCAAACTTCTTGTCCTTCTTCAGCAATTGGGTCATGGGTCTTGCGATACTCCATAATCCTTCTACGAAATTGCGGTAGTATCCCGCTAATCCGAGAAATGCACGAACTTGGGTTTGAGTGGTTGGGGCTTGCCAATCTTCAACATCCTTCACCTTTGCAGGGTCAACGACAATTCCTCCGGCGGATACAATATGTCCGAGGAATCCTACCTCCTATAACCAGAATTCACATTTGCTAAACTTGGCATACAACTGATGCTCCCTAAGGGTTCCAAGGATGGTCCTTAGGTGTAGATCATGTTCTTCTTCTGATTTGGAGTAGATAAGAATGTCATCGATGAAAACAACGACAAACTTATCTAGGAAGTCCATAAAAATCTTATTCATGAGGTTCATGAAATAAGCAGGGGCATTGGTTAATCCAAAATACATGACAGTATACTCGTATAATCCATATCTAGTGGTAAATGCAGTCTTTGGAATATCCTCTGCGCGAATCTTGAGTTGATGATAGCCAGTTCTAAGATCAATCTTAGAAAACACTTTGGCACCAGTCAACTGGTCAAACAGGTCTTCTATCTTTGGCAACGGGTACTTGTTCTTGATGGTGACATCATTCAACTTCCGATAATCCGTACATAAACAGTTGCCTCCATTTTTCTTGTCCACAAACAAGACAGGTGATCTCCATGGTGACGCACTTGGTTGAATCAATCCTATTTCTAGCATGGGCTCCAGTTTCTTCTTCAGTTCCACTAGTTCAGACGGGTTCATACTATATGGTCTCTGGGCTATGGGTCCGGTTCCAGGGATTAGTTCAATGATAAACTCGATATCCCGATCTGGGGGCATATCGGGCAAAACATCTGGAAATACATCAGGGTATTCACAGACTATCCGGACTTGGTCAATGGTTGGCTGGGCTATACTCTTGTTGCACTTGAATTGTCGGGGCAAGGTTTCAGATACATGCTCGACTGATATTCCTGCTGTACTGGTCATGGTTATGGCTTTCTTGGCACAGTCAATTAATCCTTTATGTTTGGACATCCAATCCATTCCTAGTACTACTTCCAAACCTTTAGTTCCGAGTACTATTAGATTAGCATAAAAATCTATGCCATGGATTCAGATAGGTACGGCTTTGCAAATTTGTCTAGCTTTAGTGGTTGAACCAGGTATTTGAACTATCATAACATGCTTCAATTTGGTTGGTTGAATCTTACTAGTGCATGCAAGTTCTTCAGTAACAAATGAGTGTGATGCTCCAGAATCAAAAAATACTCTTGCAAGTACTGAGTTAACAGAAAACATACCCAGCACGACATCTGGCGCTTCTTGGGCTTCTTCAGCATGCATGAGAAAGAGACGGCCGTTGAGGTTGAGCGAGTTCCCTAGGGCAAACCTTCTTCCGGGCTGAACACGGCGTTGCTGCTGAGCTGGGGAATTTGCATTGGGGGATGCGGTAATCTTCTTGGGGCACTCATTGGAGTAGTGACCCTTAGTTCCACATTCATAACAAGTCACTTGGGACTTGTCCTTTGCTGCAACAGGCACAACATTGCTTCCAGTCCTTGGGGCAGTGTTGGTGTTGGTGGCTACATTGTTGTTGAACTTAGGTGGTGCACATTTGAAATTACTGCGGTTTCCGGGGTTGTTGTTATTTCCTCCGGGCCTTGGGTTTCCTCCTCCACGGTTGGGATAGGTGGGACGGTTCATCGGGGGTCTGTTGTTTCTTGGGGCAAATCCTATAGATGGGTTGGGGCGATACTTTGGTGTATGGTGGGTTCCTCGTTGATGCATCATGCAACGCTTGCGGTTCTTATTAGCTTGGTTGATCTTTCCTTCCATCTGAATGGCCGAATCCACTAAGGCTTCAATATCAGCAAAGGGGATATTGACTAACACTGTCTACATATCATCGTGCAGACCATTCAGGAATCTCTCCTTCTTCTTGGCTTCAGTGTCTATCTCATCCGGTGCATACCTAGCCAATGACAAGAATTTGTCACAGTACTCCACTGCGGTCATCCTCCCTTGCTTTAGTTCCCTGAATTCATCTCTCATCCTCTTGATCAAACCCGGTGGCACATGGGTTCTGTTGAACTTGACTTTGAACTCTTCCCAAGTCATCATTTGACCTCCATTCATGGCATGAACGCTGTTCCACCATGCTCTTGCATCTCCGGCCAGATAGTGGGTGGCAAACATCACTTTCTCGTTAGCTTCCACTCCTACAACTTCCAGATTGTTCTCCATGGTTTGCAGCCAATCATCTGCATCGAGGGGCTCTTCAGACTTAGTGAAAATGGGTGGGTTGGTGTTCTAGAAATTCTTGAGCTTAGATCCATGGTTGTCCCGATTTCCATGGCCTTGATTGTTGTTGGCCATCTGAGCTATCCGTTGAAGGGTGGCTAAGTTTGCTTGACGTTCGGCTCTTTCAGCTTCGCGGTCAGAAACCAACATTTGCAAGATTTGCAACATCGGGTCCGGGGATGATGTGCTTCCTCCACGAGGCAGCTAAAGATTGAGATAGATCATGAGAAAAGAGGAAAAATTCTAAGTTTAGAGGTTTGTTTTGGAAAAGTTTTAAAAGTTTGACTCAGATTTTTCTAGCAACTTGCTTTTCATTCATTCATAGCACATGATACAACACACACCACAACAAAGGAAAATAGATGGTTTCAAGAACCATTCTGGGAAACTACGATACAGTGGGATCGAATACAACTCACTAACGCTAGTGCTCAAGTGATACTACTCCTCGGAGTCAGTGTCCTCCTCCTCATCATCATCATCATCATCGATGAAGGCAAAGTCATCCTCATCGATGGAGAAGTCCATGGCCTGATCCTCCAGAAAGTCATCATCATCGCTGAGATAGGAGTAGGGGTATCGAAGAAGGTCTTCCCCTGCATTCTCCCTCTCCTCCAACTGCATATCTCTCTCGTGGACAGTCTCGTCCAACTCTGTGATCCGGTGGCGAAGATGGGCAATGATGTGCTCCTTCTTGTCGAGCTAACGGCGATGAGACTGGCGATCCTTCACTAGAATGGAAATGTTCTGATCCTTCTTGGCGGTGATGGCGTACTTGTGGTTGGCGTAGGAGCGGGCATTGTCCAACTCCTTCTAATGGTCATACATCATGAAGCTGAGGTGGTCCAATTGACTCTTCAGCTTGTTGTGGTATGGGGCCTCCAGTGGCTTTCCCATAGCATCACGCCTTGGGTAGAACTCAAAGCGGGTACCCTTGATCTGATTGATACCCTGCCCACACAGACAGGCAAGAGCTTCCTGCATTGCCCTGGCAAGTCCATCGAGCCAGTTGTTCTCTCTCAAGGTGAACTAAATTCTCTCTTCGGTGGGGGCTTCAATCTTTCCCCGGAGACTTGCAACAACTAGCCACTTCAAATCCTCTCCTTCCTGATCATTGAGCTGAGCTCCGAAGAACTCGGGGATGCGGATGCTCCAGCATCTCTGACAGCTGGTCCAAGTCATGCTCAAAGATGTGGTCTCCTCCATTCCCCAACCGATAAAACTTTCTATACTTCACGTCCATCTATAAGTATATAGGATGAGTAAGTTAGTAGAGTGATCAAGTGTGTCAAATTTTATGTAATTTTGCAAGAATCTTTGAGGAACATGAATTTTCATGAAAGAGTCTAAGTGATAAGAATGAGAATAAGTTTTCATAAATACTCCGTTCTTTGGTTTTGAAACTAAGTTTTTGATTCAAACGTCCATTCTAAACTAGGGTCTCCTATGGTCAGGATGGCTCTGATACCAACTTGTCAACACCCGAATTTTTAATCCCAGATGCCTGTTATGCCATACATCGCAATCCAAGGATTACCATTTTTGTGAGACATAACAGATTGGATATCACAGTACATTATCCATTTCAAACCATACATAAGGTCTTATAGAAATAAGGATCACATGATCGAGTCTTAATACAATTCAAGCAGCGGAATAATGTAATAGTAATGATAGCGTAGGCGAGGGTCCATCTTCATGGTCATAGGCAATGCTGATGATGGGAGCTAGTTGTCGTAACCTTCCTGCTGTCCGTCTTCTTGATACTCCTCTTCATAGTCTGGCCACGGGAATAGGTAGGGACAAAGCCATGAGTACTTTTTAAGTACTTGCAAACTAATACTAACAAGTGAAGTGGTTTTGGAATAGGAAGTACTAAGCTCTAGGGTTATTTTTCAAAAAGCCAAATTTACCTCTACTGAGTTCAGAAGCAAAGAAAACTAGTTAAAAGTTTTATAACACCTAAGTGGGAACTTGAGTTTCATATCACAACTCTGTTGTGGTCAAGTCAAGTCATAAATAATTTCGTAAGTCATTTTGAAAACATCTAACGATGGAACAGTATGGTCACTCCAACTGTCCATAACCGCGGACGCGGCTATTCGAATAGTTTGACACTCTACAGAGGTGGTACACTTTCACCACAACATTCAATACATTCGCCAGGAAAAATCTTGAAGTCACCATACTCAGTATGCGGATAATCAATCCTAACCTTTCAATTACACGCCCTAGTATAGGCACCTCTCCTGTGAGTTTGGCCTCCCAACCATGACCAACTGTCATCTTGGGAACTGCACAGGTGGACAATCTTCACAAGCTAGCCTCAGCTCAAACCTTGGTTGCAAGGGAACCCATACTAAGGTATATAAATTTTCAGTCAAGCCCTACCCAAATTTCGGGTATTGTGGTTGTACGGTAAAATTTGAATGGTATTGCATCTAGACAACCATCAGTTTTACAAAGGGATAAGGCTTATGCCTTAACATTTTTATCATCAAAAATCATCTGGTGTTCAAGAACACATGGAAAAATATTTCAATAGAATGACTCATCATTCTAAGGTTTTCATAACCATTTTCACCAAGTATTCCCATCTAAAGTTTGATCAAGTTTTATACTTAGGACTAGCAACTACAGGTGGGGGTAAACACTAATGATGGGTAGTAAACAAGTGGGAATTAGCTAAGTTCAATCTCATGCCTCAGGATGACATCAAGATTATCTAACCTAGGTCAAGTTTTATCCTCTTTATGCTACCTTTAAATATCTTTCTGAAATCTACAAGTCACTAAGTAAACTCTAAGATAAAGCTTTAATAAAGAAATAAAGTACTAAGCTTGCAAGTAAAACTAGGACGGTGTGTCATCAAGGTGTAAGCTTTCTAGGTCAACTTATATAGTAAGGCTTGCAAGATTGCAAGTGTAGGCTTGCATAGGTAACAATGCAAGTAGTAGATTGCGCAGTTAATAGCTTGCCTTGTGCAGAGCAGTGGTTGAAGTTCTCCTGGGCTTCTTCCTCGTAGTATCTTCCTTCCTCCTCGTATCCTTGGTCAGTACTAGCGTCTATAAATAAATACGAGGTACACAATCACCACACAATTCTTAACTACTCTATTTAGCACAAAAAGGTTAACACTAGATGATCTATACTTATCACTATTATCACAAAGATTAAAGCACTTGTCTTATTTATTTTATTTTAGAAAAGTAATTTCTACTCATTCAAAAACTATTTAAGATTTAATATTCTCCAACTCAAACATGGGATCATGTTTACACATGTCATCACCACATATCTTAGTACTTGGGAATGTGATTGAAAGTGGTGTCACAATTTAATAAGGTTTAACCTTTTTATTTGAATTAAATAAAATGACTAGAATGGCCTATGAGGCATTCTTTTATTACTTGATCATTATTTCTGCAAGCAACCCTATATATTTTTATATATTCTGAAAGGTATGGTTAAATGTGATTTTTGAGAGTTGGAATCAACTCAAAAGCTTTTATGGTTGAATTTTGAAAAATGTTTGAATGGAGAAAAGCTTCTGCTATGTTATTTTTATCATGGGTGATCTACAACTCCAATTGGTTTGAATCCAATGGGCTTGGATTAAGAACTCTAGTACCTTTCTAACAAAATTGGTTTCATGCATTTTGGTTTAGTGAATCGAGCTAGGTTGATTTTTGAATCTAGGTACAGAAATGATTTTTGAAACTAAATGAATAAACCTAAGTTTGAATTGCTGGGTCGCGCGGGAGGTTTAACTGGGCCGGCCCACTATGCACAGCACGCGCACGGGCTGGTTAAGTGAACGACCCCACTCGTCAGTGAGACATCGAGTGGCGAAGGGATACAGGGTGATCTAGGCCGTGCGATCTAGGTCTAATCCTATGGATGTGGTTCGTCATCCACGCCTGAACAGGACGCGGCGAGGTTGAACCCTAGCGCGACCAGTGGGGGTCGACAGGAGCTCACCGGGGCTCCGACGATGGTCGGTGATGGGGGCAAATGATGAAGTCGACGATGGCGATCCTCCTGCTATCGGCTTGATGGCGCCTCTCCTCCTCTATAGCGGTGAACTCCGGTGCAATTCCGGCCACCTGGTGCTCGCCTTGCTCCGGGAGTGAGTGGGTGTTATAAATGAGAGGTGGGGAGTGAGATGGTGTGGATAATTCATGCTGGGAAGGCCTCTATTTATAGTGTCTGAAGGGGACCGACAGGCACGAGTGGAGCTCATCGTGGTCGTCGGCACATCGTGCTAATGGCATGGGCGACAATACTGGGCGGTGCGTTGTCTCCTGGCGAAGCTCAAAGGCTTGATGGCGAGATGTGGGTCGGTGAGGAACAGTTGGAACATCGCGGTGCTCTGGGTGGGTCCGACGACAAGTTTAATGGCGCACAGCGTCACGGTCCGCGCGGCGGCGAACGGGGTTGTCTGGCGGGTTGATGGGGTGCTGGCGATCACGCACGCAAGTGGCGAGGGCGGCGCGCGGTCTGTGGGCTCGTGTTGCAGATGGCGCAATGGCGCGCTCTTGGCACACATGCAGAGAAGCTGGGCGTGAGCTTGTCGCGTGGTCCAGTGGCTGGCAAGGCTTGGGGCCTGGACAGGGGGTGGCGGTGGACGATGATGCGTGTCCCAGACAAGGTTGGCGAGGCTAGAGCTTCTCCTAGCTCACTGGCGACATGGGGGTGGCAATGGTGCTCTCGGCATGGTCACCATTGATGGCTATGCATGCTCACAGTGGTGCTAAGGCTAGTTAGATTAGTTTGATCATCTACTGAGAGTGTAGAGTGATCTAGAGAGGGAACAAGGTTGGCCAAAATTACTACTACTAATAGTGTTTGATGTTTGTTTGTTTGCTGCTGACAAGGTGTTTGATGAAATGGCCAAAAGAAATTCAAATTTGAATTTTGGATTCAAACTTGGTGGGTTTGTTAGTTACATACTAGGGAGTCTCTTGTTAGTTGGATTGGTCAAGGGGCACTGGTTTGGTTGGGTTTTGAAAAGATGTGATCATCACATATGTTATAGATTCAATTTTCAATTGTCAATTGAATGGGGTTGCCAAATGTTTTTGCAAGTTTGAAAGGTGGGATTTGATTCACTTTTACTTGATCTTGCAAGGGGTGAAAAGAAATGGAAAAGTTTCTGTTTGAAATCTTGGACTAGAAACACTCAAAAGTGACCTAGTGAGCAAGATTGGCAAAAATGACCATTTGCTTTATTTGTTTTGTTTTTGATTTTCTCTTGATTTGTTTCTGCTTGGAAATGTTTTAGATGATGTTATTTTTCATCTTTAAACCCTTCCTTGCTATTTAGGTTAATCACACAAGTCCATTCATGCATTCATACAATCATCACATACACACATGCATTCATTTGGTTTTTATTTAATCAAAGTTTTTGTTAACCCTTTAGTGATTAGAAATTTATAATCATGATCAATATTTTTGGGATGTTACAGAACATGTCCTAGACAACCCACTTCCAGATGAGCCGAATGAGAATGCGACTGTCGCTGCAACCAATGCCTACCATCGAGCTAAGGATGAGTCCACGAATATTAGCTGTCTTATGCTTGCTCACATGGAACCGGACTTGCAAAAGCAGTTCGAGAATGTTGACGCCTACGATATGATCGAAAGACTCAAAAGTATGTTCCAGGATCAGGCGAAGACCGAGGGGTATCAAGTCTCTCAGGATTTGCTGACTTGCAAGCTTAAGGATGGTGATCCACTGAGTCCTCATGTGATCAAAATGGTTGGTGACGTGTAGTCTTTGGAGAGGCTTGGCTACCCCATTAGCAAAGAGTTCGCTACAGATATAATTCTGAAATCTCTTCCTAGTGCATATGGGCAGATCATTTCGAACTACCACATGCATGGTATGGATAAGAAGCTCACTGAATTACATGGGATGCTCAAGCAGGCATATGCAGATCTCAAGAAGGGTGCCAGTCAAGTGTTGATGGTGCAGAATAAGGCTAAGTTCAAGAAGAGTTCTTGGACTAAGAAGAAGGCTAAGTCGGGAGGAAAGCAGGCTCAGGACCCGGCCCCAAGCGCTTCCTCGGGGACTAAGTCATCTCCTTCAGCCGGATCCACTTGCTTCTGCTGCAAGGCGGATGGCGACTGGAAGAGGAATTGCAGCAAGTACTTGGCCGAAAAAGCCAAGAGTGGAGGTATGACTTACGACTCAAGTACACTTGTTTGCAATGCTATAGACATTTATCTTGCTGATGCACCTAATAGTTCTTGGGTATATGATACCAGATTATTCACATCTGCAACTCGTTGCAGGGACTGGTAAGAACTAGGAGCGTAGCAAGAGGCGAGGTTGTTATTCGAGTCATCAACAAAGCAAGATTTTCTGTGTTGGAAGTCGGAACGATGTAGCTTCATTTACCTTCCGGATTCATTATGAAACTGAATAATTGTTATTATGTTCCAGTGCTCAGTCGAAACATTATTTCTGCTTCATGTTTGATGAGGGAAGGCTATGAGTCGAATATCAAGAATAATGGTTGTTCTTTATATTTGAATGATATGTTTCACGTCTTTGCACCCGTCTAGGACGGGTTATTTATTTTGAATCTTGATGGTGAGTCAGTTTATAACATAAATGTTAAAAGGTTGAAACCAAATGATATGAATATGACTTACTTTTGGTACTGTCGGCTTGGTCATATAAGTTGGAAACACATGAAGAAGCTCCATGATGATGGACTCCTAACTTCGTTCGACTTGGAGTCGTTCGAGACATGTGAATCTTGCCTTCTCGGCAAAATGACCAAGACACCTTTTGCAAAGAGTTGTGAAAGGGCATCTGACTTGTTGGGACTAGTACATAGTGATGTATGTGGACCTATGAGAACGACAACCAGGGGTGGTTATGAGTACTTCATTACCTTCACTGATGATTTGAGTAGGTATGGATATATCTACTTGATGAAACATAAGTCAAAAGCCTTTGAAAAGTTCAAAGAAATCCAGAATGAAGTACAGAATCAACTCGGCAAGAAAATAAAGTTTCTTCGGTCATACCGAGGAGGCGAGTACATGAGCCATGAGTTTGATGACCATATGAAAAGTTGTGGAATAGTTACTCAACTTACTCCGCCAGGAACGCCGCAAAGGAATGGTGTTTCGGAAAGAGTTGTATATTTCGATTATGAGATATGGCAGATGGATGTCAAAATGGCTTTCCTTAACGGGAATTTAACCAAGGACATGTATATGATACAACCCGAGGGTTTTCTCGATCCGGATAATGCTAACAAGGTTTGAAAACTTCAGATCCATTTATGGGTTGAAGCAAGCATCTCAGAGTTGGAATATTCGCTTTGATGAGGTAGTCAAATCATTTTGCTTCATCAAGAGTGATTATGATTCTTGTTTATACAAGAAGTGTAGTGGGAGAAAAGTAAACTTTGTAATCTTATATGTGGATGACATATTACTGATTGGAAATGATGTCCAGATGTTGCAAGAAACCAAGGAATCGTTGGAAAGGAGTTTCTCAATGAAAGACTTGGGTGAGGCAACATATATTCCCGGAATCCGAATCTATAGTGATAGATCAAGGAGGCTAATTGGATTGAGTTAGAGTACTTATTTGGCCAAAGTGTTGAAGAAGTTCAACATGGAATCGTCTAATAAAGGGTTCTTACCGATGTCCCATGGTGTAAAACATAGCAAGACTCAGTGTCCTTCGATAACTGATGAGCGAAGTCGGATGAGTGCGATTCCGTATGCTTCTGTAGTCGGATCCATTATGTATGTCATGATTTGTACTAGGCCGGATGTTTCATATGCTCTAAATGTTGTGAGCAGATACCAGGCTGATCCTGGAGAAATCCCCTAGACAGCGGCTAAAAATATCCTAAAGTACTTGAGAAGGACTAAGGATATGTTTTTGGTTTATGGTGGTGAAGATGAACTCAGTGTAAAGGGTTACACGGATGCGAGTTATCTTACTGACTCTGATGATTCTCGTTCGCAATACAGATACGTGTTTATTATAAATGGAGGTGCTGTGAGCTGGAAGAGTTCCAAGCAAGAGACTGTGTCTGCATCTACAACAAAGGCTGAGTATATTGCCGCCTTGGAGGCAGCAAAGGAAGCTGTTTGGATGAGGAATTTCCTCATGGATCTTGGTGTGGTTTAGGGCTTGTTCAATCCGTTAGACGGGTATTGTGACAACAATGGTGCTATTGCAGATGCCAAGGAACCTAGACAAGACCAAAAGAACAAGCACATACTCATGTGGTACCACCTGATTCGCCAGTTCGTGGATCAGGGTGATATCAAGTTATGCAAGGTACACAGGGATGCAAATATTGCAGATCCGTTGACAAAGCCATTACCACAGCCGAAGAATGAGGCGCACCTGAGACCATGAGCATTAGATGCTTAGACATGTGATGTCAGAAGATTGACTCTAGTGCAAGTGGGAGACTGTTGGGAATATGCCCTAGAGGCAATCATGTATGATGATATTTCCCATTGTATTCATAAAGATATTAAGTTGTCCTTGTATAAACATCTGACGTGTATCATTGAATATGTGATTCGGTTGTGGAACTATACATTCATGTTTTTTTGTACTAAATATCCTTGGTCATCGAGGTTGTGCTGGACACACAACTTAGACCAATGTGAAAGTCGGCTTGATGACTCGGTTCACTTGTCATGGGCATGGAGATGCCATTCCGACTTACACAGATTCAGCTAAAGAGTTTAGCGAGTCAGATTGACCCACATTGAGGTACAACGAACAAGTTGTCATTTGTATATCTCAATCAATGTAATCCTTAGACCTGAGGTTGTTGCATAGTCCGAGTTGAGGAACACCTACTTAGGTTCTGTCAAACGCTGATCCATAACTGGGCAGTTATAAAGCCAGAGTTCGGGTCGACTGAGAATCAAGCTGCTAATGTGAATAACCAAGATGGGATTTTGCCCCTCCACTTGGAGAGATATTCTCTGGGCCCCCTCAGATGATATGATTCAGAAATCATGGCCATGCACGACTTGGTTAAGTGTTAACCGAGGCGATCGACTAAGAGTTAGTCGGATGAATCACTTATCTCGAATAGAGAAGAGAGTCGGACTATTTAAGGGATGACAAATGTCCGCCTATAGTCTGACAAGGTATATCGTGAGGCAAAAGGGACTCGGACGCAAGTCGCATTGGAAAGGCAAGTCATCGTGACTCTTTGGTACTTGGAGTCGACACGTTCTACTAGGAGCTGCTACCGACTGATCGATTGAGAGTCGAAATCCAATCGTGTCCAAGTTGCCAAGAGCCTGCGGGGTCACACACTTAAGAGCATGAGGAAGTTCGGATTGGATCTGAACCGGAAATATGGTTGGGTTGGACCTGAGCCATATTTGGACTGAGTTAGTGATTCAGACTCACGGCGACTAATATTCTATGGGATTTAGTGAATGGGCCATGAGTGAGTGGAGCCCATGTTCACTCCCTATATATAGTGGAGCATAGTAACCCAGAAGGGTTAATCGTTGATCGGTTAGGTCATTCCATGAGTTGGAAACCCTAGCTCCATAGCAGTACTGCCGATGTACCGAACCTAGCAGTTCACCGCTGGCGCTCCTCCTTGTACGTGTGGATACCAGCAGAGGTGCTGTACGATCGTGATCGGATCGGATCTCAAGGACTGCACTGCATCAACTGACGCGCTACATCAGTAATCCGCAACCGTGTGTCTAGTGTTAAACCTCGTGTCCTTCTACCTCATCTAGATCTTGGGATCACCACGTTAGAGGGCAAAGGTTTTGTTTTATCTCTACGTGGCCCAACAAGTTACTATGTCGCCTCGATTTCCACGCGTAGTGGACGGCGTGCTCGTGAGGGTTTGGGCGGAAGCTACCACTTGTGCAATAGGATGATTGACACGTACTAGGTTTAGCAGATCAACGGTTGCGCTTCATCGTTCACCTCTTTTTATACCGCAAAGGGCCCTGGTAGAAATTTTTTGCCTACATTTATTTTCACTCTGTTTCTAGCTCTCGGCCTTCGCCATTTCCAGAGCTCGTTGATCCTTCTTGCGATGGAAATCCTCCGTGTTTTTCCTTCCGCAATCCTCTATGCACAACACACAACACATCTCATCAAGAGGATGGGAAATTCGAGGAAGGTTGCTTCCACCGGGACGAGCGCCACTGGCGCAGCCAAGAAGACCACCGCCGGTCGCGTCACCTTGGCGGCGCTCGATGATCAAGGAGGTGGACATGTGCCATCTTCATGAAGCCCACCCGATCTCCCAAGAGAAGGGCGAAGCCAGAATCCCTGGCGAGGAGGTAACTCCTGAGCCACCCGAAGGTTTTCGGGTGATTTTTTACGCCTTCATCATTCGAGGTCTTTCCCGTCTTTCCCATGACTCTCTTCGTGGACTGCTTTTTCTCCATGGGCTTCAACTGCACCAGTTGTTGCCCAATTCTCTTCTGCACATTGCATGTTTTATCATGCTATGTGAGTGCTTTCTCGGCATCGCGCCACATTTTGGCCTCTTCAAGAAGCTTTATGCCTTGAAGAGGCAATCTGGCCACGGAGGCGCGGTGTACTATGACCCAAATAGAGTCATTTCCCCTACTATATGTTGGCAAACCGGTGATAAAATCCATTCCAACTGAATCCCATTTTCCATTCCGGAATCTGCAATGGTTGCAATAGTCCTAAGTGTCTCTGATGTCCCACCATGACTCTCTGATAAATATCACACTTGGCTATGTAGCTTTCGATTTTTCTCTTCATCTTATGCCACCAAAATTGCTTCTTCAAATCATGATACATCTTCGTTCCTCGGGGGTGGATAGAATAAAGAGTATCACGGGCTTCTTTCAAAATAGCTTGCTTCAACTCTGAATCTGCTGGCACACAGATACATCCTTTGTACCACAAAACTCCTTCATCTTCGGTGAATCCGGGTACCTTCTCTATACCGATACGATGTTTTATTCCGTCGATACTAGCATCTCATTCCTACGCCTCCTTGATCTGACTGATCAAAGCGGGTTGAAGTTCTATGCTAGCCAAAAATCCTTCACTTACTATCTCCATTTTGAAATCTTCCAACTCCTTGTGCAAACTTGGTTGCTCCTTTAGAATCATGAAGTTCAAGCGACACGACAATCTGCTAAGGGTATCTGCTACCACATTGGCTTTATCGAGGTGATAGTGAATGTCAAGGTCATATTCCTTTATTAGCTCTATCCATCTCCTTTGCCTCATATTCAACTCCTTCTGGTGAAAATATACTTCAGACTCTTGTGATCCGAATAAATCTCACAACGGTTTCCCATGAGCTAATGCCGCCATGTCTTCAAGGCTAAAACTACGACTGCTAATTCAAGGTCATGGGTAGGATAATTCTGATCATGTTGCTTCAGTTGTCGGGAAAGATATGATATGACTTTGCCCTCTTGCATTAGCACACATACGAGACCGATCTTGGATGCGTCATAAAACAGATCAAAAAGCTTCGTGATATCCGGCATAATCAAGATTGGGGCTGAGGTCAATCTCTTCTTAAGCTCTTGGAAACTTGCTTCACATTTTTCTGTCCATTCAAACTTCTTATCTTTCTTCAATAACTGAGTCATGGGTCTTGCGATACTCGAGAATCCTTCTACGAACTTGCGGTAATATCCCGCTAATCCGAGAAATGCACGAACTTGGGTTTGAGTGGTTGGGGCTTGCCATTCTTCAACATCCTTAACCTTGGCAGGGTCAATAGCAATTCCTCCTGTCGACACGATATGTCCAAGGAATCCTACTTCCTGTAACCAGAATTCACATTTGCTAAACTTGGCATACAACTGATGCTCCCTAAGGATTCCAAGGATGGTCCTCAGGTGTAGCTCATGTTCTTCTTCTGATTTGGAATAGATCAGAATGTCATCGATGAAAACAACAACAAACTTATCCAGGAAATCCATAAAAATCTTATTCATGAGGTTCATGAAATAAGCGGGGGCATTGGTTTATCCAAAAGACATGACAATGTACTCATACAATCCATATCTGGTGGTAAAGGCAGTCTTTGGAATATCCTCTGCACGAATCGTGAGTTGATGATAACCAATTCTAAGATTATTCTTAGAAAATACTTTGGCACCGGTCAACTGGTCAAACATATATTATATCTTTGGCAGTGGGTACTTATTCTTATCGGTGACATCATTCAGCTTCCGATAATCCGTACACAAAAGGTTACCTCCATCTTTCTTATCCACAAACAAGACAGGTGATCTCCATGGCGACGCACTTGGTTGAATCAGGCCTATATCCAACATAGCATCCAGTTGCTTCTTCTGCTCCACTAATTCAGATGGGTTCATACTATAAGGTCTCTGGGCTATGGGTCCGGTTCCAGGGATTAGTTTAATGATAAACTCGATATCCCGATCTCGGGGCATACCAGGCAAAACATCTGGGAATACATCGGGGTACTCACAGACTACTCTGACTTGGTCAATGGTTGGTTGGTCTAGACTCTTGTTGCACTTGAATTGACGAGGCAAGGTTTCAGATACATGCTCTACTAATACTCCAATGGTACTGGTCATGGTTATGGCTTTCTTGGCACAGTCGATTAATCCTTTATGTTTAGACATCCAATCCATTCCTAGTACTACTTCCAAACCTTTCGTTCCAAGTACTATTAGATTAGCATAAAAATCTATGCCATGAATTCTGATAGGTACGGCCTTGCAATTTTGTCTAGCTTTGGTGGTTGAACCAGGTATTTGAACTATCATAACATGCTTCAATTTTGTTGGTTGAATCTTACTAGTGCATGCAAATTCTTCAGTAACAAATGAGTGCGATGCTCCAGAATCAAACAACACTCTTGCAAGTACTGAGTTAACAGAAAACATACCCAACACGACATCTGGCGCTTCTTGGGCTTCTTCAGCATTCATGTGAAATAGACGGCCGTTGCGGTTGAGCGAATTCCCTAGGGCAAATCTTCTTCCTGGCTGAACACGACGCTGCTGCTGAGCTAGGGCATTCACGTTGGGGGCTGCTGCAAGCTAATTGGGGCACTCATTGGAGTAGTGACTCTTGGTTCCGCATTCATAACAAGTCACCTGAGACTTGTCTTTTCCTGCAACAGGCACAACATTGCTTCCAGTTCTTGGGGAAGTATTGGTGTTATTGGGGACACTATTGTTGTTGAACTTGGGCGATGCACGGATGAAATTGCTGGGGTTGCCGGGGTTGTTGTTGTTGTGGTGGTTTCCTCCGGGCCTTGGGTTTCCTCCTCCACGGTTGGGATAGTTTGGACGGTTCATCGGGGGTCTATTGTTTCTTGGGGCGAATCCTATAGATGGGTTGGGGCGATACTTTGGGGAATGGTGGGTTCCTAGTTGATGCATCATTCGACGCTTGCGGTTCTCATTAGCTTGGTTGATCTTGCCTTCCATCTGAATGGTAGAATCCACTAAGCGTTCAATGTCAGCAAACATATTATTGACTAACACTGTCTGCATCTCATCATGTAGACCGTTTAGGAATCTCTCCTTCTTCTTGGCTTCAGTATCAATATTGTCTGGTGCATACCTAGCTAATGACAGAAATTTATCACGGTAATCGACTACTGTCATCCTCCCTTGCTTCAATTCTCGGAATTCATCTCTCATCCTCTTGATTAAACCCGGTGGCACATGGGTTCTGCTGAACTTGAGTTTGAATTCATCCCAAGTCATCATTTGTCCTCCATTCATGGCGCGAACGTTGTTCCACCAAGCTCTTGCATCTCCTTCCAGATAGTGGGTGGCAAACAGTACTTTCTCATTGGCCTCCACTCCTGCAACTTATAAGTTGTTCTCCATAGTCTGCAGCAGTCATCCGCATATAATGGCTCTTTAGAATTACTAAAGATGGGTGGATTGGTGTTCTGAAAGTTCTTGAGCTTGGATCTGGTTTCCATGGCCTTGATTGTTGTTGGCCATCTGAGTTATGTGTTGAAGGGTGGCCTTACCCCTGGTCTGCCGGGTGACCTCAATCTATCCAGATTATTTCTTTTACTACAAATAGTCTTATCATGGATTTGTTGTTTACCACATTATTTTCGAGTTGGGCTATACATGTTTTTCTTGTGTAAATGTCTATACCCGTTGATATTCAGTGATGTGTAGAATGGTTCCCCTCCGTAAGCTTCAACAAAGAAATATACTATGTACTCCCTCCAGATGTCACAGGTTTTCCAAAATTTGGATAAATTTATATACTAAATAGATTCTAGATTCATCCAAATTTTGATAAATCGGAGACATCTATTTTGAGATGGAGGGCGTATATGCTTTATTAAATCTCTAAACTATGTAAAAACCATGTCACTAACTTATGCAGATTGCTCATAAGAGTTGTTGTTTAGTTTTTTCTCCAGAACTTGAGTATCTAAAGAACGTGTTGATTGCTGCATGGGTCTCTTTTGAGGTGAATTTTTTTCTTGTGGATGTAAGTTCCTTTTACTCTTATATAAACAATGCACAACACGGATTATAGTATGTATCATATCATCATAGTTTTCATTTTTACTTAATTGGGCTACTGCATGTCGTGTAGAGAAGGGTGCACATTCGGTACTGATCATGATCAATTAGAACCAACGATTTCTCATAAAAACTTCATATGTGATTGTTTGGTTGTTGTTTGTCCTGTATTAGACAGATTAAGCAACCTAGCAAGGATCTGAAGAAGATACAAACCTCTAATCAGTGTCTCCTGCAATAGGTGACTACCAAAGACAAACAAATAAGATGGCTCACCAGGATTTGGAATACTTTCATAAACAATATATGAAAGCCTACCGAACGAATTCGGAAGATTCTTCAAGATGTCCTGTCTGAGAGATAGACCAGTTGGAATTGCGATATCAGCTCGGTATTTATTGATGTTGACAAGGCTGCCTCTTACCTCTGGCAATTCACAATTCAGTCAGCTAAGGATATTCACATGGTGTTTAAGTATCGATACAACTTGGAATCCATCTCCAACGAAGATGATCAGTTTCTGTTACTATGCTTTGATTTTTTTGAATATTATGTGAATTGTAAGTACTATACTAGGACTATACCATGTTATATTTATTTGGTCATCTAAAATTTCTTATAATTCACCATACACTAGACTTTTTACATCTTTTCCAATCGAGATTGACATGGTTTCACTTTTAAAGCATCACCATTCTCATTGTTTAATTCCTATATCATGTTCATGATATGGTTTCTGGTGATTTATAAGAACTATTTTCGAGAGCCATGGGTCCGTGCGCTGAGGCTCACCCCTATATATTGTAAAGGTAAACGCTCATAGGACATCCCATTTGTAGCACCCCGGATAAAATCACTACTAGAAAATCGCGGATGTTTGTATATTGCGCATCATCCTGATATTTGCATGCATGTTTTAATCTAAAACTATTTTGCTAAAAGACATACTTTGTTTTCTATATTAATGTCCTCCCCTCTTTGTTCAAACCAAAACCGTCGGTCTAGCCGGATCTTTTATTTATCTAAAACTATTTACAAAAGTTTTTTTAAAAAACAAAAGAAATAACAAAACTATTTTTTTGGGGGGGAGGCAGTCCAGCTGGCCGGCGCAAAGGCCCAACCGGCCAGACCACCTACTACCCAAACCAAAACCTAGACTACCCCTGTAAACCTAACCCTAACCCTCGCCTGGATCCACTCCACCTATCCTACCATGCCGCCGCCACCTTTTTTTTCCTCCCGCGTGCGACCGAAGCCACCTTCCTGCGCCCACATCCCCTCGCCCGCGAGCCTGCCCCCATCCGCGCGCGATCCCAGCGTAGCGAGCCGCCAACGCCATGTTGACCTGGCCCCACCTCAACTCCCACCATGCCACGTCGCCCGCTCCCACATCCCACCTCGTTTTCTTCGCGCGCGATCTGGCCCCCACCCCGTCGCCCGCGTGCCCCTGTCCCTTCCCAGTCCCGCTTGCCTCTCCCCCTCGATAGCCGCCACCGTCGCCCTCTGATCTATCTCCTCCACCACCGCCTCTCTTCCACCTCCCAGGCACCCGCCACCTCTTCGCCAGGGCCTCGCCGCAGGCCATCGTCCCCGTCCCTGGAGCACAACTGCCGCCTTGCACCCGTTCCCGACCCCCGGGCCATGGCGCCGCCGCCAGGGCCCTCTCCTCCATCTGTTCGCCGGCCTCCCAGCGAGCCATCGTCGACCGCCTCCTCCTCGCCCCTGCTGCCAAGTACGCCGGTGGCCACACCATGCTCTGCAGCGCCAATCCTCTCCGTTTTGTCCCCGAGCACGCCGCAGCGCGCCTCCAACAGCTTCGGCCGCTCGAGCCCGAGCCCGTGCGTCGGTCCCCCACCTCATCAGCTTCCGGTCATGGCCTGTGCTCGCCTCGCGCCCTCATCGCTGTCCTTTTCCTGAGCGCCGCCGCAAGCATGCCAGGGAGCTCATTCTCTGCTCCATGGAATTTAAGCCACATGGGTGGATTATTTTTTGGTTCACTGCACTCCTGTCCAGTGTTGTTTTGCTAATCGAAAGTGAGGTGGTGACCAGTTGTTGCTCGTGTTGAATCCACAGTCCTCTCGGTAGGCAATATCTTCAAGATTCAAGGTGGACTATCCTCGTGGTACATCAAGATCCCCTCCGACAACATGTCCGATCCCGAGAGCACTACGTCGAGATCTACCTCACGGATCCGATGTCGCGAAGCTCTCCTCCCGAACCTGGTGATGCCGGAACCCCAAGACCGATCCCCTACCCGGATCTGAACCCAAACCCCGCCGAGACCCCGAACCTCCGAACCCCAAGATCTTCGGAACCGAGATGTGTGACCCCTTTCTAAGACCCTATTTTTATAACATGATATTTATCACCTGTTGCATATTAAATTATTCATACTCGCATGCATGTTTAGTGGTTTGGGGGAACTATGTCGATTCACCTCATAATTAAACATGGAGGCCACATGCGGGCAAAGCTAGTCTAATATTGGCTTCATTTAATTTGCGTAGCGAACCGATGATAAGTTTTGCAATATTAAGACAACATTTAAAATGCGGGGTATCTAAACAACGTGAACCTTCTAAATAATTGTCGGGGCCCTGGTTCCTTTAATATTGCCTAATTGCATCGCATCATTGCCATGTCATACATCATACATGCATCATGCCCGTTCTTTTGCCGTAGTATTAAATAGTGCATCCGGTGTTTCTTCTAGTGCTTTGCTTCTTCACGGATTAGGCCGATGAGTTGACGCGAGTGTCAATCCGATCTTCGGATGAACCTTTGGCGATGTTTTTCAGGGGAGCATTCTCCCCCTTTCTACCTATCTTACTTTTATAGTCTTTATTTCCTCCCGTTGATCTATTGCTATCTGTGATGCGATGCTCTAGTTTTGTACCCGTGATATCCCTTGCAGCCATTAAATTGCCTTGGACACATCCTATTACCTGTTGCTTGGTAGATAGTCCGCCTTGCGAGTCGTAGTTGCTTGCGCAGGTGTTGCGTCGCGCCGTCGATGTTCCACAGTTGTTGGAATAATGCCTTATGTTTAATGTTGGAGATGATTATAACTTTATATTACAGTTTAATAACTAAAATTGAAGTAGGTAAATAATGCAGAGGCACAGGTGGGCAATAGATGTTATTTAGTTTTTAACCGTCCACTTGTGTCCCGTAGGACCCCGAGTACTTGATACCTGTTCTTTGAACATTCGCACTATCCGCATGTGGGACCATGAATCCCCCTAGCCAGAGCTCGAGTCATATTTATTTCTTGGGGCCACAAAGTAGTTTGGGACTTTATTACTATCCTGTACTTATGCCATGCCTTACTGCTTTATTTACGATTGCAGGTATGTTCTCGGTTGACTTCCTCGTTTGGTCTCGAGGGGGAAATACCAGGATGGGTATGCTTGGTGATAGTTTCAGGTTGGATCCGAATAGGTCTTTCTTATCCCTATCTGATAGCCGCCAGTTATATTGAGTCTCTATAGGTTGTTTAGTGCATGCTGCGCTGCCGCTTCAGTCCACCATACCTATGTAGGCGAGGACCGCCGAATTCTAGTCTCGCCGTGTACTGGCCTCAGTACTGACCGCTCTCTTTTTCCTTTGCCCTTTGTCGACACCCCTTTTGTTTTAACAGGTTTTGAGATCGACGTCGTTAGCAGGGTTACCCTTCCGACTTGGCCTGGGCAGGGTTATGGACGCCATTGGTTATTCTTCAGGGCTCTTAGCCCCATTTGCATCTTGTCCGTGGTCGGACGTTGTATCGTTTTCAAGGTGATTTGGATCTTTGTATTGTATATCTGTATTCTTGACTCTTTGAGTCAGTGTTGTATATATCTGTTCTGTGGGTTCCATCGTGGACTATTGTGTAATGGTATTACTTCGTTTTCCACCCGCACGAAAGTGCCTGGTGGGCACCTTTGAATCGTTTCTATGCGGGTTTGGCGGGTATCGCTGAGACTTGCATAGGGCCGATTCTGAGGGTGTTACAGAGTGGTATCAGAGCTCAGCAGTTACGATACCCCACTGGTCCAGCCTGTAGGATAACCTAGCTAACAGCCGTTTTAGAGTGTCAAAACTATTTTACAAAATCGGTTGGATAGATCTGATTAGGTTTGCATTTACTCCTTACCCCTCTGCTATTCTCCTCTTACCTCTGCTTGTTTTGAATCTGCTCTCTTATCTTTTCTTCGAGTCCAGGAATTCTCGTGGTTGGGTTTCCGTCGTACCTTCAGGGTTTCGCTTCCATCCTCTTATAACGGTGCTTCGACATCCGGACTTCTTGCTATCTGAGGAACTTTTCTCTATTGTACCTTTCAGTGGACCGGAAATTCACTAAATTTTTCTTTGTATCTTCCGGTGATTTCCGACACGACGAAGTCATCTACATCAGGTCTAATGGGAATATCTCTCCCTCCTTTGTTTCCAAACCTCGCTTGTCGAGATCTTCAGTCTGATTCTGAGAGTTGGTTGCATAATTCTTCTATTCATGTGTAGAGTAATGCTTTGGGTGCGTGATGGACTGATCACCATCCGACTACTCTTATCATTCACTCTTGTACATCGAATCGGTGGATCAAGCAATTTTACTCCTTCCATAGAAGTTAGAGGTGGCCTTACCTTTTGAGACCTTTATCTTCGTCCTTTGTTCTTCGGAGTGACCTCTCGACAAACATGGACAACGATCCCTTGTTGGTGGTGTCACCGATTTCAAGATAGAGCAAGAATCTTGTTAGTGGTGTCGCGGAGATCTACACGAAGCCCAAAGATTCCGATCATCGGCTTTTCCCCCGTACCATGAGGCGGATCTCGAGGGCGAGATCCATTGTTAGTGGTGTCGAATTGTAGCACCCCGGATAAAATCACTACTAGAAAATCGCGGATGTTTGTATATTGCGCATCATCCTGATATTTGCATGCATGTTTTAATCTAAAACTATTTTGCTAAAACAAATACTTTGTTTTCTATATTAATGTCCTCCTCTCTTTGTTCAAACCAAAACCGTCGGTCTAGCCGGATCTTTTATTTATCTAAAACTATTTACAAAAGTTTTTTTTAAAAAACAAAAGAAATAACAAAACTATTTTTTTGGGGGGAGGCAGTCCAGCCGGCCGGCGCAAAGGCCCAACCGGCCAGACCACCTACTACCCAAACCAAAACCTAGACTACCCCTGGAAACCTAACCCTAACCCTCGCCTGGATCCACTCCACCTATCCTACCATGCCGACGCCACCTTTTTTTCCCTCCCGCGTGCGACCGAAGCCACCTTCCCGCGCCCGCATCCCCTCGCCCGCGAGCCCGGCCCCATCCGCGCGTGATCCCAGCGTAGCGAGCCGCCAACGCCATGTTGACCTGGCCCCACCTCAACTCCCACCATGCCACGTCGCCCGCTCCCACATCCCACCTCGTTTTCTTCGCCCGCGATCTGGCCCCCACCCCGTCGCCCGCGTGCCCCTGTCCCTTCCTAGTCCCGCTTGCCTCTCCCCCTCGATAGCCACCGCCGTCACCCTCTGATCTATCTCCTCCACCACCGCCTCTCTTCCACCTCCCAAGCACCCGCCACCTCTTCGCCAGAGCCTCGCCGCAGGCCGTCGTCCCCGTCCCTGGAGCACAACCGCCGCCTTGCACCCGTTCCCGACACCCGGGCCATGGCGCCGGCGCTAGGGCCCTCTCCTCCATCTATTCGCCGGCCTCCCAGCGAGCCGTCGTCGACCGCCTCCTCCTCGCCCCTGCTGCCAAGTACGCCGGTGGCCACGCCATGCTCTGCAGTGCCAATCCTCTCCGTTTTGTCCCCGAGCACGCCGCAGCGCGCCGCCAGCAGCTCCGGCCGCTCGAGCCCGAGCCCGTGCGTCGGTCCCCCACCTCATCAGCTTCCGGTCATGGCCTGTGCACGCCTCGCGCCCTCATCGCTGTCCTTTTCCTGAGCGCCGCCGCAAGCATGCCAGGGAGCTCATTCTCTGCCCCATGGAATTTAAGCCACATGGGTGGTTTATTTTTTGGTTCACTGCACTCCTGTCCAGTGTTGTTTTGCTAATCGAAAGTGAGGTGGTGACCAGTTGTTGCTCGTGTTGAATCCCACAGTCCTCTCGGTAGGCAATATCTTCAAGATTCAAGGTGGACTATCATCGTGGTACATCAAGATCCCCTCCGACAACGTGTCCGAGCCCGAGAGCACTACGTTGAGATCTACCTCACGGATCCGATGTCGCGAAGCTCTCCTCCCGAACCCGGTGATGCCGGAACCCCAAGACCGATCCCCTACCCGGATCCGAACCCAAACCCCGCCGAGACCCCGAACCTCCGAACCCCAAGATCTTCGGAACCAAGATGTGTGACCCCTTTCTAAGACCCTATTTTTATAATATGATATTTATCACCTGTTGCATATTAAATTATTCATACTCGCATGCATGTTTAGTGGTTTGGGGGCACTATGTCGATTCACCTCATAATTAAACATGGAGGCCACATGCGGGCAAAGCTAGTCTAATATTGGCTTTATTTAATTTGCGTAGCGAACCGATGATAAGTTTTGCAATGTTAAGACAACATTTAAAATGCGGGGTATCTAAACAACGTGAACCTTCTAAATAATTGTCGGGGCCCTGGTTCCTTTAATATTGCCTAATTGCATCGCATCATTGCCATGTCATACATCATACATGCATCATGCCTGTTCTTTTGCCGTAGTATTAAATAGTGCATCCGGTGTTTCTTCTAGTGCTTTGCTTCTTCACGGATTAGGCCGATGAGTTGATGCGAGTGTCGATCCGATCTTCGGATGAACCTTCGGCGATGTTTTTCAGGCGAGCATTCTCCCCCTTTCTACCTATCTTACTTTTATAGTCTTTATTTCCTCCCGTTGATCTATTGCTATCTGTGATGCGATGCTCTAGTTTTGTACCCGTGATATCCCTTGCAGCCATTAAATTGCCTTGGACACATCCTATTACCTGTTGCTTGGTAGATAGTCCGCCTTGCGAGTCGTAGTTGCTTGCGCAGGTGTTGCGTCGCGTCGTCGATGTTCCACAGTTGTTGGAGTAATGCCTTATGTTTAATGTTGGAGATGATTATAACTTTAATTACAGTTTAATAACTAAAATTGAAGTAGGTAAATAATGCAGAGGCATAGGTGGGCAATAGATGTTATTTGGTTTTTAACCGTCCACTTGTGTCCCGTAGGACTCCGAGTACTTGATACCTGTTCTTTGAATATTCGCACTATCCGCATGTGGGACCATGAATCCCCCTAGCCAGAGCTTGAGTCATATTTATTTCTTGGGGCCACAACATAGTTTGGGGCTTTATTACTATCCTGTACTTATGCCATGCCTTACTGCTTTATTTACGATTGCGCGTGGAGCGCCTGTACTGTTTAGGTAAGTGGAATGTTTTTGCGGTATCGACAAGCCCAGTCACACTTTCGGGTTCCCAGTCGTTTACAGCCATTGACACAAACCTCTGGGTCCGTCTCGGAGCCGGCCAACTTCGTCGCGGGTTGCTTAGTGGGGTGGCACCCTGAAATTGATATGAATCTTGCAATTGCTCTGTCGTGATGCCTCGTTGGGTTTTTATTGGTTTTTCTCGAGGTTGATCGTGCGTGTGTTGCTATTTGTGCCCCCCTCAGGGTAAAACTTTCTGAAAGCCGTGTCCGCGGTTATGGACGACTTGGAGCACAGTATCTCGATCATAGAAAACTATAACTAAAGTAGTGCTATAAATTTGACTTTATAATGACTAGTAATCAGCTTCACTATAATGGAATAGCTAAATAAAAGTGCCAACAATTGCTTGTTTGGGTTGTCACCTGTTACCATTGTATCTGACTAGTAAGCATTGCAACTACAACGGAATGGCTAAATAAAAGTACCAACAATTGCTGGGTTTTGGGATACCTCATGCTATATGTATCTGACTAGTAAGTACTACAACCACAACGGAATGGTTAATTAAAACTTCCCAATGCTTATTATATCAGGATGACTCATGCTATCTATATCTGACTAGTAATTGCCGCAACTATAACGAAATGAATAAAACTGCCAACTGTGTGAGTTCCTCGGTTGACTTCCTCGTTTGGTCTCGAGGGGGAAATACCAGGATGGGTATGCTTGGTGATAGTTTCAGGTTGGATCCGAATAGGTCTTTCTTATCCCTATCTGATAGCCGCCAGTTGTATTGAGTCTCTATAGGTTGTTTAGTGCATGCTGCGCTGCCGCTTCAGTCCACCATACCTATGTAGGCGAGGACCGCCGAATTCAAGTCTCGCCGTGTACTGGCCTCAGTACTGACCGCTCTCTTTTTTCCTTTGCCCTTTGCCGACACCCCTTTTGTTTTAACAGGTTTTGAGATCGACGTCGTTAGCAGGGTTACCCTTCCGGCTTGGCCTGGGCAGGGTTATGGACGCCATTGGTTATTCTTCAGGGCTCTTAGCTCAATTTGCATCTTGTCCGTACTCGGACGCTGTATCGCTTTAAAGGTGATTTGGATCTTTGTATTGTATATCTGTATTCTTGACTCTTTGAGTCATTGTTGTATATATCTGTTCTGTGGGTTCCATCGAGGACTATTGTGTAATGATATTACTTCGTTTTCCACCCGCACGAAAGTGTCTGGTGGGCACCTTTGAATCGTTTCTATGGGGGTTTGGCGGGGATCGCTAAAACTTGCATAGGGTCGATTCTGAGGGTGTTACACCATCGCTTTCCAGAAAGGCTCGGACAACTCCGCACAGGAAACGTGCATGAAGTGTCTATGCTAACCCCCAGGTTTTCTTCGTGTGCCTCCTCTCCCCAAACCCATATGCCCTTTTGCTGGTAGCCATAGATCCATTCTTTTTCCTCCTCTAGATCTCCACGGACCCTAGGTTCTGAATCAAAGTAGCATCTCTGCTTCCAAGAAAGAAAATCACAAGGTAAATTCCATCTCCTTTCTCTCTTTCCCCCACAAGGACAACATAACAGGGGCATAGTTGCATACATGGGGGCATATAAAGGTTCCTTAAATCGTGTAAGAAACAAAAATATCAGGAAAAATCCGGTGCTTCCAAGAAACAAAATCACAAGGTAAATTGCATCTCCTTTCTCTCTTTCCCTCACAAGGATAACATAACAGGGGCATAGTTGCATACATGGGTCCATATAAAGGTTCCTTAAATCGTGTAAGAAACAAAAATATCGTATGGTGATAACATCTTCCCGTTGCTGATCATGTCGATCCTCTAGTCACTGGTTTCTTGACTCGGAAACCTGAAAGAGTTGTGATCACATAAGTACAGGGAAAATGCATGTTATATCTCATTTTTCTTGCATGATCAGGGTTTTATGAGGCAAAAAAGCAACTTTGTAAAAAGGTAACTTAAGCTGATGTAGAGAACCAATTGAACTGTAACATCAATAGGGTTCCAGATGGTAATACCAACTTTAGAAACCATTATCAGAAAATTTAGGCTTCTTATTAATTAAGCTACTTAGTAAAAAGATGCTTAAGAAACTTTAAGAAAAAGTTTCAGTAAATCCAAGCTGAGACCGATACTAGGAAAGGAACTTTAACATGCAAAAACAAGTTAACTCATTTTAGTACTCAACTTATGCATATAGACAAATACAACTTAATTAACCCGAGTAGCTAACTTGTGCATGTTGCTTAAAAAAAAACTAGACTATAGAACACAAATTAAGCATGTTGGTAGAACAAACTTAGTTCAATTCGGTAGTCAACTTAGGCATATTGACAAATACAACTTAATTAACCGAAAGTAGCCAACTTATGCATGTTGCTCTAAAAAACTAGACTATAGAACACAACTTAAACATACTGGTGGAACCAACTTAATTCATTTTAGTGCCCAAGTTAGGCATATAGATAATACAACTTAATTAACCCGAGTAACCAACTTGTGCATGTTGCTCCAAAAAAGGAAAGAAAATCAATTAGACTATAGAACACAAATTAAGCATGTTGGCAAAACCAACTTAATTCATTTCGGTAGCCAACTTAAGCATCTTGACAATACAACTTAATTAACTCAAAGTAGTCAACTTATGCATGTTTCTCTAAAAAAGAAAAAAAAGAAACTAACTAGATTATAAAACATAACTTAAACATGCTGTGGTGGAACCAACTAAAATTCATTGCATTACACAATTTGCACATATTAACAATAAAACTTACTTAACCCAAAGTAGTCAACTTATGGATGTTGCTATAAAAAATAAAAAGGAAAGAAAATAGACTATAAAACTCAACATAAACACGCTGGTGGAACTAACTTAATTAGTTTTAGTACCCAACTTAGGTATATAGACTACAACTTAATTAACCCAAAGTAGCTAACTTGGTAAAAACATGCTTAAGCAACTTTGAAAAATGTTGATGCAACTAAATTTTGGAAACCCGACGCGTGTCGATAATGTCCACAAAACCGTTTGATGCAGCAGAACAAGCAGAGCGCCTGGCACGTCCATTGCGTCAATGCAAGATCAATTCCCTAGATCAGCCAAGATCGAGCCCAAAGGAGATCTTGGCGCCCGTGCTTAGCGCACACATTGTGCTTTCCCCAAGTCCCAGCTCGTGAACTTGATTTGGTTGTGATATTTTCTCTTAAAATAACCGAGGAGGCAAGTTATGCAAAAATAACTTACCGAAAACACACTATGACTCAACATTATGTGTAAGCTATATTCGCGAGCAACTTAACAAAAAGAACATTCGATTGTTCATTTATTATGTGTAAGCTACTTAGCAGATATATAAGTCAATAAAGTATCATATCATATTCGAATACAAGTTAGCCAAAAAATCACTATATGCGAATGCGCAACAATGCTTTAACAGGGGTCAAATGTGCATGATTCTAGACCTCAAGTAGGAAGTCACAAAGGAAAAAAGGTTCCAATGCGCCATGGGATATACTGAAAAGTGACTTTGCTTCTAGATACCTTTGTGCTTAATAAACAAATCAAAACACCTAATTGCTCCACATGCATCCATGAAGAGAAAACTATGGCGTGAAGGTGTTATGTGGCATTCCAATGTGCTACCTGAAGAGGATCCAGGTCCAGGTGGAAGAGATCCTACAAGATCCTAGTTAGAAGTACACCACATTTTCCTTCCGGCTCTTGCCGCCCGCCCACCGCAATGCGCCGCCGCCGACGAGCTCTTTGCCTTGCGCACAACCAAATCGATCGAGCTCTTCCTCGCTAACAATCAAATCCAGAATGGATTGGAGAGGAAAGGGGAATAGGGTGGACAGAGAAGCAGAGCTCTCCTTGCCACGTTCTTGGTAGGGTCAACCGAGTCGTCGCTTTTGGCGCTGTCGAAATCACGCGTAAGGGGCCGCGGGATCAGACGCATCAGACAGCTAGAAAACGAGTTCTCCAACTGTTAGCTAGCATCCAAGTACTTTTTAATTATCTTCACATGATAGCTTATGTCCACCGACACTGATGCCATCATCTCCTCGGGGACGACCACCGCGGGACGCCACAACCCCTGGCTCCAATGCCGACCGCATCTTCTGCATGATCAGGCCCATATCTCCTACACCTCCGGTGGTGCACGGGGGTCGCCGCACTAGGCCCCCTCGAGGATCCTTATGTGGCGCTCGATTTGGAGTAGCACCGCCCACAAGGACCTCACTAGGCTCCTTCCATTCACTTCCTATAAGTACCTTGCCGATGCTAAGTGGCGGCGGCTATTCATAGTGGAGCAGGACGTTGTACACTAGGGAGTGAGCAAGTCGCGTCTTGTCGGAGTGGAGCAGGACACCGCACATTAGGAGAGATCAGACGCCACGCCAGGATCTAGTCAGTTGCTACCGAGGAGGGGTATGAGGCGAGCAACCTTCTGCTGCCCCGGTATCACCGCCGTTCTGCCAAACTACTTGTACCTAAGGTCGCATCAGCCATAGTTCCCGCCACGTGGAAGAAAAGAGGCGGCCACCAGCCAAACATCTCTTGTACCTCTGGTTGCACGCCTCCCACCAGGCTAGTATCTAAGGTTATATCCGACACGGTGCCCACCACGGGAGGGCCCCTCCACCGGTCAAACATCTCCCACACCTCCGGTGTCGCGCCGCCGCACCAGGCCAGGCAGGGATTTGGGCACGGTGCTTCTTTTTCTAAGTTTTGTCGTCCACGGGAACCACACGACTAGTTTTTTGTTGACCGAAACAGGATGTAGAAAATTTTTCATGGAAAGGAATGTGATGTAGAAGGTGAGCACTCACGGTCACGACGGTGGCATAGGAGGAGTCCACGGCCACGGTTATCGAGGAGGCACATGAGCAGCACCAAGCAATACTTCGTGAACCTACCATACAACTGCAATAGCGCGCTACTTGTCGGCCTTGTGCAGGATCACACCGTGCCGGAGATAGTCGGGGTACGCGCACCCATACGCTATTTTGCTGAAATGGATGGATTAACTCTCTAACTTGATATTCATGCACACCGCTGGCCTGATGCCCTTCTTGCTGGCAGTGCCATCCGGGATGGGATGGGGGTATACCTGGACACGAGTTGGCTCAGTCTAGCTCGCCACTGAGCCACAAAAAGCTTAGGCTGGATTGGCCGAGTTTGAGCCAGCTCGTCGCCGCCAGCAAGCCGCACAACTAAGCTCGTCCTGAGCTTCCACCAACCGGTCTAGCTCGGAGATCCTCGCGAGCTTGGCAGAGCCGCGTCACTGACGGGTGGGCCTCTTCAACGGAGGCTACGGTGCGGGCAGCACGGCGGCGGCGCGGCGACACTGTAGAGGTTGCAAGAAGCGGTGGTGTGGGCGGCGCGTGCGTAGGCTGCTGGGTGGTGTCGGAGAGGAGGGTGGTGGAGAGGAGCGTGGCGTGCGATGGAGCCTCTAGGCAACAATGGTTCAGGCGGTGCTGCCGACCATCAACATCGTTCGGCGGTGGCGCACGACCTAGAATGACGACCTGAACATGAACATCATGAATGGAACCTGGAACTATCAGGCCTAACGTTTCAGCCCGACTCACTCAAACATGGACTAAATCAATTTAGAAAAAAATGCAAGCCAGACGAGCCAGACCGGGCCGAGCCCGAGCCAACCCGAGCTCGCTGCAGTCTAGCAGCAGAGGCTCGGTCCTGTGGCACCAGCGGGCCGAGCACAGCTCTCCCCAACCCGCAAAAACTTGGGCCGAGCCCAGTAGCCCAAGTTTGGGGTCCAGGTATAGTTGAGGAGAGGCGGTGGCGTATGTAGTGTATATATTAGGCTTAGCTTTGGGCCTCATCCCTGTGTTTGGCGGCGTTCTTCAGTTGGGTGTCCACCAATTTTTTCGGCCAAGATCCAGTGGGTGTTTGCGCTCCTCTACCTCCACGTCTTGCCGACGTTGGATAAGAAGATGGTGCCTCTCTCCTTCCGCAATAAGGCCTACTCGAGACGGCATGGGTGGCGTATTCGTATCCTTTATTTTGCTGGCCATGGTGGTGGGGGAAGAAAGACACATACTCTGCTGCAACCTCGACCTCGAGCTTCTTGCCCTGCTTGTTGGCTACGCGGTGTTGCTCCACTAACCTTACTCTCGCTGGCTGGCCATGGCGGTGAGGGGCAGGTTGGAGTTGGTGAGGTCATCCATAAGACTATTAGCAGGCGGGGGTGTTCTGCGGTTTCGGTGTACCGATGCATCGTCGGATGGGTGTCTTTGTTGCTCCAAGGTTTGCTTCAATGGAGGAAGCAACTGGTGTTGCTCCGGCAGGCAACCCCCCTTTCAAATATGCGTTGCCACTCTCGAGAGGGTGGCTCTACCCTTTTATTGTTCTTCTTGACCGACCTTGGTGGTGAGAGAGGACACAGTGGAAGGGGTGTTGCTCCCATGCTACGAAGGTGGAATAGCAGCTACCCTTGCAGTGGCGCGGGCACACCGCAAGAGTGGTCGAGCTCGTTGATTCTTGGTTCTCCATGGGAGAGTTCCTCATCGGCGACCTTCGACTACTGTTGGTTCAATAAGCCTGCTTGCGGGTTTTTTTCTGGGGCCGCTCATCTTCGCCTGCCTCGTCCTACCCGTGGAAGGATTGGTGAGTCTATCGGCAGGCCGGCTCGCTCTTCTGGCACCGGTAAAGAACCCCCTGTTGTATCTCCCTTTTGATCCTCATATCTTATTCTTCTTCCAACAGGCGCAATAGTTGTGGAAATTGAAGGTGTCTATTGGGTGCACAACAGTTTCTTACAGTAGTGGAGTTCAGAAGCGATCTTCTTGAGCATCACTTCGGCGGCAACTGACAGTTGTCCGACATCCAAGGCCAAAACATGGCCTATCCAGAAGCCGACGAAGGGTCCTATAATTTGTTTAACCTCCTCGGTGAGGCCCCTCTCGAGATTGGTGGCCGCATTTCTCGTCTACGTGGAAGCAAGTGCTTTCGTCCCCGCTTCCAAGCTTGACGGTGACGAGTCTGACTTCTGGCTCAGCGGTGGAGATAAAGAAATATCGGTTTGTTGTTTAACACCTTTTAGTGAGGTCTTTTCTGCATTTATTAGAGACCTATCTATTTTTTTCTTATTTCATGGGTCCTTTGTACCTCATTGTACATCCACCGCTTGGAATTAACATGTCGCTTCCGGTCACTTCGGGGACTGTCCTCGTTCAAAAAAAACTCGCTAACTTGATTAGAGTTCGTCAGACATATCTTAACCTGCATTGGAAACCGATATCAAATGCCTGTATTTTTAGGTGTTGTAGGACCGAAGCCCGAGGCTTCACTTCCTCACAATGAGCCAATGAGGACAATGCAAGAGTCCGAATGAGTCATCAACAATCGATCGAACCATGAGAACTATGAAATTCATCAAACATGAACCCATCTCCATGGGTTCCCCACTATTAGCCGGTGATCAATCATGTTCTGGTTGTTTTAGTTGTACAGTGGCCACGCCATGAGGATGAACATGGACGATAATCTGAAGGTAAAGCTACCACTATACCCAAAGACGGAGCACAAGCTCGTCATTGGCAACCATTCATGAACGGTCACCATGACACACTCATAGAGGTGTTCTAGTGGTGCGAAAACATGGTCAGCTCTCGGGTGCTCTACGATAGAGAGACCGACCAGTCACTCGGCTAGTAGGGGGAGATACACTAGGCCATCAAGACGTTTAACGGAATGGTAAATATTAGTGCCAACTTCCTCACCATCTCTCTTATGTTTTGCTACCTCTTTTGCTCACACGATGATGGGCGTTTCTCATGCGGTGGCTCGCCGCCGTCGGCTAACCTCTGCGTTGTCTCTCTCCTTGCCATCTCTAGAAGGATCTAGGTTCTTAGCCCTAGATGCTCGGAAGGACCACATCATGATACAGTTAGCAGAGGAGGCCATGGCGGAGGGGGATGGAATATAGTGGTTCGTCAAAAGGAGCGGAGTTCTGGGTGGAAGCAGGTATTCCATCCCAACATTCTCGCTACTGGTAGAGGATGCCATCTAGGAGATCGCTAGGGTCTTTGGAGGGAGGATGTGTGTCACCGACGACTACAAGGAAGCGGTCGCTATCTCCACCGTCGCTGGTGGGGACTCCGGAGCGGCACAGGTGTTCTTCTTTGTCCCATCGGGAATGCGTCTTGTGCGTCATCAAAAAATGGACCCTTGGTGCGGTCCCCTACCTAGGGGTGGATTTCTCCGGCACCGGTGCTAGGGATGTTCATTCCGGAGATCACGGTTGTTCCCTTGTCATCCGTGGAAGGGGATAAGTCTCAGATTGTTTCCTCGGTGGAATTTGTGGAGTCGATTGTGGATTGGATGGAAGGGTCCCACCTTCATGCATGCATTATGGACTATTCAATGAGGCTGAGGGCACTGGGGCAGTGGACGGTTCCAAGGCTGACTAGACCATCGATCGGGAGTTGGGTATGAAACCCCTGGTTTCTCCCCTCTCGTGCAACCGCCACCCATCTGTCCTCAACCGCCTCTACTTCCGTGCATTTAGGCTTCATCGCACATTCGTCACCTTCTACGACCGCCCTTTATCTGAATACTCTTGGGTTGCGGTCGTTCATGGAGGTCGTATCCTCCCCGCTGGTCGTCATGTCTGGAGGATAGCAACACCTACCTGCGCCTATTGGATTTGGCGGAGGACAGAACCCTCAACTTGCTGGGTCGCAGGCTACTGATGGATGTGAAATATAGCCATCCACGTCCGTATTTAAATTAGGTATTATTCATATATTTGATGAAATATCTCTCAAAAACCTGCCACTAATGCCTAATGATCAAAGGGGTATGCAATCCTTTCTTGCTATATTTTCCTTCACAGATAATGACGTATGATGATGGGAATCACTACAAAAATGCCAAAGATACGAGATTTCCAACACGTCAAAGAAACCAGGATCCGTGAAGTTAATGCTGAAGCTTTAACGACCAACTATATATCGGGAATTTTATTCCGGCCGTATAGTTCTAGCCGTATAGTTGGCATCGACTTCATTAGGTCAAACAGAATAAACTTTCATGAAGGGACCCCTATATAAAGAGGCTTCGGACGACGGGAAAACTCTTGCTCTTTCGACCCAAACTCTCCCTACCACCAGAAGCCACCACGCCAGAGGAATAGATATAGATCTAAACCTCTAAACCCTTCTCTACCACCATAGCCATCTTCCACCACTTGTAATAGTATATATATTCTCCAATTGGCGACATTGTAAGACTATTTGCTAGCAATCTTATGATCTCTATTATAATGTTTATGATTGTCGATTTCATCTCTATGTGTGAGTAATTCTCCTTGGGCTAAGGGCTCCGTCCTAGCCATGTAGCTCTTTGTGCATGTTACTTATCATAGATGGGATCATGTATTAGTTTGTATGACATGATGATTGTAGTACCCTCTCTTGCATCAACCTAAGGACTTGTCAGGTACACAAGACCCCGATGATTGATCCAGGTAAAGGGAGTGCGAGTAATGGCTGATCTGCAGGATAGGAACCCCAGTGACAGAAGGGGTAGTACAACTGTATGTGAGGAATTTACTTGGGATTAACGGTGATATCACTATGCATATCATTAGTTCTCTTTCTTCTGTGGATGAGACTAGTAGGTTATTGCTATAAGAGGTTGCAGAGGCGATAACACTTATGCATGCACTGCCCACATATAATTATCTTGCTCTAATGATTACATGCATACTTTATTATTATTATCTTTTATTCCCTTCAGATGTTATGCACAGCTAATGGTGAAAACCGAAGACCCTAAGCCCTTTCTCTCTCATCGTCAACAACAACAAAAAGATCGCAAACTCTTGGTCCGGTGAAAATGCAAAAGGAATTCTAAAACTCTTGAAGGTACGTTTAAGTAATCTCACTTTGCTTTCTGCTTCCCGAGGATTCGATAAACCTAGGTCTACTAGGGAAAAAGATCTATACTACATCCGTAATCAGGATCAAAGGTATCAACCCTTTTTCTGGCACCGTTGCTGGGGAAGCAAGAGCTACCCTGGTGAGGTTAGTAGGAACCTTGCTAGTTTTAATTTTCGTTTTTAATTTTGTTAGTTTGCTTTTAGTCTTTATTTGAAAAACCAAAAAAAATAGTTAGTCTTTTAATTCTAGTTTTATAATCATTAGTACTTGTTTAATAAAATACAAAAACATAGGAAGTATGGCTAAAAAGAAGCTTGGGGAGTTTGCAACTCCTAACAATGATTATTTGCATACTCCTATTACTCAGCCAGCAATTACTGCTGAAGATTGTGAAATTAAGCCCCACTATTTAAGTTTGGTTCAACAAAATCAATTTGGAGGCTCTGTTGTTGAAGATGCAGGTATGCACTTAAATACGTTCACTGAAATATGTGATATGATGCACATTAAAGATGTTGACCCCGACGCGGTCAAGTTGCGCTTATTTCCTTTCTCTCTTAGAGGAAGAGCAAAAGAATGGTTGCTATCTTTGCCTAGAAATACTATTGCATGATGGGTGGAATGTACTTCTTTATTTATGACTAAATTCTTTCCACCTGCAAAGACTTTGCAACTAAGATCTAATATTACTGGTTTTAGACATGAAGAGCGTGAGCCACTAGAGCTTGCATGGGAGAGGATGAAAGAATGCATGAGAAACTATCCCAACCATGGGATGGAAGATTGGTTAATTCTCCATTTATTTTATAATGCTCTTAACCCCGTGTCTAAGTCTATGCTAGATACTACAACTGGAGGAACATTTATGGGTAAGCAAATTACCGAAGCAAAGCAGCTGCTAGACAATATGCAAGACAACCATGCCCAATGGCATGTGGAAAGATCAATCTCAAAAAAGGTGAACTCCGTCACACCTCAAGAAAATGAAGAACTCAATGCTAATTTGGATGAGCTCATATTTGACGTTAAAGGTAAGGAAACCCAGGTAAGAGCTACTTCCGAACCAACTATTGAAGAAATAGACTTCATAGCTCGTATTGATTATAAGCCTGCTTGGAAGAAGAATTATGATCCAAACTTTTAGAAACATTATTCTAGTCCGGCAGGTAACCCATCAAGTAATAGTAGTCTCGAAGAAACTTTTAAATCTTTTATGAACTCACAAAATGAGCAAAACAATATTCTAGTTAATATTATGGAGAATCATGATGCTATGCTTGGTAAATTATCTAACCAAGCCGTTAGTTTGAGAAATGATTTATAGGCCCTCCAATAAAGAACAACGATTGTTGAGGCACAGCTAGGTAAGATAACCAAGAGTAGAACTCCTATTATAGCTAAATTTGCAGGTAAAACTGAGCCCAATCCAGTAGAAGACCTCAAGATGATAAGAATCAAAAGGGAGGATCCCGAAGAACATGATTATAGCAATGCTCCTTCACCAAACTATATAGTTGAAGATCTTGTAAAAAGGATCAATGTCAAGATCCTGGTAAGTGAAGGAAATGAGGAAGTCATGTATCAACACTTCGTTAATCAGGTAGCAATAAATGTACGTGAGGCTTGAGGAAGAATATAATAAAATTGCTGAAAAATTGCCTGTTAAGCTAGATGATATATTTGAGCCTACTATTAAGATTGAAATTGGGACTAATGAAATAGTTGCACTATGTGATCTAGGTGCAATTGTTTTAACAATTCCAAAGATTCTTTTTAATAAGTTAAAGCTTGGCTCTTTTGAAATCACCGAACTAAAACTACATCTAGCAGATTCTACTTATAAACAAGCAGTAGTCATTAAAGAGAATACCTTAGTGTACATTAAAGGTTGTCCTGCTCTTATTGATTTTGTTATTGTTAACATTCTTGAATATGCTACTGCTCCTATTATATTAGGCTGTCCTTTCTTAAGAAATATTAAGGCTTTGATTAATTTCATGAAGGGAACGTGAAGCTCCAATTGCCTTTGCGGGGTCCTTTTGTTATTCATTTCCCTAGGAAAAATAAAGTCAAGCAAGATGAGAAGGAGGCCATCACTTTGAAGGCCAACTATTTTGGAGTGGGAGTTCCACTCATATGGCCTAAGTGAGCAACATCAAGGTCAAGCTATTGACCATAAAAGAGCGTTGCATGGGAGGCAACCCATGCAAAATAAAGGTTTGAGTAAAGTTTTTAAGTTTTAGTTTAAGTTTTATATAGAAAAAAGAGTGCTAGAAAACTCCAGTGAGAAGGAGAGATTCAGCGGTACTAAAAATTCCTGTTTTATACATGCCAAAGTTGGTCAACAATTTAGTCTGTCATTTCTCTGTCAAAACAAGGTCTAAAAAGTAATTCTTGAAGAAATATAATTTTTTGATGTGTACAGAAGTTTTAACGACCAACTATACGGCGGGAATAAAAATTCCCGCTGTATAGCTCTGGCTGTATAGTTATTTAAGACATCGACAATTTTTCATCCCACGATACAGAAGGTTTGACGACCAAATATACGGCGGGAACAAAAGTTTTGGCCTTATAGCTACAACCGCTAGGAAAGAAACCCTAAAATTTTGCTGTCAGACCAACTATACGGCGGGAACAAGTGTTCCAACCGTAAAGTTGCATCTGACCACTTAAACTCACGGGGAGGTACCCAAAACATCAAAACATCAATCCTTTTTCTCTCTTCTACCACCAAATTCGCTCAAAACCTCAAGGGATCTTCACCCCTACTCAATTTTGTTCGATTTCCTCGCACACAAGTGATTTACGGTATGTTTCTCCTCCGACCCTCCAATTACTTTTCGTGAATTCATCTCTGATCTATTGTCATTATCAATCTAGGGTGAGACTTATTTTGAACTAGTTGCCATGATTATCTTGACTAAATTATTATGTTGAGGAGATTCTTTAGTGTGCTATGATGAGAATATGACAATTACCGTTGGATCAAAAAGTTTTATATTTGTCTTTCTTATTTTTAGAAGATGAACACGAGGAGCTAGACACATGCTCTTGCCGCCGCTAGTTCTTCTTGGGCTGCAGCTCAGGAACACATGGGGATTCGATTCAAAGACGAGTCCCACCGTGATTGTTTCAACAGGATCAAAAACCGAGAAGTCAAGGCAACAAAGTGGGCTTGCCCCATCACATTGAACCAACTCGGTATTTTTGATGATTTTAATTTACTTTGCAAAAGAGTTGTCCTGCAAAACTTTGTATTTCATGATGCACCAACCTATCGCCGGTTAACCATTGAATTTCTTAGTTCTTTGAAAAGCACCGTTAAAGCATGGCATGGGGAGGATAGAATTTCTTTCCGACTCATGAATAATAATTATTCATTATCACTTAATTAATGGTACAATTGTTTTGGTTTACCCAACAATGATCCTAATGCCCTGCGTGCATCTTTTACCAGCATAGAACCTTCCCCTGAACTCTACTATAATAGGTTGAGCTTTACTTCTAGAGTCAACAAAGGGAAAATATTCAACATCCTGCTATTTCTATTTGGTCTATGTTATTGCTAACACCTTGAAGGTGCGTAATAAGTTTACAAGACTCAATGAGGAGGACATCTTAGTCCTCACAAAGGCTGCTTTCAACTATGACAACTTGTCACTTTACTTGGACGCAATTCTTGTGTGCAACTTGGAGTACCAATCCTCCCAAAGCCAAGGATCAATCACTTGTGGAGGCGTCATCAACATGCTCGCCAATGTCCTAGGCATCGACCTAGGTGATTTACAACCGGTACTAGGTCAACGATGTGTTGGTTTCTCTACTTTGATGGCTTGTGGAATGATCACTAGGAGAAGTGGTCTTTATTATCTGCATATTGCTGGAGCTGGGCGTCTCTACCCCGCTCCTTTGCCTAATGGTATTTTCTCTATCGAGAAGGATGTGTGCTTTATGACTTGCAGGTTGAGCAAGACCAACCCGAGGAAGAGATTCCAGAATAGGATGAGGACCAAGAGGAGGAGCAAGAAGTCCCTCATCAGGAGCAGCAGCCACCAAGCCGGTTTGCTAAATATCAAGATTTCCAAGAACTTGGAGGAAGTGTGGAGGGGATGCATAATATCGCCCTGAACCTCCGAGAAACAACAAGTAACTTATCAACTCAATTTGCGGACTGGAGTTACAACTTCCCCCCCCTCCAAAATGATTTGAAGAGCTTGCAAAATCCTAAGCTTAGGGAGGTTTTCTATCTATTTTATATTTTGGCTTTCGTTTTCTTTACTTTATTTTCGAGGTTATGCTTTTATTTGAGTTTATAAGCACTCGTGTTGGTTTATCCAACACTTTATCTTGGTTATCTTATTTTGTTTGAGATTTTCAAGCCGAGCTTTGCGGCCAATTTTCTATTCTTTAATTCCCCTTCTCAAAAACCATAAAAAGATTTCTCCGTTTATCTTTATGCTCCCATTTTCTTTCTCTTTTCGCCTCGAAGGTCTCATGAATTTGTAGGAGTGTGATTGACTTCGAGTTTCCAAGAAGAAACTAAAAAGGTAAGAGAGAAGCGGAACCAAACATGAGAGGTATGCCTTATGACTCCCCACTTTTGAAGTTTTAGAAACCCATGCTAGTTAGTAGTAATGTTAAGATGTTATATCGGTGGAGTGAGTCTCTATATTATAGTAAACTTTTGTTTGCATGGGTATTTAATTGGGTACGTTTTGTTCCAGCTCTTGTAGTTAACCAAAGTCTTGCCTAAAATTTGCTAAACAATTGAAATAAGAAAAAGTCTCACAAATTGAAGACTTGGGTGTTGTAGTGTTTAGTCTTGAAAGCTTATTCCTTGAGACACTCAACACCATAAAAAATAATGATTGACTTGATAGCTCTCTTTGAAAAGATTTGTTCAACTGAATTAATGTTTAGCGGTTTTTGTGAGCATGCCAAAGTTTGACTTGTGAATCATAAGAATGATATAGCTTGATGTGTGTCAAACTTCATAGGATGCCAACAAATCCGCTAGCCTACGAACAATATTCATGGAGGAAACTCCTAGATTTCGGCTATGAGTTAATTAAACATATGTAGCAGTAATGCTATAATGGGTAAGATTATTGGCATTCTGGGTAGCTTTAAACATGATGGAATCACTCCTATGGTTTTTAAGAGTAATCATTATGCAAAAGGAACAAAAAACTTAGTGATGCCACGAGTGTCCATTACAACCAGATAAACTAAGGATTTTTTTTGGCATGCTCTCAATTACTTAAGAACTGAAATTCTTGAAGGACAATGAATAGAAAAGTAGTGCTTGAAAAGTCTTAATTTATTTATGTGGGAGAATTGAGATACTTTAGTGTATATGATTTTCATGACGAACTCTCACACTCTTAATTCTACATGATTACACTTTATTGTTCAAACACAAGCTTATGAGTTAATTACATGACATGGAATAAAGTTTACTCTTTTGAATCATCCATGCTTACAATAATTTTGCTGCGCTATAAGGATTCATGAAACCCGTAAGATATGCTTGCCATTACTCTATATATGATGAATTTTCCAGATTAATAAAGTGGAGGAAATATGAGACTACCAATCATAGGAAGATCATGATCTCGTTATTTCAGTTTAAATGCCGAGTTCCCTTTTGATTTTGGTTTTCTTGCTCGAGGATGATCAAGTTTAAGCTTAGGGAGGTTGATGGATGTGAAATATAGCCATCCACGCCCGCATTTAAACTAGATATTATTCATATATTCGATGAAATATCTCTCAAAAACCTGCCACTAATGCCTAATCATCAAAGGGGTATGCAATCCTTTCTTGCTATTTGTCCCTGCACAGATAATGACGTATGATGATGGGAATCACTACATAAATGCCAAAGAAACGCGATTTCCAACACGTCAAAGAAAGCAGGAGCCATGAAGTTAATGCTGAAGCTTTAACGACCAACTATACGGCGGGAATTTTATTCCGGCTGTATAGTTCCGGTCGCATAGTTGGCATCAACTTCATTAGGTCAAACAGAACAACTTTCGTGAAGGGACCACTATATAAAGAGGCTTCGGGCGATGATAAAACTCTCGCTCTTTTGACCCCAACTCTCCCTGCCACTAGAAGCCGCCACGCCGGAGGAATAGATCTAGATCTAAACCTCTAAACTCTTCTCCACCACCATAGCCATCTTCCACCACTTGTAATAGTAGGTATCTTCTCCAACTGGCGACATTGTAAGACTATTTTCTAAGAACCTTATGATCTCTATTACAATGTTTTTGATTGTCGATTTCATCTCTATGTGTGAGTAATTATCCTTGGGCTAAGGTCTTCGGCCTAGCCATGTAGCTCTTTGTGCATGTTACTTATCATAGATGGGATCATGTATTAGTTTGTATGACATGATGATTGTAGTACCCTCTCTTGCCTCAATCTAAGGACTTGTCAGGTACCCAAGACCCCGAGGATTGATCCAGGTAAAGGGAGTGTGAGTAATGACTGATCTGCAGGATGGGAACCTCGGTGACAGAAGGGATAGTATGATTGTATGTGAGAAATTTACTTGGTATTAACGGTGACATCACTATGCATATCATTAGTTCTCTTTCTTCTATTGATGAGACTAGTAGGATACTGCTATAAGCGGTTCCGGAGGAGATAACATTTATGGATGCACTGCCCACATATAATTATCTTTCTCTAAAGATTACATGCATACTTTATTATTATCTATTATTCCCATCAGATGTTTTGCATCTACTGGTGAAAACCGAAGACCCTAGGCCCTTTCTCTCTCATTGTCAACAACAACAAAAAGATCGCAAACTCTTGGTCCGATGAAAACGCAAAAGAAATTCTAAAACTCTTGAAGGTCTGTTTAAGTAATCTCACTTTGCTTTCCCGAGGTATTCAATAAACCTAGGTCTACTAGGGAAAAAGATCTATACTACATCCACAATCCGGATCGAAGGTATTAGCTACCATGGGACCTCCTCTAGTGCAAACAAACATTCCACCTGCGGCGCATGCTGGTGCTAATGTGGCTTCTCTGTAGGGGCCGGCAGTGTTTTTCGCCAGGTTGGGTGCGATGCCGCTGCAACCTCTCCAGCCACCGTCTCGGCATCCAGGCCCTCCCGCGTACATGCCACCTCAGCAACCGGGGTAGTACACTTAGCCCCCGACTCATTTCTCGAGGCCAGTTCTCCTGCCAATTTTCCCACCGTAGCAGTTTCCACAGGTGTACCTACAGATGAAACAACAAGTCTTTCTGCAGGATCAACCTATCAATCTTAGCGTGCCTTGGAATAAGAGGAAGAAGAAGCAGATTGTTGCTGTAATGTCATCTCAGATGCTAGCGGTTCTCGTTGAGACATAGATTCTATAGGTTCAACCTCTGTTTATGGCACTGCAGGCCGGTCCGATATATGCACCTCCATCTGTAAGTACCCTCCTTTAGTGGTTACTACTTAGGATAATGCTCTTGTGGCAAAAAAGGGTAAGCCTAAGAAATCTGTAAAGTGTTGGAAGTGCTCTGTGGATATGCATGCAAGCAAGAATTTTCAAGTTCAACATTACTGCCTTGTTTGTAATAATTCTTCTTATCCAACTAATAGATGTCCAAATATGAAGTTGCCAAAGCCATCAATGTTAGTGGTTGGGAATGGCATAGATGATACTCCTTTTAATCAATTGCTTGGCAGTATTTACAAGGCTCGTATTAAACCCAAGTGTTCTCCTATGGCGAAAGTTTCGATTGTTGGTACTCCTATGCCTGCTAATGTTATTGAGTGTTAGATGACACGGATATGCCCCCTCAGTACTCAGCAGAAGTGGGAGGCTCTTCCTCATGGCGATGATGTGTTTCTAGTCAGATTTCCCTATTTCGAGGACCTTCAGAGAGTTGATGGTATTCAGTTGCTAGTTAAATCCCATAATGCTCATATTGTGGCCAGTGTGTGAGGTTCAGGATGTTCCTCCTAAGTTCTTTTTGGCTCATCTTTGGGTACATGTGGAAGGGGTTCCCCATACTATTCATCACTTCCATGGTTTATGCGCCATTGGCTCTTTGGTGGGCACGATGGTGGATGTGGATCTAGTAACCTTGCATAGTCGCAATGTTATTCGTATTTTTTGGCTATGAGGAATCCCAAGGCATTGCACAAAAGTGTGGATGTAAAGGGACCATTTCTTGTTGTGACTATGACTTTGAAGTTGAAGGGATTTGATTTTGTGTTTCATCAAGAGGCGGCTGATTTCTTCCCCGACCCTGGTTTTAATCCTTTCTTTTTCGAGGCGTAAGGGTGACGATTCAGAGGATGATGATGGTTGTGGTCAGAAAGAGAAAGATTCCTCTCATGGAAAAGGTAATTCTCAGTCCCAGGATACCAATATGGAAGTGGATGCGGCTCTAAATCAGTCATCTTCTATGGGTCCGCAAGTTAACCAAATGCTCAATTGTCCTTTATTTGTCATTGCGGTGACTCCCTTCAACTGCAAGCCATAGACTCCTCATGGTAAAGAAATCGTTGAGGCAGCCAGAACTTCATCATCTATGCCTTTTCAGCGACCGGGAGTTCCTTGCTATGGCCTTTTTTCTTCATCACGAACTGTTGTTGTGTTGTTGTGCTCATCACCTTTTTCTCCAGGGGCGCAGGAAATTGCTTCTCTGTGCGTTTCTGTTGCGCCACTATCTTCTTGGCCTCCTTCCGATGCTTCGCGTCCTAGGCCTCTACTGGACCGCTCCAAGACACAGATGGATGGGCTAATGCTGCACTGTTACTTGACGCCTCTGAGTGGGCTGCTGATGGTATGTGCCAAGTCACCACCGGCTGAGACACTGCTAGACTTCTCATGTTCGCCTAGGATGTGTGGGGTAGTTGATGGCCTGCAGCCACAGTAGGATGGCCGGGTGGATTGCGCCAACCAGATGGGGGATATGAAGGGAATGTTGGTCCACGTGGGGACGTCAGGGCTGGTGGAACGCTACATGCCAGTCGGTGTGACTCGGTCGTGGAGGACGGAGAACTGGAGCGATAGGACGGTTTGTACTCTAGGGTGGAGAATTTATCTCTCCTAGAGTCTATACCGGAGGCTTCTTCAACCTTGTCATCTACGGTGGAGGTAGGGGATATTTCTACATCGACTATACAGGCCCCCACAACTGTGGTCAGCACAATCCCGTCCCAGAAACATGTGAAGGCACCAATGCTCCAGCAAAGTGTGCGCCATCCGGTGTCGGTGGATGGATCTGCTGCCACTGATGAGGATACCATGACGAAGGCCATGCGTCTCAAGGAGGAGAATAATATGGACTCGATTGGTAATATTTTGTCATCCAAACCATTTATTTCTTTTCCTTCTTCAATTATTTCATAGAAGTTTATAGTGTAGGATCTCCTCTTGGTTCATATGCTAGTGTTATTTTTGTTTCAATGAAGGTCTTGAGACGGCTGGAATTTGACCATCTAACAGTTATTCCAAAAGTTTCGATGTTGTACCACCTATTTAGACAAAGAGGATGTGGATGCCACAACTGATGGTCAGCTCCTAACTCATCTAGTGGGCGAAGTACTGGAGGTTGTTCTTGATGAGGACATACTGAGTTCATTATATGAATTAATAGTGTTTGGTCGCAAATCATCCTGTGGTAATTTTTTTAATAAGTTTGGGAAATGAGATTTTGCATCGAAATCAATTATTGTTTCCCAATGGATGGCATGTTTTTGAATAGTAGAGGTCTTTGTGACTTGGCCAAACATTTACATATTGCACTATGTTATAGGGAACATAATTTCGCTATTTTGGAAACGGGTAGACGAGATTTCTCACAAAGTTTACTTGACTGACTTTCTGGTGGCATAGACTTTGTTTAGAATTCTCGTCTGCCTAGAGGCCATTCTGGTGGTATTTTACTCGGCATATGGCTGATACCATGGATATTTTAGCTTGTTCGGAAGGGGAGTATCTTATTAAGCTCCATAATAAAGCTGAAAATTTCACATTGAGCCTGGTGGCTATGTATGGTGCTACACAAAATGCCTTCAAGGATGATTTTGTTTGAGAGTTGGGGAACCTATATAAAGACAACCCACACCCTATTCTTATATGGGGGATTTTAATTTGCTTTCTTTTCAATTCGTGAAGAGTAAAGGCCGGTTTGATGATCATTGGCTGTTCCTTTTTAATGTTGTCATTAAGAATCTAGATTTGAAGGAAGTAACCGTGATTGGACGACAATTTACTTGGGACAATAGTCTTCCAGAACCTGCATACAAAAAACTTGATCACATACTGATGGACTCAAATTGGGAAGAACTCCCCTAGTCTCAGTGCATTCTCTACAACGTATTAAGACTCTGTCAGACCATGATCCCATCTTGTTAACTGCTGGTTCGCCAAAAACACGATGTAAATGTTCATTCAAATTTGAACTAGGATGGTTACAACATGAAGGATTCTAGGATATGGTCAAAAAGTATGGGGAAGACAAGTTGTGGGTGATGGTGCTGGTTAGCACTTCGTTGGGAACCCCAAGAGGAAGGTGTGAAGTAGCACAACATCAGTTTTCCCTCAGTAAGAAACCAAGGTTATCGAACCGTTAGGAGGAAGGAAACGTCACACAGGTATTGCAAGCAACGCGGAGACCTGCACAACACAAACTCAAGACTTTGCCTGAACTAGACAATGAGGTTGTCAAGCTCACCGGTTTGCTGTAACGAAGGATTAAATGTACGGTGTGGAAGGTAATCATGGTTTGCAGCAAGTAAACAAGTAAGAGTGAAGATGTATCAATGGTAAAGATTGGACCGGGGTCCATAGTTCACTAGAGGTGCTATCCTTAGATAAACAACATGGCATGAAGGGTAAACAAATTACAGCAGGGCAATTGACAGGAACTGAGCAAGGCATAACAATGCAATACTAGTCAGAAAGATCCTATGCGATTCGATTGGGAAATACAACAAGATACATAGACCGCCATCCAACTGCATCTATGGCTAGAATTCTACCTTCAGGTTATCATCCGAACCCCCTCCAGTATTAAGTTGCAAGCAACAGACAACTGCTTTAAGCAAAGTGTGTAAGGTAAACAGTCCACATGTTCCATGAACAAGAGACCGTTGTTTTCTCCCTAGTGGAAACAACACATCTACAACCGAAGAGATTTCTGTCACTTCCCTTGGAAACTAGAGGCATGAACCCACTATCGAGCATAAATACCCCCTCTTGGAGTCACTAGCAACTACTTGGCCAAGATAGCTACTAACAACGGAGAGCATGAAAGATCACAAACAACACAGACATGATAGAATCATAAAGACAAAACCATTAATCAAACCAACATAATAATATCAATATCCATCGGATCCCCGCAAACACAACAGGCATGATTACAAATAGATTAGATCTTGATCATGAACGGAGCTCACAAGATCTATATATGAAAGAACAAAGGAGGAGATACAACCATCTAGCTACTACATGGACCCATAGTCCAAGGTGGAACTACTCACGCATCATACCAAAGAGAAGGCCTCTAGGATGATCTCGCCTCCGGCAGGGTGTCGGGAAGAACTTCAGATCCCCCCGATCTAGGGACGATAGTGGCGGCGGCTAGAGAAGGTTTCATGGAATATTGATTGGGTTCTTAGGGTTTAGGCATCGGGGGATTCTTATAGGCAAAGGGGGAGGCCGAGGAGGCGACCATGGGGCCCATATCCTGCCTAGGCACGAGCCCACCCCTAGTCGCGCCTAGGGGGTGTGTCCGCCCTTGCCCGCTTCTCCATCTCCCCTCTGGACTTGTTGTTCCCCACGGAAAGTTATTGACTTTGGCTTTTATCCCGTCCAATTCCGAGAATATGGATTTTCTGCCTTTCTGGAACCAAAAACATAAGAAAACAGGCAATTGGCACTATGGCAACTTGTTAATAGGTTAGTTGTAGAAAAGATATAAAAACACCTCAAAGTAAGACAAAGTAAAGAAAAGTAGATACTAAACAAGCATGGAACATCAAAATTTGTAGATACGTTTCCGACGTATCATCACCTCATTGAGTGAATGATAATCTATGCATAGCCTTTGACTTCTATCTTTCTTCTCAACAAATAGAACTGGTGCACCCCAAGACAAATAACTTGGTTGGATAAATCATTTCTGCAACTGTTCTCCAAGCTGTTTCTTGAGCTCTTTCAACTCATCAACTGACATCTTGTAGGGTATCTTTGCTATTGGTCCAAATCCTGGCAGTAAGTTAATCAAAAACTCCACATCTCTATCTGGTGGCATTCCCGGTAATTCCTCCAGAAACACATCCGGGTAATCTTTCACCACTGGTACACTGTCTATTCTAACTCCCTTAAGAGAATTTAACTTACTCCCTTTGGATTCAAAGTTAGACTTGAACCTAATCTGTTTCTGATCCGGGGTTGTGAGTGTAACAGTACGATTAGCACAATCTATTACTCCCTCATACTTAGTCATCCAGTACATGCCCAATATTACATCCAATTCTTGGGAATCTAGGATTATCAGACTAACTGGAAACTTATACTTTCCAAACTCTATTACTAGATCATGACATCCAAAATTCACTATCATCTCTCCACCTGGAGAGCTTACTTTAATAGGACATCCAATAGTTTCAGTTGGAAGTCCATTTTTGTCTACAAATGCTCTTGATATGAATGAATGCGATGCACCGGTATAAAAAAGAACAAGTGCTGGAAAGGAATTAAGCTTGAACTTACCAGACACATAATTGGACTCCTCATAGATTTCTTCCACATTGATGTGGTTCACTTGACCCTTCTGAGAAGGGTTTGGTTTGTTGTCTCCATCAGTCTTCTTCTCTGGGCATTCATTTGCATAGTGCCCAGTTTTCTTGCACTTGAAGCATTCAACCTGACTGATGTCTTTCTTTGCTAGCTGACTTCCATTGCCATTTCCACCATGGTGGCTCTTGTGCCCACTCTTGTGGTTCCTATGCCCACCATTGTCATGTCCATGATTTTTATTGTTATCATGGTGACGGTTACTGTTGTGGTTGTTGGGGATATGCTAAATGGGTATCATCATAGCATGTCTCTAATCCGGATAACCCGGGTGGCCCACAGTTGGTAGCAAGGCCCATGGCCTGCTGGGCGGCCCAGCTAGATGGATCCAGAAGGGAGGCCCATGCCGGATAAAGGAAGGCTACGGAGGAGTCACCGACATACCTGGAGCCTTGGAGTGCAAGACACGTTAGACTAGTTGTGTACCGTGTAGAACTCGGTAACCTGTCCGGCTAGGTATTTGCCTGTAATCCTAAGATCTGGCGACTATATAAGCCGGACCTATGGGAGACTTTAGGGCAGAACAACTCATATCGTGCACAGCGAACCGATACCTGTAACTCGGCGTATTGCCATTATACTGATTTATAGCAGGAGTAGGATCCTGCCACCGTCGTGGGATCTGAACCTGGGTAAGTTGTGTTACCTCATACCCGCCAACCTTCTGCCTTACCCCACGTCTCTAAACACGCTCTATGAGGATCCCTCCATGGCGTACTCGTCGGCAATACCACGACAGTTGGCGCCCACCATGGGGCAAGAGGCGCTTCAGGCTCTATAACGGGCGAGGTCCAAGCTCTTCGTGGGAATCGGCGAAACCGTAGCCATCGGCCGTCTTCTCTTCTCCGCAACATTCCGATCGTACCTCCTGACGAGTTCTGGATCCCTGCGAAGACGAACCCCACCCGCTGCTCGATCGTCCCAATCGAGGACATCCACCTCTTCATCGGTGAAACCGACTCGGGAACTAGTTCCCTGGAAGTCGGAGGAGCGTCAGGACCCGCATGGACCGCCTACGGGCAGGACACGTTCGCGGAAGGATCGAAGTTGGATCTCTCCTTGGAGTTTGCTGGCATAGATCAGGAAAATTCAAGGCCCACCCAAACCGCCCCTGTGCAGGATATAATGGTGGAAAATCGATGCAAGTCCGCCGGCTTCGCCCGTGCGTCTAGACAACAGAGATCCAAGTTCGTCAGCGTGGTGACTATCTTCGATCTGGCGCGTTTCATTCAATGAGAGGGTGAAAGCCCCTGCGATTATCTAGCCAGGTGGCTCCGTATACGGGCCGATCTAGAGCATTACCCCAATGATGATGCCATCTATCACTTTGTGGAAGGACTGGACCGCGGTACGCTTCTTCAGCATACGCTAAGACGGCAGCAGGACGCGGGTCTCCTCACTTTCGAGGGCATGGTTCACACCGTCAACAACTATGCGGCAGCTGAGGAAGCATCTCAAACAACGCTCGCGCTCCTACCCGGAGCCCCTCCGCCTCATCCACCTCCACGGCCACCCCAGTCGTCATTGCTGCGGCCACACCACCGCCTCCAGTCATCGTCGCTGCTGTTGCACCACCACCACCCATCATCGAGGAAAACCCGGCACCTTCCGACTCCGTCCTGGACGCGCCCTACGCCGACATCAGCGCTGACTCGGAGGAAATAGACTTCAGCCTAGAGGAGCTCGACTCTTCTATGCAGGAGATGGAGGAGGATATCCCGAGAGGTGTTCGTCACCATTGTGACCGTGGTGGAGGAAATATCAACCTGGACAAGCTCCGCCTAAAGCGCCGGACAAGGCGAAGGGACCACATGTTGCTGCCGACAATGATCGCACAAAGGCCATGCCCCCTCCGCCTAACCTAGTGCAGCAGCCACAAGAACTCAATGTCGGTCCGAGTAACAACAACACCGCAAACCCGCCGCCTCTAGCATCTACGTCTGCAGCCGCCCAAATCACTCTAGCTGATAGAGTGATGTACGACAACCTGCTCGTCGAGCCCATGACTGTGGCTCATATTCGGAACGTAGTCCAGCTTGACGAGAAGCGCCAGCAGCTGCTGGAGGTAGCGCAGGCCATCGTGGAGTAAGGCGCAAAGCTGGATCAAGATCTAGCCAAGGCGCAGAAGTCAATAGAAAAATCTAGAGCCATGGAGGCCGAGTACAAGACTCTACTCAAGCAGCAGAACGCTAAGAAAGCTCCGGCTCGCATCATCAACGATCCTGGTGTACGGAGAAACCTAGAATGGGATCCCTCGAAGCCGCCACAAGAAAAGCCATACATTGACAGTGAAGACAGGCAGGTCATGCCCACTACCATTCTCAACCTAGACGTCGCCAAGACCCTTCTGGAGCATGATAGATCGCCTGCAGCTATGGAACAGGTATATGACCTTGTGGCAAAGGCGGTGAAACAGGAGGAAAAGGCCACCTCTCAGAGGCTGGAGTCTGACCCAGCGTATTGCCAGTCTAGCAATCCTAAGCCGCCAAGGGACCGATCTCCTCATGATGTCGAGTCTTAGACGGGATCATCGAAATGAAGACGAAGGGATGCACGCAACAGGAAGGAACGCTATCCCCATATCCTCTGACCATGGAGGCAAGGCTCATCCTTGTCGCCCATCTCTACCGCCCCAGTCCCCTCGACATCGCGAAGACCCCAAGGTTCACCATCGCACAGATATGCCTCCGCCAAGGAAAAGCGGCATCGTCATCCGCGACAACACGGAGGAACCCCGCCACAATGGAGAGTGCAACCAAGGACACAAGAGCAGCTCGCGTCATGATGCTCCGCGTCCGACAAGGAACCGCAACAAGGGTGAGGCGTCGCATGAGGGTAACAACAAGAAGGCAAACCCACCGCCACCTGCGCCTCCGTCGCCCCCTAGCAGCCACCATGGCGGAGGAGGCCCGCGTCATTCACGCAGCCCATCCCCGCGGCAAGAAGAAAAGAATGAGCCCGGAGCCATACGACACACGTTCACGTCTGGACAAGATTCACGAGGCCCGGGAAAGACAATACCTAGGACCATGTTGCTTTGGACCTGTAATACGGACCGAAACTTACCTAAGGGTTTCCAGATTGACAAGACCATCAAGCCCTATGACGACACCGCCAAACCAGCTACGTGGTTGCAGGATTACGGCAACACGATGGAGATCCCCGGGGGTAACCCCAACGTTGCCGTCAAGTACCTCCCACTGATGCTGGCGGGCACGACCCGCCAATGGTTTGATGACTTGCCGGAGAAGTCCATCTGCAACTGGTTGGACATGCAAGAAGCGTTCACCAAGAACTTCGAGGGTACGTATAAGCGTCCCTGTACTGTTGGAGTCTACAACGGTGCGTGTAGGAGAAAGACGAGTCATCTCGTGCCTACCTCTCTCACTATCTGGATATGAAGAATTCCTGTGCAGGAGTACATGCTCAGACTGCCATGGCCCCCTTCATCGATGGGTTGGAGAAAGGTACGTTGCTCCAACATAAGTTGAAGCGCATGCAGGACAATCACAGGCTCGATCTCAACTAGATGATCCAGCTGGAAAGTGAGTTCGCGGCTACCGACGATGATGCTCGCTGCTCTCTGCCGGCAACGGCCGTTCCAACCCAAGCTAAGAGGAACAAAATGTTGGGCCACGCAGAGATAAAACAAAACTTTTTCCTCTAACGTGGTAATCCCAAGATCTAGCCGAGGTAGAAGGCCACGAGGTTTACCACTAGACGCGCAGTTGCGGATTACTGATGAAGCGCGTCAGTTGATGTAGTGCATTCCTTTGCGATCCGATCGTCCTGGTGCTGATCGTACATCACCTCTGCTGGCATCCACACATACAAGGAGGAGCACCGGCGGCGAACTGCTAGGTTCGTATCGACGGCAGGACTGCTGTGGAGCTAGGGTTTCCAACACATGGAATGACCTAACCAATCAACGATTTTTGTTTCTGGGTTACGGTGCTCCACTATATATAGGGAGTGAACGTGGGCTCCATTCTCGTAACCCATTCACTAAAGCCCATATAACACTAGTCACCGTGAGTCCGAGTCACTGACTCGGTCCTAATACGGCTCGGGTCCAACCCGACCAGATTTCCGGTTCAGATCCAATTCAACTTGCTCCCGCTCTTAAGTGTGTGACCCGGCAGGCTCATGGCTACTCGGACACGATTGGAGTCCGACTCACAATCGATCAGTCAGCAGCGGCTCCTAGCAGAACTTGCCGACTCCCAAGTACCAATGAGTCATGACGACTTGCCTTTCCAATGTGACTTACGTCCGAGTCCCTTTTGCCTCACGACATACCTTGTCAGACTATAGGCGAATATTCATGATCCCTTAAATAGTCCGACCCTCTTCTCGATCCACCCGACTAACTCTTAGTCGACCGCCTCGGTTAACACTTAACCGAGTCGTGCATGTCCAGGCCTTCCGAGAGGGCCCAGAGAATATCTCTCTGAGTGGAGGGGAAAAATCCCATCTTGGCTATTCACATCACGCAGCTTGATTCTCAGTCGACCCGAACTCTGCCTTTATAGCTGCCTAGTTATGGATCAGCGTTTGACAGAACCTAAGTCGGTGATCCTCAACTCGGACTATGCAACAACCTCTGGTCTAAGGATTACATTGATTGAGATATACAAATGACTACTTGTTGTTGTTGTACCTCAATATGGGTCAATCCGACTCGCTAAACTCTTTAGCCGAGTCTGTGTAAGTCGGAATGGCATCACCATGCCCATGACAAGTGGAACCGAGTCATCAAGCCGACTTTCACATTCGTCTAAGTTGTGTGTCCAACCCAACCTCAATGACCAAGGACATTTAGTACAAACAACATGAATGCATAGTTCCACAACCGAATCACATATTCAATGATACACATCAGATGTTTATACAAGGAAAACTTTATATCTTTATGAATAAAATGGGAAATCTCATCATACATGATTGCCTCTAGGGCATATTCCCAACAGTCTCCCACTCGCACTAGCATCAATCTTCTGACATCACATGTCTAAGCATCTAATGCCCATGGCTCTCAGGAGCGCCTCATGCTTCGGCTGGGGTAATGGCTTTGTTAATGGATCTGCAATACTTGCATCCGTGTGTACCTTGCATAACTTGATATCACCCTGATCCACGAACTGGCGAATCAGATGGTACCACATGAGTATGTTCTTGTTCTTCTAGTGTTGTCTGGGTTCCTTGGCTTGTGCAATAGCACCATTGTTGTCACAATACACGTCTAACGGATTGGACGATCCCTGAACCACACCAAGATCCATGAGGATATTCCTCATCCAAACAGCTTCCTTTGCTGCCTCCGTGGCGGCAATATACTCAACCTCTGTTGTAGATGCAGACACAGTCTCTTGCTTGGAACTCTTCCAGCTCACAGCACCTCCATTTATAATAAACACGTATCCAAATTGCGAACGAGAATCATCAGAGTCGGTAAGATAACTCACATCCGTGTAACCCTTTACGCTGAGTTCATCTTCACCACCATAAACCAAAAACATATCCTTAGTCCTTCTCACGTACTGTAGGATATTTTTAGCCGCCGTCTAGTGGATTTCTCCAGGATCAGCCTGGTATCTGCTCACAACACTTAGAGCATATGAAACATCCGGCCTAGTACAAATCATGGCATACATGATGGATCCGACTGCACAAGCATACATAATCGCACTCATCCGACTTCGCTCAGCAGTTATCGAAGGACACTGAGTCTTGCTAAGTTTTACACCATGGGACATTGGTAAGAACCCCTTATTAGATGATTCCATGTTGAACTTCTTCAACACTTTGTCCAAATAAGTATTATGACTCAATCCAATGAGCCTCCTTGATCTATCTCTATAGATCCGGATTCCGAGGATGTATGTTGCCTCACCCAAGTCTTTCATTGAGAAACTCCTTTCTAATGATTCCTTGGTTTCTTGCAACATCTGGACATCATTTCCTATCAGTAATATGTCATCCACATATAAGATTAGAAAGTTTACTTTTCTCCCACTAAACTTCTTGTATAAAAAAGAATCATGATCACTCTTGATGAAGCCAATCGATTTGACTACCTCATCAAAGTGAATATTCCAACTCCGAGATGCTTGCTTCAACCCATAAATGGATTTCTGAAGTTTACATACCTTGTCAGCATTATCCGGATCAAAAAACCCTCGGGTTGTATCATATACACTTCCTCGGTTAAATTCCCGTTAAGGAAAGCCGTTTTGACATCCAGTCATATCTCATAGTCAAAATAGGCTGCTATAGCTAACATGATACGAACTGATTTAAGCATCGCTACGGGCGAGAAAGTCTCGTCGTAATCAACTCCTTGAACTTGTCGGAACCCCTTCGTGACAAGCGTGCTTTATAGACGGAAACATTTCCATCCATATCAGTTTTATTCTTAAAGACCCACTTGCATTCGACGGGTCTTGCACCGTCTAGGAGATCAACCAAGTTCCAAACTTGATTTTCATCCATGGGCTTTAACTCGGATCTCATGGCTCCAAGCCATGAATCGGAATCAGATCCCACCATCGCTTCCGAATAATTTGCCGGCTCATCACTATCTAACAGTAAAACATCACGAACACTTCGTAATATCGCTGATCTTCGTAGTACAGGTGCTTCTGCCGGCTCATCTACCACCACCGGCTCAACCTCCAAGGTTTTTGCCGACTCGCTACTAGCTGGTTCCTCTCAAATTTCTTCGAGATGCACCATGCTCCCACTTACTCCCCGACTAAGAAACTCTTTCTCAAGGAAGACATCGTTCTGAGCGACAACACTTTTCCCTCTTCTCGGTTGTAGAAGTAGTAACCCAAGGATTCCCTCGGATACCCCACGAAAATACACTTATCCAACTTGGCCGTAAGCTTGTCCGACTGAAGTTGCTTGACAAATGCTTCACAACCCCAAATTTTAAGAAAAGAAAAACTCGGATTTTTGCCTGTCCACAACTCATGTGGTGTCTTCTCTACTGACTTTGATGGTACTCTGTTTAGTGTGAACGCCGCTGTTTCTAGACAATAACCCCAAAATGATAAAGGCAGATCTATCCGACTCATCATTGAGCGTACCATGTCCAACAAGGTCCGATTCCGCCTTTCCGAAACACCATTCCTTTGCGGCGTTCCTGGCGGAGTAAGTTGAGGAACTATTCCACAACTTTTCAGATGGTCATCAAACTCATGGATCATGTACTCGCCTCCTCGGTCTAACCGAAGAAACTTTATTTTCTTGCCGAGTTGATTCTGTGCTTCATTCTGGAATTATTTGAACTTTTCAAAGGCTTCCGACTTATGTTTCATCAAGTAGATATATCCATACCTACTCAAATCATCAGTGAAGGTAATGAAGTACTCATAACCACCTCTGGCTGTCGTGCTCATTGGTCCACATACATCACTATGTACTAGTCCCAACAAGTCAGACGCCCTTTCGCAACTCTTGCAAAAGGTGTCTTGGTCATTTTGCCGAGTAGGCAAGATTCACATGTCTCGAACGACTCCAAGTCGAACGAAGTTAGGAGTCCATCATCATGGAGCTTCTTCATGCGATTCCAACTTATATGACCAAGCTGACAGTGCCAAAAGTAAGTCATATTCAGATCATTTGGTTTAAACCTTTTAACATTCATGTTATAAACCGACTCACCATCAAGATTCAAAATAAATAACCCGTCCTGGACGGGTGCAAAGTCGTGAAACATATCATTCAAATACAAAGAACAACCATCATTCTTGATATTCGAATCATAGCCTTGCCTCATCAAACATGAAGTAGAAATAATGTTTCGACTAAGCACTGGAACATAATAACAATTATTCAGTTCCATAATGAATCCGGAAGGTAAATGAAGCTGCATCGTGCCGACTTCCAACGCAGCAACTCTTGCTTTGTTGCCGACTCGAATATCAACCTCGCCTCTTGCTACGCTCCTAGTTCTTACCAGTCCCTACAACGAGTTGCAGATGTGAATAGCTGATCTGGTATCATATACCCAAGAACTATTAGGTGCATCAGCAAGATATATGTCTATAACATTGCAAACAAGTGTACCTGAGTCGAAAGTCATACCTCCACTCTTGGCTTTGTCGGCCAAATACTTGTTGCAGTTCCTCTTCTAGTGGCCATCCGCCTTGCAATAGAAGAAATTGGATCCGGCTGAAGGAGGTGGCTTAGTCCCTGAGGAAGCGCTTGGGACCGGGTCCCGACCCTGCTTTCCTACTGACTTAGCCTTCTTCTTAGTCCAAGAACTCTTATTGAACTTAGCCTTATTCTGCACCATCAACAATTGACTGGCACCCTTCTTGAGATCTGCCTCTGCCTGCTTGAGCATCCCATGCAATTCAGTGAGCTTCTTATCCATACCATGCATGTGGTAGTTCGAAATGAACTGCCCATATGCACTAGGAAGAGAGTTCAGAATTATATCCGTAGAGAACTCTTCGCTAATGGGGTAGCCAAGCCTCTCCAGAGACTGCACATAACCAACCATTTTGATTAGATGCGGACTCAGTGGATCACCATCTTTAAGCTTGCAACTCAGCAAAGCCTGAGAGACTTGATACCTCTCAGTCTTCGCCTGAGCCTGGAACATACTTTTGAGGCTTTCGATCATATCGTAGGCCTCAACATTCTCGAACTGCTTTTGCAAGTCTGGTTCTATGTGAGCAAGCATAAGACACCTAATATCCGTGGACTCATCCTTAGTCCGACGGTAGGCATTAGTGGCAGCGACAGTCGCATTCTCATTCGGCTTATCTGGAAGTGGGTTGTCTAGGACATGGTCCTTCTTTTCTTGTTTGAGAACAATTCTCAAATTTCGATACCGGTTGGTAAAATTAGTGTCATTCAGTTTATCTTTCTCAAGGATAGTTCTCAACACAAAACCGGATATCTGAGAGTGACTCCTACTTGGTGCCATGATCTACAACACAAAATATGCAAAACACTTAAGACATGTATTCATAAAATAGCAATCATATTAAATACTTTAATATTTTATGCTCCCACTAGAACCAACACCCCTTCGATGGTTGCTTAGTGATTCAGGACCCTAAATAAGCAAGTCGGCTAGTGAGCTTTAGCATCACCGCTAGCCGCCAAGTGATCTAGGTAGACAACTCCTTGTCAATCGTATCTCATACGACTCCTGTTGGACGGGTGGCATCACATTCCCCGGCTCCCATCCGACTTTTCCCCGAGCCCCACAACCGTTGTGATAGACCCGTCTAGCTTACCAAGTGTTTCCGCAGTAAGAGTCCGACTCGAACCCACCTAGTCGGAAAGAATTGACAGCACCTCAATTTTATGAGCCCACTACCAAAAATGTCAGACTTGTGATGGTGCAAACACTGGCGGGAAAACCGACTAGACCTTCTTTGAGGGATTAATTTTACCGACTATCTAATAGAGGTAAACAGAGACATAACAATAACACAAAATAAAGCATTTATAATGTGAAATGGTATGGCTCCCTTCATGGCGATCTCCATCTCCAGAAAGCCTGTAATCCAACTCATTCCAACTCTTGTCACTTGCCATCTTACTCCATGTTGCCGACATGTACATCGCCTTGCATGTCATCCAGATTCTCCAAATAGCTACACTAGCTTAGTAAAGTAAATTACAAGGAGAATCCGACACGCAGGTCGTTATACAATAAAATGATAGCACCTAGGCTCCAGCCGGCTGACAAAAACCGTGATTCGCAGATCACGTATGGATTACACACATACATCATATGCACATGAACCATACCATTCACAACTTCCTGCAAAAAACAAGTTATGCATAGATACGATATCTATTGGCGTTGTGAAACTCGCAACGACATCTAAGGCGCTATGACAGGGCGAAGCCGGCGGGTGCGGGCAGCGCCCGATGATTTTTTCGAAAACGTAGATCTCATCTACGATCCGGACATGGATTCCAACCATTGTTCTAACTCGATCAAACTTTTTGATCTTCAATCACCGCCTCTGGATTTACGTGTCACAGTCTACCCCGATGGCGGAAGCCGACCGGTAGGGGTATGTCGTTCCATGACCTCAGCAGTATGATCACGGAAATTAGATCTACCATTCCCCGAGTACAGTTGATCCAATCAACATCATACAAAACCGATCTATCTCATAGATCGACCACCAAAACAGCATATAGATCTCATCTACAGCCTACCGCATATCACATATGCGAGATCTCGAGCCTAAAACCAGAAGCTATCACTCTGATACCACTGTTGGGACACGCAGAGATAAAACAAAACTTTTTCCTCTAACATGGTGATCCCAAGATCTAGCCGAGGTAGAAGGCCACGAGGTTTACCACTAGACGCGCATTTGCGGAGTACTGACGAAGCGCGTCAGTTGATGCAGTGCAGTCCTTTGCGATCCGATCGTCCTGGTGCTGATCGTACAACACCTCTGCTGGTATCCACACGTACAAGGAGGAGCACCGGCGCCGAACTGCTAGGTTCGTATCGATGGCAGGACTGCTGTGGAGCTAGGGTTTCCAACACATGGAATGACCTAACCAATCAACGATTTTTCTTTCTCGGTTACTATGCTCCACTATATATAGGGAGTGAACATGGGCTCCACTCTCATGGCCCATTCGCTAAAGCCCATATAACACTAGTCACCGTGAGTCTGACTCACTGACTTAGTCCTAATTCGGCTCGGGTCCAACCCGACCAGATTTCCGGTTCAGATCCAATCCGAACTTGCTCCCGCTCTTAAGTGTGTGACCCGGCAGGCTCATGGCTACTCGAACACGGTTGGAGTCCGACTCACAATCGATCAGTCAGCAGCGGCTCCTAGCAGAACGTGCCGACTCCCAAGTACCAATGAGTCATGACAACTTGCCGTTCCAATGTGACTTACGTCCGAGTCCCTTTTGCCTCACGACATACCTTGTCAGACTATAGGCGAATATTCGTCATCCCTTAATAGTCCGACTCTCTTCTCGATCCGAGATAAGTGATTCACCCGACTAACTCTTAGTCGACCACCTCGGTTAACACTTAACCGAGTCATGCATGGCCATGCTTTCCGAATCATATCTTCCGAGAGGTCCCAGAGAATATATCTCCGAGTGGAGGGGCAAAATCCCATCTTGGTTATTCACATCACGCAGCTTGATTCTCAGTCGACCCGAACTCTGCCTTTATAGCTGCCCAGTTACAGATCAACGTTTGACAGAACCTAAGTCGATGATCCTCAACTCGTACTATGCAACAACCTTAGGTCCAAGGATTACATTGATTGAGATATACAAATGACTACTTGTTCGTTGTACCTCAATATGGGTCAATCCGACTCGCTAAACTCTTTAGCCGAGTCTGTGTAAGTCGGAATGGCATCACCATGCCCATGGCAAGTGGAACCGAGTCATCAAGACGACTTTCACATTGGTCTAAGTTGTGTGTCCAGCACAACCTCAATGACCAAGGACATTTAGTACAAACAACATGAATGCATAGTTCCACAACCGAATCACATATTCAATGATACACATCAGATGTTTATACAAGGACAACTTTATATCTTTATGAATACAACGAGAAATCTAATCATACATGATTGCCTCTAGGGCATATTCCCAACACAAAAACACAAAGAAAAGCAAACCTCCGACATGGTCGCCATGACATTTGCAGGACAAGGTGAGGGCGGACAGTGTGGCCGAGGACGGGGGCTGGTCATGGGCAGTAGCGAGGTAGTGAAACTACCCCGGCAGCACTCCGCATTCCCCAAATATATGAGGAGTACTATGATATGCCATGCCTTGTACACCTCGACGCCAACGACAAAGCCACTCACACCAATTGCCATTGCAAGTTCATCAACGACCTCAAGGAAGACCCAGAGTTCAGCTACAAGCAAAGTCGGAAGAACCGGCCGCGCGGCAAGGGCAAGGGGAAGAAGAAGGAGGAGGAGTCCAAGGATTCAAGTGACATGGACGAGGATGTTGACCCCAAGCACACCGACAAGGGATATGGCAAGGGAAAGAACCCTTTGAGAAGAAGGCTGCAGTCTACCACACTTTCCTTGGCACCCCTACTGTCCGGCAATAGAAAACCTCCATGAGGATACTGATGGCCACCCTACCCCCAGTTCCTCAGTACCTGCGCTGGTCGGAGATTCCAATCACTTGGGACAGAAAGGACCACCCAGACCTCATCCCCATGGAGAACCAGTACGCCATGGTCATCAACCCCCTGATTGACGGCAACGAGTTCACCAAATGCATGGTGGACAGTGGAAGCAGCATCAACATCATGTACCTGGATACCCTGCACAAGGTGAACTTTACGGAGGCCAACCTAAGGTGTACCAGCACCGTGTTCCATGGTGTAGTTCCTTGCCGGGAGGCTCGGTCACTTGGGTGCATCACGCTTCAGGTCGCTTTTGGCGATGTTAACAATTACCGTCAAGAACGCATGAACTTCGAGGTGGTCCCCTTCAAGAGTGTGTACCACGTCATCTTCGGATGCGACCACACCTTCATGTCCAAGCCATGCTTTGTCTACAACAAGCTCAAGATACCCGTACCAAACTGCATCATCATCGTATCTGGAAGCTTTACCAAGGCAAGGGACCGCGAGATCGGAGAAGCAGCCTTTGCAGAAGCTATCCTCTACAGCGAAGAATTCAAGTAGATCCAGAGCAAGGTCAATGCCACGGAGATGCCGGCGTCGAAGAAGCAAATTTCTGACTCCGCCCCAGCCTTCAAGGCCGCCAGCGAAACCAAGCCGGTGGAACTTGTGGTAGGTGATGCCTCTAAGACCACCGCCATTGGGACAAACCTGTACCCTAAATAGGAAAGCGCGCTCAACGAGTTCCTCCGTGAGAATACGGACATCTTTGCCTGGCAACCTGCCGACATGAAAGGTGTACCTAGGGAACTTGCCGAGCACAGCTTGAATATTGATCCAAAATGCAAACTGGTGAAGCAACCTCTACGGCGCTTCGGAGACGAGAAGAGACGCAATATAGGCAAAGAGATAGCTAGGTTACTTAAGGATAGTTTTATCCGAGGAGTCCTTCACACCCGATGGGTGGGCAATCCTGTACTTGGCCCCAAAATGGGAACCAAAGAATTAAGAATGTGTGTTGATTACACCGGGTTGAACGAAGCGTGTCCCAAAGATCCGTTTGCTTTGCCTCGCATTGACCAAGTCAATGACTCGACGGCTGGCTCGGAACTTTTGTGTTTTCTTGATGCATACTCAGGATACCACCAGATAAAGATGAGGAAGTCGGACCAATTTGCCACTTCGTTCACCACACCTTACGGCGTGTTTTGCTATGTCACGATGCCCTTTGGGATGAAAAACACAGGTTCTACCTACCAGCGGACTATGCAGCGTTGCCTACACGATCAAATTGGTCGGAACGTTCACACATATGTGGACGATATAGCGGTGATGTCTAAAAAGTCAAACGACTTAATCTCCGACTTAAAAGAAACCTTTGATAATCTCCGAAAATACAACATTATGCATAACCCAAAGAAGTGCGTCTTCGGGGTTCCAGCCAGAAAATTGTTGGGCTTCATCGTTTCCTAGCGTGGAATCGAGGTCAACCCGGAGAAGATCAAGGCCATCCTAAACATAAACCGTCCGACATGCCTGAAGGACATACAACGGCTAATAGGCTGTGTTGCAGTAGTAAGCCGGTTCGTCAGCCGACTTGGAGAGAAGGCTCTGCCACTGTACAAGTTGCTGAAGAAGGCAGACAAATTCACATGGATAGACGAGGCAGATGTAGCACTGAAGAAGCTAAAGGAGATACTCTCCTCGGCACCTATACTTGCTGCACCCGATCCTATGGAGCCTATGTTAATCTACTTGGCGGCCACTAACCGGGTAATCAACATCGTCGTCGTGGTAGAGCGGAAAGAACTAGGGCATGAGTACGAAGTTCAACAACCAGTTTACTATGTAAGCGAGGTCTTGACGGAGTCCAAGCAGCATTACCCGCACTACCAGAAGCTAGCATATGGAGTGTTCCTTTCTTCTCGGAAGCTAAGGCACTATTTCCAGGAGCACCCTGTCATAGTTGTGAGAAAAGCTCCACTGTCTGACATCATCAACAACAACGACGCTACATGAAGGGTCGTGAAGTGGGGCATTGAGCTTTCTGCCTTCGAGATCACCTACAAGAGATGCGACGCTATCAAATTGCAGATCTTGGCGGATTTTATCGCAGATTGGACGGAGATGCCAGATGCTACCCCAATACCAGAGCCAGAATACTGGGCGATGTACTTTGACGGATCAAAGCTACTCAACGGCTCGGGGGCTGGTGTACTGCTACAGTCACCAACAGGGGAAAAGATACACTACATTCTGTAGATCCACTTCGAGGCTACAAAAAATATGGCGGAGTATGAAGCACTCATTCACGGACTATGCGTAGCCAAGGATATTGGCATCAAGCGCATAGTTTGTTGTGGAGATTCCGACTTGGTTGCCGAGAAGGTGGCTAGCACCTGGAACGCGCGGAACCCTATGATGGCGGCATATCGAGATGAAGTGGACGAGATAGCCAAGAGCTTCTTGGGCTACAAAGTCAAATATGTCCCGAGGGAGGAAAATGAGGCGGCTGATCTACTGTCAAAGCTTGGATTAGGGCGCAAAAAAATTCCGGCTGGCGTTTTTCTGGAGCATCTACGGACACCATCCGTGAAGGGAGCGGACCTCGAGAACCTGGATAGAGTTGACTCTTTCGTTCACATAGTGACAAAGGTCCCTTCGGCTTGGACAAAACCGTTCATGGAATATCTCGTACACGGAACTTTGCCCGTCGACGAAGTCGAAAGTCGGAAAATAGTACGTCGAGCAAAGGGCTATACCATAATCAATGGACAACTCTATAAAAGAAGCACAACTGGTGTATAACTCAAGTGTGTTTCCCTGCAAGAAGGTATTGAAATCCTTCATGAGTTCCATCTCGGAGATTGCGGGCATCACGCCGCTCCTCGATCTTTGGTCTCCAAAGCCTTTCGGCAAGGATTCTACTGGCTGACCGTGAAGGCGGACACCAACAAGATGGTTGAAACATGCATGGGATGCTAGTATTATGCCCGACAACCACATGTTCCAGCTAAAGAATTGCAAACAATACCAATAACTTGGCCATTTGCAGTCTGGGGGCTAGACATGGTGGGTCCATTATAGACGGCACTGAAGGGATATGGGTAGGCTACACTAGCGCAAATCAAAATTTCTACCACGTATACCAGGATTACTGTTGTCATAGATCACGGGATTACCACTATACGCGCAGTTGCGGAATCGATGAAGCGCGTCGAGGCAGTGCAGACGTTCCACGTCTCCTCCTTGTCCTCGTCCTACGAGAAGCTTCCCTTGCACGGCTCGTCCAAGCGCTACAGATGCAGCGCCTCCGAGGTATCCACACGTACAGGGTGAAAGCATCAGACGCCGGACTGCTAGGTCCGCGCGCACGACACATGCGTGAGGAGTGGCGGCTAGGAATGATCTGAGGTCTCAAGTCTAACCCTAGTCAGCTTGCCCCACCCTCTCTTATATAGGCATCCCTAGTGGGCTTCTACATTAGCAGCCCATTAGTACCCTAAGCCTGGTCTAATTCGGATCCAATCCTCATTAGGCTTCCAGCCCCTTAAGTGTGTGACCCTATAGGTTCATATGCGTATAGACATGACACGAATACACTTATTCTGTCAATAGTTGGTAGCGGCCTCTAGCAAGACGTGCCAACTCCTAAACGCATACAAAGATCATATCGGACGAACCATCACAAGGTTTAGTACATGTCTTTCCCTTTGCCTCACGCTATTTGTTCTAGCTCCAAGCTGACCTCCCTTTCTCGATACCGTGATTCGGAATCCCTTTACTAGGTTAACTCTTAACCATATGTAGCACGGCCATGCATTTCTGGATCCGATCACTCGAGGGGCCCAGAGATATCTCTCTCAAGTAGAGAGGGGTAAATCCCATCTTGATTGACCATGCCTTGCAGCATGCTTCAGGACAAACCCGAAAGCTAACTTTATAACTACCCAGTTACGGTGCAACGTTTGATAGCCCCAAAGTAGGTCGATCCACATCTCAAGTACATGCGACAATCTTAGGTCTAAGGACAAAACGTACACGATGTGTAGAGAGAGAGCTGCAACTAATTGCTAGTCTCAGGTTGGGTCAGTCCAACCCCATGTTCATAACATGTGTCCACGTCATTGGTTTGACATCTCCATGTCTATGACTTGCGAAACATAGTCATCAACCAATCGATGTGCTAGTCTAATATTCACGTGTGTCCTCACATGAACTCCGACTAGGGACAACTCTTAAATAACCATACAAGTATAGAGTTTCACAAACAATTCACGTAATTGCCAATCAATACAAGTTGCCTGATATGGATATTCAAGGAACATTACAATAACTCATGGATACATATGAAATATCATCATCTCTATGATTGCCTCTAGGGCATATTTCCTTCAGGCACCATGTGGGTTTACGCATCTGCTAGTAGCAGTTGATAAATTTACCAAATGGATAGAAGCTAAACCCATTGGAAAGCTTGATGGGGCAACTGCCCTTAGGTTTGTCCGCTCCCACATAGCATTATCACCGACAATGGTAGCAACTTATCACTCGGAGAAGTGGAAGTTTATTGTTGGGAGAAGGGCATCCGACTTGACCTAGCATCTGTGGCACACCCACAATCCAACGGTCAGGTTGATCAAGCGACGTCTCGAGACACCGCTACATAGAGCAGTTGGAGCCTGGGCGGAGGAATTATCATCTGTTCTGTGGAGTTTACGAACTACACCCAACAGATCTACCGGCTACACCCCTTATTTCATGGTATATGGAGCAGAAGCCATCCTGCCTTCCGACATCCTTCATGATTCACAAAGAGTTGCCGCCTACGACGAAGATGACACTGAAGAATCCAGACGCCTAGATATGGACCTTCTCGAGGAAGAGCGTGTATTGGCATGCCAAAGATCCGCCATCTACCAACAGAAGCTACATAGCTACCATAGTCGCTGCGTTCGGCATCGCTCGTTTAAAGAGGGGGATCTTGTGCTTCGACTTAAGGAGAATAAGCCACAAAAATTATCCCCGCCATGGGAAGGACCATTCATCATAAGGAAGGCGCTACTCATTGGGTCTTACTACCTCGTTGACAATCGTGAACTTGAGGATAGACCTAGCGACAATCATAAGCGTAAGCGATGTGACCCGGATGATGACTACCCGGAGCTTGATCGGCCATGGAACATAGCACAGCTACGTCCTTTTTACACTTAACATATTTTTTATCTACTGTGTGCCTCTTATATGATCAATAAAATAAAGCTCTCTGGTTCACTCATATTCTTGAGTATTTTACCTCCTTTAGTGTTTATTTTTGGATCGTATAAAACCTTTATGCAAAAGTTTTGCATTTGCACTTGTGAAAATTCTGCCTACGGGCATTAGCTTAAGTTTTCTAGTATACACATTCTTTGTTGTTTTTATGTGGATTCTGGAGTAGTCACTTTTGGCACTTAAAGTCGGTGATTTTGTGCTCAGGTTTTGATGGTGCCATTGGGCATCATCACTTGAGCGCATGGTTCCGACTACGAGTCTTCCTACTCATGAAAAGTCAAGCACAAAAACCAAAGTAATCGATAAGCCAACACTTGCTTAAAAAATATTTACATGCTGGAACTAGTACTTGAGTACCAGGAAACATACAACTATTGTTTTTCCTCCTTAAGATTAACACGGTAGTTTTTTCCGCATACATAAACCCAGAGGAAACAAATACTACATATTGTTTTTTCATTCCTCTGGCGCAGGAGACTTTGAGGTAGCATCGTCGGCAGCAGGAGAGCCATCCTGCTCATCTTCAAAGTCGGTGGTCTTGAGGGACTCGGAGGAACTGTAATTGTCGCCATCAATGATCTCTAGAGGCACGAAGATGTTATGATCGACCAACTCGGCAACCCAGGTGTCAAAACCTACGAGCGATGCCTAGATAGCTTTGTGATTAATCTTCTGGCCTTCATTATCTACGTCGGGCAGGACCGAGGTCACCATGTCGTTGTCGGCATTCTCGTAGTGGGCCTTGACCATTGCCAGCGACATTCTTGCACCATCCCGGGTACATGAAGCTTTCCAGCTTACGATACGCTCGGGGGCTTGGCGTAGAATATCCGAGTACTTCATGACGGAATCCACCGCCTTGATGTTGATGTTTAGGGGCTTGGCAATCTCTTTGGCTTGATTGACGGCTGTATTGATGAAGTTGCCGGCAAGAACCATGCATTCCTTTGGCGGAGGAGGCATAGTGGTTAAACCAATAGGAGCTGCACTTCCGGCAAGGCAAAGGAGTACATGAGTTTAGATAACACAAAAAAGTTCAGAGTACCTGGCTTATAGAAGTACAAGATGGAGATCGCTTACCAAAGATGCTCGCCTCTGCTTGCTGGAGTGTCTCCGCCATGGAGTCCCGTTCTTGTCGGAGAACCTTGTAAGCCTCAAGGTTGCGCTGATTCTGCTTATCGACAGCTTTCTTCTGCTCCTTGAGGATTGCAATTTCCTCCTTCATATGGTTCATCTCCGTGTTGGCGGATTCCTACAAGCCCTTCATGGATTCCTCGTGCATCTTCAAAGTGTCTGCCCTCTCCTGCTTGAGGATCTTGTTCTCGCTATCCAGCAATTCAATATGCTTCGATTGCTCGAAAATATCCTTCGCCTTGGCAATGGTTTCTGCAAGTCGAATAAATAATAGCACACAATTAGTAGTCGGAGAGTGATGGCACAAGACCAAGTTTGAGTGCGAAATTGGAAGGAAAAACAGACTCTTGCTCTTGGTGATTTGATCCTTCAAGAAGGTAGTTTTACCCTTTTCAGCTTCCAGCTCAGCGCGCATCTTGTGGAACTTCTCGTTGGCGACGCCTCTTCGAGCATTCTCATTCAGTGGAAAGAAATTCAAAGTAACTTAGTCTGCTTGGAGCATCTAGCCTGATAAAATATCCACCTAGAGGCTTGGGGGCTACAGTGAGAGTTTTTTAACTCGGCAATATGCTTAGTCTTTCTTTAAGCATCTAGTCGGAACTAAATCTGTTTCAACTAGAGGCTTGGGGGCTACATTATTGAAATTTACAAACACTGCATATGCTACTCTAAAAAGTATCTAGTCAGAATAATTCATTCAAACTAAATACTTGGGGGCTACAATATGAAGTTTTCTAGATTAGTCACTCTTAGAGCATTCAGATGCAAAAACCTATGGTTTTCCATCTAAATCCTCGGGGGCTACAGTGGGATACTACATATGAAATGCAGAAGGCAAACAAAACTTACAAGTGCGATGATCTTGAGGTTAGTGGCGCTCTCGGCAAATATCTTGCTGAAGGAAAGACTATTTCCACGCAGGATATCCGCCTGCCTGAGCAGCTCCTCAAGACCACAAGTCAGAGAAGTTGGCACTGCAGCAGGATCCAAGGTTGAGCTACTCAGCATAAGCGCCGGTTAGACAATCTTCGGGAGCTCTGTTGACGTCCTAGGTGCAGTGGCGCTGCCTTCGGCAGACGTTCCGCCTTCCACCATCGCCTTACAACTACCAGTGGCATCCTTAGCCGGAGCTTCAGCCATTTTGGACGCGGTGCTTTCTTGTGTCGCCTGATCACCGACAACAGCAAGATCCGTGGTGACACCTAGGTCCACTTCCATGGCGGAAGGGCCAGATGCTACCTTAGCTGGAGAGCTTGTCGGTGCGGCAGCAGGCTGGACGCTGGGAGTAGTGGGGGCGATGGCGGGAGACGCTTGGTGCAACATATCTCTAATGTTTTTAGAAGCCCCCGATGTTTTGGAGGTCTTATTCAAACTCAAACTAGCCTTCTTCCTGAAACGTGCAAACGTATAAGTACAAGAATAAGATGAGCAAGAGACAACGTCAGAGGATAAGAAGCTTACACAACGGTGGGTGCCTTGGTGAAAGGGAAGCCGATAATTTTCTTTTCTTCGCATCTAGGGCGGCAGTGGACTTCTTGGAGGCTCCACCCTCCGTCTTCTTCTTCTTCTTGCCTCCATCGGCAGCGTCAGAGGTGGAGCTCTTCCGCTTACGCGCCAATGGGACATCATCGTTGGACACGACGATGACTTCCTTCATCTTGGGTTCATAGATTTGGACAGCCATGCTATCCTCCTCTATACTTTTAAGCTGTTAAGTGAAATCCTGAGTGTTAGATGAAATGGTAATTGCTAGATGGAAGAACTGGAGTATATGTCATACACGGAAAATAAATATGTACCTCTAGGCACTTGCCGTCCTCAAACATGTCATAGGTGATGGTGAAGCCACGCTTCCTGTCCTTCACCTTGACGATGTCTTTGAGGCGGAGCTTGATGGAGTCACTCGAAAAGTTATCCATGGAGATGCGAAGGCTATCCTTCCTATCCTTGGTGTACTGGTGCAATAGCTTTGCGCGGTACTGCAGAGGCTGGATCCGCCTGACGAACCAGCACATGGCTAGGTCCAATCCAATCAAACCCATCTCTACGAACCACTCAATCCACCTTATGGTGCGGGAGGCTTCATTGTCAGAGGGAAGGGTGGCCTGGGATCTCCATGTCGAGGCTTCAGCGGCGGCCCCGTCGACAAAGTCCACGTACATTGCTTCTCGTCCGGCCAGAGGGATATCTGGGCCGTAGAAGTACGTTTGCTGCCAATTCTTGCAGGACTCATGGCCTACAATGTCAGAGAACCACCGGCCAGGCTGGATCTTGAAGCTAATGGTTCCACAGATTCTAATCTCGTCCTTGCTTGCTCCGGCTTCCCTCTTGACGGTGAAGAAATAGATGAACATGTCTAACCTAGTCCTAATTCCTAGGTAGCCCTCACAATGCGCCGCGTAGTTGCTAAGCGCAAGGATGCTATTCGGAGATAGGTTCTAAGGTTGAACTCGGTAATGGCTAAGGACAGCTAGGAAGAAGTCGAAGATACCATTTGCGCTTTGAGGTACACCTTATCGCCGGCTTGGGGAGAAGGGATAACCTCACCGGCCGGCGCCGCCCGCCAGACCAGCCCCTCCGTCACGGGGAGGTATCCTTCAGCGAGCAGCTCCTTGAGATCGCCATCAGCGATATCGGAGCCGTGCCATTCTCCTTTATGAGAGTCACTCTCCTCCTCCAGCGATTCCAGCCCTGCTGGAATATGGTCGCCGCCGGTGGTTTCCACCATCGCGGACCACGACACAACCACGCCCTCTGGAGGCATGTGGACGGAGCCTGCCGGCTTGGCCGCGGTTTCGTTCGTCGCCGCCATGGATGGGGTGGAGCTGCTGCTTGCCATTGAGTGGGAAGGGAGGTGACTGGAAGATTGGGGGAAGAACTAGGGTTTTTCTCGTGCACGCAGAGAGCTCGAGGAGAAATTCGCAGGAGGAAGAAGATGACATGAGGGAGAATGAGGTGAAAAGATAAAATCTACCACGGTTATAATTTATAACCCTCGGCGTCAAGATTCATGCAAAGTGATCGAATGGTTGATGCATGGACAGCGTGTGCGTGTACGTGCGCGGAAGTTTCTCCACGTTCCCACCGCCGCTGCGAACGGTTCGTATCCTTCGCGCAGGAAAAACGGACATGATTGCGTTCTCTATATGTGTGAGTTATGAGGCGATGCTGACCTATGGTCTACGTTGCTCTAGCTGACATGGGCAGGTGAACCATCCCATCTGAATGAATGCGATGCGCCGGTATCAAATAGAACAAGTGCTGGAAAAGTGTTAAGCTTGAACTTACCAGCCACAGCATCAAATTCCTCATAGATTTCCTCCACATTGATGTGGTTCACTTGACCCTTCTGAAATGGGTTTGGCTTGTTGGCTCCATCAGCCTTATTTTCTAGGCATTCATTGGCATAGTGCCCAGTTTTCTTGCACTTGAAGCACTCAACCTGACTGATGTCTCTCTTAGCAGGCTAACTTCCATTGCCATTCCCACTGTGATGGCTCTTGTGTCTACTCTTGTGGTTCTTATATCCACCATTGTCATGACTACGGTGGTGTTTGTTATCATGGTGACGGTTACTATTGTGGTGGCTGTTATACTTCCCATGTTTGTGGGATCCAGAACATCCACTATCATCACCATGGGAACGCTTGTGTGACGATCCAGAACTATGCTTATCAAAGTGATGCTTCCTCTTCCTATTCTCCACCTGTTTCATCTTGCTCTCCAAGATGGTGGCTTTGTCACACAGTGATTGATAAGTTGGAACATATGCAATGGATAGCTGCATGCACATCTCATCATTCAGTCCTTCAAGGAATTTTTCCTTCCTCTTGGCATCAGTGTCAACATCGTCCGGTGCATAGCGTGCCAGATTATTGAACTCCTCAATATATTCTGCCACACTACGATGACGTTGCTTAAGGTTGTGGAACTCTTTCTTCTTCAAACTCATCACTCCCGATGAGATATGAGCAGTGCGGAATCCATCCTCAAATATTGCCAAAGGCACATCTTCAATAGGAGTGGTGATTTGGAAATTGTCCCACCATGTGGTTGCTGGTCCTTCAATAAGATGTGCTGCAAATTTGACCTTTTTATTATCAGTGCAGCCCACGGTGACCAAGTACTTGTTCACAGAACATAACCAGTCATTGGCTACCATAGGATTAGTGGTTCCCGAGAACTTTGCAGGCCTCAACCCCAAAAACCTTGTAAGCATATCAAAGGTTGGTGGGTTGTTGTTGTTGTTGTTGTTGTTGTTGTTGTTGTTGTTGTTGTTGTTGTTGTTGTTGTTGTTGTTGTTGTTGTTGTTGTTGTCGTCGTCGTTGTGGTTGTTGTTGTTGTTGTTGTTGTTGTTGCTGTTGCTATTGTTGTTGATGTTGTTGCTGTTGTTGTTTCTATTGTTGTTGTTGTTGTTGTTTTTGTTTTTGTTGTTGTTGTTCCGATTCGCCATGAACTGGGTCATCATTTGCTTCAACTGAGTCTGGGCTGCCATCAGCTGCTGCATCTCATTGCCATTGTTGTTATTCTTGTTAGTGTTGGGATTGGCACGATGGGTAGGCATCTGTGGTTTCAATAAGGATAAGTAATGATATATAACCCATAGATACTAACGTGCACATCACAATACATAGCAACATTCACAATAAGCAAGAACAATAGACTTAGAGTTTAAACATCGTGAACAACAAGTTTTGGAAAAGTAAACACACTAGCATAGTCATCCACATTATTGGATGATCAATGTGAATCGATAAATAGAAAGATGATAGATAGATAGGTAGCCAAGTAGTCCACACTACTCCATCATGTCGACCTCCTCGTCCACTAGATCAAGTCCTGCTGTCTCCATTGCTGCTTTGTACTCCTCCACACTGGTGGTCAAAGCATCGACCTTTGCCCACAGGGCTCTCTTCTGCGAGCTCAGCCTCTCTATCACTCCCTGCTGTGTCTCTAGCTCAAGATCCTTGAGCTCTATCTCGGCCTTCATCTCATTGATCTTCTTGTTCCTATCCTGCACTCTCTTCTCTTGTTCTTGAACCTCTTTTCTTGCTTCTCAAACCTATCCTCCATCTCCTTGATGCTCTCATCCTGCTCCATGAAGGCCATGTCCTTATCCCTCAACTGAACTTGTAGCTCGTCATTGATAAGCATGATGTTGGTCCTATCAGTATCGAGGTGTATAAGAAGGCTCTCTAGGTCCTGAAGATAGAGATGCACTGGTTCAATAGTCTCTCTAGTGGCATCGTCAAACTCTATCGCCTCTCCCTCCTCGACACGTCTCCAAAATGGGTGGAAGTAGAGGCCCGTGAGCTCTATGGAGTGGCGTCCAAGTAACTCCTACATGGCGATGTCGAGTCCCTTTTCCTTGTCATCATGCATTATCTTGAAGGCAATCTCCTTGGTAGGGGGCTCTGACTGGCGTCCTGGCTGGGAGACTTTGAATCCCCATAAGTCCTTACTCTCAAACTTCCTGAGCTGAAGTCCCTTAATACTAGGGAGGGGAAGACCAAGCACACTGACAAGCTACACGATACGGGATCCAAAACGAGTTCCATTGAACTCCTCGGCGGTGGTGAGAACAAATCTAGGCATCTATTGCATAGGATAGAGAAAAATTAGAAACAACACAAGTAAAGAGAAAAATATAAGGTAGTGAAACAAAAGCCAAAAGCATACATGAAACACAGAAGTCATGGCATACAATATTCAATCACAAACACCAAGGTTCAACATAAATTTAGAATTTTTTTCTGCCATACCACATAGGTTGGTATGATCAAATTATTAACGTGAGAAAACGATAAGTGTGGTGGTACAACTATTGGAATACGTCACAATTCTTACTCATATGCTAAGTATATGATATCTTCTCTTAGACGTTCTATGGCGGTCTCTAAGTCTTGGGTATACTTCTTCTCCTCTCTAAGGTCATTTTGAGTGTTGAGCATTCTACACTTGAGTATTTCACCAAGCTCCTTGATAGCATTCCAAGCTGCATTCCTTGCAGAGTCAAAGAATGACATATGCATTTTAGAGTTGGTGACCATGCAGAATCCCGACTCTTTGTGGTTTTCCTCCTTGTTTTTGTACAAGTGGAGCTGTACCCACCAATATTCCTCTCCTTCATCCATCACTGGAAATCCTTTGTACACGGCTTCACCATGTATTCCCAAGCTAACCATGAGGTTTTTGAGTGCCTTGGGAAACTCAGTCTCACATTCTAAGGTCATGGTCATGAGTGGTCCCTTCTTGACGGCTTCGTTGATGGCGGCCATCTACAAATAGAGATGAGAAAGAAGATTAGGAGAGGTTTACGAGAAGAAAAGAGACAAGTGTGGAATTTGCAAAGAGTTGCATTTTCCCTAGTGGTTTCCTTAGTCTAATCCATCTTAGGGTCATAATCCTACAGGAAACACAGTGCTCTGATACCATCTAAAAGACCCCACCTTTTAAGGTAAAGGGCCCTGCGATTGCAATGCTAGTCCCTGGATCTAATTGCTAGCATCCACAGTTTAAGATGAAGTACACAGATACAAAGGTCATTATTACATCGTAATATCCAGAGATACAACAGTTCTTACAACTCATTTTCCCAAAGCTAATACATAGAGTTCACAATACTTAACAAAATAAATAAGTCTTCATCTTCATGTGCCACATGCAACATGTTGAGTGTAGACTCATAACCCTAGTCTCCATCAGAGTAACCTGCAACATCATAAGTTACAACCACAGAGGGTCAATACATTTGGAATTGTATTGGCAAGTGATACCATAGTAGTATAGAAACATCTAGTAACTATATGATTTTGGCTAAGTGTAGTTCAGGCTGGCTTTGCTCAAAATAAGGTTTTTCTTATAAGTTGAAAACACTAAGTTTTTGTTTGTCAAAAACACCCAAAGGAACCACCAATAGACATTGGTGAACCTTTACCCTTGTTCAACCACAAGTTTTAACTTAGAGAAATTGGGATGAGGAGATCCTTGATCACTTCAATGTCTTTGAGGCTCAAAATGTCCGTTGCCGGGGACACGGCTAAGTACTTAGGTTTTACCCTGTGGCGCCCCGCAAAAACCACTACTAGAAAATCGTGTTATTTTTGTGCATTGCATCATCATGACCGCATGCTCATGTCATCATGCCACATTGCATTTGAGCATCGTCATCATCATGCATTTGTTTGTCTGAAACTATTTTCGAAAAAACATATTTTGTTTTCTAAATACCCCGCCTTTATTTCAAATCCAAAACCCGGGTCTCCGGATTATTTTGTTTCGTCTACCAATGGATTTCAAAAGCCCCGTTTTAAATAATAAAATATTTAGTTTACTGTTTAGGGGACAGCCGTACCGGGCCGATCCGACCCAGTCGGCCACCCCCAGTGCAAAACCAGAATTCCCCCTCAAACCTTTTTCTACCTAAACCTAGTCTACCCATCCCCAGCCACCTCGCCCCGGCCAATCGCAATCCGACACCTCACCGCATCCCTCCACCTCACCTCTCCCTCTCCCCCATCCCAGCCGCCACCTCATCCCACCTGCACGCCTCCCACCAAACACACCTGGTCCACCCACCGCCGCCCTCTCACACGCGCGCGCGCCCAGCCTGTCCACCAACCCCCTCTCTCTCTCTCCCGTCTGGCCCCACCCCCTCCTTTTTCCCGCCCAGCCCCCACCTGCACCCATCCCCACGCCCCTGCCCGACCTAACCCCGACCCCGCGCCCAACTCCCGCTCCCTCCCTCGATTCCTTCCCCCCCCGCAGCGCCCTGGCCCGCGTCCCCACTCCCTGGTCCACCCGCACCGACGCCACCTGCCCCTCCCCTGGTCCTTTTTCCCCACCAACCGCCTCCCCGCTCGCATCTCGCCTTGCGTCGCCTCCGCCTGGCTAGGGCCGCCGCCGCCGCGCCCGGCGCTCGCCACCTGCCCGTGCAACCTTGCCCTCTCCCGCCTTGCGCGTCTGCGGGCTCTCCTCCGTCCCGGAGCCCTCCTTGCGACCGCCCCCGCCAGGAGCTCCGCGGGTCCCCGTCGCCCCTGGCCGCCCCGAGTGCTGCCGTCCCCGGCCGCCTCTTCCTCACCTCCCCCTCGGCGCCGCTCCCATCTCGTGTCCCGCCGCCGCCGCGACCCCTCCTTGCCAACCTCCATCAACCAGGGCCTCCTCTGCGACGCCGCTGCCGCGCCCTCTTCCCCCTGGCCACGAAGTTCCGCTGCTCCTCCGCCTGAGGTAGCCCTCCCCGCTCGCTCGTCGGTGGCCCTCGCCTCTCCCCGATCCTTCCTCCTCGCCGCGCCTCACCGGAACCCCTGCCTCCGCCACCTCGCGGGTCCCTGCACTCAAGCACCGGTCGTCGCCGTCGTGGCCCTTCACCTCCGTCGTCGCCCCGCGGTTGCGGGTCCGCGTCCGTGCCGCCTGGGTCCTCCCTCGTCGCGCATCGCCGTCAAGCACCCCGTCACCCCAAGCTCCTCACCGCGGTCGTCTCTGCCGCTCCTCCCGCAACCACCTGGCCGGATCGCCTCGGCGCCGTCGTCCTCCTGCTCGTCGCCATCTCGCCCTGCTCGCCTTGTCCGCCTCGCCGGCCCTCCAACGTCGACCGTGTCCCCGTTCAGCTCTACGGGCACGGCCGAGTTCTGCTCTATTTTGAACCTGCCGATGGCGTGAGCCCCCACCGTGTTGATGTGTTGGTGTTGCTCAGTGTTGTGGGATGTGAAGGTGATGGGTGTGGTGTGGTACGATGCTAAGAAGATGGTGTTATAGATCACCCTGGCTTCGACCTGAACATTCCGGTGGACGAGAACGAAAAGTTGGACAAGGTCATTGGTGTCGTCGACAAGATCTTCGATGACCACCGGATTAGATTCAAGTTCTCCATCGACAACAAGATCGCCCTCAAGGATCCGAAGGCCCCAACTCCGAAACCCCGAAGATCGATCTCGGACCCTGAACCCGTCGAACCCTCGGAACCCCAAGATCGCCGAGACCCAATGTGTGACCCCTTCTTCAAGACCATTATTTTTATAATATATATAATATCTACTTGTTGCATGTAAATTGTTCATACTCGCATACATATCATGTGGTTTGGGGGCCTTATGCCGATTCACCTCATAATTAAACATGGAGGCCATATGCGGGCGAATCTAGTCTTATATTGGTCCCGTTTAAATCTGTGTAGCGAACCGATGCTATGTTTTGCCATGTTAATACCACATTTAAAATGCGGGGTATCTAAACAACTAGAACCATATATTTAATTGTCGGGACCCCCGGTTCCGCTTAATATTGCCTAATTGCATCGCACCTTGCCATGTCATACACCATACATGCATCATGCCCGATCTTTTTCCGTAGTATTAAATAGTCCATCCGGTGTTTCTTCTAGTGCTTTGCTTCTTCACGGATTAGGCCGATGAGTTGATGCGAGTGTCGACCCGATCTTCGGATGAACCCTCAGCAATGTTTTCAGGCGAGCACCTCCCCCTTTCTACCTATCTTACTTTTATAGTATTTATTCCCTCCCGTTGATCTATTGCTATCTGTGTTGCGGTGCTCTAGTTTTCGTACCCGTGATATCCCTTGCAGCCTTATACTGCCTTGGACACATCCTACTACCTGTTGATTGGTAGATAGTTGGACTTGCGTGTCGTAGTCGCTTGCTCAAGTGCTGTTGCGTGTCGTCAAGTACCACAGTTGTTGGAGTGTTGCCGCATGTTTAATGTTGTAGGTGATCATGGCTTTAATTATTGTTTAATAACTAAAATTGAAGTAGGTAAATAATGCAGAGGCACAGGTGGGCAATAGATGTTATTTGGTTGTTAACCGCCCACTAGTGTCCCGTAGGACCCCGAGTTCTTGACACCTGTTCCGAGATCGAGCGCGCTAACCACAGGTGGGGTGTATGGGCACCCCCATCGATTAGTACCTGATTTCAAAGTACTGAAATGGGGGCCACAAAGTAGTTTGGAGATTTATTACTATTCTGTACTTATGCCATGCTTTACTGCTTTATTTAAGATGTGCGAGGAGCACCTGTACTATTTAGGTAAGCGGAGTGTTTTCGCGGTATCGACAAGCCCAGTCACACTTTCGGGTTCCCAGTCGTTTACAGCCACTGACGCAAACCCTGGGTCCGTTCTGGAGCCGGCCAACTTCGTTGCGGGTAGCTTAGTGGGGTGGCCCCCATGTACTTGCTTTGGGTCTGGGAAACGTCATGACTTAGGCCCCGCCGACATACCGATGGGTGTATGTTAACTGATCAGGCAAAAAGGGTCGAAGTGCGTGTGGATACTTTGGTGCACCCCTGCAGGGTTAAATATTTTCGAAAAGCCGTGTCCGCGGTTATGGACCACTTGGAGCACAGTTCTCGATCATAGACAACTATAACTAAAGTTTATTGTTATAATTTGACTTGTATCCGATATGACTAGTAATCAGCTCCACTACAACGGAATGGCTAAATAAAAGTGCCAACAACTGCTGGGTTTTGGGGATATCTCATGCTAATTGCATCTGACTAGTAAGTGTGCAACTACAATGGAATGGTTAACTAAAAGTGCCCACTTCTTATTATATCAGGATGACTATCTATATCTGACTAGTAATTGCTGCAACGATAACTGAATAAATAAAACTGCCAACTGTGTGAGTTCCTCGGTTGACTTCCTCGTTTGGTCTCGAGGGGGACATACCAGGATGGGTATGCTTGGTGGTAGAATCAGGATGGTTTCGCATAGGTCTTTCTTATCTCTCTCTGATAGCCGACAGTTGTATCGAGTCTCTATAGGTTGTTTAGTGCATGCTGCCGCTGCCGCTTCAGTCCACCATACCTATGTAGGCGAGGACCGCCGAATTCTAGTCTCGCCGTGTACTGGCCTCAGTACTGACCGCTCTCTTTTTCCTTTGCCCTTTGTCGGCACCCTTTTTGTTTAAGCAGGTTTTGAGATCGACGTCGTTAGCAGGGTTACCCTTCCGGCTTGGCCTGGGCAGGGTTATGGACGCCTTTGGTTATTCTTCAGGGCTCTTAGCTCAATTTGCATCTTGTCCGTACTCGGACGCTGTATCGTTTTCAAGGTGATTTGGATCTTTGTACTGTATATCTGTATTCTTGACTCTTGAGTCGCTGTTGTATATATATGTTTTGTGGGTTCCATCGAGGACTATTGTGTAATGATATTACTTCGTTTCCACCCGCACGCAAGTGCCTGGTGGGCACCTTTGGATCGTTTCTATGCGGGTTTGGCGGGAAGCGCTGAAACTTGCATAGGGCCGATTCTGAGGGTGTTACATACCCTCTTGATAGGTGGTGCACTTTCCCCACAAGACTCGACATGCATCTAGACGAGACTTTTCAGAAGCATTCCCTTAGACCACCATGGACACATTCCATCCTATCAAACCTACCACCAATTGTCCATCTGACTAAGTTCTTGCTACCTAGTTGGTCAAGGAGAGCCCATATGCCATGCGGTTGCACTAGAAGCTTCTTAACACTAAATATCTCAAATCTCTTTGTTCCTGGGTGGCCATCCAAAAGTGACATACACAAGGTAAACCATAGACATGGACCTTGTGTAACCACTCAACACAAACCAATCTTTTCATTCCACCTAGGTGATTCATTCACATAGTTGTTTTATTAATCAAAAACATAGTCATAGACTTTGCATAATATCATAGCATGAATATTCCACCCTTGTATTCTACTAGCTAGGCTAAGCATACTAGTAAAGAAAGTTTCTTAACTTAGGGAAAAACTACTAAGACGATATATATAGGATTTACCCAATCATAGCATATACTTAGAAAATAATCATGCAAAACCTACTCAAAATATCACTAGTACATAGATAAAATAGTAGGAAAAAAATATGAAGCATCACTTTCCTTTATAGTTGGGGAATAGGAACAATCCTCACAATCACAATCTCCACAATCACCAAAATCTACACACAATTTCATACAACAAAATCCACATTCAATATACAAACAAAAATATATGAATGCATGCAAAATGTAATGGAATGTTTTGCCACAAACAAGTCAAACTAAATAGTACTGAATACAAAGCAAACTTTCTATAGTCCAAATAAACTAAAATTTAATTTAAAACAATTTTCTAAACATTTTATATAGCCAAAATAAGCCTAGAAAGGTTTATGTACAAAATCCTAATTTTACAGAAGGAAATGGCCAAACCAAGGCCATAGTTGTGTAGGGCTCATTTTTTTGAATCCAATTATATATAATTTGTAATTTTTGGAAAAATAGATCAAAAGTTATTAAATTTACAAGTTTGAATATCTAATACATCTAAAATCAGATTTTAAAACAAAACCAGTGACACGCAGCATGCTCTGATTGGCCTATACCGGTTCGCGCGGATCACGCGCACGTGTCGTTAGATCTAAGTGTGATTCTGCGGTCCAGATCTAACGATACCGCTTCGCGCTGGCGATCTAATATAAGCCACTAGATACAGATCCAGTGGACCACGTTGCTCTAACCAAAAACGAGAGGCGCAAGTGGCCACTGCGGCGGCGGCGCATCTGTCGACGGCGTGTTGGCAAGGCTAGGGGTAGGGTAGGGGGCACTGGGGCTTACTGAAGTCGTGGAGACCTCGTGGTGCTCAAGGTGGTCGTGGACGAGGCTGAGGCGCACGGACACGGTCGGAATCGCACGCCAGAGTGAAGCTTGGCGTCGGGTGCTCACGGTCATTGACGGAGGCAACTCTCTGGTGCGAAATAAAACAAACGGCAAGTGTTAGGGGAAGCGCAAGGCGATGGCGAACAAAGTCGCGAACCAGAGAGCAAGGCGCACACGATGCTTACCGCAATCAATCGCCGGAGCTTGTCGGTACAGCGGCGGTGCGTGGAGCAATATTGTTAGCCTGGCAGCGCTCTGGTGGTGCTGAGTGGGGGGAAATGGAGCGAAGAGGTAGGGGTTTAAGTAGCCGGGGCGAGGGAGGTAGTCACACTCGTAGTTACTCGCAATCAAGCGTGAATTTGTCGGTTTTGATTTGGGGGAAACGGCCGCGGCGAGGTGGTCGTCGCTTGCAGTCTAGGGACGAAGGGATGATGTGGCAGTGGGGCCTCCTGTCAGTGAGTGGTTGCGGTGCATGCGGGTGAGAAACAGAGAGGGAGAGGGAAAACCCGGGTGGGCTTAGTGGGCCACGAGAGGGGTGGGCTAGATAGGTTGCTGCTGTTTTTTTCCTTTTTCCTTTTCTGTTTTGATTTTCTAAAAATGAATTTGAATGGCTAATTCAAATCTGTTTGAATTCAAATATGCACCAGCCTTTTGTACTGTGGTCCTAGTGTGCAAATGTGTGTCAAACACATCAAAGCATTCAAAAACCATTTTGAGGTCATAAGATTAAATAAAACCATGCCCCATATATATAATAAAATGGATTTAAATATGGTTCTATTAGGGTTTTTGTTTTGAAATTTTTTGTGAAAGATCAATATGCCATAATGATATGAATGCAATAGCATGGTTTTGAATTTGATAAAATTTGGGATGTTACAAAGATCCTACCCCTATTAATGAATCTATGCCTGGTGAATATCTTGTCGTCGTAGAAACGATGACCCTTGGTTTGCAGATTATGGTAATTTCTTGTAGGGAAGTTTCTACCAAGGGGAATGAATTATAATCAAAGGAAGACATTCTTTAATGATTTGAAATATTACTTTTGGGATGATCCTTATTTATACATGGGCTTGCTGGGATAATTAGGAAGTATGTACTTGATCATGAAATGAGCGCTATCTTAAAAGCCTACCATAATAGTCCTTATGGGGGCATCATGCTGGTGACCGTACAGCTGCCAAAGTCTTACAATCAGGATTCTATTGGCCAACCTTGTTTAAATATGCTCATAGTTATGTCAAGTATTGCGATGCCTGCCAACGAATGAGTAACATAGGGAAAATACAAGAAATGTCCATGAATTATAACCTCATAATAGAACCATTTGACTTTTGGGGAATGGATTTCATGGGGCCATTTACTACCTATAATGGTTACACTCATATTATTATAGCTATTGATTATGTTACTAAATGGGTAGAAGCTATACCCACCTCTCATGTAGATGCAACCACTTCTATCATGATGATCAAGGACATCATTTTTCCTAGGTTTGGAGTTCCTTGATTATTGATTACTGACGGTGGAACTCATTTTATGAAAGAAACTTTTAGCAAGATTCTTCATAACTATGGGGTCGAGCATCGAGTAGCCTCATCTTATCACCCAAGGATAAGTGTGCAAGTTGAGCATTCGAACCGGGAGATTAAAGTTTTTCTTTAGAAGACGGCGCAGAAGTCAAGAAAGGATTAGGCTATGAAGTTAAATGATACTTTATGGGCATATCGCATGACATTCAAAAATCCTATGGGAATGACGCCATATAAGATGGACTACGGTAAATATTGCCATCTCCCTTTAGAATTAGAACATAAGGCCTATTGGGCTATTAAAACTTTGAACTTTGATTTTAAGACCGTTGGAGAGAAACATCTCTTGGACATTCATTCCTTGGATGAACACATAAATGAGTACTATGAAAATGCTAAAATATTTAAAGAATTTTTTTAAAAAATGGCATGATACAAAAATACTGAATAGGAATTCAAATCTGGATATCAAGTTTTTCTCTATAATTCTTGGCTGAAGATATTTGCAGGAAAATTGAGATCCAAGTGGGAAGGTCCATATGAAGTAGAAGAAGCATATCCCTCGGGAGCGGTAAAATTTAAAAGTAATGTCCCTTCTTCATATTGGATTGTTAATAAGAAATGGTTGAAGCACTACAGAGTTGGAGATGTAAACATGATGAAACTAACCTCCTTAATGACAGCCGAGGAATGCATCAAACGAGAGTATGATGAATTAGATACCTACTAATCCCCTCAATTCTACATTTTGTACAATTTTTTTTGTCTTTTTGGTTGCTTTCTTCTTTTTCCTTTCGCTCTCTCGATTAAAATGAACTATTTTTCTCACATGGTACGGGCATACCGTATAGTCAGACGCGTTTATACCGCTGGTTGTTAAACACTCAGAACTCCTTCAATTCTATTAATCTCCGGAGATTCGGTACGACCGGGCCGTACGGTTACCCCCACTGTACGATAGGTCGTTAAACTCATCGTGCCTATCGTTTGGTTTTTCATTTGTTTCTTTGATTTGGTCTAAGAGAGAGAGAGAGAGAAACTCTTATAGCCTCGAAAGAGGTCAGTAGCCGCCGGTACAGGCGCGTAGTATGGATGGATCCTGCCCGTACCGATGTCCAGCACCGACTTTAGTTACCGTATTTCTAGGCTTAATTTTCTTTTTGATTTTTCCTCTTCTCATCATTGATTTTTTCCTTTTCCTTTTGAATCTAGTGTTTAAATACCACCTACATTTTCCCCCAATCATCATGCATCAGACCTCACTTGATTGTTCGAGAACTATGCAGCCTTTTCACATCAAGCAGATCTGGACCAAGAAGGAGGAGGCACCTGAAACAAAAACGAAGGGATGGGAACCCGAAAGGGATTCTTTGTCTTCTTCAACTCCAGAATCTACTCAAGTGATACCACTTACTAATTGGGAGACCATGTTTCCATGCAAGTTGGAGATGCTGAGGCATGTAGAACAAAGGAAGAACAAAGAAGAATACCCACCAAATCCTTATAGGTATAACCTTCGTGGACCCTCTCTCAAATCTTCTCCCGGTTCCTCGGCCCATAAAGAAGGGAAACATGACGAGATTAGGGATAAGATCGTAAAACTCGAAAATATTCCCAAAGAATGTGTTGAAACCATCATTGAAGGGATTGACTCCTACTGTGTCGTGATGGTGCCATGGAAGATGCCATAGGATGGCTTAAGTTGGGGTCGAATGGACACAGGTGAAATCCGGGGAGGGATAGTGCAGTGAGATCTGCACACGAAGAACGACAAACAATCATAGGAACACACGATATACCTAGGTTCAAAGCTCTCTAGAGATATAAAACCCCTACTCCTGCATGATAGCTCTCATAAGTATCATCATATCGTGGCTAGAAGTGCTCCTTGAACTATATCTAAGAGGAGGAAGAATGTGTTCTTGGCATCTCTCTACTCTATGGGGGAAAGCAAGTGAAAAAATGACCGACCCTTTTATGGGAAGCCCTGGTGCACCTTATAAAGGAGTGCCCAGGGTACAGTTAGGGCTGATCTGGCAGGAATATGCCAGTAATATCTTTTAGTAGAAATTGTTGGCTGGGCCCAGATGCTAATATTGTCAACTATGGGACTTGACGTGCCCATGACCCGCAATGGTTCCTTTGACACTGTGCCCTCCTATAAACCCTCGACATGACCTTTCCTACAGTATTTAGGGGCACACCTTTCTTATCTCTTCCTGATTTCATGGGAGCAGGCAAGAGCATTAACCTTGAGGCCGACATACAGTCCATGACAATACGCCGAACCCTTATTCGCCTTGCACCTACATAACTTGGCATTGGTAAACCTGCGTATAAGAAACAATACATGTTATGCTGACATCTATTATATGTCGGCTTGCATATGCCAGCCAATGTCGGCCTTGGGTATGCCGGCCTATGTCGGCCACCCTATGTTAGTCAACCTTAGTCCTGGTCAACGTTATCTTTATACCTATCTTGACCCTATCGGGGGTCATCCCCCCACATTAGTCCCCAAAGCTATCGAGGTCTAGCAGTGCTAGCTGAAAGGCCTTGACAAGTTCCTTTGACGTATATGGAACATCTCTTTCTTATCCGACATATTTATGTCAACCGACTTTTTTAACTTGGCACTTGCAATTGCTATTGCTTTGTCTAAAACGAATCTATCCTCCTGAACCGAGTTATATCTCGGCCTCCAATTCTTGTTCCAACACTTAGCTGTTTTCTTTGTATGCTTCACAGCTTCCAGTCTACCCTTGTTTTATATTATTTTATCCTACGTGTCAATTAATCATCACGCTTTGCCTAATTTTTTGCACTAAACCCTAACATGTAACTACTGCATCATCCTGTCAGTTATCACTAGTACATGTCACATACGTATGATGCCTCATTTCCCACGACGATAGCTTTGGTTGAGACATGGAGGGCCATTTACCACATGTGTGGCACATTCTGAGGGGCGGTTTATCAAATACACACCCACTATGTGGCTTCGGTGCACAACCGATCCCACTACAGCAAACACCAACAGGTCTTTAAATAGGGGATCAGGGGGAAACCCTTGTTTTTACCATCACTTTCCCCCGCTCTACTCTTCCTTGAGTCGTCGCCTCTACTTTTAGCCCAAGCGCCCCTGCGCTGCTTCTCTTTGCCTCGCATCACCGCCAATCTTATTCTTCTCCGCTTGCCGTAGCGTTGTCCTGCGCGCGCGCTTGTCCACCGCCGCCACGGGACCACACCACTCTCTACCTATCTTTGAAAAGGAGATGGATCTTTAGGAGGTTTTTGCCATCAATGAAGAAGAGCTCGAGGAGGCCTCCAGCGAGCGCGGTCCTAGGAGGGCTCACTTGTGACGAAGGTGGAGCTAGATTGGCTCCATGATTCTCGGTGGATTCCGGCGGAGGTCGAATGTCGCCTACCTGCCGGTGAGCTTGCACCAGATCCCTTTCTCAATGAGTTTGTTATTTTTCTCTTCCCCTTAGTGATTTTGCCAAACATTTCTTTGAATCTTTTGGCGTCTAACCGCACCATCTTCCAGCAAATTCCATTTGCTCCCTTTCTGCTTTCATTGCTTGCATCAAGGGTTATCTTGGCCTCTAGACTTCGGCGTGCCTAGCAAACTCAATTGGCAATTTGACCACAAGGCCAAGTTCAAAGATGCCAATGAGGTTCATGCCGTCTTTGATCAGTTGGTGGAGGCAGGAATGTCGGCAGATGACTTTATGGGGACATTCATTAGTCATTGAGTTTTCCCTCTCGAACTTCACACCCACAATATATCCCACATGAGTGGCCGCTTTGACCCGAACAAGACTTCTACTTTTGAACTGGACCAACACCAGATTTGGAAGCGAGTCAAGGAAATTTTTAAGACAAAGATGGTCGCTGATTGGGAGTGGGACAAGGCTCGCTATGACTGTGAGCACCCGTGCCATGGGTAAGATTCCGACTTATTCCTTTCGACATAACTTTATTATGGTTTTTAACTTATCTAACTCGGTTGTTTGTCTTTCACTTCAGATGCAGAAATTTCTTTGGCAAGTTGCTAATAATGCTAAGCAGCCCCTAATTTCTTGGGTCGAGGATCGCTCAACCTCTGATTCGGCAGATCCGGATTCGGAGGACTTCTTGCCAATTCCTCATGTCGGCGCTAGACCATCCCCGGGTAAGAGTCCTAATCGTGAGGCATTGAGGGAGTGGTCGGACAATGTTGTGATGAGTGTCATATTTTATAGATACTTGACCCAGTGCCAATATCATTCACATATGCGCCTCACTCTACACCATCTGACATAGCTGGGCAGGTGCACAATGATCCACCTCTTTTCGTGGGAGGCCAAGTCGGCACCAAGAAATGCAGTGCATCCGGGGCAGCCAGAGGTGAGCAAGCTCAGCCCCATAAAAGGCGCAAAGTTGGCAGGAGGCAGTATCGCTAGAAGCCTTCAGCTGCTGGGTAACCTTTCTTATACAAGCCTACATATCTCTATACTTTTGTATTTCTTGTTTTTCTATATCTTACCCTTGATATTTTGATTTTTCTTTGTAGAGATACCGTGGACACTTTGCAAACTTCCACTAGCAATGCTTCCGAGATTCCTCCTCACTCTTCTCCTCCTCCTGCTGATACTCGGGTTACGAGTCCAGTTTGGGAAGACATTTCTCCTATGTCGAGTACCAATGTATCATGGCCGGAGGGAAGATCCGGCACTGGAGGAGGGAGCGCTGCCTAGAGGATGAGACGAGAGATGAGACCCCGACCCCTGAAAGAGAAGAGAACCTCGACGTTGGAAACATTGGCGGCGAGACAGTAAATGTTGAAACCTCTACAACTCCTGAGTCCGCTCAAACTCAGCCAGAAAAGCAACAACAACAGAAACAACATCAACAATAGGATAAATAACAACAGCAGAAGAAACATCCTCCACAGTAGAAACAACCTCAGTAGCAGCAACAACCCATAGTCTAGAAGAAACAACCACAACCACCACAACAACAACCAAAGAAATCCGCAGCTATGACCAAGCAAGGGTCAGTTGAAGATATGCTAAAGAAAACATCCAGTGCTACTGGGAAATCTATATATAAGCAACTTTCTCTGCATGTGAGCGCTGCTGCAGTCAAACCGGTACTAGGTCATCTTCTACCAGGGCGGGCCTAGTTCTAACTCGCACTGCAAGTGGCAAGAGTCTTGGCTTTCTTGTCCAATATGCCATAGATTGGAATGATGCTGGTAGTGTCGAGGTGACCTCTAGGACCCATCAATCAAATCTTCAACAACAAACACCTGGCCCTACAACCTTTGCCGAGAAAATGCAGCAAGCTAGTGTATCTTTAGCTGAGGCTAAAAGGGTCTTGCAGGTATATAAGTCCTTTGCCTTTTTTCATTATCATATTATACATATATCTCCTAGTCCCTATAATACCTCAGACACTATGCTCTAAGCAACAAGCCAGGACGAACCCAAAGTGCATAAGGTGGTGCTACCACGAAGGCCCAAAGGCCACCCATGTGCAGGCCCGTCTAAGCGGAACAGGGCATGGTACCGGGCAACCACCCTATGCACTTTGCAAGAGCATCATATCAAGTGCGAGCGGCGTATTCGACAGACATATTCGATAGACATGCGAACAAAAGATACACAAGTGTGTATGTCAGTGACATACAAGAGTACATCAGATCCAAACCATCTAAAATAAATAGAAATATTCAACGCCATATGACAAGATCCAAAATACTAGATATCCAATAATTAGGATACATCCTCATACATCACACATCAAAGTATCAAGAGAAAGCGGAAATCAAGATCCAGTACAGATTAGAAGCAAATTGGCATAAGATGCTCTGAAAATAAGAATATCCCGCCCACAGATATTACAGATCTCCATCCCCAGAATCTCACCTGACGGTCGTTGTCACCATTGGCGTTCCTGTGGATATACCTATCCATCTGAACCAATATTTTATCGTGTGAGATCCTAAGGGACACAACAAGTCTTTATGCATCTAAAGGGAACAACCTGTGGATGTTGCAATTGCAGCAAAAATAAAGCCTAGCAGTTCTATAGAGACACGCTACAACATCTTCCTAACCAATGATAGATGGACGCTCGTTAAATAAACAATAGTGTATTACCCAACAGATATATATCAACATAAATCAACGTCGCTCGTCCACCTCCCTATTCCCGAACGAGAAGGCGGAAGAACATCCCATCCATTGGTGATTTTATTAATCATTCCATGACTATTTCACTATTACTAGTCAAGTTTTAGTTAATTTAAAAACGATACTTTAGTTATGCTTGTCTATAATCGAGAAACTATGCTCCATGTCGTCCATAATCGCGGACACGACTTTCAGAAAGATTTACCCTGCAGGTGTGCATAAATAGCAACACACACACGATCAACCTTGGAAAAACCTAATGAAAACCCAACGAGGTATCACGACAAAGGATTCACAAGATTCATAGTTGATTTCAAGGGGCCACCCCATTAAGCAACCCGTGATGAAGTTGGCCGGCTCCGAGACGGACCCAGAGGTTTGTGTCGACAACTGTAAACGACTAGGAACCCGAAAGTGTGACTAGGATTGTCGATACCGCATAAACGTATCACAATTCCTAAACAGTATAGTAGTAAACGCTCCTCGAGAAATAGTAGTAAATAAGCAGTAAAACATGGCATAAGTAAATGATAGTAATAACGCTCCAAACTAGTTTTTGTCGCTAAGAATTAAATATGACTCAAGCTAGGACTAAGGGGAATCATGGTCCCACATGCGAATAATTCGATAGTCAAGGAACATGTATCAAGTACTCGGGGTCCTACGGGACACAAGTGAGCTTAAAATACCAAATAGCAGATATTGTCCAATAGTGCCTCTTTCATTAGTTATCCTATTACTACTCAATTTAGTTGCTTAGGTACCTTATTATTCAAAGACACTCACAAACCCTACGTATGCAATTCTACGACTCGCATGGCTCAAACAACTCCTATAGTAATGGCTCATAGGATGAAGGGAACAAGCTTCAATGGGGTTTAAAAGTAAAGGCTATGCAATACTTGGGATTCAGTTTTATTTGTGACGCGATTATGATACAAGAATAAGATAGATGCAATAGGTACTATATGTAGTGCAAGCATGGGGAGATGCTTGCCTTGAATTTTAGTTACAAAGTAAGATGGATCTAGGTAATACTACTGAGGCTCCTAACATTCTCCTTGCTAAGTGTCTATCTGGATAAAAACCAAACACACAAGTGGCCTAAATAAATACATTTCACAATCATATAAAGCATATGCAACAAGAAAACAAGGTATATGCCATGATAGAATGATGCACAAGTTAGAGGGTATAAAATAGCATGGCAAGGGTGAGGTGTGAGAACAAGAAATAAACATTTTAGTATTTATTTAGTCACATTTCAGTTGCATAAAACTTGCTGTCTCCTTTATATTTATATGATGCATGCTTCAAATTATATCATGGAATGCATAGTTACAACGGGATCGTCGAGCTAATCGATTTAGACATATCATTTGTCAAATTCAGAGTTACGGATTTAAAGTTATGCAATTATTAAAAAATAGACATTTATTAATATTTAATAATTCGAAAATTTTACATTGCTCAAATGATATTATAAATAGCAGAAACAGATTTATCATGTTTTTCTGATTCAAAAAGATATATTATTCAAAATATTTGGAATTTAAATTAATATTAAAGTCATAATATTAACAAGGGGTCAAAGTCAATGGTTTAACTAGTTTGAAATAGTTCTGAAAATATTTGAATTGACATTTGAATTAACCTTAAAAACAAAACATATTTCATATAGAAAGTTTGCTCAAATTCATAATCATTTGAAAGTTATAAATTATTTAAGATATAAATCATTTTCTGGAATTTTGTTTGAATAAAAAACTACTAGGACTTTTGTTACTCCGGGCATACCTACCCATAGTCAATGACATGTGGGCCTCAGGCGCTTGTTGACTGCTCACTGGGCTGTGGCGTGTGGGGGTGACAGGTGAGGGCGTGGGGGCCTGCGGGTTGAGGAGCAGAAAATCTGTCAGTGTTTTTTACTAAATGTTCAAGAGGTTAACTGACGAAACTTAAATTCGATTCGCGAAAACTTCTAGCTCAGTCTTTGGGTGATGTTGGCGAGTAAAAAGATGGGAATTTGAAGGTTCCATAAAAACAAAAATTGTAGAGGAAATCAAGGCCTCCAATTTTGGTTTTTAAGGTTTCTTTGTACGAGATCTTAAGTGGCTAGGATCTAGTCGGATACAGAGAGCAAAACAATGAGCTGCGCAAGTCTCATGCTGCTGTCGTTGCGCTCTGTCGCTGCGGGTGCGGCTGCTGCTGGGCGTACGCGCGGCTGGCGAGCACGGTGGCTGCTGGCGTGCGGGTGCTGCGGCAGCTACGACATCGATACAGGGCAAGGAGTGAAGTGGAGCTCACCTAGTTGCCCGCGGGCATGGAGGCGAGGCGGGAAGATTGCTGGTGTCGCCAGGAAGACGGACTCTCGACGGTGGCCGTGGCGGCGCGCGCGCGGAAGGCGGGCTGCGGAGGCGAGATGGCGACGGCTTTCTATGGTGCGCGGGCACGATGGCGACGTTCATGTGCTCCTCCTCCTCGCTCCATGTACCATCCGGTTCCAGGAGGTCGGCGTGCAACGCCTCTGCCGTACGGTGGCTTCATTGGCGACATGGATCAGATGCTTGGCGAGGGAGATGAGGCGGTCATGGCCATGGCACATCAAGGGTTTCGATCTGGTTCACTTGGAGAGGGATAAACGAGATAGAAAGGGAGTGGTTGGAGAGTGCAGGGCAATCCTAGGCCCAAATCTACCAAGTTTGGGCAGGACGAAACTCGTTTTCGGCCTGGGAACGCCGAGTTTCCCACTCACATTCCTAGGACGAGTTTCTACGTTCGGCTAAATCCAGTTAAACACGGCAAAATTTAAGCGAATATAGGCGGATTTCATTAATTAGGGCAATGATGCACATATTACATCGAATTTAACTAGGAAAAGTACGCTGTCGTGGTCGATATCGGACGCCGCTTCTACATGCCGAGGCGGGGGTGGTTTCCGGCCTGGATGTGCTCCATCACGGCGGCGAGAGTTCTCCCTAGAACGCTCCACCAGCGGCGGCGAAACGCCGCATTGTAATGCGTCGGCGCTGAGCCCGGCGGTCCCTCGTGTCGAGCGAGATCCTGGAGGCGCATGTCGCGAAGAACTGCCTCCAGAAGAACAAGTTGCCAGGATCCTTGTCGAGATCCGGGTTTTCCATGGCGCTAGAAAAAGGCTTGATGCTTCATTGGGAGACCCTCAGAGGAAGGTATGATGAGTACAACAACATGTTTTTCCCTCAGTAAGAAACCAAGGTTATCGAACCAGTAGGAGGAAGGAAACGACTCAAAGGTGTTGCTAGCAAATGGAAACCTGCACAACAAAAACTCAAGACTTTGCCCCAATGGTTAGTGAGGTTGTCAATCTCACCGGTTTGCTGAAAACAAAGGATTAACTATATGGTGTGGAAGGTAATGGCGGTTTGCAGAAACTAAACAATAATAGTGGAATATGTATCAATGGTAAAGATTGGACCAGGATCCATAGTTCACTAGAGGTGTTCTCCTTAAGATAAACAACATGTCATGCTAGGTAAACAAATTAAAGTGGGGCAATTGACAAGACAGAGCAAGGCATAATAATGCAATACTAGACATGCATGATCCTATGAGATTTGATTGGGCAATACAATAAGATAGATAGACCGCCATCCAACTGCATCTATGACTAGTAATCCACCTTCAGGTTATCATTCGAACCCCCTCCAGTATTAAGTTGCAAGCAACAGATAACTGCTTTAAGAAAAGTATGTAAGGTAAACAATCCACTTGTTCCATGAATAGGGGATCAGAGGGAAACCCTTGTTTTTACCATCACTTTCCCCCGCTCTACTCTTCCTTGCGTCGTCGCCTCTACTTTTAGCCCAAGCGCCGCTGCGCTGCTTCTCTTTGCCTCGCATCGCCGCCAATCTTATTCTTCTCCGCTTGCCGTAGCGTTGTCCTGCGCGCGCTTGTCCACCGCCTCTACGGGACCACACCACTCTCTACCTATCTTTGAAAAGGAGATGGATCTTTAGGAGGTTTTTGCCATCAATGAAGAAGATCTCGAGGAGGCCTCCAGCGAGCGCGGGTCCTGGGAGGGCTCACTTGTGACGAAGGTGGAGCTAGATTGGCTCCATGATTCTCGGTGGATTCCGGCGGAGGTCGAATGTCGCCTCCCTGCCAGTGAGCTCGCACCAGATCCCTTTCTCAATGAGTTTGTTGTTTTTCTCTTCCCCTCAGTGATTTTGCCAAACATTTGTTTGAATCTTTTGGCGTCTAACCGCACCATCTTCCAGCAAATGCCATTTGCTCCCTTTCTGCTTTCATTGCTTGCATCAAGGGTTATCTCGGCCTCTAGCCTTCGGCGTGCCTAGCAAACTCAATTGGCAATTTTACCACAAGGCCAAGTTCAAAGATGCCAATGAGGTTCATGCCGTCTTTGATCAGTTGGTGGAGGCAGGAATGTCGGTAGATGACTTTATGGGGACATTCATTAGTCATTGAGTTTGCCCTCTCCAACTTCACACCCACAATATATCCCACATGAGTGGCCGCTTTGACCCGAACAACACTTCTACTTTTGAACTGGACCAACACCAGATTTGGAAGCGAGTCAAGGAAAATTTTAAGACAAAGATGGTCGCTGATTGGGAGTGGGACAAGGCTCCCTATGACTGTGAGCACCCGTGCCATGGGTAAGATTCCTACTTATTCCTTTCGACATACCTTTATTATGGTTTTTAACTTATCTAACTCGGTTGTTTGTATTTCACTTCAGATGCAGAAATTTCTTTGGCAAGTTGCCGATAATGCTAAGCAGCCCCTAATTTCTTGGGTCGAGGATCGTTCAACCTTTGATTCGGCAGATCCGGATTCGGAGGACTTCTTGCCAATTCCTCATGTCGGCGCTAGCCCATCCCCGGGTAAGACTCCTAATCGTGAGGCATTGAGGGAGTGGTCGGACAATGTTGTGATGAGTGTCATATTTTATAGATACTTGACCCAGTGCCAATATCATTCACATATGCGCCTCACTCTACACCAGCTGACATAGCTGGGCAGGTGCACAATGATCCACCTCTTTTCGTGGGAGGCCAAGTCGGCACCAAGAAATGCAGTGCATCCGGGGTAGCCAGAGGTGAGCAAGCTCAGCCCCATAAAAGGCGCAAAGTTGGCAGGAGGCAGTATCGCTAGAAGCCTTCAGCTGCTGGGTAACCTTTCTTATACAAGCCTACATATCTCTATACTTTTGTATTTCTTGTTTTTCTATATCTTACCCTTGATATTTTGATTTTTCTTTGTAGAGATACCGTGGACACTTTGCAAACTTCCACTAGCAATGCTTCCGAGATTCCTCCTCACTCTTCTCCTCCTCCTGCTGATACTCGGGTTACGAGTCCAGTTTGGGAAGACATTTCTCCTATGTCGAGTACCAATGTATCATGGCCGGAGGGAAGATCCGGCACTGGAGGAGGGAGCACTGCCTAGAGGATGAGACGAGAGATGAGACCCCGACCCCTGAAAGAGAAGAGAACCTCGACGTTGGAAACATTGGCGGCGAGATAGTAAATGTTGAAACCTCTACAACTCCCGAGTCCGCTCAAACTCAGCCAGAAAAGCAACAACAACAGAAACAACATCAACAATAGGATAAATAACAACAGCAGAAGAAACATCCTCCACAGTAGAAACAACCTCAGTAGCAGCAACAACCCATAGTCTATAAGAAACAACCACAACCACCACAACAACAACCAAAGAAATCCGCAGCTATGACCAAGCAAGGGTCAGTTGAAGATATGCTAAAGAAAACATCCAGTGCTACTGGGACATCTATATATAAGCAACTTTCTCTGCATGTGAGCGCTGCTGCAGTCAAACCGGTACTAGGTCATCTTCTACCAGGGCGGGCCTAGTTCTAACTCGCACTGCAAGTGGCAAGAGTCTTGGCTTTCTTGTCCAATATGCCATAGATTGGAATGATGCTGGTAGTGTCGAGGTGACCTCTAGGACCCATCAATCAAATCTTCAACAACAAACACCTGGCCCTACAACTGTTGCCGAGAAAATGCAGCAAGCTAGAGTATCCTTAGCTGAGGCTAAAAGGGTCTGCAGGTACATAAGTCCTTTTCCTTTTTTCATTATCATATTATACATATATCTCCTAGTCCCTATAATACCTCAGACACTATGCTCTAAGCAACAAGCCAGGACGAACCCAAAATGCATAAGGTGGTGCTACCACGAAGGCCCAAAGGCCACCCACGTGCAGGCCCGTCTAAGCGGAACAGGGCATGGTACCGGGCAACCCTCTATCCACTTTGCAAGAGCATCATATCAAGTGCGAGCGGCGTATTCGACAGACATATTCGACAGACATGCGAATAAAACATACACAAGTGTGTATGTCAGTGACATACAAGAGTACATCAGATCCAAACCATCTAAAATAGATAGAAATATTCAACGCCATATGACAAGATCCAAATTACTAGATAGCTAATAATTAGGATACATCCTCATACATCACACATCAAAGTATCAAGAGAAAGCGGAAATCAAGATCCAGTACGGATAAGAAGCAAATTGGCATAAGATGCTCTGAATATAAGAATATCCCGCCCACAGATATTACAGATCTCCATCCCCAGAATCTCACCTGACGGTCGTTGTCACCATTGGCGTTCCTGTGGATATACCTATCCATCTGAACCAATATTTTATCGTGTGAGATCCTAAGGGACACAACAAGTCTTTATGCATCTAAAGGGAACAACCTGTGGATGTTGCAATTGCAGCAAAAATAAAGCCTAGCAGTTCTATAGAGACACGCTACAACATCTTCCTAACCAATGATAGATGGACGCTCGTTAAATAAACAACAGTGTATTACCCAATAGATATATATCAACATAAATAAACGTCGCTCGTCCACCTCCCTATTCCCGAACGAGAAGGCGGAAGAACATTCCATCCATTAGCGATTTTATTAATCATTCCATGACTATTTCACTATTACTAGTCAAGTTTTAGTTAATTTAAAAACGATACTTTAGTTATGCTTGTCTATAATCGAGAAACTATGCTCCATGTCGTCCATAATCGTGGACACAACTTTCAGAAAGATTTACCCTGCAGGTGTGCATAAATAGCAACACACACACGATCAACCTTGGAAAAACCTAATGAAATCCCAACGAGGTATCACGACAAAGGATTCACAAGATTCATAGTTGATTTCAAGGGGCCACCCCATTAAGCAACCCGTGATGAAGTTGGCCGGATCCGAGATGGACCTAGAGGTTTGTGTCGACAACTGTAAACGACTAGGAACCCGAAAGTGTGACTAGGATTGTCGATACCGCATAAACGTATCACAATTCCTAAACAGTATAGTAGTAAATGCTCCTCGAGAAATAGTAGTAAATAAGCAGTAAAACATGGCATAAGTAAATGATAGTAATAACGCTCCAAACTAGTTTTTGTCCCTAAGAATTAAATATGACTCAAGCTAGGACTAAGTGGAATCATGGTCCCACATGCGAATAATTCGATAGTCAAGGAACATGTATCAAGTACTTGGGGTCCTACGGGACACAAGTGAGCTTAAAATACCAAATAGCAGATAATGTCCAACAGTGCCTCTTTCATTAGTTATCCTATTACTACTCAATTTAGTTGCTTAGGTACCTTATTATTCAAAGACACTCACAAACCCTACGTATGCAATTCTATGACTCGCATGGCTCAAATAACTCATATAGTAATGGCTGATAGGATGAAGGGAACAAGCTTCAATGGGGTTTAAAAGTAAAGGCTATGCAATACTTGGGATTCAATTTTATTTGTGACGCGATTATGATACAAGAATAAGATAGATGCAATAGGTACTATATGTAGTGCAAGCATGGGGAGATGCTTGCCTTGAATTTTAGTTACAAAGTAAGATGGATCTGGGTAATACTCCTGAGGCTCCTGACATTCTCCTTGCTCAGTGTCTATCTGGATAAAAACCAAACACACAAGTGGCCGAAATAAATACATTTCACAATCATATAAAGCATATGCAACAAGCAAACAAGGTATATGCCATGATAGAATGATGCACAAGTTAGAGGGTATAACATAGCATGGCAAGGGTGAGGTGTGAGAACAAGAAATAAACATTTTAGTATTTATTTAGTCACATTTCAGTTGCATAAAACTTGATGTCTCCTTTATATTTATATGATGCATGCTTCAAATTATATCATGGAGTGCATAGTTAGAATGGGCTCGTCGAGATAATCGATTTAGACATATCATTTGTCAAATTCGGAGTTACGGATTTAAAGTTATGCAATTATTAAAAAATAGACATTTATTAATATTTAATAATTCGAAAATTTTACATTGCTCAAATGATATTATAAATAGAAGAAACAGATTTCTCATGTTTTTCTAATTCAAAAACATATATTATTCAAAATATTTGGAATTTAAATTAATATTAAAGTCAAAATATTAAAAAGGGGTCAAAGTCAATGGTTTGACTAGTTTGAAATAGTTCTGATAATATTCGAATTGACATTTGAATTAACCTTAAAAACAAAACATATTTCATATAGAAAGTTTGCTCGAATTCATAATCATTTGAAAGTTATAAATTATTTAAGATATAAATCATTTTCTGGAATTTTGTTTGAATAAAAAACTACTAGGACTTTTTTACTCCGGGCATACCTACCCATAGTCAATGACATGTGGGCCTCAGGCGCTTGTTGACTGCTCACTGGGCTGTGGCGTGTGGGGGTGACAGGTGGCGGCGTCGGGGCCTGCGGGTTGAGGAGTAGAAAATCTGTCGGTGTTTTTTACTAAATATTCAAGAGGTTAACTGACGAAACTTAAATTCGATTCGCGAAAACTGCTAGCTCGATATTTGGGTGATGTTGGCGAGTAAAAAGATGGGAATTTGAAGGTGCCATAAAAACAAAATTTGTAGAGGAAATCAAGGCCTCCAATTTTGGTTTTTAAGGTTTCTTTGTACGAGATCTTAAGTGGCCAGGATCTAGTCGGGTACAGAGAGAAAAACAATGAGCTGCGCAAGTCTCATGCTGCTGTCGTTGCGCTCTGTCGCAGCGGGTGTGGCTGCTGCTGGGCGTGCGCGCGGCTGGCGAGCACGGCGGCTGCTGGCGCGCGGGTGCTGTGGCAGCTACGACATCGATACAGGGCAAGGAGTGAAGTGGAGCTCACCTAGGTGCCCGCGGGCATGGAGGCGAGGCGGGAAGCTTGCTGGTCTCACCGGGAAGACGGACTCTCGACAGTGGCCGTGGCGGCGCACGCGCGAAAGGCGGGCTGCGGAGGCGAGATTTCGACGGCTTTCTATGGTGCGCGGGCACGATGGAGACGTTCATGTGCTCCTCCTCCTCGCTCCATGTACCGTCCGGTTCCAGGAGGTCGGCGTGCAACGCCTCTGCCGTACGGTGGCTTCATTGGCGGCATGGATCAGATGCTTGGCGAGGGAGATGAGGCGGTCATGGCCATGGCACATCAAGGTTTTCGATCTGGTTCACTTGGAGAGGGATGAACGAGATAGAAAGGGAGTGGTTGGAGAGTGCAGGGCAATCCCAGGCCCAAATCTACCAAGTTTGAGCAGGACGAAACTCGTTTTTGGGCTGGGAACACCGAGTTTCCCACTCACGTTCCTAGGCCGAGTTTCTACGTTTGGCTAAATCCAGTTAAACACGGCGAAATTTAAGCGAAGATAGGCGGATTTCATTAATTAGGGCAAGGATGCACATATTACATCGAATTTAACTAGGAAAAGTACGCTTTCGTGGTCGATATCGGACGCCGCTTCTACATGCCGAGGCGGGGGTGGTTGCCGGCCTGGATGTGCTCCATCACGGCGGCGAGAGTTCTCCCTAGAACGCTTCACCAGCGGCGGCGAAACGCCGCATTGTAATGCGTCGGCGGCGAGCCCGGTGGTCCCTCGTGTCGATCGAGATCCTGGAGGCGCATGTCGCGAAGAACTGCCTCCAGAAGAACAAGTTGCCAGGATCCTTGTCGAGATCCGTTTTCCATGGCGCTAGAAAAAGGCTTGATGCTTCGTTGGGAGACCCTCAGAGGAAGGTATGATGAGTATAACAACATGTTTTTCCCTCAGTAAGAAACCAAGGTTATCGAACCAGTAGGAGGAAGGAAACGACTCAAAGGTGTTGCTAGCAAATGGAAACCTGCACAACAAAAACTCAAGACTTTGCCCCAATGGTTAGCGAGGTTGTCAATCTCACCGGTTTGCTGAAAACAAAGGATTAACTGTATGGTGTGGAAGGTAATGGCGGTTTGCAGAAACTAAACAAGAACAGCGGAAGATGTATCAATGGTAAAGATTGGACCGGGGTCCATAGTTCACTAGAGGTGTTATCCTTAAGATAAACAACATGTCATGCTAGGTAAACAAATTAAAGCGGGGAAATTGACAAGACAGAGCAAGGCATAACAATGCAATACTAGACATTCATGATCCTATGAGATTTGATTGGGCTATACAATAAGATAGATAGACCGCCATACAACTGCATCTATGACTAGTAATCCACCTGCAGGTTATCATCCGAACCCCCTCCAGTATTAAGTTGCAAGCAACAGATAACTGCTTTAAGAAAAGTGTGTAAGGTAAACAATCCACTTATTCCATGAACAAGAGATCGTTGTTTTCTCCCTAGTAGCAACTATAGGGTTTCGTAGCATGGAAAACAAAAATTTTCTACCGCATACAAACAAACAAGCCAAGATCTATCTACTAGATTGTAGCAACGAGTCGATGGAATAACTTACCCTCGAAGATTCCAAAGTGTTTAACGAGAGCGGATTCTCGTGGGTGATGTAGTCGTACTCTTCCCGATCTCAAGATCGCGTAGACGATCCTTCCGTCGCTGCATTCCGGCAGCGCTCCCGCAGTCGGTCACACGTTCGGTACTCGACGAAGACCTTCCTCTCCCTTGTTCCAGCAGGCAGCGGAGGTTGTAGCACTCTCCTCGCGATTCCGGCAGCACAACGGCGTGGTACCGGAAGTAGAGGGGAGATCTCGCAGGGCTTCGCCTTAAGCCGGAGCGAGTATGGTGGAGTATGAGAGAGCTCCTCGGCGATCTAGGGTTTAGACACACCAAGGAGGAGGTGCTAGAGCCGTCGGCTAGGGTTCCGGGGACCCCCAAGTCGGCGGCTAGGGCAAAACCCTAGAGGGGCGGCGGCGGCTATGGTGGTAGGAGCCAAGCTAGGGTTTGAGGAGAGGTACTTGTGTGTGCTAGGAGGGAGCCCTACCCCTCCTTATATAGGTGGAGGGGCCGGCGGCCAAGGGGAGGGAGGGGAGTCCCTCCCCAACTCGGTTTGGAGGGGGCGCCGCCGGTTGGAGGAGGGATTCCCTCCCCAACTCGGTTTCCCTCTTCCTCCTCTTTTCCACTTTCCAATTTTAGCCGTTTGACTTTTCAAACTAGCTATTTGACTTTTCAAACTAGGATTCGATTAATCCTTTATTTGGAACAGCGATGACACTTAGTACATGATGCAATCATACCAAGTTTGATACAACACATTCATGTACCGTTCCCCTCCGGAGTGCCGGACATTCCATAACCTTCTAGAACATTCTCGATGAAAACACCGGAATCATTCCCGAACTCCGAAACGGGACTTTCCTTATATGAATCTTATTCTCCGGACCATTCCGGATCTCCTCGTGATATCCCGGAACCCATCCGAGACTCCGAACAACATTCGGTCTCTTTCTCATTCATTCCATAACTACTCAAACAACGTCGAATCCTTAAGTGTGTCTCCCTACGGTTCGTGAATTATGCGGACATGATCGAGACACTTCTCCGAACAATAACCAATAGAGGAATCTGGAAATTCATATGGCTCCCACATATTTCTACGATTACTTTGCAATCGAATGAACCACTTACATACGATACCAATTTCCCTTTGTCTCACGATAGTTTACTTATCCGAGGTTATGATCGTCGGTATCTCTGCATACCTAGTTCAACCTCGTTACCGATAAGTACTCTTTTCTCGTTCCCGTGATATGTGATCCCTTGTGAGCCAGTCACATGCTTGCAAGCTAATTGGATGACATTCCACCGAGAGGGCCCAGAGTATATCTATCCGTCATATGGATGGACAAATCCCACTCTTGATCCATGTGTCTCAACCAATACTTTCCGAACACTCAATGCCACCTTTATAGCCACCCAGTTACGGTGTGGTGTTTGATGTCATCAAAGCATCCATCCGGTAAAGGTGATATGCATGATCTCATGGTCGAAGGAATTAGGTTAGTATGTATCAGAAAGCTTATAGCAATTGAACTATTAAAATGACTTGATCTTTATGCTACGCTTATCTATAGGAGTATGTCCATCATATCATTCTCCTAACGATATGATCTTGTTGTTGATAACATCTCAATGTTCATGATAGGGAAACCACAATCATTTATCAACCAACAAGCTAGTGATGTATATAGGCTATACTAGGGACTTCAAATTAAGTTTACAAATCACACAAGTATCAATGTTTCCTTGTTAATACTATTATAGCATGAATGTAAACATTTATCATAAACACAAAGATATAATAATAACTACATTTATTATTGCCTCTAGGGCATATCTCCAACAGTCTCCCACTTGCACTAGAGTCATCTAATCTAGATTACATGGTAATAGACCGAACACCCATGGCAGTTTGGTGCTGGTCATGTTTTGCCCTCAGGAGAGGTTTAGTCAACGGATCCGCCATATTCAGATCTGTGTGTACTTTGCAAATCTTTATATCCCCATCCTGGATATGTTCTCGAATAGCGTGAAAATGTAGCTTGATGTGCTTCAGCTTCTTGTGTGACCTTGGTTCTTGCGCATTGGCTATGGCGCCCATGTTATCACAGTAGATAGACATTGGGTCCAGCGCACTAGGAACCACACCCAGCTCTGTAATGAACTCTTTCATCCATATCGCTTCTTGTGAAGCCTCCGAAGCAGCCATGTATTCCGATTCAGTTGAAGATCTCGCCACAACGATTTGCTTTTCACTCCTCCAGCTAACTGCTGCACCATTCAAAATAAATACGTATCCAGATTGTGATTTAGAATCATCCGGATCGGTGTTCCAACTAGCATCGGTGTAACCATTAACAACGAGCTGTTCATCACCTCCATAAGAAAGAACCATATCCTTAGTTCTTCTCAAGTACTTAAGGATGTTTTTGACCGCTGTCCAATGATCCACTCCTGGATCACTTTGATATCTGCTAGTTAAACTAACAACATATGCAATGTCGGGTCTAGTACATAGCATGGCATACATTAGAGATCCTATGGCTGAGGCATAGGGAGTCTTACTCATCCTTTCTCTATCTTCTGCCGATGTCGGACTTTGAGTTTTACTCAAGGTCGTATTGGGCAACATGGGCAAGAACCCTTTCTTGCTATCTTCCATTCCAAACCTCTTTAGAACTTTGTCCAAATATGTACTCTGTGATAATGATATTTGGCGTTTCGATCTATCTCTATAAATCTTTATGCCTAATATGTAAGCTGCTTCGCCAAGATCCTTCATTGAAAAACTATTATTCAAATATTCCTTGACACTATTAAGAAGGTCTACATCATTCCCAATCAACAATATGTCATCCACATATAATATTAAGAATGCTACAGAGCTCTCACTCACTTTCTTGTAAATACAAGCTTCTCCATAAGTTTGTATAAAACCAAAACTTTTGATCACCTTATCAAAACGTTGATTCCAACTTCGGGATGCTTGCCTCAATCCATAGATGGACCGTTGAAGTTTACATACCTTGTTAGCATCTTTAGGATCGACAAAACCTTTGGGTTGCATCATATACAACTCTTCATCAATGTCTCCATTGAGGAATCCTGTTTTGACATCCATCTTCCATATCTCATAATCGTAATATGCAGCGATTGCTAACATAATCCTCACAGACTTTAGCTTCGCTACTGGTGAGAAAGTCTCATCGTAGTCAACTCCTTGAATTTGTCGAAACCCTTTTGCGACAAGTCGAGCTTTATAGACAGTAACATTACCATCAACATCTGTTTTCTTCTTGAAGATCCATTTGTTCTCGACAGCTTTCCGGCCATCCGGTAAGTCCACCAAAGTCCATACTTGGTTTTCGTACATGGATCCAATCTCGGATTTCATGGCTTCTTGCCATTTATTGGAATCTGGGCTCATCATCGCTTCCTCATATGTCTCAGGGTCATCGGTGTTGTCCACCAACATGACACTCATAACGGGATCATACCAATCTGGAGTGGTACGAGTTCTCGTTGACCTCCGAGGCTCTATAGAAACTTCAACCGAAGTTTCATGAACATCATCATTAGCTTCCTCTCTAATTGGTGCAGGCACCACAGGAACTTCTTCCGGTGCTGCGCTACTCGCAATTTCGAGAGAAGGTTCGACAACCTCGTCGAGTTCTACTTTCCTTCCAGTCACTTCTTTCGAGAGAAATTCCTTCTCTAGAAAGGATCAATTCTTGGCAACGAAGATTTTGCCTTCGGATCTGTGATAGAAGGTATACCCAATAGTTTCCTTCGGGTATCCTATGAAGACGCATTTTTCCGCTTTGGGTTCAAGCTTGTCCGGTTGTAACTTCTTTACATAGGCTTCGCAACCCCAAACTTTAAGGAACGACAATTTAGGTTTCTTCCCAAACCATAATTCATACGGTGTCGTTTCAACGGATTTAGATGGTGCCCTATTTAAAGTGAATGCGGCTGTTTCTAATGCATAACCCCAAAATGATAGCGGTAAATCTGTAAGTGACATCATAGAACAAACCATATCTAAGAGAGTTCGATTACGACGTTCGGACACACCATTACGCTGTGGTGTTCCCGGCGGTGTCAACTGTGAAAGTATTCCGCATTTCTTCAAATGCTCGCCAAACTCGTAACTTAGATATTCACCTCCACGATCAGAACGCAGAAATTTAATCTTCTTGTTACGTTGATTCTCTACCTCACTTTGAAACTCCTTAAACTTCTCGAAAGTTTCGGACTTATGTTTCATGAAATAGATATACCCATATCTACTCAAGTCATCCGTGAAGGTAAGAACATAACGATAACCACCGCGCGATGCTACACTCATTGGACCACACACATCGGTATGTATGATTTCCAACAAGTCCGTAGCTCGCTCCATCATACCAGAAAATGGAGTCTTAGTCATTTTTCCCATCAGACATGCTTCGCATCTTTCAAGTGATTCGAAATCAAGTGATTCAAGAAGTCCATCGGAATGGAGTTTCTTCATACGCTTCACTCCAATGTGACCAAGACGACAGTGCCACATATAGGTCGAGTTATCGCTCGATTTCAAACGTTTAGCCTCAATGTTGTTGATATGTGTATTTCCACTATCGAGATTCAATAAGAATAGACCATCTATCAAAGGTGCATGTGCATAAAACATATTACTCATATAAATCGAACAACCATTATTCTCGGACTTAAACAAGTAACCGTCTCGCAATAAACAAGATCCCGATATAATGTTCATGCTCAACGCAGGCACCAAATAACAATTATTTAAGTATAAAACTAATCCCGATGGTAGATGAAGGGGTAGCGTGCCGACCGCGATCACATCAACCTTTGATCCGTTTCCCACGCGCATCGTCACCTCGTTCTTCGCTAGCTTCCGTTTATTCTGCAGCACCTGTTTCGAGTTACAAATATGAGCAACCGAACCAGTATCAAATACCCAGGCACTACTATGAGTACTAGTGAGATACACATCAATAACATGTATATCAGATATACCTTTCTTCTTGATGTTGCCGTTCTTCAAATCCGCCAAGTACTTTGGGCAATTCCGCTTCCAGTGACCTTCTCCCTTGCAGTAAAAGCACTCAGTTTCAGGCTTAGGTCCAGCCTTGGTCTTCTTCGCCGGTGTGGTAACTTTCTTACCACCCTTCTTGAAGTGTCCCTTCTGCTTAGACTTGCCTTTCTTGAATTTGGTGGTCTTATTGACCAACAACACTTGGTGCTCTTTCTTGATCTCCACTTCTGCAGACTTTAACATAGCAAACAGTTCTGGCAACTGCTTGTTCATGTTCTGCATGTTGTAGTTCATCACAAAGTTCTTGTAACTTGGTGGTAGTGATTGGAGGACACGGTAAATCCCCAAAGCATTAGGAATCACTATACCCAAGCTTTGAAGTTTGTTTGCGTGCCCAGACATCTTAAGCACATGCTCACTAACGGAGCTGCCCTCTTCCATCTTGCAATTAAAGAACTTTTCAGAAGCCTCATAACTTTCAATTGCCGCATGAGTCTCAAAGATCAATTTGAGATCCTCGACAATATCATATGGGTCTGAATTCTCAAACCTTTTCTGAAGCTCCGATTCCAAACCATACAAGATAGCACACTGAACTATGGAGTACTGATTCTTCCGAGCGAGGTAAACATTCTTTACTTCATCGGAAGCATCAGCTGCAGGTGGGTCACCCAGCGGTGCATCCAGCACATAGGTCAAATTACCAGCTGTGAGGACAATCCTCAAATTGCGGAACCAATCCGCGAAGTTGCTTCCATTGTTTTTCAACTTTTCTTTCTCTAGGAACGCATTAAAATTGATGGTAGGGGCTGCCATTGATCTACAACATATTTGCAATAGTTCAGACTAAGTTTATGACAAATTGAGTTCAAATTAATAATAAAGTTAATCTAGGTGAACTCCCACTCAAAACAACATCCCTCACATTGTTTTAGTGATCACACGAACCAAATCCACTACATCAACACCGATCATCACGAGAGTTGATATAGTTTCAATGGCGAACAGTCGTCATGTTCATCATATCTACTATATGATTCATGCTTTACCTTTCGGTGATCCGTGTTCCGATACCATGTCTGTACATGCTAGGCTCGTCAAGATCAAACCTTAGTTTCCGCATGAGCAAATCTGGCTTGCTCACGTTGTATACACTTGCAGAATCTAACACACCCGATCATCACGTGGTGCTTCGAAACAACAAGCTTTAGCAACGGTGCTAACTAAGGGTGAACACTTTATGACTTGAAATTCATGTGCATGAGGGATCATCTTATAATGCTACCGTCGTCTACTAAGCAATACAAGATGCATAAAGGATTAACATCACATGCAATTCATAATATGTGATATGATATGGCCTTTCTTCTTTGTGCTTCCGATCTCCATCTTCAAGCACGAACATGATCTCCATCATCACCGGTATTGCATCAAGGTCAATGACGCTTCTCCATGGTTGTCGTCCACCGGCTTCAACTATTACAACTACTTTGAATAGACACGCGGGTCTTAACATAAATTAAAGACAACCATATGGCTCCTGCCGGTTGCCAACTTACAATAAGGAACATTGCATACATCAAATATAATCACAATCATGGCCATATCACATCACTGCACACCCCTGCAAAACAAAGTTAGACGCCTCTACTTTCTTTGCATATTTTACGTGGTTTGGGGCTTTCAATAAGTGTCGTTCTAACTTACGAACATGAACCACAACATTGATACTAGTATTGTTAATCACCCGTTGTAAATTGGATCTTAACTATGCTAGGAGAAACAGGCACCCGCAAAGCCACTTATGCAATACAAGTTGCATGTCAAGCGTGGAGCAAGTCTCATGAACGATGTCATGTAAGGTTAGCCCGGGCCGCTTCATCCCAACATACCGCAAGATGCAAAGTACACAAGAAGCAATCGACAATAAAAGCATCAACGCCCACAATGACCATTGTGTTCTACTCGTGCAACAGATCTACATATAGACACGGCTCTGATACCACTGTAGGGTTTCGTAGCATGGAAAACAAAAATTTTCTACCGCATACAAACAAACAAGCCAAGACCTATCTACTAGATTGTAGAAACGAGTCGATGGAATAACTTACCCTCGAAGATTCCAAAGTGTTTAACGAGAGCGGATTCTCGTGGGTGATGTAGTCGTACTCTTCCCGATCTCAAGATCGCGTAGACGATCCTTCCGGCGCTGCGTTCCGGCAGCGCTCCCGCAGTCGGTCACACGTTCGGTACTCGACGAAGACCTTCCTCTCCCTTGTTCCAGCAGGCAGCGGAGGTTGTAGCACTCTCCTCGCAATTCCGGCAGCACAACGGCGTGGTACCGGAAGTAGAGGGGAGATCTCGCAGGGCTTCGCCTTAAGCCGGAGCGAGTATGGTGGAGTATGAGAGAGCTCCTCGGCGATCTAGGGTTTATACACACCAAGGAGGAGGTTCTAGAGCCGGCGGCTAGGGTTCCGGGGACCCCCAAGTCGGCGGATAGGGCAAAACCCTAGAGGGGCAGCGGCGGCTATGGTGGTAGGCGCCAAGCTAGGGTTTGAGGAGAGGTACTTGTGTGTGCTAGGAGGGAGCCCTGCCCCTCCTTATATAGGTGGAGGGGCCGGAGGCCAAGGGGAGGGAGGGGAGTCCCTCCCCAACTCGGCTTGGAGGGGGCGCCGCCGGTTGGAGGAGGGATTCCCTCCCCAACTCGGTTTCCCTCTTCCTCCTCTTTTCCACTTTCCAATTTTAGCCGTTTGACTTTTCAAACTAGCTATTTGACTTTTCAAACTAGGATTCGATTAATCCTTTATTTGGAACAGCGATGACACTTAGTACATGATGCAATCATACCAAGTTTGATACAACACATTCATGTACCCTTCCCCTCCGGAGTGCCGGACATTCCGGAACCTTCTAGAACATTCTCGATGAAAACACCAGAATCATTCCCGAACTCCGAAACGGGACTTTCCTTATATGAATCTTATTCTCCGGACCATTCCGGATCTCCTCGTGATATCCCGGATCCCATCCGAGACTCCGAACAACATTCGGTCTCTTTCTCATTCATTCCATAACTACTCAAACAACGTCGAATCCTTAAGTGTGTCTCCCTACGGTTCGTGAATTATGCGGACATGATCGAGACACTTCTCCGAACAATAACCAATAGAGGAATCTGGAAATTCATATGGCTCCCACATATTTCTACGATTACTTTGCGATCGAATGAACCACTTACATACGATACCAATTTCCCTTTGTCTCACGATAGTTTACTTATCCGAGGTTATGATCGTCGGTATCTCTGCATACCTAGTTCAACCTCGTTACCGATAAGTACTCTTTTCTCGTTCCCGTGATATGTGATCTCTTGTGAGCCAGTCACATGCTTGCAAGCTAATTGGATGACATTCCACCGAGAGGGCCCAGAGTATATCTATCCGTCATATGGATGGACAAATCCCACTCTTGATCCATGTGTCTCAACCAATACTTTCCGAACACTCAATGCCACCTTTATAGCCACCCAGTTACGGTGTGGTGTTTGATGTCATCAAAGCATCCATCCGGTAAAGGTGATATGCATGATCTCATGGTCGAAGGAATTAGGTTACTATGTATCAGAAAGCTTATAGCAATTGAAATATTAAAATGACTTGATCTTTATGCTACGCTTATCTATAGGAGTATGTCCATCATATCATTCTCCTAACGATATGATCTTGTTGTTGATAACATCTCAATGTTCATGATAGGGAAACCACAATCATTTATCAACCAACAAGCTAGTGATGTATAGAGGCTATACTAGGGACATCAAATTAAGTTTACAAATCACACAAGTATCAATGTTTCCTTGTTAATACTATTATAGCATGAATGTAAACATTTATCATAAACACAAAGATATAATAATAACTACATTTATTATTTCCTCTAGGGCATATCTCCAACAGCAACAACACATCTACAACCTTAGAGATTTTTGTCACTTTCCCAGATTAAATAGAGGCATGAACCCACTATCGAGCATAAATACTCCCTCTTGGAGTCACTAGCATCTACTTGGCCAAGATAGCTACTAGAAACAGAGAGCATGCAAGATCACAAACAACACACACATGATAGAATCAATAAGACAAAACCATTAACCAATCTGACATAGTAATCTCAATATCCATCGGAACCCCGCAAACACAACATGCATGATTACAAATAGATGATCTTGATCATGAACGAATCTCACAAGATCTAATCGTGGTAGCACAAAAGAGGAGAAACAACCATCTAGCTACTACATGAACCCGTAGTTCAAGGTGGAACTACTCACGCATCATACCGGAGACTAGCATGGTGATGAAGAAGGCCTCTGGGATGATCTCTCCCCTCCGGAAGGGTGCCGGGAAGAGCTTCAGATTCCCCTAATCTAGGGACGATGGTGGCGGGGACTACGGACTGTTTCATGGAAGATTGGTTGGGTACTTAGGGTTTTGGTATCGAAGGGCTTCTTATAGACGAAGAGGGAGGCCGAGGGGGTGCCCGAGGCGGCTACACCTCTCCCCCTAGGCGTGGGCCAAGCCTGGCCGCGCGGCCAGGGGTGTGGCCCACTCGAGGCCCTCCTCCGTCTCGTCTTCTGGCTCCGTGTTTCCCACGGTAAAATATTGACTTTGGCTTTTTTCCCGTCTAATTCTGAAAATATTGATTTTCTGCCTTTTATGGAACAAAAAACAGAAGAAAACAGGCAAATGGCACTGTGGCATCTTGTTAATAGGTTAGTACCAGAAAACATATAAAAATATCTCAAAGTGTAGATGAAGCAAAGCAAAGTAGATACTAAACAAGCATGGAATATCAAAAATTATAGATATGTTTACGACATATCAAGATTCCAGCCGACGGGGAGACGAAAGTCCGGCGGCGCCGTATATCCCGCGTTGTGGAGCAGCCGGGCTTCCCATGTCTGCAGCGTGCAGCGTTCGCCGCCGCGATATCGCCGGAAAATCTCTCGTCCATGGCTTTTCGGTGGAGTTGTGGAGGTGAAAATGTGCGAGCGTCTGGAGTTCGCCGGAGTTGGGAGCGGTGTAAGAGAGTGTGGAGGGAGACGGCGAGACGTACGCCTTTTATAGGCCGAGGTCGGCGGCGAGGACGAGAGGGGTGTAGCGGCGAGTACGGGAAAAGGGGAAATGGCGGGAAGTTAGTGTCTGCCGATCCGTCGCGGGAGCCGAGGCAGCGGCGGTGGCGCGACAATTCAGCGACGCGTGGCCGAAGCGACATGTAGTTATTATCCGACGGTCGTCGCGTTATTCCGAGGATGACGATGACTCGGCTTCCGTCGCTGACTCGGCGGTTCCATAAGCCGCTTCGTTTTTTTCGCCGAGTTCGCTTCGTCCGTTGTTCCCAGGATATATCCGGGATAATAGGAATGGTCTAGGAAGTTCGGACCAAAATTGGCCCAAATCCAAATGAAAAGAGGTTCCTGAAAATACGACTAGGCCAATTTTTAGCATCCGAACCTATTTTCGATGTCTAGATCGGCGTTCTTGGTAGCGTAGTGGAGATGCTCTTAGAATACTTTGCTGATGCCTTTTGTAGGGAGAAGGCAAGGAAAAAGTGGACACGCAATTGGCGAGGTGAGCAACACCAGGCTCACGTGGACGGCTCCGGAAGCAAAATAATTTTTTTTATTTGACACTACTGTTTAATATGATTTCTTATTTAACATTAAAAATATTTTACTTTCTTATTTAGCACTTGTGTATATTTTTTTGTCTTATATGACATTTCAGTGTATTTTAAGAGCTAACCGAATTAGGTAGAAATCTATAAAAACGTTTTTACCCCTGATATATAATATCACCGCACGTTATAAGGAAAGGAAAATGCTATTAATTACAAGTCGGTTGTGACCTCAGCCTGCAAGCGGGACTGATAGCGGCCGGCCGCATATTGCCGCATAATCCCACACGTAGAAAGTGGATATACACGATAGCCCGCCAAGCACGAACGCCATATCCGGTACCTACGTAATCTGCATAAGGGCACGTACAATGCGGTGACGTCAGCCTTCCCTTATACTCACCATATTGGATTTTTGCTTAGTTGGAGGAGAGAGAAACAAGAAAGAGAGGGTTGTCTTCCTTTAGCTAAGGGATGATCTCTTAGCAATAAGAGAAGACTATTCTCCATTGTACCATATGTCTTCTCTTAGTCAACCAACTTTTTACTAAAAATAGTTAATTCTATTAATTGCTAGAGATAGCAATAAGAGATAATGCATTGTATAAGTTATATATTATGTCTTCTCTAAATGATGTGAAGAGCTAAGAGAAGGCATGTCTTCTCTAGTATTGTACCTCCCCTAATCCCGCATCTCAATTGCTGCTACCTAACTTATATCATCGCGTTCTAGTTATACTACTCCGAGTCTAGAACATGCAGGCATGCATCCAGCTTCTCCTTGTATACCAATGACGTCCCGACAAAACGGAAACGGGGTGCTCCTGTATGGACCTCGACGAGCCGTGCTGCCGGTAGCCGTGCGTCGCCGAGTCGACGCGAGGTCCTCGCCGACCTCATTTTACCATGCTGCCGTCGCCGTCGATCAACCTGACGCCATCATGTCGTGTACGTACTATGTTAGAGCTAGCATTGTACTGGGATAAAATTCGATCAGACTTCACATAAACTAATCCTTCAAGGCTACAGTCCGTATAAGTAAGCATCGTGCAGCCGGCCCTAGACGAAAATTCATCGGGAAAAACTACGGTGGAAGAGGATCGTTTATGTGGAATAAGTGGATATAGAGGGCGACCAGGAGGAATGAATTTCTCCATGCGCGTTAGACATGCATGCGTCAAACTATTAAACTAGAGATATTTAGGTCCGGTTAGAAAAAATTAACAGAACCTTTTAATAAAACTGACGGTAGTGAACAAAATTTAAAAGTGATCATATATAAGAAAGTGAAAAAATTTCAGTGTCAAATAAAAAATTATATTAAAAAATAGTGTTAAATAAGGAATTTTCACGAGAGAAATAGTGAACGGCGTGTCCGCTGCTGTTTGCAATCGCTAGGTTCAGGTTGGTGTACCTGGTTCAAACAAGAGGTAGCTGGCTAGGCTGGGTTCGATTGGAAGCAGGCGGGTGTTGGTGCTGGTCTGGTTGAGCAAAGCAAAGCACCAGGTGGTTTTGGTTGGGGTTAGTTAACTAGGTTGGTCCCTTTGGTGCACGGGTGGAGTAGAGAGCAAGAGTGTGTTGGAGTAAATGGGTAGCTAGCTAGGAAGAAAAAAAATAGATTGGCAAGGTTCGGTTGGCACTAGAAAAAGAGAGAGGGAGGGTAGATGTGTGTATCCATATACATGGTACTTAGGTAGATTAGGTGTGCCTAAATGTACACATGGCTAAAATTTTGGGAAAGAAGAAGGTTGGAGTTTTTATATAGTCCAAATTAGATTAGATAAGACTAGTTTTAGGCCTAAACTTTAGATGAACTTAGTGTCATTTTTTACTTTTAGTTAAATAAGAAAACCTTTTATCATTTTTAAACGGGCCAAGAAATATATATATATATATATTTTGGAAATGGGCGCTTTATTACTTAACAGTAAGTTTACACCCGGCCTCTGCATAGCTAGGATGCACACAGCCGATCAACCACACAGTCTCGGACCAAGGGAAAAAACGGGATTACAAAATAATGTAAATGGAAACACAGTTCTCTAAACTAGCTAAGGAAGATCTATCCGCAGCGCTTGCTGCCATCCATGCCGGGAGAAGATATCCTCCGCCGTAACCAAGAAATATATGTAACTAGATAATTTTTTTATTATTGCATGTGACATGCAATTGCACCCTACATGCATGTGTGGCATTTTTGTGTGTATGTGCATTCATGTGAGATATAGATGGTCATAAAAGAATTACAAATAACAAGAATTATGGAGGACAAGCACATGTCATATTTGAGAATGGTTTGGATTAAACCCTAAGGTATCCATGTATATGTGAATAGTAGAATTTGGACCCATATAATTGTATGTGGAATGAGTTAAAATACCAAGATTAAATTGAGATGCCCACATACATGTATATGGTAGAAGTAAGATGAGATCAATTAAAATATGTGGTGGCATGTTAGTAGATGGAAAGGATTTAAAGAGATATGCCCTCATATCAAATTGGGAATTTGTATACAAGGATCAAGAACCAACTACATGATATCAAGAAGCGAATACATTAATAAGGCAAATGAAATATGAGGGAAGAACCAAATGAAAGGGTTTTAATATGATGCTCAAATGCAATGTGACATGGTGACATGAGCATGATATTATGATGATGCAATAAATGACATGTATGAAGTAGCAATATCTGAATAGGCAAGTAGCATTACAATTGTTAGATAATTGGGCGATCTAAAACCAAATCTCCATTTTCTGAGATACTGGTCTAGTTTACTCGGCCTAGATCTAAAACCGAATCTCCATTTTCCGAGATACATGTTGAGTTTACTTGGCCTGGATCTAAAACTTAGATCCTCTAACTTCGCATCTTTTACAGATCTCCTCCAATACCCAGACCAAGGTTTCCAGAAGATTCTCTAGGAACATAGAGAGCTCTCGCAAAAGCATAAGGATTTGCAAGACAAGGTGCAGGGCAAAGGTATATCCCTTTACTTGCTATGTTCCTTGATTTTTGCCTCTTTTCGGGTTAACCTTTTACTTTATCTGCAGCTACAGCTGAAGCAAAGGTTGAGGATCTACATAATAAGATCTCTGAGGCGGAAGTATCTCATCTTCTCTGCAGTTTGACTTGTATATATCTCATTTTTCATTTCCACATATTTTTCTATCTCTGTGCAGCCAAGAAAGCCACTCTTGTAGAAAAAAATCCAAGACTATGTATCTATGCGAGAACTGATGAGTCATTTTCTGGAACAAGTAGGGGAACACCAAATTGAGCCCAAGAAAGAGCGAGATAAAATATCTCGTCTCAAGGAGCAGATTGACAACATGAAGAAAGAGGACAAGGCCGAGATTGAAGGTGTTCACCAAGAATTTACCGAGTAAGAGAGTCACCTAAAGGGAAAAGTTGAGAAGGACGAAGACCTGCTGAAGAATGCCGAGTCTATGGTGAAACCCGCTCAACAAGATCTTGAGGCTCTTCAAGGCAAATCCAAGACTTGGCTGACTAAGCTAAACCGAATCAATGGATTTCTTGGTAGTGAGTTATTGCCCTTTTTTGTCTACCGATATATCTTCGTAAAAACTGACTTCTATCTAACATTGGTTGTGTTGGAGATATGCCCAAGAGGCAATAATAAAGTGGTTATTATCATATCTTCATACTTATGATAAATGTTTACATACCATGCTATAATTGTATTAACAGGAAACATTAATACTTGTGTGATTTGTAAACATAAAAGAGTCCCTAGTAAAGCCTCTTGTTAAACTAGCTTGTTGGTTAATATATGATCATGGTTTCCTGATCATGAACATAGAGATGTTATTAACAACAGGGTCATATCATTAGGGGAATGATGTGATGGACATATTCCTATAGTTAAGCGTAGCATAAAGATTAAGTCATTTAATATAGTTCATTTGCTATAAGCTTTCTGATACATAGTAACCTAATTCCTTCGGCCATGAGATCATGCTTATCACCATCACCGGAAGGATGCTTTGATGACATCAAACACCACACCGAAACTGGGTGGCTATAAAGATGGCACTGAGCGTTCGGAAAGTATGGGTTGAGACACATGGATCAAGAGTGGGATTTGTCCATCCATATGACGGATAGATATACTCTGGGCCCTCTCGGTGGAATGTCATCCAATTATCTTGCAAGCATGTGACTGGCTCACAAGGGATCACATACCACGGGAACGAGAAAAGAGTACTTATCGGTAACGAGGTTGAACTAGGTATGCAGAGATACCGACGATCAAAACCTCGGATAAGTAAACTATCGTGAGACAAAGGGAAATTGGTATCGTATGTAAGTGGTTCATTCGATCGCAAGGTAATCGTAGAAATATGTGGGAGCCATATGAATTTCCAGATTCCTCTATTGGTTATTGATCGTAGAAGTGTCTCGATCATGTCCGCATAATTCACGAACCGTAGGGAGACACACTTAAGGATTCGATGTTGTTGAGTAGTTATGGAATGATGAGTAAGAGACCGAATGTTGTTCGGAGTCTCGGATGGGATCCGGGATATCACGAGGAGATCCGGAATGGTCCGGAGAATAAGATTCATATCAGGAAAGTCCTGTTTTGGAGTTGGGGAATGATTCCGGTGTTTTCACCGGGAATGTTCTAGAAGGGTCCGGAAGGTCCGGCACTCCGGAGGGGAAGGGTATATGAATGTGTCATAACAAGTTGGAATGGTTGCATCATGTACTAGGTGTCATCGCTGAGAAAAATAAAGGTATAAATCAAATCCTAGTTTTAAAAGTCAAACGCCAATTTGAAAGTCAAACGGCAAGTTTGCTTCGTGGAGGGAGAGTAGGAAACCTACTTGGGGAGGAGTTCCTCTCCCTCCACCGCCGGCCAAGGAGGCCGAGTTGGGGAGGGACTCCCCTCCCCTTGGCCGCGCCCTCCCACCTATATAAGGAGGGGCAGGGCTGCCCCTCCAAGAGCTACACCTTACCCCATCTAAACCTAACCCTAGCCGCCGCCGGCCACCATAGCCGCCGCCGCCCTAGGGTTTGCCCAAGCCGCCGACTTGGGGCAATCCCCTTGCCCTAGCCGCTGGCCTAGCTCCCTTTACTTGGTGCCTCTAAACCCTAGATCGCCAAGCCTCTCTCATAGTCCACCATACTCACTCCGTCTTAAGGCGAAGCCCTGCGATATCTCCCCTCTACTTCCGACACCACGCCGTCGTGCTGCCGGAATCACGAGGAGAGTGCTACAACCTCCGCTGCCTGCTGGAACAAGGGAGAGGAAGGTCTTCATCGAGTACCGAATGTGTGACCGATTGCGGGAGTGCTGCCGGAACGCGGGGCCGTAAGGATCGTCTACACGATCTTGAGATCGGGAAGAGTACGACTACATCACCCATGAGAATCCGCTCTCGTTAACCGCTTTGGAATCTTCGAGGGTGAGTTCATCTATCGATTCGTTGCTACAATCTAGTAGATAGATCTTGGCTTGTTTGTTTGCATGCGGTAGAAATTTTTTGTTTTCCATGCTACGAACCCCTACAGTGGTATCAGAGCCGTGTCTATATGTAGATCTGTTGCACGCGTAGAACACAATGGTCATTGTGGGCGTTGATGCTTTTGTTGTCGATTGTTTCTTGTGTACTTTGCATCTTGCGGGATGGTGGGATGAAGCGGCCCGGGCTAACTGATGGGGCAAAGGTGTCCGATCTTTCGATGACATGATGATAATCGATTTGGTGGAGTTCGGGCTTGACGATCCGACTACACGTGCGAGCACGAGCGCCAATGCAATCGCTAGGCCAATCTCCTGGAGGTTACCGATCCTGCGGAAACACGATCAGCTTGACCAGCGAGGGTCTTAATTCCTACCTGAAATCGAAAACAAGTAAGAACCAATATTGCAATCAAGATATTGCGGATTAAGAGGAAAGCTTTATTGAAAAGGTGGGATCCTGTATAGGTGCGAATTACAAGAGGCCTCTGCGACGCTCGAGCCTTGGCGAAGTTGCTATGATGGCGAACTTAATGTATAAACAAAATCCGAGTCTAGGGTGACGGCTATGGGGAGTATTTAAGGACGAAAAGGTGGGGTTTCGGCCAGGCATGGAAGTGGTGGCCGAATCCAACCCTAGAAGTCCTTTCCCCCTCAAATACGGACTCTAAAAAGTGGCTAATTAAAATCCTGCGAAAATTACATGGGCCTAGCCCAAAATAAAGGTGTCGCAGCACCATATTAAGCTATGGACGAATTCGTGAAGTATTTATCTTGAATATTTCGTCCAAGCCTTCTTTCTTTATTATGGTGGCCTCAAAGTTCTGAAATCTTCATCCGTGGCCTTCTCTTGGATCTTCACATGCTTGCTGCCATCTCCATGCATGGCCATGCATGGCCATGCTCCAATGCTTGTCCCTCTCATCCATGCTTGGTCCATCATTCCTAAGAGTAAGAAATACATCTGATTTAGGCAGCATCATATTCTTATGTATGTGAGGAATAGTTCCAAGAAACGAAAGTACCTGATAGTTAAGTTGTTTGGCACGAGATCTTGTGATGGGTCCTTGTATGTGTGTTGCTGTAGGTACAACGGTTGTTGTCGTGGGAATGGTCACGGCAGATGCTGCAATCGGCAGCGAGTAGTAGAACGAGGGGCAAGGGCGGCCAGCCATCTGCGGTGCGAGATGAGGGCGGAGACACTGGGTTTTACCCAGGTTCGGCCCCCCGGAGGGTAAAGACCTACTCCTGCTAGATTGTATTATGATGGTGGTACAATGGACGAGCTCGGCGGTTAGGCGGCGAGTCGCTTGGGTGTATGATGGAACGTATCTCTACACGCCCTGTAGGGAGGTTTATATAGACTCACCTCCCCTAGGGTTTACATATCTCAACCGAATCAGTTAAGGCTTCGGTAATCGTTTAACCTAACTCGACTGGGCCTTCAGCTTCCAGTCGCTTGGATCCACACCGGGCCTTGATCCAGTCGCCATCTTGCAGGCCCACTCGCCAATTCCTGGGCCAGTCGGAAACGTCCTGCTGGGTATACCCCGGTAGGCATATCCCCATCAGTTGTATCAATAGAAGGGATGTCCACATCATGCTCCCCTTCTTGAATTGAAGTCGTCCTCGACGCAATCTCATCTTCCTCGCCAAAGTAAGGCTTCAAATCTGCAATGTTAAACGTAGGACTAACCGTACCAAAGTCTGCAGGCAACTCAAGTTTATATGCATTATCATTTATTTTCTCTAACACCTTAAAGGGACCAGCAGCACGCGGCATTAACTTAGACTTGCGTAAATCAGGAAAACGATCTTTACGCAAATGTAACCAAACAAGATCACCAACATCAAACACAACATGCTTTCTCCCTTTATCCCCAGCAAGTTTATACTTAGCATTCATGTGTCCAATGTTATCTTTAGTAGTCTTATGCAAGTTTAATATCATTTCAGCGCATTGTGTAGCATCCAAATTATGTTGCACCGAAGAAGGTAAAGGCAATAAATCAATAGGTGCACGAGGAACAAAACCATACACAATCTCAAATGGGCACATCTTTGTGGTAGAATGCAGCGAGCGATTATAAGCAAATTCTATATGAGGTAAACACTCTTCCCACAATTTTAAGTTCTTCTTTAAAACAGCCCGCAACATAGTAGACAAAGTTCTATTTACTACTTCAGTTTGACCATCAGTTTGGGGATGACATGTATTACTAAACAGCAATTTAGTCCCCAACTTAGCCCATAAACATCTCCAAAAGTGGCTAAGAAATTTAGTATCACGATCAAAGACAATAGTATTTGGCACACCATGCAAACGAACAATTTCACGAAAGAACAAATCTGCAATATGCGCATCATCATCCGTTTTATGACAAGGAATAAAGTGTGCCATCTTAGAAAACCGATCCACAACAACAAAAATACTATCCCTCCCCTTCTGTGTTCGTGGCAATCCCAAAACAAAGTCCATAGAAATATCCTCCCAAGGAACACTAGGAATAGGAAGAGGCATATATAAACCATGTGGATTAAGGCGAGACTTAGCTTTTTGACAAGTAGTGCAGCGTGCCACAAATCTCTCAACATCTCGACGCATACGTGGCCAAAAGAAGTGTGCAGCAAGAACATCCTCCGTTTTCTTGACACCAAAGTGTCCCATCAATCCTCCTCCATGCGCCTCCTTTAACAACAAAAGACGAACAGAACTATCCGGAATGCATAGTTTGTTAGCACGGAACACAAATCCATCATTGAAGACGAACTTTTTCCATGTTCTACCATCTCTACAATTCTGCAACACATCTTTAAATTCAGCATCATGCACATATTGTTCCTTAATAGTTTCTAATCCAAATATTTTGAAGTCAAGTTGAGATAACAAAGTATAACGGCGTGACAAAGCATCAGCAATAATATTATCTTTACCCTTTTTGTGTTTGATAACATAAGGAAAAGACTCAATAAATTCAACCCACTTTGCATGACGACGATTCAACTTAGCTTGACTACGAATATGCTTCAAAGATTCATGATCAGAATGAATAACAAATTCTTTAGGCCATAGATAATGTTGCCAAGTTTCTAATGTTCGAACCAACGCATATAATTCTTTATCATAAGTAGAATAGTTCAGACTAGCCCCACTCAATTTCTCACTAAAATATGCAACAGGTTTTCCCTCTTGTAATAACACCCCTCCCAAACCAATTCCACTAGCATCACATTCAAGCTCAAAAGTCTTAGTAAAATCAGGAAGTTGGAGTAAGGGAGCATGTGTTAGCTTATCTTTCAATATGATGAAGGCCTGTTGTTGTGCATCGCCCCAAACAAAGGGCACATCCTTCTTAGTAAGCTCATTCAGCGGCACGGCAATTGATCCAAAGTCTTTAACAAAGCGCCTATAAAACCCAGCGAGGCTAAGAAAACTCCTCTCTTGTGTGACCGTCTTGGGCTGCGGCCAATTCTCAATAGCTTCAATCTTGGCTGGATCCACTTCAATACCCTGTGATGTAACAACATAGCCAAGAAACGCAACTCGATTGGTGCAAATGGTGCACTTCTCAAGGTTACCAAACAAATGTGCATCACGTAAAGCATTGAAAACAACACGTAAATGGTCCAAATGATCCTCTAAAGATTTACTATAAATCAGAATATCATCAAAGTAGACTACCACAAAACGTCCAATGAAAGCACGTAAAACTTCGTTCATTAATCTCATGAAAGTGCTAGGTGCATTAGTTAAACCAAATGGCATTACTAACCACTCATATAAACCGAACTTAGTTTTAAAAGCTGTTTTCCATTCATCTCCTAATTTTATACGAATCTGGTGGTAACCACTACGCAAATCAACTTTAGAAAACATGGTAGAGCCACTTAATTCATCAAGCATGTGATCTAAACGTGGAATAGGATGACGATATCGAATAGTAATATTATTGATATCTCTCAATCAGTACACATGCGCGAAGAACCATCTTTCTTAGGTACCAAGATAATAGGAACAGCACAGGGGATAAGGGACTCACGAATATGATCTCTGTCGAGTAGTTCCTGAATTTGGCGTTGTATCTCCTTTGTCTCCTCTGGATTGGTTCTATATGGCGCGCGGTTGGGCAACGTGGCACCAGGAATTAGATCAATTTGGTGCTCAATTCCTCTAATAGGAGGTAGTCCTGGTGGCAGATCAGCGGGAAAGACGTCCTCATATTCCTGCAAAAGGTTAGCAATAGCGGGTGGCAAAGAAGGAGGCATATCCTCAAATGAAAACCAAACCTCTTTGCAGACAATTGCATAACATTGAGTATTGTTTACATCTAGTTCAGCAATATCAATTTTATTTGCAAGCATACATGGATTCTTCAAACGAATTTCAGTAGTTTGTGTAGAATCAGATTTAGTGTTCTTTGGTGGTATAAAATCTACAGCAACAATCTGATTCTCACTTTTATTTTTCTCCTTAGTTTTAGCTCTACTAGCTGTAGCAAGATCATCTTTTAAAATCTGTTCGGGAGTCATAGGTTTTAGACCAATTTTCTTTCCATCATGCATAAGAGAATAGTGATTAGTTTTGCCATTATGAACATATTCTCTATCAAATTGCCATGGTCTACCAAGTAACAAAGAACAAGCTTGCATAGGTACAACATCACAATCAACAAAATCAGAATATATACCAATAGTAAAATGCACGCGTACCGTTCTTGTTACCTTGATCTTGCGAGAACTCTCAAACCATTGGATGTAATACGAATGTGGGCGTTGTCTTGTTGGAAGCGCAAGCTTCTCTACCATGTCAACACTAGCCAGATTATTACAACTCCCTCCATCAATGATGATCCGTATAGCTCTTTCCTTGACAATACCACGTGTTTGGAACAGGTTGTGGCGTTGATCTTGCTCAGATTTGCTCAATTGCACACTCAACACACGTTGTGTAATTAATCTCTTGTATTGATCAGCAGCTTCAGCTCCCATTACCTCTGTCTCTTCATCAGCATCAGAATTGTCTCCATCACGAGCAGAAATAAGGGCTAATGTATCTTCATCAAAGTCACTCGCTGAATCGTATTGACCATCCTCCCGCACCATCATCACACGTTGTGTTGTGCACTGTCTCTCTGATATGACCAAAACCCCAGCACTTGCGGCATTGTATATCCTTTGTCTTACCCGTGGAAGCCATAGAAGATGCACTACGAGCAGGAGCATTGGATGATGGTGGAGGAGCAGCTGGAAATCTTGTGGTGGCCTTGGATGTGGTAGTAGCTGGTGGCGAATCACGAGGAGGCGCTGATTGTCGGGATGTCCAAGTGGATGTGCGACCTGCAGAATTATTAGTCCTCCTCCATGGTGGTTGGCGATCCTACACTTCACGTTCAGCTTTGTAAGCAAGATGAAACAAACGAGTGATAGAATTATATTCCTTATAATCTAATATGTGTTGAATGTCCTTGTTTAATCCACCAAAGAAACGTGCAAGCATTTGTTCATTAGATTCAACAAGACCACACCGAACCATCCCCATTTGCAATTCCTGATAATACTCTTCTACAGAATTTTTCCCTTGCTCTAAACGTGTCAGATTCTTTAGTAAATCACGTTGATAAGTGGGAGGTACAAAACGAACACGCATAGCATTTTTTAAAGCAGTCCAAGTAATAGGAATAGTAGTAGGATTTAAATGACAATACTCAGACCACCAAAGGGAAGCAAATTTAGTAAATTCACATGTAGCAGCACTAACACGCATATTCTCAGGATATTTTAAGCATGCAAAACGTTGTTATACTTCCATCTCCCATGTAAGATATGCATCAGGATTATATTTACCCTCAAAAGATGGAATATTTAATTTAAGCTTTGCAACATGATCATCATCACGTACCGGTGGGTAGTAATGTCGGGGACGGCCAGCAGGTACCTTTGGAGGTTGTTCAACCTCCTCGTCAAACAGATCGTCGTCGTCGGGGTCGTAGTAGTACCCGTCGTCTGTCCCTAATGTCGCAGTAGCAGCCGCGGCGGAAGTCTGAGGTGCGTCAGCCGCAGTGGTAGCCGCCTGGGGTGCGGCGGCAGCCGAACCAGCAGGCCGACCCGTGATCGGAATGCGCCGTGCGCCAGGTACGGGTGCGGGCAATCTGTTCAAGATCTCCTTGAACCGAGCGTCAAGCTTGGCGTTGAAGGATTTCTCGAGTCCATCGATCTTGTCCACGACGTTGGTGAGCTTGGTGTCAAACTCCCCTAGGCGTGTATCCACGTCTTCAGCGCGACTGACCAAGAGCTCGGAGAAGTGGGCATGTAGTTCTTCGTTCGTCATTGTGGTAGGGTTCCGCGAAGTATCTGTCATGGTTAGTCCTTTAAAAAGCACAGGTATATACTACGGAAAGATGGTGGAAGTCACGCGTAATCCGTCAAGCAATATACGAAGCTCTTACAAGTTCTTACCAAACAGCAGGAAAAGGCGATGTGCAACCGCGAGGATCAGTGGGTCCAGAGATTGAGCCAAGCGATTACCAGGAGTCGAGACACCGCACGTGGAGAATATCTGTGGAGCTCTGGGAAGGCTTAGCAAAGGGGGTTAGCAATTATCAAAATAGCAATGCAAAAGTTGAAAGAATGCTCAACGATGGTACTGTGCTGGTCCTAGGCTAGACCGTACTAGAGACGCGAGCCTAGATCACCAACGATGTCACGACGCGACACAACAAGCAGTGTATGATGATATGGCACCCTGAAAAGCGAACCGAGAGGTGGAAAATCACTATGATGGCGAGTGTCTAGAACTGATCTACGGGGTCTAAAAATAGGTTAGCCCAAAAAACAAATTTGAAATTTTTTATTTTGCTCCGGAAAGCGCGCAGGCGCCAAAAAATATTGCTATAACGGCCGATGGAGAAAAGTGATCCCCGGGGTCAAAAAACAGTATAGCCAGAAAAAAATTTGGAGGCGGTTCCAGACTTTTTTTTTTGCTCTCCTTCTGGACTTACGACCGGACTCTTAGCGCTACACGGACTTTAGCTTAACACGGAAACAACAAAGAAGGAAATTAAAAATAAATAACTAGGAAACAATAACTCTACTCGGACTCGTACTGCGGCAGGAAAGCTGATCGGATCTGTGTCACGGTAGGAAGGCGGTGGCGGAGTATTAGGGTTTATGGTGGCTAGGTATATGGCGGCGGAATATGGTAGCGGAATATGGTGGCGGTGATCGGCGAGTGTGGCGGTGACTACTATGATCAGAACTCGAAACTCTAAGGGACGAGACACTAAGACCAGCAACTCGACGCGACGATGTAGACACAAATTCAACAATGCAAAAATTGAGAAGATAATGCGAGGCGTAGATTGGTTATGGGATGGATCTAAACTCTAACTGTGTTTTTGGCTTTTTCGTGGGTTATAGGTAAAAACAGATCTAATCTACGAAAACAGTAAAATCTCACCGAGCAACCTGAAATCTGATACCACTTGATGGGGCAAAGGTGTCCGATCTTTCGATGAGATGATGATAATCGATTTGGTAGAGTTCGGGCTTGACGATCCGACTACACGTGCGAGCACGAGCGCCAATGCAATCTCTAGGCCAATATCCTAGAGGTTACCGATCCTGCGGAAACACGATCAGCCTGACCAGCGAGGGTCTTAATTCCTACCCGAAATCGAGAACAAGTAAGAACCAATATTGCAATCAAGATATTCCGGATTAAGAGGAAAGCTTTATTGAAAAGGTGGGATCCTGTATAGGTGCGAAGTACAAGAGGCCTCTGCGACGTTCGAGCCTTGGTGAAGTTGCTATGATGGCGAACTTAATGTCTAAACAAAATCCGAGTCTAGGGTGACGGCTATGGGGAGTATTTAAGGACGAAAAGGTGGGGTTTCGGCCAGCCATGGAAGTGGTGGCCGAATCCAACCCTAGAAGTCCTTTTCCCCTCAAATACGGACTCTAAAAAGTGGCTAATTAAAATCCTGCGAAAATTACGTGGGCCTGGCCCAAAATAAAGGTGTCGCAGCACCATATTAAGCTATGGACGAATTCGTGAAGTATTGATCTTGAATATTTCGTCCAAGCCTTCTTTCTTTATTATGGTGGCCTCAAAGTTTTGAAATCTTCATCCGTGGCCTTATCTTGGATCTTCACATGCTTGCTGCCATCTCCATGCATGGCCATGCTCCAATGCTTGTCCCTCTCATCCATGCTTGGTCCATCATTCCTAAGAGTAAGAAATACATCTGATTTAGGCAGCATCATATTCTTATGTATGTGAGGAATAGTTCCAAGAAACGAAAGTACCTGATAGTTAAGTTGTTTGGCACGAGATCTTGTGATGGGTCCTTGTATGTGTGTTGCTGTAGGTACAACGGTTGTATCAATAGAAGGGATGTCCACATCACTAACCTTACATGACATCGTTCATGAGACTTGCTCCACGCTTGACATGCAACTTGTATTGCATAAGTGGCTTTGCGGGTGCCTGTTTCTCCCGACATAGTTAAGATTCAATTTACAACGGGTGATTGACAATACTAGTATCAATGTTGTGGTTCTTGTTCGTAATTTAGAACGACACTTATTGAAAGCCCCAACCCACGTAAAACATGCAAAGAAAATTAGAGGCGTCTAACTTTGTTTTGCAGGGGTGTGCTGTGATGTGATATGGCCATGATTGTGATTATATTTGATGTATGCAATGTTCCTTATTGTAAGTTGACAACCGGCAGGAGCCATATGGTTGTCTTTAAATTCTGTTAAGATCCGCGTGTCTATTCAAAGTAGTTGTAATAGTTCAAGCTGGTGGATGACAACCATGAAGCGGCGCCATTGACCTTGACGCCACATCGGTGATGATGGAGATCATGTTTGTGCTTGAAGATGGAGATCAGAAGCACAAGAAGAAAGGCCATATCATATCACATAATATGAATTGCATGTGATGTTAATCCTTTTATGCATCTTGTATTGCTTAGTTCACGACGGTAGCATTATAAGATGATCCCTCAAGCAAACAATTTCAAGTTTTAAAGTGTTCATCCTTAGTAAGCACCGTTGCTAAAACTCGTTGTTTCGAAGCACCACATGATGATCGGGTGTGTTAGATTCTGCGAGTGTATACAACGTGAGCAAGCCAGATTTGCTCATGCGGAAGCTAAGGTTTGATCTTGACGTGCCTAGCATGTACAGACATGGTCTCGGAACACGGATCACCGAAAGGTAAATCATGAGTCATATAGTAGATATGATGAACATGTTGATTGTTCGCCATTGAAGCTACATCAACTCTCGTGATGATCGGTTTTGATGTGGTGGATTTGGTTCGTGTGATCACTAAAACAATGTGAGGGATATTGTTTTGAGTAGGAGTTCAACAACAATATGATTAAAAGTTGAACACTATTTATCATAAATTAAATCAAAGTGAATTTGCATAGTTGTTGTAGTCATTGGCATCCGTTTACCACCTTGTGCTTAGTTATAATTGAGATGATAGAACTATAGAATTGTGGTTAGTTACTTTACAAAATGGTATCGTATTGTTTTGAAGTGTTAATCTAAAGTTTAAAAGTCCCATTGCAAACTTTCAGTAAGTTCTAGTTACTCCATGAAGTTTAATAGTTGGTATTAAATCAAGAGTAACAATTCCAGTGTTCGTATATAAGTATCATGTTTATCTCCATGATTCTTGATATTCAAAGGATTGTCTTAATATCAAGGTTATCTAGGATCTGAAAGAGTTTTTTCAGAAACCATGATGTGTGGAAGATATTGTGATATCTGAAACGAAGTTTTGGTTGCAACATGATAGAGTATAATATGGCAAAAGTCATGGTTTCATATTTGATGATAATTTGCAAAAGGTTGGAGACACTAGTTGTCCTAATCCTCCAAAAGGTTTTGGAGAGCAACATTATACTCGCGATTCACCGTTATAAGCTAAAGTAGCTTGATCATGAATAATTCCATGAGAAGGGTGAATATTTGATGTAGGTAAAATGTTTACTACACCAAGAAATTACTAAAGAAAGGAATTTTAAAGAACACCAAACATTTGATGATGGTGATCTACTTCAAAGTGCAAGTCCAAAGACATTGGTATTTTACTATACATGCTTTGGACTATGTGTCATGTATATGGCTCCACAATTGATGTTGATAGATTCTTTCAAACAGAAAAGGAAAATACTGAAAGAGAATCTCATAAGTATATGGCAGAAAAGAAAAGACTAGAATTGTTCAGCTTAAGTATATAGATGATATACGTGTTATGGATATATTCTTTGCTTATTAAACAATGTGGTTTTTAATTATTTGATACTGAATTTGTTGGTGTGAATCGTCATACGAAACAACACAATTCATGAACTACAATGGCCTAAGTAACTAGCAAAAGAATATGTGATGATGTTCATCAAGAACAAATAAAGGGTTATTGTGCTGCTTGTTAAATATCAAAGCTTGCCTTCAAGATTTGTTTTATCAGGCATTATGAGAACAAAAGGGTTTTTCAAATAATTGCCGTAATCCATAAAAGATTGATGATTCACAAATCTCGTTGGAGAAATCACATCCATAAAACTAGTGCTAAAAATGTCGAAAGACAAATTGATTGAAAGATCATTTAGGAAGTGACATCGCCGTTTAAATTATATTGGAAAGAAAACATGAAGAAACTCCATATGGATGGAATTTTGGAGTCCTTTTGATTTTGATCAAATGACGCTTGTGAAACTTTGCTAAAGATAATTAAAACTTCGTTCGTAGGCCAAAAGGGAACAAATGACTAGCTTATTGGAACTTGTACATATTGTTGTATGAAGTCCATTATGTGTAGTCAAGAGCGGTGGATTTCAACTTCATATGCTTCCTCCGAAAATTTGAGTGAATATATGAATATTTACTTAATAAGGATGGCGTATGAAACATTTGAAAAGTTCAAAGACTTTCAAGATGAAGTGCAAAATCATTGTAACAAGAATATAAATAGTTTATGATAAGATCATAAAGGAAGATATTTGAGTTACAAGTTTAGCATAATACCTAAGATTTAAGGAATCGTTCCATGGATTTGCATTTTTCGAAACACCATAAGAGTATGGAGCATTCGAGTTTTTGTAATTAAACCTTGTTTGACATGGTAAGATCAAAGGTGTAATTCATAAAACTGCCATTATATTTTTTAAAGATTAAAAGCTTTAGAGACTATCGTTTTTCCACTGAAAAGAGATCCATCATAATCCGTTGAATTGACACCATATAAAGTTATGGTTTGGGATAAAACCCAAGTTGTCCTTTCTTAAACATTGGTATACTATGCATAAGAAAGATGCTTGCAACCAAAGTCGGATGAACCTGTCTTTGTATGTTATTTCGAATAACTGTTCCTCCAGAACATCGGAGACAAAAAAGTTTGTCGCTTAAAACGTCAAGTTTCTTAGAGAAGGAATTTTTCGCGAAAAGTTAAGTGGGAGGACAATAGAACTTTGATAAGGTTAAAAGAACCTTAGCTATATGTGCAAAGTTGCGCAGCGCCGAAAAGTGTTCCGGAGGCAGCAACAATGCTCATGGCTCACGTGCCTCAAAGGTTGTGGTCACAGAGATCTAAGTTCCTATTGAAACAAGTAGGTCGGGTAAACAATCAAATACCAAGATTTGAGAGTTAAATCATTATGTGACAATAATGATCCGACTACATGCAAAGAAGCGATGATGAGCCCTGACTCCGTCAAATGGCTTGAAGCCATAAAATCTATGATAGTTCTATATATGAGAGATCAAGCTTTGAACATGAAAGACCCTCTGGAAAGGTACAAGACCTTAAAGTCGTGTTTGGATCTATAAAGAAATAGACATGGATGTTTCATATCTATGAAATAGTCGACATGTTGGGAAAGAGTTCACAACAATGTTCAAAGGTTGACTATGACAAGATCTGATTTTTCATAGCGATATTTAGTCTAGACGGATTAATGTAGCAACCACGACATGTAATTTTGTTATGTGTTGAATAAACAAAACAAGTTCTTCTAATAGAATGGTTACCAAGGACGTGTGCATGACACGGTCCAAAGGGTTTTTGTTAATTCAAAGGATGATAAAAGCATATGCAAACTTCAATGGTTGAAGTAAGCATCGCGGAGTTGGAATCTTCACTATGATGAAACTGTTAAAAGAGTTTAATTTCATCGGAGACGATGAAGATGCTTGCATTTGCAAGAAATTAAGTGGGAGCACTAAGACATGTTTCTAATACATTATGTGGAAGACATATTGTTGATTGGAAATAATGTATCTTTTATTAACACAGGATAAGAATTTCATCTCGATGAAAGACTTAGGCAAAACCCAAATATTTGGCATCAATAGACGCTAATATGGTTGTGTCGAAAGTACATAGATGATATATTGAATGAGTTCAATATAGAAACAACAAGAAAGGTTCTTGTCGCACAGAAAGGATTGAATGAGTTCAATATTGATGATATATTCAAGCGTATTGACACTTGGTAAGTGAAACAAAGATTCAAGTATATATTGATACTTGATGTATGAAATCACAAAGAGTATTTATATCAATCATACTGTGATATGTACAAATCCAGATATGTCCTATGCTCTAAATGTTATAAGCATATACCAGAATGATTCATAAGATGATCATTGGACGATAGTAAGGATATTCTTATGATCTTCTGGAAGAACTAAGAGTATATTATTTTGTAGAAGTGGCAAATAGATGGTTAGTTCATTGTAAAAGTACTACATTGATACTAGTTTTTTCACAAAGTACAAATTAAGTTTATCTCAATCTAAACTAAGGGTGGCACAATATAATGGAAAGTAAGTTCCATAATGGATTTGGATGAGTTCCAAAGTTAAGACATTGTGACAGATACTACAACAAAAGGCTGAGTATATGACTGCTATAATAGCAGCTAAAGAGGGCATTTGTGTCAAGTAGTTTGTTATCAAACTAGGTGTAGTTCACAGTGGGATAATACTATGAAGATATATTGTACGACAATATTATCAACATGTTTTAACCCCAAACAACTAAAGGTCTCACCAAAGGACCAAAATTATACAAAGCCATCTCATTAGATAATGAGTGATGCGTAGAGACGCAAAGACATGCAATTACACACGGACCTGGAAGTGTCAGATCTAGAGATCAGTTGACCACTAGTTATCGTGTACATACGACACCAGAAAGCCATAGGTGTTAAATACACAAAGGTTTAAAACTAGATTATTGACTCTAGTGCAAGTGGGAGACTGTTGGAGATATGCCCAAGAGGCAATAATAAAGTGGTTATTATCATATCTTCATACTTATGATAAATGTTTACATACCATGCTATAATTGTATTAACAGGAAACATTAATACTTGTGTGATTTGTAAACATAAAAGAGTCCCTAGTAAAGCCTCTTGTTAAATTAGCTTATTGGTTAATATATGATCATGGTTTCCTGATCATGAACATAGAGATGTTATTAACAACAGGGTCATATCATTAGGGGAATGATGTGATGGACATACTCCTATAGTTAAGCGTAGCATAAAGATCAAGTCATTTAATATAGTTCATTTGCTATAAGCTTTCCGATACATAGTAACCTAATTCGTTCGACCGTGAGATCATGCTTATCACCATCAACGGAAGGATGCTTTGATGACATCAAACACCACACCGTAACTGGGTGGCTATAAAGATGGCATTGAGTGTTCGGAAAGTATGGGTTGAGACACATGGATCAAGAGTGGGATTTGTCCATCCATATGACGGATAGATATACTCTGGGCCCTCTCGGTGGAATGTCATCCAATTAGCTTACAAGAATGTGACTGGCTCACAAGGGATCACATACCACGGGAATGAGAAAAGAGTACTTATCGGTAACAAGGTTGAACTAGGTATGCAGAGATATTGACGATCAAAACCTCGGATAAGTAAACTATCATGAGACAAAGGGAAATTGGTATCGTATGTAAGTGGTTCATTCGATCGCAAGGTAATCGTAGAAATATGTGGGAGCCATATGAATTTCCAGATTCCTCTATTGGTTATTGATCGGAGAAGTGTCTCGATCATGTCCGCATAATTCACGAACCGTAGGGAGACACACTTAAGGATTCGATGTTGTTGAGTAGTTATGGAATGATGACTAAGAGACCGAATGTTGTTCGGAGTCTCGGATGGGATCTGGGATATCACGGGGAGATCCGGAATGGTCCGGAGAATAATATTCATATAAGGAAAGTCCTGTTTCGGAGTTGGGGAATGATTCCGGTGTTTTCACCGGGAATGTTCTAGAAGGGTCCGGAAGGTCCGGCACTCCGGAGGGGAAGGGTACATGAATGTGTCATAACAAGTTGGAATGGTTGCATCATGTACTAGGTGTCATCGCTGAGCAAAATAAAGGGATAAATCAAATCCTAGTTTGAAAAGTCAAACGCCAATTTGAAAAGTCAAACGACAAGTTTGCTTGGTGGAGGGAGAGTAGGAAACCTACTTGGGGAGGAGTTCCTCTCCCTCCACCGCCGGCCAAGGAGGCCGAGTTGGGGAGGGACTCCCCTCCCCTTGGTTGCGCCCTCCCACCTATATAAGGAGGGGCAGGGCTGCCCTCCAAGAGCTACACCTTACCCCATCTAAACCTAACCCTAGCCGCCGCCGGCCACCATAGCCGCCGCCCTAGGGTTTGCCCAAGCCGCCGACTTGGGGCAATCCCCTTTCCCTAGCAACCGGCCTATCTCCCTCTACTTGGTGCCTCTAAACCCTAGATCGCCAAGCCTCTCTCATAGTCCACCATACTCGCTCCGGCTTAAGGCGAAGCCCTGCGAGATCTCCCCTCTACTTCCGACACCACGCCGTCGTGCTGCCAGAATCACGAGGAGAGTGCTACAACCTCCGCTGCCTGCTGGAACAAGGGAGAGGAAGGTCTTCATCGAGTACCGAACGTGTGACCGACTGCGGGAGCGCTGCTGGAACGCGGCGCCGGAAGGATCGTCTACACGATCTTGAGATCGGGAAGAGTACGACTACATCACCCACGAGAATCCCCTCTCGTTAACCGCTTTGGAATCTTTGAGGGTGAGTTCATCTATTGACTCGTTGCTACAATCTAGTAGATAGATCTTGGCTTGTTTGTTTGCATGCGGTAGAAATTTTTTGTTTTCCATGCTATGAACCCCTACAGGTTGTTGTTGTCTCCTTTCAGAAAACTTCCCCGAGTCTACCGCACTTGTTGTTAAGTCCGTCAAGAAATCAAGATCTAGGAGATTCGAGTATCTACCAGTCTTGGGAGAGCTCGCCATTGATGAGAACCTGATCGCTCTTGCTGCCTAGACCAAGTTAATGAAATCATTCGGGGTTGATATTCTCAATGCTGCCATCCACACCTTCAGTGCGCTCTGGCCGGGAGAAAAGACTTTGAAGCATGCCTCAGAACTGGCGGAACGGCTGATGTCAAGTGAATTGAAGCTTGACCAATGGCGAGAGTCAGCTGCCCGGGATGGTGCCGATGAAGCTTTAACGTTCGTACCCTCTTGGTACGATAATATCAATCTTGATGTTCTCCACACTGTGTGCACTGGTTCAAAGTGGATAGCTAATCCAGAATTTGTTAATAAGCGCCAAGAAAGAGCTTACAACTTCATTCAATATTCCCATATTCACTCCTTCATGGAGGGTCCGAGCTTTCTTAACGAGGGAGGTGAAGAGGAACAAGATGAAGGAGGCAAGGAAGAAGAGGCAGTATATGAGTATATTGAAGCCGATGCTCCTCCTTCAAAAACTAACACTCCTACTCTGGCCATCGATACATCTACTCCAAGTTCCGTTCCGCCGATACTTCTGACCCTGTAACCTCTAAGGCTTAGAGAACTTTAAATTTGTTAAATCCCCGGTATGTAGGGCGTAGATGTAATATGCACTTGGTTATTTTGCTGGCCTTTTAACAATTATGCTTAATGATGGGTCTTGATGCCGAATCGCTTTTGGGCAAGTCCCTGAGTTTGTGTTCTTGTTTACTCAATTTCATAATCTTGGCTCTTCTCTACCTTTTTTGGCGTTCGACGTATGAGTCACAAGGTCACGAGAATTAATTTAAAATACTCAAAACTTTGAGATTTGCCATAAATCCATTCGACATAAACCAAGAAATATGAGATAAGGGGTTAGTCAAAAAACAACAAATGTCGGCTCGCTCGTTTTTCCTTTTCTTAGTCGTTTTTCATGTGTATCTGCCTCCAGCTTGTACTCTTTGTTGCCATAAAGACGGGTTGCGGACAACAGCTAAGTGGAAGAGTGGTAATTTGGCATTTATACATTACTAAACCGAGATAAGGAGAAGAGAAAAAATATAGTCGACATATAAAAATGAAATATTCTGAAAAACAATACGACGAAGGAGTCCTCGAGTTTCTTTTTGGGGATCTGACATTTCATTTATTGCTCATAGCCAGCATACATATCCTACATATGGAAGAGTTCAGAGATGCATATATATTCTTCCCTTAAGTGTAAAAGGGACGAAGCAATGCTACATTCCACGACCTCTTGGTTTCCTCACCTGATCTATCCATCTTATTCTTCTGTGGTGCTTGAGAATCTATAATATAATATGCATCATTGTGTAGAGCCTTGCTCACGATGAAAGTTCCCTCCCATGGGGTTATAATTTGTGCATGCTAGCAGTGTGCTGCACTAGTCGAAGAACTAGATCCCCTTCTTTGAATACATGAGGGTTTATTTTATGGCTATGATAGCATCAGAGATTTTGCTGATATATAGATGATATGCACAATGCCAATTCTCGTTCTTCTTCGAGCAAGTCGACATCATTTTCTCGGGCTTCTTTTACCTTGGCCTCTGTATATTGAGTGACTCTTGGTGAGTCATGCTCTATGTTAGCTGGTAATATAGCTTCTGCCCATATACGAGGAAAAATGGCGTATAGCCAGTTGAACGATTTGGTCTTGTCCTTGGACTCCACAATACTAAGAGTAATTCCTCTATCCAGCATCCTGGTGCGCGTTGTAGTGGTTCCATGAGAAGAGGTTTTATCCCGGACAGTACGAGTCCATTGGCTCTTTCCACTCGCCCATTTGATTTAGGATGTGCGACTAATGCTACATCAAGTCTCATCCTTTTTTCCATACAAATTAGAGAAAATGCTCCCTCTACAAATTTTGTGCCATTATCTGTTATAGTACTATGTGAATAGCCATATCTTAGGAATATATCCTTTAAGAATGTTACAACTGTATCCATCACATTTTCTGATTGGCATTACTTCTATCCATTTTGAAGTCCACCATAACCAGGATATGGGCCGCGTTACCACGTGCTGGCTTGAATGGTTCTACCATATCCAAGCATCAAACAGCAAATGGCCAAGTGATTGGGATAGTTTTAAGCTTAGATGCTGGCATATGGATCTTGCTTGAGTATCTCTGGCAACCATTGGATTTTCTCACTATGTCTTCTGCTTCTTGTAGTGCACTTTTCCAATAAAATCCTTGCATGAATGCCTTGGCCACTAAGGCTCTTGATGAAGCATGATGCACACACTCTCCTTGATGAATATCTAAGAGTATATCTTGTACTTTTTCTAAACTAACATAGTGGTGTAGCACTTCTGTAACACTTATCCTATACAAAGCACCATTTATAATGTTATATGCTTTTTCTCTCCTCTGCACTTACCTGGCAGACATTTCATCATTCGGGAAGGTTCCATCTCTCTGAACGACATAATCGGCTGAGCCCAAGACGGTACCTCATGCACCATAAAATATCTTTGTTGATTTGCATTGGTTCGACCAGCATTGCCTCTGCCAACATATCATGACAATTCCCCGGGTTTTACTCAGTAGTCCTCGGGTCAAATGGAATAGTCCCCGGGTTACTCGAACTTCCTCCCACATCTACATCGATTGGGGTAACATCAGGTTCTAGTATTTCTGGTACATGGATTGAATCTGACTCGGGTGAGGGCTTAATTGATGTCTTTCTAAGATGCTCAAGTGCTATGCCGGCTAGAATTGCTTTCCGAGATGAGCATAACTTGGACAAAGTATCAGCTACCTCATTTTCTGCTCTTGGTACATGGTGGAACTCACATCCATCAAAGTATCCCGAAATCTACTAAACATGAAACCGATATAGGTCCATGTTTGCATATAGAGAATCCCAATGTCCATTAACTTGTTACACTACTAAGTCCGAGTCACCAGAACATTGGATTCGGCGAATCCCAACTTCCTTGGCTACCTTTAGCCCATGAATAATTGCTTCATACTCGGCCACATTGTTAGATGCTGCAAAATGAATCTGGAGTAAATATATCAGTTGGTATATTTTGGGTGAGGTAAGCACTATGCCGACACCTAAACCAATTTTCATTTTTGATCCATCAAAATGCATTCTCCAATAGTTGGATTCAGGCAATGGTGGCTCATATTGCATCTCAGCCCAATCCACTAGAAGTCGGCTAAAGTCTAAGACTTAATTGCATCTCTTCTATCATATTGTGGTGTATATGGTGCTAGGTCAATATCCCATTTTGCTACTCTTCCACTTGCATCCTTGCTACCTAGAATATCTAAGACAGGAGCCTCGCATACACTCTTATTGGATATTCTTGAAAATAGTTCTTGATTTTCTTAGATGCCATGTCATTTTCTAGTAGTGTGGATAATTCTGCTTAGATGTGGAGGGAACTTTTCTCAAATAATATACCGGCCTCTGCACCATTTTTCCTAAATCTTCTTAATCAACCACAACCATAGCACTGACTACTCAGTTAGTTGCTGCGACATACAGCAACATCGGCTCTTTGGATAGTGGTGATGCTAATACTGGTGCTATGGCTAACATCTTTTTAAGTTCATGAACTGCATTGTTGTCTTGTTGTATCCAGATAAACTTATTGGATTTTTCATCAACTGGTATATTGGCAATGCCTTTCTCCCAACTGACTAATGAAGTGGATTAACACTGCCAGGCAACCACTAAACTTCTAGACATTGTTAAGGCAATTCGGTAGTTCCATTCTTTCTATTGCTCTTATCTTAGTCAGATTTGCCTCTGTACCTCATCTAGAAACAAGGATACCAAGTAACTTCCTAGCCGAGGCACTGAATGTACATTTTCTAGGTTAAGTTTTATCCGGAATCGTCTTAAGTTTGTAAATGTTTGCCTCATATCATCTATGAGAGTATGACTCTCTTTGGTTTTTATTACCACATCATCAACATACACCTGCACATTTTTTGCCAATTTGATCATGTAAGCATTTTTTCATACATCTCTAATATGTTGCACCTGCATTTCACAAACCAAACGACATAGTGCGATAGCAATAAGCCCCATACGGGGTAATAAAGGCTGTATTTATTTGATCATCCGAATTTAACGGTATCTGGTGGAAACCAGAATAAGCATCTACAAATTATAATAGTTCACATCCGATAGTGGAATCGGTCACTTGCTATCCTCGGCAATGGAAATGGATCCTTGGGATAATCCTTGTTCAATTTTGCGTAATTGATATACATATGCCAAACCAAAGCGACATTGGGATCATCCTTCTTCTTCTCGACTAGAACTAGATTAGACAGCCAATCTAACATCACTTCCATGATAAACCCGGTAGCTAGAAGCTGAGCTATCTCATCACCAATTATTTTTCTCCTATCCTGGCGAAGCGGCAGAGAGGTTGCTTCACCGGTTTTGCATCTGGCCTTACATGTAGAGAGTGCTCAGTCAACTCCCTCAGCACACCTTGCAAGTCCTAGGTTGACCGTGCAAATATATCCCGATTCTCACGGAGGAAGTTGCTGAGCTCTCTTTCCTATTTCTCATTTAACCCGACACCAATGGTAATGGTGTACTCTGGGAATGCATCATCATTCGGGATTTTCTTTGTTTCTTTTGTTGCTTGAAAGGCAACACTTCCATGTGGGTTACTCAGTGTCGACATAGCCAATTGAGCCGACTGAGCCAGAGATGCAACCTCCATAATTATTTTCTTCTCATGAGTGATGACTAGTGACTTGGCCAGATAAGAACCAACCAAGGCACACTCCATAGAGCGCTTATAGTTGCCTGTGACCGTGATAATTCCATTTGGACCTGCCTCCTTCATCTTGAGATAGGTAATGTGAGTAGATGCCATGAACTTTGCCAATGCCGGCTTGCCAAGTAAAGCATGGTAGAAACTGGTGAGATCTACAACCTCGAACAATATACTTTCTGACATACAATTCTCCTTGCTTCCAAATAGAACATCAACCCACACTTTGCCCATTGGCCCGCAAGACAATTTCGGCACAATGCCATGGAAAGTGGTCTTCATTGGATCCAGCATATTTTCCTTGATGCCCAACTTCTGCATTGTGTCCTTGTACTTATGTTGATGCTACTCCCACCATCAATAGGCACCTTAGATAACTTGACATTTATTTTAGGCCCAAGGAATGTCGGATCAAGCACTTGGGCATATCTTCCTAGGTTTGGCATAACCTTCGGGTAATATTTCATACTCCAGGAAATCTCTTGGTCAAACTAGTACATATATTTTGGCACCGCTGGCATAGTGGCATTTACTTCCATCAGCCGCTGCTGCTGACTCTGCTTGTCAGTTGCCTTGGTCACAAATACCACGTAACTCTAGTGATGCTCACGATACACATTATTCCACCCTCCCTGGCCGACATTGCCATTGTTGTTCCCTTGGTTGTACACCTGATGAACTGCTTCTCCTCTACCCAAGTTATCATATGTCAGTTGTGCAATCATAGCTTGGGCATTTTCTCAGTAAGCGGTGGTTGGGGTGGAGGTGGTGGTGGACCCATTTCTCCTTTCCCAGCATGATTGAACCAGTTACACTACCAAGTTGTATGGTTTTCTGGCTTAGCCGGGATTTGAGTGCGGAACTTGCAGGGCTGATCCAACATCATCTCATATGTGTATTTCTGGTTATCTTGCCACAGTTTTCTCTGGTCATCCTTTGGTCACCAAACTATCTCTTTCCTTCACTCTTTTTCACCCACTGTTGCTGCTGGCTAGTGCTTCTCTAACACTGGCTATTGCCGACATCAGGATGATCCTGATTTACTGCAGCAACCTGGTTTGAACCATACCGGTATTCCGGCCTTTCATCTCTTTTTTCCTCTATAATCATTGCTCATGTTGCCTAGATGACCGGGCTCCATCATATGATGGATTTTCCATGCTTGAATATGCAGACATAAGCAACGGCCGATTCGGATCTCCCAAAGCATATGAATCTACTATCTTGATAGTCTCAGCCAATGTTGAAGGAGATATGCCCTAGGGGCAAATAATAACGAGTTTTTTATTTGATATATCTCTTGTTCATAATACGTTTCTTACCATGGTATAACTATATTAATATGAAACGTTAATACATGTGTGGTATGTAAACAACCAGGTCTCTAGTTGCCTCTAGCAGACTAGCTCATTGGGCAAGTGATGATCTTATGGTTTCGAGATCATGGTGACAGTGTCGATTGAAAATGAGGTCACATCATTGGAGACTGATGTGATATACATTCACCCTAAAGATAATTACAATGATATCTAGTTACTTAAATGTTCATCATTGATGATAACATCAAGACACCGATGTTTTGTACCATTTGACTGTGAGATAATGCATAATTACTGTTTGGAGGGAAACATTAATGACATCAAGAATCAAGCTGTGAAAGGGTGATCATAAAGGTTTCATTAGGTTTCCTCAAGAAATAGTTTGAGGAGTTTTATCAAGACCAGGATTTGTTAATCCAAGTAATAGATAGATACACGTGGCCAACTTGGTGACGTTGAATCAACGAAGCTTGCAAGCGTGTGATTGGATCATGGAATGCAACAACACGGGAACGAGTAAACGGGTTCATCGGTAACGAGATCGAACACAAGTATGGAGATACTTGAGATCAAATCTCAGATGAACTAGGTATCGTATGACAAAAGGAATAGCACTATATAGTACAGGTTCAAGCAGTGAGATCAATCGTGAGGGCACAGGGATAACTACGGACAAACAGGTCCCGATGTTGATCATTGATACAAGAGAGTCCTGATCATGTCTATTTCTACTCCGAGCCGAAGGGTGGCACACTGAAGGGTAGGAACGTTTTGGGATTGAACCGGCATCGAAGGAGAAACAAGAGAGAAATTGGAAGGGTTCCGGGTATTATCCGATGGTGATCGGAAGAGGTCCGAAAGGAGTTTCGGTGTATGGAATACATTAATATATGTGTTTTATATTAATTGGTTGAATTAATATTAAAACATATTTTATTTTTATATTTTAGGGCTACCTTATTTGATATTGGGCCACTTATAGAAGGCCCCAATAGGGTAGGCGCCAAGGGAGAAAGGGAAGAGGGGACACCGGCCAAACCCTAGGGTTCCCACCCATGGGGTGGGGCCTAGGGCGGCGGTGGCCAGCTCTCCCCTGGCGGCAGCTTGGGGGTGCCCACCCCCAAGCCCTAGGGTTTGCCCTATCCCCCTCCCTAATATAAATAAAGGAGCCCCATCCCCTCTATTTGCACCCAAGAACAAGTTCTCTCCACTCTCCCCTAAACCCTAGAGCTCTCTCCATTAGATTGGATCTAGCCTCTTCGTTTAGTTCTCCACCTCCGCACTACCATCGTGCGTAGGACGGTCCGGCTTCTTTCTTCTTCCGCTTCTCTCGTAGATCGGATCCTGGGAGATGTTCCTACACCGTACATGTGTAGAGCCTCGAGGCGCAACACTTGGGGCGCTGTCTTAATCGTTATATGCTTACCTGCGTAAGGCGTGCCACGGTCTTCAAGGGTATGAACTCCGTTCTTCCTCTCTGTTACTTATGTCTACATAGTATAGATCTTGGTGATCGTGTTCGTATAGGGATTTTTTTGATTTTCTGTTGCGAACCCCTTCAGTGTTATCAGAGCCAAATCTATAGGTAGGCATGTCGTACGGATAGAGCACATAGAAGTATGTGGGTGTTGATTCTCTAGTTGCGACCCTATTTCGTGTTTCTGTCATATCGTGGGATGGATTGATGAAGCGGCTCGGACTGAACTTACACGTAAGCTTTCGCGAGACTGGTTTCACGCTTAACATATGGCTTGTTCCGTATAAGGGGCTAGCAGGTGTTTGTCTCTCTCTCAATAGTGGATATGACTTTTACACCGGAGGGCCCCGAAAATGGAGCGAAGAGGCAACCATTGAATCAACATTGTGGTTCAACATTCATAGGTGGGAATGGGTTTTATCATGATATCCCTAAAGCTGCGTAAAACTTGCAAAATGATAAAGTAAAGTGTCTAACTTTGTTTTGCAGGGGCGTATGTCATGACATGGTAATGGTAATTTTATGAAACGATTGTCCATTGGAGCTCTCGATGGAGATAAAGGTGCTGCAACCATGTCATGGCACCATACTTATGAAGTAACTGTTTGCTCATCTTGTTTGTCATAGTATATTAAGTTATAGGACGGTAGCTAAATAGGATGATCCCTCTAAAATTCCAATGTTAATGTTCCCCTCGTGTGTGCACCACCAAGAAAGTTCTTCGGTATGAGGCAGGCCGTGACGATCGGGTGTCAGACGTACCTATGTTTGCATATGGTGGGTGTAAGAAAGGTTATACAGCAATACACACGAGTTTGCATTGGCGAGTCTAGCATGTGAAGACATGGCCTCGGAACACAAAGACTGAAAGGTCGAGCATGAGTCACATAGAGATGTGATCGACACTAAGAATGTCTTCCTTTGGAACTATGTCATTGGCCGTGATGATCGGGGATGATATAGCAACATAGGATCATGTGATCAGTAAGACGAATGGAGGGATGTTCGTCTTTAGTAGGAGCCTCGTTAATTCAAGTTTATAGGAAAAACTTAAAACCAATGCTCAGTATATTATGAACATGGTTTAAAATCTTTGCAAATCCATTGTAGATGTCTTGCCCACCCACCTTCAACCTTAGCTCATTCCTAGATAAGGACAAGATCAAAACCGATGGGATGAACTTCACCACCTGGCATTGCAACCTGAGGATCCTCCTGACCCCCTACAAGCTCAACTATGTCCTAGAGGCAGAACTGCCCATGAAACCCATAGACACCGCCACTCAAGACGAAAAGAATGTCTGCTAGTCCAAGGAGGAGGATGCCTCCCTCATCTAGAGTGGAATTCTCTATGCCATGGAGCCAGAGCTTCAAAGGCGCTTTGAGAAGATGGCTGCATTTGAGATCATTGAAGATCTCAAAGCCATCTTTGGTCCTAAGGCTCGAGCAGAGAGGTATGAAGCTTCCGAGCTATTCTTCTCTGCTAGGATGGAAGAGCATAGTAGTATAAGTGAGCATATGGTCAAAATGTCTGGCTACGTCCAACGCTTGAATGCCCTGGTGTGCAAAATCCCGGATGATCTAGTGATTGATAGGGTGTTGCACATGTTGCCTCCTAGCTACAAATATTTTGTGATGAACTACAACATGCAATGGATGGTTAAAACCCTTGCTGAGTTGTACGCCATGATCAAGACTTCTAGGTATAAATCAAGAAGGAGCACACGGTGTTGATGGTCAATAAGACCACCAACTTTAAAAAGACAGCAACAACTAAGGGAAAGAAGCCTAAGAGGGATGGAAAGCAAGTTGCCCGATCCCTTAAGGTCCCAAAACATAAGGCTGGCATCGTGTGCTACTACTGCAAGGGAGATGGGCACTAGATGCACAACTGCCCCAAGTATCTCGATGAGAATAAAGCCGGCAATTTTTCCGCAAAAGACAAAGGTATATGTGATGTACATGTTATTGATGTTTTCCTTACAAGAACAGGAGCAACACCTGGGTATTTGATACCGGTTCTGTTGCTCATATTTGTAACTCCCAACAGGAGCTATGGAATAAGCGGTGTCTGGGGAAGGACGAAGTGACAATGCGCGTCGGCAACGGATCAAAGGTCGATGTCAAGGCCGTCGACGATTTGTCTCTGTGTCTGCCTTCAGGATTAATATTAGTTTTGAATAAGTGCTACTTTGTATCCGCCTTGAGCATGAATATTGTGAGTGGATCTTTCTTATTGCAAGATCATTATTCGTTTAAATCCATAACAACTGGTTGTTTTATTTTTATGAATGATGTAGTTTATGTTCATACACGTGTATGCAAAGGTTTATTCTTACTAGATCTTGATGATAGTACACACATCCATAACATTGATGCCAAGCGTTGCAAGCATAATGACGATAATACCATGTTCCTATGGCATTGCAGTCTTGGTCATATTGGCATAAGGCACATGAAGAAGCTCCATTCTGATGGACTTATGGGATCACTAGATTTTAAATCTCTTGATACATGCGACCCTTTCCTTATGGGCAATATGACCAGGACACCCTTCTTCGGTACTATGGAGTAGGCTACAGATCTATTGGGAATCATACATACAGATGTGTGTGGACCAACTAGTGCCTCGACACGCAATGGGTATCGTTATTTTGTTACCTTTACTGATGATTTGAGTAGATACGGGTATATCTACTTGATGAAGCATAAGTATGAAACCTTTGAAAAATTCAAGGAATTTCAGAATGAGGTAGCAAATCAAGTCAACAAGAAGATTAAGCATCTCCGATCTGATCAGGGAGGTGAATACTTGAGTTATGAGTTTGGCATGCACTTGAGGAACTGTGGTTTAGTACCACAACTTACGATAGCCGGAACAGCACAACGTAATAGTGTGTTGGAATGACGTAACCGTACTCTAGTGGATAGTGTTCGGTCCATGATGTCTTTGACTGATTTTTCTGTGTTGTTTTGGGGCTATGCATTAGAATATGCTGCTTTTATTTTAAACAGAGCACCTTCCAAATCCGTGGAGACAACCCCATATGAGATATGGCGTGGAAAGAAACCAAAATTGTCGTTCTTGAAGGTTTGGGGATGTGAGGCTTATGTTAAGAAACTACAGCCTGATAAACTTGAGCCGAAATCGGAGAAATGCATCTTTGTGGGATACCCAAAGGAGACTACCTTCTACAACAAAGCCGAGGGCAAAACGTTTGTTGCTAAAAAACAGCGTCTTTCTAGAGAAAGATACCCATAGGAGTCAGTGGAAGAAAGGTAGAGCTAGATGAGATCGTTGCCCTTCTCTCCAAGTACCAAGTATCACAACGGAAACTATTCTGGAACCTCCCTCTAAAGTGGAAGAATAAACGAATGATAAAGATCATAATATCGCAGCTCCTACAGTTCAAAGATCAACAAGAGATCGAGCTGTCCCATATTGGTACAGTAGCCTTGTGATGGCAACCTTGTTAAATGAACAAGATAAACCTAAAACCTACAAAGAATCAATGGAAAGTGCTGACTCTAAGAAATGGATATAAGCCATGAAATCCGAGATAGGATCCATGCATGAGAACCAAGTCTGGAACTTGGTGGATCTCCCTGAAGGTTAAAAGGCTATGGAGAACAAATGGAGCTTTAAGAAGAAGACAGATGCTCATGGCAATTTGATTGTCCATAAGGCGAGACTTGTCGCAAAGGGTTTTCGACAAGTGGAAGGAATTGACTAAAGTGAGACATTCTCTCATGTAGCAATGTTGAAATCTGTTAGGATTTTACTAGCAATTGCTACATTTTATGATTATGAGATATGGAAAATGGATGTAAATACCACCTTCCTCAATGGTCACATTGAAGAAGAGTTGTGTATGATGCAACCAGAGGGGTTTGTCTATCCTAAGGATGCTGGAAATTTATGCAAGCTTGAACGGTCCATTTATGGACTAAAGCAAGCATCCAGGAGTTGGAAAAAGTGATTTGATCAAGTGATCAAGAGTTTTGGATTTTTCCAAAATAATCAAGAAGCTTGTGTTTATAAGAAAGTAAGTGGGAGCTCGGTGGCATTCCTAGTGGTATATGTGGATGACATACTACTAATTGGGAATGATGTGGATTTATTAGGAAGTGTGAAAGAATATCTGACCAGTCCGTTTTTGATGAAGGATCTGGGTGAAGCAGCCTATATATTGGGCATTAAGATCTATAGAGATAGATCGAGACGCCTAATAGCATTAAGTCAAAGTACATACATAGAAAATATTTTGAAGAAGTTGAAAATGGAAGACGCCAAAAGGGATTTTGTGCGCCTTGTGAAAAATGTGAAATTGAGTAAGGCTCAATGTCCAACAACAGATGATGATAGAAAGAAAATGATTAATATCCCCTATGCCACATCCATAGGTTCTATCATGTATGCTATGTATGTACTCGATCCGATGTGGCCCTGGCTCTAAGTTGGACAAGTTGTTTCCAAAGTAATCCAGGAGTTGAACATTGGAAAGCTGTAAAGAATATCCTAAAGTATTTGAAAAGAACTCAGGATATGTTCCTAGTCTTTGGAGGTGATGATATAGCTCTGAACGTAACCGGTTACGTGGATGCGAGCTGGAACACGGACTCTGATGACTCGAATTCTCAGACAAGATTTGTCTTCTTGGTGAATGGTGGCATGGTAACCTGGAGAAGTGTGAAGCAACCAGTGGTGGAACAGTCTTCAATGAAGTCAGAATACATCGTAGTTAACTCTACGGCAAATGAAGCTGTATGGATACATAATTTCTTCATCAAACTAGGAGTTTTTCGTAATGCAGATGACCCTGTGTCAATCTACTGCGACAACAAAAGAGCCATAGAAAACGCGTCGGAACCAAGAACTCATTCCATATCCAAGCACATCCAGCTTAGATTCCATGCCATTAGAAAAATTGTTGAGAATGGTGAAGTAAAGATTTGCAAAGTACATACGAATCCGAATCTCGCAGTTTTGTTGAACAAAAGTATTCCAAAACCAAGCATGAGCAACACGAGGATAGTATTGGTGTAAGGCCATTGCCTATTGTAAAACTAGATTAATTTGTACTCTAGTGCAAGTGGGAGACTGAAGGAGATATGCCCTAGAGGCAAATAATAAAGAGTTTTTTATTTGATATATCTCTTGTTCATAATACGTTTCTTACCATGCTATAACTGTATTAATAAGAAACATTAATACATGTGTGGTATGTAAACAACCAGGTCTCTAGTTGCCTCTAGCAGACTAGCTCATTGGGCAAGTGATGATCTTATGGTTTCGAGATCATGGTGATAGTGCCAATTGGCAATGAGGTCACATCATTGGAGAATGATGTGATAGACATTCACCCTAAAGATAATCGCAATGAGATCTACTTACTTAAATGTTCGTCATTGATGATAACATGAAGACACCATGGCTTATATCCTTTGACTGTGAGATAGTGCATAATCACTGTTTTGGAGGGAAACATTAATGAATTCAAGCATCAAGATGTGAAAGGGTGATCATAAAGGTGTCATTAGGTTTCCTGAAGAAATAGGTTGAGGAGTTTTATCAAGACCAGGATTTGTCAATCCAAGTAACGGATAGATACATGTGGCCAAGTCGGTGATGTTGCATTAATGAAGCTTAGAAGTGTGTGATTGGATCATGGAATGCAATGGCACGGGAATGAGTAAACGAGTTCATCGGTAACGAGATCAAACACAAGTATGGATATACTTGAGACTAAATCTCGGATGACCTACGTATCGTATGACAAAAGGAATAGCACTACGCAGTCGAGGTTAAAGCGATGAGATTAATCGTGAGGGCACGGGGATTACTACATACGTCTAGGTCCCAATGTTGCTTAATTGATACAAGAGAGTCTTGGTCATGTCTGTTGCTACTCTGAGCCGAAGGGTGGAACACTTAAGGGTAGGAACGCTTTAGGATTGAATTGACATCAAAGGAGAAAAGAGAGATAGAAACCGGAAGGGTTCCTGGTACTATCCGATGGTGATCGAAAGAGGTCTGAAAGGAGTTTCACTGTATGGAATACATTAATATATGTGTTTTATATTAATTGATTGAATTAAGATTAAAACATATTTTATTTAATATTTTAGGGCTGCCTTATTTGCTATTGGTACGCTTCTAGAAGGGCCCAATAGGGTAGGCGCCAAGGGAGAAAGGGGAGAGGGGACACCGGCCAAACCCGGGTTTCCACCCACGGGGTGGGGCCTAGGGCCGGTGGTAGCCAGCCCTCCCTTGGCGGCGGCGACTTGGGGGTGACCACCCCAAAGCCGTAGGGTTTTCCCTACCCCCTCGCTATTATAAATAGAGGATCCCCCTCCCCTCTATTTTGCACCCAAGAACAAGTTCTCTCCTCTCTCCCATAAACCCTAGAGCTCTCTCCATTAGATTGGATCTAGCCCCTTGGTTTAGTTCTGCACCTCCGCACTACCGTCGTGCACAAGATGTTCTGAATTCTTTCTTCTTCCGCTGCTTTGCCTGATCGGATCCCGGGAGACGTTCCTACACCGTACGTGTGTAGAGCTTCGAGGCGTAACACTTGGCGTGCTGTCTTCGTCGCTATACGCCTACCTGCGTAAGGCGTGCCATGGTCTTCAAGGGTATTAACTCCATTCTCCCTCTCTGTTACTTATGTCTACATAGTATAGATCTTGGTGACCGTGTTCGTATAGGGATTTTTTTGATTTTCTGCCGCGAACCCTTTAAAATGTTGCCGGCAGATCCCTTCGCAACTTTTTCCACAACATACTTGCATGACGGCACCCTTGCGCAAACCATGATATATCCTGTGATTCAATTACCCCTTCACAGGAGTTTCGCATAGTGCACCACCTTGTGAGGAACTCTCTATCTATCTCATTGGGCCTCTGATTACACGTGGCTAGCTGCTGAGGGCGATTAGGCATCTTGTAAGTACTTGTGAAATTGCTTACAAAAGCTTCCTAAAATTCTCTAGCTGTTTATGTTTCCTGGTGGCAAATTGTTCAGCCATACTCTTGTGGATCCCTCTAACATTTGTGGGACATATCTTACCACCCACCTGTGGTTTCCTTGTGCGATGTTTACAACTATGGCATAATCAATCAGCTAATCCTTTGGCTTGGTACTGCGATCATAAGTCTTGGTGCCTCATTCCAACTGGAAGTTTAGCACATGAGGTTCTCTCATGATCCGAGGTCCAAAGCATGCCATACTTGAGGGACCTTGAGACTCAATAATTTCTGACCTATAAATCATGTCCAACTTCAACCATGCATCATATGGCTGTAGGTTTCTGTTCCCCAGCCGAGATCCTAATACGTTCCTCATCATCTGGTGATACGACCTTGGATATTCGACATTCACCATGGCCGAGTAACCGTCATTGTACCGGTTCGCATTTGGGTCAATCCCTTGACGCAGAATCATTTGCTCAGCGCTCTGCTGCGTCCGAAGAACTGTCACTTGCTCCTGAGGTGGAGGTGGATTCGCCCCTCCAGGTGAATGATGATTACACCGAAGTTGCTGCTGATAGTTTTGGACGGTATTTCCGTGCCCAACATTCCCTTGGCCAACATTGCCTTAGACGGCATTCCCCTGACCAAAATTTCCTTAGCTATATTTCCTTAACCGGCATTTTATGGCCAACACTTCTCTGGGCGACATTTCCTTGCACAATCTCCTGGTTTCCAATGACAACTGGATCATAAGCTACTAGCTGCTTGTTTCTTCCTGAAGTGATACTCCCTTTAACCCTTGGACCGTGAGAAACAACATGTGAGGATGATGCTTGTCCGACTGATCTTCCTGGGACAACCTCAGCGGAATGAATGACTAGGGAAACTCCGGCTCCACCAGGGTTTGCCCTAATGATAGGTTCATGTTTGATATGCAATTGACACTAAATGATTCACCCTATCTTGCTGCTGAGTCTTTGCCTCACCGATCAAGTTGGATAACTCAGCCGTTGTTGCCTCTACAGCTCTAAGGTTCTTCATCGGGCTACTATACCTTGCCATCCCTGCAGATATTTTTCCAGCCGAAATATCATTCCTGGCTCCACCATCTCTAACTATCTCAGCATTGATGTTTCTACCTCGGTTACGAACACCTTCTGTCCTATTAGGTTTGATCTTAGTCAAGCCATTAGCCTTGTTGTACTCACGAATGGTGATATCTAACTCTTGCTGGCCTATGGCTACATCTTTGGCCCCCTCGAGGACCTTCTGCCTAGTCAACTCTAGCTCGTCCTATGCCTGAGCCGGATCTGCTATCGGAGCCACTGGCTCAGCCAACTTCTCTATGGCCTCTTGCAAAACTTGTGCTCTGTTACTACTAGCTATGTTCTCCGGACTTTCTAACATGAACTTAGCGGTTCTTGACGGTCCGGGGGTTACATTCGTATCATCATCTATAGGCTCAGTGTCAGCAGGATCTAAAGGAGCAGGAGCGAGAGCAGTCATCATGACCTCTGCCGAGCTTGCGGTACACCGGCCGCCAGCACTACAGCAGAGGGAGTTTCTGCCGCTACCACCACCTTCTCAGGATATGTGCGCTCAGTGCGTAGGGTGACGTAGACTTGATGCATGCCAAACTTGACAAAGTGATCGCCCCTAGGGAGCAGCCTGCTGCTGAAGCTGCCAATGTTGTCGCTGATGAAGCCGAACGAGCCGAACCTCTAGACGAGGCTGGAGAGGACGCGCTTGACAGAAGAAGCAATGATATTTCCTGTCTGGATGAAGACTCCAGCAAGCGTCATTGCTGGCCCATAGTGGGATCCAACTGTTGTGGTGGTGTCACGACAGATGCCATAGGATGGCTTAAGTTGGGGCCAAATGGACGTAGGTGGAATCCGGGGAGGGAGAGTGCAGTGAGATCTACACAATAAGAACAACAAACAATCACAGGAACATGGTATACCCAGGTTTAGGGCTCTCAAGAGAGATAAAACCCCTAAGCATGCATGTTAGCTCTCATAAGTATCATCATAATGTGGCTACAAGGGCTCCTTCAGCTGTATCTGAGAGGAGGAAGAAGATGTTCTTGTCCTCTCTCTATGCTATGGGGGAGAACAAGTGAACAAATGACCGACCGTTTTCTGGGAGGCCCTAGTGCACCTTATAAAGGGGTGCCCAAGGTACAGTTAGGGATGACCTAGTAGGAAATGCCAGGAATATGCTATAGCAGAAGTCGTTGGCTAGGCCCAAATGTTGATCTTGTGAACTATGGGACTTGACGTGCCCATGACCCCCAATGGTTTCTCTGACACTGTTCCCTCCTGGAAACCCTTGATGTGACCTTGCCTCTTGGATTTAGGGGCACGCCTTTCTTACTCTTCCTGATTTCCTGGGAGAGGGCAGGAGCATTGATCTTGAGGCCGACATATAGTTCATGACCATATGCCGAACCCTTATTCGGCTTGCACCTACATAACTTGGATTTGGTAAACCTGTGTATATGAAACAATAAATGTTATGTCGACATATATTAGATGCCGGCTTGCATATGCCAGCCAATGCCGTCTTGGGTATGTCGGCCTATGTCAGCCACCCTATGTCGGTCAACCTTAGTCCTTGTCAACCTATCTTTATACCTATATTGACTTTATCGGGGGTCATCCCCCTGACATACTGGATGATGGGCATCGATGGTAGGGTCGATGACATCGATGGTAGGGTCCAATTCCTAACTAATTGTTGAGATGTCTAATGACAGGAAGCTACTCTTCAAGATAATAAAAGAGCAACATGTTAGCATGATGCAACTTTCCACTCATTTTGTGTCTATCGCCCATGCCCATAGCCTCAAAACAGAAGAACAAGATTATGATTTCTTTGCCCCAAAGAAGGAATAGGTACTCACAAGGAGTTATGCGATCTTCCCTGGCATGACTGCAAGCTTGGGGGGAGGGGTCTATTCGGACGTTGTAATCTATTTTCAGCTATAGAATGTTTATTTACTTGCACGCATTTTAGGTTCTTAATTACAAAATTTGCATTAGTTACCGCATCAGTTTCTTTGGTTCAAGGAAAATTTTATATCCGATGAGTTTTGAGACTTATGATATTTGAAGTGATTTTTATTTATGATCTAGATGTATGAATTAGGTTGAGTGTTATGATACTTGTACCACTGTTATGATTTTAAGGTCTTCCACACCAACAAAGTATTGATAAATTATGAGACCAAAATCTTGATAGCATGTTATAGTCATAAGTTTTAACCAACAAGAGCCATAGACAGTATTAACATGATCGAATGGTATTGTTGAGGAAAAAGAAAAAGGCATTGCTATCAAAGAATTACAAGAAAATAAAAAGTACAAGTTGAAAAAAGTTATTCAAAGAATGATTATTAATTATTAATTAGTCAAAAAGTGCTCATCTAATTGAACTTGGTGATTTTATAATATACCTAATCTTCATATAAACTATTGATATAAAAAGGTGTGGAAGCCTCTAAGTCATGTGTTGTGGGAGAGTGTGATATAACTCACGATGAAATTCTATATCTGATATTACAATTATGCTTAAAATTGCCTCATTTATTGTAATGACTCGTTCCTCATGAACATGATGACCTTGTCCATAACCCACCGTCTTGCTCGTGGACGAGAAATAGTATAGCTTTTGTAAGTTGATTAGTCCAATTTTGAAGCATATTTACATTATGCTTTTGCACAAGTAGAGTAGGATTTTTGGTATTTTACTATGCTCGCATGCACCTTTTGTCCTTGTTTCAACGGGTTCCCAAATTACTAAGTCTTTTGTGAATAAATCAATTGGGACTATTATATTATGCATTAATATGATATTTCCAAGTGATAAATGTCATTTAAATGATTTTCCCCTCACACCTGGGAGAAGAGAGGAAGCAAAGGAAAGCTATAGAGGGTTTAAAGACCTGTGGTACAGGTGGATCTTGCCCATACCGCCCGCCCGTACCACCTGTCAGGATGTCCGACTTGTCAAATACTCTCACCACGCGAAGATGGATCTGAGAACCGACATTCACAGAAACTTCCAGCCTCGAAATACCACACCAAAGAGGGATGTGGAGGAAGAACTAGGAGAAGGGCAAATCCTTTGCTGCTTCACGGATCATCGGAGGATATCGCATCATCCCCTCCATCATCAACCGCAACATCTCTATCACCATTACTTTTCCCATCTTCGATACTTTAGATCTTGTTGTAATTCCAAACACAATTGTGGTTTGCACTAGATTTATCTTTATACCTTTATCCATCCATTTGAATACGATGATGTTGTTGATTGCTTCCATGTGTGAGTAGTTTCTTTTGTTCTTGGGGAGATGGAGAAACCCTAACATTATTATGAAATGAAATAAAGATGATCTATTACTTTGGTCCATGATCCATTGATCTATGATATTGTGTTTGATCTCTCTCCATAGATGGCATGTGTAGTGGGCTACATATCATTTGCCTTCGGACCTAAAGAGAGGGAGATACCCTTAGGATGTGTATGGGAGTTTGTCCAGTGTTACTTTTATGACTACAAGCATTGGCTTATAACCTACATAGTCAAAGAAGGAATTAAGATAGATTCACTAAGCTTATTACGATATCCATGGGGTAACCCTTACTTGTGGTGGTCTATATGATTGACTTCTCTTAGGTATCGCAGTGGTTATTTAGAGATGACCTCATTACCTGATTCAAGAAGCGACTGCTCACGAGTCTTGTAGTGAACATCTTATTATGTGTTGGGGTTTCGGGCAGAAAATCAAAAAAAATTACTACAACGGATCACCCCGATGCCCAAGATCTATCTACGAGTAATGCAGCAACGGCTAAGAGGTTTCAGATACATACCCTTGTAGTTCGAAAACGGTTAATGTTTCAAGGAGAACATGGTTGATGTAGTCATGCTCATAGCCAACCTCAAAGTTGCGATTCTCCTCACATGTCACCCCTTGCTCTAACACCCTGCAGCAGTCCGTCTTACGACATCCAAAGTGCCCCAAGTGTTGCATATCGTGGATTCATACACATATGGTGTACAACGAGAACCTCCATCTCCTCGATCATGCCGAGAGTACGTTGCGAAAGTAGATCTCCAGCTTTAGAATCCCTGCAGCGCAACAGCGTGCTGCAGATGTGTTGACTCTTGCGCAAACAACCCTGGGCCATGCCAACACATGGAGACAACTCGAGAGAGATATTGGAGAGGAGGAGGAGTTCCAACTCATGGGATCTGTAGATTGATGTTTTCTTCCAAGGAGGAGAGGGGCCTCTTTATATAGGAGGGGAGGAGGGCAGCCTTGCCCCTCCCCCAAGCCATCCAACCAGCAGCCAAGACGGGAGGAGGCAGTGGCCAGGGGTGGGGGCAGCCCTGGGGCGCCCCAAACCCTAACCCTAGGAACCCTAGGGTTTCCCCTTGGCGCATGGTCCCTTAGGGCCCATTTGGGTGGCCTTCCCTCCTCCGGTTTCCCTCATGGGCCCTTTTTCCCTAGGAAATTTGGCCCATTAGTGGAATAACCATTTAAATCAGATATTAATATTATATTTAATATTAATTACATTAATTAATTTGTAAATACATATCTCAAAGTCCAATTCGACCCGAAACACCTTTCAGTTCCCCTTTTATATCCTCCGAACAGCTTCGGAACATCTTGGAACAATTCCAGTCCTCTCACCGGAACCTTTCCGGTTTCCTTTCTTGCTCCGAAGAACTTCAGATATTTCTCCATGGAATAATTCTGGCTTTCTCTTTCTCATCTATGATTCCAACTTACAAATAATCGCAAGATCGTCACACCCTTAAGTGTATCCCCTCACGGCTCGGGAACGCTATAGACATGACCTAGACTCTCTTGCGTCAATGATAAACATCGGGACCGTGCTTCCCATAATGATCCCTGTGCATTCCAGATTGACGATGTCATTTGAACCATAAACATCGAGTCGATTTCCCTTTGATTCTTCGATACTACTTGTCCGATCTCCGATCGTTAAGGTATCTCCATACCTTGTTCAATCTCGTTACCGACAAGTACTGTTTACTTGTTACCCTGATATTACATCCCCGTGACCTAGCCACATGTTGCAACATATATGGATGTAATCTCATTGATTTGCCTAACTGTATCTTACCCTTCACTAGGTGAACGAATCCTGCTCTTGACACCGATATGATCACCATTTCACTAAGTGACGTTTGATGCAGTCAAAGCAGCCTCGGGAGACAGTGATTTGATCTGGTCTTGTGGTCTAAGGAGAAGGAGACTCCGTTTCTTACTATTGCAATGATGGACTTCGTGACTTGATCGTGTCGCAATCTTTGAGTCATGTCCATCAAATCATTCACCAATGATATGACCTCGTTGTCAACCAGCGCTATCACTTCATGAACAGGAAACCTTGATCATCATGTTACCCAACGAACTAGTAGTAGAGTCTACTAGGGACTTATGTTTCATACCACACATGTATCAATGTTTACACTTGATAAAGTTATAGCACAACATGAAACTATTACAAACTTACTGAGTATGACAATAATAAACCATTTATTATTTTCCTCTAGGGAATATTCCCTTCAGTCTCCCACTTGCTATGGGAACCCGGATTTACGGTCCGAGAATCCCTGTTATGCGTGCAATTCATGTTTCCATGATCAGTGAGCCATGAGGATATCGACAAGTATCATTACTACATCCAGAAAGTATCGATTACAAAACTTACATCATTTTCCATTATGGCGATTACAAACATCACAGCAAAACATCTTCGATCACAGAGCCCATGTCATGCCTTAACCTACAGACGATTGAATGGGGGACGGCCTAGCTCGCATAGACGTCAGTTCTCCATATCTCCTCGTGCTTCTGGAAATATGGTCAAGTAAATAGCCAGGTACAATGCTGGTGAGTACTTTAAATGTACTCGCAAACCACCTCAAGAAAATAATAATAACAAGGGGATATGCAATATGGCTGTGGTAGTAGGAGGGCTCCATGAGAGGTTCTTTTCCAAAATAGTTTCTCTTGTAGATATAGCATCTACAAGGTTTTATTGAAAATCTTTTGTAAAACATTTTGGAAACCATTTAAAAAGTGTTGGAAAACAATAGGAGTGGGTCACCCTAATCCATCTCCACGGTCCTCAACTGACCGGGTTATTCTCTTCCTTTTCTGGTGTCCCTCGGACCCCCAGGTCTTAGAGAACACTTTCTTTGTCAAAAACTATTTTGAAAACAAAACCAGCACCGCTCTATAGAAAACTTCCCAACCGTCCATGACCGAGAACTCGGCTATTTGAATAGATTTACACTCTGTAGAGGTTCTACACTTTACCCACAAGATTTGATACATCCTCCAGGATCACCCCCGGGTCATCATACTAAAGTATGTGGGTCTCGGATAATCAAACAAAACCTTTGGATAGTCCACTCAAACACGAGCCCTATCCTATGAGTTGTTCCCCTCAACACCGGGACATTTGAATCCACTGACCAACTTGAGTGCAACCCAGCTCCTTCAGAGCCGACACTTTCAATGAGAGGCTCATTGTATCGCTCGTTCACTCACATGAGTGATCCTGCTTCCTCCAGGTGGCTGCCTCGCAGTTGACCCTTTTCATAAAGGAAGCCCGAAATTAGAGGGAGATGATCCCTTTTAAGTGGTTGTGCGGATATCCATATCTAAGTGAACCAACCTTGGGTTAAGCCCCGTCCCACTTCAGGGTAATGTGTTTGCACGGGTTAATTGTTCGGGCAAAACTGCAAAGAACCGGGTGCCTTTTGTAAACATTTTTCCTCCGTATTTTATCCCACCTTTTTGTAAAACAAAAACTTTTTTAATTTTGCAAACCTCACTTGGTAGGTCTAACCTCACCAAGTTTTTCTCATAAAACATTTTATAAACATTTTCCCGGGGTCTTCCCATCCTATGCTTTTACTTTGGATAAAACGGGGTCTCCAGGAGAGGGTGGTATTATACACCACATACACTACAATGAGTAAGTAGGTGCCATAAAAGGGTTTTACCTAGTTCTATTAAAATATAAATGGTTTGGAGGAGCCAAACCTTTATTCTTATAAAACATAGCAGTAAAAGCATGCAATTTATGTAAACTCGTATTTAAAAACATGCATAGGTAAAACAGTAGGACAAGGGCGTATGAGCAAGAAGATGGCTTGCCTATGACCAGCAATATGTCCTTGGACTTCTGTAGATAACCAGAATACCAATAATAATAATTACTCCATGGCTTCTTTCTTCTCGGTGTCACACAGTCGCAACTATTGCCGTTTATCGAGTATAGATGCAAATAAGCAAAGCCACAATCAACACAAGGCATACAAGAATCATAGCATACATCACACAATCAAGGGATACATGTTATAATTTAGTAGGGTTTTGATATAAATGGTTTAGAAGGATTGGGAAAATGCCTTGGAACATTGGAAGGAAATCCATAGGGGTTTTATAGTCTAGAAACTAGGTAGGGCAGGGTTGTTAGACCAAGGTCCCATTATATATGATATCAATATGCAAAAATGATATCATCGGAAGGGTATTGATAAAATGAAACCAACAAAAGTGGTTTCACTATTTTACCAATTACCGTTGATTTATAATGAATTTTCTAGTGACAGAAACTCTAGTTTTAGGAAATAACTCCCCAGAAAATTTCTGGAGCTCCAAAAATTATTTCCTTGAATGGGTGAGCAGTGTTTGATGGACTGATTCACTGAGAGTTGTAATCATCCCTAAATATTTACTAGAATGCCCTCAGGAAATTCCCAAAGGCAGTACTGGAGGGTTTTTGTCCTTTTAACCAGAATTAATATATATGAGATTTTGATATGATTCCAAGGACACATGTTAGGTATTTAGAATAACTTTCCATATAAATTGGAATCAACCCATTTGGATTTACAGAACTACTGTAGTTATTTTATTATTGATTAAACCATGGATTGAATAATTTAATTCACCAAAATTCAATAATGGATGAATTAATTATGAGCTCCTGGGGTTTGAGGGATATTAGTGTGCATGTGTATTGGGAGTTGGAATTAGGTCATTACCCATTTTGGTTTGAAATAGAGAAATTCCTAAAGTCATATATGTGTTGTTTTTGTTATTTTTATTTTGGGCACACTAGGGAGCAAATGACTAGAGGGCCAGGGTGACATGCAAGGTATGGACCATACCTTGCAGTACGAAAAGGATTCAAAACAATTGGAGTTGTAATACTCATAGAAAGATTTATTTTGTAAAAGGGATACATATAGGGAATGGAATTACTATATTTAATCTAAACATTATTTTGGTCCAAATATTGTACTACATGTTAGAGAAAACATTCATAGACTCTATAAATTTTCGATCTGGGAAAATGGTGCTGATTTGTATTTTGAAATGGATTTAAACCAAACGTCTAAAATCAGATATATAAAGGATATCCTAAAAAAGAAAAAGGACATAGGGTTGTTGGGCTGGGATCTGGGAGCAATGGGCCGCTTGGATGCGGATTCAGTACAAGTCACTACCCGGGCTCGCGCGCCGGGCGGGTTTGAACCCATGGAGCAGGGCCCGATGGACAACGAGCGGGGCGCTTGAAGCGGTAAGGAGCAACACTGGCCATCAGATCTAGTCTAGATCGACGGCCTGCGGTCATCTTCTTCCTGTTGAGGCGATGCACAAGAGAAACCCTAGAGTGGGCCAGGGAGGTCATGGGAGCTCACCTGAGGGCGCGGGAGACGTCGAGGAGGCGCGGAACATGCTGGTGACCATGACGAGGGGCGGCACGACCGGTTCTGTGATGGAGCAAGGGTTCCCGAGGTGACGCCATGTAGAGGGAGTGTCCCAACCTTTATTAACATAAGGTGGTGTCCCCTGTGTTTACAATGCTAGTCCCTGGATCAATAGCTAGCATCCACAGTTTAGATGTAATATCAAGAAACAAAGGTCATAATATAACTTTATAACCAGGAATAACATAGTTTTATTACATCACACTTAGCTCATTTGGCTATTACATTACATTGCAGCGGAATAACTATAAGCATGGGTCCTTCATCTTCAAAGTGCCACAGGCAGATGTTGGTTGTAGACTTTGTAATCCTATTCAATCAATCTTCACTAAAATCAATCAAACCTGCAACATTACAAGTTACAGCCACAAGGGTCAATACATTTGAATTGTATTGGCAAGTTTCACTACTATGTATAATATGAGTGGATCCTATCTTTACATGCATATTTGGCTAAGTAGAGTTTTAGGCTCATTTGCATAAAGCAAAATTTTATCCTATCTTTTCAAAATGGTTTTGGTCCTTTGTCAAATCTCTTTTTCAAAATTCCTTGAACTCCTTGGTAGAAACTCAAGTGTTCAAGTCCTTGTCAAAAATCTCTTGAGCTCCTTGGTAACCCCAAGTGCATCAAGCCTTATCAAAATCTCATGAGTTCCTTGGTAACCCCAAGTGTTCATGTCTTCAACAAAATCTCTTGAGTTCCTTGGTAACCCCAAGTACATCAAGTTTTGTCAAAGTCTCTTGAGCTCCTTGGTAACCCCAAGTGCATCAAGTCTTTAAAAGTTTTCTTTTAGAAATTAGAATGTCGAGATCTCCCATAGCTTCAAACTTTAGTTGCTCAGTATTGTCCATAACCGGGGACACGGCTAAGTACTTAGATTTTATTATCTTCTGCAGAAGGAGTACACTTTACCCACATGTCACAATCCCATCCTTTTGCCACCAGTGGCCACTGGATTAGTGCTCACCAAGATGGAGTACTGGCAGATTGAGAATGTGACGAAGTCTTTCCAAAAGGTCCTCCCATACACCATTGCTAGCTTGCCTTCAGCACCCATGTAGGATTCCAGGTCCCCATGTCCAGTTAACTGAAGACAGTGCATGGGTCTTCCCAATGTAGTTGACTAAGCCAGAGCCATAATAGCATGTGGTTGCACACGAAAGCCACAATTGGAGAAACATGTTCAATCTCTAAGTTTCCTGGGTGGTTTCCTTTGGAGCACAACACAAAGAGATTGCCATAGACATGGTTCCTTTTGTTGCCACCTTCTCCAAAACTCAAAGTATCCTTGGCCACCCAGGTGGTTCATTGAGTCCTTGTTTTATTATATAAAAAACACAAGTCCTTTTCTCAACTTCATAAAATCTCAACATGTATCTCTTTTCAAACTATAGCATGGCTAAGCATGTAACAACTACAATATTTTCACTAAGGAGTGTATAGGGAATCCTATTAGGATTTAGCATAGCATAAGTATAGAAATTCTTTTCATGCATGTTTCAAAATCCACTAAGTATAATGAAAATAGTAGGACTTTAGATGATAGTGTAACTTTCCTTTTTGGTAGGGAATGATGGTTCACTCCTTGATCTTGCTAGTCTCACACTTTTCTAACTTCACTATAATCAATCAAGCAAACACAATATCAACTAGCATTCCAAACCAATAATCAATCAAACAATTTCACACACATAAAACAATGGGATCTAGGTCATGCATGTAAGCATGCAAGGGATGGTTCTATTTGCAAAGATGGTCTCCACTAGGCTTCTAAACTTTGTAAAGTCCAAAGTGGTCATTTTCCAAAGTGGCAAAGTCATTTGCAAAAGGGTTTTGTCTAAAACCATTTTTTAATCCTTTCACTATTTTATGTGGTGAAAAACATTTTTATCAAAGTAACAACTTTAAGTTGTTCACCAAATAAGCTGTTGTTTTCTCAAAACTTGGTGTTTAGGGTCAGTAGGTTTGATCCAAAACATTTTCCCAAAGTTTTTACTCCAAAAACATTTTCATAATAAAACCATTATTTTTAATTCGTTGAATGGACTAAATTAGTACATCCATCCTAAACTTCACCAAATCCATTTTCAAAACCATGGGTTGGTTCCTAGGGTCAGTGAGTTTACCACAAACTAATTTGCCAAGGTTTCAACCTCAAAAACATTTTTGAATCATTTTTCTATTCTAAACAAGCATTCAAATGTTTCTGCAAAAAACAACCAATCTAACAGATACTATTTACTAAACCAAAGGCATGGTTGGCTAGGGCTTGTTCCACTGATTCCAACGGTATACAGTTTGTAATTTTTGGACGTGTGGATCAAAAGTTACAAAGGTTTGAAATTCACAATCTAATCTGATTTCAAATCTGTTTTTAAATAGAACAGGCGACACGAGGCATGATTTAATTGGACGGTACCGGTTCGGCTGGATCGGGCTCTGCGGCGCGTTGGATCTAATCAGATCGTGCGGCACATGACGCGTACCCATTCGAAGTTAAGTGATTCTATCTCGTCTCTTCGATCTAAATCGAACGGCTCCTATCAGCTAGCCAGGAACTGGCGGCGCAAGGTTGACGGCGAGCGGCGGTGCGGTCAGACGGTGGCGGCATTGGCGAAGCAGGAAGCGAGAGAGGGAGGGAGTAGTCTTACCGGGTTCGTGGTGTCGTGCTGATTCTCAACGTGTGGCTTGTTCGTCGAGGGACGCTCAGGGACAGTTGCGATTGCTCGCCGGAGATGAGCTGGGCCTCGGGCGGTCCTGGAGGTCGTCGAGGGCGAGGATAAGGGACACCCTAGGACAAACGGGAGGCACCATTAGGTTCGTAAGATCATGGCGGTCATTATCGTGTCCACGGGGAAGAGAGGGAAGGTCTGGTTTACCTGGGAGACGTCGCCGCAGTTGGAGACGGACGGCGGCGCTGGTTCGGGGTGACGCTGTCGAGCTTGCAGAGCTCGCGCGGGGAAGCTGGCGATGCGAGAAGGTGCGCCAGTGCTTGGGAGGTATGCGTGTGTGGTCACTGTGGCAAGGGGCGGCGCTGAGTCACCGGAATCGGCACCGGACCTCATCGGAGTAGAGGTTGGTGTTGAGCGCAATTCAGCATCCTGGGGACGTGCAAATGCGGGGTGACAGAGGGGAAATGTAGAGGAGGCATGAGCGTTTAAGTCTGCGTGATCACAGCGAGTAACGGTGGCCGCGTTAAGTCGAATTAAGGCCGCGGAATCACTGCAGGAAACGGCGTCGAGGGGAGGAAGAACAGTTCGCTGCGGTGAGGACGATGAACAGGAGAGGTGGGGTCCAGTCGTCAGTGAGGATGCGAGAAGGAAAGGAGGTCCACCGGTCAGTCTCTGCACGGGTACGAAAATAAGTGTGAAGCGTTTTCTACGGGTGGGAGAGAGTGGGCTGTTTGCTGGGCTCGTGGGCTTGGCCGGCTGGGCTGGTCCAGATTCTATTTTTTTCTTCCTGAAACCTTTTTCATTTTCTGAACTAATTTCTGTTTTGAATTTCAACAAACAAACAATCCTCAAATCAATTCAAACAATCACCAAACTTTGCAACTATTGAATTTGGTTCTGTTCAGTAACAAAAACCAAAATTCCAAAACTAAAATAATAATTTTATTTAGGGTCCATTATTAATTAAATAAACAGACCTTTGTTATTAAATCAAATAGATTTTGTTTTATTTAAAATCTTTATTTGAACACTAATTATTTTGAAAAACCCAATCAGTAGGTTTTCTTTGAGAATAAAATATACTTGGAAAACTTATTTTAAACAAATAAATAAGTTTTGTTGTTTTGGAATTAGTAATACCTTTATTAATAAAACTTGGATATTAAATCCTTATTAATTTATTTTAAATAATCCTTTACTATTTTTATCAAAACAAAATGTTTTATTTCAAAAGTTTGGCCAAGGTTTAATTTGGCTCTATGGAATTGTCTTTATTTATAAAACTTCTATTTCATTTGAAAACCAAATCCTTTTATTAAAAAGATCCAAAATAGTAATTTTTAAATATTTAATAATTTCTTTATTAATTTTTTTATCTTTTTAAATCCCTTTAGGATTATATTTGATCCAAATAGGTTTTGAAAGTTTCCAAATGGATTCAAAAAGTTTCTTCTCACCCTGAAAATCAACAAAGTTTTATTTTTATTCATTTATTTTTCACATTACAAGATTTGGAAAATCTTGGGATGTGACACGCCAGCGACTACGGATCTATTATTTGTCAGTGAGGCATCGTAGGGCAGTCCTGGGCCAAACAAATGGCAGGGGAGAAGTCAGGGGAGGTAGGAGAGAAAAGTGAGGTAACATACAGAGAAGGAAACACAAGGGAGAGGAAGCTATGCTTGGTTTTCGAGCTAGGGCCGAAGCTCCTTCTTCTTCTTGTCTTGGGCAAGATGGGGTAGTGGAGAGGAAGTGTGTAAGACCCAACATTTATAAAGGTAAAGGTCCCTGTGATTGCAATGCTAGTCCCTGGATCAAATGCTAGCATCCACAGTTTAAGATGAAGTACAAAGATACAAAGGTCTTTATTACATTGTCATTCCAGATATAAACATAGTCTTTTACAACTCCATAGCGAAAGGCTAGTACACGAGTTCATAACGTAAATAAATAAAGTAAAGTCTTCACCTTCATGTGCCATAGGCAAACATGTTGAGTGTAGACTCATAACCCTAATCCTCATCAGAGTAACCTGCAACATCACAAGTTACAGCCATAGTGGGTCAATACATTTGAAATTGTATTGGCAAGTGATACCATAGTATAATAGTAGTATCTAACATCTATATGAGTTTGGCTAAGTGTAGCTTAGGCTTTCTTTGCTCAAAATAGGTTTTACCAACCAGTTGAAAACACAAAGTTTTTATTTGTCAAAAACTCCCAAGGAACCACCAATAGACATTGGTGAACCTTAACCCTTGTTCAACCACAAGTTTTAACTTAGAAGAATTGGGATGAGGAGATCATTGATAGCTTCAATGTCTTGATGCTCAAATTGTCCGTTGCCGAGGACACGGCTAAGTACTTAGATTTTTCCTTCTCGAGAGGTGGTGCACTTTCCCCACAAGACTCGACATGCATCGAGACAAGATTTTTCAGAAGCCTTCCCTTAGACCAAATGGACGCGTGATGACCCACAAGTATAGGGGGTGTATCATAGTACTTTTGATAAATAGGAGTGTCGATCCCAACGAGGAGAAGAAGGTGCTGAACAGTGGTATGGAGCAGGAAATCCCTGTGAATACTTAGCAAACAGATTTTTAGTGGTTTTCTGACAAGGCAACGAAACAAGTAACAGAAGTAACGAAAAAACGGAGTAAGTGGCCCAATCCTTTCTTAGCAAAGTACAAGCTAGTGGAAATACTTATAAGGACCAAACGTTCTCGAGGACACATGGGAATTATGTCAAGTGCTTTCTCTTCAAATAGCTGAGTATTCTTCTCTGTGTTTGTAAGTGTTGTGTGCGTGAACCTGTGCTAACATACTGCCCTTCCTAGGACTAATACATACTTGTGATTAAACCCCCTGCAAACATCCATAACTACAGGAAAGTAATTAAGATATAAATCTATCCACAACCTTAAACTCTGAGATCCTACGCTCCCTTGTGCAAAGGTGTCCTAACGGGGGTTCAGGTTTCTGTCACTCCGACAACCGCACAATTAGTAGCCAAATACACAATGCATTCCCCTAGGCCCATAAATGGTGAAGTATCATGTAGTCGACGTTCACATGACACCACTAGAAGAATATCACCACAACTTAAATACTAAACCATTGAATAATAACTCATCACAGATTCACTACTAACAACATGACTTCTCCCATGTCCTCAAGAACTAAACGAACTACTCACAAGACATCATATGGATCAAGATCAAACATGATATGGTAATGGATAAGAATCTGAACATAAACAATAATCCAATGGTTCCACTCACAAGCATCAAGTACAATAGTAATTAACACCGGGAAAGTTTCCCCTAAGAACTAAAGCAATATCCAACACAATTGTTATAGAGGGATGGAGTGGTGGTGATTGTGTTGGTGGAGATGATGGTGTGGATGATGATGATGATCCCGATGAATCCTAGATTGATGATGGTGTTGATGGCGACGGTCTCCCCTCTCCGGGAAGGAATTCCCCCGGCAAAAATCTGTCTACCGAAGAGATCTTTCTCTCTCGGTGTTTTCCGCCCCCAGAGGCGGCGGAAATCTATATGTGGTCGCTCCCCTGGTGTTAGGGTTCCGTAGGGAAGATATAGGCGAAGGGGTGGAGTCGGAGGCCGGGAAGGTGGGCCACACCTGCCCTAGGCGCAGGGTCAGATGGGCCCGCGCCTAGGGGGGTGTGGGCCCCCTGAGGCCCAACTCCGTCCCTCCTTCTGGCTTCCTTCGTCTTCTGGTAAAATAATATGTTTACATATTTTTCTGGTATTTTTCTGATCTTCGCGAAATTGCACCGAAATGACTTCTTTTCCATCAGAATCTAGACTCCGGCAGTCCATCCTCCAGGAATCATCCAACATGCATAAACAGATGAAAAGCCATATGTAATACCTCATAATAAGACAAATATCAATGAATAGAGGTAAATTATGATATAGAATGGTGATGCAAATTGGGCGTATCAACTCCCTCAAGCTTAGACTTTGCTTGTCCCCAAGCGAATACTGAGCTCATTAAACATGTCCACATGTTTATGGAGTGAAGTGTTGATAAAAGAATACGAAAAAGAAGCATCACACTTACCATTGCACAACTCATAGAAGAAAGAAACTCACCATTATATAACTTAGCTTGCAACCAAGTACAGCAGTCATAATAGAGATACATAAAGATAAATCATAATTGGAATTGGCAAACTTGTTCTTGGTCAGAGAACACCTGGTAAACAGTTTCACAAAGGCTTTTTGTAGAAGTTTCAAGACAGGAGCACTCTTTGCTCAAAAAGGTTTTTTCACAAGTGAAGGCTTTCAAAGTAATACTCAATAGATAAGAGTTTTATGAAAACAAGGAAGATAAAGAACATGATTGAATAAATCACCATATGAATGCTTGAAACACAACAACTCAAAAGCTTGCTGGAGATAGAGAGGAAGTAGGTTTACTGACTCAACTTGGAAATGGAAGAAGGGTCCCTTCTTAGAGGGTAGCAGGGATTACAAGTCATAAAGAGCTTCCAAAAGATTATGGTACTTACTAGCTTTGAGCCCGCATTGCCCCTATCATAAGCATCTTGAGATGATTAAGGTTAAAGTGAACAAATATGGAGTATATGCTTGATGAAATATAACTTAGCAATCTCATGTCCCTTGAATATGAGGGCCACTCCTCATGCATACTCAACTTTGGGTCCAGGTAAGTTCTTGTCATTGTAAGTATTTGCATATCATTGAGAGCCGCCAACGGGGTACCCCTTGCACATGGTACAGGAGATTTCCCATAACCAAAATGACAAGGCAAGCAGACAATGAGAATCTCAACAATCTTTTTATTGACTATGCATATAGCTTTTTATTGAGGATGCTTCATAGATGACTCACTATGGAGATGCTGCAAGTTTCCACCATGATTAAGCATGGCTTAGGCTAGCGGCACAGGCGTTTCTCTAACACATAATACAAACTACATGGACTTACAAGTTCCCTCTTTATTTCACACTGTTGACATCCATAGACAAAAGAGCACGATATCAACTATGTACATAGTACAAGTGCAATGTTGAAAACGTTCCCCGTGACAGCACGGTTCTACTAATTCCAACGTATAGATGCAAGCATATACAACTTCGATGTTCACAATGGTTCAAGTTTATTAGGGGCAAGTAAATAAAGTGTTCCATCAAGTTCATGAGAGCTTTACTAATTAGTTTTCTCCTAACAAAATACTTTTTAATTTGAAACGTAGATGAAGCTTGAGAATTTTCTAGGAATAGAAAAAGCTACTAGGTAGATATGGTGGACACAAGTGGCAAAAGTTTTGGTTTAAAGGGTTTTGGAAACATGAGAAGTATGCCTTCTCAAAACAGGTTTTTGGCTAGCAAGGCTGGGTAGCGAGCAAGAGAGTTGAAAGAAACAAGCAAACATACAAGTAATAAAGCCAAACATGCAATCTTCCTTAAAGACACAAAATAATCTTAAATAAAGAATACTAAGCTTATGAGCCAACAAGAAAGAAAACAAATGATACCAAATACCTGTAAGCTTTTTCTTTATTTCTTTCTTTCTTTTTCTTTCAAATTAATGCCACTGACCAGAACTCGGTTTGACAAAACCAATTTTAGATCCACTTGATGATCCCAGAGTGGTGCCAATACTGAACAACAAGATCCATCATATAATAGAGATTGCAAACTAAAAATAAGAAGTGCAAAAAGTAAAAGATGAGACTTCTCATTAATATCCCAATAAAGGCACTCACACCAAGGGATACATAGATAATCAACTAAAGGAGAGATACTTCCACATGCAAACAACACTATAAGATAACCTCTCTACCACATATATGAATCCACTAAAAAGTTAAAAGATAAAAGATAATGGTGGTGATACCGCGACACTCCCCCAAGCTTGGAACAAGCCAAGGGGATGCCAAACCTGATGACGAATTACTCCTTCGGTGGTGGTGGTGTTCTCTTGTCATCATAAAACTTCCAAGGCAATGGTTCCCCATACAAAAAGGATGTCCTTGTCTCTGCAATCCTGAAACTAGCAGCAGAGCTTATACGATCAAATCTAGCCTCATACTCACAGTTTTGATTCTGCATGTCATAGAGTTGTGCTTGCAATTGATTGGTGGTCTGACGGGGTGAGAAGATCTCTTCTCGGAGCTCAGCAACTTCTCCCTCATGCTTGGTGATGAGTTCTGAACTTATCTTGTGAATAACATCCACTTCGCATTCTGCCATTTTCTTGTACCTGAAAACTTCTTGTTCCAACGCTTCCATCCTTTCTTTCAGGCTGCCTTCTCCTTTAGGGCCTTGAACTTCTTTCATCTATACCTTCCCCTCTTTGAGGATCAACTCTTTGGGATGAATACTCAACTCACACATGTACGAGTTGAGGACTTCCGCAGAGGAATCCTCCATGGGTGATCCAGAGGAAGACATTGAGGCTCCAAATCTGAGAATTTTCCTGACAGAAGATCAAAACGAAAACACGACGAGAACACGATGCAAGAACCTCGGGGAACCCGGGGGGTTATATATTACGAAGATTTAATGCATAATGAAGGTTTTGACACGGAAACGAGGCGGAGTCGGAGCTCGGGGGTGGAACACCCCCTCCAGGAGCGGCCAGGCTAGGCCCGTGCCTCGGGTGGGTTTGTCCACCCCGAACTATGTTTCCTCTTAAGTTCCGTCTTGTAGTCTTCCTTATGTATTAAAAACATCAAAAATATAAAAATATTGGGATTTCACGAACCTTCTGTTTTCACCACTTTTACCTATTCAAAGACGAACTCTGCATACTCCTTTTCTCTTTCTCCTGAGAATTTCCTTCATACAAAACCATGGAAAAAATAGTGCGCTATTTCGATGCTATAACGCCGCTATAGCATATTTGAAAGGCGAACGCTATGCTATACAAAACCTACTCGCTATAACGCTATTCGCTTTATAGTGACGCTAAATTAGCTATAACGTCATAATGCAATAGCAACGCTAAAAATCTATGAAAATAGCACCAGCGCATAAGCTCATTCATCCCATAGATGTAATTTCTACATGGATTTTTGTGGTTAATACCGTGATATTGACCTTGTCATGTTGAATTTGGTGATCATTGTGACCTGGACTTTGTCATTTTGCCGCACTAGTTAATTGGTTATGCATGTATTACTCAAGAAAAAATTAGTTGCTAAAATCCCTAGTAATACATGCTATATCTGTCAGTATTTAATTTTTTTTATAAACACTATTTTGAAAAATAGCACGCTATTAGAGCGTTATAACTTTCATAGCGTTTGGAGAAGGGCCACGCTATTTCCTTTAGCACGTTATTTTTTCCTTGTACAAAACCCTTGCAAAAATCAATCACAACATTAGTGTAAGCAAAAAAAAATAAACCTTTGGTACACACTTCAACTGAAAACCCATCAAAACAAAAGCTTCTATAAGAGGCAAATGCAAATGGCGGCAGAAAATCTGTCAAAACAGACCAGCAGGTAAAGATTGATTTTTACGAAGACCTTATGTTGCTCAAATAAAAAAGTGCAGAACTGATGAAAGTTGGGTAACAACTTGGAGAACAAGCTCAGAAAAATGCAGCTCCATCCGAAGCACTGAGCTCCCTCACGAATGTTTACAATACAGCACAAAAATCTGTCCCAGGACAACCACTTTTCACAACTCCTCTACTTCACAAAAGTAGTTGAACTTGACAGAAAAACCAAAACAAAAAGGGTAATCAGCGGTTATTACAGAGGTAATAACTTCCAAGACTCGACAAAACTCTTGGGTTATCTCCCAACAAGTAATTTTTTTTAATGCCTTTAAGTTAGGCCTGAAACTTCCAAAGATGCCCACATAGGAGATATATATCTAAAGTGAAAGAGAGCATCAAGAAGCAAATAACCAACACACTTGAGCCTAACCCACTTCCTATGCATGGGGGTATCATGAAAAAACGAATTGTTGAAACAAAAGGCCACTAGAATAGGAAGGCAAAACAGATGCAACTTTAAAGCTTTCAACATAAAACGGGGATACTTAACATCATTGAGATGCATAAAATCATGTTTCCCTCTCTCAAAATAAATTTCAGTAGCACTTTGAATAAATTTGACAATCTAACTTTCACTGGCAACAACTTTATCATCAGAATAAGCATACTTACAGTCACCAAAAAGAGGTCCAAGGTCATAGACTGGATCAATAGAAGCAAGTTGTTCCATCCTGAAATCTTTATTAGGCAAGCTATTTTCACAAGGAGCTTTAGCAAATTTGGAAAAATTAAACTCATAAGAATCTTCATCAAAATTAGTTAAAACGTTTTCCTTCTTACAATAAATAATAGCTCCACAAGTGTTCAAGAAAGGCCTACCAAAAATGATAGGACAAGTTTTGCTAGCTGCAGAATTAAGCACTAGAAAATCAGCAGGATATTTAATCTTACCATAGAGAACCTCCACATCTCTTACAATACCAATGGGGCAAATGGTCTCCTTGTTAGCAAGGTGAATAACCACATCAATGTCCTCAAGCTCACAAGGACCAATCTCATGCATAATTTCCCTGTAAAGCTCATAAGGAATAGCACTAGAACTAGCACCAATATCACATAAACCATAGTAGCAATGACCACCAATTTTAACAGAAAGCACAGGAACACTAGCTTTTCTACATTACTAGGAAAACGGCTATAGGTAATCCACACTTCTGTGGCGCACTTGCTAGTAGTGCCCCACGGGTAAAATAGGCGTGGCGCACTGCCCATAGGTGCCCTACGGCTAACTGCCATAAGCGTGGAGCACATGGGGGTGGTGCGCCACGGCTATGTGTGGGTCAGGACACAGGTGGCCGTAACACACATACCCGTAGAGCACTAGGTCAAAGTGGCCTGCACCAATTCCACCCCCCCCCCCCCCCCCCCCCCGTGGATCGCCTTTTTAGGTTTTGCAAAAAATAAAAGAAAATGATAAACACTTCCAAAAATAAAATCATTTCATATTTAGGTAGGTAATGTGGTATAGTTTGTAGTAAAATTAACAAACAATAATTTCGACTTTATTTGCAAAAAAATTCATGCCACGGTAAAAAGCCCGTAACTTTTGCATACGATATCGAAAAAATTGTATAATATACCAAAATGACAAGAACGAAATATCGCATCTGCTCGCAACGACCTTTGGTCGTTTAGCGATTATTTAGATTTTCAAAATTCAAAAAGAGTAAAAAGTTACGGTCAAAAGACTGTTTTTTCCTGCAGAAAAAAAAGATGGCAACTTACCCGTAGCGCACCACTACCTAGTGCGCTACGAGTAAGTTGGGAGGGATTCAAAATTTGAATCCCCATCCCGCCCACCTACCCCTTTTCTTTTCCCTCCCCTTCTCTCCTTTTCCTTTTCCTCCCTTCTCCTTTCCTTCTTCTTCTCCTCCTTGTCCTTCTCATTTTCCTTCTCCTTCTCCTTCTCATTTTCCTTCTCCTCCTTCTCTTTCTCCTTCTCATTTTCCTCCTCCTCCTCCTTCTCTTTCTCCTTCTCCTTGTCCTCCTCTTCCTCCTCCTTGCAGTGAAGATGGTGACGGCCGCCTCCTCCTTGCAGTTCCGACGATGAGGCGGCGGGCTCCTTCTTCTCCTCCTCTTCCTCCTCCTCGTTGTAGTTCCAACGACGACGAGGCCTTGTCTTCTTCTTCTCTCCTCCTCCTCTTCTTCTCCTCTTCTTCTCCTCCTCCTCTTCTTCTCCTCCTCTTCATCCTCTTCTTCTCCTCCTCCTTGCAGTTCCGACGATGACGACGAGGTGACGACGAGGAGGCGACGACGATGACGAGGGGATGACGACGACCTGCACCGACGAGCGACGGCACTGACGACGAGATCCAGATCTGCCGCTTTTTTTTGAATTTTGAAATTTATATCCATGGCGCACAGCACGTAGTGCGCCACGGTTATCGTTTCATACGCGTGGCGCACCTGGACTACTTTCCGTGGCGCACTGGCATGTGCGCCATGCCTATCTCGACACAACCGTGGCGCACCAGGCAGTACGCCACGGCTAGGAGATAGCCGTAGCGCGAGGCCCGTGGCGCACTAGCACTGCTAGTGCACCACGGATGGCCTTTTCAGGTGCTCCACGAACAGGCGTTTTCCTACTAGTGCTAGCCTGACTAGGATGGGAGATAATATTAGAAGCGTCTTCACAGAAGACAATGTGGTCATCCTCTATATTTCTAGTGATAGTGTCTTTCACAATAGCTACCACATGTTCATCACTCAAATGCTTACCAGGCTCCACAGTTTTCATTGTACCTTTGCTATTTGCACTAATAATCATAGAATACTCCTTTACCTTAGCTGGGAAAGGTATTTTCTCAACATGGGGTTCAGGCACAATATGATTAGTAGTACAAACTTGAGTACTTCTAGCTGGAACATGACTAACAACATCTTTATAAGGATCATGGTACTTATTCCACTTCTTCTTGGGAATTTCAATGTAAGAGGCAAAGGCCTTAAAATAGCTGGCAATACTTTGGGAATTAAGACCAAACTCATTGCTAATATCACGGAAACTATCAGTTCCCATAAAAGATTTAATGCATTCATAATCATAGTTTATACCTGACTTTCTCCCTTTTTCATTCTCCCAAGCTTCAGTGTTCTCTTGAATACGATCTAGAAGATCCCATTTAGCTTCTTCCTTCATACGTGTGAATGATCCAGCACAAGAAGCATCTAGTAAATCTTTATCATGAAGAGAAAGCCTAGCATAAAAGTTATTCAGAATAATATTGTTAGGGAGTTCATGAATAGGACATTTAAGCATTAGTAACTTCAATATCCCCCAAGCTTGAGATGTACTCTCTCCATCAAGAGGCCAAAAGTTATATATAATATTTCTATCCTTATGAATCTCACTGGGAGGATAAAATTTAGAGTAAAAGAGATATGACATCTCCTCCCATTTCATGGATTGTCCATTCTTCAGCAGCTTATACCATTCTTCAGCTCTCCCTTTCGAGGATATGGAGAGTAACTTCTTCTTCACCTGTTCAGTTGTGATACCTGCACACTTAAACAACCCGCAAAATTCATGGATAAAAAGCAAGTGATCACCGGGATGGACAGTTCCATCCCCAAAATAATGATTATCCATAACACGATTAACAATACTTGTAGGTATCTTAAAAGAATCTATCTCAACAGGAGGTGATTCATCTACTACCCTAGTAGTGGTAGTAGTTTTCCCAAACATAAAACCAAGTGGGTTATCCATATTGGAAACAAAGTAACAAGCAGTAACAAGAGAAATACTCATAGTAAAAGTTTCCCTTACAAGTCCCACTCTTCAATAGGGCTTCACTCCTCGGTAACATCGCAATAAAATAGTCTTAATGACCCATAAGTATAGGGGGTGCATCATAGTACTTTCGATAAATAGGAGTGTCGATCCCAAAGAGGATCATAAGGTGCTGAACAGTGATATGGAGCAGGAAATCCATGTGAATACTTAGCAAACAGATTTTTACTGGTGTTCTGACAAGGCAACGAAACAAAGATCAAGTAACAGAAGTAACAAACAAACGGAGCAAGTGGCCCGATCCTTTCTTAGCAAAGGACAAGACGGTGGAAATACTTATAAGGACCAAACGTTCTCGAGGACACATGTGAATTTTGTCAAGTGCTTTCGCTTCAAATAGCTGAGTACTCTTCTCTCGTGTTTGTAAGTGTTGTGTGGGTGAACCTGTGCTAACATACCGCCCTTCCTAGGACTAATACATACTTGTGATTAAACCCCCCGCAAACCTCCGTAACTATAGGAAAGTAATTAAGATATAAATCTAACCACAGCCTTAAACTCTGAGATCCTACGCTCCCTTGTGCAAAGGTGTCCTAACGGGGGTTCAGGTTTCTGTCACTCCGGCAACCCCACAATTAGTAGCCAAATACAAAATGCATTCCCCTAGGCCCATAAATGGTTAAGTATCATGTAGTTGACATTCACATGACACCACTAGAAGAATAGCACCACAACTTAAATACTAAACCATTGAATAATAACTCATCACATATTCACTACTAACAACATGACTTCTCCCATGTCCTCAAGAACTAAACGAACTACTCACAGGACATCATATGGATCAAGATCAAAGATGATATGGTAATGGATAACAATCTGAACATAAACAATAATCCAATGGTTCCACTCACAAGCATCAACTACAATAGTAATTAACACCGGGAAAGTTTCCCCTAAGAACTAAAGCAATATCCAACACAATTGTTACAGCGGGACAGAGTGGTGGTGATGGTGCTGGTGGAGATGATGGTGTGGATGATGATGATGATCCCGATGAAGCCTAGCTTGATGATGGTGTTGATGGCGATTGATGGGGATGCGCCTACCGGGGTATACCCAGCAGGATGTTTCCGACTGGCCCAAGACCTGGCGAGTGGGCCTGCAGGACGGTGACTGGATCAAGGCCCGGCGTGGATCCCAGCGACTGGAAGCTGAAGGCCCAGGCGAGTAGATAGGCCCAGTCGGATTAGGTTAAACGAGTACCAAAGATTTAACTGATTCGGTTGAGATATGTAAACCCTAGGGGAGGTGAGCCTATATAAAGCTCCCTGTAGGGCGTGTAGAGATACGTTCCATCATACACCCAAGCGACTCGCCGCCTAGCCGCCGAGCTCGCCCATTGTACCACCTTCATAATACAATCTAGCAGGAGTAGGTCTTTACCCTCCGGGGGGCCGAACCTGGGTAAAACCCTGTGTCTCTGCCCTCATCTCGCACCGCAGATGGCTGGCCGCCCTTGCCCCTCGTTCTACTACTCGCTGCTGATTGCAGCATCTGCCGTGACCATTCCCACGACAGTGGCGCCCACCGTGGGGCCTGGCCGGTCTAGCCGGTGTTCTGCGGCGAGATCCAATTTTCCCATCAACGAGATGGTCGCCACCGGCCGCATGATAGCGATCGGCGAGATGCTCCAAATCTTGCCGAGCAGCTACGTCCCGGCGGCGCGACCCATCATGCACAACGTGATCCTGCCGGTCGGCACGATCAGCCTCTTCGTCGGCCTCACCGACGTCATCGTCTCGGAGGACTCGGCTCGCATCCGCGAGTCGCCGCCACGCGATCGGCTCTCCGAGAGCCAGATCCGCATGATCCATCGCCTCGCCTCCGAGTACAACTCGGCCCACAGCGACATGGCCGAAAACTCAGCGGCCGCAGAAGACGCGGCCCTCGACGATGACTCCGACTCAGCGACCCCGGCGTCACTCGCCGGGTCCATCACCGCGGCTTCACCCGCAGGCTCCATCACCCAGGTCTCCAACGTGGGAGACTTCAAGGACCCCTCCATCCTCGGGATCTTCGAATTCGATTCCGGATCGGAAAACTCCGCCGACCTCCGCGACGAAACCGGTCACCACTCCGCGACCTACATGGCGACCGGCACCGAGCCGCCGGAGAACCCCTTCTCCACCCCAATTCCTCCTAACTCCACGGCGACGGAGGTCGAGGAACTCCGCCTGAAACTGGCGGAGGAGGTGCGCAAGGAACAAGCCGAGTGCGAAAAATTTCGCCTCGAGCAGGTGACGGCGCAGGAACTATCGCGCTACCATCAGCAGCGGATCAGGTCGCGCCTGAACCCCACCGTTCAGGGGCGCACCTTGAACTTCGACGACGAAAACGATCCAGCCCGCGTGGCCGAGCGCGCGATCTGCGAGAACGCGCCACCAGGAGGAAGCGCCCGACCCCCTCCAGGGTCGACGGCGATGGGCGCCCCACCTCCACCCAACCGCACACCTCCCAGGGACCAGCCGCGGATAGTAGTCTCCTCACGGGAGCGAGACGCAAACGGCCTCCCACTATTCTCCACCCCGATGGACAACCTCGTGGCAGGCCGAGCAGCAGCCGACAACATCGCGGCCACGGGCAACGGCGCCCTACAGATCCAGTACGTCAGGGCCTTGCTCGCAAAGGCCGTCGAGCAGCAAAACGCGGGCGCCGACTCGCAGGGTCGAGTATACTCGCGTTCGTCGGGAAGCAGAGCGGCCTCAAGCGGCCGCCCAATTGCGGCAAACACCCTCAACTGCCCGCCACCGGAGCCACTGCAGCTCCAACACCGACCCGCGAACGCGGCACTCTCCACCAACGACCCTAGGCCAGCGACCAACTTTGTCACCGCCAACGGTCAACCCATCGACGCCCGCACTCACATCATCAACAACCAAAGCTGGCGCGCACGCCAGCCCGATGACCTATGAAACACCCTGACCAATCGCCACGACGGCGAGCCCATGGGGTCGCTCAGTCGACTCGGCCCCAAGTGCTTCGGACCAATGATCTGAGGCGAGAAGTACCCGCCAAACTTCAAGGTGCCGAAGGAGATAGAAAAGTACGACCCCTCGTACGACCCCGCCGTTTGGCTTGATACATACCTCATGGCGATGGGGATCGCAGGCCACACCGACCTGCTAGCCGCCTGTTACCTCCCCCTGATGATGGAGGGGACGTGCAGGCAGTGGATCAACACCCTTCCCCAGGACAGTATCGATTCCTGGGAGGTGATGCGCGACGCCTTCGTCAGGCACTTCGAGTGCTCCTACACCCGCGCCACCACCATCGAGGACCTGAGCGATGCGTCCAGGGACCCCGCGAGTCGACCCGCAACTGGGTCCAACGGTGGCAAGAACTCTGGTACAACGCGGTCGGTATCGACCCGGACACCGCGATCCACTGCTTCAAGACCTCGTGCCGCTACGAGCCCCTGGTCGCCAAGCTCAAGCGACACTCTCGCACACTCGATAACATCCCGGACCTCCTCGAGATCGCCAAATGGTACGCGGAGGAAGATCCAAACCAGGAAACTGACGACGAGTCAGGAGGTCAACGCCGCACGACCGGCAACGACAGCGGACGACGGTCCGACCTACGCTACAGCAACACTCGCCTTACTGGCAAGCGCCGCAGTGACGGGCGAGTCGACTTCGTCGCCAACGCCGGGCACGCACAACGCGAGCCCAAGAGCTTCCGCCGTGACGGAGGACAACGCCGCGATGGCGGCAACTACAAGGCCAAGCCAAGGTTCGAGCCCGCGGCCCTCCTTAACCAACCGTGTGCGTTTCATAGCAGGGAAGGGAAGCCCGCAACGCACACAACCGCCGACTGCCACACCCTCAGGGAGATCGAGAAGGCACGGCGAGCACGGGAGGACCCCGACAACGACCCGCCAAACGGCGGCAAATTCGGCAAAGTGGCCGGCTCGCTCCATACCTTCACAGGCTTCAACACGAAGCGCGAAAAGAAGGTCATCGCCCGCGCCGTCGCTGTCAACGCGGTGGCCCAGGTGGACGTTCCCCAGTTCCTCAACTGGTCGGAGCAGCCCATCACCTGGAGCCGCCAAGACCACTTGCCATGCATCGAGTACCCAGGTCGAGTCACCCTGGTGGTCAAGCCTAAGGTCGGCGACTACTGGCTCCCCAAGACATTGATGGACGGCGGCAGCTCCATCAACATCCTGTACCTGGACACCTTCAGGCGGCTGCGGCTCCCGCAGTTGATGATCGAGACAACCCACACCACGTTCCATGGCATCGTCCCCGGTCGGAAGGCATACCCGATCCGTAAGGTCACGCTGCCAGTCACCTTCGGCACACCAGCAAACTTCCGCACCGAGTGGATCGTCTTCGAGCTCGTGCCCTTCGACAGCCCCTACCACTGCGTCCTGGGGCGCCAGGCGTTCGCCAAGTTCATGGCAGCGCCCCACTACGCGTACAACGCGATGAAGCTCCCCAGGCCGTGCGGCGTCATCACCATCAACGGCGACCCCGACATGGCCGCCGAGTGCGAGGCCAAAGGAGCCGAACTCGCTGACGCCGTCATCGCGGCGGAGACCAACCACGCCAATGAGCTCGCCAAGTACGCGAGCGGGGTCAACAACGACGACCCCACCATACTCAAGAAGCCCAACTCGGAGGGTGCAAACACCTCAACCTTCGAGGCGACGACGCACAACCGCACCGTCGAGCTGGTCCCAGGCGACTCCAGCCAGACGGTGACGATCGGGACGGGCATGAGCCCAGCATAGGAAGGCGCGCTCATCGAGTTCCTCCGTGAGAACAGGGACATCTTCGCATGGAAGCCCTCTGACATGCCTGGTGTCCCTAGGGAGCTCGCTGAGCACAAGCTAAACGCCGACCCCAAAGTGCGACCCGTCAAACAGTCGCTGCGGCCCTTCAATGAAGAGCGCCGCCGAGCAATCGCCGAGGAGGTGTAGTGTCTACTCGCTGCAGGCTTCATCCGGCCAATCAAATACTCCAAGTGGCTGGCAAACCCAGTCCTGGTCGAGAAGAAGAACGGGACCTGGAGGATGTGTATCGACTACACAAACTTGAACAGCGCCTGCCCAAAGGAGCAGTTCGTCCTCCCGCAGATCGACCAGATAATCGATTCAACCGCGGGCTCGGAGTCGCTATGTTTCCTCGACGCCTATTCCGGGTACAATCAGATCAAAATGGCGGTCGAGGACGAGGAGAAGACGACGTTCATCACGCCATTCGGAGCCTTCTGCTACACCGCCATGACCTTCGGTCTCAAGAACGCCGGGGCGACCTACCAGCGGTGCATGCAAGAGTGCCTCGCGAGCCAAATTGGCCGCAACATCCACGTCTACATCGACGACGTGGTCGTAAAGTCCGCTCGCCAGGGTGACCTACTCGCCGACCTGGCGGAAACATTCGCTAACCTGCGAAAATACAAGATAAAGCTTAACCCAGGCAAATGCACCTTCGGTGTACCAGCAGGACAACTACTGGGGTACGTCGTCTCCAAGCGAGGGATCGAGGCGAACCCCACAAAAATCGATACGATCGCCCGGCTCGACAAACCCGAGTGCCTGCGCGACGTCCAGAAACTGGCCGGGCGAGTAGCGGCTCTCAGTCGCTTCATCCCCCGCCTGGGCGAAAATGCGATGCCCCTATACCGCCTGATGCGCAAGAACACCACCTTCCAGTGGGACAAGGAGGCGGATGACGCGCTCCACGACCTCAAGAAGGTGCTACTCGCCGCACCGCTACTCGCCGCCCCCCGCCGACAAAGAACCCATGCTGGTTTACGTCGCGGCTTCCGAGCGCGTTGTCAGCGCCGTGATGGTCGTCGAGCGACCGGAGGAAGGAAAGGAGCGCCCAGTACAGCGACTAGTGTACTACATCAGCAAGGTCCTTACCGAGTCGCGACAGCGGTACCCCCAGTACCAAAAGATGGTATACGCGGTCTTCAGAGCTCAGCGGCGCCTGCCGCACTACTTCCAGGAGCACCCGATCACGGTCGTCTCCTCAGCACCACTGCAAGACATCATTCGCAACCGCGAGGCGACCGGACGGGTCGCCAAGTGGGCCGTCGAGATCGGCGTCCACAACATCAAATACGATCCACGAAAAGCGATCAAGTCGCAGGCCCTAGCGGACTTCATCGCCGACTGGGAAGAGGCCCAGCAGCCAGAGAAGCTGCCATACCTCCATTAATGGAGCCTGCACTTCGACGGCTCCAAGAACGCGGATGGTGCAGGCGCAGGGATCGTGCTAACTTCACCGAAGGGCGACAAGCTCCGCTACATTCTCTGCCTCAACTTCACACCCTGCACCAAAAACATGGCCGAGTACGAGGCCTTACTCCACGGCATGCGAGCTGCCAAGGAGATGAATGTCAACCGCCTACGCTGCTACAGAGACTCCGACCTCGTCGCGGGGAAAGTCGCTGGAACCTGCGACGCCGTCTCCCCCACCATGGCGGCGTACCACCAAGCAGTGGACAAGCTGGGTGGACACTTCACAGGCTACTCCGTCGAGTGGATCGACAGGCGGAAGAACGAGGAGGCCGACACCCTCTCTCGCATCGGGTCGGCTCGACTCGCACCACCCGCCGGCGTCTTCCTCGACACAATAACCAAGCCATCAGTCTCTCCCCCGAGGGAGATCGACATTGGAGTCCTGTTACAGCCGGAGGCAGCCCTGGTCGCACTCGTCACCGAGCCAGACGACTGGACCAAGACCTACATCGCCTACCTGGAGGCCGGCACCTTGCCGGCAGACGAGACGGACGCTTGGATGATCGCCCGCCGATGCAAGTCTTACACCATCATCGACGGCGAGCTCCACAAGCGCAGCGTCACCGGCGTGTTCCAACGCTGCGTCCAACCCGCCGAAGGACGCAAGATCCTCCACGACATCCACTCTGGTGACTGCGGCCACCACGCCGGCGCCTGCTCTCTGGTCGCCAAGGCTATGCGACATGGCTTCTACTGGCCCACCGCACACGCCGATGCTGTCGACATTGTCCAGCGGTGCGCCGGGTGCCAGAAGTACGCCAACCAGACGCACGTGCCGAGCTCAGCGCTCAAAACAATCCCCATCACCTAGCCATTCGCTGTGTGGGGCATGGACATGGTAGGCCCCTTCAAGAAGGCCCCCTCTGGCTACACCCACCTGCTGGTCGCGGTCGACAAATTCACAAAGTGGGTGGAGGCCAAGCCAGTTCGGAAATGCGACGGGAAGACGGCCACTAAATTCCTACGCGAGCTCATATATCGCTACGGGTTCCCAAACAGCATCATCACGGACAACGGCACCAACTTCGCCAAAGGAGCCATGGACAAATTTTGCGAAGAGCACCACATCCGGCTCGACCTTGCGTCGGTCACCCACCCGGAATCCAACGGCCAGGCGGAACGGGCCAACCAAAGCATCCTCCACGGCCTGAAGCCGCGACTCCAAGTACCACTCGAGCGCACCGCCGGGTGCTGGGTCGAGGAGCTACCCTCCGTCATCTGGGGCATCCGCACCTCGGTCAACAGGTCGACAGGATTCACCCCCTTCTTCATGGTGTACGTTGTCGAGGCAGTCATGCCCACCGACCTTGACACGACTCGCCGAGGGTCGTCCACTACACGGAGGCTGCGAACGAACTCGCCCGCCAGGACGGAGTCGATCAACTCGACGAGGCACGTGACCTCGCTCGGTCTCGCACCGCAATCTACCAACAGGGACTCCGCCGCTACCACAGTCGGCGGGTGAGAACTCGCACCTTCCAAGAAGGCGACCTGGTGTAGCGCCTCATCCAGGACAAGAAGGGCATGCACAAGCTCTCCCCTCCGTGGGAGGGACCATTCGCCATAGGGCGAGTACTTGGCAACGACGCCTACTACCTCATCGACGTCCGTGGGGACGGCGAACTCGACGTCAAGTGACCATGGAATGTAAACCTCCTACGGAAGTTCTACCCCTAGAACCCCACATATGTACTCTCCAGTCGCTATGAAATAAAAAGAATCGGTTACTGCAAATTACGCCTACTCTCCATGTCTTGTGCCACTCGCACTCGTAATAACAGCGTCCAGCTAACCGCGGAAGTCAACCTTTGGTACAGCGATCAGCACGGCTAAGTAGTGCGGTACAAGAGCACTGAGTAACCTCAGGTCTTGCATCGTCCATGAAAAACGCCTACCCGGAGCCTCATTGGAGTCGCCCAGCCCGACTGGCTTTACGAGCCAAGACAATTGCCTTCGCTTCTTACAGCGACTATGGTCCTCCGCATCCTCGACATAGCGACTCGAACGGCTAAGTACCACGCTCGGGGACTGACGACCAGTTCATCGCGAGCGGCTCGGGAAGACGCCAAGTAGGAGAGCATGCCCAGGACTCGCCACGCGACTGACCCAACGGGCCAGGCAGGAGTGATGCGCCCAAACTAACGCGCCAAGTCCTCAACCACCCTCGAGTCGCGCCTAAAACAACCAAGTACCACGCTCGGGGACTCGGCCACCCGACCCTGTTCGCGCAAGGGAAAACGGTGAAGTATAGAGCGTTCAAGGGAGTCGCTCTGCGACTGGCTCTTCGAGTTCGGGCGAGTAGACCACAATAACCAAACATTCAAAAACAACAAACATATCACACACGAGGTAAACCCCACAAAAGGGCGGACGCGCTCGGGGACTCGTTCCAACCACAATCACAAAACACATGACAAAATTCCAACACAGACACGATGTCTCATTCAATAGCATGTCGCATTGTCTCACATTACAAAATATGCCCATACGGCAGACCTGCTACTAACGCCTTAGGGCAAACTACCCTATTCTGCAGGCTTCGATGATGACTCGCCAGCACCCCGGCGATTGCGAATGAACGGCGTGTATGGGTTTGACGGGTACGTCGTCAGCTCACCCGCCATCGCCGCGCGGAAAGGCTGCTCGACCTTGAAATCCCGGTGCGGCGGCTCGGGGTCGTTGGGCGCGACGACTGTCTCCTGGTACGGAAGGAGGTCGCCCATTGCCCAGACACGCTCCGAGTACATCGTGGCGCGGTCCGTCAACTTGAGCACCTCGGAAAGCTCCACCGCGCCAGTCGACGAAGGGTAGACGCTCGTCACGTCGTCGAGGTCGAAGTCCTCTGGGAAGTGAGCAAGTCCAAGGCTAAGCGTCGTTGCTGCTCCGCATCGAAACGCCGACCACGTCATGAATTCAACAACCGAGGGTGCCTTCTCCAAGTACTTCCACACCTCGACGAGGTCGCTGGGAATCACCTCCGTGGGTGATATCTCCTGGAGGTAGGCTCGGATGCATGTTGCCGACAACGTCACCGAGTCGACGAGCGTACCCACACACTGCCGCGCGTCGAACGAGCTCGCCTCTTCCGCACTATCAATGATGCGACCTGCGACTAGAAGACAACAGCGAGTATGTTGGACATCACAAAAAAGCACAAGCTACTGGCAGAGGCAGATGCACTTACCAATCAGCGGGCGGGAGAGATCCTGTGATGAAGCATTGAAGCGCAGTATGGTCGTCCTGAAGCCCAGCAACAAGGGCGTTCGACACTTTACGATCTTCTTCGGCGGCTGAAATGGCGGCCTTGGCTCGTCCGTCAGCCGAGCTCAAAGCCGATTGCGCCGCCACTAATTCACCCGCGGGGACAAGTCCCTGGCGAGCTTCCTCTGCCTTCGCGGCAACTGCCTGAAGCCCCTATTCACCTCTTGGACGGCTGCCGGTTCCTTCTCCGCGCGGTGCTTCGCTGCCAATCGGTCAGCTGATTCACATTGCAGACCCTGCACATCGTTCAAACAGTTAATTAAAGCAACATCCTAAGTGCCCACCCGCTGAAATTCAGCGAGTGCGCACTCGGGGACTGGCAATCAAAAACTTCCTAAGTGCCCACCCGCTGAAATTCAGCGAGTGCGCACTCGGGGATTGGAAATCAAAAACTTCCTAAGTGCCCACCCGCTGAAATTCAGCGAGTGCGCACTCGGGGACTGGCAAAAAAAAAATTCCTAAGTGCCGACCCGCTGAAATTCAGCAAGTGCGCACTCGGGGACTGGACGCGCAAAGCAACAATTATATACCAAAAGGATCTGACCGCTGCAAAACACCGACCTGATCCTCGGGGACTGGACATACCTGGATGGCTGCGCCAAGCATGCCATGGAGTTGTATCGCGTCCACAGACGCGAGGAGGGCTGGCGTGTACCCACGACGCTGGTCGACTTCCGCATCGGCGACCCCAGGTGCACGGCTCGAGGGCGAAGTTCCACTCGCCGCGGCCGCTTTGGCCATGAAGCGCGGGAATGTCGCGATGGAGGCACCTGCCCCAAAGGAGGTTGGCTCGGCCGTTCCAGGCGAGGGAGCGCCCTCCTTCGTGGATGCGGCCGCCTCTGTTACGGGCTCCGTCGGTGCAACCGCCGTGTTGTCAGAAATCGTGACGACGTCATCGCCCTTGGCCTTCTTGCTGCCATCCGTAGGGACGACGACCTCGTCCGCCTTCCTCTTACGGGAAGGATCCTCCTCGCTGGCCACAGACGACACCTTAGCCACGGTCGGGTGGCCCATCCTCTTCACTCCGGTCCTGTACAACAATCATGTAAGCAAGATAATTCAAGCTGCTATGGAAGACAAAGGAGGGTGAGGGTACTCACCTGGCGACTGGAATGAAGCGTAGCCCCGTGCGGAGGCCGGCCGGTTTCTCCAGTTCGGGGCCCAGTCGGCGACTGAGCCCCATCTCCAGGACGTCGCGTGCCCAAGACACGGACGGCTTCTTCGTCATCGAGGCCGCAACCGGAGCCTCTGGGACATCTTCGGCAGGAGCCTCCCTGCGAGGCGAAGCCGCTGCAGCCGGAGCATCCCCCAGCCCAGAGACTGGGGCGAATGGCGGAGGCATCGAAGCCAGTGGCACCTCGACGGTGGCCGTGTCCAGCACGGCTGTCATCGGCGGCGCCTCGTCCTTGGCCGGGCTGGGGGCGTCAGAACTGCTCACCGAGTGCGGCGTCGAGGCCGGCCTCGTCGGCTTCATCTTCCTCTTCGGAGGGGCCTTTGCCTCCTTATCTTTCTTCTTCTTCTTCGACGGAGTAGCCTGGCGGCGCGAGGTGGTCTCCGGAAGTTCTTCGTCGTCATCGTGACGCTCGAGGATTTTACTCGCCTCCAGCTCACGCTGTCGCTGCCCGCGGGTCTTGCGAACCAGCGGGGCGACCTCCTCCTCGGATTCGTCGTCGTCATTGTTCTCGTCGCTCCCGGAATCGCCTTTGGCGGGAGGCGACTCGCCCATGTCCTGGACGGACGAGCTCGAATTCTCGTCGTCCGAAGGCGGGATCCATCCTTCCACCACTTGGAACAGCTGCAAAGAACGCAAGATGAAATTAGAATTACCGCGACTGCAAAAACTGCGACTGCGAATGAAGCGAGGTGATTACCGTTGGGGCTGGACGCTTTGCGGTGTAAGGGGCGACCCCAGCTTGTGCGTCCAGGTACACCGCCTGGGTGATCTTCTTCAGTGCTGGGATGTAGTCCTCGAGCTTCCACTCGGCGAGGCAGGCCTTCGTCGAGTCTTCCCGGCCCGTGTACTGGTACATATAGTGTTCGCGTCGAGCCAGAGGGACGAGCCGCCGCCCGAGCCAGCAGTTGTATAGGTTGATCGTCTGGAGGCCCTTCTTCTTCAAACCACGGATGGTCTGGAGCATTTCGTCAACGACCATCCGCTCGTCGTTGGGGAGCTTGCCGACTTGGAGACGGCGCGGCTCGGACCGGTTGGCGGAGTACCGCGGGATCGCCGTCTCGCCCTCCGGGGTCGCCTCGGCAACATAGAACCACGACTTCTTCCAGTAGCTTGCCGCCTTGGCGGGCAGCATCAAGTGGAAAAATGAAGCCTTCGACTTCAGCTGGAAGGTTAGGCCGCCCGCGGCAAGCATTGGGCCGCCCGCCTCCTCGCGGCTGATCTGTCCGTGGAACAGATCTTGCCATAGAGGGAAGTAGGGCCGGCAGCCCAAGTAGCACTCGCAGAACGCCACGAAGATGGCGAGCTGCTCGATGCTGTGGGGACCCAGATCCGATGGTTGGATCCCGTAGTAGGCGCAGAAGCGCCGGAAGAACAGGGACGTGGGGAACCCTAGCCCCCGTTCAAGATGCCTGGTGAAGCAGATGAATTCCCTCTCTCGCGGGTTCGGGGTCACCTCTCCGGCCACGGGGATGCGCCAGCAGCCAGCTCGCAGGATCCCGGCTTCCTCAAAGGAAGCCAGTTGCACCCTCGTGCACTTAGATCTACCCCAAGGTTCGGTGGAGAGGGCCATGGCGGAAAGATTTGTGGGGGGTCGAAGGATTTGTGGTCGGCTGGATCGCGATGCGAAGGGAGGCGAAAGTGCGCGCAGTCGGAGGAAATGGTGAGAAGGTGGTTCTCTGATCGCCTGCCATTCCCCTTATATAGCGGTTGTTACCCGCCAAATCAGGGAGTCGTTGCTACGCGGTGATTACGCCGAAAGTTACCGTTGGATTACCCCAACGGCTAGTTTTACCATGTTTAACGGTCCAACTTCAGCCACTCGGCTCGTCGACCCGATCACTATGACAGTGTTTCGCCGACTCGACACGCCAAAGCTGCGACCAGAATGACTAGTTTTTTCCTTTATACAGGAGCCCGCCAACGATTCGACTGGATGTCTACTCAGCGGCCGTATACTCCGACTGCCGGCAGCCACCTACGCCTAATCTACGACGGCCTCGGGGACTACTGATGGGGATGCGCCTACCAGGGTATACCCAGTAGGACGTTTTCGACTGGACCAAGACCTGGCGAGTGGGCCTGCAGGACGGCGACTGGATCAAGGCCCGGCGTGGATCCAAGCGACTGGAAGCTGAAGGCCTAGGCGAGTAGATAGGCCCAGTCGGATTAGGTTAAATGAGTACCAAAGCTTTAACTGATTCAGTTGAGATATGTAAACCCTAGGGGAGGTGAGCCTATATAAACCTCCCTGTAGGGCGTGTAGAGATACGTTCCATCATACACCCAAGCGACTCGCCGCCTAGCCGCCGAGCTCGCCCATTGTACCACCTTCATAATACAATCTAGCAAGAGTAGGTCTTTACCCTCCGGGGGGCCGAACCTGGGTAAAACCCTGTGTCTCTGCCGTCATCTCGCACCGCAGATGGCTGGCCGCCCTTGCCCCTCGTTGTACTACTCGCTGCCGATTGCAGCATCTGCCGTGACCATTCCCACGACAGCGATGGTCTCCCCTCTCCGGGAAGGAATTCCCCCGACAGAAATCTGTCTGTCGGAGAGATCTTTCTCTCTCGGTGTTTTCTGCCCCCAGAGGTGGCGGAAATCTATCTGTGGTCGCTCCCCTGGTGTTAGGGTTCCGTAGGGAAGATATAGGCGAAGGGGCAGAGTCGAAGGCCGGACAGGTGGGCCACACCTGCACTAGGCGCGGGGTCAGGTGACCCCGCGCCTAGGGGGTGAGGGCCCCCTGAGGCCCAACTCCGTCCCTCCTTCTGGCTTCCTTCGTCTTCTGGTAAAATAATATGTTTCCATATTTTTCTGGTATTTTTCTAATATTCGAGAAATTGCACCGAAACACCTTCTTTTCCATCAAAATCCAGACTCCGACAGTCCATCCTCCAGGAGTCATCCAACATGCATAAAGAGATGAAATGCCATAATTAATACCTCATAATAAGACAAATATCAATGAATAGAGGTAAATTATGATATAGAATGGTGATGGAACTTGGGTGTATCAACGCGTTCCATCCTATCACCCTACCACCTTCTGTCCATCTGGCTAAGTTATTGCAACCTATATGATCTAGACAGAGCCCATATTCCATGTGGGTGCACTAGAAGCTTCTAAACACTAAGTATCTCCAATCCCTTTGTTCCTGGGTGGCTTTCCACAAGTGAGATACACCAGGGAGGCCATAGAAATGGGCTATGAGTAACCACTCAATACAAACCATTCTTTCCATCCCACCCAGGTGATTCATTCATATAGTTGTTCTATTAAGAAAAAACATAAGTCCAAGGACTTAGAAAAATTTCCATAGCATGTATAATTCCACCCATGTTTGCTGCTAGCTAGGCTAAGCATGATAACAATACAATTATCTTAACTTAGATAAAATTCTACCAAGACTACAACTACTAGGATTTCTCATAGCATAGCATATAGATACTCAGCAAAATCTCATGCAATCCCAATACAAAACATCACTAGTGCACACTCAAAATAATGGGACAAATAAATGAAGCACAACTTGCCTTGGTAGTTGGGGGAGTACCAACAATCCTCACAATCACAATCACCACTAGCACCAAAATCTACACATAAAATGATAGCACCAAATTTACATTCAAAATTATCAAGCAAAAATAATATGAATGCATGCAAAAGCAATGAAATGAATTCTAAACTAAACCATTCAAGTCAACAGTATTGAACACCAAAACTAACTAATTATAGTCTAAATAAACTTGAATTTGCTTTAAATCATTTTCTATATGTTTTATATAGTCAAAATAAGCCTATATTTGATTCTGTAAATAAATCAAACTTTACAGACGAAAAATACAAATCCAAGACCAAAGTAATGTAGGATTTATTTTCCTGATTCCAACGGTATATTATTTGCAAAATTTGACTAAACAGAACAAAAGTTATGAATTTTACAAGTTTGAATCTCTAATAGATATAAAAACAGATTTTAAATCGAAACCCTAGCCACGTGGCTGTGTCTGATTGGTCGATAACGGTTCGGTTGGATCGATCATCCAGAGCCGTAGGATTTAAGTGACAACACACGACTCAGATCAAATAAAAACGCTTTGCTTAAATGATTTATCATGGCCACAGGATCTGGATCTAACGGCTGATGTGCATGCAACCATAGCCTGGCGGCGCTAGCGACGGTTGCACGGCGGCGCTGTTTTGGCGAATGCAGAGGGGTTGGGGGTTGCAGAGGTGATTACTAGACTCGCATGACGATGGGGAAGCTCAACACGGTCTTTGCTGGGACAGGGGCGCACTGGCACGGCCGGAAAACCTCGTCGGAGTTCATACCCGCGTCGGGTGTTCACTGCCGGAGACGAAGGCGACGTTGTACGGTGCAATAAGATGAACGAAAGAAATTAGAGGATGCACAGAGGCACGGCAAATACATTCATAAGGACAAGGGATCAAGGGGCGGTCTAGATTTATCGTGATTGTTCGCCGGAGTTTAGCGGCGCTTTGGTCGTTCGCGGGGCTCGACGGAGGCGACGACCTAGGGCGGTTCAGAGAAAACTAAAGGTGTGAGAAGATGCGCACGGGTCTGACAAGTAAGCTCGTATGAATGAGAGGTGAAGGGGAGCATCGGGCTCACCAGAATAGGTCGCCGGAGTTGTTCGGTGCTGCGGTGGTGCAAGCAGAAATTCACGGAGCCTGGCGGCGCTTGGGGCTTGCTATGTTGGGAGAAATGGTCGCGAGGAGGAGGGGGTTAAGTAGCCGGAGCTGGGAGGCGAGTTATTCGGTGAATCAGTGGGAATTTACTCATGCATTCATCGGCAGTGACGGCGAGGAAACGGCCGTGGAGCTGGTCGCGGGCGCGAGATTTTGGGGAAGAAGGGGTGAGCTCGCGCGGGTCCACCGGACAGTGACCGCGGGGTAGAATGGTGCGGGTGAGAGAGAGGGGGAAGGCGAAAATGGCCGGGTGGGTTCGTGGGCTGCTTCTGGTGCTGGGCCGGATTGGTGGCGCTGGCCTTTTCTTTATTCTTATCTCTTTTTGTTTTTCTAATTAATTTTTCAGGAACCAAATTCAAATCAAATTCAAATGGGTTTGATTTCAAATCACCTCTAGATTTTTGTAGTGTAAGCCTTGCACTTATTTGTGTATAAAACACTATTGTTTAGTCCAATGCACTTTGACACTTTGAAAAATAAAATAAAATCATGCCTTATTTGTATATAGATAATAGGCATAAAAATGGTTTTCTTTGGAATTTTGTTTTGAAATTTTTTGTGTAAGCCAAGGATGCTATGAATGCATGAATGAAATGCAAACTTTTACAAATCATGATTTTTGGTATGTTACAAAGTGGGTTTTCTGGGAGGTGGGAGAGAGCCAAAGGGGTCAAATGAGGGGAAGAGGGAGAGGGGTGAGGCCCTCAAGCCCTTTTATTGCAATAGATATGCCTAGTGATGGAAATATCCAATTAGGACATGGGGGTGGGGTAGGGCTGGCTTGGATGCTGCCCTGTGGAGGGGAGAGGGGGTATGGTGGTGCTATGGTCGAGCAGGGTAAGAGAGGGGAGGGGTGCTGTTGCATTGAATAAGGGAGGGGAGGATGCGACTTAGCCTTTGTCTCCCTCTTAGACAAGCACAAAGGACAAGGCCTTATTTTGCTATAGTGTAGGGCCACAGTAACACGGCTAGGAGGGAATGATGTGTGTTGTACAAGGTTGTTGAACCCATACTTGTAATGGTTTAGTGGTTTTAAGATTATGGTTTGATTGATTTTGCAAACTTGATCAAATTGAGGCTTGTGAAGGAGGTTTAATAATTTGCATTGGAAAATGTGGGGAGATGGTGCTGGTGTGTAGATAAGGCCAAAGGATAGCTCCAATAATTGTTTGGGATCTTTCAAAAGGTTATAAGTCCATTTAGTCTCATTTATTCAAAAAGTGCACAAACGATTTCTAGAATTTAAAGTGATATTTTTATATTGGGCAAGGTGAGTTTTTGGCGTGAAATGGTTATAAATGCCATATCACACATTGGGTAATTTTATTGGAATTTATTTATAAGGTAAAGTATTTTTAAGTTATTATTTCTTGTTGCTGTCATTTAAGAAAAATGGCGAAAAGAAATAATAAAGGATCTCAAAAATATTTATTTTTAAGATGGGGAGATAATATATGATTTATAGGCATCAAATGTGCCTTGAGTTGGCAAAGTAGTTTGGATATAAACAAACTTGCCTTACTAGGAATGGTTTTTAGGATTTTGCAAGAAATAGGATTTAAATAGCTTTAGACTACAAATAATTATGGAAATTATTTGGAGAATGGTTTTATCCAAGGTGGATGATTTCAACTTGAAGTATCTATCATAACCAACCTTGGGTTTTGAAATTTCACCTAAAAATGGAAGGAAACTAGATGGGGATGATCTCAGGTTTTATATTTTTATGCCATCTAAACAAGGTTGGATTAGTGAGCTTAGAGCTCATATTGATACAAGAGAGGGATGGATGGTTATAAAAAGTTATATAGATAAACATGGATGAAATAATTGGGCTTGGTTGTATTTGAGGTGATCTAGAATAGAGGGCAAACTTTGTTGAAAACAAGGCTGCCATAATAGATGTGTCATGATGCCTCATAAACCATGTGAGTTTAGGAAGCACAAAACTCCAATGGGAACAAGTGAAGATGGTGTGGGTATACCATGGGTACTGTGTCATAACCATGCGGTGAGTTGGTCAAGGGGAAGTAGCATGTGGATGTGAGCTTCTACCAAAGTAGGCAAGATGATAAGATTTGCATAAAAGATGATTATCTTGGCTACAAAACCATCAAGGATGAGTGGTCCAAGAATGGTTTAGCCAAGGGAAAGAGTGGGTTTTCGTAGTAATATGATGTACTACAAAATGGTTCAAGTGCATTTCCAAAAATGCACATAGATGGGAGTGGGTGGAGTTCCAAAGATTGAATCTAGTTAAAGATTCCAGACTCAGCCAAATTGGCAGATTTGTGGAATTGGACTAGTATGCAAGAGGGAAGGATAAAAGGGTTCATTATTATAATAAAGTGGATGATATTTAGGGATATCTTGGGTAGATAAGATTCATGCTTGTATTTGGTCTTGGATGAGTTGAATGATAAGGGAAGGGATTAGCTCAGTACAGATCTGCTTGAATAGATTAGGGACTAACCTGAGTGGCTCAAGATAGATCTTGCTTAGGATGCTTGGTTCAAGATTTGGGGATCTCAAACATTGATTTAGTCCTAAGGGATGAGCTACTATGTTAGCTCACTCTAGTTCCTAAGCAACCAAGGCAATCAGCAGATCAAGGGAATTCATCAAACAATAGATCAAGGTAATTCAGCTGACAGCAGATCAAGGCAATTCATCTTGCTAAACAATTTGATACTACTGAGGTTACCATCAAGTCTAGATTGAGGTAAGCAGGGGTATTTTGAAGAGTTTGTGAGTTGAGGTAATATAAGTTCATCTAGGTATTTCTACCAAGAATGGAAAAGATAGGTTTTGGTAAAGGTTTTGGAAAACCTAGAGGTAAGAGTTGGTGAATGCTCTGTCTTGAAAACATAAGGAGAGTATATATAGGTGTCCATAGTTTTGCTAAATATAAACTAATAACATATTTGGTGGTGGCAAAGTTATCTTGGCTCAAGTTTGAAAGTTAGAGCATTTGAGAATATGAAAGATGAGCCAAGACATCTCTTTTGTAAAATAGTTTTTGTCAGCTAGTGTTGAGGTAAGGAGTATATCTTATAATATACAATCAGTTGCATAATCACCAACAAACAATCAACAAACAGTGCATCATTTAACAAAAAGTTTTTGTTCCCCCTGAGTTTTGCCGTTTTGACAACAAATTAGGATCACTGAAATTGGGATGTTAGAGACCTTTCCCCCTTAAAATATTCTCGTCCTGAGATTTGGAAGTATTAGGGTTACGTACGAACATCTGCTTAACATATTTCAGCCGCGGAATTATTTAGATGATAAGAGGTTTACTACAAACATGTTTAGTCAGCTATGGGTCGGGGCTGAGTGGCTGCAGGGTGAGCAGTTTAGATTAAGCTAGTGGGAAAAGACACTTTTACCCTTAGGATGATTCTAGGTAGGTTTAGCGTTGACAGGGTCCTTTCTTCTTGAGCCTTCTTCAGTTCTTTAATTCTAGAATTACTTCTTCGGTCTTCTAGGACTTGAAATGTCGGGAGTGTTGGCTGAACATCGATATTTTGAGGGAGAACTTTCCTGGAGTACCTCCTGATTGGGTGGAGTGTCGATTGTTGTCCTCATGGGGGGTCCACGCTCTTGGTTTAAGGGAGGGTCATCTCTTAGCGAAAACTAGGGGTCGACTTTCTCGGGGTTATTCTAGTTTTTTGGGAAAGACGCAGTCTTTCCCCCTTAGAGCGAGACTACAAGGGTTTGTTGAAGTTGCAGACCTTCTTTATTGGAGTCGCGGGCTGATGTTGGAGGAGCGCTGCAAATATCGTCCGTGGATGGGTATCTTCTGCCGATCTTGTATATACGGCTTCCTGAGGGGCATCTTAGCTAGCTAATGCGGTATCTAGCACGGATGGTGCCGGCGTTCAGCTGAAGGTCTGATGCAACGTCATGGGTAAAACACGCAAAGAATGGAATCATACTTGCATATTATCAAGAAGGGTTCATACATAACTTAGTAGTTTTGTGCCGGTGAGCAGCGAGGGTACTGAAAGTATTACAAAACGGGTCTGGGCTACAAAGCGCCGGACAACTTAGAGTTTTAAAAAACATGTTCTCGGATGATACATAGCTCTACCCTAGACTGGTCTGGTGAGTGAGGGGTAAGATAACTTCTCCAAGAGTGCTTCAGGAATTCTTGTCACCGTATTAGGGTTGTGTACTCTCTTTGGTTACTACAGGTCCTCGGGGGTTTGAGGGACATTATGTTCTTCAGTAGTAAGGGTGAGAGTCGTGCCCTCTCTGGTGGCTGCTTCGGCGGGTGGATCTTTTGGAGGTGGGGAATAAAAAATGGGTTGATACTCGTAGAAGGATAGCTCTTCATTCTCCATCTCGGGGGTAACAGCTCTAGAAGTTGAGGGTGCTAGAGCAGCACTTTCCTTTCCAGGCGGGCATTTGCGGCTCGCAGACTCTTCTCCTGGGTACGGAGGATGGAGATACCCATATGCATGAGGATGTTCCGACGATGAGTCTTGTCGAAGTCTTCTTGATGGCGCTGCAGTAGGTACGCCATATTCTCCATCTGATTTCCAATGCAACAAGTGAGAAAAGACTCGGTGGGGAGTCCATCCTTGTCCCTCTTCCCAAACAAGTGGTAAGTGTTGGAGATATGCCCTAGAGGCATTAATAAATGTAGTTATTATTATATCTTTGTGTTTATGATAAATGTTTACATTCATGCTATAACAGTATTAACCAGAAACATTAATACTTGTGTCATTTGTAAACTAGATTAAAGTCCCTGGTAAAGCCTCTTTATAATACTAGCTTGTTGATTAATAGATGATCATGGTTTCTTGATCATGAACATTTGATATGTTGTTAATAACAAGGTCATATCATTAGGATAATGGTATGACGGACATACTCCTATAGATAAGCGTAGCATAAAGATCAAGTCATTTTAATAGTTCAATTGCTATAAGCTTTCTGATACATAGTAACCTAATTCCTTCGACCATGAGATCATGTGAATCACCATCACCGGAAGGATGCTTTGATGACATCAAACACCACACCGTAACTGGGTGGCTATAAAGGTGGCATTGAGTGTTCGGAAAGTATGGGTTGAGGCACATGGATCACGAGTGGGATTTGTCCATCCATATGACGGATAGATATAATCTGGGCCCTCTTGGTGGAATGTCATCCAATTGGCTTGCAAGCATGTGACTGGACCACAAGGGATCACATACCATGGGAACGAGAAAAGAGTACTTATTAGTAACGAGGTTGAACTAGGTATTCAGAGATACCGATGATCAAAACCTCGGATAAGTAAACTATCGTGAGACAAAGGGAAATTGGTATCATATGTAAGTGGTTCATTCGATAACAAAGTAATCGTAGAAATATGTGGGAGCCATATGAATTTCCAGATTCCTCTATTGGTTATTGATCGGAGAAGTGTCTCGGTCATGTCCCCATAATTCACGAACCGTAGGGAGACACACTTAAGGATTCGATGTTGTTGAGTAGTTATGGAATGATGAGTAAGAGACCTAATGTTGTTCAGAGTCTCGGATGGGATCCGGGATATCACGAGGAGATCCGGAATGGTCCGGAGAATAATATTCATATAAGGAAAGTCCTGTTTCGGAGTTGGGGAATGATTCCGGTGTTTTCACCAGGAATGTTCTAGAAGGGTCCGGAAGGTTCGGCACTCCGGAGGGGAAGGGTACATGAATGTGTCATAAAAATATGGAATGGTTGCATCATCTACTAGGTCACTTGTCTGGGAAAAATAAAGTTAGAAATCAAATCCTAGTTTGAAAGTCAAACGACAATTTCAAAAGTCAAACGGCAAGTTTGCTTGGTGGAGGGAGAGTAGGAAACCTACTTGGGGAGGAGTTCCCCTCCCTCCACCCGCCGACCAAGGAGGCCGAGTTGGGGTAGGACTCACTCCTCCCAACCGGCCACCCTCCACCTATATAAGGAGGGGTAGGGTGCCCCCTACCCCTCACACCCAAAACCCTAACCCCAAGCCACCGGCGCCACCACCTCCTTGAGCCGCCACCTAGGGCACCACCAACTCGGCGAGTTGGGGGTTTCCCCAAACCCTAGCCGCCGGCCAAGCCCTCCCCTTGGTGCTTCTAAACCCTAGATCGCCAAGGCACCTCTCTTGCTCCACCATACTCGCACCAGATTAAGGCGAAGCCCTATGGGATCTCTCCTCTACTTCCGACACCACGCCGTCGTGCTGTCAGAATCACGAGGAGAGCACTATAACCTCCGCTGCCTGTTGGAACAAGGGAGAGGAAGGTCTTCATCGAGTACCGAAAGTGTGACCTACTGCGGAAGCGCTGCCGGAACGCAGCGCCGGAAGGATCGTCTACACGATCTTGAGATCGGCAAGAGAACGACTACATCACCCACGAGAATCTGCTCTCGTTAACCACTTTGGAATCTTCGAGGGTGAGTTCCTCTATCGACTCGTTGCTACTATCTAGTAGATAGATCTTGGCTTGTTTGTTTGCATGCGGTAGAATTTTTTGTTTTCCATGCTACGAACCCCTACAGTAAGGGGTGTCTTTCATCTTGTCTTCATGGATCTTCCAGAGTCGTGCCATGATTTGTTGTATAGCTCGCACGACTCCATCCACCCAACTATTTTCAATGAAAGTGAAGATGATGGGCTCGGCGTCGATCTCCCGAGATGGAATGGTGGCCTTGATGACCCATTGAGATATGCTTGAGTTGCTGTGAGGAAGCTCTGTCCCTTTGATCTTGGGTGGGGGATGACAGATGATCTTCAGTAGATCGTGCAGTTGTTCTTCAAAGGGCCAGAAGAATTTTCCAACGATGATGCTCTCGAAGCGGGTAGGAGCCATCTGCAGGTGTTGTGGGTTAGGAGTGAGGTTAGGCATAGAGAAGTAGAGTTATTAGGGTGTTAAGTTTGTAACAAGCACGGGTAGGGGTCATGTTGATTATGTGGCCATCCTGCTGAGGAGAGATCTCAGATTAGGGGGTTGTGAGTGTTGTCTTCGGGGTAGGCAAACGAGGTGGTCTAAGTAATAGGGTCGAGTGATTCAGAATAGACAAACAACACGATACAAGTGTCATACAAGCACATGACAAGCAAGCGGAGCGTACCATGGGTACCAAGGGAGGGTTACTCTCCACAAGGAAGGTCCTATATATTGAGTATACTTATCCTAGATACGGACGTTACAGGGTTATTGACTTATTTCTTTCCATTTAGTGTCGTTGGGGCCGTTCTTGATTCCTTTGTGTCGATGAAGGACTCTGTGGATGAGGCGATCTTATAGTGTCTGTCTTTGGGGTTAGCTCCTTTTTGGTTTGGTTGTCTTTGCTTCTCTTGTCATTTCGGGATCTCTGTCTTTAGGGTTTTAGAAGCCGGACTTGTTTTTGAAAACGTAGCATTTGAAGGTAGATGAGATATAGAGTAACCCATTTTACAAAAGATTAAGGTTAGATAAGATGAGATAAGAAATCTTTCGAAAAGCTTTTGAGAAAGTAGTTTTCAAATGCCGGTGTTTTCAGAAATACGGGTGGTCATGTCTAACGTCCATGCTAGCTAAGGTATCCTACAGTCGGGATGGCTCTGATACCAAGTATATGGGACCCCGGATTTACAGTCCAAGAATCCCCGTTATGCCTGCAATTCACATTCCCATGATCAGTGAGCCATGAGCATAACTGACAAGTATCATTACTACATCCAGAAAGTATCGATTACAAAACGTACATCATTTGCCATTATGGAAATTACAAACATCACATTGGAAATTCTTCGATCGCAGAGCCCATGTCATGCCTTAACCTACAGGCGACTGACTAGGATATGTCCTAGCTCGCATAGACATCAGTTTCTCCATCTCTCCTCGTGCTTCTGGAAATCTGGCCAAGTAAATAGCCAGGTACAATGCCGGTGAGTACTTTGAATATACTCGTAAACCACCTCAAGAAAAATAATAACAAGGGGATATCCAGTATGGCTATGGTAGTAGGAGGGCTCCATGAGAGGTTCTTTTCCAAAACAGTTTCTCTTATAGATATATCATCTACAAGGTTTTGTTGAAAATCTTCTGTAAAACATTTTGGAAACCATTTGAAAATTGTTGGAAAACAATAGGAGTGGATCACACTAATCCATCTCCATGATCCTCAACTGACCAGATTATCCTCTTCCTTTTCTGGTGTCCCACGGACCACCAGGTTTAAGAAAACACTTTCTTTGTCGAAAACTGTTTTGAAAACAAAACCAGCACCTCTCTACAACAACCTTCCCAACCGTCCATGACAGAGAACTCGTCTATTTGAATAGATTTACACTCTGAAGAGGTTGTACACTTTAGCTACAAGATTTGATACATCCACCGTGATCACTGCCGGGTTGTCATACTAAAGTATGCGGGTCTCGGATAATCAAACAAAACCTTCGGATAGTCCACTCCAACATGGGCCTACCCTATGAGTTGTTCCCCTCAACTTCGAGATGTCTGGATCCATGGACTAACCGGAGTGCAACCCAGCTCCTTCAGAGCTGAAACTTTCAATGAGAGGCTCATAGTATCGCCCGGTCACTCACATGGTGACCCTTTTCATAAAGGAAGCCCGGAATTAGAGGGAGATGATCCCTTATACGTAGTTGTGCATATACCCATATCGAAGTTAACCAACCTTGGGTTAAGCCCCGTCCAACTTCAGGGTAATGTGGTTGCACGAGTTAACTGTTCGGGCAAAACTGGAAAGAACCAAGTGCCTTTTTGTAATCATTTTTCCTTCGTCCTTTATCCCACATTTTTGTACAAAAACATTTTCAATTTTGCAAACCTCATTTGGTAGGTCGAACCTCACCAAGTTATTTTTATAAAATATTTTATAAACATTTTCCCGAGGTCTTCCCATCCTATGCTTTTACTTTGGCTAAAACGGGGTCTCTAGGGGAGGGTGGTATTATACACCACATACACTATAATGGGAAAGCAGGTGTCATCAAAGAGTTGTACCTAGTGGTATTAAAATAGAAATGGTTTGGAGGAGCCAGACCTTTATGCTTATAAAACATAGCAGTAAAAGCATGCAATTTACATAAACTCGTTTTTTAAAATGTGCATAGGTAAAACAGTAGGACAAGGGCGTATGAGCAAGAAGACGGATTGCCCGTGACCAGAAATATGTCCCTGTACTTTTTAGATAACCAGAATATCGAGAATACCAATAATAATAATAATTACTCTGTGGCTTCTTTCCTCTCGGCGTCACACAATCGCAACTATTGTTGTTTATCGAGCATAGATGCAAACAAGCAAAGCCACAATCAACACAAGGCATACAAGCATCATAGAATACATCACACAAACAAGGGATACATGTTATAATTCGGTAGGGTTTTGAGAGAAATAGTTTAGAAGGATTGGGGGACATGCCTTGGAACATTGGAAGGAAATCCATAGCGGTTTTATAGTCTAGAAACTAGGTAGGACAGGGTTGTTAGACCAAGGTCCCATTCTATATGATATCAATATACAAAAATTCTATCATTAGAACGGTATTCATAAAATTAAACCAACAAAAGTGATTTCAGTATTTTACCAATAACCATTGATTTAAAATGAATTTTCTAGTGACAAAAACTCTAGTTTTAGGAAATAACTCACCATAAAAGTTCTGGAGCTCCAAAAATTATTTCCTTGAATGGGTGAGCAGTGTTTGACGGACTGATTCACTGATATTTGTAATCATCCCTAAATATTTACTAGAATGCCCTTAGGAATTTCCCAAAGGCATTACTGGAGGGTTTTTGTCGTTTTGACCAGAATTAATATATATGAGATTTTGATATGAGTCCAAGGACACATGTTAGGTATTCAGAATAACTTTCCATATAAATTGGAATCAACCCATTTGAATTTACAGAACTACTGTTGTGATTTTATTTTTGAATAAACCTTGGAAATAATAATTTAATTCACCAAAATTCAATAATGGCTTAATAAATTATGAGCTCATGGGGTTTGAGGCATATTAGTGTGCATGTGTACTGTGAGTTGGAATTACGTCAGTACCCATTTTGGTTTGACCTAGAGAAATTACTAAAGTCATATATGTGATGTTTTTGTTATTTTTATTTTGGGCACACTATGGAGAAAATGACTAGAGGCCCAGGGTGACAGGCAAGGTATGGCCCATACCTTGCAAAGGATTCAAAATAATTGGAGTTGTAATACTCACAGAAAGAATTATTTTGTAAAAGGGATACATATAGGGACTAGAATTACTATATTTAATCTAAACATTATTTTGGTCCAAATATTGTACTGCATGTTAGAGAAAATATTCATAAAATCTATAAATTTTAGATCTGGAAAAATGGTGTTGAATTTTATTTTAAAATTGATTTAAACCAAATGACTGAAATGAGATCTCTAAAGGATATCCTAAAAAATAAAAAGGACATAGGGTTGCTGGGCTAGGATCTGAGAGTAATGGGCCGCCTGGCCGCGGATTCAGCCCAAGACACTGTCGGGGCTCGTGCGCCGGGTGTGTTTGAACCATGGAGCTGGGCTTGCCGGTCAGCGAGCGAGGCGTTCAAAGCGGTAAGGAGCAACGCCAGCCGTCAGATCTAGTCCAGATCAACGGCATGCGGTCATCTTCTTCCTGTCGACGCGAGGCGCGAGAGAAACACTAGAGTGGGCCAGGGAGGTCGCGGCGGCTGACCTGAGGGCGCGGGAGACATTGGGGAGGCGTCGAGGAGGAGCAGAACACGCCAGTGACCACGACGAGGGGTGGCACGGCCGGTTCTGTGATGGAGCAAGGGTTCCCGAGGTGACACCGGCTACTATAGCTCCATTATTCGTCGGCGAGGTGTCGTAGGGCAGTCCTGGGCCAAACAAAAGGCAGGAGAGGAGTTAGGGGAGTTAGGAGAGCAAGGTGAGGTAACATACAGAGAGGGAAACACAAGGGAGAGGGAGCTACGCTTGGATTTTGAGATAGGGACTGTTGGAGATATGCCCAAGAGGCAATAATAAAGTGGTTATTATCATATCTTCACACTTATGATAACTGTTTACATACCATGCTATAATTGTATTAACCGGAAACATTAATACTTGTGTGATTTGTAAACATAAAAGAGTCCCTAGTAAAGCCTCTTGTTAAACTAGCTTGTTGGTTAATATATGATCATGGTTTCCTGATCATGAACATAGAGATGTTATTAACAACAGGGTCATATCATTAGGAGAATGATGTGATGGACATACTCCTATAGTTAAGCGTAGCATAAAGAACAAGTCATTTAATATAGTTCATTTGCTATAAGCTTTCTGATACATAGTAACCTAATTCCTTCGACCATGAGATCATGTTAATCACCATCACCGAAAGGATGCTTTGATGACATCAAACACCACACCATAACTGGGTGGCTATAAAGGTGGCATTGAGTGTTTGAAAAGTATGGGTTGAGGCACATGGATCAAGAGTGGGATTTGTCCATCCATATGACGGATAGATATACTCTGGTCCCTCTCGGTGGAATGTCATCCAATTAGATTGCAAGCATGTAACTGGTTCACAAGGTATCACGTACCACGAGAACGAGAAAAGAGTACTTATCAGTAACGAGGTTGAACTAGGTATGCAGAGATACCGACGATCAAAACCTCGGATAAGTAAACTATCGTGAGCCAAAGGGAAATTGGTATCGTATGTAAGTGGTTCATTCGATCGCAAAGTAATCGTAGAAATATGTGGGACCATATGAATTTCCAGATTCATCTATTGGTTATTGATCGGAGAAATGTCTCGGTCATGTCCGCATAATTCACGAACCGTAGGGAGACACACTTAAGGATTCGATGTTGTTGAGTAGTTATGGAATGATGAGTAAGAGACCGAATGTTGTTCGGAGTCTCGGATGGGATCCGGGATATCACGAGGAGATCCATAATGGTCCGGAGAATAAGATTCATATAAGGAAAGTCCTATTTCGGAGTTCGGGACAGTTTCCGATGATTTCATCGGAGAGGTTCTAGAAGGGTCTAGAAGGTTCACCGGTCCGAAAGGAGAATGGTCCATGAATGTGTCATGGGTAAGTGGAATGATTAGGATCATGTCCAAGGTCACTTGGTGTTGGCATATGCAAGAGAGAAAAAAAGCTCTAAATTGAAAGTCAAATGGGAAGTTTGAAAAGTCAAACTGGAACAATGGTTTCCTAGTGGGAGAAGAAACAAGTCCTTCTCTCAATCCAACTTGGGTTTGGGTTTGGATTCAAACCCACCCCTCCCAAGGCTGCCCCTCCCTCTCATAAATAGAAGGGGAGGGCTGCCCCAAATAACACAAGTTCCAAGCCCTCTCCATGAGCCGTCGCCGCCCGCCGCCAGCGCCGCCGGTCCGTCGCCTTAGCCACCGTCGAAACCTCCTCCTCCTACCGGATCTCTAAACCCTAGTTTTCTGGGAAACCCTAATCCACCATACTCGCTTTATCTTAAGGCGAAGCCCTGCGAGATCTCCCCTCTACTTCCGGTACCACGCCGTCGTGCTGCCGGAATCGCGAGGAGAGTGCTACAACCTCCGCTGCCTGCTGGAACAAGGGAGAGGAAGGTCTTCATTGAGTACCGAACGTGTGGCCGACTGCGGAAGCGCTTCCGGAACACAGCGCCGGAAGGATCGTCTACACGATCTTGAGATCAGCAAGAGTACGACTACATCACCCACGAGAATCTGCTCTCGTTAACCGATTTGCAATCTTCGAGGGTGAGTTCCTCTATCGACTCGTTGCTACAATCTAGTAGATAGATCTTGGCTTGTTTGTGTGCATGCGGTAGAAAATTTTTGTTTTCCATGCTACGAACCCCTACAGTGGTATTAGAGCCATGTCTATATGTAGATCTGTTGCACGAGTAGAACACAATGGTCATTGTGGGCGTTGATGCTTTTGTTATTGATTGCTTCTTGTGTACTTTGCATCTTGCGGGATGGTGGGATGAAGCGGCCCGGGCTAACCTTACATGACATCGTTCATGAGACTTGCTCCACGCTTGACATGCAACTTGTATTGCATAAGTGCCTTTGCGGGTGCCTGTTTCTCCCAACATAGTTAAGATTCAATTTACAACGGGTGATTGACAATACTAGTATCAATGTTGTGGTTCTTGTTCGTAAGTTAGAACGACACTTATTGAAAGCCCCAAACCACGTAAAACATGCAAAGAAAATTAGAGGCGTCTAACTTTGTTTTGCAGGGGTGTGCTGTGATGTGATATGGCCATGATTGTGATTATATTTGATGTATGCAATATTCCTTATTGTAAGTTGGCAACCGGAAGGAGACATATGGTTGTTTACATTAAGTCCTTCGTGTCTATTATTCAAAGTAGTTGTAATAGTTGATGCTGGTGGAAGACAACCATGAAGCGGCGCCATTGACCTTGACGCCACACCGGTGATGATGGAGATCATGTTCGTGCTTGAAGATGGAGATCGTAAGCACAAGAAAAAAAGGCCATATCATATCACATATTATGAATTGCATGTGATGTTAATCCTTTTATGCATCTTGTATTGCTTAGTTCACGACGGTAGCATTATAAGATGATCCCTCAAGCACACAAATTTCAAGTTTTAAAGTGTTCATCCTTAGTAAGCACCGTTGCTAAAGCTCGTTGTTTCGAAGCACCACGTGATGATCGGGTGTGTTAGATTCTGCGAGTGTATACAACGTGAGCAAGCCAGATTTGCTCATGCAGAAGCTAAGGTTTGATCTTGACGAGCCTAGCATGTACAGACATGGTCTCGGAACACGGATCACTGAAAGGTAAAGCATGAGTCATGTAGTAGATTTGATGAACATGTTGATTGTTCTCCATTGAAGCTACATCAACTCTCATGATGATCGGTTTTGATGTGGTGGATTTGGTTCGTGTGATCACTAAAACAATGTGAGGGATATTGTTTTGAGTGGGAATTCAACAGCAATTTGATTAAAAGTTGAACACTATTTATCATAAATTAAATCAAAGTGAATTTGCATAGTTGTTGTAGTCATTGGCATCCGTTTACCACCTTGCGCTTAGTTATAATTGAGATGATAGAACTATAGAATTCTGGTTAGTTACTTTACGAACTGGTATCGTATTGTTTTGAAGTATTAATCTAAAGTTTAAAAGTCCTATTGCAAACTTTCAGTAAGTTCCGGTTACTCCATGAAGTTTAATAATTAGTATTAAATCAAGAGTGACAATTCCAGTGTTAGTATATAAGTATCATGTTCGTCTCCATGATTCTTGATATTCGAAAGATATTTTCAATATCAAGGTAATCTAGGAGTTGAAATAGTTGTTTCAGAAACCATGATGTGTGGAAGATATTGTGATATCTGAAACGAAGTTTTGGTTGTAACATGATAGAGTATAATATGGCAAAAGTCATGTTCTCATATTTGATGAGAATTTGCAAAAGGTTGGAGACGCTAGTTGTCTTAATTCTCCAAAAGGCTTTGGAAAGAAACATTATACTCGCGATTCACCGTTATAAGCTAAAAGTATCTTGATCATGGATAATTCCATGATAAGGGTGAATATTTGATGTAGGTAAATTTTTTACTACACCAAGAGATTACTAAAGAAAGGAATTTGAAAGAACACCAAACATTTGATGATGGTGATCTACTTCAAAGTGCAAGTCCAAAGACATTGGTATTTAACTATACATGCTTTGGACTATGTGTCATGTTTATGGCTCCGCTATTGATGTTGATAGATTCTTTCAAACAGAAAATGAAATACTGAAAGAGAATCTCATAAATATATGGCAGAAAAGAAAAGACTAGAATTGTTCAGCTTATGTATATAGATGATATACATGTTATGGCTATATTCTTTGCTTATTAAAAATGTGGTTCTTAAGTATTTGATACTGAATTTTTTGGTATGAATCGTCATACGAAACAACAGAATTCATGAACTATAATGGCCTGAGTAACTAGCAAAAGAATATCTGAAGATGTTCATCGAGAACAAATTAAGGGTTATTGTGTTGCTCGTTAAACATCAAAGCTTACCTTCAAGATTTGTTTTATCAGGTATTATGAGAACAAAAGGGTTGTTCAAATAATTGCCGTAATCCGTAAAATATGGACGATTCACAAATCTCGTTGGAGAAATCACATCCATAAAACTAGTGCTAAAAATGTTGAAAGACAAATTGATTGAAAGATCACTTAGGAAGTGTAATCGCCGTTTAAATTATATTGGAAAGAAAACATGAAGAAACTCCATGTGGATGGAATTTTGGAGTCCTTTTGATTTTTGATCAAATGACGCTTGTGAAACTTTCCTAGAGATAATTAAAACTTCGTTCATAGGCCAAAAGGGAAAGAATGACTAGCTTATTGGAACTTGTACATATTGTTGTATGAAGTCCATTATGTGTAGTCAAGAGCGATGGATTTCAACTTCATATGCTTTCTCCGAAAATTTGAGTGAATATATGAATATTTACTTAATAAGGATGAAGTATGAAACATTTGAAAAGTTCAAAGATTTTCAAGATGAAGTGCAAAATCATTGTAACGAGAATATAAATAGTTTATGATTAGATCATAAAGGAAGATATTTGAGTTACAAGTTTAGCATAATACCTAAGATTTAAGGAATCGTTCCGTGGATTTGCATTTCCCGAAACACCACAAGAGTATGGAGCGTTCGAGATACGTAATTAAACCTTGTTTGACATGGTAAGATCAAAGGTGTAATTCATAAAACTGCCATTATATTTTAAAGATTAAAAGCTTGAGAGACTACCGTTTTTCCACTGAAAAGAGCTTCATCATAATCCGTTGAAATGGCACCATATAAAGTTATGGTTTGGGATAAAACCCAAGTAGTCCTTTCTTAAACATTGGTATGCTATGCATAAGAAAGATGTTTGCAACCAAAGTCGGATGAACCTGTCTTTGTATGTTATTTCGAATAACTGTTCCTCCATGACATCGGAGACAAAAGTGTTTGTCGCTTAGAACGTCAAGTTTCTTGAGAAGGAATTTTCCGTGAAAAGTTAAGTGGGAGGACAATAGAACTTTGATAAGGTTAAAGGAACCTTAGCTGTATGATCAAAGTTGCACAGCGCCGAAAAGTGTTCCGGAGGCAGCAACAATGCTCATGGCTCACGTGCCACAAAGGTTGTGGTCACGGAGATCTAAGTTCCTATTGAAACAAGTAGGTCGGCTAAACAATCAAATACCAAGATTTGAGAGTTAAATCATTATTTGACAATAATGATCTGACTACATGCAAAGAAGCGATGATGAGCCCTGACTCTGTCAAATGGCTTGAAGCCATAAAATCCGTGATAGTTCCATACACGAGAAATCAAGTTTTAAACTTGAAGGACCCTCGAGAATGGTGTAAGACCTTACAGTTGTGTTTGGATCTGTAAAATAGACATGGATGTTTCACATCTATGAAATAGTCAACATGTTGGAAAGAGTTCACAACAATGTTCAAAGGTTGACTATGACAAGATTTGATCTTTCATAGCGATATTTAGTCTAGACGGATTAATGTAGCAACCACTACATATAATTTTGTTATGTGGTAGTTGAATAAACAAAACAAGTTCTTCTAATAGAATTGTTACCTAGGACATGTGCATAACACGGTCCATAGGGTTTTGTTAATTCAAAGGATGCTAAAAGCATATGCAAACTTCAATGGTTGAAGTGATCATCGCGGAGTTGGAATCTTTACTATGATGAAACTGTTAAAAGAGTTTAATTTCATCAGAGACTATGAAGATGCTTGCATTTGCAAGAAATTAAGTGGGAGAGCTAAGACATGTTTCTAATACATTATGTGGAAGACATATTGTTGATTAGAAATGATGTATCTTTTATTAACACATATTAAGAATTTCATCCCGATGAAAGACTTAGGCAAAACCCAAATATTTGGCATCAATAGAAGCTAATATGGTTGTGCCGAAAGTACATAGATGATGCATTGAATGAGTTCAATGTAGAAACTACAAGAAAGGTTCTTGTCACACAAAAAGGATTGAATGAGTTCAATATTGATGATATATTCAAGTATATTGACACTTGGTAAGTGAAACAAAGATTCAAGTATATATTGATACTTGATGTATGAAATCACAAAGAGTATTTATATCAATCATACTGTGATATGTACAAATCCAGATATGTCCTATGCTCTAAATGTTATGAGCATATACCAGAATGATTCATAAGATGATCATTGGACGATACTAAGGATATTCTTATGATTTTTTGGAAGAACTAAGAGTATATTATTTTGTAGAAGTGGCAAATAGATGGTTAGTTCATTGTAAAAGTATTACATTGATACTAGTTTTGTCACAAAGTACAAATTAATTTTATCTCAATCTAAACTAAGGGTGGCATAATATAATGGAAAGTAAGTTCCATATTGGATTTGGATGAGTTCCAAAGTTAAGACATTGTGACAGATACTACAACAAAAGGCTAAGTATATGACTGCTATAATAGCAGCTAAAGAGGGCATTTGTGTCAAGTAGTTTGTTATCAAACTAGGTGTAGTTCACAGCGGGATAATACTATGAAGATATATTGTACGACAATATTATCAACATGTTTTAACCCCAAAGAACTAAAGGTCTCACCAAAGGACCAAAATTATACAAAGCCAACTCATTAGAGGATGAGTGATGCGTAGAGACGCAAAGACATGCAATTACACACGGACCTGGAAGTGTCAGATCCGTAGATCAGTTGACCACTAGCAATCGTGTACATACAACACCAGAAAGCCATAGGTGTTGAATACACAAAGGTTTGAAACTAGATTATTGACTCTAGTGCAAGTGGGAGACTGTTGGAGATATGCCCAAGAGGCAATAATAAAGTGGTTATTATCATATCTTCACACTTATGATAACTGTTGACATACCATGCTATAACTGTATTAACCGGAAACATTAATACTTGTGTGATTTGTAAACATAAAAGAGTCCCTAGTAAAGCCTCTTGTTAAACTAGCTTGTTGGTTAATATATGATCATGGTTTCCTGATCATGAACATAGAGATGTTATTAACAATAGGGTCATATCATTAGGAGAATGATGTGATGGACATACTCGTATAGATAAGCGTAGCATAAAGATCAAGTCATTTAATATAGTTCATTTGCTATAAGCTTTCTGATACATAGTAACCTAATTCCTTCGACCATGAGATCATATTAATCACCATCACCGGAAGGATGCTTTGATGACATCAAACACCACACCGTAACTGGGTGGCTATAAAGGTGGAATTGAGTGTTCGGAAAGTATGGGTTGAGGCACATGGATCAAGAGTGGGATTTGTCCATCCATATGACGGATAGATATTCTCTAGGCCCTCTCGGTGGAATGTCATCCAATTAGCTTGCAAGCATGTGACTGGTTCACAAGGGATCACATACCACGGGAACGAGAAAAGAGTACTTATCAGTAACGAGGTTGAACTAGGTATGCAGAGATACCGACGATCAAAACCTCGGATAAGTAAACTATCGTGAGACAAAGGGAAATTGGTATCGTATGTAAGTGGTTCATTCGATCGCAAAGTAATCATAGAAGTATGTGGGAGCCATATGAATTTCCAGATTCCTCTATTGGTTATTGTTCGGAGAAGTGTCTCGATCATGTCCGCATAATTCACGAACCGTAGGGAGACACACTTAAGGATTCGACGTTGTTTTGAGTAGTTATGGTATTATGAGTAAGAGACCGAATGTTGTTCGGAGTCTCGGATGGGATCCGGGATATCACGAGGTGATCCGGAATGGTCCGGAGAATAAGATTCATATAAGGAAAGTCCCGTTTCGGAGTTCGGAAATGATTCCGGTGAATGTTCTAGAAGGTTCCGGAATGTCCGGCACTCCGGGAGGGGGGAGGGGTACATGAATGTGTCATTACATATTGGAATGATTGCATCATGTACTAAGTGTTCTTGCTATTCCAAATAAAGGATTAAATTGAATCCTAAAACAGAAAAGTCAAATGTCCAGTTTGAAAGTCAAACGGCTAAAACAAGAAACTGTGGGAAACAAGCAAGAGGAGGTTGGAACCGACTTGGGGGAGGAGTCTCCTCCCCAAACCGGCACGCCAACCAAGGCCGACTTGGGGAGGGACTCCCCTCCCCTTGGCCGCGCCTCCCACCCATAAAAGGAGGGGCAGGGCCTCCTCCTCTAGACACACAAGTTCCTATCCTCTAATCTCCGGTTTAGAGTCGTTTTGGTTTAGAGCTTCTAATTGCCCTAGCCTTCGGTTTAGAGCCTTCTAATTGGTGTGTCTAATCCCTAGACCACTAATAGCCCTCTCTCATACTCCACCATACTCGCTCCGGCTTAAGGCGAAGCCCTGCGGGATCTCCCCTCTACTTCCGGTACCACGCCGTTGTGCTGCCGGAATCACGAGGAGAGTGCTACAACCTCCGCTGCCTGCTGGAACAAGGGAGAGGAAGGTCTTCGTCGAGTACCGAACGTGTGACCGACTGCGGGAGCGCTGCCGGAACGCAGCGCCGGAAGGATCGTCTACACGATCTTGAGATCGGGAAGAGTACGACTACATCACCCACGAGAATCCGCTCTCGTTAAACACTTTGGAATCTTCGAGGGTAAGTTATTCCATCGACTCGTTGCTGCAATCTAGTAGATAGATCTTGGCTTGTTTGTTTGTATGCGATAGAAAATTTTTGTTTTCCATGCTACGAACCCCTACAGTGGTATCAGAGCCAGGTTTATATGTAGATCTGTTGCACGAGTAGAACACAATGGTCATTGTGGGCGTTGATGCTTTTATTGTCGATTACTTCTTGTGTACTTTGCATCTTGCGGTATGTTGGGATGAAGCGGCCCGGGCTAACCTTACATGACATCGTTCATGAGACTTGCTCCACGCTTGACATGCAACTTGTATTGCATAAGTGGCTTTGCGGGTGCCTGTTTCTCCTAGCATAGTTAAGATCCAATTTACAACGGGTGATCAACAATGCTAGTATCAATGTTGTGGTTCTTGTTCGTAAGTTAGAACAACACTTATTGAAAGCCCCAAACCACGTAAAATATGCAAAGAAAGTAGAGGCGTCTAACTTTGTTTTGCAGGGGTGTGCAGTGATGTGATATGGCCATGATTGTGATTATATTTGATGTATGCAATGTTCCTTATTGTAAGTTGGCAACCGGCAGGAGCCATATGGTTGTCTTTAATTTATGTTAAGACCCGCGTGTCTATTCAAAGTAGTTCTAATAGTTGAAGCCGGTGGACGACAACCATGGAGAAGCGTCATTGACCTTGATGCAATGCCGGTGATGATGGAGATCATGTTCGTGCTTGAAGATGGAGATCGGAAGCACAAAGAAGAAAGGCCATATCATATCACATATATATTGAATTGCATGTGATGTTAATCCTTTATGCATCTTTTATTGCTTAGTAGACGACGGTAGCATTATAAGATGATCCCTCATGCACATCAATTTCAAGTCATAAAGTGTTCACCCTTAGTTAGCACCGTTGCTAAAGCTTGTTGTTTTGAAGCACCACGTGATGATCGGGTGTGTTAGATTCTGCAAGTGTATACAACGTGAGCAAGCCAGATTTGCTCATGCGGAAACTAAGGTTTGATCTTGACGAGCCTAGCATGTACAGACATGGTCTCCGAACACGGATCACCGAAAGGTAAAGCATGAATCATATAGTAGATATGATGAACATGTTGATTTTTCGCCATTGAAACTATGTGGACTCTCGTGATGATCGGTGTTGATATGGTGGATTTGGTTCGTGTGATCACTAAAACAATGTGAGGGATATTGTTTTGAGTGGGAGTTCACCTAGTTTAATTTCATTATTGATTTGAACTCAATTTGTCATAAACTTAGTCTAAACTATTGCAAATATGTTGTAGATCAATGGCAGCCCCTACCATCAATTTTAATGCATTCCTAGAGAAAGAAAAGTTGAAAAACAATGGAAGCAACTTCGCGGATTGGTTCCGCAATTTGAGGATTGTCCTCACAGCTGGTAATTTGACCTATGTGCTGGATGCACCGCTGGGTGACCCACCTGCAGATGATGCTCCCGATGAAGTAAAGAATGTTTACCTCGCTCGGAAGAATCAGTACTCCATAGTTCAGTGTGCTATCTTGTATGGTTTGGAATCGGAGCTTCAGAAAAGGTTTGAGGATTCAGACCCATATGATATTGTCGAGGATCTCAAATTGATTTTTGAGACTCATGTGGCAATTGAAAGCTATGAGGCTTCTGAAAAGTTCTTTAACTGCAAGATGGAAGAGGGCAGCTCCGTCAGTGAGCATGTGCTTAAGATGTCTGGGCACGCAAACAAACTTCAAAGCTTGGGTATAGTGATTCCTAATGCTTTGGGGATTTACCGTGTCCTCCAATCACTACCACCAAGTTACAAGAACTTTGTGATGAACTACAACATGCAGAACATGAACAAGACGTTGCCAGAACTCTTTGCCATGTTGAAATCTGCAGAAGTGGAGATCAAGAAAGAGCACCAAGTGTTGTTGGTCAATAAGACCACCAAATTCAAGAAAGGCAAGTCTAAGCAAAAGGGACACTTCAAGAAGGGTGGTAAGAAAGTTACCACGCCGGCGAAGAAGACCAAGGCTGGACCTAAGCCTGATACTGAGTGCTTTTACTGCAAGGGAGAAGGTCACTGGAAGCGGAATTGCCCAAAGTACTTGGCGGATTTGAAGAACGGCAACATCAAGAAGAAAGGTATATCTGATATACATGTTATTGATGTGTATCTCACTAGTACTTGTAGTAGTGCCTGGGTATTTGATACTGGTTCGGTTGCTCATTTTTGTAACTCGAAACAGGTACTGCAGAATAAACGGAAGCTAGCGAAGAACGAGGTGACGATGCGCGTGGGAAACGGATCAAAGGTTGATGTGATCGCGGTCGGCACGCTACCCCTTCATCTACCATCGGGATTAGTTTTATACTTAAATAATTGTTATTTGGTGCCTGCGTTGAGCATGAACATTATATCGGGATCTTGTTTATTGCGAGACGGTTACTTATTTAAGTCCGAGAATAATGGTTGTTCGATTTATATGAGTAATATGTTTTACGCACATGCACCTTTGATAGATGGTCTATTCTTATTGAATCTCGATAGTGGAAATACACATATCAACAACATTGAGGCTAAACGTTTGAAATCAAGCAATAATTCGACCTATATGTGGCACTGTCATCTTGGTCACATTGGAGTGAAGCGTATGAAGAAACTCCATTCCGATGGACTTCTTGAATCACTTGATTTTGAATCACTTGAAAGATGCGAAGCATGTCTGATGGGAAAAATGACTAAGACTCCATTTTCTGGGATGATGGAGCGAGCTACAGACTTATTGGAAATCATACATACCGATGTGTGTGGTCCAATGAGTGTAGCATCGCGCGGTGGTTATCATTATGTTCTTACCTTCACGGATGACTTGAGTAGATATGGGTATATATATTTCATGAAACATAAGTCCGAAACTTTCGAGAAGTTTAAGGAGTTTCAAAGTGAGGTAGAGAATCAACGTAACAAGAAGATTAAATTTCTACGTTCTGATCGTGGAGGTGAATATCTAAGTTACGAGTTTGGCGAGCATTTGAAGAAATGCGGAATACTTTCACAATTGACACCGCCGGGAACACCACAGCGTAATGGTGTGTCCGAACGTCGTAATCGAACTCTCTTAGATATGGTTCGTTCTATGATGTCACTTACAGATTTACCGCTATCATTTTGGGGTTATGCATTAGAAACAGCCGCATTCACTTTAAATAGGGCACCATCTAAATCCGTTGAAACGACACCGTATGAATTATGGTTTGGGAAGAAACCTAAATTGTCGTTCCTTAAAGTTTGGGGATGCGAAGCCTATGTAAAGAAGTTACAGCCGGACAAGCTTGAACCCAAAGCGGAAAAATGCGTCTTCATAGGATACCCGAAGGAAACTATTGGGTATACCTTCTATCATAGATCCGAAGGCAAAATCTTCGTTGCCAAGAATGGATCCTTTCTAGAGAAGGAATTTCTCTCGAAAGAAGTGACTGGAAGGAAAGTAGAACTCGACGAGGTTGTCGAACCTTCTCTCGAAATTGCGAGTAGCGCAGCACCGGAAGAAGTTCCTGTGGTGCCTGCACCAATTAGAGAGGAAGCTAATGATGGTGATCATGAAACTTCGGTTGAAGTTGCTACAGAGCCTCAGAGGTCAACGAGAACTCGTACCACTCCAGATTGGTATGATCCCGTTATGAGTGTCATGTTGGTGGATAACACCGATGACCCCGAGACATATGAGGAAGCGATGATGAGCCCAGATTCCAATAAATGGCAAGAAGCCATGAAATCCGAGATTGGATCCATGTACGAAAACCAAGTATGGACTTTGGTGGACTTACCGGATGGCCGGAAGGCTGTCGAGAACAAATGGATTTTCAAGAAGAAAACAGATGCTGATGGTAATGTTACTGTCTATAAAGCTCGACTTGTCGCAAAAGGGTTTCGACAAATTCAAGGAGTTGACTACGATAGACTTTCTCACCGGTAGCGAAGCTAAAGTCTGTGAGGATTATGTTAGCAATCGCTGCATATTATGATTATGAGATATGGCAGATGGATGTCAAAACAGCATTCCTCAATGGAGATATTGATGAAGAGTTGTATATGATGCAACCCAAAGGTTTTGTCGATCCTAAAGATGCTAACAAGGTATGCAAACTTCAACGGTCCATTTATGGATTGAAGCAAGCATCCCGAAGTTGGAATAAACATTTTGATAAGGTAATCAAAAGTTTTGGTTTTATACAAACTTATGGAGAAGCTTGTATTTACAAGAAAGTGAGTGGGAGCTCTGTAGCGTTCTTAATACTATATGTGGATGACATATTGTTGATTGGGAATGATGTAGACCTTCTTAATAGTGTCAAAGAATATTTGAATAATAGTTTTTCAATGAAGGATCTTGGCGAAGCAGCTTACATATTAGGCATAAAGATTTACAGAGATAGATCGAAACGCCAAATATCATTGTCACAGAGTACATATTTGGACAAAGTTCTAAAGAGGTTTGGAATGGAAGAAAGCAAGAAAGGGTTCTTGCCCATGTTGCCCAATACGATCTTGAGTAAAACTCAAAGTCCGACATCGGCAGAAGATAGAGAAAGGATGAGTAAGACTCCCTATGCATCAGCCATAGGATCTCTAATGTATGCCATGCTATGTACTAGACCCGACATCGCATATGCTGTTAGTTTAACTAGCAGATATCAAAGTGATCTAGGAGTGGATCATTGGACAGCGGTCAAAAACATCCTTAAGTACTTGAGAAGAACTAAGGATATGGTTCTTTCTTATGGAGGTGATGAACAGCTCGTTGTTAATGGTTACACCGATGCTAGTTGGAACACCGATCCGGATGATTCTAAATCACAATCTGGATACGTATTTATTTTGAATGGTGCAGCAGTTAGCTGGAGGAGTGCAAAGCAAAGCGTTGTGGCGAGATCTTCAACTGAATCGGAATACATGGCTGCTTCGGAGGCTTCACAAGAAGCGATATGGATGAAAGAGTTCTTTACAGAGCTGGGTGTGGTTCCTAGTGCGCTGGACCCAATGTCTATCTACTGTGATAACATGGGCGCCATAGCCAATGCGCAAGAACCAAGGTCACACAAGAAGCTGAAGCATATCAAGCTACGTTTTCACGCTATTCGAGAACATATCCAGGATGGGGATATAAAGATTTGCAAAGTACACACAGATCTGAATGTGGCGGATCCGTTGACTAAACCTCCCCCGAGGGCAAAACATGACCAACACCAAACTGCCATGGGTGTTCGGTATATTACCATGTAATCTAGATTAGATGACTCTAGTGCTTGGGAGACTGTTGGAGATATGCCCTAGAGGCAATAATAAATGTAGTTATTATTATATCTTTGTGTTTATGATAAATGTTTACATTCATGCTATAATAGTATTAACAAGGAAACATTAATACTTAATTTGAAGTCCCTAGTATAGCCTCTATACTACACTAGCTTGTTGGTTGATAAATGATTGTGGTTTCCTATCATGAACATTGAGATGTTATCAACAACAAGATCATATCATTAGGAGAATGATATGGTGGACATACTCCTATAGATAAGCGTAGCATAAAGATCAAGTCATTTCAATAGTTCAATTGCTATATGCTTTCTGATACATAGTAACCTAATTCCTTCGACCATGAGATCATGCATATCACCTTTACCGGATGGATGCTTTGATGACATCAAACACCACACCGTAACTGGGTGGCTATAAAGGTAGCATTGAGTGTTCGGAAAGTATTGGTTGAGACACATGGATCAAGAGTGGGATTTGTCCATCCATATGACGGATAGATATTCTCTGGGCCCTCTCGGTGAAATGTCATCCAATTAGCTTGCAAGCATGTGACTGGCTCACAAGGGATCACATATCACGGGAACGAGAAAAGAGTACTTATCAGTAACGAGGTTGAACTAGGTATGCAGAGATACCGACGATCATAACCTCGGATAAGTAACATATCGTGAGACAAAGGGAAATTGGTACCATATGTAAGTGGTTCATTCGATCGCAAAGTAATCATAGAAGTATGTGGGAGCCATATGAATTTCCAGATTCCTCTATTGGTTATTGTTCGGAGAAGTGTCTCGATCATGTCCGCATAATTCACGAACCGTAGGGAGACACACTTAAGGATTCGACGTTGTTTTGAGTAGTTATGGTATTATGAGAAAGAGACCGAATGTTGTTCGGAGTCTCGGATGGGATCCGGGATATCACGAGGTGATCCGAAATGGTCCGGAGAATAAGATTCATATGAGGAAAGTCCCGTTTCGGAGTTCGGAAATGATTCCGGTGAATGTTCTAGAAGGTTCCGGAATGTCCGGCACTCCGGGAGGGGGGAGGGGTACATGAATGTGTCATTACATATTGGAATGATTGCATCATGTACTAAGTGTTCTTGCTGTTCCAAATAAAGGATTAAATTGAATCCTAAAACAGAAAAGTCAAATGTCCAGTTTGAAAGTCAAACGGCTAAAACTAGAAACTGTGGGAAACAAGCAAGAGGAGGTTGGAACCGACTTGGGGGAGGAGTCTCCTCCCCAAGCCGGCGCGCCAACCAAGGCCGACTTGGGGAGGGACTCCCCTCCCCTTGGCCGCGCCTCCCACCCATAAAAGGAGGGGCAGGGCCTCCTCCTCTAGACACACAAGTTCCTATCCTCTAATCTCCGGTTTAGAGTCGTTTTGGTTTAGAGCTTCTAATTGCCCTAGCCTTCGGTTTAGAGCCTTCTAATTGGTGTGTCTAATCCCTAGACCACTAATATCCCTCTCTCATACTCCACCATACTCGCTCCGGCTTAAGGCGAAGCCCTGCGGGATCTCCCCTCTACTTCCGGTACCACGCCGTTGTGCTGCCGGAATCACGAGGAGAGTGCTACAACCTCCGCTGCCTGCTGGAACAAGGGAGAGGAAGGTCTTCGTCGAGTACCGAACGTGTGACCGACTGCGGGAGCGCTGCCGGAACGCAGCGCCGGAAGGATCGTCTACACGATCTTGAGATCGGGAAGAGTACGACTACATCACCCACGAGAATCCGCTCTCGTTAAACACTTTGGAATCTTCGAGGGTAAGTTATTCCATCGACTCGTTGCTGCAATCTAGTAGATAGATCTTGGCTTGTTTGTTTGTATGCGATAGAAAATTTTTGTTTTCCATGCTACGAACCCCTACATTTTTGCCTATAACGATCCCCTCGAGCCCCTCTTCCAAACCCCCTACATAATTGCAAACGAGACATCCTAAATCTCCGGCGATTTCTCGCCGGAGTTCGAGCCGCCGCCGCCATTGCTCAAGGTGAGCTCGCCGCCTCCTCTCGCTGCGCCGCCGCCCGACGCCGCCCGCGCGCGCCGCCGCCCCGAGCTGCGCCGCCGCCGCCTTCTTCCCCGCGCCCGCGCGCGCCGCCGCCCCGAGCCGCGCCGCCGCCGCCGCCTTCTTTCCCGTGCCCGCGCCGCCCTCGCCTCCTCGCCGCGACCGCGAGCCGCCGCGCCACCGCGATGACCCGCCTCTCCCTCTCCCGCGCAGGACCGCCGCCGCCGCCGCTCTCCGGCCGACGCCGACACCGACGACCGACGCCAACGCCGAGCCGCCGCGCCGCTGCCCCTCCTCCGCGCGGACCCCGCCGACCCGCCGCCGACCCGCTGCCGTCCCGAGCCGCCGGAGCGCCGCCCCGAGTCGCCGCCACCGCCGCCACCGGTAAGCCACCGCCGCCGCCCTCCCTCTGCCGCACTATCTGCGGCCAACGGCCCAAATCGGCCGTTGACCGGTCAGCCCTAGGCGCTGACTAGTCAAACGCCCAGTCAGCAGCCACGTGGGCCAGTCAACAGTCAAAGTTGACTGGGTAATTTCTTTAATCGATTTAAATTGGCAGATTTTAGTAGAAACTTGTAAATTGCGTAGAAATTAATCTACTGGGCCAAAAATTGTAAATAAAATATGTATAGATTCAGTAAGTCGTGTATAATCTTGATGTACCATTGCTTCACACTTTTGCAGAAAGATTTTGTCCAGATTAATTAATTGAGTTAATGACCTTTTTGGAGTAATTAATTCGTAGAAAAAGATCTGTAACTCCAAAAATTGCATATGATATGTCCCTGGATTCAGTAGAACAAGGGGAATCTCAAAGTGAATTAAAAGGTTAGGCTTACAGTAAAAACTTCTGCAGAAACTATTTAGTGGCTTTCTGCAGTGTTTTAATTATTCAGGGAGTTTTATAATTCCTTTTTGAGTAATTCCAGTTGGTACTGTTCCTAAATAGCAATGCCCATACGGTAGAATTTTCCCAAGATTTTACAAACAGTATACTACCGGTAGTGAATTATTTGAGTTCTAGCTCTAGTTTTAAGCACTATATTTTGCTTAATAGTTTCCTTGCGCTAAAACTATTTTCCATGCATGCAATCAGTAGCTTTACTAAATAGGATTATGTGGTGCTGCTGTAGCATCAATCCACTTGTCATGCATGCATTCATGCATCATCTTTGTTGCATATGTTTGTGGATTGTTTGTTTATGATTGCAATTGTATCGTGTAGATTGTGACGAGTGCAACGCTTGCTCGTGTGTGGATTGTTCTTCCGACCGCTACAACCAAGGCAAGTAGATGCTATTTTGTTCATGATATTGTCCTACTATTTTCATTGCATTGTCGTGTATTTTGTAGACGCAAGTGTAGGTTGATACTATCGCTATGCTATGTCCTATTATATGGTAGGGCCTCCCTTGTAGATGAACCACCGTTGGTAGATGTGCTTAGCCATGCTATGATGAACGAGGGCTGGGTTACATCACTGAAAGTTGTTTTTAAAGTATTGGTTTGTGAAAACTAAAACAACTTAATCAATGAATCTCCTGGGTGTGATGGGATTGATAAATTTTGGTGGTTTCATTGCGGAAAGGCACCCAGGTATCAAGAGAAAATGATTGGCTTCTTTATTTTGTAGCTTACGTGTACAACCGTGTGCCAATAATGAAATGGGCGGTTGGTTGGACTTAGTAGGTTGTGATAACTCGAAACCGCGTATCCAGAGATGTAGAATTTTGGTAGGTTGGACCGGTGCGCGTCGGGATTGGGGAGCTACTTCCCGAACAGTCTCTTCTTGGACTTCTCCCTATCATCACCCAAAATGAGAGTGATGGTACGAGTTGGGCTGGCCAAGTCACATGGGTAAAGTGTACTAACCCCTGCAGGGTGTATAATCTAATCGATTAGCCGAGTCCCCGGTTATGGACAACTGAGTTGCTTGATATTGATTCCATGACATGTTTCTCGCTCATTCCAATTTCATAATTGCTTTAATATTGTTGGGTTAACTTAATTGGGATCATTTCAAAGAAAATCAAAAACTGTTTATGAAAGTAGGACAAAGGTATTTGCAAATGCAAGCTAGCCACAGCTCCACTTGCCAAATATGCATGTAGATGTTAGCATTATTGTCTCCTTTACTAGCTCTACTTGCCATACATTCCATGTATTGACCCTTCGGGGCTGCTACGTTTCATGTTGCAGGTTATTCCGATTCTGAGTAATCGATATAGGCCACGGTACTCCACTCGGCACTTGTTCACTTGTGGGCAATTTGAAGAATGGAGGATTTACTTTATTTATGTTGCTACCTGAATAATTTGAGCTAGCCTTGAGCTAAGCTTTTATTGTAATAATGGTACTCTGGATCTTCGTTATTCATGATACACGGATATTTTGCTATGTTATTCATCTTATTCTATTGTGGGCCAATGAACCGATCCAGGGATTGGCATGTCACATAGAAGCCACGGTCTTTTCAGAACCGTGGTGTTACAGACTTAGAATTTAGCATGACATGCTAGGTGTTGTTTTGACCTTATACTTAGTGATTATTGTTGTAGCATGTCTTGTTCTAAACAATTGGGATTATTTAGTGTGCCTTGAAGAAATTATGTGTTGCTTTAGCATGCAAAAGCATAGTATTGTGGTATTCTCCTTTGATGCTTTGCTTGGGTTGACTTGGCACATGCTTACACCATGTTATGACTCTGACAAGTCACCATAGCATCTATGATCATTTAGTCCTTGACTTGTAGTACCACTCTATGCTTTGTTGCACTACATGATTATGGCCATTATTTATCTCTTAGTTGGTTGCTCCCAGTCTTTTGCTAGCCTCCACTTGTATGAGTAAACTCTACTCATGCTTCCAACTCCCAAGAAACCAAGTTATTCCAAAGTGTCCACTATAAATTCCTATGCATGGTGTGTTACACCATTTCAAGTATATTCTTGTTTTCAGCTATCTTCCAATTAAAAACTATTTTGTTATGTGAAAACTTAGTGATTAAATCCCTCACAAACTTGATGGCACACTTTATATTCTTTGCCCCTAATAAACTTGAACCATTGTGTCTTCTATGTTGTATATGCTTGCACTTATACGTTGGAATTAGCAGAACCGTGCTGTCACGGGGAACGTTTTCAACATTGCACTTGTACTTTGTACTTAGTTGATATCATGCTCTTTTGTCTATGGATGTCACCGGTGTGAAATAATGAGGGAACTTGTAAGTCCATGGAGTTTGTATCCTGTGTTAGAGAAACGACTGGGTCGTTAGCCTAAGCCATGTCTAATCATGGTGAAAACATGCAGCATCACCATAGTGACATCTATGAAGCATTATTCTTATAAAAAAGAGACACATTGAGAAAAGAGGAAAGAGAAAAAAGCACCATATTCCCTTGGTAAATAAGAAGATTGTTGAGATGCTCATTGTCTGCTTGCCTTGTCATTTTAGTTATGGGATAGATCCTATACCATTTGCAAGGGGTACCTCGTTGGCGGTTCTCAATGATATGCAAATACTTACAATGACAAGAACTTACAGGTGACTAAAGTTGAGTATCATGAGGTGTGACCCTCGTATTCAAGGGACTTGAGATTGCCAACTTATACTTTGTCAAGCATATACTCCATTTTTGTTCACTTTAACCTTAATCACTTCAAGATGCTTATGATAGGGGCAATGAGGGCTAAAAGCTAACAAGTACCATAATTTTTTGAAGCTCTTCTTGAAACTTAAAATCCCTGCTTCCCTTTATGAAGGGCTTTTCTTCCACTATTATATTGAGTCTCCACCTTCTACCTTTAGGCACCATTAAGAGAGCATAGTTGTCATTCTATGTGCAGTGTTCCAAAGCTTATTGATTGATGCATATTATGATATTACTTTTTCTTGTGCTATTTGTTTCTAGTAAACCTTGTGAACTTTGAAGGTGTCCTATGCATCTATTTGCTACTCTATGAGGGACAAGCTGATTGCCACTATGCTATCTTTTCTGTATGTGAAACAAACAAACGTTTTTCAATGCCTGTTATTCATGATCTTTGTTTGTAGCTCATCATTTTGCATGCGTAGTTACTATGTCCTATTGTTAGAACTCCATCTTTCATGCACATGTTTAGATTTCTTTGATCCCAGCTTTCAATGCTTGCAAATGGTTAGATCTTTATTGTGAGGGTGCATGTCGCCTCAAAAATTATTCTTTTTATCACTTACCTACTCGAGGACGACCAGGAGTTAAGCTTGGGGATTCATGATACGTCGGAAACGTATCTATAATTTTTGATGCTCCATGCTTGGTTAGTATCTACTTTGCTTTGCTTTGTCTACACTTTGAGGTGTTTTTTACATGTTTTATGGTACTAACCTATTAACAAGTTGCCCTAGTGCCAGTTACATGTTTTCTGCTGTTGTTGGTTCCAGAAAAGTTAGTAAAGAAATATTATCATAATTGGACGGGACAAACGCCAAAGTCAGTTACTTTCCGTGGGCAACAAGTAGTCCAGAAGGGAGCCGGAGAGGTGGGCTAGGGCGCCCAGACCCCCCTAGGCACGGGTGGGCCCTGCCCCACGCCTGGGAGGGGTGTGGGGCCCCTGGCCGCCGCCTCGGCCTCCCCCTTCGCCTATAAGAAGCACCCGATGCAGAAACCCTAAGTACCCGATCAAATCTCCACGAAACCTTCTATAGCCGCTGCCACCGTCGTCCCTAGATCGGGGGGATCTGAAGTTCTTCCCGGCACCCTGCCGGACGGGAGATCATCCCAGAGGCCTTCTCTCTAGTATGATGTGTGAGTAGTTCTACCTTGGAAAATGGGTCCATGTAGTAGCTAGATGGTTGTATCTCCTCCTTTGTGCTTTCATGTATAGATATTGTGAGATCCGTTCATGATCAAGATCTAATCTATTTGTAATCATGCATGTTGTGTTTGCGGGGATCCGATGGATATTGGGATTATTATGTTGGTTTGATTAATGGTTTTGACTTTATGATTCTATCATGTTTGTGGTGTTTGTGATCTTGCATGCTCTCCGTTGTTAGTAGATATCTTGGCCAAGTAGTTGCTAGTGACTCCAAGAGGGAGTATTTATGCTCGATAGTGGGTTCATGCCTCTAGTTTCCAAGGGAAGTGACAATAATCTATTCGGTTGTAGATGTGATATTGCTACTAGGGAGAAAACAACGGTCTCTTGTTCATGGAACATGTGGACTGTTTACCTTACGCACTTTGCTTAAAGCAGTTGTCTGTTGCTTGCAACTTAATACTGGAGGGGGTCCGGATGATAACCTGAAGGTGGAATTCTAATCATAGATGCATTTGGCTGGCGGTCTATGTATCTTGTTGTATTGCCCACTTGAATCTCATAGGATCTTTCTGACTAGTAATTGCATTGTTATGCCTTGCTCAGTTCCTGTCAATTGCCCTGCTGTAATTTGTTTACCCTTCATGCCATGTTGTTTATCTAAGGAGAGCACCTCTAGTGAACTATGGACCCCGGTCCAATCTTTACCATTGATACATCTTCCATTGTTACTTGTTTACTTGCTGCAAATCACCATTACCTTCCACACCATATGTTTAATCCTTTGTTACAGCAACCGGTGAGATTGACAACCTCACTGTTAGTTGGGGAAAAGTCTTGAGTTTGTGTTGTGCAGGTCTCCGCGTTGCTTGCAACACCTGTGTGACATTTACTTCCTCCTACTTGTTCGATAACCTCGGTTTCTTACTGAGGGAATACTTGCTAATGTGCTACTTTACACCTTGCTCTTGGGGTTCCCAACAGGCTCCACATCAACTAAGCCATCAGAGGCCCACACCGCTTTCGTCGCCGGCTTCTCCCGGGGCGGCCCTACCACTGCGCCCCGGGCCCGCCTCCGGCTTATACTCGCTCCCCTACCTCCCGCCAATGGCGGCGGAAATGGTGGTGGCAACGGAGGGCTCCGTCATAGTCGCAACGGTGGTGGCAACGTCCACCGCAGCAGATCTCCCCCACGCCGCCATGGATTTCCGGCCATAATCCCTGGACCACGGTCGTCCACGCCTACACCATGCCCGTGCCGCGCGCCCCATACCCAGGCACCATGGGGCCGCGTCCGGCCTTGCACCAGGCCCTCTTCGCGGCGCCCCAGCCCGCCGTTGCGACAGGCTACGCTGCGCCCCCGGCTCCTCCCGCCTACTACGCCGCACCCCCGAGCATGGCCCAGTGGGACCCTGCCCTGCTAACCGCTCTATAGACCGCCCCCACGGGGGGCACGTACGGCGGTGGCGGCGATTGGTTTATGGACACCGGCGCCTCCGCTCACATGGCCGCTCACCCCAGTAATCTCTCTAATTCTACTCCCGTCTCCACTTCCTCCTGCATAATCGTTGGCAATGGTCATGCTCTTCCTATCACTCACACTGGCTCCGCCTCTTTTCCCTCCACCTCCACCCCTCTTTCTCTCAATAATGTCATTGTTTCTCATCATTTAATCCAAAACCTCGTCTCCGTTCGTTCCCATGCTCGTGATAACTTTGTGACTGTGGAATTTGACGCTTATGGTTTTTCTGTTAAGGATGGTCATACTCGGATGCTTCTCCACCACAGTGACAACCCCGGCCTTGTTTGGTCATCCTCCACCATCGCCAGCAGCCCACTCACCCTCTCCGCCGGTGTTGACCTATGGCACGCCCACCTCGGCCATCCTAACTCCACCGCTCTTCATCAAATACTATAAGGATTTGATTTTACTTGTAATAAAACACATGCTCATTCTTGTGAAGCATGTCGTCTAGGCAAATATGTTTGTCTTCTGTTTAATTACTCCTCCACAGCCGCGTCTTTTCCCTTTGAACTTATTCATAGTGATGTTTGGACCTCGCCGGTTCCGAGTAATTCTGGTTATAACTATTATCTTGTGATTTTGGACGATTACTCACATTTTGTGTGGACTTTTCCCCTACGCTGTAAATCCGACGTCCCTGCCACTCTCACCGCCTTTTTCGCATATGTCCCCACCCAATTCGGCCACCCCATCCACGCGTTGCAAATCGATAACGGCAAAGATTTCGACAACATCACCATCCGCACACTTCTCGCCTCCCATGGCGTCATCTTTCGTCTCACGTGTCCTTACACTTCCCAACAAAACGGTCATGCTGAACGCATCCTTCGTACTCTCAACGACTGCGTGCGTACCCTTTTGTTTCATGCTTACATGCCCCCACGGTTTTGGCCGGATGCACTCGCCACGGCAACCCTTCTCGTCAACATTCGCCCCTTCCCCATGCTTTGGCAATACACGCTGCACCATCTTCTCTTTGGTGTGCCACCCGCCTACGATGATTGTTCGATAGATTTTTGTATGAAGTTATAAGGCTCAGGTTGATACGTTGATGGCTGCAGAGTGCAGGTGCTAGTCAAAGAAGTCTTCAAGGAGCAGGTCGTGCACATGATGCATGCATGGGTCCGATCATTTTTGTTGATCAATGAAAGTGCATGCATTGAGCTACTAATCCCAGCGATTGATCCAACATGTATGCATTCGCGCCCACCATCAGGCAGCTACGTGCCATGCATGAGCGCCTAAGCATCACCAAACAAAGGTAATTATATTAACTTAATTAATTACAGTGTGTTTTGCAGGTATACCATGTGTGTAAGAGCTACCTGCAGTCCAGTCTGGCCGATGCGCAGCCATAGCACGCTGTATATACGGGCATACACGGCTGTTCTAGTGGATCAGTTTAACTCAACTGAAACAAGATATTTTGTAGCTGACATCCAGCCATCGAGGCGTTTCGATAAGCATCAGTGGTTGGTTCTCCGCGGTTCTCTGGCTGCGAGAGCTGAGATAAGCATTGCCGCCGTGATACTCTCGGAACGATATCGCTATCCATACGGCATCGCTCCCTGCATATAAAAGGACACCTCCAGCTCTCAATCAGGGGGACGATCGATCAAGAACACGCACAACACCTCAGGTAGACGCAAAGCTCTCGCACTTGCCATCTGCATATCCACCAACAAATCCCATTCACGCACACAGCTAGCCAATCCACCAGTTCACCACAACTCTCATCCATCTACAATATCAGCACCCACCACCCAACGACCATATATACATAAACTCATCGATCAAGTTCCGGAGCGAGGAGAACATGGAGAATAAGCTAACATCCCCAGATGGTGAGCATACAGGTTAAATCCCTCTCTCTCTCTTCTCTCTTTCTACTCCCTCTCTCTCTCTCTCCTTCTACATCATGCGTACGTGCACCTGGCGAGCGACGCCCGTACGTCGGGCTGCCGGTGTGCAGTTCGGCGCCGGCTTCAACTCCACGAGGGGTCACGGCTTCTGTGACCGGCTCCGAACGCCCTCCGCTCACCAAACCGGAAAGCCGGTCAAAGGAGACGGTGACAAGGCAGCCGGCGTGCGCCCGTCGCCACGTCCATATCAAGCCAAAGACGGCAGCATCGGGGTTTCCGGCGTGCAGCCCGGCGCCATCTCCATCTCCGCCGCCACCAAGACGATGGCCTTGAGGACGCAAGGCTGCCGGTGACGCAACCAAGACGACGGCCCCGACGGCACGCAGCTGCCGGCGTGCATCCTGGCGCCATCTCCATCTCCGTCGTCACCAAGACAATGGCCTCGAGGGCGTGCGGCTGTGGGTGTGCAGCCTGGCGCCATCTCCAATGCCACCAAGACGATGGCCCCGAGGGCGCGCTGCTGCCGGCGTGCAGCCCGGTGCCATCTCCATCTCCGCCGCCACCAAGAGGACGGTTCCGGGGGCGCGCGGCTGCCGACATGCAGCCTGGCGCCATCTTCATCGAGTACCGAACGTGTGACCGACTGCGGAAGCGCTTCCGGAACGCAGCGCCGGAAGGATCGTCTACACTATCTTGAGATCGGCAAGAGTACGACTACATCACCCACGAGGATCTGCTCTCGTTAACCGCTTTGGAATCTTCGAGGTTGAGTTCCTCTATCGACTCGTTTCTACAATCTAGTAGATAGATCTTGGCTTGTTTGTGTGCATGCGGTAGAAATTTTTTGTTTTCCATGCTACGAACCCCTACAATGGTATCAGATCCGTGTCTATATGTAGATCTGTTGCACGAGTAGAACACAATGGTCATTGTGGGTGTTTATGCTTTTGTTATCGATTGCTTCTTGTGTAATTTGCATCTTGCGGGATGGTGGGATGAAGCGGCCCGGGCTAACCTTACATGACATCGTTCATGAGACTTGCTCCACGCTTGACATGCAACTTGTATTGTATAAGTGGCTTTGCGGGTGCCTGTTTCTCCCAACATAGTTAAGATTCAATTTACAACGGGTGATTGACAATATTAGTATCAATGTTGTGGTTCTTGTTCGTAAGTTAGAACGACACTTATTGAAAGCCCCAAACCACGTAAAACATGCAAAGAAAATTAGAGACGTCTAACTTTGTTTTGCAGGGGTGTGCTGTGATGTGATATGGCCATGATTGTGATTATATTTGATGTATGCAATGTTCCTTATTGTAAGTTGGCAACCGGCAGGAGCCATATGGTTGTTTCCATTAAGTCCTTCGTGTCTATTATTCAAAGTAGTTGTAATAGTTGATGCTGGTGGAAGACAACCATGAAGCGGCGCCATTGACCTTGACGCCACACCGGTGATGATGGAGATCATGTTCGTGCTTGAAGATGGAGATCGGAAGCACAAGAAAAAAAGGCCATATCATATCACATATTATGAATTGCATGTGATGTTAATCCTTTTATGCATCTTGTATTGCTTAGTTCACGACGGTAGCATTATAAGATGATCCCTCAAGCACACAAATTTCAAGTTTTAAAGTGTTCATCCTTAGTAAGCACCGTTGCTAAAGCTCGTTGTTTCGAAGCACCACGTGATGATCGGGTGTGTTAGATTCTGCGAATGTATACAACGTGAGCAAGCCAGATTTGCTCATGCAGAAGCTAAGGTTTGATCTTGACGAGCCTAGCATGTACAGAAATGGTCTCGGAACACGGATCACCGAAAGGTAAAGCATGAGTCATATAGTAGATTTTATGAACAAGTTGATTGTTCGCCATTGAAGCTACATCAACTCTTGTGATGATCGGTTTTGATGTGGTGGATTTGGTTCGTGTGATCACTAAAACAATGTGAGGGATATTGTTTTGAGTGGGAATTCAACAGCAATTTGATTAAAAGTTGAACACTATTTATCATAAATTAAATCAAAGTGAATTTGCATAGTTGTTGTAGTCATTGGCATCCGTTTACCACCTTGCGCTTAGTTATAATTGAGATGATAGAACTATAGAATTCTGGTTAGTTACTTTATGAACTGGTATCGTATTGTTTTGAAATGTTAATCTAAAGTTTAAAAGTCCTATTGCAAACTTTCAGTAAGTTCCGGTTACTCCATGAAGTTTAATAATTGGTATTAAATCAAGAGTGACAATTCTAGTGTTAGTATATAATTATCATGTTCGTCTCCATGATTCTTGATATTCGAAAGATAGTTTCAATATCAAGGTAATCTAGGAGTTGAAAGAGTTGTTTCAGAAACCATGATGTGTGGAAAATATTGTGATATCTAAAAAGAAGTTTTGGTTGTAACATGATAGAGTATAATATGGGAAAAGTCATGTTCTCATATTTGATGAGAATTTGCAAAAGGTTGGAGACACTAGTTTTCTTAATTCTCCAAAAGGCTTTGGAAAGCAACATTATACTCGTGATTCACCGTTATAAGCTAAAAGTATCTTGATCATGGATAATTCCATGATAAGGGTGAATATTTGATGTAGGTAAATTTTTTACTACACCAAGAGATTACTAAAGAAAGGAATTTGAAAGAACACCAAACATTTGATGATGGTGATCTACTTCAAAGTGCAAGTCCAAAGACACTGGTATTTAACTATACATGCTTTGGACTATGTGTCATGTTTATGGCTCTGCTATTGATGTTGATAGATTCTTTCAAACAGAAAATGAAATACTGAAAGAGAATCTCATAAATATATGGCAGAAAAGAAAAGACTAGAATTGTTCAGCTTAAGTATATAGATGATATACATGTTATGGCTATATTCTTTGCTTATTAAAAATGTGGTTCTTAAGTATTTGATACTGAATTTGTTGGTATGAATCGTCATACGAAACAACAGAATTCATGAACTACAATGGCCTGAGTAACTAGCAAAAGAATATCTGAAGATGTTCATCGAGAACAAATTAAGGGTTATTGTGTTGCTCGTTAAACATCAAAGCTTACCTTCAAGATTTGTTTTATCAGGTATTATGAGAACAAAAGGGTTGTTCAAATAATTGCCGTAATCCATAAAAGATGGACGATTCACAAATCTCGTTGGAGAAATCACATCCATAAAACTAGTGCTAAAAATGTCGAAAGACAAATTGATTGAAAGATCACTTAGGAAGTGACATCGCCGTTTAAATTATATTGGAAAGAAAACATGAAGAAACTCCATGTGGATGGAATTTTGGAGTCCTTTTGATTTTTGATCAAATGACGCTTGTGAAACTTTCCTAGAGATAATTAAAACTTCGTTCATAGGCCAAAAGGGAAAGAATGACTAGCTTATTGGAACTTGTACATATTGTTGTATGAAGTCCATTATGTGTAGTCAAGAGCGATGGATTTCAACTTCATATGCTTTCTCCGAAAATTTGAGTGAATATATGAATATTTACTTAATAAGGATGAAGTATGAAACATTTGAAAAGTTCAAAGATTTTCAAGATGAAGTGCAGAATCATTGTAACAAGAATATAAATAGTTTATGATTAGATCATAAAGGAAGATATTTGAGTTACAATTTTAGCATAATACCTAAGATTTAAGGAATCGTTCCGTGGATTTGCATTTCCCGAAACACCACAAGAGTATGGAGCATTCGAGATACGTAATTAAACCTTGTTTGACATGGTAAGATCAAAGGTGTAATTCATAAAACTGCCATTATATTTTAAATATTAAAAGCTTGAGAGACTACCGTTTTTCCACTGAAAAGAGCTTCATCATAATCCGTTGAAATGACACCATATAAAGTTATGGTTTGGGATAAAACCCAAGTAGTCCTTTCTTAAACATTGGTATGCTATGCATAAGAAAGATGTTTGCAACCAAAGTCGGATGAACCTGTCTTTGTATGTTATTTCGAATAACTGTTCCTCCATGACATCGGAGACAAAAGTGTTTGTCGCTTAGAACGTCAAGTTTCTTTGAGAAGGAATTTTCCGTGAAAAGTTAAGTGGGAGGACAATAGAACTTTGATAAGGTTAAAGGAACCTTAGCTGTATGATCAAAGTTGCGCAGCGCCGAAAAGTGTTCCGGAGGCAACAGCAATGCTCATGGCTCACGTGCCTCAAAGGTTGTGGTCACGGAGATCTAAGTTCCTATTGAAACAAGTAGGTCGGGTAAACAATCAAATACCAAGATTTGAGAGTTAAATCATTATTTGACAATAATGATCCGACTACATGCAAAGAAGCGATGATGAGCCCTGACTCCGTCAAATGGCTTGAAGCCATAAAATCCATGATAGTTCCATACACGAGAAATCAAGTTTTGAACTTGAAGGACCCTCGAGAAAGGTGTAAGACCTTACAGTTGTGTTTGGATCTGTAAAATAGACATGGATGTTTCACATCTATGAAATAGTCGACATGTTGGAAAGAGTTCACAACAATGTTCAAAGGTTGACTATGACAAGATTTGATCTTTCATAGCGATATTTAGTCTAGACGGATTAATGTAGCAACCACTACATATAATTTTGTTATGTGGTAGTTGAATAAACAAAACAAGTTCTTCTAATAGAATTGTTACCTAGGACATGTGCATAACACGGTCCATAGGGTTTTGTTAATTCAAAGGATGCTAAAAGCATATGCAAACTTCAATGGTTGAAGTGAGCATCGCGGAGTTGGAATCTTTACTATGATGAAACTGTTAAAAGAGTTTAATTTCATCAGAGACTATGAAGATGCTTGCATTTGCAAGAAATTAAGTGGGGGCGCTAAGACATGTTTCTAATACATTATGTGGAAGACATATTGTTGATTAGAAATGATGTATCTTTTATTAACACATATTAATAATTTCATCCCGATGAAAGACTTAGGCAAAACCCAAATATTTGGCATCAATAGACGCTAATATGGTTGTGCCGAAAGTACATAGATGATGCATTGAATGAGTTCAATGTAGAAACTACAAGAAAGGTTCTTGTCACACAGAAAGGATTGAATGAGTTCAATATTGATGATATATTCAAGTGTATTGACACTTGGTAAGTGAAACAAAGATTCAAGTATATATTGATACTTTATGTATGAAATCACAAAGAGTATTTATATCAATCATACTGTGATATGTACAAATCTAGATATGTCCTATGCTCTAAATGTTATGAGCATATACCAGAATGATTCATAAGATGATCATTGGACGATACTAAGGATATTATTATGATTTTTTGGAAGAACTAAGAGTATATTATTTTGTAGAAGTGGCAAATAGATGGTTAGTTAATTGTAAAAGTATTACATTGATACTAGTTTTATCACAAAGTACAAATTAAGCTTATCTCAATCTAAACTAAGGGTGGCACAATATAATGGAAAGTAAGTTCCATAATGGATTTGCATGAGTTCCAAAGTTAAGACATTGTGACAGATACTACAACAAAAGGCTAAGTATATGACTGCTATAATAGCAGCTAAAGAGGGAATTTGTGTCAAGTAGTTTGTTATCAAACTAGGTGTAGTTCACAGCGGGATAATACTATGAAGATATATTGTACGACAATATTATCAACATGTTTTAACCCCAAAGAACTAAAGGTCTCACCAAAGGACCAAAATTATACAAAGCCATCTCATTAGAGAATGAGTGATGCGTAGAGACGCAAAGACATGCAATTACACACGGACCTGGAAGTGTTAGATCCGGATATCAGTTGACCACTAGCAATCGTCTACATACAACACCAGAAAGCCATAGGTGTTGAATACACAAAGGTTTGAAACTAGATTATTGACTCTAGTGCAAGTGGGAGACTGTTGGAGATATGCCCAAGAGGCAATAATAAAGTGGTTATTATCATATCTTCACACTTATGATAACTGTTTACGTACCATGCTATAATTGTATTAACCGGAAACATTAATACTTGTGTGATTTGTAAACATAAAAGAGTCCCTAGTAAAGCCTCTTGTTAAACTAGCTTGTTGGTTAATATATGATCATGGTTTCCTGATCATGAACATAGAGATGTTATTAACAATAGGGTCATATCATTAGGAGAATGATGTGATGGACATACTCCTATAGTTAAGCGTAGCATAAAGATCAAGTCATTTAATATAGTTCATTTGCTATAAGCTTTCTGATACATAGTAACCTAATTCCTTCGACCATGAGATCATGTTAATCACCATCACCGGAAGGATGCTTTGATGACATCAAACACCACACCGTAACTGGGTGGCTATAAAGGTGGCATTGGGTGTTTGGAAAGTATGGGTTGAGGCACATGGATCAAGAGTGGGATTTGTCCATCCATATGACGGATAGATATACTCTGGGCCCTCTCGGTGGAATGTCATCCAATTAGCTTGCAAGCATGTGACTGGTTCACAAGGGATCACATACCACGAGAACGAGAAAAGAGTACTTATCAGTAACGAGGTTGAACTAGGTATGCAGAGATACCGACGATCAAAACCTCGGATAAGTAAACTATCGTGAGACAAAGGGAAATTGGTATCGTATGTAAGTGGTTCATTCGATCGCAAAGTAATCGTAGAAATATGTGGTGGCCATATGAATTTCCAGATTCCTCTATTGGTTATTGATCGGAGAAATGTCTCGGTCATGTCCGCATAATTCACGAACCGTAGGGAGACACACTTAAGGATTCGATGTTGTTAAGTAGTTATGGAATGATGAGTAAGAGACCGAATGTTGTACGGAGTCACGGATGGGATCCGGGATATCACGAGGAGATCCGGAATGGTCCGGAGAATAAGATTCATATAAGGAAAATCCTATTTCGGAGTTCGGGAAAGTTTCCGATGATTTCATCGGAGAGGTTCTAGAAGGGTCTAGAAGGTTCACCGGTCCGAAAGGAGAATGGTCCATGAATGTGTCATGGGTAAGTGGAATGATTAGGATCATGTCCAAGGTCACTTGGTGTTGGCATATGCAAGAAAGAAATAAAGCTCTAAATTGAAAGTCAAATGGGAAGTTTGAAAAGTCAAACTGGAACAATGGTTTCCTAGTGGGAGAAGAAACAAGTCCTTCTCTCAATCCAACTTGGGTTTGAGTTTGGATTCAAACCCACCCCTCCCAAGGCTGCCCCTCCCTCTCATAAATAGAAGGGGAGGGCTGCCCCAAACAACACAAGTTCCAAGCCCTCTCCACGAGCCGCCGCCAGCGCCGCCGCTCGCCGTCGCCGCCCGCCGCCGCGCCGCCGCACCGCCGCCGGTCCGTCGCCGTCGCCTTAGCCGCCGCCGACACCTCCTCCTCCTCCCGGATCTCTAAACCCTAGTTTTCCGGGAAACCCTAATCCACCATACTCGCTTCGGCTTAAGGCGAAGCCCTGCGAGATCTCCCCTCTACTTCCGGTACCACGCCATCGTGCTGCCGGAATCGCGAGGAGAGTGCTACAACCTCCGCTGCCTGCTGGAACAAGGGAGAGGAAGGTCTTCATCGAGTACCGAACGTGTGACCGACTGCGGAAGCAGCTGCCGGAACGCAGCGCCGGAAGGATTGTCTACACGATCTTGAGATCGGCAAGAGTACGACTACATCACCCACGAGAATCTGCTCTCGCTAACCGCTTTGGAATCTTCGAGGGTGAGTTCCTCTATCGACTCGTTGCTACAATCTAGTGAATAGATCTTGGCTTGTTTGTGTGCATGCGGTAGAAATTTTTTGTTTTCCATGCTACGAACCCCTACAGGGACGAAGCTCCTTCTTCTTCTTGTCTCAGGCAAGATGGGGTAGTGGAGAGGAAGTGGGTTTTCGGGGGAGGTGCGGGAGAGCCAAAGGGGGAAAATGAGGGGCAGAGGGACAGGGGTGAGTCCCTCAAGCCCTTTTATTGCAATAAAAATACTTGTGGTGGAAATGTCCAATTTGGACATGGGGGTGGGGTAGGGTTGGCTTGGATGTTGGAGGGGAGAGGGGTATGGTGGTGCTTTGGTCGAGCAGGTGCAGATAGGGAAGGAGGGGGTGTTGTTGCATTGAATAAGGGAGGGGGAGGATGTGACCTAGCATTTGTCTCCATCTTAGACATGCACAAAGGACAAGGCCTTATTTTGCTATAGTGCAAGGCCATAGTAACACGACTAGGAGGGAGTGATGTGTGCTGTACAAGTTTGCTGAACCCATACTTGTAATTATTTAGTGGTTTTAAGATTAAGGTTTGATTGATTTTACAAACTTGATCAATTTGAGGCTTGTGAAGGAGGTTTAATAATTTTCATTGAAAAATGTGGGGAGATGGTGCTGGTGTGTAGATAAGGCCAAAGGATAGCTCTAATAATTATTTGGGATTTTTCAAAAGGTTATAAGTCCATTTAGTCCCATTTATTCAAAAAGTGCACAAATGGTTTCTAGAATTAAAGTGATATTTTTACATTGGGAAAGGTGGTTTTTTGGTGTGAAATGGTTCTAAATACCATATCACACATTGGGTAATTTTATTGGAATTTATTTAGAAGGGAAAGTATTTTTAAGTTATTATTTCTTGTTTCTGCCATTTAGATGGGGAGATAATATATGATTTATAGGCATGAAATGTTCCTTGAGTTGGCAAAGTAGTTTGTATATAAACAAACTTTCCTTACTAGGAATGGTTTTGAGGATTTTGCAAGAGACGAGATTTAAATAGCTCTAGACTACAAATAATTATGGAAATTATTTGGATAATGGTTTTATACAAGGTGGATGATTTAAACTTGACGTATCTATCATAACCAACCTTGGGTTTTGAAATTACACCTAAAAATGGAAGGAAACTAGATGGGGATGATCTAAGGTTTTGATATTTTTATGCCACCTAAACAAAGTTGGATTAGTGAGCTCAGAGCTCGTCTAGATACAAGGGAGGGATGGATGGTTAGAAAAAGTTATATAGATAAACATGTCAGCAAGAATTGGGCTTGGTTGTATTTGAGGTGATCTAGAAGAGAGGGCAAACTTTTTTGAAAACAAGGCTGCCATAACAGATGTGTCATGATGCCTCATAAACCATGTGAGTTTAGGAAGCACAAAACTCCCATGGGAAAAAGTGAAGATGGTGTGGGTAGACCATGGGTAGTGGGTCAGAGCCATGCAGAGAGTTGGTCAAGAGGAAGTAGCATGTGGATGTGAGCTTCTTCCAAAGTAGGCAAGATGATAAGATTTGCAGGAAAGATGATTATCTTGGCTACAAAACCTTCAACGATGAGTGGGTCCAAGAACGGTTTAGCCAATGGAAATAGTGGGTTTTGGTAGTACTAATGATGTACTACAAAATGGTTCAAGTGCATTTCCAAAAATGCACATAGATGGGAGTGGGTGGAGTTCCAAAGATTGAATCTAGTTAAAGATTCCAGAGTTGGCCAAATTGGCAGATTTGTGGAATTGGACTAGTATGCAAGAGGGAAGGATACATGGGTTCATTATTATCATCAAGTGGATGAGTTTAATGCTAAGGTAAGGGATTATCTCACTACAAATATGCTTGAGTAGATTAGGGACTAACCTGAGTGGCTCAAGATAGATCTAGCTTAGGATGTGATGCCTACGCACTTCTATTCTTGTAGACAGTTGTTGGGCCTCCAAGTGCATAGGTTTGTAGAACAGCGACAAGTTTCCCTTAAGTGGATTACCCAAGGTTTATCGAACTCAGGGAGGAAGTGGTCAAAGGTATCCCTCTCAAGCAACCCTGCAATCTAGATACAAGAAGTCTCTTGTGTCCCCAACACACCCAATACACTTGTCAGGTGTATAGGTGCACTAGTTTAGCGAAGATATAGTGAAATACAAGTGGTAACGGTTCCAGAACATAGCTTGACGGTGAGGTAAAGACTAAAGGCAAAAATAAGGAAGCAAGAAAACATGCAACATATCTAGATGCAAATGGTGTTTCAATGCTTAGAAACAAGGCCTAAGGATCATACTTTCACTAGTGAACACTCTCAATAAATATATTCTCTTCATGATACTACCCTGAACTACTCTACGGTTGGACACCCTAATCCATGGTAGGGCTATAACAGCACACCTCAAAGTCCGCCTTTCCCAATCTAGATAACCCCACACTGTCACCTTGAGCACTAGATGGTTCCAACAAACACCACAATTTCATAGAGACAACCAACTCAAAATATACACATGATAAATATATATGTAACCTAGCTTAAGTGCCACACACGATGCGCACGCTGTCACTTTCACACACATGGGGAAAAGCATAGATCTATTAAAGAACGATGAGTATTTATGTAGACTATAGCCTAAGTGCCACCATGGCATGCACGCTGTCACTTTCACACACATGGGGAGAGCAGAGATCTATTGAAGCACTTGAGTAGCAGAGCAGATCTACTTGATTACAAAGCTCATGACCAAAAGATCATGCATAGGGAGAGAGATGAAAACATAGCTACCGGTAGAGCCCTTAGCCTCGAGGAAGAACTACTCCCTCCTCATCATGGGAATCATCAACAGTGATGAAGATGGAGACGGAGATCGATGTATATGGCTCCGGGGGCACTTCCCCGTCCCGACAAGGTGCCAGAACAGAGACTTTCTATCCCCCTAATCTCCCCCTCGGTGGCGGCGGCGCTGTGGAACTTTTCGTGGCTTTCTTGTCGATTCTTTAGGGTTTCTGAGTCGGGGGCTTCTTATAGGCGAAGAAGGCAAGGTCGATGGAGGGCCAGGGGGCCCACACCCCTATGGGCGCGGCCAGGGTGGTCCTCGCGCCCACGTAGGGTGTGGACACCCTGGTGTCCTCCTCCGTCTCGTCTTCGATTTTCCGTATGGCTGAGGGAAAAAATATGAACTTTGGCTTTTGTCCCGTCCAATTCCGAGAATATTCATTTTTTAGCTTTTTGAAACCAAAAACAGCAGAAAACAGGCAACTGGCACTATGACATCTTGTCAATAGGTTAGTTCCAGAAAGTGTATAAAAATACCTCAAAGTGTAAACAAAGCAAAGCAAAGTAGATACTAAACAAGCATGGAACATCAAAAATTATAGATACGTTTCCGATGTATCAGGATGCTTGGTTCAAGATTTGGGGATCTCAAACATTGATTTAGTCCTAAGGGATGAGCTACTAGGTTATGTCACTCTAGTTCCTAAGCAAGCAAGGCAATCAACAGATCAAGGAAATTCATCAAACAACAGATCAAGGTAATTTAGAAGATAGCAGAACAAGGTAATTGATCTTGCTAAACAATTTGATACTACTGAGGTTACCATCAAGTCTAGATTGAGGTAAGAAGGGGTATTTTGATGAGGTTGTGAGTTGAGGTAAGATAAGTTCCTCTAGGTATTTCTACCAAGATTGGAAAAGACAGGTTTTGGTAAAGGTTTTGGAAAACCTAGAGGTAAGAATTGTTGAATGCTCTATCTTGAAAACATAAGGATAGTATATATAGGTCTCCATAGTTTTGCTAAATAGAAACTAATAACATATTTGGTGGTGGCAAATTTATCTTGGCTCAAGTTTGAAAGTCAGAGCATTTGAGAATATGAAAGATGAGCCAAGACATCTCTTTTGTAAAATAGTTTTTGTTAGCTAGTGTTGAGGTAATGATTATATCTTCTAATATACAATCAGTTGCATAATCACCAGCAAACAATAAACAAACATTGCAACATTTAACAAAAAGTTTTTGTTCCCCTGATTTTTGTTGTTTTGACAACATATCATGGTTGCTGAAATTGGGATGTTACACTTGGATTAGAGTACAAATAATCTATCTGGCATTTACTAATCATAAACCATATCTCCATATGTATTTATTGATCATGCTGCTCATGAGAAACGTCATGTCCCTATTCTCTTTTACTAGATCAGTGTGTCTTTTGCAAATCATTAATGTCTTCCTAATTTTGACATTCCCTCCATTATCTCATAATGGGTTGAAGTATTCGTTTTGGCATGTGAGACTTTGTTTCTATTGTTTGCAATGAAAGTCATTGAGTCAATTTAACTTTCAATGTTGTCATGTAAACTCCATAAACACACTTAGATAAGTTGAACTTCTTTAGCCAAAATATACTTCTATCTTTATGTAGATCCTAGTGCATAACATGCAACTATGTGCCTTACTCCTCTTCTTGACATTTAAGAACGAACTTTAACTCTGGTTCAGTGAATAAATCCGGAATCACTTCAATACATGTTCTTTCAACTAGATCCTTTTGGGTCGTATTACGTCGAGTATACAATATGGTTATATGGAAGAACATATGACTAAGGCATATGAGATGTAGCACATCTCTTTATTTCTTTTAACTATAGTTGTAACATTGAGTCCTATTCAATGCTTCATACATGTAAGAACCCCTTTCTTATCTTGTTTCATTTTGAACTCCTTCAGAATCTTACCTAGGACACTCTAAACATCTTCAGAATCAAGTCCAAGAAGCATTCAACAATATTGTTTATTAAACTTACCAATCTATCTCGATAGATTCTGTTGTTTAATAAGTTCTTCAACTTCATCCATATTTACTAACTTAAATATTATTAATACCAATCACATCATTCATATATGTCATACACATATTTTAGAATGATAACACGCTCCCATTTAAATATGGCATCTATATTTGAGATCCAGGGACTAGTTCCCACTCAAAATGGCATCGATATGAGATCCAGGGATTTTATTTAGCTCCCACTCAAAATATGTCTCCTACATATTGAGTCTTAGCAAAGCCATTAAGCTTCCACTCAAAATATGTCTCCTACATATTAAGGTTAAGCCGAGCCAATATGCTCCCACTCAAATGAAAATCCCCTCAATAATCCTGAACTTTCCAAAATTGTTTGATCACCATCAAATTGAGAATTCCAGCTGTGAGTACTAATATCCATATATATTGCTAGGGTAAATCCAATAGACTCAAGCATCGCTACTTATGTAGTCAACTCCTTGAATTTGTCCAAACTTTCTTTGTGACAAATCGAGCTTTATGTCTTTCATTCATTTCTTTCTCATGACTTTGCAGTCATTTAGAAATATCAAGTAAATATCTTTACTTAATAAGATCAAGTAACACATTAATTTTCAATCTTGAATGTAACTTAATACAGGATTTTATGACTCCTAGTCATATCTCGCATTTAGGTCCATCACGCTTCTTTGTATTTCGTAGGTATGTCTTCTTCAAATAACATGACAAGTGAATCAAAATATAATTCTGCTATCTTGCAGAATATATTCTTGAATCCTACTTTCTTTTGTAAAATTATCCGCTGAAACTTTATGATCATTATCATTAGTTTATCCTCTATTTGTAGAGTTTGGTTTCACGAAAAAAATTCATTGCTCCACTCAACAATCAGGAGGTAAGGTCAAATACCTTGTTTTGAACTTTTACTTTCTTCCACCTGTATCTTCACCAAGACACATAAACTTAGGATAACAGGAGGTTTTCCCTCTGTGGAACATGTATTCATAGTTTCCTAAGAATACTATATAAAGACTTGTTTATTCTCTATGATTTCGAATCATCGAAACCTCTAGAAACTCAAACATGACATAACCCTTATGGTGTTGTTTCCACAAATCCTTAGATGTTCCTTTGTATTTCAAACGAGTGTTTTCTTATTTCTATCTTTAACTCTAAATGATAACTATAACCCTAATAATAGATACTATTAGACCATGTGTATCTAATAAAAAAGATTATGGTATCTAGACATATCAACATCTTGAAATTGTCCAATTATCATAATTTATGAAACATCTTTTCACAAGCCCATTTTATGCGAATAGTTAACTTAAATACTTTATTCATATTGATCAAATCAAAGAAAATTTTATTCTTGTTAATTCCATATCCCACTTTCTTTTGAACTCATTTGAACAATCAAATCCTTTCAAAAGCTTATGTTTCATTAAGTAAATACAATTATTCACTTAAGTCAACAATGAAATAATGATTTCCACTATCTGTTGAAAATATGATACATCACTATTTATAAGATTCAAAAATTCTTCGCATATCACCGTTTTACGGGAATATAGAGTTTTAGTCATTTCGTCAAACGAGGCATGATTTTGCAAAGTCTCTAGATCAAACATCCAAGACCCTAATTTTCATCTAAGTGAAAAACATGCAACAACCATCTTTACTTAAACAATAGTGTCACGTCATTATTAAACTTTGGATATCTTTTAGCATTCTAATCCTTTATAAATGCTTAACTTATTATCATTAACATAGTGATGAGAATAAATTATTTATAATCATAATGTGACCATAAAGGTGTAACTGGATTGTAACTTATTCATATGAATAATCGTCTCACCAAAAGCAAGACACACAAACAAGAATTATAAAATTATATTCAACTTCACTAATCCAAATGATAATATTTGAGTGAAGGATTGATGTCGGCCATCAAATAATTCGCTTGCCGTCATCAAACCACATTGCTTCTTTGAGCAATTCTCAAGCAGACCATCTTGTTTTTCACAAAACGGGACAAGTATCCAATACTTTGTAAACTGCGACGAGGTTTTGCAAGAATCACATTTATAACTTTTGTATATCTGACATATACCCTTTTCATCCATGACATCCATTATAATCAATACCTTCTGAGAGTTCTTAACTCTAATGCAAGATTGCTAAGTGATTCTCCAAATATTCTGTTTTCATCCATCACGGAGGAAAACTCATCCAATGGCTCATACTTTATGTGCCTGATTTTTTGCAGAATGCAAATATACATTCCAACTCTCCATCGAATAGAGAATGGAACCTTTTGGATGATTTATGGAGAAAACACAAACTTGTGGAGTCACTGGATTATCTCCTAATTGTTATTATATCAAGAAGAGAAGATAAGCTTATTACGAGGATATCCCTCGGGCATGGGTATTAATCTATGAAGTTGGACCCTTCTGCTAAGTTCCAAATCAAGCAAGAAATTTCTCATGGTCGCAAAGGACCTCAATGAGATAGGCTATGATATACTAAGATATTTGCAAACAAACATCTAGAATTAGTTCATAATAATGAGTTCAATCCATAATTAAGCTCCCACTAAAATAGTCATCCCCTGGAGGATTTTAGCGATCACACGATCCCAAACCACTATGCAACCCCCGATCGTCACGGCCGGGAACATAGCTTCAAAGGCAGACATTCTCTAATGCCAATCACATAATCCAAGTGACTCATTCTCGACCTTTCGATCTCCTGTGTTCCGAGGCAATGCCTGCACATGCTAGGCTCGCCACCTCAAACTTGTGTGTATTGCAATGTAACCTTTCTTACACCCATTGTATGCGAACGTAGGTATGTCTAGACCCCGATCATCATGGTCGGGTTCATACCGAAGAACTTTCTTGTTGGTGCACACGCAAGGGGAACACTATCATTGGAATTTCTAGGCCATGTCTGTACATGCTAGGCTCGCCAATTCAATATTGGTTTTAATAGGGATCATATTATCTATGCTACCGTTGAGTATATAATACTAGCACACAATAAGATGAAAAGTAGGTATCAACATCATATGTATATTGTGATATGATATGGTCCTCCTTACGCCTTGATCTCCATCGAGCGCTCCGGCATGATCTTCATCGTCCCACTGGCATGATCTCCATTGTGCCTCCGGTTTTTGACGCCAAGTCCACAACGCCCCCAGAAGGCCATCCATCAGAACGATGACTATTACTACAATTTAGTAACATAAAATTAAACTACTTTACCTTCATAATGACCATGACCATATCAAATCACATGCCCCTCCAGCAACATAAAATTAGACGCTTCTACTTTATCTATTATAAGTTTTACGTGGTTGTTAGGGCTTTCACAGTAGAACCGTTTCTAATCTACGAACTTTCCAACCACAACAGGGATCCATACAGTTGTCTCTACTACAACCCTTTTGGGACCCTCCGTTGTAAATGTTGTATCAACTACTATAAGAGAGATAGACACCCACAATGCACTTATACGGAACAAGACATATGTTGAGCGTGGAACCAGTCTCACGTAAGCTTACGGGTAAGGTCGGCCCGGGCTGCTTCATCAAACAATCCCGTGATATAAACAAGTACACGTGGGAAGGTAACAACTATAGCATCAATACCCGCACAACATTATGCCTACTGGCCGTACATCACTACTATGCATATATCAGCTCTGATACCACTAATGGGGTTTCAGGAAAAATATCAAAAAATTTACTACAACGGATCACCCCAATGCCTAAGATCTATCTACGAGTAATACGGTAATGGCCAAGAGGTTTCGAATACATACCCTTATAGTCTGAAAGCGGTTAAAGTTCCGAGGGCAACGTTGTTGATGTAGTCATGCTCGTAGCCGACCTCAAGGTCGTGATGCTCCTCATAGGTCACCCCTTGCTCCAACACCGTGCAGTAGTCCTTACGACATCCAAAGCACCCCAAGTGTTGCACCTCATGGCTTTGTACACATACGGTGTACGAAGAGAACCTCTCTCTCCCCGATCACACCAGGAGTACGTTGCGGAAGTAGATCTTCAGCTTCAGAATCCTATAGCGCAACGGCATGCTGCAGATGCGTTATCTCTTGCGCGAACAACCCTGGGCCGTGCCAACTTATGGAGACATCTAGAGAGATATTGGAGAGGAGGAGGAGTTCCCAACTCATGGGATCTGTAGATTGATGTGTTCCTCCAAGGGGGAGAGGGGCCTCTTTATATAGGAGGGGAGGGACAGCCTTGCCCCTCCCCCAAGCCATCCAACCGGTGGACAAGGGGGAGGAGGCGGCGGTCAGGGGTGGGGCACCCCCAAACCATAACCCTGGGAGCCCTAGGGTTTCCCCTGGGCGCATGGGCCTTTGGGCCCATCTGGGTGGATTTCCCTCCTCCGGTTTCCCTCATGGGCCCTTTTTCCTTGGGAAATTGGGCCCATTACTGGATAACCATTTAAATCAGATTTTAATATTATATTTAATAATAATTACATTAATTAATATGTAAATACATATCACAAAGTCCAATTCGACCAGAAACACCTTTCGGTTCCCCTTCTATATCCTTCAAACAGCTTCGGAACATCCCGGAACAATTCCAGTCCTCTCACCGGGACCTTTCAGGTTTCCTTTCTTTTGGATCTTTCTCCACGGAATAATTCCAGCTTTCTCTTTCTCATCTATGATTCCAACTTACGAATAATCTCAAGCTCGTCGCACCCTTAAGTGTATCCCCTCACGGCTCGGGAACGCTATAGACATGACCTAGACTCTCTTGCGTCAGTGATCAACATCGGGACCATGATGCCCATAATTATCCCTGTGCAATCCATATTGACGATGTTGTTTGAACCGTAAAAGTCGAGTCCATTTCCCTTTGTTTCTTCGATACTACTTGTCCGAGATCCGATCGTTAAGGTATCTCCATACCTTGTTCAATCTCGTTACCGACAAGTACTGTTTACTTGTTACCGTGATATTACATCCCCGTGACCTAGTCACATGTTGCAACATATATGGATGTAATTTCACCAAGTCGGCCTAACTGTATCTTACCCATCACTGGGTGAACAAATCCTGCTCTTGATGTAATATCTTTAACATGTTCCTCCGGATACCCAACGACACCATTATGATCACCATTTCACTAAGTGACATTTGATGCAGTCAAAGCAGCCTCAGGAGACGGTGATTTGATATGGTCTCATGGTCTAAGGAGAAGGAGACTTCATTTCTGACTATTGCAACAATGAACTTTGTGACTTGATCGTGTCACAATATTTAAGGAATGTCCATCACATCATTCACCAATGATATGACCTCGTTGTCAACCAGCGCTATCATTTCATGATCAGGAAACCTTGATCATCATGTTACCCAACGAACTAGTAGTAGAGGCTAATAGGGACTTATGTTTCATATCACACCTCTATCAATGTTTCCACTTGATAGAGTTACAGCACAAATAAAACTATTACGAACTTATTGGGATATGATAATAATAAAACTTTTATTATTTTCCTCTAAGGCATATTTCCTTCATTATGGAGCTCTATCCATACATATCATGAAGAAAGAAATAGACTATCCTAATTATGAGTAATTACTCTGTGCTAGTGGTATAACCTACATCCCTGAGAACACTTTAGCCTTATTGAGTTCCAACACTATTTCCAACACTTTTGTTACTTGCTTTAATTTACTTGTTTTATTACTTTTTGCACACAAACACAAAACCTTTTAAACACCCTTTACTTAAAATCAAATGCAACTTATAAATATCCTTTGGTAGACAGTGACGAGGGGCATAAAAACCTTAACCAAATAGCTCTCTATGAGTTCAATACTCTTAGTTCGAAACTAGTTACAATTGATTTATACTCTTGCAGTCATCAATTACCCACTCGTTGTTCCTGCGTAGACATCGACTCCCCAGCCATCCCTAAAACTCCTCCTTCCCCGCTAGAAATAAAAGTCTGCCTGGAATTGTTGAAATCGAGGGGAGTGTCGATGACCGCATCAGCCACTCGCCGCCCTTCTAGGGTGTGTTCGGTTCTAGAATCAGAGAGGATGGAACGAAATGGTTCCATTCCGACAGCATGGAACGGTTCCGACCCCGTGTTTGGTTCGAAAACAATCGAGGAATAGAATGGTTCCGTTTTTTGTTCGGTTGGTGGAATTGAAGAGCGGAACATAGAACCAAAACACTGCCAAATATTCTATTGACTAGTAAATGTGCACGCGCAATGCGCGTTCATGTCTCAAACAATATCAATTCCACACACCCCATTCTCATAGGGCGTGCATGGTCGACAACGATGCCTAGTCTGATACATTCTAGGGTCGCGCTGAATTGGGGAGGCAGGGTGGAGTCATGGGAGGCGTTCGACAAGGAACATGGCATGTCACTCCTTTTAATTTTTCTATTTGCTATTTTTTAGACGATGCGGGTCAAATTGTGGGCGATTTTTTCGCAAGTGGGGACAGGAGATGAGGACGTACCAACCATCACCACAATATTTTCGTTTAAAAACAATGTCAGTTTGTTAAAAAATGAGTTTTAAAAGGTAAGTTATAGAAGACCCAAACGGGGGCGAATGTAGGACGTCCGATTTCTAATATTTTTACACCGGCAGGCACATACTCATGGTCCCTGACAATTTAGGCCGTAGTGCCATGTTAGTGAAATGTGATTCGCTAAGATCTATGAGGGGTGAGAAAAGTAGATCATTTTTTAACCAAATATACCTCTCAGAGAAGATCCTAGAAAAGTAGGAAGAAGGGATCCCTAGAAAGAACAACAAATTTGTTGTGTTTTTAAACGAACCCAGTGGTGTGATGAAATAGAGTTATGTCCTTCCCTCTGATATTTACAGTCAAAAGAAGTTGTCACAAGGTGCGGGTCTCACTTGACTTATGTAATCATGCTTTTTAAGGAACTAGTTAGTTGCCCGTGCGTTGCCACGGGAAAACAAAACATGACGAACTGTGATTTTATTTAGAATACCCCACTCTGTACACTGGTTTTTTTATCCCTCTTACTAACGCTTCAAGAATCAACATGTGTTCTTTCTACCCTTTATCCTTTTCACCCTGTAATGTGTCTCCTTCTATAGCGCATAATCTAGTGAATTTCGACAATGTTAGCCTTTTGCGTAAGATAATTAGCGACGCTTTCATTGTGTAACAGAACAATAATAACTTTGTTAATCCTAAATCGTTTTCTAAATAAATTCTAAAAAATATAACAAAACATGGAATCGTCAAGCACCGAGAAACAACTATATAATACATTGACAGATGAAACACTTGACCTTCTTGCACCCTGAAACTGAAAACACATGATCTGGCAAAAAGGATGGCCACACACATCTACATAAAATACTTATAACATTTTAACATGGAAAATAAACCAGATAAATTGTATCTACAAAATAAGTATTCCATTCATGTGAGAAGGGAGGGTAATGTTTATAACAAGGTCAAATGATTGGCTTTGTCAGGGGGAACGCATCATTTGGATAGTTCGCGGTGAGGTAGTCACGCAAAGGTCCCACCATATGGGATCTATTCCCTACCTACATGGAGCATATCCACTCATGTTTGTGTTCGTGCTTCCAGCGCCACCGCTGCCTTGGGCTACCCTGCACTTGCCTAGACCGTCATCGCCAGCTCTATCTGTTCCACCTCCGCGCCACCATGCCGCTCACCACCATGTCACCACGTCATCATACCTCTGTGCCGCCAGGACCCTGCAGCTCGCCCGCCACCCGCCCCTGCAGCTCCACCTGACACCAGCGCCTGCCCGCTACCGGAGATGGAGGACACCTGCCATGAATATAAGTGGTTGAGTTCAGTGGCGGATCTAGGTATGGTGGTGCTTTGGTCGAGCAGGTGCAGATAGGGAAGGAGGGGGTGTTGTTGCATTGAATAAGGGAGGGGAGGATGTGACCTAGCATTTGTATCCATCTTAGACATGCACAAAGGACAAGGCCTTATTTTGCTATAGTGCAAGGCCATAGTAACACGACTAGGAGGGAGTGATGTGTGTTGTACAAATTTGCTGAACCCATACTTTTAATTATTTAGTGGTTTTAAGATTAAGGTTTGATTGATTTTACAAACTTGATCAATTTGAGGCTTGTGAAGGAGGTTTAATAATTTTCATTGGAAAATGTGGGGAGATGGTGCTGGTGTGTAGATAAGGCCAAAGGATAGCTCTAATAATTGTTTGGGATTTTTCAAAAGGTTATAAGTCCATTTAGTCCCATTTATTCAAAAAGTGCACAAATGGTTTCTAGAATTAAAGTGATATTTTTACATTGGGAAAGGTGGTTTTTTGGTTTGAAATGGTTCTAAATACCATATCACACATTGGGTAATTTTATTGGAATTTATTTAGAAGGGAAAGTATTTTTAAGTTATTATTTCTTGTTTCTGCCATTTAGATGGGGAGATAATATATGATTTATAGGCATGAAATGTTCCTTGAGTTGGCAAAGTAGTTTGTATATAAACAAACTTGCCTTACTAGGAATGGTTTTGAGGATTTTGCAAGAGACGAGATTTAAATAGCTCTAGACTACAAATAATTATGGAAATTATTTGGATAATGGTTTTATACAAGGTGGATGATTTAAACTTGACGTATCTATCATAACCAACCTTGGGTTTTGAAATTACACCTAAAAAGGAAGGAAACTAGATGGGGATGATCTAAGGTTTTGATATTTTTATGCCACCTAAACAAAGTTGGATTAGTGAGCTCAGAGCTCGTCTAGATACAAGGGAGGGATGGATGGTTAGAAAAAGTTATATAGATAAACATGTCAGCAAGAATTGGGCTTGGTTGTATTTGAGGTGATCTAGAAGAGAGGGCAAACTTTTTTGAAAACAAGGATGCCATAACAGATGTGTCATGATGCCTCATAAACCATGTGAGTTTAGGAAGCACAAAACTCCCATGGGAAAAAGTGAAGATGGTGTGGGTAGACCATGGGTAGTGGGTCAGAACCATGCAGAGAGTTGGTCAAGAGGAAGTAGCATGTGGATGTGAGCTTCTGCCAAAGTAGGCAAGATGATAAGATTTGCAGGAAAGATGATTATCTTGGCTACAAAACCTTCAACGATGAGTGGGTCCAAGAACGGTTTAGCCAAGGGAAATAGTGGGTTTTGGTAGTACTAATGATGTACTACAAAATGGTTCAAGTGCATTTCCAAAAATGCACATAGATGGGAGTGGGTGGAGTTCCAAAGATTGAATCTAGTTAAAGATTCCAGACTTGGCCAAATTGGCAGATTTGTGGAATTGGACTAGTATGCAAGAGGGAAGGATACAAGGGTTCATTATTATCATCAAGTGGATGAGTTTAATGCTAAGGGAAGGGATTATCTCACTACAAATATGCTTGAGTAGATTAGGGACTAACCTGAGTGGCTCAAGATAGATCTAGCTTAGGATGTGATGCCTACGCACTTCTATTCTTGTAGACAGTTGTTGGGCCTCCAAGTGCATAGGTTTGCAGAACAGCGACAAGTTTCCCTTAAGTGGATTACCCAAGGTTTATCGAACTCAGGGAGGAAGTGTTCAAAGGTATCCCTCTCAAGCAACCCTGCAATCTAGATACAAGAAGTCTCTTGTGTCCCCAACACACCCAATACACTTTTCAGGTGTATAGGTGCACTAGTTCAGCGAAGATATAGTGAAATACAAGTGGTAACGGTGCCAGAACATAGCTTGACGGTGAGGTAAAGACTAAAGGCAAAAATAAGGAAGCAAGAAAACATGCAACATATCTAGATGCAAATGGTGTTTCAATGCTTAGAAACAAGGCCTAAGGATCATACTTTCACTAGTGAACATTCTCAATAAATATATTCTCTTCATGATACTACCCTGAACTACTCTACGGTTGGACACCCTAATCCATGGTAGGGCTATAACAGCACACCTCAAAGTCCGCCTTTCCCAATCTAGATAACCCCACACTGTCACCTTGAGCGCTAGATGGTTCCAACAAACACCACAATTTCATAGAGACAACCAACTCAAAATATACTCATGATAAATATATATGTAACCTAGCTTAAGTGCCACACACGGTGCGCACGCTGTCACTTCCACACACATGGGGAAAAGCATAGATCTATTAAAGAACGATGAGTATTTATGTAGACTATAGCCTAAGTGCCACCATGGCATGCACGCTGTCACTTTCACACACATGGGGAGAGCAGAGATCTATTGAAGCACTTGAGTAGCAGAGCAGATCTACTTGATTACAAAGCTCATGACCAAAAGATCATGCATAGGGAGAGAGATGAAAACATAGCTACCGGTAGAGCCCTTAGCCTCGAGGAAGAACTACTCCCTCCTCATCATGGGAATCATCAACGGTGATGAAGATGGAGACGGAGATCGATGTATATGGCTCCGGGGGCACTTCCCCGTCCCGACAAGGTGCCAGAACAGAGACTTTCTATCCCCCTAATCTCCCCCTCGGTGGCGGCGGCGCTGCGGAACTTTTTGTGGCATTCTTGTCGATTCTTTAGGGTTTCTGAGTCGGGGGCTTCTTATAGGCGAAGAAGGCAAGGTCGATGGAGGGTCAGGGGGCCCACACCCCTATGGGCGTGGCCAGGGTGGTCCTCGCGCGCACGTAGGGTGTGGACACCCTGGTGTCCTCCTCCGTCTCGTCTTCGATTTTCCGTATGGCTCAGGGAAAAAATATGAACTTTGGCTTTTGTCCCGTCCAATTCCGAGAATATTCATTTTTTAGCTTTTTGAAACCAAAAACAGCAGAAAACAGGCAACTGGCACTATGACATCTTTTCAATAGGTTAGTTCCAGAAAGTGTATAAAAATACCTCAAAGTGTAAACAAAGCAAAGTAAAGTAGATACTAAACAAGCATGGAACATCAAAAATTATAGATACGTTTCCGATGTATCAGGATGCTTGGTTCAAGATTTGGGGATCTCAAACATTGATTTAGTCCTAAGGGATGAGCTACTAGGTTATGTCACTCTAGTTCCTAAGCAAGCAAGGCAATCAACAGATCAAGGAAATTCATCAAACAACAGATCAAGGTAATTCAGAAGATAGCAGAACAAGGCAATTGATCTTGCTAAACAATTTGATACTACTGAGGTTACCATCAAGTCTAGATTGAGGTAAGAAGGGATATTTTGATGAGGTTGTGAGTTGAGGTAAGATAAGTTCCTCTAGGTATTTCTACCAAGATTGGAAAAGACAGGTTTTGGTAAAGGTTTTGGAAAACCTAGAGGTAAGAGTTGTTGAATGCTCTATCTTGAAAACATAAGGATAGTATATATAGGTCTCCATAGTTTTGCTAAATAGAAACTAATAACATATTTGGTGGTGGCAAATTTATCTTGGCTCAAGTTTGAAAGTTAGAGCATTTGAGAATATGAAAGATGAGCCAAGACATCTCTTTTGTAAAATAGTTTTTGTCAGCTAGTGTTGAGGTAAGGAGTATATCTTCTAATATACAATCAGTTGCATAATCGCCAGCAAACAATAAACAAACATTGCAACATTTAACAAAAAAAAATTGTTCCCCTGATTTTTGTTGTTTTGACAACATATCATGGTTGCTGAAATTGGGATGTTACACTTGGACTAGAGTACAAATAATCTATCTGGCATTTACTAATCATAAACCATATCTCCATATGTCTTTATTGATCATGCTGCTCATGAGAAACGTCATGTCCCTATTCTCTTTTACTAGATCAGTGTGTCTTCTGCAAATCATTAATGTCTTCCTAATTTTGACATTCCCTCCATTATCTCATAATGGGTTGAAGTATTCGTTTTGGCATGTGAGACTTTGTTTCTATTGTTTGCAATGAAAGTCATTGAGTCAATTTAACTTTCAATGTTGTCATGTAAACTCCATAAACACACTTAGATAAGTTTAACTTCTTTAGCCAAAATATACTTTTATCTTTATGTAGATCCTAGTGCATAACATGCAACTATGTGCCTTACTCCTCTTCTTGACATTTAAGAACGAACTTTAACTCTGGTTCAGTGAATAAATCCGGAATCACTTCAATACATGTTCTTTCAACTAGATCCTTTTGGGTCGTATTACGTCGAGTATACAATATGGTTATATGGAAGAACATATGACTAAGGCATATGAGATGTAGCACATCTCTTTATTTCTTTTAACTATAGTTGTAACATTGAGTCCTATTCAATGCTTCATACATGTAAGAACCACTTTCTTATCTTGTTTCATTTTGAACTCCTTTAGAATCTTACCTAGGACACTCTAAACATCTTCAGAATCAAGTCCAAGAAGCATTCAACAATATTGTTTATTAAACTTACCAATCTATCTCGATAGATTCTGTTGTTTAATAAGTTCTTCAACTTCATCCATATTTACTAACTTAAATATTATTAATACCAATCACATCATTCATATATGTCATACACATATTTTAGAATGATAACACGCTCCCATTTAAATATGGCATCTATATTTGAGATCCAGGGACTAGTTCCCACTCAAAATGGCATCGATATGAGATCCAGGGATTTTATTTAGCTCCCACTCAAAATATGTCTCCTACATATTGAGTCTTAGCCAAGCCATTAAGCTTCCACTCAAAATATGTCTCCTACATATTAAGGTTAAGCCGAGCCAATATGCTCCCACTCAAATGAAAATCCCCTCAATAATCCTGAACTTTCCAAAATTGTTTGATCACCATCAAATTGAGAATTCCAGCTGTGAGTACTAATATCCATATATATTGCTAGGGTAAATCCAATAGACTCAAGAATCGCTACTTATGTAGTCAACTCCTTGAATTTGTCCAAACTTGCTTTGTGACAAATCGAGCTTTATGTCTTTCATTCATTTCTTTCTCATGACTTTGCAGTCATTTAGAAATATCAAGTAAATATCTTTACTTAATAAGATCAAGTAACACATTAATTTTCAATCTTGAATGTAACTTAATACAGGATTTTATCACTCCTAGTCATATCTCGCATTTAGGTCCATCACGCTTCTTTGTATTTCGTAGGTATGTCTTCTTCAAATAACATGACAAGTGAATCAAAATATAATTCTGCTATCTTGCAGAATATATTCTTGAATCCTACTTTCTTTTGTAAAATTATCCGCTGAAACTTTATGATCATTATCATTAGTTTCTCCTCTATTTGTAGAGTTTGGTTTCACGAAAAAATTTCATTGCTCCACTCAACAATCAGGAGGTAAGGTCAAATACCTTGTTTTGAACTTTTACTTTCTTCCACCTGTATCTTCACCAAGACACATAAACTTAGGATAACAGCAGGTTTTCCCTCTGTGGAACATGTATTCATAGTTTCCTAAGAATACTATATAAAGACTTGTTTATTCTCTATGATTTCGAATCATCGAAACCTCTAGAAACTCAAACATGCCATAACCCTTATGGTGTTGTTTCCACAAATCCTTAGATATTCCTTTGTATTTCAAACGAGTGTTTTCTTATTTCTATCTTTAACTCTAAATGATAACTATAACCCTGATAATAGATACTATTAGACCATGTGTATCTAATAAAAAAGATTATGTTATCTAGACATATCAACATCTTGAATTTGTCCAATTATCATAATTTATGAAACATCTTTTCACAAGCCCATTTTATGCGAATAGTTAACTTAAATACTTTATTCATATTGATCAAATCAAAGAAAATCTGTATTCTTGTTAATTCCATATCCCACTTTCTTTTGAACTCATTTGAACAATCAAATCCTTTCAAAAGCTTATGTTTCATTAAGTAAATACAATTATTCACTTAAGTCAACAATGAAATAATGATTTCCACTATCTGTTGAAAATATGATACATCACTATTTATAAGATTCAAAAATTCTTCGCATATCACCGTTTTACGGGAATATAGAGTTTTAGTCATTTCGTCAAACGAGGCATGATTTTGCAAAGTCTCTAGATCAAACATCCAAGACCCTAATTTTCATCTAAGTGAAAAACATGCAACAACCATCTTTACTTAAACAATAGTGTCACGTCATTATTAAACTTTGGATATCTTTTAGCATTCTAATCCTTTATAAATGCTTAACTTATTATCATTAACATAGTGATGAGAATAAATTATTTATAATCATAATGTGACCATAAAGGTGTAACTGGATTGTAACTTATTCATATGAATAATCGTCTCACCAAAAGCAAGACACACAAACAAGAATTATAAAATTATATTCAACTTCACTAATCCAAATGATAATATTTGAGTGAAGGATTGATGTCGGCCATCAAATAATTCGCTTGCCGTCATCAAATCACATTGCCTCTTTGAGCAATTCTCAAGCAGACCATCTTGTTTTTCACAAAACGGGACAAGTATCCAATACTTTGTAAACTGCAACGAGGTTTTGCAAGAATCACATTTATAACTTTTGTATATCTGACATATACCCTTTTCATACATGACCTCCATTATAATCAATACCTTCTGAGAGTTCTTAACTCTAATGCAAGATTGCTAAGTGATTCTCCAAATATTCTGTTTTCATCCATCATGGAGGAAAACTCATCCAATGGCTCATACTTTATGTGCCTAATTTTTTGCAGAATGCAAAAATACATTCCAACTCTCCATCGAATAGAGAATGGAACCTTTTGGATGATTTATGGAGAAAACACAAACTTGTGGAGTCACTGGATTATCTCCTAATTGTTATTGTATCAAGAAGAGAAGATAAGCTTATTACGAGGATATCCCTCGGGCATGGGTATTAATCTATGAAGTTGGACCCTTCTGCTAAGTTCCAAATCAAGCAAGAAATTTCTCATGGTCGCAAAGGACCTCAATGAGATAGGCTATGATCTACTAAGATATTTGCAAACAAACATCTAGACTTAGTTCATAATAATGAGTTCAATCCATAATTAAGCTCCCACTAAAATAGTCATCCCCTGGAGGATTTTAGCGATCACACGATCCCAAACCACTATGCAACCCCCGATCGTCACGGCCGGGAACATAGCTTCAAAGGCAGACATTCTCTAATGCCAATCACATAATCCAAGTGACTCATTCTCGACCTTTCGATCTCCTGTGTTCCGAGGCAATGCCTGCACATGCTAGGCTCGCCACCTCAAACTTGTGTGTATTGCAATGTAACCTTTCTTACACCCATTGTATGCAAACGTAGGTATGTCTATACCCCGATCATCATGGTCGGGTTCATACCGAAGAACTTTCTTGTTGGTGCACACGCAAGGGGAACACTATCATTGGAATTTCGAGGCCATGTCTATACATGCTAGGCTCGCCAATTCAATATTGGTTTTAATAGGGATCATATTATCTATGCTACCGTTGAGTATATAATACTAGCACACAATAAGATGAAAAGTAGGTATCAACATCATATGTATATTGTGATATGATATGGTCCTCCTTACGCCTTGATCTCCATCGAGCGCTCCGGCATGATCTCCATCGTCCCACTGGCATGATCTCCATTGTGCCTCCGGTTTTTGACGCCAAGTCCACAACGCCCCCAGAAGGCCGTCCATCAGAACGATGACTATTACTACAACTTAGTAACATAAAAGTAAACTACTTTACCTTCATAATGACCATGACCATATCAAATCACATGCCCCTCCAGCAACATAAAATTAGACGCTTCTACTTCATCTATTATAAGTTTTACGTGGTTGTTAGGGCTTTCGCAGTAGAACCGTTTCTAATCTACGAACTTTCCAACCACAACAGGGATCCATACAGTTGTCTCTACTACAACCCTTTTGGGACCCTCCGTTGTAAATGCTGTATCAACTACTATAAGAGAGATAGACACCCACAATGCACTTATACGGAACAAGACATATGTTGAGCGTGGAACCAGTCTCACGTAAGCTTACGGGTAAGGTCGGTCCGGGCTGCTTCATCAAACAATCCCGCGATATAAACAAGTACACGTGGGAAGGTAACAACTATAGCATCAATACCCGCACAACATTATGCCTACTGGCCGTACATCACTACTATGCATATATCAGCTCTGATACCACTAATGGGGTTTCAGGAAAAATATCAAAAAATTTACTACAACGGATCACCCCAATGCCTAAGATCTATCTACGAGTAATATGGTAATGGCCAAGAGGTTTCGAATACATACCCTTATAGTCTGAAAGCGGTTAAAGTTCCGAGGGCAACGTTGTTGATGTAGTCATGCTCGTAGCCGACCTCAAGGTCGTGATGCTCCTCATAGGTCACCCCTTGCTCTAACACCGTGCAGTAGTCCGACTTACGACATCCAAAGCGCCCCAAGTGTTACACCTCGTGGCTTTGTACACATACGGTGTACGAAGAGAACCTCTCTCTCCCCGATCACACCAGGAGTACGTTGCGGAAGTAGATCTTTAGCTTCAGAACCCTACAGCGCAACGGCGTGCTGCAGATGCGTTATCTCTTGCGCGAACAACCCTGGGCCGTGCCAACTTATGGAGACATCTAGAGAGAGATTGGAGAGGAGGAGGAGTTCCCAACTCATGGGATCTGTAGATTGATGTGTTCCTCCAAGGGGGAGAGGGGCCTCTTTATATAGGAGGGGAGGGACAGCCTTGCCCCTCCCCCAAGCCATCCAACCGGTGGACAAGTGGGAGGAGGTGGCGGTCAGGGGTGGGGCACCCCCAAACCATAACCCTGGGAGCCCTAGGGTTTCCCCTGGGCGCATGGGCCTTTGGGCCCATCTGGGTGGATTTCCCTCCTCCGGTTTCCCCCATGGGCCCTTTTTCCTTGGGAAATTGGGCCCATTACTGGAATAACCATTTAAATTAGATTTTAATATTATATTTAATAATAATTACATTAATTAATATGTAAATACATATCACAAAGTCCAATTCGACCAGAAACACCTTTCGGTTCCCCTTCTATATCCTTCGAACAGCTTCGGAACATCCCGAAACAATTCTAGTCCTCTCACCGGGACCTTTCAGGTTTCCTTTCTTTTGGATCTTTCTCCACGGAATAATTCCAGCTTTCTCTTTCTCATCTATGATTCCAACTTACGAATAATCTCAAGCTCGTCGCACCCTTAAGTGTATCCCCTCACGGCTCGGGAACGCTATAGACATGACCTAGACTCTCTTGCGTCAGTGATCAACATCGGGACCATGATGCCCATAATTATCCCTCTGCAATCCATATTGACGATGTTGTTTGAACCGTAAAAGTCGAGTCCATTTCCCTTTGTTTCTTCGATACTACTTGTCCGAGATCCGATCGTTAAGGTATCTCCATACCTTGTTCAATCTCGTTACCGACAAGTACTGTTTACTTGTTACCGTGATATTACATCCCCGTGACCTAGTCACATGTTGCAACATATATGGATGTAATTTCACCAAGTCGGCCTAACTGTATCTTACCCATCACTGGGTGAACAAATCATGCTCTTGATGTAATATCTTTAACATGTTCCTCCGGATACCCAACGACACCATTATGATCACCATTTCACTAAGTGGCATTTGATGCAGTCAAAGCAGCCTCGGGAGACGGTGATTTGATATGGTCTCATGGTCTAAGGAGAAGGAGACTTCATTTCTGACTATTTCAACAATGAAATTTGTGACTTGATCGTGTCACAATCTTTAAGGAATGTCCATCACATCATTCACCAATGATATGACCTCGTTGTCAACCAGCGCTATCATTTCATGATCAGGAAACCTTGATCATCATGTTACCCAACGAACTAGTAGTAGAGGCTAATAGGGACTTATGTTTCATATCACACCTCTATCAATGTTTCCACTTGATAGATTTACAGGACAAATAAAACTATTACGAACTTATTGGGATATGATAATAATAAAACTTTTATTATTTTCCTCTAAGGCATATTTCCTTCATTATGGAGCTCTATCCATACATATCATGAAGAAAGAAATAGACTATCCTAATTATGAGTAATTACTCTGTGCTAGTGGTATAACCTACATCCCCGAGAACACTTTAGCCTTATTGAGTTCCAACACTATTTCCAACGCTTTTGTTACTTGCTTTAATTTACTTGTTTTATTACTTTTTGCACACAAACACAAAACCTTTTAAACACCCTTTACTTAAAATCAAATGCAACTTATAAATATCCTTTGGTAGACAGTGACGAGGGGCATAAAAACCTTAACCAAATAGCTCTCTATGAGTTCAATACTCTTTTTTCGAAACTAGTTACAATTGATTTATACTCTTGCAGTCACCAATTACCGACTCGTTGTTCCTGCGTAGACATCGACTCCCCAGCCATCCCTAAAACTCCTCCTTCCCCGCTAGAAATAAAAGTCTGCCTGGAATTATTGAAGTCGAGGGGAGTGTCGATGACCGCATCAGCCACTCGCCGCCCTTCTAGGGTGTGTTCGGTTCCAGAATCAGAGAGGATGGAACGAAATGGTTCCATTCCGACAGCATGGAACGGTTCCGACCCCGTGTTTGGTTCGAAAAAAATCGAGGAATAGAATGGTTCCATTTTTTGTTCGGTTGGTGGAATTGAAGAGCGGAACATAGAACCAAAACACTGCCAAATATTCTATTGACTAGTAAATGTGCACGCGCAATGCGCGTTTATGTCTCAAACAATATCAATTCCACACACCCCGTTCTCATAGGGCGTGCATGGTCGACAACGATGCCTAGTCTGATCCATTCTAGGGTCGCGGTGAATTGGGGAGGCAGGGTGGAGTCATGGACGGCGTTTGACAAGGAACATGGCGTGTCACTCCTTTTAATTTTTCTATTTGATATTTTTTGGACGATGCGGGTCAAATTGTGGGCGATTTTTTCGCAAGTGGGGACAGGAGATGAGGACGTACCAACCATCACCGCAATATTTTCGTTTAAAGACAATGTCAGTTTGTTAAAAAATGAGTTTTAAAAGGTAAGTTATAGAAGACCCAAACGGGGGCGAATGTAGGACGTCCGATTTCTAATATTTTTACACCGGCAGGCACATACTCATGGTCCCTGACAATTTAGGCCGTAGTGCCATGTTAGTGAAATGTGATTCGCTAAGATCTATGAGGGGTGAGAAAAGTAGATCATTTTTTAACCAAATATACCTCTTAGAGAAGATCCTAGAAAAGTAGGAAGAAGGGATCCCTAGAAAGAACAACAAATTTGTTGTGTTTTTAAACGAATCCAGTGGTGTGATGAAATAGAGTTATGTCCTTCCCTCTGATATTTACAGTCAAAAGAAGTTGTCACAAGGTGCGGGTCTCACTTGACTTATGTAATCATGTTTTTTAAGGAACTAGTTAGTTGCCCGTGCGTTGCCACGGGAAAACAAAACATGGCGAACTGTGATTTTATTTAGAATACCCCACTCTGTACACTGGTTTTTTTATCCCTCTTACTAACGCTTCAAGAATCAACATGTGTTCTTTCTACCCTTTATCCTTTTCACCCTGTAATGTGTCTCCTTCTATAGCGCATAATCTAGTGAATTTCGACAATGTTAGCCTTTTGCGTAAGATAATTAGCGATGCTTTCATTGTGTAACAGAACAATAATAACTTTGTTAATCCTAAATCGTTTTCTAAATAAATTCTAAAAAATATAACAAAACATGGAATCGTCAAGCACCGAGAAACAACTATATAATACATTGACAGATGAAACACTTGACCTTCTTGCACCCTGAAACTGAAAACACATGATCTGGCAAAAAGGATGGCCACACACATCTACATAAAATACTTATAACATTTTAACATTGAAAATAAACCAGATAAATTGTATCTACAAAATAAGTATTCCATTCATGTGAGAAGGGAGGGTAATGTTTATAACAAGGTAAATGATTGGCTTTGTCAGGGAGAACGCATCATTTGGATAGTTTGCGGTGAGGTAGTCACGCAAAGGTCCCACCATATGGGATCTATTCCCTACCTACATGGAGCATATCCACTCATGTTTGTGTTCGTGCTTCCAGCGCCACCGCTGCCTTGGGCTACCCTGCACTTGCCTAGACCACCATCGCCAGCTCTATCTGTTCCACCTCCGCGCCACCATGCCGCTCACCACCGTGTCACCACGTCATCATACCTCTGTGCCGCCAGGACCCTGCAGCTCGCCCGCCACCCGCCCCTGCAGCTCCACCTGACCCCAGCGCCTGCCCTCTGCCGGAGATGGAGGACGCCCGCCATGAATATAAGTGGTTGAGTTCAGTGGCGGATCTAGGATTCGAGCAAGCCCCGGAAAAAAAAACGAAAAAAACTACTACAAAACTCCATAACAACACAATTTTTTGGTGCGTTTGTAAAGATGAACATATATTTTCAAACAAGAACCTATGTAAGAGATAACTTAAAATAGAAATAGTAGTACAGGGACAAAAAAGATAGTGTGTCCAATTGAACAAGTGATGAAATGGTTCAGTAACATACATAATAGTTGATTCAGTCTCGGTAGCTTACTCGGTTGGAGGAGCTTCTTCCGATTAATTATTCGCAGCTATAGATTTGTTCTGTTTTGGGAACAATGGATAAATTTCTTGTAACTTGTATTCCTAAAACATGAAATCAATGCATCAATTCAGTTACTCTCTCTGATCCATATTAGTTGACTCTACTTTGTCTAGATTCATATGTATCTAGTTAAGTATCTAGTCTAGATGCATTCGTATTTAGACAAAATTGAATCAACTAATATGGATCGAAGGGGGTACAAATAAATCTAAGTATCCAATATGTATGCCCAATTCAACTATAGATGAATACCTAGCCAAGTAGAGCCGCCGCCGAGTTTACCGTGAGGAGTATCCGAGCAGTCTAAAGGAGACAGAGTTGCAATCTCGCCGGCCGAGGCCCAGGCCACAGGAACAGGAGGCGGTGGCTAGGCAAGGCGGGCGACGCCAACACCGAGGGGCGGCAACGGAAAGGCAATCGGCGTGGCTGTGGCGGGGCGGCGCGCTTATTTCGTGTGAGAGAAAGGACCTGTTACGAGCCAGAGGAGGGTGCTCGGTCAGGCCACGATCGAGCAAGGGGAGGCCAGTTTCAGTTTGGGCCACGATTGGATACACCCTGGACCAAACCTTCTTATTCATAGATGGCAGGCATAATTTTTTGTTGAGCCCCGCGCCATGGCCCAGGTTGCCCTAGGCCTAGATCCGCCCCTGGTTGAGTTTCTTAGGGAAGAAAAGCCTAAAAATTAGTTGGTGTAAGTCAGAATTCATGTGCAGTTCACCATAGGAACGTCTTTAAATAATTCCATCACTAATTTTCTAATTTTTTTGAAATAGTTTATTGTTTTATTACATGAGAAGCAGCCTGCTGGTTCATGTTCGTATGCAAAAATCGGGAGGTACTATCAACTTGTGCTTCTCATCTGTGATAAGTATGGAAGCAAATACTTCACATTGTCGAGCAAAACATAGAGATTAAGATTACTTGGCATATGGAAGATATGCCACCGCCGCCGCCGAGCACTGATACCCTTGTTGAAGCCCTCGGAGGATCTGCGAACGGAAACAGGGTTTAAACCCAGATCATCAATAACAATATGCTTAAAAAAACTCTGCACCATGCACATCGCCTATGGTCTGCCACGCTTGTAGCTGTTGTCGAACACTATCTGTCCCGTCAAGAACCTTGTACGCCAAGCTAAATTGAGCAAATCGGCTCCAACCATATGGGTCTGAGTTAGCAATATCCAAGTACATCGATAAGTGCTCCACGTTATTCTCCTTGGGGAAAATAAGAACACAACTTCTGCTTCTCATCCCAAAGTATCTTCCTAGAGTTGGTTTGGTACTGATCCTTGGCAGTCTAGAAGCAAGTTACATATTGCATCTTTGCGGCCGATTCGAAAGAAAACAAAGCCCTGAAAACATTAAGAGAGTGAATGATGATGCAGTGTCGAGGAGCATGTGGATCTCGCGGGCCATCTTCAGCAAACCTGCTCGGCGCTTGGCAAAGGTCACCTGCCTGTTTGACGATTTCGCAATTCTCTTGATCTTGATCTTGCCGATGGAGATCTCCTACGAAATAAAAAACCAAGGCTCTGATCAGTGTCACCCAAACATGTGATCTCGTTGTGAAAGCACATGCTCATGATCTCAGGTGTAATATTGTATTTTCAAACAATTGTCTTGGATTACTACTTGGATAAATAATTATTCATGTGAGGCCAACACAATTTCAGACCACCATCAAGAAAGTTTAGGGGCAGAATTCCTGCAACGATCTGGAAAAGGAATTTATGTAGATGACCTATTATTCATGTGAGGCCAACACAATTTCAGACCACCATCAAGAATGTTTAGGTGCAGAATTCCTGCAACGATTTGAAAAAGGAATTTTTGTAGATGACCTATACCTGAAAATCGTTGATCATGGCCCTATGATTGCATTGTATAAGCTGGCGTGTACCTACAGGCTGTAGTAGATCACGATTCCTGGGCGGCGCTGCAAGACGATGACCTACACCTGCAAATCGTTGGATCATGACCCTATGACTGCATGTCTGCATTATATAAGTTGACGTGTACCTGTACTAGATCGTGGTGGCCGGGCGGCGTTGCGTGATGCGTGAATTGGCCATCAGATGGGTTAGGAGGATCGTCGGCCGGACGGCGCAGAGAGATGGCACACGATAGTCGTGGCGATCTGGCGGCGAGGGCGATTGTAGCGGGCGAGCTCCCGCGGACCTGTGGAAAGACGATCGTACTCGTTGTGTGGGACTGCTGTGCGTGATTTTTTTGCTAGAGGCGCAACGATAGCGTGGATCTGGCGATGTTTCGGGGACGCGCTGGAATCGTGTGGACGGTTTTCATTGGGCTTTTTTTTTAACCTGCCTTTCCGATGGATTTTGCGACTGACGAAGGACGAAGGGAGCGAAACGCTCAGTTGCCAAGAAACGGAACACTTTGTTCCTTTTAAGTAACTAGCACAAAGCCTGTGTGTTGCTATGACGCCATAATCTGCATAAGCTAGAATTGAATTTAACTTTTTATAAACATGATTTAATCTTGTCGGTATACGGATAGATTTTAATTTAAAAAAATGGCCACTAAAATTTTACTACCGCTACTTCTTTTTTATTTAGAATCAACTACCGCTACTTCCTTGACGGGGCGAATAATAGGTTTTTTGCGGTTATCTTAGACTATCAAGATATGTTGCTCTTCTTTTACATTGGCGTATCCATGTCAATAAAGGCCCACTTCATGTCTTACATCATACTTCAACGGTTCTGTAATATAAATTTTATTACATTCAATCGTGAAAATAACCCGTTCATACGTCCATGTAGCCTGGCGCTAGTGCATTCGTAAAGGCTAGTATATATATTCAGGTCAACTTGTTATGATTAATAGAACATATTCGTGTCATCTCTATATTGAGTTAAGTGATAAATCAATTAATACAAACAATAGCATTGCAGTAAATTACTAACCCTTTTATTCGGCGCCATTACTTGGTGATTAAATTTATCCCTACAGCAATGTTGCACTCTAATTATACTAAGTAGATTGATGTGAGTAGTACCTAGTTTTTTTCTGACAGCAATTTGCCTTCTTAAATACCTTTGCTCGAGACCTTGTCCGACACTTTCGCATGGGACTGCCCGCTTCTTTCACAACAGATGGAGACCTAACACGTGACACATGCTTAATTCAGTGGAAGATTTTACATTGCTTCATGCATTTGCTTATTCAGTAAATAGGGAGCATTTAGATTGTAGTGATCATAAGAGAACATATCGTGAGGCATGATTCACCATGACCATTTGGAGTTTTTGGTTCACATCTTAGATCCCAAGGAGGAAAAGAACCATCCCTACAACCAGAAACAATGAGCTTTGCACAGAAAATAAATTACTCCCTCCGACCTATATTAGTTGACTTGGATTTTTCAAAATTTGGATGAACCTATATATTAAATAGTGTCTAGATTCATCCAAATTTAGACAAATTTGAGTCAACTAATATGAATCGGAGGGAGTATATGAATTCAGGTTCGAGCAAATTGCTGTAGACATGGTTTATGAACACTATCGGAGCTAGCACAGAATTCCGGGGGGGGGGGCAAAACTGAAAAGATGGATGTTTGGGGGGGGGCATATTACTCTATTTCTTCACACCAAAGTCCCTACTAAAAAATTTCTTCACTACTTCTTCAAAATCTGGGGGGGCGGTGGCCCCCCCTAACATACACATAGCTCCGCCGCTGTTTATGCAGGAGTAGAGCTGAACAAATTTAGGATATACAATACTGACCAGGATTCGAAGAATGACATGACATCGACTTCACACTGCTGTTGTAACCTGACAACACACTGAGGCACTTCTTATTTTCGATGCTGCATATCTTCACCTGTTACAGTCAAGTTGTCCCAGTGAGATAATGAAGAAACATGTAGCTACTGGTTGGTTTAAGGATGAACTAAACAAATTGTGTTGCATTACTCACAGTTTAATCTCTTGATGCAGTCAGTAATTTGGATCCGTCCTAAATAACTGACACAGAAACGCTGTTGTGACTTTGCCAGAGAAAAATATAGCACGGAGAAACAGAGAAAACAGACAGATGTTCTCCTGAATGGAAAACGACCAAAGGAACCAAACGTCCAAAGGAACCAATCGTGGGCGGTGTTGGCATCTGCGCATCCCCATCTCGTCCTCTGTCTCTCGTCAGAAAACGACCAAAGGAACTAAATGTTCAGAAAATTATCGGTGGCAGTGTTGTAAATAAATACCTCCAAACTATAGGGGCAAATTTATATGACGGACGTCGGAGCCCGTCAAACAGCCAAGAATCAGAGCCCGGATCTGCACAAACGCTCACGACCAGATAAGGTTCTCCTTCTGTATTCAGAGTGGTGGCGTATGTGTGCATTTTATTTTTTCGGTCAAACAGTTTTTTACTTAGGGGAGGTAATCAGTGGGTAATTTTGCGGTTAGTGGAAGGGTAATTTTGTTCAAAAAAGTGTTTGACCGGGAGAAACATTTTGTGCTTTATTATTAGGTATAGGTATATAAAAGTAAGAGATTACAAGCATAATTTTTGTAAGGTGGACACATAATTTCATTGACGTGCAAGATATGAGTATGCAATTATACCAGACTAAGATACAAAGTTTTCTTTACTAATTGCAGTATCGCCTCTAAAGGATTAGTGTATATTGCATATCTCGCGAATGAGCCATTAAGGCACATACGTTTAAAGTTGTTATATGAACAGTACATATTTAAATAAAACTTTACACAAATTTATTAGACACCAACAACATAAAGTTCAAGATCTAAATATATTCCATCTTGTGCATCATTTAGCTTTGACCATGGTCTAGAAATCTGATTCATAGAGCTTGTGCAATATTAATACTGACTTGCATAAACTTCGATGCAAATCTCTAATTGATGGCACACATTAGCAATGAAGCACATATGAAGTGTAGTAATGTGAAATTAAATAAATAGATGAGCAACGTTGATAGACCGAAGAATAATCTGAAATTATCCAACAACCAATGGAAATAAGTGTTTCTAGCAGCCAAGATAAAAAACCTGAACATTTGAAACCAAACTGGTACCGTCCGTGGAAATATCTTAACCAGATCATACCAAAGTCTGAAGTCGATTGCAAAGGCAAACAATAATTTTCAGTTCCCGACATCAACAACTTATGAATCACATCCCATTCTGTAATTTTGGAACAAACCAGAACAAGCCACTACATGCGGGCATGCATTGTCAAACTGGTTTTTTCAGGAGAGAAGCATACCTGGATACAAGTGCGAGGAAGACGAAGATGTCCCTCGGCTTTACGACGCTTTCTTCCACGAGGGAGGGCGCATAGCGGTTGCAGGCAGGAGAAGGCGTGGTGTGGCGTGGATGCAGGACGTCGTCAGCGGCGTCGACGCAGGGTCCTTGAGTTGGGAAGGGCGCCGGCATAGATGCAGAATCCTCCGGTTAGGATGGGCGGCAGCGTGGGACAGATTGGCGTCGGTGTGGGGTAGGTTAGCGGCAGCATGTAGACATGGCGGTAGCATGGGGGATGGTCGGCGGCTTGATGCAGGTTCCTCTAGTTGATGTGTTTTTTTTTGACAGGTCTAGTTTACGTGATTAGTTTGGATGGGATCGAGTTGTCCGCTCCGGACTGTTTTACCGCTAATCGGGGGTGGTACTTGAGCCTTTGGATGCTGGTTTGACGGGCCTGATTCCTTGGATCTGCCTCCTTCTGGCTCTTTTTATAGAGGTAGGTATAGATTTAGATTTAAAGTTATACTTAATCTTCTCTCCAAATCATAATTAACGGTGACAAATTACTCTTTTCTTCTCAAGATCATGGCTAGCAGAATCTAGCAAAATAGCAATACAAATTAAATCAGAATACACCAGAGCTAAATAGGTTAAACAGAGGCAAAATCGAGTAACATAGACAGAATCTGCTCGCGCTTCCGCCTTCCTGCCTCGCATGGTAGCACCGCCGCCCACCTCGCTCGCAGCCGCGCCTCGCCTTGCCTCGTGCGCTGCCTCGCCCGCCGCCGCCCGCCTAGCTCGTAGTCGCGCCGCGCCTCGCCTCGCTCGCAGCCGCGCCGCCGCGCTTGCAGCTGCAGGCCGCCCGCCTCGCTCGCAGCCGCGCGTGCTCGTGCCGCCGCTTGCCTCGCGCTGCAGCATCCTGTCGCCGTCGGCCTGCTCACTGCCATGCGTGCTTCTCTAATTAGGATAGGCTAATTATTTTTTGATGGATGAATGGAACGGATTAGCGAGCTGTTCCCCTAGGTTCCACCGATTTGGCTGAATGGGTTGGTTCCGCATCTAAGGAGTATATTCCCTTCCTGGTAACTACTTGGTTCCGTTCCTAGCTGCGAACCGAACAGAGGAATGGGTGCTAGATACGAGATGGACTCATTCCGTTCCACCAAATTCTAAAACCGAACACACCCCTGATTCACGCCAACTGCCTGGTGCTCCAAAGTTCCAACGATCTATGCATGGTAGTACACGCAGCGGTAGCAGTTCGTGCAAGCGACAATACACGCATCAGCAATTGGCACCGAACTAGTCTTTATTTTCTTTAGCATTTCGTGCAAGAAGCAACAAATTCCGCATTTGGGAAGTGTACACTTTACTCTTTTAGTACCGTCAGTACAGCAATCATCGGCTTGTCCTTGCCATGTAATTGCAGTTCGAACTTCCAAGATAGTCCTCCCCATCGCCGCCTGAAGTTGACCCCCGTGATGCCTCAGTCCCTGCAGCCATGGATCCCTTGTCGTCTGCTCGCCCCGGTCTTAGCATGATGTGATTCCTGAAAGAGGTGCCGTCGTCGGGATAGGCAACTACTGCCACGACAGCTTTACAGCTATCGGGCGGAGCCCAGGTCCTCCCCGAGCTCCTGATTCTTCTGGTGTTGTTGGTCGGTCCACGTCGCGAGCCTATGGAGGGAAGCAGTGGCGGATCTAGGACCGTAGCAAGCCCTGGGCCAAAAAATATGAGCCAGAAAAACTATAAAAAACTTGGCACAATTGTTTTTAGTATGATCTTCGAAAATGGACGTACATATATTCAAATCCATTGTTAGCGTACTGGGATACGAAAGATAGTAACAAATCAATAGTTTAAGGACTTGAGAGCTTATTGGGTTTGAGAATTTGCATTTGTTGATTGGTCTGATTTCGAGATCGATGAATAAAATATCTTCATCTTGTGTTTTGAATCAAATCAAAATATCAGTTCAATCAGTAATTACAAACAAATCCAATTATTGCATCCATTTGAACTAGACAATAGTGATGAAATTAGGTGAACTTACCTAACTGAATTCAATTCAGTGTCCTTGCGTGTCCTGGCCTCCATCCCTATGAGAGCGCAACCAAACAAAGGGGAGAAGCTCGAGTGCGGGCACAGACTGACGGTCGCGGAGAGCTAGGAGGCAGGGTGCCGGTCAGGTTAGAAGCTACAGAACCGGAGGCGACGGCGCGACGCGACAGCTAGGCAGGGATAAGCCGATCGGTCCATCGAAGGCCTATTTTCTGGGAGGGGTGTTGAGATATGTGTTGTATTAGTTATAGGTCCCCGTGTATTTTTAGGGTTGTATCTGTAACATTGCAATATATATATGAGCAGCCGGTTCTATTGGTGTTGTGCGTTCTCCCATACCTTTCCACATGGTATCAGCCTAACTACGATCTTCCTAACCTAGCCGCCGCCCCTCCTCTCCCTGGGTGCCGCCAGCCTCCTCCCTTCAAACCCTAGCCGCCGCCTCCCTCTCCCCCAAGGCGCCACCGGCCCTCCTTCCCCAACTCCACCGCTTCCGCCCTACACCTACCTCCGCCATGGCCGATTTCAACTCCTCCTCCGATAACCCCTTCAACTCCTCCGTCTCCGGGAGCAGCAACCCCTTCGACGGCCCCTTCTTCGCCGTCATCCGCGACGTCCCCATCCTCGAGCGCGTACCGATGAAGCTCTCTCACACCGCTGCCAATTTCTTCCCGTGGAAGATGTACTTCGTCCTTCTCTTCCGCGAATATGATCTCCTTGATCATGTCGATGGCACCATTTACCTCCTCGCCATGCCGCACGACCCCGATTGGTTGGCCATCGATGCGACCATCATCCGCTGGTTTTTCCAGACCGTCTCCAACGATATCTTCCGCACCGTCGTCCGCGACAGCGACTCCGCGCACACTGTCTGGATCAAGATCACCGTCCTCTTCACCGACAACAAGATCCAGCGCGTCACGTTCCTCCAACAGTATTTCTTCGGCACCCACCAAAACGACCTCTCCCTCGACGACTACTGCCTCCGTATCAAGAGCCTCTCCGACGAGCTTCGCGACTTGGAGTTCCCGATCGATGACAAGATCATGCTCTCCACGCTGTCGGCCGGCCTCAGCGAGGATCTTAGCAACGCCGCCGCCAACCTCACGCTCCTCACCACATCTACTTTTGAGCAGGCCATGGCCTATCTCCGTCTCGAGGAGCGCCGGCTCAAGTACCTCAAGGCTCGGGCGGCTGATACGTCGGAAATGTATCCATAATTTTTGATGCTCCATGCTTGTTTAGTATCTACTTTGCTTTGCTTTGTCTACGCTTTGAGGTGCTTTTTACATGTTTTCTGGTACTAACCTATTAACAAGTTGCCACAATGCCAGTTGCCTGTTTTCTGCTATTTTTGGTTCCAGAAAAGTTAGTAAAGAAATATTCTCGGAATTCGACGAGACAAACGTCAAAGTCAATTACTTTCCGTGAGGAACAAGAAGTCCAGAGGGGAGCCGGAGAGGCGGGCCAGGGCGCCCATACCCCCCTAGGCGTGGGTGGGCCCTGCCCCGCGCCTAGGTAGGGTGTGGGGCCCCTGGCCATCGCCTCGGCATCCCCCTTCGCGTATAAGAAGCCCCCGATGCAGAAACCATAAGTACCCAATCAAATCTCCATGAAACCTTCTATAGCCGCCGCCACCGTTGTCCCTAGATCGGGGGGGGATCTGAAGTTCTTCCCGGCACCCTACCGGAGGGGAGATCATCCCGGAGGCCTTCTCTCCGGTATGATGCGTGAGTAGTTCCACCTTGGACTATGGGTCCATGTAGTAGCTAGATGGTTGTATCTCCTCCTTTGTGCTTTCATGTATAGATCTTGTGAGCTCCGTTCATGATCAAGATCTAATCTATTTGTAATCTTGTGAGCTCCGATGGATATTGAGATTATTATGTTGGTTTGATTAATGGTTTTGTCTTTATGATTGTATGATGTATGTGTTGTTTGTGATCTTGCATGCTCTCCGTTGTTAGTAGCTATCTTGGCCAAGTAGTTGCTAGTGACTCCAAGGGGGAGTATTTATGCTCGATAGTGGGTTCATGCCTCTAGTTTCCAAGGGAAGTGACAATAATCTATTCGGTTGTAGATGTGTTGTTGCTACTAGGGAAAAAACAACGGTCTTTTGTTCATGGAACATGTGACCTTACACACTTTGCTTAAAGCAGTTGTCTATTGCTTGCAAATTAATACTGGAGGGGGTTCGGATGATAACCTGAAGGTGGAATTATAGTCATAGATGTAGTTGGATGGCGGTCTATGTATATTGTTGTATTGCCCAATCGAATCTCATAGGATCTTTCTGACTAGTTATTGCATTGTTATGCCTTGCTCAGTTCCTGTCAATTGCCCTGTTGTAATTTGTTTACCCTTGATGCCATGTTGTTTATCTAAGGAGAGAACCTCTAGTGAACTATGGACCCCGGTCCAATCTTTACCATTGATACATCTTCCAATGTTACTTGTTTACTTGCCGCAAACCACCATTACCTTCCACACCATACGTTTAATCCTTTGTTACAGCAACCGGTGAGATTGACAACCTCACTATTAGTTGGGGCAAAGTCTTGAGTTTGTGTTGTGCAGGTCTCCGCGTTGCTTGCAACACCTGTGTGACGTTTCCTTCCTCCTACTGGTTCGATAACCTCGGTTTCTTACTGAGGGAAGACTTGCTGATGTGCTGCTTCACACCTTGCTCTTGGGGTTCCCAACAGGCTCCACATCAACTGAGCCATCAACAAGTTTTCTGGCGTCGTTGCTTTGTTTCTAAGGACGTCTTCACTATGGGATTCCTCCACTTCCTTTCTCTTTACTTTGTTTTTAGGTTGCTTTGTTTCTTTTGCTTGGTTTTGTTTGCCTCTTTTCAAAAAACCCAAAAAAATTAGTCTAGTTTGGTTTGCTTGCTTTATTCAAAAGCACAAAAAAATCAGTTCCTACTCTAGTTGCCACCTCGTTCTATCTCACCATGTTACTCCCCAAGTTCACCCTGAAGAACCTTTCTATAGGTAGTGGCTCCATAATTGGGAAAGATAATATTGAAGAATTCTTTAATTATGTTAGCAAGCGTGAGGATAAATCTATAGCAGAGCTTTCTCCTAATTATGAAATTGCTTCAGCTTCTTTAGTTCATATGTTGGAGGCTAGGTTTGTTAGCCTTAACCCCATGATGAAAATTTTGTTCTTAAAACTAAAAGAAGAAAAGGATGATGAAAAGAGAGATTTTATTCTTGAAACTTTACTCAAAGAGTTTCATGATGTTTCGAGGGAAGCCAAAAAGGTCTTTAAGCGTTTCAATATGCTAGGCTCATGTGTATATGTTGTGGGTACTTCAGATAAAACAAAGCCTAGAGATGAATTTAAGATACCCATACCCTTTAAGCTTGTTGGGATGCATGAGGCCTTTGAAAAGAATTTTGATTGGATTGTTCCTGAAAATCCTTTTGATGAAAGTAGTAAACCAAAGAGATATGAGAAAGGGTCCTCCAAAACTCATTTGGATGAGATACCTCTCATAGTTGAAGACTTTGCAAGTATTGATCTCAATTCTTCATTTGAAAATACTTGACTCTTCTTGCTTCTTGTGCCTAACTTAAAGACGTTAAAGAAAAGTACTTGTTGGGAGATAACCCAAGAGTTTCCTTGAGTCTTGGAAGTTATTACTTTAGTAATGACCTCTCCTTATCCTTTTTATTTGCTTTTTGTGCCAAGAATGACCTCTAATGAGAGGGAAGTAAGATTTGGGGAGTTGCTGTCCCGAAACATATTTCTGTCCTCCACCAAAAAAATTCGCGAGGAGTTTCTATAACTCTGATTGATCTCAAAATTTAAGAATAAATCCCCCAATATGTTAAATAACTTTCGTTAGTTCAACACTTTTTGATTTGAGCAACAGAAGATGTTCGAAAAAATCGGTTTCTTCCTGCTGGTCTATTTTGACAGATTTCTGCCATTATTTGCATTTGCTTCTTATTGATTCCTTTTTGAGTTCTCTTTAGGTGAATTGAGCTTCTTGAAGGAGTTACTACAGCATCTTGTGTTTTTAGTGAAAAGCCTTGCTGTTCCAAAGCTTTGCGAGAGGTCTAATATCTTTTGAATAAACTAATGTTGCTAATGAAGATTGTGTGAAGTTTTGTATGAAGGAAAATTTTCAGGTGTAGAAAGAGAATGATGCAATGAGATGAAGAATCGACAAAAGCTCAAGCTTGGGGATTCCACCGTGGTGTCACCCCAAGAAATATCCAAGAGGTACAAGCGTCAAAGCTTGGGGATGCCCAAGGCATCCCCTTCTTCATCAATAAAAAGATCAGGTCCGTTTAGACACTTCGTTTTTATTGTTTCATGCACAGTTGTGTTGTTCTTGGAGTGTCTTAGTTTTTGTTTGCTTTGCTTAGTTTGTTTAGTTTTCTTGAGTACTTTGGACCCCCGTTCTCGCTGTGTTGTTTGTAAATAAGTTGCTTGGTGTTGGAAAGGAATAGTAAGTTCTTGCTTGTAAGTGCAAGAGGGGCTTGCATTGACTGTGACTTAGACTTTAGCATGACATGCTAGGTGTTGTTTTGACCTTATGCTTAGTGATTATTGCTGTAGCATGTCTTGTTCTAAACAATTGGGATTATTTAGTGTGCCTTGAAGAAATTATGTGTTGCTTTAGCATGCAAAAGCATAGTATTGTGGTATTCTCCTTTGATGCTTTGCTTGGGTTGACTTGGCACATGCTTACACCATGTTATGACTCTGACAAGTCACCATAGCATCTATGATCATTTAGTCCTTGACTTGTAGTACCACTCTATGCTTTGATTAGTAATGCTTTGTTGCACTGCATGATTATGGCCATTATTGCTCTCTTAGTTGGTTGCTCCCAGTCTTTTTCTAGCCTCCACTTGTATGAGTAAACTCTACTCATGCTTCCAACTCCCAAGAAACTAAGTTATTCCAAAGTGTCCACTATAAATTCCTATGCATGGTGTGTTACACCATTTCAAGTATATTCTTGTTTTCAGCTATCTTCCAATTAAAAACTATTTTGTTATGTGAAAACTTAGTGATTAAATCCCTCACAAACTTGATGGCACACTTTATATTCTTTGCCCCTAATAAACTTGAACCATTGTGTCTTCTATGTTGTATATGCTTGCACTTATACGTTGGAATTAGCAGAACCGTGCTGTCACGGGGAACGTTTTCAACATTGCACTTGTACTTTGTACTTAGTTGATATCATGCTCTTTTGTCTATGGATGTCACCGGTGTGAAATAATGAGGGAACTTGTAAGTCCATGGAGTTTGTATCCTGTGTTAGAGAAACGACTGGGTTGTTAGCCTAAGCCATGTCTAATCATGGTGAAAACATGCAGCATCACCATAGTGACATCTATGAAGCATTATTCTTATAAAAAAAGAGACACATTGAGAAAAGAGGAAAGAGAAAAAAGCACCATATTCCCTTGGTAAATAAGAAGATTGTTGAGATGCTCATTATCTGCTTGCCTTGTCATTTTAGTTATGGGATAGATCCTATACCATTTGCAAGGGGTACCCCGTTGGCGGTTCTCAATGATATGCAAATACTTACAATGACAAGAACTTACAGGTGACTAAAGTTGAGTAGCATGAGGTGTGACCCTCGTATTCAAGGGACTTGAGATTGCCAACTTATACTTCGTCAAGCATATACTCCATCTTTGTTCACTTTAACCTTAATCACTTCAAGATGCTTATGATAGGGGCAATGAGGGCTGAAAGCTAACAAGTACCATAATTTTTTGAAGCTCTTCTTGAAACTTAAAATCCCTGCTTCCCTTTATGAAGGGCTTTTCTTCCACTAATATATTCAGTCTCCACCTTCTACCTTTAGGCACCATTAAGAGAGCATAGTTGTCATTCTGTGTGCAGTGTTCCAAAGCTTATTGATTGATGCATATTATGATATTACTTGTTCTTGTGCTATTTGTTTCTAGTAAACCTTGTGAACTTTGAAGGTGTCCTATGCATCTATTTGCTACTCTATGAGGGACAAGCTGATTGCCACTATGCTATCTTTTCTGTATGTGAAAAAAACAAACGTTTTTCAATGCATGTTATTCATGATATTTGTTTGTAGCTCGTCATGTTGCATGCATAGTTACTATGTCCTATTGTTAGAACTCCATCTTTCATGCACATGTTTAGATTTCTTTGATCCCAACTTTCAATGCTTGCAAATGGTTAGATCTTTATTGTGAGGGTGCATGTCACCTCAAAAATTATTCTTTTTATCACTTACCTACTCGAGGACGACCAGGAGTTAAGCTTGGGGATTCTTGATACGTCGGAAACATATCTATAATTTTTTATGCTCCATGCTTGGTTAGTATCTACTTTGCTTTGCTTTGTCTACACTTTGAGGTGTTTTTTACATGTTTTATGGTACTAACCTATTAACAAGTTGCCACAGTGTCAGTTGCCTGTTTTCTGCTGTTGTTGGTTCCATAAAAGTTAGTAAAGAAATATTCTCATAATTGGACGGGACAAACGCCAAAGTCAATTACTTTCCATGGGCAACAAGAAGTCTAGAAGGGAGCCGGAGAGGTGGGCTAGGGCGCCCAGACCCCCCTAGGCACGGGTGGGCCCTGCCCCGCGCCTGGGAGGGGTGTGGGGCCCTGGCCACCGCCTCGGCCTCCCCCTTCTCCTATAAGAAGCACCCGATGCAGAAACCCTAAGTACCCGATCAAATCTCCATGAAACCTTCTATAGCCGCTGCCACCGTCATCCCTAGATCGGGGGGATCTGAAGTTCTTCCTGGCACCCTGCCGGGCGGGAGATCATCCTAGAGGCCTTCTCTCTAGTATGATGCATGAGTAGTTCTACCTTGGACAATGGGTCCATGTAGTAGCTAGATGGTTGTATCTCCTCCTTTGTGCTTTCATGTATAGATATTGTGAGATCCGTTCATGATCAAGATCTAATCTATTTGTAATCATGCATGTTGTGTTTGCGGGGATCCGATGGATATTGAGATTATTATGTTGGTTTGATTAATGGTTTTGTCTTTATGATTCTATCATGTTTGTGGTGTTTGTGATCTTGCATGCTCTCCGTTGTTAGTAGATATCTTGGCCAAGTAGTTGCTAGTGACTCTAAGAGGGAGTATTTATGCTCGATAGTGGGTTCATGCCTATAGTTTCCAAGGGAAGTGACAATAATCTATTCGGTTGTAGATGTGCTATTGCTACTAGGGAGAAAACAACGGTCTCTTGTTCATGGAACATGTGGACTGTTTACCTTACGCACTTTGCTTAAAGCAGTTGTCTGTTGCTTGGAACTTAATACTGGAGGGGGTCCGGATGATAACCTGAAGGTGGAATTCTGTAACACCCTCAGAATCGGCCCTATGCAAGTTTTAGCGAAACCCGCCAAACCCGCATAGAAACGATTCAAAGGTGCCCACCAGGCACTTTCGTGCGGGTGGAAAACGAAGTAATAACATTACACAACAGTCCTCGATGGGACCCACAGAACAGATATATATATACAACACGACTCCATGAGTCAAGGATACAGATATAATATACAAAGATCCGAATCACCTTTAAAACGATAGAGCGTCCGACTATGGAAAAGATGCAAATGGGGCTAAGAGCCCTGAAGAATAACCAATGGCGTCCATAACCCTGCCCAGGCCAAGCCGGAAGGGTAACCCTGCTAACGACGTCGATCTCAAAACCTGCTTAAACAAAAGGGGTGCCGACAAAGGGCAAAGGAAAAAGAGGAGCGTCAGTACTGAGGCCAGTACATGGCGAGACTAGAATTCGGCGGTCCTCGCCTACATAGGTATGGTGGACTGAAGCGGCAGCGGCAGCATGCACTAAACATCCTATAGAGACTCGATACAACTAGCGGCAAATCAGAGAGGGGTAAGAGAGACCTATTCGGATCCAACCTGATTCTAACATCAAACAAACCCATCCTGGTGTTTCCCCCTCGAGACCAAACGAGGAAGTCAACCGAGGAACTCACACCGTTGGCAGTTTTATTTATTCAGTTATCGTTGCAGCAATTACTAGTCAAATATAGATAGTTATCCTGATAAAATAAACAGTGGGCAATTTTAGTTAACCATTCGGTTATAGTTGCAGCACTTACTAATCAGTTACAAATAGCATGAGATAACCCAAAACCCAGCAGTTGTTGGTACTTTTATTTAGCCATTCCGTTGTAGTTGCAATACTTACTAGTCAGATACAATGGTCGCTGGCGACGACCCAAGCAAGCAATTGTTGGCAGTTTTACTTAGCCATTCCATTATAGTGAAGCTGATTACTAGTCATTATAAAGTCAAATTTATAGCACTACTTTAGTTATAGTTGTCTATGATCGAGATACTGTGCTCCAAGTCGTCCATAACCGCGGACACGGCTTTCAGAAAGTTTTAACCCGGCCGGGGTGCACAAATAGCAACACACACTCGATCAACCTCGGAAAAACCAAATCAAAACCCAACAAGGCTTTCACGACAAAGCAATCACAGGATTCAGAAATATTTCAGGGGGCCACCCCTTAAAGTAGACCCGCAACAAAGTAAGCTAGCTCCGAGACGGACTCAAGGTTGTGGGGACGGCTGTGAACGACTGGGAACCCAAAACTAGGCTTGTCGACACCGCGGAATCGTGCCACTATCCTAAACAGTACAGTGTGCTCCTCGCACAATCGTAAATAAAGCAGTAAAGCATGGCATAGGTACAGGATCGTAAATAAAACCTCAAACTAGTTTGTGGCCCCAAGAAATAAGAATGAATCAAGCTCTGGCTAAGGGGGGTCCCATAAGCCTCCCGTATGTGGATAGTGCGAATATTCAAGGAACAGGTATCAAGTACTCGGGGTCCTACGGGACACAAGTGGGCGTTCGGAAACCAAATATTATCTATCACCCACCGATGCCTCTGCTTATTTCAATTTTAGTTGTTAAACAGAAAATTAAAGTGAACGATAAGTAAAGCCATAACCGTCTCCAACATTAAACATGCGGCAAAGCTCCAACAACTGTGGTACTTGACGACACGCGACAGCACTTGAGCAAGCGACTACGACGCGCAAGTCCAACTATCTACCAAACAACAGGTAATAGGATGTGTCCAAGGTAATATATGGCTGCAAGGGATATCACGGGTACGAAAACTAGAGCATCGCAACACAGATAGCAATAGATCAACAGGAGGGAATAAATACTATAAAAGTAAGATAGGTAGAAAGGAGGGAGATGCTCGCCTGAAAACATTGTCGAAGGATCAACAGAAGATCGGGGCGAAGCTCACATCAACTCAACGGCCTTATCCGCGAAGAGCCAAAACACTAGAACAAACACCGGATGCACTATTTAATTCAAAGGCAGAAGATCGGCATGATGCATGTATGATGCATGACATGGCAAAAGTGCGATGCAATTAGGTCAGATTAAGCGGAACCGGGGTCCCGACAATTATTTAGGTGGTTCATGTTATTATCTACCCTGCAAATTAAATGTGGTTTTAACATGGCAAAAGATAGTATCGGTTCGATGCACAAATTTAGATGAGACCAATATAAGGCTAGATTTGCCCGCATATGGGCCCCATATTTAATTATTAGGTGAATCGGCATAAGGCCCCCAAACCACATGACAAGGATGCATGCATGAACAATTTAATATGCGGCAAGTTGTATTATATTATAAATTAGGGTTTTCGGGAAGGGGTTCACACATTAGGGTTCGGCAGATCTTGGGGATCCGGGGGTTCGGGGTCGGGTCTCGGGGTCCAGGGTTCGACGGGCTCGTTCTCGGATCGGGGAAGTAGATCTTGTTGCGCGAGCGTCGGTATTTCCGGAAAGGAGAACTTGGCGTTCCGGTTGGAGATCTTGGAGTTTTCGACCGGTCTTATGCTCGGTAGAAGTACTTGTCGCACCATGTTGGAGGCCTAGGGGTACCGTGCGTTCGCGCCGTTGGCACCCGGAAGATCTTGTCGAGACATGACTTGATGGCGAAACCCGCGACTGAAGTTTTGTCTAGAGCCTCCCAGAGAAGCTAGGCACGATAACACCATCGGTGCAACATGCACAACAACACATCACCACCGCTTGTTCCTGAACCAAAACTAGCAACAACAGCACGAAACACGAGCTAACGCATGCCACTGCACGCTGTAGCAGTGGCCTTCCGGTCGGAGACGAGGACGGGTCCGGGACCATGCGCGGCAGAGGCAAGGACGACTCGAGCGGAAGGCTCGGAAACCCATGGCGCGCGACGGTCCACGGCGAGGAGGAGGACCGGGCGGAGGCAGCAGCTGCAGAGGATGTTGCAGGGTCGCGGTGGAGAGCTGCCGGGGCGGCTCGACGGCGGGGATGCTCGGTGATGCTCGCGTGTCGGGGAGACGGAGTCCGGCGATGCGGGGGAGGAGCTCGGGCAGCAGGGGCTCGACGGAGCACAACGGCCGGACGCAGGCGAGGCCACACAGGGCGGCACCGGCGTCGGGGAGAGCGGCCGGAGGAGGAGGATAGGCGGCGGACGCGGCCGGCGCACGGGGAGGGAGATAGGCGGCGGTTGGAGAGGGTCGGGGCGGGGCGGCGCGGGCCCGGGCGACGGCGGCGCGCGGGGCCCGCACGGAGGGGCGCCACGATGGCCGGAGGGAGCGGCGGCGGGGCCAGCGAGCCCCAGAGGAAGGGGAGAGAGCGCCCGCGGTGGCGGTTGAAGCGGCCGGGCACCGGGGGAGAGGGGAGGGTGGAGCGGCTGGAGGAGGGGAGGCGACGGGGGTCGGCGGCGCTCGCCGGAGCAGGGAGGATGCGGAAGGCGGGGCGGCGTCGGCGCGGCCGGGACCCGCGGCGGGCCAGGAGGAAGAGGAGGTGGTTGGCGGGAGGTGAGGGAGAGGAAAAACCGAGGAAGGAGGAGGGAGGCCGGCGAGCGGCGGGTGGAGGGCGAGGCAGGTGGCGCCGAGGAGAGTGGCGGCTGCCGGCGGTGGAGAGGAAAGAGGTGGGCGGCGTCGGGTAGGTGGGGTGAGCGTGGCGAGAGGAGGGATGAGGGGCGCGTCGGGGCCGCGGGGTGGAAAGCGCGTGGGGACGCGTGGGACCCGCGGTGGGCCGCGCGGGGCAGACGGGGTGGAAGGAGTGGAGTGGGTTTGGTAGGTAGGGCCAGGCGGGTGGGACCCAGGGGCAGAGAGAGAGGGACTGCGGGGTGGGGCCGGCTGTCAGAGAGAGTGGGGAGGGAGGGTAGATAGGGCTGGGGTGAGAAAAGGAGAGAGGGTGGGATGGTGGATCGGTGAGGTGGCAGGTGGGTAGGAAATGGGTGAGAGGGTGAGGTGGCGGCTTGCGGTTGGTGGGTAGGATAGATTTGGGTGGGGATAGGATTTAGTGGGAGCTGATTTAAAAAGTGTGTTTGTTTGGTCTTGTCTATTTAAAAACTAAGCCATTTTGCAAACAGTTTTTAGACAAATAAAATCTCCGATGCGATCGGGGTTTGTGCTTGAAACTAAGAGGGGTATTTGTATAAATCAAAACTAGGCTTTTCAAAATAATGCAGTCAAACAATGCATGATGATGACGATGCAATGCACAAAAACAACGCGATTTTCTAGTAGTGGTTTTGCGGGATGCCACAAATTCTAATCATAGATGCATTTGGCTGGCGGTCTATGTATCTTGTTGTATTGCCCACTCGAATCTCATAGGATCTTTCTGACTAGTAATTGCATTGTTATGCCTTGCTCAGTTACTGTCAATTGCCCTGCTGTAATTTGTTTACCCTTCATGCCATGTTGTTTATCTAAGGAGAGCACCTCTAGTGAACTATGGACCCCGGTACAATCTTTACCATTGATACATCTTCCACTGTTACTTGTTTACTTGCTGCAAATCACCATTACCTTCCACACCATACGTTTAATCCTTTGTTACAGCAACCGGTGAGATTGACAACCTCACTGTTAGTTGGGGAAAAGTCTTGAGTTTTGTTGTGCAGGTCTCCGCGTTGCTTGCAACACCTGTGTGACGTTTCCTTCCTCCTACTGGTTCGATAACCTCGGTTTCTTACTGAGGGAAGACTTGCTAATGTGCTACTTCACACCTTGATCTTGGGGTTCCCAACAGGCTCCACATCAACTAAGCCATCAGAGGCCCACACCACTTTCGTCGCGGGATTCTCCCGGGGCGGCCCTACCACTGCGCCCCGGGCCCGCCTCCGGCTTCTACTCGCTCCCCTACCTCCCGCCAATGGCGGCGGCAATGGTGGTGGCAATGGAGGGCTCCGTCATCGTCGCAACGGTGGTGGCAACGTCCACCGCAGCAGATCTCCCCCACGCCGCCATGGATTTCCAGCCATAATCCCTGGACCGCGGTCGTCCACACCTACACCATGCCCGTGCCGCGCGCCCCATACCCAGGCACCATGGGGCCGCGTCCGGCCTTGCACCAGGCCCTCTTCGCGGCGCCCCAGCCCGCCATTGCGACAGGCTATCCTGCGCCCCCGACTCCTCCCGCCTACTACGCTGCACCCCCGAGCATGGCCCAGTGGGACCCTGCCCTGCTGACCGCTCTATAGACCGCCCCCACGGGGGGCACCTACGGAGGTGGCAGTGATTGGTTCATGGACACCGGCGCCTCCGCGCACATGGCCGCTCACCCCAGTAATCTCTCTAATTCTACTCCCGCCTCCACTTCCTCCCGAATAATCGTTGGCAATGGTCATGCTCTTCCTATCACTCACACTGGCTCCGCCTCTTTTCCCTCCACCTCCACCCCTCTTTCTCTCAATAATGTCATTGTTTCTCATCATTTAATCCAAAAGCTCGTCTCCGTTCGTTCCCATGCTCGTGATAACTCTGTGACTGTGGAATTTGACGCTTATGGTTTTTCTATTAAGGATGGTCATACTCGGATGCTTCTCCACCACAGTGACAACCCCGGTGATTTGTACCCTGTTTGGTCATCCTCCACCATCGCCAGCAGCCCACTCACCCTCTCCGCCGGTGTTGACCTATGGCACGCCCGCCTCGGCCATCCTAACTCCACCGCTCTTCATCAAATACTATAAGGATTTGATTTTACTTGTAATAAAACAGATGCTCATTCTTGTGAAGCATGTCGTCTAGGCAAATATGTTTGTCTTCCGTTTAATTATTCCTCCACAGCCGCGTCTTTTCCCTTTGAACTTATTCATAGTGATGTTTGGACCTCGGCGGTTTCGAGTAATTCTGGTTATACCTATTATCTTGTGATTTTGGACGATTACTCACATTTTGTGTGGACTTTTCCCCTACGCTGTAAATCCGACGTCCCTGCCACTCTCACCGCCTTTTTCGCATATGTCCCCACCCAATTCGTCCACCCCATCCACGCGTTGCAAATCGATAACGGCAAAGATTTCGACAACATCACCATCCGCACACTTCTCGCCTCCCATGGCGTCATCTTTCGTCTCACGTGTCCTTACACTTCCCAACAAAACGGTCATGCTGAACGCATCCTTCGTACTCTCAACGACTGCGTGCGTACCCTTTTGTTCCATGCTTACATGCCCCCACGGTTTTGGACGGATGCACTCGCCACGGCAACCCTTCTCGTCAACATTCGCCCCTTCCCCATGCGTTGGCAATACACGCTGCACCATCTTCTCTTTGGTGTGCCACCCGCCTACGATGATTGTTCGATAGATTTTTGTATGAAGTTATAAGGCTCAGGTTGATACGTTGATGGCTGCAGAGTGCAGGTGCTAGTCAAAGAAGTCTTCAAGGAGCAGTTCGTGCACATGATGCATGCATGGGTCCGATCATTTTTGTTGATCAATGAAAGTGCATGCATTGAGCTAATAATCCCAGCGATTGATCCAACATGCATGCATTCGCGCCCACCATCAGGCAGCTACGTGCCATGCATGAGCGCCTAAGCATCACCAAACAAAGGTAATTATATTAACTTAATTAATTACAATGTGTTTTGCAGGTATACCAGGTGTGTAAGAGCTACCTGCAGTCTGGCCGATGCGCAGCCATAGCACGTTGTATATACGGGCATACACGGCTGGTCTAGTGGATCAGTTTAACTCAACTGAAACAAGATATTTTGTAGATGACATCCAGCCATCGAGGCGTTCCGATAAGCATCAGTGGTTGGTTCTCCGTGGTTCTCTGGCTGCGAGAGCTGAGATAAGCATTGCCGCCGTGATACTCTCGGAACGATATCGCTATCCATACGGCATCGCTCCCTGCCTATAAAAGGGCACCTCCAGCTCTCAATCAGGGGGACGATCGATCAAGAACACGCACAACACCTCAGGTAGACACAAAGCTCTCGCACTTGCCATCTGCATATCCACCAACAAATCCCATTCACGCACACAGCTAGCCAATCCACCAGTTCACCACAACTCTCATCCATCTACAAAATCAGCACCCACCACCCAACGACCATATATACATAAACTCATCGATCAAGTTTCGGAGCAAGGAGGCCATGGAGAAGAAGCTAACATCCCCAGATGGTGAGCATACAGGTTAAATCCCTCTCTCTCTTCTCTCTTTCTACTCCCTCTCTCTCTCTCCTTCTACATCATGCGTACGTGCACCTGGCGAGCGACGCCCGTACGTCGGGCTGCCGGTGTGCAGTTCGGCGCCGGCTTCAACTCCACGAGGGGTCACGGCTTCCGTGACCGGCTCCGGGCGCCCTCCGCTCACCAAACCGGAAAGCCGGTCGAAGGAGACGGTGACAAGGCAGCTGGCGTGCGCCCGTCGCCATGTCCATCTCAAGCCCAAGACGGCAGCATCGGGGTTTCCGGCGTGCAGCCCGGTGCCATCTCCATCTCCGCCGCCACCAAGACGATGGCCTTGAGGACGCGAGGCTGCCGGTGACGCCACCAAGACGACGGCCCCGACGGCGTGCAGCTGCCGGCGTGCAGCCTGGCGCCATCTCCATCTCCGTCGTCACCAAGACGATGGCCTCGAGGGCGTGCGGCTGCGGGTGTGCAGCCCGGCGCCATATCCAACGCCACCAAGACGATGGCCCCGAGGGCGCGCTGCTGCCGGCGTGCAGCCCGGTGCCAACAAAACGACGGCTCTGACGACGTGACTGCCAGCGTGCAGCTCGGCACCATCTCCATCTCCGCCGCCACCAAGACGATGGCCTCGAGGACGCGAGACTGCCTACGACGCCACCAAGGCGACAGCCTTGAGGGCACGTGGCTGCCGACGTGCAGCCCAACGCCATCTCTTATCCCATTAAGCCCGGTGCCTTCTTCACTCCGGCGAGGCGTGCCGAAGACGAGTGATGGCGGGGCTGCTAGTTTACAAGTCGGCGCCATCTCCACCTCCGCAAGCCATAGGCGATAACACCGGGGTATCCAACCCGGTGCTAGCTCCATCTCTGTGAAGCCGACGGGCATAGGGCGAAAGCGTTGCCGACGTGCAATCCGGCGACATACCCCACCTCCATCTCCATGAGCCCATGAGACGAAGCTCTTGTCTAGGACGACAACCGTGAACTCGGCGTCGGACCGAGACGAGGTGTCGACCATGCTAGCTGCACCGACTTGTAGGCACGCGTCGGTTTTCCACCGACGCCGATCTCCACCAACACTTACTCTTCCGAGGCATACCCCTTGCGCAGCCCGACGAGGTTGCTGGTCGTCGAGAAGTCCCAGCTAAGCGGACCCATGCTACTCCAACTCCAACTACATCGATACCGTCAAGACCGATGAGGCACGACGGTGAGGGCGGACGTGGCCGGAGCAAAGGCCACGCTACTCGCAGCGCGTGTACCGATGAGGACACGGGCTCTGCCGCCGCCCACACACACACCACCACCACATCATGCATAGAGAACGCGAAGCGAAGATGACGAAGATGACCACACGGCTTAATCGGAGGTGTCTCATGGCGTAACCCGCGTGAGTAATTAACCGAGTGCCATCCGCGGCCCCGGGAAACATGAGATCGCAATCGTCCTAGTCAGGCTGGCCGCGCAAGCAGGCCAAGGAGCGCACTGTATTAGGGATTTGTACTTTGTTTCTCTATGAGAGATTAATGAAATGCATCTTCCCTACTTTTTCTTGTGTACTATGGTACACTGGCACGTCCGCATTTCTTTTTCTTTACCCCGACGCATGAGAAAAACACGCTACCATCCTTCTTCCCTCAAGTAGCCTACTTATACTTTTCTAGAACGTTTTTCTCAGGTCAAACAAATTGGCACGCCCGGTGGGACCTGGTTCTCCTCCCATCTTTGCTCCGCTGTGGTCGTCAGACTCGTCTTCGCCCGTTCACCCAACCCACACAGCATCCTGCACGACAAGCCAACGGCGAGGGCCTCCGCTGATCAAAGGTCATCTTCATGCAGGAGGAATCCCCCATGCCATCAACACGGAGCCCTGGGTGATCCAATTTGGATCATACTTTCCGCCCATGGCGGTCGTCGAGGTTGGCGCCAAGATGTTCATGCACCAAGGCCAGGAGCCAGCGCAGTTCCAAACTACGCAATCCAAGAAGGCGCAAAGGCAGGCATCCGTCATGGCGAAGAAGGAGCGCCGCGAGTTGATGCTCGAGGCGCGCGCCCTGTTAAAGGAGTCAACAAGACATGATGTCAAAGGGGACGTGGGGGCGCTCCAACGCCTCTCTTCCAACGTCGCCGACAAGCGGGCAGGAGCGGTGTCACTTCATGCCCCTACCCCGCCTTTGTACCCGGAGCTGCCAACGCCAACACCTAGGCGCACCGGAGTGGAGCTCCTTGGAGTCTTGGAAGTCGCCTTCGTTGACCTGCGGAGACTTATGGCAAACGCCCGTTTGTCAGAAAGCCCGCATCCGCTAAGGAACTATAGGAGGAAGTTCCGTAAGGTACAATGACTTCACCAGCTATTAAAATCCCGCATCACTAAGAGCACGGTTATCGCGGAAGATTGGTCCCTCGGTGCAAGGGACCTCGCAGACAAGGTGTTCACATGTACGAGCACCGAACCATCAGAGGTCAAGTTGGTGGTGAGAAGAACCATCATGAAGGAGTTCTGGAAACGGTACTCCCGAAAGGAGTCCGTCTTGCCGGGCCCAACGCTCTCCATCAACCTCGAAGATCCTCGAAGAAGCATGTATACACCATGCTGCCACACTTCGGCGGTCAATGGCCGCCCCATCCCCAACGACAACAGGTTCGCCGTTCTTCAGAACGAGTTACCTGCACCACGTGGAGGACCTACGGCAGGAGGTCTGCCGCTTGCAAGATCAGATGAATAGCATCCAGAGGCGGATCAATGAGCAAGGATAGCCAAGTTCTTCATCAGCACAAGCTAGGGGCAGGATTAGGCACCAAGCCCCTAGTCATCGTTCTCAACATGAACGCCATACCTTGGCGCCCCGACGCCAACCTTCACCCATCAGACATGCACACCCGGGGCATCCTAACATGCCCCCACGTTGGATCTGTTGGTCACGACATCAAGATGATGAGAGGGACCCTCATCCCACTCAATAGTGGAGACCTAGGGATCCTCCGCGAGATGCACTCCCACCACGGCCTTCATCCCTGCCTAGGTGTGGAGAGGGACTTCAAGTGCGCCCTTCAAGGGACGCGCCTACCACATCAACACCACAAGCTGCACCGCCTCTTCTACCAACTCCATCAGCACCCTCGAGAACCCGGCATGTCCTCACGGAGAACCAACGCAAGGGCGAGAGGTGCCGGAGGAATCGCCAAGTTCTATACAAAGAACTCGAAGCTTGGTGCTCCGCCATACCCAAGTTCAGTTATGACCTGATGGTGGGGTCATTCAAGAGAGCGACAGGATCGGCTTCCGCATCTCTCCAAACCTGGAGCGGCACGAGCGGTACAATTACCTGCTCAGCCGCCTCGCTCCAAAACCGTGCAAGATGCCTATAAAAGGACACCTCCAGCTCTCAATCAGGGGGACGATCGATCAAGAACACGCACAACACCTCAGGTAGACGCAAAGCTCTCGCACTTGCCATCTGCATATCCACCAACAAATCCCATTCACGCACACAGCTAGCCAATCCACCAGTTCACCACAACTCTCATCCATCTACAATATCAGCACCCACCACCCAACGACCATATATACATAAACTCATCGATCAAGTTCCGGAGCGAGGAGACCATGGAGAAGAAGCTAGCATCCCTAGATGGTGAGCATACAGGTTAAATCCCTCTCTCTCTTCTCTCTTTCTACTCCCTCTCTCTCTCCTTCTACATCATGCGTACGTGCACCTGGCGAGCGACGCCCGTACGTTGGGCTGCCAGTGTGCAGTTCGGCGCCGGCTTCAACTCCACGAGGGGTCACGGCTTCCGTGACCGGCTCCGGGCGCCCTCCGCTCACCAAACCGGACAGCCGGTCGAAGGAGACGATGACAAGGCAGCCGGCGTGCGCCCGTCGCCACGTCCATCTCAAGCCCAAGACGGCAGCATCGGGGATTCCGGCGTGCAGCCCGGCGCCATCTCCATCTCCGCCGCCACCAAGACGATGGCCTTGAGGACGCGAGGCTGCCGGTGACGCCATCAAGACGACGGCCCCGACGGCGCGCAGCTGCCGGCGTGCAGCCTGGCGCCATCTCCATCTCCGTCGTCACCAAGACGATGGCCTCGAGGGCGTGCGGCTGCGGGTGTGCAGCCCGGCGCCATCTCCAACGCCACCAAGACGATGGCCCCGAGGGCGCGCGGCTGCCGGTGTGCAGCCCAGTGCCATCTCCATCTCCGCCGCCACCAACAGGACAGCCTCGAGGATGTGGGGCTGCCGTCGTGCAGCCTGGCGCCATCGACATCTCCTCCCCCAACGAGCCATGCTCTATGACGGTGTCGAAGATGATGGAGGCATGGAGCCCGGTACCTCCTCACTCCGAAGAAGCGTGCCGAAGACGACGGTGAGAAGGCAGCCGGCGTGCATTTGGCGCTGCGTCCATCTCAACGAACCATGCTGCCCAAGACGGTGGTGGGGCTACTGGCGTGCAGCCCGATCTTCTCTTCACCTCCTACGGACGCCAACAAAACGACGGCTCTGACAACGTGACTGCCAGCGTGCAGCTCGGCACCATCTCCATCTCCGCTGCCACCAAGACGATGGCCTCGATGACGCGAGGCTGCCTATGACGCCACCAAGGCGATGGCCTTGAGGGCACGTGGTTGCCGACGTGCAGCCCGACGCCATCTCTTATCCCATTAAGCCCAGTGCCTTCTTCACTCCGGCGAGGCGTGCCGAAGACGAGTGATGGCGGGGCTGCTAGTATACATGTCGGCGCCATATCCACCTCCGCAAGCCATAGGCGATAACACCGGGGTGTCCAACCCGGTGCTAGCTCCATCTCTGTGAAGCCGGCGGGCATAGGCGAAAGCGTTGCCGACGTGCAATCCGGCGACATACCCCACCTCCATCTCCATGAGCCTGTGAGACGACGCTCTTGTCTAGGACTACAGCCGTGAACTCGGCGTCGGACCGAGACGAGGTGTCGACCACGCTGGCTGCACCGACTTGTAGGCACGCGTCGGTTTTCCACCGACGCCGATCTCCACCAACACTTACTCCTGCGAGGAATACCCCTTGCGCAGCCCGACGAGGCTGCTGGTCGTCGAGAAGTCCCAGCTAAGCGGACCCATGCTACTCCAACTCCAACTACATCGATGCCGTCAAGACCGATGAGGCACGACGGTGAGGGCGGACGTGGCCGGAGCAAAGGCCACGCTCCTCGCAGCGCGTGTACCGACGAGGACACGGGCTCTGCCTCCGCCCACACACACCACTACCACCACATCATGCATAGAGAACGCGAAGCGAAGATGACGAAGACGACCACACGACTTAATCGGAGGTGTCTCACGGCGTAACCCGCGGGAGTAATTAACCGGGTGCCATCCGAGGCCCCGGGAACCATGAGATCGCAATCGTCCTAGTCAGGCTGGCCGCGCAAGCAGGCCAAGGAGCGCACTGTATTAGTGATTTGTACTTTGTTTCTCTACGAGAGATTAATGAAATGCATCTTCCCTACTTTTTCTTGTGTACTATGGTACACTGGCACGTCCGCATTTCTTTTTCTTTACCCCGGCGCATGAGAAAAACATGCTACCATCCTTCTTCCCTCAAGTAGCCTACTTCTAATTTTCCAGAACGTTTTTCTCATGTCAAACAAATTGGCACGCCCGGTGGGACCTGGTTCTCCTCCCATCTTTTCTCTGCTATGGTCGTCAGACTCGTCTTCGCCCGTTCACCCAACCCACACAGCATCCTGCACGACAAGCCAACAGCGAGGGCCTCCGCTGATCAAAGGTCATCTTCATGCAGGAGGAATCCCCCACGCCATCAACACGGAGCCCTGGGTGATCCACTTTGGATCATCCTTTCTGCCCATGGTGGTCGTCGAGGTTCGCGCCAAGATGTTCATGCACCAAGCCCAGGAGCCAGCGCAGTTCCAAACTGCGCAATCCAAGAAGGCGCAAAGGCAGGCATCCGTCATGGCGAAGAAGGAGCGCCGCGAGTTGATGCTCTAGGCGCGCGCCTTGTTAAAGGAGTCAACAAGACATGATGTCAAAGGGGACGTGGGGGCGCTCCAACACTTCTCTTCCAACGTCGCCGACAAGCGGGTAGGAGCGGTGTCACTTCACGCCCCTACCCCGCCTTTGTACCCGGAGCTGCCAACGCCAACACCTAGGCGCACCGGAGTGGAGCTCCTTGGAGTCTTCGAAGCCGCCTTCGTTGACCTGCGGAGACTTATGGCAAACGCCCGTTTGTCAGAAAGCCCGCATCCTCTAAGGAACTACAGGAGGAAGTGCCGTAAGGTACAATGACTTCACCAGCTATTAAGATCCCGCATCACTAAGAGCACGGTTCTTGCGGAAGATTGGTCCCTCGGTGCAAGGGACCTCGCAGACAAGGTGTTCACATGTACGAGCACCGAACCATCAGAGGTCGAGTTGGTGGTGAGAAGAACCATCATGAAGAAGTTCTAGAAACGGTACTCCCGAAAGGAGTCCGTCTTGCCGGGCCCAACGCTCTCCATCAACCTCGAAGATCCTCGAAGAAGCATGTATACACCATGATGCCACACTTCGGCGGTCAATGGCCACCCCATCCCTAACGACAACAGGTTCGCCGTTCTTCAGAACGAGTTACCTGCACCACGCGGAGAAGACCTACGGCAGGAGGTCCGCCGCTAGCAAGATCAAATGAATAGCATCCAGAGGCGGCTCCATGAGCAAGGAGCGCCAAGTTCTTCATCAGCACAAGATAGGGGCAGGATTAGGTACCAAGCCCCTAGTCATCGTCCTCAACATGAACGCCATACCTTGGCGCCCCAACACCAACCTTCACCCATGAGACATGCACACCGGGGGCATCCTAACATGCCCCCACATTGGATCTGTTGGTCACGACATCAAGATGATGAGAGGGACCCTCGTCCCACTCAACAGTGGAGACCTAGGGATCCTCCACGAGATGCACTCCCACCACGGCCTTCATCCCCGCCTAGGTGTGGAGAGCGACTTCAAGTGCGCCCTTCAAGGGACGTGCCTACCACATCAACACCACAAGCTGCACCGCCTCTTCTACCAACTCCATCAGCACCCTCGAGAACCCGGCATGTCCTCACGGAGAACCAACGCAAGCGCGAGAGGTGCCGGAGGAATCGCCAAGTTCTATACAAAGAACTCGAAGCCCTGGTGCTCTGCCATACCCAAGTTCAGTTATGACCTAATGGTGGGGTCATTCAAGAAAGCGACAGGATCGGCTTCCGCATCTCTCCAAACCTGGAGCGGCACGAGCGGTACAATTACCTGCTCAACCGCCTCGCTCCAAAACCGTGCAAGATGCCCTTAGGGGGTGTTGAACAAAAGGGCGAAGCGGTTGCACCACCGCTTCCTTTAGGAAATCCTCAACAAGGTGATGAACAGGCGATGGATACATCGTCATCTTTGCTTCCTCGAAGGCAAAAGACACCAACACCGACATCCACGCTAATGGAGGGCGTCGAGGAGAGTCCAGCCGCAACTTCCTCCAACCCCGAGGCAGATCTTGGGGCTTCACCCTCCGTTGCCCCGGGAAAAGACGAGATGCCTCCCACAAAACCTTTTCTTACTTCTCCGCAAGGAGACGTGAAGATTGGAGATGATGCCCTTCAGCAGGGGGATGGAAAGTAAAAGAAGGCAACAAAGAAGAACCTTGCTTTGTGCGGCACTATTGCAGTGCGCCCAAGGCTTGAGCCAAACGATGGTTGGCAACCTCCTCAAGTCACCCACGAGTTTGGCTATCCCTCGGATGAGGAGATCGTGCCGAACCCCAAAGCTGACTTCAAGAAGGCTTTCTTCCCACGCCTCGGCCATGTATGTTCATGATTCGAGGGCACTAGCATGGAGGCCAAGGCCAACGCTTCTACAAGGGAAGAGGGAGCAAGATCCACTGCCCCATGCCTTCCCATCATGGCAGGGAAAGGCTCACTTTTCGATGGAGACTCGGGATATCACCCGAACATTTCGCCGCGACGCTACACCGACATCACCTCAAAACTCCCACGAGATCCCGATGAGTTGTTGCAGGTTGCAAGTCGACCTGGAGCCAAGACGCGGCTAAGGTCTATCGTACTTCAGAGTGTGATGGGCAGATCAACCGGAGAGGAAGGGATTAACAACTACGCTGACGATGAAGAGAGATTCTCCGACTCTTCTTCTACCTCTTCGTTGGAGAAACTTACAAACTCCCCTCCATACCATGAGCTCGACCCTTCGGTCCTATCAGACTGTAAAGATGGCCTTGAAGATCTCCATACCGCACCATCCCACATGGTGGTAGATGGGGGAAAGAACGACAGCTCTGCATCCGCGCAGGCTAGTGCGGCGGCAGGGAGAGAAGCTGCACTCGAAGAAGAGATGAAGGAGCAGCGCCAGAAGATTGATCAATTTACATCAAAACTCGACCAATTCATCGAGCTCATGATGAACAACAACAACAACAACGGTGTTCCACCACAAAGCGAACCACAAGGAGTGGTAGACCCACAAGAGGAGGAGTTGCAAGCGGGCGCTCTAACGAGTGCGCCACCCTATCATGAGCGCCAACATGAAGGAACAAGCACACATGCTCGACAGTGGGCTAGACCCTCTGGTCCAGCCGACACATCGCCACAATAGAGCATGATGAAAGGCTACCACGACATGCTTAAAGACATGGTGGACAAAAGATTCGAGCAATTGAAGGTCGGTAATGCTCCTCGCACCATAGGGAGCGAGTTGGAGAACCCTATGAAGCATGGCACGACCTAGTGTCATTCCCTGCAGGGTGGCACCCACCAAAGTTCCGTCAATTCGATGGGACAGGCGATGCAAGGGATCACTTGGCGTACTTTGAGGCGGCGTGCGGTGACACTGCAAATAACGCGTCACTTCTCCTTCGACAATTTTCAGGATCGTTAACCGGCCCTGCCTTCCATTGGTACAACCTCCTGGCGGTTGGATCCATCGAAAGTTGGTCAGGCATGAAGGAAGTCTTTAAGAAGCACTTCATCGCCATGAATAAGGACTTCTCCGTCGTCGAGCTCGCGCAAGTTCGTCAACGACGAGACGAGTCCATCGACGAGTACGTCATTCGCTTCCGCAACAGCTATGTGCGGCTCGCTCGGGAGATGCACCTTGATGACGCCATCTATATGTGCGTCCATGGGATGCAACAACATTGGTCACTTGAGGTCTCTTGGCGCGAGCCTAGAACCTTTAGTGCTGTTATCACGGCGGTGGCAGCAACGAAGCTCGAGTTCGAGAAATCACCAGAGATCATGGAGCTCTACAAGAACACCACTGCATTCGACCCGTCCAAGCTCTTCGCATCAACATCCAAGCCAACCAATAACGGGGCCAAGATGAAGGCTCCGGCGGAGGTGAACGCCACCAGGGTCTTCTCCTCCATGCCACAAGGAAATGTGCCAATGTTGGGCGCGAGAGGCGAGAAAGATGGAGTAATGCAACGGCCCGCGATGCAAGAGATCCTGAAGAAACAATACATCTTCCGTAGAGAGCTAGTGAAGGACATGTTCAACCAGCTGATGGAACATCGAGCCTTGAACCTTCCAGAAGCTCGAAGACCCGATCAACTGGGGATGACAGATAATGCTTTGTTTTGCCCATATCATAGTTACGTGGGAGACGTCATCGAGGACTGCGTCGCCTTCAAGGAATGGCTCCAGAGAGCCGTCAATGAAAATAGGACCAACTTGGATCCGGAAGCTATCAATCCAGATTACCAAGCTGTGAACATGGTGAGCATAGTGGCGTCCTCTTCATCAAGGCAATGCGATGGATATGAAGATGGATGGGCGCCCCTCTCACAAGTTGAGGCCCAACTATCCAACCTTGTCCTGGCGGCAGCATCAACAACTCTCCCTCAACAGGATTCTACACCAACCATATCCGTGGAGAAGCCTTGGAGCATGGTCTGTCGAAGGCCGCACCCAAGGGACCTTCCAACTCGACCTCCTCGTCTGGCGTCATCAACACGCACTCCCCCAACAATTCTAAGGCGAGTTGATCCAAGTCAACGTCGTCCCCCACCGAGGTTCGTCCCCAAGTCCGAGGGAGATGAGTCATTCCCCCGATCAGGACGGGGACTGCGCACTTTGGCGCAGTTCCTACCACATGGTTGGGACCAAGGGCCAACAGAGGATGCCGAAGAAGTACAAGATGAGTGTAGCTCCTCGCAAGCGTGAAACATGGCGAGTTGCAACGTTGTCCTTGACTACAAGGACATTCCTAGCTCCGAGTCGGACGATATGTTCACCCCCAAAGAGCATGAGGCGTTCCACGCCGAAGGTGCCACAAAAAACTCGCAGGTGGAAGAGGTGAACATGAACTTGTGTGGGGGAAAGGTTTTACCCGACCCCTTGAAAGCCAAGCAAACAAGAGTGGACAAGCCGACGGCCCAAAAGGAGGCAACACCGCATGAAGAGGCACCGGAAGAGCATGATGGTGGGAAGCCGAAACCACATGACATCGACTACAACATCATCGCCCACCTCAAGCGAATTCCAGCGCTCCTGAGTGTGCATGATGCGCTCATGCTGGTGCCAAACCTGCGTGAAGCCCTCGTCAAGGCGCTCCAGGCTCCAGAGATCTATGAAGTGTGCATGGAGAAGCATCGTCTCTTTGCCAATCCCTTGTTCATGAATGAGACCACGTTCGATGAAGAGGACAATCTCATAGAAGATGGTGCCCATAACAGCCCACTTTACGTGGAGGGAAACATCTGGGCCGCGCATCTTCGTCGGATCCTCATCGACCAGGGGTCTGCTGTGAACATACTGCCCGTTCGGAATTTGAAACGGGCAGGTTTCACGGTGAACGACCTGGAGTCCACCGACGTGATGATATGCGGCTTTGAAAAACAAGGGAAGCCAACACTGGGGGTCATCACGGTGAAGATCCAGATGTCTACATTCAGCTTCAAGGTGCGGTTCTTCGTCATCGAAGCAAACACCTCCTACTCGGCTCTCTTAGGGAGGCCTTCGATCCACAAGTATCACGTGGTGCCTTCTACCCTTCACCAATGCCTGAAGTTCCTCGACAACAACGGCACGCAACAACGCAACATCGGCAACACCAACCCCTACACCGTGCAAGAGTCGCATCATCCAGATGCGAAGTACTACTTCCCCGTCGAAAACAGCGACCAACGTATCGGGAGGACAACACCAGCGGTTGATGTCTTAATCAAACCGGGTGTTGCGCCAGTCGTCGAAAGCACGACATCTCATCATGCCATGCTCCCCCGCGGACGCACGGGGTTCCTCCTCTCGCAGCCGAAGGAACCCATGGCATAGACGATCTTCCTCAACTATGCAACACGACTACAAGCCCTTCCCCCACGTCGGGAGAGGGAGTTCTACCCCGATATTGCTGGGGGCAAGCTCTTTTACGCCTGCCCCGGTAGCCCCGTTTCTATTGAAGGCAAGGTACCAGAAGCCCACACCAATCATGTTGAGGTCGGCAACGACGCCTCTACAAGGGGCTCCTACATCTTCATCGACTTCGGCGCACCAAGAGCCTGGCTGTTTAGCACTTGGCAGCTCTGCAGGTGCCCAGGAAGGACCGAAGGCATTGATCAGCGGCAGTGATGCGCCACCTACGATCACACTGCGGGTCCGCAACACTCCAAAAGAGGAATGTGCACCCACTCAGCCGGGGGGTGAGAAGGAGAATAAAGGAGATAGAGGAAGCTGCGCGGGGAGCTCATGTCATGCATCCCCCATCCCTCTACATATCCACGGCTTCTCCATTGGAGGTTTGGGCTACCCAAGTTCATCTGGTTCTAGAACCCAAACCATTTTCTATAAAGTTCCGCAGGTACAACATTGCGATTCCATATTTGAGCTTCCCCAACCTCGCGGTGATACATAAGAAGCACTCTACAATGAAGGCCGAGCCCAAGATGGCTCGCTTGCTGCAGAAGGCGGGGTTCACTCTTCGGCAAAACAATAGGATACCACCGCCACCCGCGGTTTGCGAGGCATGGTGGAGGCAAGCCGAGGACCTCATCAAGCAGAAGGGAAAGACTCGGACCAAGTTCGGGCTTGGATACAACCACCCGGGTGGCCACGACGGTGAAGAAGAATGAGGACTCAATGATGTCGCACAAGTAATGTGCCATGCTACGTCTGTCTCTTCATAAGACGACATGGAACTATCACATCATGGCCTTCGCCGTCAAAACTCCATCGACGACGAGCCGATCAAGGAAGAAGAACATGTCGAACCCATGCTGGCTCCACAGGAGATGGAAGACGGTGGTCAGCCCACCATCGATGAACTTGTCAAAGTCAACCTTGGAACCGAAGATGATCCACGTCCCACTTTTGTCAGCTCCACGCTGACGGAAGAGGAACGGGAAAGCTATCTACGCTTCTTGATGGAGTATCGAGATTGCTTCGCTTGGAGCTACAACGAGATGCCGGGGCTCGACCCTCGTGTCGCTACACACAAGCTGGCGATTGACCCGCAACACCGCCCCGTCAAGCAGCCTCCACGGCGCTTGCGTCCGGAGTTTCAAGACCAAGTCATCGCCAAGGTTGATAAATTAATCATTGCAGATTTCATCAAAGAGGCGAAATACACTGAGTGGCTCGCAAACATCGTCCCCGTGGAGAATAAGAATGGCCAGGTACGGTTGTGCCAAGACTTCCGCGACCTAAATCGAGCATGCCCCAAAGATGACTTTCCCCTGCCAATCACGGAAATGGTCGTCGACTCCACCACAGGCCATGGCGCAGTATCCTTCATGGATGGTTCGTCAGGCTACAACCTAATCAAGATGGATCCGGACGACGCCATCAACACCGCGTTCAGGACCTCGAAGGGCAACTTCTACTACACCGTCATGCCATTTGGCTTGAAGAATGCTGGTGCGACGTACCAGCGTGCCATGACATACATCCTCGGCGACCTGATCCACCATTCGGTGGAGTGCTACATAGACGACATGGTGGTGAAGGCCAAGGACCGCCGGGATCATCAGGAGGACCTCCGGGTCATCTTTGAGCGCCTACGTCGACACCAGCTCAAGATGAACCTGTTGAAATGTGCCTTCGTCATTCAATCAGGCCTCTTCCTAGGTTTCATTTTCCATCATCGAGGCATCGAGATTGACCGAAGAAGATCAAGGCCATCCTCAACATGCCACCACCTTGTAATCTCAAGGAGTTGAGATCCTTACAAGGGAAGTTGGCGTACATCCGTTGGTTCATCTCCAACCTCTCGTCACGCATCCAACCCTTCTCAAGTCTCATGAAGAAAGGAGCTCCGTTTGTATGGGATGAAGGGTGTCAAAGAGGATTTGACGACATCAAGAAGTACTTACTTAACCCACCTGTTTTGGCAGCTCTTGTAAAAGAGCGCCCTCTTATTCTATACATTACAGCACAGCCTACTTCAATAGGTGCTCTTCTCGCGGATCACGGTGATGAAGGGAAGGAGGTTCCCTTGCGGTTGATGTCTTAATCAAACCGGGTGTTGCGCCAGTCATCGAAGCACGACATCTCATCATGCCCTTCCTCCTCTCGCAGCCGAAGGAACCCGGGGCATAGACGATCTTCCTCAACTGTGCAACACGACTACAAGCCCTTCCCCCACGTCGGGAGGGGGAGTTCTACCCCGATATTGCTGGGGGCAAGCTCTTCTACACCTGCCCCGGTAGCCCCGTTTCTATTGAAGGCAAGGTACCAGAAGCCCACACCAATCACATTGAGGTCGGCAACGACGCCTCTACAAGGGGCTCCTACATCTTCATCGACTTCGGCGCACCAAGAGCCTGGCTGTTTAACACTTGGCAGCTCTGCAGGTGCCCAGGAAGGACCGAAGTGTAACACCCTCAGAATCGGACCTATGCAAGTTTTAGCGAAACCCGCCAAACCCGCATAGAAACGATTCAAAGGTGCCCACCAGGCACTTTCGTGCGGGTGGAAAACGAAGTAATAACATTACACAACAGTCCTCGATGGGACCCACAGAACAGATATATATATATATACAACAGTGACTCAATGAGTCAAGAATACAGATATAAGATACAAGATCCAAATCACCTTGAAAATGATAGAGCGTCCGACTACGGACAAGATGCAAATGGGGCTAAGAGCCCTGAAGAATAACCAATGGCGTCCATAACCCTACCCAGGCCAAGCCGGAAGGGTAACCCTGCTAACGACGTTGATCTCAAAACCTGCTTAACAAAAGGGGTGCCGACAAAGGGCAAAGGAAAAAGAGGAGCGTCAGTACTAAGGCCAGTACACGGCGAGACTAGAATTCGGCGGTCCTCGCCTACATAGGTATGGTGGACTGAAGTGGCAGCGGCAGCATGCACTAAACAACCTATAGAGACTCGATACAACTGGCGGTTATCAGAGAGGGATAAGAATGACCTATCCGGATCCAACCCGAAGCTAACACCAAACAAACCCATCCTGGTGTTTCCCCCTCGAGACCAAACGAGGAAGTCAACCGAGGAACTCACACAGTTGGCAGTTTTATTTATTCGGTTATCATTGCAGCAATTACTAGTCAGGTATAGATAATCATCCTGATAAAATAAGCAGTGGGCACTTTTAGTTAACCATTCCGTTGTAGTGGCGACACTTACTAGTCAAATTCAATTAGCATGAGATGATAACCCCAAAACCCAGCAGTTGTTGGTACTTTTATTTAGCCATTCCGTTATAGTTGCAATACTTACTAATCAGGTACAAAGGTCGCAAGCGACAACCCAAACAACCAATTGTTGGCAGTTTTATTTAGCCATTCCATTATAGTGAAGCTGATTACTAGTCATTATAAAGTCAGATTTATAGCACTACTTTAGTTATAGTTGTCTATGATCGAGATACTGTGCTCCAAGTCGTCCATAACCGCGGATACGGCTTTCAGAAAGTTTTACCCGGCCGGGGTGCACCAATAGCAACACACACTCGATCAACCTTGGAAAAACCAAATCAAAACCCAACGAGGCTTTCATGACAAAGCAATCACAGGATTCAGAAATATTTCAGGGGGCCACCCCTTAAAGTAGACCCGCAACGAAGCCGGCCGGCTCCGAGACGGACTCAAGGTTGTGGGGACGGCTGTGAACGACTGGGAACCCAAAACTGGGCTTGTCGACACCGCGGAATCATGCCACGATCCTAAACAGTACAGTGTGCTCCTCGCACAATCGTAAATAAAGCAGTAAATCATGGCATAAGTACAGGATAGTAATAAAACCCCAAACTAGTTTGTGGCCCCAAGAAATAAGACTGAATCAAGCTCTGGCTAAGGGGGGTCCCATAAGCCTCCCGGATGTGGATAGCGCGATAAATCAAGGAACAAGTATCAAGCACTCGGGGTCCTACGGGACACAATTGGGCGGTCGGAAACCAAGTAATATCTATCACCCACAGATGCCTCTGCTTACTTACTTCAATTTTAGTTGTTAAACAGGAATTAAAGTGAACGATAAGTAAAGCCATGATCATCTCCAACGTCAAACATGCGGCATCACTCCAACAACTGTGGCACTTGGCGACGCGCAACAGCACTTGAGCAAGCGACTACGACGCGCAGGTCCAACTATCTACCAAACATCAGGTAATAGGAAGTGTCCAAGGCAATATAAGGCTGCAAGGGATGTTACGGGTACGAAAACTAGAGCATCGCAACACAGATAGCAATAGATCAACAGGAGGGAATAAATACTATAAAAGGAAGATAGGTAGAAAGGGGGAGATGCTCGCCTGAAAACATTGCCGAAGGATCAACCGAAGATCGAGGCGAAGCTCACATAAACTCAACGGCCTTATCCGCGAAGAAGCAAAACACTAGAAGGAACACCGGATGCACTATTTAATACAACGGCAGAAGATCGGCATGATGCATGTATGATGCATGACATGGCAAAGGTGCAATGCAATTAGGTCATATTAAGCGGAACCGGAGTTCCCGACAATTAATTAGGTGGTTCAGGTTATTTAGCTACCCCGCAATTTAAGGGTTGTCTTAACATGGCAAAAGGTCGCACCGGTTCGCTACACAAATTTAAATGAGGCCAATATAAGGCTAGATTTGCCCGCATATGGGCCCCATATTTAATTATAAGGTGAATCGGCATAAGGCCCCCAAACCACACAATATGCATGCGAGATGAACAATTAATATGCGACAAGTTGGATTATATTATAAAATAGGGTTTCGGAAAGGGGCACACATTAGGGTTCGGCAGATCTTGGGTTCCGGAGTTCGGGGTCGGTCTCAGGGTTCGATGGGAACGAGGTTCGGACTCCGGGATCGTTCTCGGATTACTGGGCAGATCTTGTCGTGCTTCAGGTTCGGGTGCGGTTCTCGGCGAACTGGTCGGTTCCCCTGTCGGAGGCCGTGGCGCTTCGGATCGGTCTTCAGGGTCTTGGCCATAGATCCGGTGGACTTGGCGTTCCGTGTCGGCGAACTTGGGAATCCCTGTCGGAGATCTTGGGGCACCAGCTTCGGTCCCATAATGGCGATCTTGGCGTCCGAGGTCTTGGTGTTCGACGGGGTTCGGGCGCGCCGGGATCGGTCTTCAGATTCCGAGGAGAAGATCTTGTCAGAGGTTATTCGAGTGCCTCCATCCCGATATGGTCTTCGGGTTCGGGGTCTCGGCGTCCGGGGTGAAGAACTTGCGTGCGACGTCGTCGGCAACGGTGCGGGAAGGGGTCTTGTCGTTCCGCAGCGTAGATCTTGGCAGTTATCGGGTTCGGTCGTCGAATCCGTGAGGGAGATCTTGACACTCTTCGGTTCCTCGGTTCATCTTTAGCATCGGAGCGAAGTTAGTCGATGTGGACTCCAATAATCACCACACCGAAAACACCGCGTGCACCTGGGCTCCGAGTTGGGCAGCCAAGAATCACATGAACAGCACCAACACGACATGATCCACACAAAATGGCAGCGGGCAGAGCGATACTTGGGAAGGCAGAGGTCTTCCCGGCGGCAGCGCAAGGTGCGGCACGGTCGGGCTCTGCAGGGGAGGAGGACGTGGGGCGGACCGCGAAGGAAAGGTAGAGGGGAGGTCGCCGGCGCGACGAGGTAGAGCCGGGGCGCGAGCTCGGCGGACGGCGGCGGTCTGCAGCGGTCGGGGAAGCGGCGGCGGAAGGCCGGGCCGAGCGGGCGGGGCGGAGCTCGGGCTCCGGGCGAGCTTGAGGACGCGGGCGGCGCGGGCTCGGCCGCGGGGCGGCGGCGGACGGCGGTCCGGCGTGAGGCGGTGGAGGGGCCTGACGGCGCGGCCACGGCGGAGGGAGCGGTTGAGGCGAGGCGGCGGAGGGGAGCCAGGCGTCGGGGAAGGCCCGGCCGGCGCTGCTCGGGAGGGGGGGACGGCGTCGGGAGCGGATGGGGAACGCGGGTGAGGGATAGGGGTGCGCTGAGGGAGGAGAGAGGAGGGTGGCGGCGGGGCGCTGCGGGTGGGTCGCGTCGGAGATTGGTGGAGACGGGCGGCGCTGCGGGGAGGGACGGGCGCTAGCGCGGCCGACCGCGCGGGCTCAGGGAGGGCACCGGGGAAGGAGGAGCCGGCGGGAGGGTGTGCGCGTCGGGGCGGGGTTGGTGGCTGCGTGCGGGAGGGAAGGGGAGGATGCGGCGAGAGGTGGGGGACGGGGTGGGCGCGGGGACAGGTGGGGTCCAGGGAGGTGAGGATCGGGTGTGGGGACAGGTGATGTGTGCGTGTGTGTGTTGTGTGGGTGTGTACCAGGTGAGGGAGTGGGGGTGGGTTTGGTCTAGGTGGCAGATGGGGATTGGGTGAGGGAGAGAGTTGGGGTGAGGTGGCGAGCCGCGAGTGGCTGGGGTGAGGTGGAGGGGGTGTGGGTAGATTAGGTTGGGTAGCTTTAGGATTATGGGTGGGCCGTTTTAATTCCTGGGGTGGTCGTTCGGGTCGAATCGGCCCGTTCGACTGCCCCCACTAAAATAATTGAATATTTTATTTGTTTTAAACGGACCGTTTGCAAAGCGTAGTTAGTCAAAACAAAATATTCCGGAGACCCGGTTTTGGTTTTGAACAAAGACGGGGCGTTTAGAAAACAAAAATAGGTTTTTCCGCAATTAGTTTTATGCAAGCAAATGCAAGATGATGACGATGCTCAAATGCAATGTGGCATGATGACATGAGCATGCGGTCATGATGATGCAATGCACAAAAACAACGCGATTTTCTAGTAGTGGTTTTTGCGGGATGCCACAATTCGACACCACTAACAATGGATCTCGCCCTCGAGATCCGCCTCATGGTACCGGAAGGGAGGTCGGCGGTCTGATCCTTCGCGCTTCGTGTAGATCCTCGCGACACCACTAACAAGAGGTCGTTGTCCGTGATCGTCGAGGGAAACACTCCGGAACAAAAGGTCGAAGATAGAGGTATCAACAAATTAGCCACCCCTAACTTCCGTGGACGGAGTAAAACTGCTGGATCCACTGATTCGATGTACAAGAGCGAATGATAAGAGTAGTGGTATGGTAGCTACTCCATCCCGCACTCAAACCATTACTCTGCACACGAATAGGCGGATTATGCAACCAACTCGTGGAATTCAGACTGAAGATCTCGACAAACGAGGTTCAGAAACAAAGGAGTGATGCAGACTCTGCATCGGATCTGGCGTAGATGATGTCGTCGCGTCGGAAAACACCGGAAGGCACAAACAAGGAACAAAGAATGGTCCACCAGACGAAGGATTCCTCGGATAGCATGAAGACCAGATGTAGCAACACCGTTACCAAAGGAGGAAGCGAAACCCTGAAGGTACGACGGAACCCAACCACGAGAATTCCTGGACTCGAAGAAAGGGACGAGAGCGGATTCAAAACACGTAGAGGTAAGAGGAGAATAGCAGAGGGGTAAGGAGTAAAAGCAGACCTAATCAGATCTATCCAACCGATCTTTCAAAAATACTTTTGACACTCTACTTCGGCCGTTAGCTAGGTTATCCTACAGGCTGGACTTGTGGGGTATTGCAACTGCTGAGCTCTGATACCACTCTGTAACACCCTCAGAATCGGACCTATGCAAGTTTTAGCGAAACCCGCCAAACCCGCATAGAAACGATTCAAAGGTGCCCACCAGGCACTTTCGTGCGGGTGGAAAACGAAGTAATAACATTACACAACAGTCCTCGATGGGACCCACAGAACAGATATATATATATACAACAGTGACTCAATGAGTCAAGAATACAGATATAAGATACAAGATCCAAATCACCTTGAAAATGATAGAGCGTCCGACTACGGACAAGATGCAAATGGGGCTAAGAGCCCTGAAGAATAAACAATGGCGTCCATAACCCTGCCCAGGCCAAGCCGGAAGGGTAACCCTGCTAACGACGTTGATCTCAAAACCTGCTTAACAAAAGGGGTGCCGACAAAGGGCAAAGGAAAAAGAGGAGCGTCAGTACTGAGGCCAGTACACGGCGAGACTAGAATTCGGCGGTCCTCGCCTACATAGGTATGGTGGACTGAAGCGGCAGCGGCAGCATGCACTAAACAACCTATAGAGACTCGATACAACTGGCGGTTATCAGAGAGGGATAAGAATGACCTATCCGGATCCAACCCGAAGCTAACACCAAACAAACCCATCCTGGTGTTTCCCCCTCGAGACCAAACGAGGAAGTCAACCGAGGAACTCACACAGTTGGCAGTTTTATTTATTCGGTTATCATTGCAGCAATTACTAGTCAGGTATAGATAATCATCCTGATAAAATAAGCAGTGGGCACTTTTAGTTAACCATTCCGTTGTAGTGGCGACACTTACTAGTCAAATTCAATTAGCATGAGATGATAACCCCAAAACCCAGCAGTTGTTGGTACTTTTATTTAGCCATTCCGTTATAGTTGCAATACTTACTAATCAGGTACAAAGGTCGCAAGCGACAACCCAAACAAGCAATTGTTGGCAGTTTTATTTAGCCATTCCATTATAGTGAAGCTGATTACTAGTCATTATAAAGTCAGATTTATAGCACTACTTTAGTTATAGTTGTCTATGATCGAGATACTGTGCTCCAAGTCGTCCATAACCGCGGACACGGCTTTCAGAAAGTTTTACCCGGCCGGGGTGCACCAATAGCAACACACACTCGATCAACCTCGGAAAAACCAAATCAAAACCCAACGAGGCTTTCACGACAAAGCAATCACAGGATTCAGAAATATTTCAGGGGGCCACCCCTTAAAGTAGACCCGCAACGAAGCCGGCCGGCTCCGAGACGGACTCAAGGTTGTGGGGACGGCTGTGAACGACTGGGAACCCAAAACTGGGCTTGTCGACACCGCGGAATCGTGCCACGATCCTAAACAGTACAGTGTGCTCCTCGCACAATCGTAAATAAAGCAGTAAAGCATGGCATAAGTACAGGATAGTAATAAAACCCCAAACTAGTTTGTGGCCCCAAGAAATAAGACTGAATCAAGCACTGGCTAAGGGGGGTTCCATAAGCCTCCCGGATGTGGATAGCGCGATAAATCAAGGAACAGGTATCAAGCACTCGGGGTCCTACGGGACACAAGTGGGCGGTCGGAAACCAAGTAATATCTATCACCCACCGATGCCTCTGCTTACTTACTTCAATTTTAGTTGTTAAACAGGAATTAAAGTGAACGATAAGTAAAGCCATGATCATCTCCAACGTCAAACATGCGGCATTACTCCAACAACTGTGGCAGTTGGCGACGCGCAACAGCACTTGAGCAAGCGACTACGACGCGCAGGTCAAACTATCTACCAAACATCAGGTAATAGGAAGTGTCCAAGGCAATATAAGGCTGCAAGGGATGTTACGGGTACGAAAACTAGAGCATCGCAACACAGATAGCAATAGATCAACAGGAGGGAATAAATACTATAAAAGTAAGATAGGTAGAAAGGGGGAGATGCTCGCCTGAAAACATTGCCGAAGGATCAACTGAAGATCGGGGCGAAGCTCACATCAACTCAACGGCCTTATCCGCGAAGAAGCAAAACACTAGAAGGAACACCGGATGAACTATTTAATACAACGGCAGAAGATCGGCATGATGCATGTATGATGCATGACATGGCAAAGGTGCAATGCAATTAGGTCATATTAAGCGGAACCGGAGGTCCCGACAATTAATTAGGTGGTTCAGGTTATTTATCTACCCCTCAATTTAAGGGTTGTCTTAACATGGCAAAAGGTCGCACCGGTTCGCTACACAAATTTAAATGAGGCCAATATAAGGCTAGATTTGCCCGCATATGGGCCCCATATTTAATTATAAGGTGAATCGGCATAAGGCCCCCAAACCACACAATATGCATGCGAGATGAACAATTAATATGCGACAAGTTGGATTATATTATAAAATAGGGTTTCGGAAAGGGGCACACATTAGGGTTCGGCAGATCTTGGGTTCCGGAGTTCGGGGTCGGTCTCAGGGTTCGACGGGAACGAGGTTCGGACTCCGGGATCGTTCTCGGATTACTGGGCAGATCTTGTCGTGCTTCAGGTTCGGGTGCGGTTCTCGGCGAACTGGTCGGTTCCCCTATCGGAGGCCGTGGCGCTTCGGATCGGTCTTCAGGGTCTTGGCCATAGATCCGGTGGACTTGGCGTTCCGTGTCGGCGAACTTGGGAATCCCTGTCGGAGATCTTGGGGCACCAGCTTCGGTCCCATAATGGCGATCTTGGCGTCCGAGGCCTTGGTGTTCGACGGGGTTCGGGCGCGCCGGGATCGGTCTTCAGATTCCGAGGAGAAGATCTTGTCAGAGGTTATTCGAGTGCCTCCATCCCGATATGGTCTTCGGGTTCGGGGTCTCGGCGTCCGGGGTGAAGAACTTGCGTGCGACGTCGTCGGCAACGGTGCGGGAAGGGGTCTTGTCGTTCCGCAGCGTAGATCTTGGCGGTTATCGGGTTCGGTCGTCGAATCCGTGAGGGAGATCTTGACACTCTTCGGTTCCTCGGTTCATCTTTAGCATCGGAGCGAAGTTAGTCGATGTGGACTCCAATAATCACCACACCTAAAACACCGCGTGCACCTGGGCTCCGAGTTGGGCAGCCAAGAATCACATGAACAGCACCAACGCGACATGATCCACACAAAACGGCAGCGGGCAGAGCGATACTTGGGAAGGCAGAGGTCTTCCCGGCGGCAGCGCAAGGTGCGCCGCGGTCGGGCTCTGCAGGGGAGGAGGACGTGGGGCGGACCGCGAAGGAGAGGTAGAGGGGAGGTCGCCGGCGCGACGAGGTAGAGCCGGGGCGCGAGCTCGGCGGACGGCGGCGGTCTGCAGCGGTCGGGGAAGCGGCGGCGGAAGGCCGGGCCGAGCGGGCGGGGCGGAGCTCGGGCTCCGGGCGAGCTTGAGGACGCGGGCGGCGCGGGCTCGGCCGCGGGGCGGCGGCGGACGGCGGTCCGGCGCGAGGCGGTGGAGGGGCCCGGCGGTGCGGCCACGGCGGAGGGAGCGGTTGAGGCGAGGCGGCGGAGGGGAGCCAGGCGTCGGGGAAGGCCCGGCCGGCGCTGCTCGGGGGGGGGGGGACGGCGTCGGGAGCGGACGGGGAACGCGGGTGAGGGAGAGGGGTGCGCTGAGGGAGGAGAGAGGAGGGTGGCGACGGGGCGCTGCGGGTGGGTCGCGTCGGAGGTTGGTGGAGACGGGCGGCGCTGCGGGGAGGGACGGGCGCTGGCGCGGCCGACCGCGCGGGCTCGGGGAGGGCACCGGGGAAGGAGGAGCCGGCGGGAGGGTGCGCGCGTCGGGGCGGGGTTGGTGGCTGCGTGCGGGAGGGAAGGGGAGGATGCGGCGAGAGGTGGGGGACGGGGTGGGCGCGGGGACAGGTGGGGTCCAGGGAGGTGAGGATCGGGTGTGGGGACAGGTGATGTGTGCGTGTGTGTGTTGTGTGGGTGTGTACCAGGTGAGGGAGTGGGGGTGGGTTTGGTCTAGGTGGCAGATGGGGATTGGGTGAGGGAGAGAGTTGGGGTGAGGTGGCGAGCCGCGAGTGGCTGGGGTGAGGTGGAGGGGGTGTGGGTAGATTAGGTTGGGTAGCTTTAGGATTATGGGTGGGCCGTTTTAATTCCTGGGGTGGTCGTTCGGGTCGAATCGGCCCGTTCGACTGCCCCCACTAAAATAATTGAATATTTTATTTGTTTTAAACGGACCGTTCGCAAAGCGTAGTTAGTCAAAACAAAATATTCCGGAGACCCGATTTTGGTTTTGAACAAAAACGGGGCGTTTAGAAAACAAAAATAGGTTTTTCCGCAATTAGTTTTATGCAAGCAAATGCAAGATGATGACGATGCTCAAATGCAATGTGGCATGATGACATGAGCATGCGGTCATGATGATGCAATGCACAAAAACAACGCGATTTTCTAGTAGTGGTTTTTGCGGGATGCCACACGAAGGCATTGATCAGCGGCAGTGATGCGCCACCTACAATCACACTGCGGGTCCGCAACACTCCAAAATAGGAATGTGCACCCACTCAGCCGGGGGGGGGGTTAGAAGGAGGATAAAGGAGATAGAGGAAGCTGCGCGGGGAGCTCATGTCATGCAGCCCCCATCCCTCTACATATCCACGGCTTCTCCATTGGAGGTTTGGGCTATCCCAAGTTCATTTGGGTCTAGAACCCAAACCATTTTCTATAAAGTTCCGCAAGTACAACATTGCGATTCCATATTTGAGCTTCCCCAACCTCGCGGTGATACAGAAGAAGCACTAACTACTGCAGAATAGGCTACTAGTGACAGGCTCAAAATACCTATTAGTGACCGGCAAAGCGCCTGTCACTGATGACTTGTTGCAATCAAAGGCTGCAGCTCTATGGGGTCTTTAGTGACAGGCCCGTTATCGTTATCCTGCCTGTCATTGGTTTAATTTTGGTAAAAAAATTAATTAAATGCGTTTCACCATGAATATTTTAGATAGCACAATAAAATGTTAGTCAAAAATATTAGCTTACACGTGCAATTGCACTTCTCAAACAATATAGATTTAGTCAAACATGTTAGCAAAGGTAAATTTCAATGTAGCATGTACGGGAAAAAACTATACATGATAATCACTATTTATAGTATATCCTTAATTATAGACTCCAAATATACATTTTTCTCATAGAACAAATGGAGACAGCTGCATATATCACACACTTCCAAGTTGCTACATGCACCAGAATGAGCACTCGACGATAGTCTCTGAAACACTATCAACGGTGGAGAGATGTGGTTGCGATCTTTCTGACTTGTGAGTTGCTTCGAATTATGTTTGTTCTTGTGCTCCCAAGAACATGACCTTAGTATTCAACGCCACATCAGCTATCAAAATAAAAATTGCATCCATATATCATGAGAAGGTCAATATTATTAGAATGGATTTTATCACATTTTTACAAACTGAAATTTGTGCAATCAAGCATATAGAAGTCAGAAGTGATGAAACACCTTTCTAAAACATAAGAATAACCGTAGACAAAAACATATTTGAGTCATGGCGCAATGTGTGCTGCCATAGAAATCATGTCATCTGATATCACCTCAACAAGCAAAAGAATAGTGGTTATTATCTAGAGAACTATGTAGAAAAGAAAGTATATATAGAAGAAAAATTCACATGTGCCAAACTGACTGCTCACAAAATCTGACGTTTTTTTCTGCTCACAAAATCTGACGATTTTGTTGAAGATGATAGCATTTTTTCTTGCACTGCCAAACTAAAATACAATAAAACCACGCACTATCCACAATGAACAAAACTTTGCTACATATAAGTGGTAGTAAATTTCCTTTGTTTTCTATGTTTCTTATTTATCTAATCTTAGCTACATCATTGCAACAAAGATAAGAAAAAACTTCATATCAAAGTATATAGTTCTAGGCCTTTCCTAGTTTAGTAGCCAGCAACTAGCAGTACTGCAGTAGCAGCCAGCAGCATATCAGTCCGCCTCCTAGCTTTTCTAGCCCAGTAGCCAACAACTAGCAGTAGCAGCGAGAAGCATATAGCCTAGTATATAAACTCAATTAACAATTTGAAGAGACAAAGAATCAAAGAAACTAAATAAACAGAATAAAATGCCGCATACCTCGTTCGGTGATCATCCATGCTTGATCAATTGGGTTGCATTCGCCTTTGTGCGTGAATCAAGAACCTCCAGCGAATCATTACCGTCATTGAAAACCCAGATTTCGAGGCGAACTATGTGTTTATGATTTTTTCGAAAATGTCTTGGATGTGTGTAAACTCTTTCTTCCAATTAAATGGATTGGATTCCAGATTGAGTACCAAACAATTGAATCTCTACACTTTTCTTTAAAATCTTATGTGGCCTCACAAATATGTCCATATAGTAGCAGAGATGGTAGCCACATTGACACGTTAACTTTTGTTGGCACAATTCCATCTCTCAAACTATGTTCGAAGAGAGCATCATCCAAAAACCGTGAAAACACATTGTAATCCCTTTTTTTCCTTGTTTTTAAGTGAATCCAGGAAAAAAAATCTTTGCATTCCTTCACCATGAGAATAATCAGAAACCTGTGACCCATGCGCAAACATGTGAACAATCCAAGTTCATCAGTCCCAGGAATGTGGTACACAGAATAGGATAATGAAGAAATGCACATAATTTACAAGGACATGTGAATGACTTCAAAATATACTGAAGAAGAAAAGGAAAAGCAGCAACGACATACTCCCTCCTTTTAGAAATATAAGATGTTTTAGGTTTGTAAAACAAATGTATTTAGACATCTTTTAGTGTGTAGGTTTAAATAAATCTACACACCAAAAGATGTCTAGATACATTAGCTTCACATACCTAAAACATCTTATATTTCTAAACGGAGAGAGTAGATGTCAAATGATTGGTCAGCCAAGCTAGCAAAATTTAATTATTAAATATAATTAAAGGCCCAACACTACCTATACTTGTACACCAAAACAGGTCCTAGAGTTAGGCTAAAAAAATATTAGGATAGATAACTTGAACCTATCTGTACTAAATCTTGGCAGATCATTCTATTATTGATTAACTAATTCTCTGATCAATCTACAGGCACCAACTAGGCAGGAGCAGCAAGCAACACCTGTACTAATCTGAACCATTATATTCAGTTGTCACCTCCTGTTAATTGTGGTACATGCAGAAACAATAATTGAGATGATTGGTGCCTAGATTCAAGTACTCAATACATGTAGCCTATCAGTACTGATCGCCGATCTAGAATAAAGTATATAGGGCAACATTCCAAAACGGTGGCTCATCTACAAAGATTATTTGATTTAACAAATCAATCATTTCCGACCGGCTGACTATCGCCAGTTCATATTGTCAGACTAAGCAATTGAGCTCCTCCGCTGCTTTCATACAGGAAATCGAGTTGCTATGCCACTGTTTCCCAAACGATCGAGGCCATGTAGCTGCTCCTACCAGCTCATCAAAGGAAATTGGACAAGATCTAGACTAACGAGATGAAGTACAACAAAAGAATATGGGGGCGTGGACATCAACACGTATCTAGCAACTGCAGGTTTGGAGCACACTTCCAGGCGTCAGCAGCAGGCGCAGATGATGACAACGGGGTCGCTCGCCCCGGAGCAAAATGCTTAAAGCTCAGGGCGGCGGAGCCATAGCGGATTGCAGGGGGTGGATTCTTCTCGGCTTGAAGGATGGCGGAGTCGTTGCGGGCGGTGGAGTCGTCGGGGCTGAGGAGGAGTCGCCACGCGTAGGGCGGTGGCGCGCAGGGTGGCGGAGTCTTTGGCTCGGTTAGAGCGGCGGTGTGTAGGGTTCGCGTTGTGCAGGGCGGCGGCGTGGAGGTTTGGAGAAAGAGAGGATAGTTAGTTTCTTCACTTTTTTTATTTCCTCACTTTTTTGGAGCGGTTTGGTTCCTCCTGCGCGGGTTTAATGATCAAGTTTGTTAGTACTACTAGCATTTTGGCCTGCGAGTTCTTTTTGCCGATTCCCACCAGATATTTTCCTAAGTATGTAGTCTAACTTTTCCTTAAAAAAGTATACGAAAAGTATTTTTCTACTCTTTATATAACTAACAAAACGTAGTAAAAATCACCAATAATAAAACTTAGAAAACATAAAAATTCACGAAAATATAGAATAGTTCATAACATCTTGCATCAAAACAGATTAGATTTTGGTTTCGTCATCTTCAATAAATTTCTCAACGGTAGTCTTGATTTTTTTCAGAGTATATTAGACCCTCAAAGTGACTGCGTCTTTTGAAGCGTCGCGTGATGGATAGTTTAGTTTATACCTTTGGATAGGTCCAGACTCTTGGGTAGCTTCGTCATCATCATCTGTACGTAGGTTATTGAATTGGTCATAATCCTCTTCATCAACGACACTATCCACCCTGATGATAATTTCTTTTTCTTTTTCCTCTTCTCATGGCTACGTGAGATCTAGTGCCTGTGGGTCGGTTATATAGAAGCATTGTTCCACCTGTTTAGCCAATACTCACAGCTCTTTTCTAGCGCTTATGGATTTCACATTTGTCTTCCCGGTAGTAGTCGGTGGCGGTATGTCCCAGCAGAGAAGGCGGGAGGAGTGTGGCCCAGCGGAGGAGGCGCGGGGAGTATGACCCAGCGGAGGAGGCGAGTGGGACAACCCAAATGCGTGTGGCTGGCCCCAAGCTGTTTAATACGGGACTTGTAATTCTGTCTTGGAAAAATTCCCTATTATCGGTGACAGACATTTAGACATGCCCGTCACTAAGAAATTTGTCTCTTTAGCCGGCTTCACTAAAAATACTAGTGACAACCACATTTTAAGTCCGTCACTAATCGAAACCATAACAGTGACAGGCATTTAAAGATACCTGTCACTAAGTAATTTTTTCATTCCACCAGCCTACGCAAAACATACTAGTGACAGTCATTTTTATACGCCTGTCACTACTGATTAATACTAGTGACAGGCTTATCATTTCTTGTCACTGGTAATACTTACTAGTAACAGGCACATATTTGCCCGTCACTAACCACCTTGCGTCTATAAGCCATTTTGCAGTAGTGACTATCTACAATGAAGGCCGAGCCCAAGATGGCTCGCTTGCTGGAGAAGGCGGGGTTCACTCTTCGGCAAAACAATAGGATACCACCTCCACCCGCGGTTTGCGAGGCATGGCGGAGGCAAGCCGAGGACCTCATCAAGCAGAAGGGAAAGACTCGGACCAACTTCGGGCTTGGATAAACCCACCCGGGTGGCCACGACGGTGAAGAAGAAGGAGGACTCAATGACATCGCACAAGTAATGTGCCATGCTACGTCTGTCTCTTCATAAGACGACATGGAACTATCACATCATGGCCTTCGCCGCCAAAACTCCATCGACGATGAGCCGATCAAGGAAGAAGAACAGGTCGAACCCACGCTGGCTCCACAGGAGATGGAAGACGGTGGTCAGCCCACCATCGATGAACTTGTCGAAGTCAACCTCAGAACCGAAGATGATCCACGTCCCACTTTTGTCATCTCCACGCTGACGGATGAGGAACGGGAAAGCTATCTACGCTTCTTGATGGAGTATCGAGATTGCTTCTCTTGGAGCTACAAAGAGATGTCGGAGCTCGACCCTCGTGTCGCTACACACAAGCTGGCGATTGACCCGCAACACCGCCCCGTCAAGCAGCCTCCATGGCGCTTGCGTCCGGAGTTTCAAGACCAATTCATCGCCGAGGTTGATAAATTAATCATTGTAGATTTCATCAAAGAGGCGAAATACACTAAGTGTCTCGCAAACATCGTCCCCGTGGAGAAGAAGAATGGCCAGGTACGGTTGTGCCAAGACTTCCGCGACTTAAATCGAGCATGCCCCAAAGATGACTTTCCCCTGCCAATCACGGAAATGGTTGTCGACTGCACCACGGGCCATGGCGCACTATCCTTCATGGATGGTTCGTCAGGCTACAACCAAATCAAGATGGATCCGAACGACGCCATCAACACCGCGTTCAGGACCCCGAAGGGCAACTTCTACTACATCGTCATGCCGTTTGGCTTGAAGAATGCTGGTGCGACGTACCAGCGTGCCATGACATACATCCTCGGTGACCTGATCCACCATTCGGTGGAGTGATACGTAGACGACATGGTGGTGAAGGCCAAGGACCACCAGGATCATCAGGAGGACCTCCGGGTCATCTTTGAGCGCCTACGTCAACACCAGCTCAAGATGAACCTGTTGAAATGTGCCTTCGTCTTTCAATCAGGCCTCTTCCTAGGTTTCATTTTCCATCATTGAGGCATAGAGATTGAACCGAAGAAGATCAAGGCCATCCTCAACATTCCACCACCTTGTAATCTCAAGGAGTTGAGAGCCTTACAAGGGAAGTTGGCGTACATCCGTTGGTTCATCTCCAACCTCTCGGCACGCATCCAACCCTTCTCAAGTCTCATGAAGAAAGGAGCTCCGTTTGTATGGGCTGAAGGGTGTCAAAGAGGATTTGACGACATCAAGAAGTACTTACTTAACCCACCTATTTTGGCAGCTCCTGTAAAAGAGCGCCATCTTATACATTACAGCATAGCCTACTTCAATAGGTGCTCTTCTCGCGCATCACAATGATGAAGGGAAGGAGGTGGCTTGCTACTACCTGAGCCGTACCATGGTGGGCGCTGAGCGAAACTACTCTCCAATAGAGAAGTTATGCTTGGCGCTCATATTCGCATTGAAGAAATTGAGGCACTACATGCTAGCACTCCAAATCCAGCTTGTCGCTAGAGCGGATCCCATAAGGTACGTGCTAAGTCAGCCCGCACTAATGGGGCGAGTCGGTAAATGGGCATTGCTCATGATGGAGTTCGACCTCACCTTTGTGTCTCAGAAAGCGATCAAGGGCCAAGCTTTAGCGGAGTTCCTCGTGGCGCATCCTGTCCCCGACGACTCTCCGCTCATTACCAACCTCCCCGACGAGGAGGTTTTCGCTGCGGAGGTCGAGGCTCCATGGGAGCTCTACTTTTATGGTGCTTCTCACACAGAGGCCGACCCTGATGGCACACCCAAGCGGAGAGCAGGAGCAGGATTGGTGTTCAAGACTCCACAAGGAGGGGTGATGTATCACTCATTCTCCCTTCTCAAGGAAGAATGCTCCAACAACGAGGCAGAGTACGAGGTGCTCATATTTGGCCTCCTCCTGGCACTCTCCATGGAAGTCTGTTCTTTACGGGCCTATGGAGATTCCCAGCTCATCGTTCGGCAAGTCAACAACATCTACGGGGTACGCAAACCGGAACTGGTGCCGTACTATGGGGCGGCCCAAAAGCTTATGGATAAATTTCAACATGTTGAAATTCTCCATGTCCCGCGAAGCAGGAATGCGCCTGCCGATGCCTTGGCGAAACTGGAGTCGGCGCTGGTGCTCCCAGATGATAAATCCACGCAAGTGACGGTGGAAGAAAGGTGGCTTCTTCCTGCTGTCCTAGTGCTCATCCCGGAGGAAGGGGAAGTCAACACCATCATGACGAACACCGTGGAGGAGGACGAGTGGCTACAACCCTTCCTCAACTACTTCAAGCACGTCAGCCTCCCCGACGACCCCGTCGAGAGGTGCCAACTCCAACGACGACTTCCCTCCTATGTATATAAGTCCGGCGTCTTGTACAGACGGTCTCACGGGCAAGAGATTCTACTTCGGTGTGTCAACCAAGACGAAGCCAAAAAGATCCTACAGGATGTGCACCATGGAGTCTGCGGTGGACACCAAGGTGGAGCCAAGATGTACCATGCCATACGCCTGGCTGGGTACTATTGGCCCGGCATCATGAAGGACTGCCTCCAGGTGGCCAGGTCATGCCATGGTTGCCAAATCCATGGAGACTTCAAGCATCAGCCGCCAGTGCCTCTACACCCCACCATTCCCTCATGGCCATTCGATGCCTGGGGATTGATGTCATCAGACCCATCGATCCACCATCTTCCAGGGGCCATCATTTCATCCTTGAAGCGATGGACTACTTCTCCAAGTGGGCGGAGGCTGTCCCGCTGCGGGAGGTGAAGAGCGACAACGTCATCAACTTCCTAGAGCGAAATATCATACATCGCTTTGGGATACCACACCGTATCACCTTCGACAACGGCAAGGCATTCAAATCAAACAAGATGTATAGGTTCATGGAGAAGTACAAGATCAAGTGGAACTACTCCACCGGCTACTACCCTCAAGCCAATGGAGCAATCGAAGCCTTCAACAAGACGCTCGGAAAGATACTCAAGAAGGCGGTGACAAGACATAGAAGGGACTGGCCCAACCGTCTCTTCGAGTCTCTATGGGCGTACCGCGTTACAGTCCGTACCCCAACTCAGTCCACACCCTATTCCCTTGTCTATGGGAGTGAGGCGGTACTTCCATTGGAGGTCCAACTACCCTCTCTTCGTGTCGCCATCCAAGATGAACTCACCAAAGATGAATAGGTACAACTGCGATTCCAGGAGCTTGACGCCCTGGAGGAGGAGCGTCTCCAAGCCCTGCAGAACTTGGAGCTTTACCATCAAAACATGGTGAGAGCTTACGGCAAGCTCGTGAGGCAACGCGTCTTTCATAAGGGCGAGATAGTGCTTGTCCTCAGGCGCCCCATCGTCGTCGCGCACAAGACGAAGGGGAAGTTCGAGCCAAAGTGGGAAGGACCCTACGCCATCGAGCAAGCATACGACGAGGGTGCATACCAGCTGGTCGATCCTCAAGGATCCCGGCCCATGCCTCCAATCAATGAAAGGTTTCTTAAAAATATTTTTGCTAAATATTTGCCTCTTTCGTTGCCTTTTCCTTTTTTTTCTCGTTTTTCCATGGGGAGTCCTTCGGTCAGCTCAAGTCCATGATGCATTCTCCTTTGCATAGTGTGTATCGTCTGGTTTCCCCCAACAACAATAAAACTGGCTTTCCCTAATCATACCGTGCTGGTGATTCAAGATCTGGCTGCCTTAGGACTTGTCGGAGGGGGGCACGATGTGCCAAGTTGCAAGTGGAGCGGCACCTACAACCACAAAGCATGACACATACCAAGTGCATGCTTCCAGAGGCAGTGGATAAGATCACTTGGGAACTTCAACGTACCGAGACTCCACGCCCCTCATGGTCCCCGGCGTGCCTCGCGCTCGTAGAGGCTCACACCCTGGGGAAGACTATAGGAAAAGATCATGAAAAGGCTGCCCGACTTGGTGCGTAGCCGCGTGACAACCCTGGGGTGTGCCACAAAAAGCTCTAGATAAAGTGCCAGAGGGTTCCTTAGTCCACCAAGGTAACGGTGGCTTCCAAGTTCCCAAGATGGCTCCCCGAGCGAAGAAAGAAGAAGAGAATCTCAGAAGTTCAAGCAAAAAAAAGTATCTCCAAGAGTGCAAGCAATCTCATGAAATCCACGGTCACCCAAGTGGCCCTCGCAAGTAGTTCCCGCAGGAGGGCAAAAATACATAAACTCCAAGAAGCAAGTCTAAACCGTCCCAAGCATAAGGGAACCATTCGAAGGAAGGCAGAAGGTAGCTGTTCACCACCCCTCAATAAGGCGCGGAAGTTTCAAAGTTGTTGTCCCAAAGCCTTAATCCCTCGTTTTACCATGCCCAAGTCTCTGGGTTTCCGGGGTATCGTGCAGGGGGCATGGCTGAGCCGTGGGGTTCCTCGGTACCAGGATGGGCTAGAGTATGATTATCCCCTACCTCTTGGAAGAATCTCCGAAGATGGCGTCTCCACACACGTACACAAAAGGACGAAGTTGTAATCGTCATGGTCTTGCGATGATTCTTGAAGACAAGTCCTTTGGCGGCCTTTTCCAATATCACACATATAGCTAGTGTATAATGGAAAAGCCAACATTTAAAAAAATCCAAAATCAAAATCTCTTGTGGGTTTTATTCTTCGAGCAAATACTCGGCCATATGCTTGGCCATATGCTTGTACAAGCTGAATGGCGATGGGGCTTACACAATACTCCAAGCGCCTTCAACTTCAAGTGCCTCCACCAGCCTAACGCCGGGGTGGTGTCGATGATTGATGTCTTTCCGGCGTCTTAGCTACATCGACACATGAAAATATGGGAGCAGTGCAGTGCGCCAGTGCGGCCAACACGAATCTGTCAAACCCTTCGATCTAGTCGGCTGACACTACTACAGCTATGCGGTCGCGACTAGTTCCATAAATTTTCTCCAAGACACTGCATGGTATTTCGCTGTGCGACGGAGGTGAATTGTGGATGTTTTGCTGGTCGGCGCCACAGCCTTGCATGGCCTAGCAAATTTCTCTAAGCAATTATGGACGTGGGAAGATCTTCTCGCACCGCCTCTGCGCAGCGAACAAAGGCTGCAACAAAATAGTTGCTCAAGCTAGCTGTTTTTTCACCAAGTCGAGTCCGAGATTCGCTTTGTACTTGAACTCTACTTGGCGAGGGGGCATTTGTTCGATGGATTTTTGTATGAAGTTATAAGGCTCAGGTTGATACGTTGATGGTTGCAGGGTGCAGGTGCTAGTCAAAGAAGTCTTCAAGGAGCAGGTCGTGCACATGATGCATGCATGGGTCCGATCATTTTTGTTGATCAATGCAAGTCATGCATTGAGCTAATAATCCCAGCGATTGATTCAACATGCATGCATTCACGCCTACCATCAGCAGCTATGTGCCATGCATGAGCGCCTAAGCAGCACCAAGCAAAAATAATTATATTAACTTAATTAATTACAGTGTGTTTTGCAGGTATATAGGGTGTGTACGTGTGTATACAAGCTAAAAATACCAAGAGCTACCTGTAGTCTAGTCCGGCCGATGCGCAGCCATAGCGCGCTGTATATACGGGCATACACGCTGGTCTAGTGGATCAGTTTAACTCAACTGAAACAAGATATTTTGCAGCTGACATCCAGCCATCGAGGCGTTCCGATAAGCATCAGTGGTTGGCTCTCCACGGTTCTCTGGCTGTGAGAGCTGAGATAAGCATTGTCGCCGCGATACTCTCAGAAGGATATCGCTATCCATACGGCATCGCTCCCTACCTATAAAAGGACACCTCCAGCTCTCAATCAGGGGGACGATCGATCAAGAACACGCACAACACCTCAGGTAGACGCAAAGCTCTCGCACTTGCCATCTCCATATCCACCAACAAATCCCATTCACGCACACAGCTAGCCAATCCACCAGTTCACCACAACTCTCATCCATCTACAAGATCAGCACCCACCACCCAACGACCATATATACATACACTCATCGATCAAGTACCGGAGCGAGGAGACCATGGAGAAGAAGCTAGCATCCCCAGATGGTGAGCATACAGGTTAAATCCCTCTCTCTCTTCTCTCTTTCTACTCCCTCTCTCTCTCCTTCTACATCATGCGTGAAGCCGGCGGGCATAGGAGAAAGCGTTGCCGACGTGCAATCCGGCGACATACCCCACCTCCATCTCCATGAGCCCGTGAGACGACGCTCTTGTCTAGGACGACAGCCGTGAACTCGGCATCGGACCGATACGAGGTGTCGACCACGCTGGATGCACCGAATTGTAGGCGCGCGTCGGTTTTCCACCGACGCCGATCTCCACCAACAATTACTCCTTCGAGGCATGCCCTCTGCGCAGCCCGACGAGGCTGCTGGTCGTCGAGAAGTACCAGATGAGCGGACCCATGCTACTGCAACTCCAACTACATCGACGCCGTCAAGACCGACGAGGCACGATGGTGAGGGCGGGCGTGGCCGGAGCAAAGGCCACGCTACTCGCGGCGCGTGTACCGACAAGGATACGGGCTCTGCCGCCGCCCACACACACACCACCACCACATCATGCATGGAGAAAGCGAAGCGAAGACGACAAAGACGACCACACGGCTTAATCGGAGGTGTCTCACGGCGTAACCCGCGGGAGTAATTAACCGGGTGCCTTCCGAGGCCCCGGGAACCATGAGACCGCAATCGACCTAGTCAGGCTGGCCGCGCAAGCAGGCCACGGAGCACACTGTATTAGGGATTTGTACTTTTTTTCTCCACGAGAGATTAATGAAATGCATCTTCCCTACTTTTTCTTGTGTACTATGGTACACTGGCACACCCGCATTTCTTTTTCTTTACCTCGGCGCATGAGAAAAACACGCTACCATCCTTCTTCCCTCAAGTAGCCTACTTCTACTTTTTCAGAACGTTTTTCTCGTGTCAAACAGTGATCTTCGCATCTTCGGTTGCCGCTGCTATCCTAGCACCTCCGCCACCGCCGCCCATAAGCTCACGCCGCGCTCTCTCCCTTGTGTGTTTCTCGGCTACCCAGCCAACACCAAGGGCTACCGCTGCTACGACCCGGTCTCGCATCGCGTCTTCACCTCCCGGCACGTTTACTTTGACGAGTTGGTGTTTCCGTTTCAGCAGGAACCTTTGGCGACTCCATCGACTACGACCCGGCGCCCGCCGGCCCTCCTGCTACCGGCCCTCCGCACTGACGAGTGACCGTGACAGCCCCTTCCGTGCCCTCCCTGCCTGGTCCCTCGACGCCTGTGCCCGCGTCGCCTTCTGGCTCGCCGGTCGTCGTGGCTCCGCCTTCGCCCGAGCCCGCGAAGCCGCCGACACCTGCAACGCTGCCGACGCCCGTGCCGCCGCCGTCTGCGTCGCCCCCGACCAGCGCGGCCTCCTCCTCGTCGGACCCGTCGTCGCCCGCCTTGTCGTCCGCTTCGTCGCCCTCTCCTGTCGATGCCCCAGCGGCGGAGGCTGCTGCCCTAGCGGCGTACGCTACTGCCCCTGCGGGTGTGCTCAACCGAGCATGTGCGGGCGTGCGTCATACGTCCACCCGCTACCCCGCCGATCAGTACGTCTGCACGACATCTACGTCCAAGCTCTCGCCGGTGCCCACCTCTGCCAGGGCCGCCTTGCACGACCCGCAATGGCACGCCGCCATGCAGGAGGAGTACGATGCGCTGCAGCGCAATCGGACCTGGGATCTGGTCCTCCATCCTCCTCGTGCCAACATCATCATCGGCAAGTGGGTATTCAAGCACAAGCTCGGCCCGGATGGCAAGCTGGAGCGCTATAAAGCGCGTTGGGTGGTCCACGGATTTTGCCAACGCACCGGTGTCGACTTCACGGATACATTTGCCCCGCTTGTCAAGACGGGCATGATCCGCACCGTGCTGCACCTCGCTGCCTCTCACGCGTGGCCGGTGCACCAGATGGACGTCTCCAACGCTTTTCTCCATGGTCATCTCTCCGAGCAGGTGTACTGCCAGCAGCCTATCGGCTTTGTCAACGCCGACCATCTGGATCATGTGTGCTTGCTCTCTTGGTCCTTGTACGGACTGAAGTAGGTGCCCCGTGCCAGGTACCAGCGCATCGCCGCGTTCCTGCATCAGCTCGGCTTCCGCTCCACGCGTTCTGATGCGTCGATGTTTGTCTATCGACAAGGCACCGACACTTCCTAGCTGCTGCTATATGTCGACGACATCATCCTGACGGCATGCACTGATGGTCTCCTTCGACAGCTCACCGACTGCCTTCGCGCTGAGTTCGCCCTGAAGGACCTCGGCCCGCTCCACTACTTCCTAGGCACCGAGGTTGTCCGGCGCGCGGATGGGTTCTTTCTTCATCAGCGGAAGTACACCCATAAGCTTCTCGAGTGCGCGGGGATGCTTAACTACCACCCCGCGCCCACACCTGTCGACACGATGGCCAAGCTCTCGGCCAGCGATGGGTCGCTGGCCTTCGACGCGCCGTTCTACCATTCCATCATCGGTCCCTGCAGTATTTGACGCTGACACGTCCGGAGTTGCAGTATGTCGTGCAGCAGGTGTGCTTGCACATGCATGCTTCCCGGGACGCTCACTGGTCCGCGGTGAAGCGGATACTCCGCTATATCCGCGGCACCATGGACTTTGGCCTCTAGCTGCACGCCTCGTCCTCGACCGACATCGTCGCCTACTCGGATGCAAACTGGACTGGCTGCCCCGACACGCGACGCTTCACCTCGGGCTACTGTGTCTACCTCGGCTCGTCGCTCGTCTCTTGGTCCTCCAAGAGGAAGCCCATCGTGTCTCGCTCCAGCGCCGAGGCCGAGTACCCCGCCGTGGCTAACGCTATGGTTGAGTGCACGTGGCTTCGTTGGCTTCTCTCCCAGCTCTTGTCATGTCGACAAGGCCACGGTGGTATTTTGTGATAACGTCTCGGCTGTCTACCTCTCCGCCAACCCTGTTCATCATCGGCGCACCAAGCACATTGAGCTGGATATTCACTTTGTTCGTGAGCAAGTTCCCCTCTGTCACGTTCGAGTTCTTCACGTGCCGACCTCTCAGCAATTTGCAGACATCATGACGAAGGGATAACCGTCGACGACTTTTCCTGAGTTTCGCTCCAGTCTATGTGTCGGTACCGGCCCTTCGACTGCGGGGGAGGGGGTGTTGAGATATGTGTTGTATTAGTTATAGGTCCCCGTGTATTTCTAGGGTTGTACCTGTAACATTGTCAATATATATATGAGCAGCCGACCCTATTGGTGCTATGCGTTCTCCCATACCTTTCCACAAGGGGAGGAAGCCGGGGGATGGACGACCTGCAGGCGTGGCTTGTCAGCGTTGCCGGTCGGGACACGTTTCTGGCCGCAGTGATCCGTCGATTGAGCGAGGCATGACGACCACGATGAGCAAACCCTCTATCCCTTATGGTTGTTGGGCTGCACCCTGGGCCAATATTTTTTTCGTAAATGGTAAGTAGCAATTTCGGCTGTGCCCCGGGCCATGGCCCTTGTTATCCTGAGCCTAGATCCACCCTGGAGGGAAGAGTGAACTCATGTTCGTCATGGAGTTCGTCATGGCGATCATTGGTGCCCTACAACTGTTTGCTGAAATGTTCATGAAAACTGTTAAACTTTTTAGTTGAAAGATATTCTTGCTAGAGAAGTTGTGCTTAATTTTCTTCGGCTAATGCGACCTCCACCACTGAACTAACGTTCGGCATGGCCATCATTGGTGTCGTGTAACTGTTTTCTGAAATATTCATGAGAACTGCTAAACTTTTTAGTTGAAAGATATTCTTGCTAGGCAGGTTGTGCTTAATTTTCTTCGGCTAATGCGACCCCCGCCACCATCCCGAGCTTCATAACTTCTCCCTGTAGTGGCCCAGTTTTTTTGGTGGCTTTTCCCAGAAGCTGCCCTACCCCTAGCTTTCTGGGGAAGCCGGTTCAAAAAAATTGCGAGGCTTTCAAATTTGTTTAATCTTAACTATTTTGGAAGCCTCAAATTTTTTTAAACCGGCTTCCCCAAGAAGCTAAGGGAGGGCGGCTTCTCGAAAAATCCCCAAAAAGAACTGGGACACTAAGTCTTGCGCCTCTACCAAGCAGTAAGCAGGAATGAATACCGGCAGTATAGACTATTTTTTTTTAACTTACATATGTTCAATAAGGAAAAAAAATACAGTATGACCAAGAGAAGTATGCATGTCAAGAAAGATGCAGTACAATAGAAAGAAAATAGACAGTACGGTGTAGGCAAATAAAATTTAAGTTGAAGGTTGGTTGAGAGGTAAAATAATCTATATCTATATCTATACCTAATAATAAAGCACGAAATGTTTCTCCCGGTCCAATATTTTTTCGGACCGTTTTACCCCTAAAGCTGCAAACAATTACTCACTATGCCACCCGTAAGTCATAGCATGCGAGGCAGGCCCTTGCTCTCTATGTTTCCTCTGCACGGCCCAACCAAGCTTGTGCTTTCTTCCAAGCTCCCGGTTGCCGATAGGAGACCTGCTCCGTCTATCGAATATAGTCCCACATTGCTTTTTTAAATTGAGATCCACCACTTTATATACGTACGCAGATTGCCTGGAAGCAACAAGCCGATCTAAAATTCAATGATGTCAGGGCAAGCGTGATACATAGAGATATACAGACGGCCAGATACAGAAGGAAACAACGATGGGCTCAGAGCAAGCGCGATACAAAACAAAACAACGATGGGCGATGGGCTCTCGCCGCAGAGACAGTGGAAGAGAGATGGGCCTGCCCATAGGAGAGGTGCTTGGCTGGGCGGGCATGCAAAGAAATGCAGACATGGTGGCGAGCTGGTGCGGGTAGAGGGGAGATACCCGTGGCGGCGGCGTCATCGCGACATAGATTGGCGATGGGAGACGGGGTCCCTGCCGGCGCTTAGGAACGAGGAGGTTGCGCGATAGCGTCTCGTGTCCAGGATCACCTGATGCGGTCGTGTGTGGTGTGTTGTGTTCTGAGTGCGTATGTGGTCGTGGTGTGCGTACACCAGGTTGCATGAACTCGGCCTATTAACTTTGTCTTCTATCGATCTTTTTTCGTCCACATCTTCGTCATATATTTTCTCCAGGTTGCATGGACAACGCACCTAACCATTGATGTTCAACACAGTCCGACAAACATTTATCTCTCCTGTCGCAACGCACGGATATGTTTTCTAGTATAATAATAAAGTACGAAGTATTTCTTATCGGTTCCGCTTTTTCTATACCGTCTTACCCCGCCAATTCAAGATATTTACACAGTATGCCACCTAAGTCAGGTAACGATCCCTACTTTTTTTTCTTAGTTCTAATGTTTCCATCCTACTATGTCGCGTGGTTCGTCCGTTCTTCTCGCTCTTTGTTTTATGTCACCGGCCACGAGGTTTGTTCGTGTATAAGAGTCTCTCTCAGACCCGGTATTCACTTTTTGTATTTTTCAGGAAAACATAATGAATAACGCCGCCACCAAGTCGTCCTAGACATAGTCCTGCCGCGGAGATGTGGGAGCGCCTGGGCCGGAGGCTTAATAGGAAGAACGCGAGCGCGACATCCACGAAGCCTGC